>CM048747.1:0-1249500 GCA_026315105.1 Locusta migratoria
CGTTTTCACTTGCTGAAGCCGAGAGCCACGCGGGAGTGGCCGTGTGCTCTAAGGCGCCTTGCTGCGGTGTGCGCAAAACTCCCCTTGGGCATGGATGTGTATGTGTATGTGTATGTGTATGTGTGTGTGTGTGTGTGTGTGTGTGTGTGTCCTTAGTTTAAGTTAGTTTATGTAGCTTCTATGTCTAGCGACTGATGATTACTGCAGTTTGGTCAGGAGGGGGATGATGTAATTCCTCCTAGAAGACAATGTCTCAAGCATTATCGACGTCCCAACGAGAAGCCGAGAGAGCCAGAAAATTAGTTGGCCGCTAGAGCACGCCCACCTCCTCGTAGCGGCCGGCTAGTCAGCTATCGTTCGCGGCCTCTTGGTGGGACGTCGGCATGGCATGTTGTTAGGCCTTGTTTTCCAGGAGGTGTTGGATGATGCTGGGCGGAGTCATAATGTAGCGTGCGGCCCGAACCATCTGCTGTTTGAGGGGGAATGTTTGTAAATCTATGTAACTACTCTGGTCGTCAGTCCCTAGGCTGCAAGGGACAACAAATATACCCATACCCGAGGGAGGAATCGAAACTCTGATGGCGGGCAGCGGCGCGCTCCGCAGCTAGACGCTCGGCCCCTCCACCGCGCGCCTGAGGGGGAGCTCCGCCTCCTGTATAGGACAATGACTCACTAAGGAAAACTGCATGACCTTTTGCTATTTTAAGTAACATATCGGGGAAATTTCATGACTTTCACATATGTTGCGTAACTCACAAGGAAAAATTTTTCAGCATTATCTAACTGTCCGATTAGTTTGGTGCCATGAGCCCAGGAAGTGGCTGACCGGGTTTACGGATTAGTGACTTAATTGGATTACGCCTCCTTCTTGGGGCACGACGGCAGGAAGTGGTTAATTGGATTTCCGTAATCGGATTACTGGGAGTGCCAGTGCAAAAGGGCGAGGAAGACCCTTACTGGACTAGAACCCCGGACTCTGGATTCGATATCCTTCCTCGACCCCCTCATTGCAACTTCAGGTGTGAACTTAATCTGATTAGTGACTTCCCGTGTGGAAGTGCCAGAGACTTGCACTGGGGCTTGAGCCCAGGACTCTGTATTCGATATCCTTTTTCCAGCCCATGACGGCTGGTGAGCACGAGTGCATATTATGTCACCAGCTTACTTCCGGTTTTGCTCCTAGCCGTTAATGGCAGAGACCCACACTGGGATTCGAATCCAGGGCCCTGGATTCCATATCCTTCTTCGATTCCATGACAGCTGCGACTGGGTGGGAAATTTGCACTTCCAGTGAGCCCTAAACTTCGGCCTGAGCTTATTTCGACATTTTCGTAAAAATGTTGTCACACTCAAGTTAACTGAAATTGGCAACAGCCCAAAGTTATTGGCCATGACCACGCCCAAATCAAAGATGCCGTCTACAGGTAAAATTGAATTTTAGTTGAATAGTATTGATACTGGCAATAGCCCAAAATGTTTGGTGGGCAAACGGTATGAGTACACCCTCTTCTCCTCCCCCATGACGTAATCCAAGATGGCTTGTTCTGGGAAATTTGATTGGTATTCCCCAAAACTTTTTAGACGTGAAAAACTTGTAATTTTGTCCACTAGATGTCAACATCACAACTCCCCCACTATAAAATTGGCAGCAAGAGCCAGTCGAGTGAGGCCGTAGTCGTCAGCACCATACTGGGCACAACTACTGTCGTAAACGATAAACCTTTTTTAGCATTAACAATTCACGAAAAAAACGTTTATATACTACAAGTTGGTTTCGATAATGTAATACATTGAACCACAGTTACAGGTAATGCTTCGAGTTCACATAGATGAGACATAAAGAAATTCATGTCTAATGTCATAGGATGTGTTGCTCTGTGTTATCCACGAGTGAAAGCTGAAGCCATTCACCCAAGAAGGTATCAACAGCAGTTGACTCACTCCACTCTAGTCTTCTGCTACCAAGACATTGTAGCATCAGTAAGCTACATAAACATTATTACACTAAACATTGCTACATGGGTTTAAACATTCTACGCGAAAAAAAAAGAAAGAAAAAAGGAACAGGTATGTTACAGCATTTAACTGATCGAAGCTATCGTGCAGACAGAAGTCAGAGGAGAGGTCACTTTGCTAGAGCAAAGCGCACGGCACTTGCCTACGCCGCAGGCGCGCTTGGCCGTCTGCCTCAGAGATCAACGTGGTACTTGGAAGTGTTCGGCTGTGGACCGACATAGCGTCCATCAAATAACAGCCACCGAAATTATTTTATGAACTCTCCAATATCATCAATAGTTCCAAAAGTATGAATATTTAACGCATACAAACAACAAAACCATGAGTTTAACTACCGAGGGAAATTAAATTCGCACGCGGCCTCACGTTGAGGAGGCATCGGACAGCCGACGCTAACAGTAAAGTCACAGGTACATGCGAGCGCTATTACAGTTCCACAACTGCAATCCATCTGTGAGTCTGTCATGCACTACATAGACGGTGTATGGGATCGAGATTTATTTTTTTATTTTTAATTATACAGGGTGTCCCAGCTATCTTGTCCACCCAAAATATCTCTGGAACAATAACAGCTATTGGAAAACTACTTTCACCGGTATCAATGTGCGGCTAGGGCCCATGACTGTACATATTTGGAAACATTCTAAATCTAAAGCAAATGTGTTTTTTAACACAAACTTATGTTTTTTTAAATGGACACCCTATATTTTTTGTTCAGCAATATATAGCATGACAAATCACACAAACAATGGCGTTGATTGCATCGCAATATTCCAATTACATCCCGAGATATTGCGACGAGAAGTTGACGCTTGAAAAACCCGAAATGCGCTGCTAGCGCATGTCCTGAGGCTCAGGCGTGAACCCCACGCTGCCCGTAATCGCGATGTGATTGACAAGCGTAATCGTTTCGGACCTCTTGGTAAGTATGGAAGTGCGATTACGCATGTCAATCACATCGCGATTACGGGCAACATGGGGTTCACGCCTGAGCCTCAGGGCGTGCGCTATCAGCGTATTTCCGGTTTTCAAGCGTCAACTACTCGTCGCAATATCTCCGGATGTAATTGGAATATTGCGATGCAATCAACGCCATTGTTTATGTGATTTGCCATGCTATGGATTGCTGAAGAAAAAATATAGAGTATCCATTTAAAAAAAACATAAGTTTGTGTTAAAACACACATTTGCTTTCGTTTTAGAATGTTTCCAAATATGTACATTCATGGGCCCCAGCCGTACATTGATACCGGTGAAAGTCGTTTTCCAATAGCTGTTATTGTTCCAGAGATATTTTGGGTGGACAAGACAGCTGGGACACCCTGTATATATCTTCACGCGTAACTGTCTCCAACTTGTTTCCTTCGTTCTGTCGATGTCTTGGTGTGTAACTTCATGGGTCCGCATGGCGAGCGTTCTCCAAATGCCTTTCGATTAACACATGCGGCTCACCTATAGCCTGGCGGACTCGGGGCCTGACGGTAATCATCGATGTCCGCTCCAAGTCTTAGGACACCACGTATCACTTATATCGTGTGAAACGTTAGCGTATTAATTTCTGCAAACGAATACCCTACATTCAGTTAGTTTTTTAGTTTAAAGCAATATGCAAACCTATGATCAATGACGACAAATTCACTTGTTGAGATGGAACGAGACCAAAGATACAAAAAAATTTTGGAATGAAGTACTGCACTTTAGAGATGCTCAAGGGGAATCCAGATTTGAGAAATCTGCGACTTTTGCGATTGCCCACGTAATACTGCCTCATTCTAATGCCGATGTTGAGAGGTTTTTAGCAGTATGAATGTAGTAAAAAATCAAGCATAGGAATAGAATGAAGTTACATCTTTTAACTGTTGTATTAAGAATACGCCGTTGTTAGTAATAGGCAATGATTATGACATTCCAACAAACGTTGTAAAACAAATCGGTACCAAGGAATCGTACGTATCAGGAAACCGACAATGATGGTGATGCAGACAAATGTGATTCTTCTTCAGAAGACGAATTCATTTACATATCTAATAGTTCGATAAGAACTTTTTGTATGTTCTTAACCTTGAATTGCTGATTTATTGTACATTTAATTATTGCGAATATTTTATTACTTAAGATAAAGGAAACTAATTACTGATATACTTAATGTTTTCTTTCATAATAATTTAAAAAATATAGTGGAAATTTTAGCGATTATGAGTGTAGGGACATTATTCTTAGTGGTTTTGCACTTGAAACTGGTGGGGAGCTCACTTTAACTGTTGGCAACACTGATCTCGACGTCCATATTTCACCTGGCGAGCGACATGTGCTGTCGCCCCATTTGCATGAAAATAGTGGTCTGGACACAGTTCCGTTCGTGCAGAGCCGAAATCACTAGGAGGTCTTTATAACGTGCAGCTGGGAACCCAACAGAGCCTCAAGGTGTCATCTCCTCGAAGAAAATGAACCGAGAAAGCCACACCACAGAGTCACATAAGCTGAGTGCAGTGGATGCTCCTGCACAACGTGTGGAGGCAGTAGAACCACATATGCGACCTTTATGTGCATTCACGGCTCCGTGCAGGCTAAAATGTGCCTCGTCTGTCCAGTGAATATTCGCTGGCCACATGTAATTTCTATGAATGCCAGAAAACGTGGAGCAAGGTCACGGCGTTGTAGGCTATCCTCAGGCTGAATTCCGTGCACATTATTAATCTTGTAAGGATACCAGTGCAAGATGCGCAGCAAAACCTTTTGAACTGTTGCCCAGAGGAGAGACCTTTCCTGTGCCGCAGATTATGGTCTATCTCGAAGATAAAGACCTATTGACCCATAGTCAATACGAATTCAGAAAGTATCATTCTTGTGAAACACATATGATATGATGAGTGCTGTAGAGAAGGGACGTCAAATAGATTCCATATTTCTAGATTTCCGGAAGGCTTTCGTCACTGTACCTCCCAAGCGTCCTTCTTGAATATCGCCACAAAAGTGAGATTGGATTTGTGATTTCCTGCCAGAAAGGACACAGTATGTTGTAACTGACTGACAGTCATCGGGTAGAAGTGAAGTGACATCTGGCGTTCCCCAGGGGAGTCTTATAGGGACACTACTGTTCCTTATTTTTATAAACGATTTAGGAGACAATCCGAGTAGCTCTCTTTGGTCATTCGCGGATGATGCTGTCACTTATCGGTTAGTAAAGTCACCAGAAGATCAAAAGCAACTGCAAATTGTTTTTAAATAAGATATCTGCATGGTGCATAAAATTGCATTCATCCTTAATAATGAGAAGTGTGAAGTCATCCATATGACCACTAAAAGAAGTCCGTTAAATCAGTCAAAACTACAGGCCGTAAGTTCAACTGAATACCTAGGAGTAACAGTTACAAACAGTGTAAATTGGAAAGAACACACAGAAAATATTGCAGGGAAGACGAACCAAAGACGACGTTTCGTTGGCAGAACACTTAGAAGATGCAACAGTTCTACTAAAGAAACCGCCTACACTACACTCGTGTGTCCTATTTTGGAGTATTGCTGCGCATTGTGGGATCCCCACCAACTGGGACTGACAGAAAGTTCAGAGAAGGGCAGCACGTTTTATATTATCGCGGTAGAGGGGAGAGAGCGTCACGGGAATGATGCACGAGTTGGGGTGGAAATCATTATTCCTTGGGACGAGATCTCTTGCGAAATTTCGTTCACCAAATTTCTCTTCCGAAAGCGAACATATTTGGTTAGCACCCACTTACATGACATGATCATCAAAATAAAATACGAGAAATCAGATCGAAAACAGAAAGTTTTATGTGTTCCTTTTTCCCGGGAGGTATTAGAGAATGGAACTGTAGAGAAATATCATAAAAGCATTTCGATGAACTCTCTGCCATGAAATTCAATATGACTCGCAGAGTATGGATGTAGATGTAGACTGAGCATCGGCTGTAGCATTTGAGGCGTGTACTGCTCGGTCGGCTACAACTACAGTAACTTCAGCAACAGCCGCCAAGGGAATTGGACGCCTCCCTATCCCTACTGTACCACTTAATTCACATGTTTCTTCAGATTGATTGATCATATTTTTTATTCCGGTTATTCACAAGGGGCTTCTTCGCAGCTTTTTCGGTCTGCGATATACAAAAAACTGCAGCGCTGTTGCTGTCGTTCTGCTAAAACAACTTTCCCAGCACAGTACGGGTGTTTCTTCCCGATAGCCATTGCAGTTCGTAAGGAAAACTTCAACCTTCGTAACCGTGTACACCAATAGCCACTTTACACACGAGATCAACAAGCGTCGTCGAACAACCAGTAGCATAATGATGTAAAAGCAGAAAACACTTCACAATCTGCCCACAGTGCCATATTTTCGCCTGGTGGCACAAAGTGGAGCTATAATTTTTTCCATCGCATTCCGCGAGCGCACCGAATACTGAAGATACCAAGGAGGTCAGAATAGGGGGAGATGGCCTTAACACCTCAGAATTGAAGCCATTGTCACCATATCGCGGAGCCAATAACATTTGTGGTGACAAGTGGGTATTCATTGGATTCTGAGTTGAAAGTGGTACTAAGTGGTATCTATAAAGAAAAGAAAAGAAAAGAAAAAAAAAATACTTGCATTACGTATGGAATGTGGAAGCATAACATGTAAGTCATCTCCTATTTTACACCGAAAAACGTTGTTGTTAAATAAACACTTGGTACTTGTTTTGATGTTTTCCCCCTCATTGATCTCTAATTTTCACTTTTACGAGACGTACGTTCCCTTGACATTTCAAAGACTTGGTTGTACATAATTTCAGTATGAATATTTAATGATTTCTAACCTGTAGAAATAATTTTCGTACGTATTCAATTAAAAATCGTCTGTTCAGTACTGAACATACGAAATTGATTTGGCTTGGTTCTGTCATTATTGGTAAAATCTTGTTCTGCATTTCCTTTGAAATACTACAGCTGACAATTTCAGTTCCTGTAAAGCATTTGGGTGCCATCCCGATACGTAGTCAAACTTATCGAATGAGATTTTGCGTTAATAAATCACAGTTCAGCTCTCTGGAAGGTCTGTATTTGTCCTCAAAAGCATACTATATCGAATATGTACTCGGTAATGAGTCATTTAAATGTAGAAAAGTTAACAGGGCAATTACCACAGAGTGCTTTAATGTGGAAATATATTTTCCTTGGATCCGCAAGATGGCGGACTGGCTTCAATCGACAGCTACGTTTTGCGTAGTAGCGGCGTCCCCCCTTATTTCAGCCTCCTTGGAACAAACCTACAAAGTTTCGGCCTACACAGTCCGCACTGCACTTTGAATCTGCTTACTGTATCCATCTCTTGGTCTAGCCTCTGCAATTTTTACCCCACACGCTTCCCTCCAATGCTAAATTTACGATTAGTTTATGACTAAGAATGTGTCCTACCAAGCGATCCCTTCTTTTACTCAACGTATGCCAAAAATTCCTTTTCTCGCCAATTCTGTTCAGTACCTCCTCATTAGTTACGCGATCCACCCACCTAATCTTCAGCATTCTTCTGTAGCACCACATTTCAAAAGCCTCTATCCTCTTCCTGTCCGCACTGTTTATCATCCACGTTTTACTCTCTTTTTCAAAAATGCTTTTCTTCCCGTTGCCATTTTGCATTTAATATCATCTGTAATGCGAGCGTCATTTGTTATTTTACTACCCAAGTAACAAAAATCTACCACCTTCATTGTTTCGTTACCTAATCTAATTCCTTCAGCATCGCCTGATTTTCTAAGACAGCATTCCATCGAACAGGGTTAGTTTAATCATAAACACCCGGAATATTAACTGAGAGATGCTCTGATTATGAAAATGTTGTGTTATTACGTGGAACGGAGTAATTTTTGCAGTGGCTGTTCATAGTTTGACTGGAACTGACAGAGCAGTCTTACGCCTTGAGGCTGGGGAGAGAGCTGAGCTGTTACTTAACGTCTTGGCCGTTCCGTGCAGTTCTCGGGAATGAGAGTGCGAACGACCTGGTGATGTGGTCGCCTTCGAGATCCGGCTGTTGAGACGCCCACCTCCGGGATGCTACGGTACCAGGAAGCAGAGTTCGCATGCATGAGCGGAATGTCTGTGGTGGAGGGACAGGCGCTATTGTCAGAGTCCGTGCCGGCCATATCAAGCAGGCAAATTTCATGTTCGCGTCGCTTCAGTGGGGGGCAGCGTTGGAGCTGAGACCATCCTCGTGCAGTTGTTGGGGGAGGGGGGGGGGGGGTGCGGATCTGTGACTGCCAGCCACTGGGCGACGTTTCTGCAAGCGCCAGTCTGACGGGACTTTCTATACTAGGCTACCAGATAAGGACCACCTACAGAAACTGATAAGGAGACCCATACATAAAGGATTTTAGAAATTTTTGAAGTTCGGAACTCAAATAACAACCAGGCAAAGCCATTCGACGCAATTCTCCGCTGCTGCGCTCAGTCTGCAGGCTAAACGCCGCCTGTAGCTGTAGTAAAAAAAGCTGAGCCGCACGTTCAACGAAAAAACAGGAACGACCGCGAAACATAGACTACATGAAGAGGGGGTGGGGGAGGCGGTAGCGGTCAAGCCTCACACCTATAGAGTCCGTGGTTTGAATCCGAATTTGTTTTTTATTTTTAAATTCAGTTATATAAAACATTTTTGGAGCTCTAATTCGACGAGTTATGTCAGTTTTCTTTTATGTGTCTGTGGACGAAGTGAACACGTTGTCGTCACCTAAAAAGATGGTTGAGTAGCTCAGCTGCTTGGAAAGCCATTAGTATGGAGGTGACTTTCCAACAACAGCGTCATAGCTCTTCACTAACTGAACAATCAAAGACTACCGTCGTCAACTAATAGTGAAGCCAATACTGTAAAAAATGTAACTTATATTTTTGCGATTGAAACCATCATTATTAACGACCATTTATAAAATATAGAAAATTACGATAAACAAAAAAGTGCAGTTTTAAAAAAAATTATCATTAGATATTAAAATTGCGAAAGTATTCGAACACAACGAAAAAAAAAAAAAAAAAAAAAAAAAGGTCACGGTAGGATTCGAACCGCCGACCAACTAAGGTACAGTGACTCATGATGCAATTATTTTATTAGTACTTCCGTGTACTAACGAAACTTATTAATTTATAAAAAGCAGCAACCAGTTGCTTGTGATAATTTTATTTTTGGGACCGGTTTCGGGCGCTTGAGTGCCCTTCTTCTCTTCTCTATATAGGCAAACAAGTGCATTGGTATTACAGTAAAGCATATAAAACGTACAAAAGTCGGTTACAGAAATTTGAAATTGTGAATATAAAAGTATTCGACATGAGTGTTGAAATAGAGTGTAATAAATGATATGTTACTTTAAAAACTTCAAAGTCGATTTTATCGAGAATTTTGCGTCGAATGGCTTTGGCTGATTATTATTTCAGTTCTGAACTTCACTCACCATAAATATAGAGAAATTCTAAAATGAGGTACCCATGTGGTCTGCTTGTGAGACAAAAAAGCTTCTGCGGCAATAGCCACAGTAACTATGAGGGTTCTTCATATTTCGCCCCACACATTTCATGTTTCGATGTTTTATGACATCACAAATGTGACTAATGAACACCTACCGGAGCATTAACTGTCATTGAGCCACCATTAACTATAAGTACAGTTAACAGGATAATTCTTTTACGTGCGTAATTGGCTGCTCAAAATCAGCTTGACGGAATACAATTGGCGTATGGCGCTCCCAAACAACGGTTTTCCACCGCCTTGGTCGTTGCGGCTCACCGGTTGAAGAAAACTGGTGTTTGGGGTGCCTTGCAGCGCGCTGTTCAGAAGAGATTTCCACCCCCTCCTGCTCCTATCGATCTACGGACAGTCCTGTAGGATGCGTGATGTCAATTCCCTCTAGCACTATTTCAGACATGGTGTATGCCTTGGTGTTCGCGTTGACCCTCGGCCAGGTCTTCGAGTTTCTTTGGCTCGCTAGTGTATCGGGGCTCTCGCAATTTCCTCGACGTCTACAGTTCCCAGCCGTACTAACTGCACGTTCCACGACAGGCTACAATTTCTCTTCCGTAATCACTGCGGGGGTACACTTTTGTGCACTAACGTTTCTATAATTTTTGGGATTACCCTGAAATTTGTCAGCGTGTTAGTTGAAATCATTAATCTAGATTCATATTTGTCTCGATAGTTTCAAGCATTTGCATTATGTATTGTGGGAAATTATCTATCAAACACTAAAATCATTGTTCTGAAATCCGGTTTTAACTTTCAATTTAGTAAGCTTGTTACATTTTTATTAAGTCTTTGGAGGAAAGAAAATTTCATAACAGGCTGATTGAGAGGTACTCATAGTTAATAAGATACTTGTGCAAGGGGAATTAAATTGAAAGTCAAAATTAATAACAGATAAAGTGGAATAGGGTGTATACATGAGAGGAGTCTAGAGGCTTCATTATACGTCTGCACAATCTCAACCTCACACACACACACACACACACACACACATACTTACACAGAATAAAACATCGTTGGCTTCCAATTTTGCATAAACTAAGCGTATGGTTGTATTTTAGCTCATACATAGTAGCGTGTGAAATTCAGAAGAGATCTCGTTATCTTATTCAAAACTGAGATCACAACAATATCTCATTGCGTGCTCAAGATATTGGTCTCATGTCCAGTATTTGATAATGCTCGGCACTCACTTCAGCCCAAGTAGACTAAACTGCCTTTACGAGACAGTTATCATTCCACTTCAAAAAAGCTATTCTGTGCGAATATTTGATTTTGGATATCATGCAGTCTCATATCTTCTTTCGATAAAATGAGTTTTTACTCCTCATATCGTGTATAGAAATGTGCCGAAGCATATGAAGAATTTGTCAAATATTTACTGATCATCAATATTTGTCTTACATCAGCATCAGCAAGGAAAAGAAGGCAGTCAGCAGAAAAATGCTCCTGATGGAACACAAAAATGCCGATACGTTCCTGTCTGGAAGTCTGACAGAAAAGTGGGGATCCATCTGTCGAAGTTCTCATTCCGCTATTCTTCACAAAATAAATAAAGAAGTAAATAATAATAAAATAAATACTTAAATAAATAAAAAAGCATGCGAAAATATTCTTGATTTTTTTGTGATGAAACTGAATAACAGTGATGTTGGGAGAAAAACAGAGAGCAGTCACTTATGGTGGGAGACAGTCGGTGGTATTAATGTAGATAAATGAATGGAGAAAGAAGGAGGCAGTAGAAAAGGGAGAGAAGAATAATGGGATGGTGACAACGGTATAGAGGCAGTGAAAGTGTCACAAAAGGCGTTAGTGGTGAGGAAGACAGAGAGAAAGCGATGAAGATAGTGGGAGAGAAAGGCAGAATGAAATGCCAATGGAAAAAAGGAAACAGTGGGGGAAAGGCATAAGTAAACATTCTAGCGAGAGGAAGATGCTGAGTATGAAAACTTCACTAGGAGGAGAGACTGAAAACAAGAATTTAACACTCCTCTGGTAGAAGAGCGCGAATACATTCGCATGGCTAAATTTTCTGTCAGGAAGGCGGAATGAGGAAAAGAATGTTCAATTGTTTGTAAATGTAAGGGACTTGGTCATCATTCCCTAAGCTTACAAACTACAAACTACAAACTACTACTACTACTACTAACGTAAAGTAACTTATACTACGGTCAACACAAACACCCATGCCCGAGAGAAAACGGCTGCGCGCACTGCAGCAAGACGCCTTAGTGCGCACGGCTATTCTGCCGTCGCGGGAATGAGGATTGAGGTAACTAGTTCCCCTCTTTTCTGTCCGAGTTTTTCAAACAGGAAGATACTTTACATTATTGTGCTCCAAGAGGAATATTTTGTAGCTGGTAATATACATATTGTATGAAAAATGTCCCAGAAGGTATAATAATAGTTCAACCTCGATTTTAGAAAATCGTAGTAGCTGTGTCGACCATGTCCTGGACTGCGCCACTTACGTAGATGTCGGACACTGAAAGCAGAAACCGTCCTTACATTCTTCGATGTGACTGCACTAGACGGAACTAACTGATCAAGCACTGCTCTATAAGCTACTCCATCAAACACTCTGTAGAACAACTTTGATATTACTCTAAAACTGTAGTATTAATCTAAAATATGCCTGACTCATGTTGATATATATAATCTACTCAGAGACAGGGAGAAAGCCAATAATGACCTTACTCAAGGTTCAGTTTTAGCTTCTTTGGATTTCATCGACTACTTGCACAACAAGAGCCAGAAAATTTGCTTACGCAGTTGGTTGAGCAATAGTTACAACAATAAAATTAAAGGAAAATAACGAAACAAACATTAACACGTTGCTTGCTCTTCCTAAAAATATATTTCAATAGCTGGAAATTCCTATGTGGCACACTCGCGTTTAAACAACCGCATAACTACCAGCAAATTCCGTGTAAACGTCTGTAATAGGTTGCTGCACCACAACTTCTTTAGCTTTTTACAAGAGAGTTTGAAAATTCAATTAAAAGAAATAAAGTGCGTCTTCTTACCTCATAAATAATCTTTGTCGTTCGTTGATATTTTGTATTTCTGAAACAAGAGAAACAATTTTATTAAATACTGAATCAATATTGCTCAATTTATGGACATTCTAGTTACATTTTAATAACATTTAAGTAAGTTCTGTATCTAAGTAAGGAAAGAGATGATGATTTTATGTTGCGTTGAGTAAAAGGTGTTTTCAGATGACTAAGTAGAAATTCAAGTATGGGGAAAATATAATGGAAAGAAGGCCCTAATGTTTTCAAAAGAACTTTTGCAGCATTCACATTACAGGGCGTGTAGAAACCACGGTAACCCAAAATTGAGATACTCCGAAGCGAATTTGAACATGGATCTAGTAAGTAAGTTTTCAGCGTCTTAATTTTGCACCACATGGCTTAGTGGGAAGATTCCACTACCATTCATTTCTTCGTGGTATTTAGAGCTTTTCACGTGGCATATACAACTGGAATGTAATTATGACAAATTTGTGTTCTACACAATATATTGACATGTAGCATCTATAAGGTGTCTCTAAATGGATAGTTTACTACAGTTATTTGAAAATAAATTTAAGTGACAATATTATATTACAGTTCATGTGAAAGTAAAAATTGTATTTATGGCATATTTGTATGTATTTAAAAGCTCCATGCTGGACTGTAGAATAATATTCGCAAATCTGACTCGGGGGACCCTCTGAGTCCAGGTTGTTGTTGTTGTTGTTGTTGCGGTCTTCAGTCCAAATACTGGTTTGATGCAGCTCTCCTCGCTATCCTGTCCTGTACAAGCCTCTTCATCCCTGAATAACAACGGCAACGTACATCCTTTCGATCCTGCATACTGTATTCGTCTCTCGGTCTCCCTCTGCGATTATTATCCCACATACTTCCTTCCTCTGCTAGATTGACGATTCCTTGATGTTTCATAATGCGTCGCACCAACCTGTCCCTTCTCTTAGTCAGGATATGCCAGAAACTCCTTTTCTCCCCAATTCTGTTGAGCACCTTCTCATTTATTACGCGATCTACCCGTATAATATTTAGCACTCGTCTGTAGCACCACATTTCAAATGTTTCTTTCAACTTTTTGTCTGAGCTCTTTATCGTCCACGTTTCACTCCCATACAGTCCTACACTCTAGACAAATCAAATCAAATGTTTGTAACTCTATCGGACCAAACTGCGTGGTCATCAGTCCGTAGCTTACAAACTACTTAAACTAAACTAACCTAAGGACAACACACACACCCATGCCCCAGGGAGGACTCGAACCTCCACGGCGAGCAACCGCGCGCTCCGCAGTGAGATGCTTTAGACCGCTCGGCTACTCCACCGCGGCCACTCTAGACAAATGCTTTCAGAAAGGACTTACTAACATTTAATTTTGGATGTCAACAAGTTTCCCTTCTTTTGAAATGCTTTTCTTCCTATAGCCATTCTACATTTTATCGTCTTCAATTCAGTGATCAGACGTTATTATGCTAGCGAAATAACAAAACTCATCCACTTTTTGTATTGTCTCATTAAGTAATCTAATTTCCTCAGAATTGCTTGATTTTCTTACACTACATTCCATTACCTTTGTTTTGCTCTTGTTATTGTTTATCTGAGAACCTCATTTCAAGACACTGTCAGTTGCACTTCCAGATTTTCTACTGTCTCTAACAGAAATACAATGTCGTCGGCAAACCTACTCCAAATTTCTACCTTCTCTCCTTCTGTCTCTCTCAGAACCTCAAAGTTTGTATTTCCTCTCCTTGAACTTCTCCAAATTTCTACTTGCTTTCCTTCATAGCAATAACATTGGGGAAAGGCTACAACCCTGTCTTACTCCCTTCACAACTACTGTATCTATGTCATGCCGTTCGACTCTTATAACTGCTGCCTGGCTTTTGTACACATTGTATATTAAGTTTTCGTTCCCTGTATTTCACTCCTGCTATCTTCAGAATTTTAGATAGGTAGTAGAAAGTATCTATTTACTCTTCTAGACAAGAAAAGTGAGGCGCCAGTAAGGAGAGGAACAATGTTAACTAATTTCGGTGTACATGGATATCGTTGATATTTCAGTAAATACATTGACATAGCTGTGTGATTTGTAGAATGTTCACCAGGATGTTGCAGGGGACTTTCATCGAGTTGATGAGTCCATGCGAAGTCAAATTGCTGCACTTTGCTTCGCAATGGTCATCAGTCCCTAAACTTACAAACTACTTATGAACTAGCTTATACGAAAGGCGGCACAAGCATCTATGCCCGAGGAGAGATTCGAACCCCCAACGGGAAACGGCCTCGCGCATCGCAGCATAGTGCCTCAATGCGCTCGGCGGCTCCGACGCGGCCGTCTTTTGTCACGTCAGTATAATACATATATTAGAAAAGGAAGTAAGGAGACATTAAACTCATAAGAATAAACAACAACAAGAAACACCTTCCCAGCTTCCAAGAAACGGTGTTACAAGAAGGTACGGCCAACTTTCAGGAAACATTCCTCACACACAAAGAAAGAAAATATGTTATGTGGACATGTGCCCGGAAACGCTTAATTTCCAAGTTAGAGCACATTTTATTACTTCTCTTCAAATTACATTAATCATGGAATGGAAACACAACAGCCGGCCGCGGTGGCCGAGGGGACTAAGGCGCTCCATTCACGGTCTGCACGGCCACTACGGTCGGGGGTTCGAATCCCCCCTCGGGCATGGATATTTGTGCCGTCCTAGTTCGTAAGTAGTTCATAAGTAGTTTGTAAGTTTAGGGACTGATGACCTCGTAGTTAAGTCCCATAGACTATACAAACATTTGAACATTTTTGAAACACAACAACAGAACGTACCAGCTTGACTTCAAACACTTTGTTACAAAAAATGTTCAAAATATCCTCCGTTAGCGAGGATACATGCATTCACCCTCCGTCGCATGGAGTCCCTGATGCGCTGATGCAGCCCTGGAGAATGGCGTATTGTATCACAGCCGTCCACAATACGAGCACGAAGAGTCTCTACATTTGTTACCCGGGTTGCGTAGACAAGAGCTTTCAAATGCCCCCATAAATGAAAGTCAAGAGGGTTGAGGTCAGGAGAGCGTGGAGGCCATGGAATTGGTCCGTCTCTACCAATCCATCGGTCACCGAATCTGTTGTTGAGAAGCGTACGAACACGTCGACTGAAATGTGCAGGGAGCTCCATCGTGCATGAATCACATGTGGTGTAGTACTTGTAAAGGCACATGTTCTAGCAGCACAGGTAGAGTATGAAATCATGATAACGTGCTCCAGTGAGCGTAGGTGGAAGAAATACTAAAATGAGCTCTAACATGGAAATTAAGCGTTTCCGGACACATGTCCACATAACATATTTTCTTTCTTTGTGTGTGAGAAATGTTTCCTGAAAATTTGGCCGTACCTTTTTGTATATATATAAACCAGAAAAGTAACATCTCATCAATTGCCCAACGAATCTAGCAAACCTCACACATATCAAGCTTATTGAACAACTAACAAAATAATAACCACGAATATATAAGCTTGTTTTTTATTGTCACGATACAGGGGAGACAGCGTTACGGAAATAGTACAGGATCTGGGATGGGAATCATTACAACAACGGCGCTTATCGCTGCGGCGTGGGCTACTTACGAAACTCCAATCGCCAACATTCTCCTCCGAATGCGAAAATATTATATTGACTCCCATTTACAAAGGCAGAAATGATCATCAGAATAAAATACGGGAAATCAGAGCTCGAACGGAGAGATTCAGGTGTTCTTTCTTCCCGCGCTCTATTCGAGAATGAAACGGGAGATAAATAGTATAATGGTGGTTCGATGAACCCTTTGCCAGGCAGTTAAATGTGATTTGCAGAGTATGTCATGTAGCTGTATGTAATTGTTAACTTTTCCATTATACTTAGTTTAATGTAGCTACATAATTAATCATATTTAATTTTCAGTGTCATTTTTGGTTGATATAAATAGGACGCTTCCTTGTCATGCAAATGTTACATCTTTGTTAGTAGGCGCAATCCACGGCAGTAGAGACTCTTGTTTCGTGATGTACCTGAGGCAGAACCCACGTCACTTTGAACTTTAAATATGTAAAAGCTCTTCAATGTTAGTCGTGTGGAAAGTGTTGCTATCGTTATGACGAAAAGCTAAATTCTTCCGTGCCACACTGTACGCCTCGTACTTTAGTATTCCACACACGTTGTTGTTGTTGTTGTTGTGGTCTTCAGTCCGCAGACTGGTTCGATGCAGCTCTCCACGCTACCCTGTCCTGTGCAAGTCTCTTCATCTGAGAATACGTTCGGCAACCTACATCCTTTTGAATATGTTTACTGTATTCGTGCCTTGGTCACCCTCTACGATTTTTACCCCACACGCTTCCTTCTAATGCTAAGTTCACAATTCCTTGATGTCTCAGAATGTGTCCAACCAAACTATCCCTTCTCTTAGTCAGGGTATGCCAGAAAATACTTTTCTGCCCGATTCGATTAAGCACCTCCTCATTATTTACGTGATCTACCCATCTAATTTTCATCATTCGTCTGTAGCACCACATTTCAAAAGCTTCTATCATCTTTTTATCTGAAATTCTTATCGTCCACTTTTCACTTCCATACAATGCTACACTCCAGACAAATGCGTTCAGAAAGGACTTCCTAACATTTAAATTAATATTGGATGTTAACAAGTTTCGCTTATCAATGAAATTCTTCTGGGTATGAAACCGAGTCGTCATTTTATAAATTCCACCGACGTTTCGGCTACTGTTGCAGGTGGCCTTCATCAGTGTGAGACACAGACCCTGATGAAGGCCGCCTGCAACAGTGGCCGAAACGTCGGTGGAATTTATAAAATGACGACGCGGTTTCATACCCAGAAGAATTTCATTGATAGTGACAACAGCCGCGGAAGCCTACGTTTGCAAGTTTCGCTTCTTCAGAAAAGCTTTTCTTCCCAAAGCCATTCTGCATTTTATATCTTCTGTACTTCGGCCATCAGAAGTAATATTGCTAACCAAATAACAAAATTCATCTACTACTTTTATTGTCTCATTATCAGTATCGCCTGATTTTCTGACATTGCATTCCATTACCTTCGTTTTACTCTTGTTAATGTTCATCTTATATCTTCCTTTCAAGACACTGTCCATCCCATTCAATTGCTCTTCCAGATCTTTTGCGGTCTTTGACAGAATTGCTATGTCATCGGCAAACCGCAATGTTTTTATTCCTTCTCCCTGCACTTTAATTCCCTCTCCAAATTTCTCCTTCCATTCCTTCACTGCCTGCTCAATGTACAGATTGAACAACATTGGGGAAAGGCTACAACCCTGTCTTACTCCCTTCCCAACCTCTGCGTCCCTTTCTTGCCCTTCCACTTTAATAACCGCTGTCTGGTTTTTGTGTAGGTTGAATATAACTCTTCGCTCCCTATATTTTACTCCTGCTACCTTCACAGTTTGGAAGAGTGTACTCCAGTCGACACTGTCAAAAGCTTTCTCCAAACCTACAAACGCCTAAAACATAGGTTTGCCCTTCCTTAGCCTATCTTATGAGATAAGTCGTAATGTGAGTATTGCCTCCCGTGTTCCTACGTTTCTCCTAAATCCAAACTGATCTTCCCTGAGATCGGATTCCACAAGTTTTTCCATTCGTCTGTAAATAATTGGTGTTAGTATTTTGCACCCATGACTTATGTAAATTTGTGTTATTGACGTGTGGAATTTACTTACTGCTGGCCGCGGTGGCCGAGGGGACAGTCTTCGTCGGGCAGCCGTGCTGTGCGGACGCTTTGTTTACGTCCTCGCTGTTGGCGGCCGCGAGGAGTTTTCGGTGAGTGCGCGCTTTCTGCGTTCTTATTCACCTTTGAAGATGAACTTTAGACGACTATAAGGGATCAACGACGACGAGAAGACACACTTAGACTGAGCTTTGACTCGAATTATGCGAGACCGAAATCATTTGAAATAGAGTTATTTATTCGAGATGTAATGAAGATCACTATAGATGAATTGGTAGGAATTCATTTATCGATTGTAAGTAGTACAGTATTCTTAAAGATGATAAGTGCTGAAAAATGCCAGAACGTAATCGAATCATGTGGAGGAACATTAACATTTAAACATTCTGATGGAAATATCGGGAACGTTACAATTGCACGAGCCGAAATGGGATTAAAAACGGTGCGAAGATTTGAATTACCGTTCGAAATAACTGATGCCGAAATTAACGACAAGCTCAAGGAATATGGCACTGTCATAAGCAACTTCGCGGAAAAATGGTCAAATCTTCACATTTTCCCTGTATTAAATGGTGTAAGACAAGTGAAGATTGGCATGTTAAAACATATTCCGTCTTACATCACCGTCGGTGGTTATAGAGCAATCGTGTTATATGATGGGCAACCGCGAACTTGCTCCGGCTGCGGTTCAACAGAACACGTTCGCGCGCAATGTGTACAACGGCACGTGACGCAATTACCGACCGGCGAACGAGAGAGGCCTGGCCGCATGTCTAAGTTGCCCATCAGCTACGTAGCCGCCGCGCGAGGTAACATTGCCTCAGAACAAGACCTAGAGACTGCGCTGAAGGCGTACACCGATCCTCTCGAACAGGTCGATGTAATGGAAACGTCTAACGTACAGGAGCCACATCATAGTAATGCACATGCTGTTGAAGTAGTTAACCCAGTAGTTGAGACTACAAAAAACAAAGACGACAATAGTGTAGTGGGAACACCCACAGTAGAAACAACTGTAGCACGGGAATCTGACGAAGACCAATCTAGCAAATCCCCTTCGAAAAAACTCAAAAAACGACGAATAGCGCGTGAAGGAGCGGAGGAGCAAGCGCGAAAAGTGCGTGAGAAAGCCGACCACGTACGCAAAGTTCTCACTGAGGAGGCATCACAGTCACCTCCAGACAACCCCACACCAACACAGAACAGCCGAACACGGGAATCCGAACCAGGCCAAAGGAAAACAACTTTAGAGGAATACACAAAGAGTAATACAAGGGTCCTGGACTCCAACCCAGTACAACCAAAAGTACTGGTTGAGACACGGGAAACAAGGCCCCACGAGAGTGGTCTGATGACATCTGATAATCCGCGAGACGAGGAGATGGAAGGTTTGCAAGAATACAAGGCAGGGGGGTTGCCAAAGTCGCGGAATGACAAGTCCGACAAACAACAAAAATCGTCTTCCAGCGCGGGCGCACTAGAAGACGACCCAGACTTCTTTTAAGTCCTGTTTAGCAAGTAACATCAAGAGGGGGGTATGGCAACACGTGTGCCTGCGAATGTAGCACCCTTGCAAGCATACCGCATTGCAACTGTAAACATTAATAAGATACGCTGCACCTTTAAATTAAGAAATTTGCAAGATTTCCTGTACGCAGCTGATATATCGCCCTTTTACAGGAAGTCACAGACATACGACTAGACCGAATCACAGGTTACAATGCGTTAATTAATCCCGGTCATAGTAATGAACTCGGGACTGCAATTATGACGAAAGAGGGAATCCCAGTCACAAACATCGAGAGACTGGTAAACAGCAGAGGCATAGTGTGTACAACACAAGGGTGATTAATATCTACGCCCCTTCCGGAACTGGAAAGAAACGACAGAGGACAGAGTTTTTTAAAGAAGAAATAGTGCCTCTTTTCACAAGGCGTCCGGAACAACTAATTTTCGCAGGCGATTTCAATTGTGTCATTAACCCCAAAGATCAAATACCCAATTTCAACAAATCCATAGAGCTCGAGAACATCATCGAACAACTAAATCTACTTGACACGTGGGAGCTTAAACATGGTGACAGGCCCGGTTTTACTCACGTTACTAGTCATTCCACAAGCCGCATAGATAGAATTTATGCAACATCTAACTTACGGAACCACATTCTGCAATCAGAAATACGGCCGAACATCTTTTCAGACCACGCAGCATGCATCTGCACTGTCAACCTGGAAAAACAGGGAACGTACAAAGCTAGAGGGTCGTGGAAACTAAATACAGCGCACCTACAAGATCCAGGATGCCACGCAGATTTCCAAAATACGTGGGCAGAATGTGAAAGCAAGTTCACGAGGTACGACTCAGCCATTAGATGGTGGATTAAATGCGCGAAACCCGCATTAGTTAAAACAATGAAACATTGCACCCGCGAGAAAAGTGCCTGGATGAAGACCACAACTGAGTTTTATTTTCAGTGTCTTAGAGACCTATATACGGAAAATGCAGCGGTAATAGAAAATCATGTACAAATCAAAAGGATACAGGCCACACTTTTAAGTTTAAAGCGGAAACAACTAGAAGGCTGCAAAGTCAGAACGCGCTTACAATACACCGTGCAAGAGGAATCAACATCGCTGTACCATATCATACAAGAAGAGAAAAGAACTAATAGGAAAATCTTGACAGAATTAAAAACTGACGACGGGAGAACCCTGACGAGACAACCTGACATACGAGATGAAATTTTTAAACATTTTACAATGCTATTAGCTGCCAAACCGGTAGATGAAGCGGCGCAACAAGCCATCATAGCAAGGATATCGGTGAAATTAAACCCAGACGAAGCAGAAGACCTGTCTGCAAACATCACAGAAGAGGAAGTGGCAGAAGCCATACGGAGGAGCCCAAAGAACAAGTCCCCCGGCCCCGACGGATTACCGGCTGAGTTTTACAAAACTTTTGGACAACAGCTAGTCAGCAAATTGACTCTCGTATGTAATGAACTACTCAACACCAAAAGTGACGTATTACAGGAATTCTCCGAAGGAATAATTGTGTTAGTTCCTAAAACTCCTGGAGGGAAGACTATCAACAACCTGCGTCCCATAACGTTACTTAACAGTGATTACAAAATTTTCACGCGCATCATGATGCACAGATCAAAGTCGGTTATCACGACTATCACTGGACCTTACCAAACTAGCGTAGGAAAAAACAGGGCGATATATCATACTTTATGTGAATACAGGGATATCATAGCGACGGCAGTAGCTTGCAATATTCAAAGTGCTATAGTAGCACTTGACTTTGAAAAGGCTTTCGATAGGGTCAACCATTTGTATCTTTTCCGCCCCATGGAAGCAATGAACTTTCCGCAAAAAATTATTACAGCAATCAAAAATCTACTGACAAGTTCCACCTCCAGAATCTGTGTCAATGGACAGTTAAGTAAACCGGTCAACGTCACAAGTTCAGTTCGCCAAGGTTGCCCCATGTCTCTGAGCTTGTTCGCAATAGCGCTCGAACCTCTGTTGTGCTGGATAACGCAAGACCTCACAGGACTGCAAATACATGGCCACAAGATTATATGTCAAGCTTATGCGGACGACGTTAGCTTCGTGATCAGGAACGATGAGGAACTAAGAAAGGCGCTTCAAATTATATCGACCTATGAAGCTGCGTCAGGAGCAATATTAAATCGAAAAAAGTCAGGATTAATGCAGATCGGTCGGAGTCTTGACCTAACGGCTGACGTACTTTTAAAACGAGTGGAAACTATTAAAACTCTCGGAATAGAATACACCCGTAACATCCGCCGCACGGCTGCCCTAAACTATAGAAACTTGTTGGCTAAAATAAGAGCCGCTATAAAACATCATACTTTACGAAATCTGAAAGCTATACAAAAAGTTCATTTAGCCAACACGTATATAACAACTAAAGTAAACTACGTCGCCCAGGTACTACCAATACCTAAGGTCATAGCTAACCAGATGCAATCAGCATTCGGCTACTTTGTCACCAGGGGGCAAATCTTCAAAGTCCAGTACGACATTCTGACGCTTCCTTTGGAGAAAGGAGGCCTTAAATAACAGACATTTACAACAAATCACAGGCTCTGTTCGTCAGCAAGTTTTATAAACAGTGGCAACGATCACCCGATACGCTAACTGCTCACCTTTTAAACGAAATTGCACCGGCTAGTATGGACCCACCAATAGATGTGAATCATATTCCGAGCGCATTCTGTCATTTCAAACATTTTCTTGTAGAACTTAGCTACGTTCAAAGAAGTATTCCTGAGAAAGAGCGATACACAGTTAAAGAAGTTTATAACAACACGATGAAAAGAAAGAGGAGAAATAAAATAGAAGCTAATTACAACGAATATGCCTGGGAAAAAATCTGGGAAAATATTCCAGACCCTAACTTACCGTCCACAGTGCGGTCCGTTTGGTATATGGCGGTTAACGGGAAAATTCCTACCAATTCAAAATTACATGCCATTCATCTAGCAGAGACTCCAAACTGCATTGACTGTGACTTAATCGACACAGAGGAACATCGTTTCACATGCATCGCAGTGAAAGACATTTGGTTCCTCTGCAGAACAAAACTAGCAATTATACTGAGAACATCTCCGAGAACGTTTACACCAGCTCGACTTCTGTATCCAGATGAAGTTCCCTACCCAATAACGAAGAGACGAGCAGTCAATTGGTTTAAAGGGCAAACGGTGTATTATATTTTCTCAGAGAAAAACAAGAGTATAGAAGACTATTGGGCGCATCTTCTGACAGAACACGAAAAATTAAAACGAATGAAAAAATACAGAGAAAAATACGCGAATTTTCTACTCAGGATATTGATATAGAAATAAAACTCGGGTATCACCCATTGATTTTTAAATTTATTTATTTATTTATCTCTATTTTTACATACATGGCTTAATCTCCTGTAATTTTCGAAGGGTGATACAGAGACGTTGCTGACTGATGCTTCGTGGTACAAGAGATGTGAAATGGAAGGAAAAATATCTTAGAAGATGTTGACACGAGAAAAACGGTATCAACTGCAGTAGCAGCATATACGAGAAGACAACTTTGAAGTTCTCGGAACGGCAAATTAACTCATGTTCACTCACGGAACTACAGGAGAAGCGAAGAGGATACTTTTCTTTTTAAATATTTTTTTTATGTTTAATATAATTTATAACAAGATATTCACTTTAATTTATTGTGTCTTCGAAGAAGAAAATTCAGTCATTTCTAAGACGAAGATTTCAAATTAGTTTATAAAGAAATAATTCCTTCCTTTCGTGGAGACACTAGAAGAAGTAGTCTTCAAGAAGATGTTAATTTTTTAATAAGAAGAAATCCCATTTACTTAGGAAGAAGAAGCTATTAATTTCTTTTTTACGAATCCAGGTACAATGGTACAGGTAATGAAGCTACCCGCGGAAGGCTATATTAGCGAGCGCAAGGACGGGTTGTAGGGGTGGATGGAGACCCGCAAAAAAAAAAAAAAAAAAAAAAAAAAAAAAGAAGGTCTGAGGCGTTCCAGTCACGGTCTGCACGGCCACTATGGTTTGTGGTTCGAATCCCCCCTCGGGCATGGATATTTTTGCCGTCCTTAGTCTTAGCTAGTTCATAAGTAGTTTGTAAGTTTAGGGACTGATGACACCATTGTTAAGTGACATAAGCTCTATGAACATTTGAACATTTGATTTGAATTTACGTACTGGGTTGTAGTGATTGTAATTAATGAGACATGTACGCTGGTCATAAATGGGGACAATTGGGCACTAATAATTCATTAAAATGTCAATCAACTGCAATTCTACGTGTCGCATGCATCATTTGTAGTGGATTTGTTTTTGCCGCATGGAATTGCAGGTAGCTGCTACCAAAATCAAAAATAAAATGTTTGTAGAACTTATGGGACTTAACTACGGGGCATCAGTCCCTAAGCTTACAAACTACTTATGAACTAGCTAAGACTAAGGACGGCGGGATTCGATCCCCCGACCGTAATGGCCGTGCAGACCGTGACTGGGGCGCCTCAGTCCCCTCGGCCACCTCTACCGACAGCGCCGATCTACGAGGACTGGAGGAAGCAACAAGCTACGACCCGGTACGTTACAACGTGGTTGCTTCACTGGACGGAAACTGCCGACGCTGGCCCAGAGCAAACTGTTATAATTAGCCCAGAATATGCGGTGTTGCCTGAAGAGAGCTGTGATGCCGCGCGGTCTGGAGCGCCACGTTACGGATCACGCGGTCTCCCACGTCTGGGGTTCGGATCCTCCCTCGGGCATGGATGTGTGTGTTGTCGTTTGGTAGGGTTAACTTTGTTTAAGTAGTTTGTAAGTCTAGGGACTGATGACCAACGAAGTTTGGTCCCATAGAATTAACAAACATTTCAACATTTCAAGAGCTGTCATGTAGTGGACGAAGCTAATCTGGTATCACATATGCAATGTCAGGGCGAAATCTCATCATTCCTCACAAGCTATTAGCCACGAAACTCGGAGGACGGATATACCCGTTATTCGCACTTACAGGGTTAAAACAAAACATTCAGTCAACAATTATATATATATATATATATATATATATATATATATATATATATATATATATATATATATATATATAAATGAAATAAATCGCAATCGATGCTATGCCTTCACTGTATTCGGTTTAGATGGAATACCAAACTGTGGCGAATGGAAATTTGTGCCCAGCCGAGATTCGAACCCGGGATCTCCTGTTTACTAGGCAGACGCGTTGACCACTCCGTCACTGAGGACACAGTGACCAGCCCGACTGCAGAGGACTGTTTCCTGCACGTCTCCCGCCACACGGAAATCTCCATTCGCCACGCTGTATCTTTCCTATTACCACAGCCTCTTAATTCTGTAATGCACACAGTCACAATACTGTATTCCCGCATCAGGGAGGACAGACTATGAGGTATCGAGACACAATTAATTGTCGTCAGGAGCCCAGCCTCGGATTTGTATACAATTATCGCGATCCCAAATTGCGATTTATTTCATTAAAAATGAGAGCTGTAACGTCGTCAAAAATATATAATTGTAAACAAAGTCGAGGCTGGGCTCCTGATGACAATTAATTGTGTGTCGATACCTCATGGTCTGTTCTCCATGATGCGGAATACAGTATTGTGGCTGCGAGCGTTACAAAATTAAGAAGCTGTGGTAATAGGAAAGAGAAAGTGTGGCGAATGGAGATTTGGGTGTGGCGAGAGACGTGCAGGGAAGAGTCCTCTGCAGTCGGGCTGGTCACTGTGTCCTCGGTGGCGGAGTGGTCAACGCGTCTGCCTAGTAAGAAGGCGATCCCGGGTTCGAATCTCGTCCGCGCACAAATTTTCATTCGCCACAGTTTGGTATTCCATCTAAACCGAATAGAGTGAGCCATAACATCGCAAATTGCGATTTATTTCATTCAGTCAACACTTTAAGACAACCTCTGAATTACGATACAGTGCTCTCTTAATCGGTATGACAGGATACTCGCGTTTTACGACCTCTATTACCTCTCCCTGTGGTCCACGTGCGCTCCTCGCCAGAAAATTATTCGATCGCGACTGATTTGAGAGGAACTGCATTATCGTGTTCGTGGAAAAAAAGTGCGGCGGATCGGATCCACTATTATATTAGCCCGTGGCCCGAGTCGGCAGTTTTCCGAGAAGTGGCCGTGGATGCGAGTGTAATGACGTCATAAAGCGGGGCGGTGTTTAAAACCGCGCCTCCGCCGCTAATGGCGGCACAGGTAGTCGCCGCTTCGAGGAAGTTCGCCGCGCGGTGCCGCCTCCACTTCCGCCACCTAATTATCTAAACACGGGTGCGCCGCGCGGGCTTCAAACCCCACACTTCGGGCTCGTTTAACCTCGGCACGGTTGAAGTGAGCGGCGCTTTCGCGCACTGTTTGCGGAGAAAGAGCGTGGCCCATCAAGCTCAATTACGTCGCCACTATTCTTTTTTTTTTCTTTTTTGCTCGAAACCGATGCGCACTCACAGCCGTGATATAAAACTGTGATAAGCAGGATCGATATGTTCTTGACCAGGAGTTTCCAAACGCTTTTTGTCTCTTCCCTTGCCAACTTTTTCTGCCCTGTGCAGACCCCCTGCCTTTTACGTACTTAATTATTTTACCAATTCCTACTTGCAAATGTGTTTTGTGATATGGTGCTACTGACTTTGATGACTTTAACTGTAAAAGGATGGAGTGAAAAAAAAAAGGAAAAGAAAAGAAAGATATTGAGCTGTAGAAATTTTCAGCAAGCAGTGGTAAATATTATTTATTTATTGGCAGATCTACATTAAGAACGCAACCTCCAACGAGGAGGTCGAGATGTTTTAAGTATTGTAATCGTTTTTTAAGCATTGACAATGACCACACAGTAGTCGAAATCTAGATCTGCCAATAAATAAATAATATTTACGACTTATTACTCAAAATTTCTACAAGTCAAATACAGTCATTGAGCACGAGTTCCACCATGGAATCAAGCATGATAAAGATGTTAAGTATTATACATTTCTTAATTTATTTCTTGATTTATTTAAATGACACAAATGTATCAACTATAGACCAGATTTTTGTTCTAAATCAAGTCTGTGAAGAAAAAAATACGAATACGACCAGGAACTACATCTCCTGTTTTTAGACTTTAAGAAGACTTACGACAATATATATAGACGTAGCCTGATTAGCACCTTGACAGAGTTTGGTATGCCAAAGAAATTGATCAGATTGATAGAGGTATGCTTAAATGATACAAAAGTTAAGGTTAAGATCGGCAATAAAATGACAGAAAGCTTTCAAGTTGTAACAGGATTACGCCAAGGAGAAGGGCTATCACCTATCCTCTTCGACCTGGCACTTGAGAAGGTAATGCGGAAATTCAACAAAGAGAACCTCAGGGCGTTCAAATTGGGAATGAATATATTACATATCTGGCCTGTGCAGACGACATTGCAGTATTAGCATGCACACAAGAAGAGCTAAAAAGTAATATTCAGACTCTGGAGATACAGGAAGCAAGGATCGCTCCACAAATGAACTCTGAAAAAACTGAGTATATGACCATAGGAAGAAAGATCCAAAACTCTCCAGATTTATTAGTGAACAATACCAGGTATAAGTATATGAAAGAGTTTAAATATCTTGGATAAATTTTTACAGAAGTAACATCAACTGAAGCAGACATAAAAGCAAGACTGTAGGCGGTAAACAGATGCTATCACTCTCTACATTCTACATTAAAATGTAGAAGAGTTTCTCAGCAGATAAAGCTACATGTGTCAGTAGTACTCTATGGTTCTCAAGCCTGGAGCACTCGGAAACAAGACCTGAACCGACTGCTTACATTTGAAAGGAAAATCCTCGGGCAAGTATTTGAACCAGTCCGAGATCACTGTAGAATGGAGACGACGACATAACATACAATCAGAAGAGCTGTACAAGGATTCTAACATCTTGGGAGTGATGAGAAGCAAAATACTGCAATGGGAGGGACACGTAGTTAGAATAGAGGGAACAAGGTGGCCCAAAATTGCAATGGACTGGATCCCGCCAGGCAGAAGACCTAGGAAGAGGTGGATCGATGGAGTGAGAGAAGACTTGTTGCAGTTGGGAGTCACGGAGAACTGGAGGCAGACAGCAGAAGACAGGGACAGATGGAGAGCTCTAAGTGTGGTGGAGCGCGGTCCACTGGGCCTGGTCGCGTAGTGATGTATGGACGATACATACGGGCTTTTAATGGGAGGGATGTGGCGGACTGAGGCAGTTGGAGGACCGGGGCGGCGGAAAAACAAAATGAGGCTCCCCCTCCCTACACCCCGTCCACATGGAAATACGAGGAAAGTATTGACATTCGGAGGCCCCGCAGGACGAGAGGCACGGGACGGTCGAAGCAAAATAGCTTTAGATTAGATATACTAAAAAAATGTTCAAATGTTTGTAAAGCTTATGGGACTTAACTAAGGGGTCATCAATCCCTAAACTTACAAACTGCTTATGAACTACTTACGAACTAGGACGGCACAAATATCCATGCCCGAGGGGGCATTCGAATCCCCGACCATAGTGGCCGTGAAGACCGTGACTGAAGCGCCTCAGTCCCCTCGGACAATTAGATATACTTTTCGTTCCAGTAGATCCGAATTGAGGGAATCCTCTTGGATGTAGAACAAAATACACAATATATACTTACAAAAAGAAAGCATATGTGTTAATGTACCTTCCACAGATCCCAAATGTAATTGCCCTTGTGGATGTGGAATTAGTCAGGAAAAACAATTATCTTAAAAATATTTACATTTTAAAGGACTCAAAAACTTATTACTGCTTACTAATTTACTATGTGCATATTAAAATTCTTAGCAATTACTTTCTTTTTTATTTTTTAATTTTTTTTACACTGATTTACAATGATTACATTACTGCACAAAACTTGTACCGAAATCAAACTGAACACAGTATTCATATTTGTGAATATTATATACAATCATTTCTGGTAAGAAATTCATCAATGGAGTAAAAGGAGTTGCCCACCAAAAAATCCTGTAGACTGTTTTCAAACTGTACTTTATTGTGAGTTAAAATTTTTATGGCTGCTGGCATGTTATTGAAAATGTGTACTGCTGAATATTGGACACCTTTCTGAGCCAAGTAAGTGACTTTAAATCTTTATGCAAGTTATTCTCGTTTCTAGTATTGATCCCATGGACTGAGCTATTGGTTTGAAAAAAAAAAAAAAAAAAAAAAAAAAAAAAAAAAAAAAAAAAAAAAAAAAAAACAATATATATATATATATATATACTTTTTTCATTTTTTTAGGGAAGCTAGGATATTATATTCACTCCATAGTGTCATACGGGATCATTTTTTGGGGCAACTCATCAGGCCAAGCAAAAGTTTTCAGAGCACGAAAACGTGCGTTACGAATCATTTGTGGTGTCAAGTCAAGAACCTCATGTAGAGAGCTATATATATATACTTTTTTTCATTTTTTTTATATATATGGTGCCTCGGTTGCACAGTGGTAGAGTGCCAGACTGCAAATCCAAAGGTCGCGGGTTCAATCCCCGCCAGGTCCTAGGATTTTTATCTGTCACTCTCCACTTCTTTCACCTCTGACAGTGTTGCTCATGTGAAAAATACCGAGTAGCACCGTGGTTCGGAACCCACGTTAAACTGTAGGTCCCACTATAACTGGCTGGGTAAGTCAGTTCGAAGGTCGGAGGAAGGCAACGGCATACCAACTCCAAACAGAACCATGCCTAGTAAAGCACTGTGGTGTTCAAACCAATCTTCGGATTGATGACTGCTTTACCTTATACATTATATATAGCCCTCTACATGAGGTTCTTGCTTGACACCACAAATGATCCATAACGCACGTTTTCATGCTCTGAAAACTTTTGCTTGGCCTGATGAGTTGCCCCAAAAAATAATCCCGTATGACACTATGGAGTCAATATAATATGCTAGCTTTTTTATTTTTTCGAGATGTAGAGGCTCCGAAACAAGATGTGGCCAAGGGCGCTCGAAAAAAAGAAAAAAAAATATATATCCCCTTGAGGTATTTGGAGGCCCCCCCAAGACGGGAGGTCCGGGGCGGTCCGACCCCCCCCCCCCCCCCGTCTCACCCTTAGTCTGACATTGATGTGGCTAATGCTTTTTTAATAAATTATCAATATTTAGTTTCAGTTTTGTTGAGTTTAACCTTAAATCTCCTCTTTCAGTGATTTCCAGCCTGTTTCTTCTTTTTATAAGAAGACTAGCGACAGTGCTGAAACCTTTTTCCACCGGTATGAAGTTGGGAAATAGTCCATAATAAAGGGTGTGTGACATATATGTCTCTGCTGATATCCATTTATTGACTGGACCTCAAGTTCTTCATTAGTGCTTGTTGCGACGATTTCTCCTCGAAGTGCAACATCCCTCTCTCCAACATCACAATGTGGATTGATAATCCAGTGCAGTATTTCCATACTCAGACATCCTCAAACCTCTTCTCAGAGGATGTGTCAATGGCATTTAAATGTGGAATGTAGGGTGAAACATAATCATCTCCACAGTTTGTCCGTGACAAACTGGGAAGCTGCGAAAACTCGAGCCGCCCAATGTTTTGCTTTGTTATCTTCATTCTGCAAGAAAAACTGAAATGATGGACTTGGTTTTTATCAGACTTAGTCTGTCCCCTTGTAAGTGAAACTTCATTAAATTTCGCATACAAATCTTTTAGATAAGCAATGTCTGTTTTCCAATTGATTAAATTTTCTTGTAAAATTGCATCTCCAGCATCCAAGAACTATAAAATAGTGTCATTTTCTTCGCATAACTGCGCAAATAATCTTGTATTCAACCCACTGATTCAAATTTTGTTTATTTCGTTAATCACAAACTAGACATATTGCTGTAACCTACCACCTAGATTTTCGTTAACTAAATGTTGTCGATGGCTGACGCAGTGCATTGCAAAGAAGGTATGTTTTCTTTTAAATGCCTTACAAATCCACGATAGCGCCCAAACATTGTTGCATCTACTGCCACTAATATTATATTTGATAAAGGAATCGACTTTTCCTCGAAATAATGTTTCAAGACATCATAATTGTCTGATCCCCCGCCCACCCAAAAAAAAAAAAAAAAAAAAAAAAAAAAAAAAAAAAAAAAAAGTTACTACCGGCCTACAGAAGGAGACCGAAAATACATAATTAGTCCTCTTCTCTCGCTTAGACAGTGAAGGAAACAGCGACAAAGGAACAAGCTTCAGCGTTGTAAGAATAATTCTGAATTTAGGTTGCGACCTTCCCAGATGTGAACAACTATCATGGGCCCACATTTACAACAAATAGACCAGCAAATTATTTTTCCGCTGACGTGGACCCTTTGCAGAGTAGAATAGACACCTGGGGATCTATATAGACCACTTTGGGAGCTTGACGAAGCCGGAAAAATGGTGTAGAAAATTAACTACGTCTTTGGATTTTTAAGCAAGCGTGAAATGCACGGAGGCAGTGTGACAATCACTGAATTGCAACTCGTTCAGCCTTTATTACAGGTATACCCGATTGCCACAAGCCTTTTTCGATGCACTTCAAGTATACCGTTGTCTAGGTCAAAATATGAGACCCGTATATTTTTACACGGGTACAATTTGCATTTTAATATGGCAATGTAACTGTTGAAATAGGTTGCCACAGAGGTGGAAGACCAGGATGGCCCTAGACGGTGGCACCAGATATCTCGAAAGCTATTTTTTTTGTAGACTGGCCCGTACCTCTCGTCCTGGGATGGCCTCCAAAAAGCACAAGATACTGTTTTATAGTAACACATGTATTTACAAGTGGACGGGGAGGGGCCTCATTTTGTTTTGCTGCCGTCCCGGGCCTCCAACAGCATTAGTCCGCCAGTTAACAAACATGTGAAAAATAAAGTCCGCCACTGGGTACGCCTCCTTAGGTTGATACTACACGTACCTTGTTACATTATCTATTGTTCCCGGGCGTGGCTGTAGCTGCGAAGTGGAACAGTTCTTCTTAGTTGTGTGCGGAAGTGTAAGGACGCAGGTCCATTTTGTGAATGTGTCCACAGCGGCAGATACTGATTATGCAGAGGTATATTATGTGATGAGTCAGGCATTCTCACATTATTCAATATTGAAAAGAAGTCACCACAATATATTGATATTGTATTTATATATAGACTATGTAGTTTGTTGAAAAGTAGATTGCACAACCACGATTTGTAGTTTCATTGTTGTTTGATCATTCTTGAATGAAGTTTTTTTTATTTTTTTGTTAGAATTCTATGGTTCTCCTTTCAGTAGTTAATACCTACACCCTCGTAGTTAGTTTGAATACTTATGCTACAGGAGTAATTATTTTTGAAGTGTCATGTTAATTACGAAAAACTGTCAGAAAGATAACCGTCAAAGCAGTGTCGTTCTTGTGAAAGAAAATGTGGCGGTCTGTTGTGTAGGAAAGAAAGGTGCTGATCGATATTAGAACAGTGTAAATTTTCCTATGTAATTCATTTGCACCGGAGTGATTTGCAGTGTTTCTTATTCTCATGATATTCAGATGAAGCAGTATTATCAAATGCAATGGAATAATAAAAGGGTCATTATTACGTCAGATCTTGTGACGTAATAAGGAACTGTGACGATTCCATTTAATGAGATTGCACGTTTATTTGTGCATAAAACATTTCAGGTGTATTTGACGTATCTATACAGTACCTTGAATACATGTACATGATATTGTTTTACCTTGAAAACACGTAACTGTATATACATGTATGTATTCAGTCGTCAGAATAGTTCGACAACAGTAGCAGATTCATTTTACAAAGTTTGACTGTATACAATCTATGTCAAGCACAATGAGTGCTTAACATTGACTGTATACAGTTACTCTCCAATGTTAAGATGCAAATTGGTAGTCTATGTGGGCCCACAGGGCTTCGTTTCTAGCACTGAAGATGACCACTCAGTGACTGAAATCGATTTGCAATAGTCAAATAGAGATATCGTGCGACCAAAGTCCTTTCCTGCATTATTAATGTGGTCGCTCTGCGTGTGGCTCGAGGTGGAGTCGTGCGTATGTAATTAAAGGATAGGACTTGAACGGAATCAAAATACACACTTGCGAACTGTGTACCCAAACAATAACCAGAATTTGAAAATAAGTGCATTTAGCGGTTTCCAACAAATTTGAGAGATAATTTGATGTAATTTCCTAACGAAATTAATCGCTGGCACCCCTGGCAAAATAACGTGTTTGCAGTTTCTACTGTAAAACTTCAGCATTAGCCTTGAAGTTTCAGTTTGTTACTTCTTTATGACTAACTCTGTTCGCAGCACCTTTTGCAAATAGTATCCACGTACACTGATGAAGGTATCTGGAAAATACATCATAATGTAAACGTTGATTTGCGTTGAAAGCAAGCTTCTCCTTAAAGTGGAGCGAAAATTCCCCTCACTGTATTTATCAGTGTTTGATAATCACTGAGTTCACAAGGGACGACTTTAGCCTCGAATGCCTGGAACCGCACGAAACCACGCTCAGAATAACACTAGAGCATTAAAAAACAGTGGCCTGGTTCATTTCCATGCAAAACTCGATAAGCAGTGTCCTTGTTTATCGATGCGTGCATGACTGAAGGACATAAACATTGGTTACATCGATAAATGTGAATACTACAACCCGTATTTAAAAGCCAAAGAAAGACATGCAACATTTTTAAAAAACGTCTCTCGCAGTGCGGAAAGTGCATGCGGTAATGGATTGTAATTGAGTAACAGACAATGTGTGGGAAATGAAAGTTCGGTCGATCCTCATGCGCGAACATTCTCTCTCTCTCTCTCTCTCTCTCTCTCTCTCTCTCTCTCTCTCTCTCTCTCTCACACACACACACACACACAGAAATATATATACAGGGTGTTACAAAAAGGTACGGCCAAACTTTCGGGAAAGATTCCTATGACACAAAGAAAGAAAATATATTATGTGGATAAGTGTAAGGAAACGCTTAATTTCCATGTTAGAGCTCATTTTATTACTTCTCTTCAAATCACATTAATCATGGAATCACAGGAACAGAACGTACCAGCGTGACTTCAAGCACTTTGTTACAAGAAATGTTCAAAATGTCCTCCGTTAGCGAGGATACATGCATCCACTCTGTCGCATGGAATCCCTGATGCGCTGATGCAGTCCTGGAGAATGGCGTATTGTATCACAGCCGTCCACAATACCAGCACGAAGAGTCTCTACATTTGGAACCGGGGTTGCGTAGACAAGAGCATTCAAATGCCCCCATAAATGAAAGTCAAGAGGGTTGAGGTCAGGAGAGCGTGGAGGCCATGGAATTGGTCCGCCTCTACCTATCATCTGTTGTTGAGAAGCGTACGAACACGTCTACTGAAATGTGCAGGAGCTCCATCGTGCATGAACCACATGTTGTGTTGTACTTGTAACGGCACATGTTCTAGCAGCACAGGTAGAGTATCCCGTATGAAATCATGATAACGTCCTCCAGTGAGCGTAGGTGGTAGAACATGAGGCCCAATCAAGACATCAGCAACAATTCCTGCCCAAACGTTCACAGAAAATCTGTGTAGATGACGTGAATCGAGGAAGTACAGTACATACTAACGAAACAATTGGGTATTTTGACAATTGTCTGCACGAATTATTTCAATTTACATTGAAAGAGAAATACTAAAATGAGCTCTAACATGGAAATTAAGCGTTTCCGGACATATGTCCACTTAACATATTTTCTTTGTGTGTGAGGAACGTTTCCTGAAAGTTTGACCGTACAGTTTTGTAACACCCTGTATATACATGCCCAAGGGAGGACTCCAACCTCCGACGCAAACAGTGTAGTCTCACAAAATGAGCGTGTTTCTTTTACAGAGCTTATACTGCAGATAAAAGTAAATATCAGTGGGCTGGCAATATTTTTATTTTCAGAAGCAATAACTGCAGCATAATATCTTTGTTTGGAAAACTTGCGTATTGTATCTCACGGCCTGTGAGACGTGACCAGGGCATACATGCAAGTGCCCGATGGCGCCAGCAAACAGGTACGGCTTTCTACATGGAACTGCCACAGTCCGGGGACATATGTTTTTATGATCGACTGTCATTATGAGAAAGGTAACGCCCCATCGCACCCCCTTGAGATTCAGTGATAAGATGGCGTAGCGGATAGTCCAGCAAAACCTGATCACAGATCATGCACGAAAACAGGAAGAAGCTGTATAGAACTGTGGAAAAAAAGAGTTAAATAGAAACCGTTTACGATGCAAGGGCTACATCCACAACACCGAGCAGGTAGATACAGGCGTGGCGTCGTGACCTTGCCGGTAAATTAATTTTCCATTTCATGAAGCGCCGCTTTTTCTTTCGCACGAAAGAAATCAGCAGAGAGCTGTTGTCGACGAAGACTGCAGTCATGACGCAAGCTTTCGAAAGTTTCCGGCAACTAACAGCTACAAATTAGATTGGTGAATTTATATTATATTTTAGATCATTCATATTATTGATTGGTATGTCCCTTTATAGATCATTTTTCTGCATGTTAAGCTATAGGTCTATTTTTAGCACCGTCGGTGTATTTTATTTGCTTATTATACATGACCAGATATTCGTAATTGCCTTAAAGGATGTCATCGGTTTATATTTTCAATGCGGATGGCATAATTTCCTTATCTTGTCTTAATCTTGTCAAATACAGCGTTTTAAAATTGTGTAAGATCCGAGTAGTGTATATACGGAAACTTTCATCTACGAGCGCTTAGCGACGGTGGAGCCACCTAGCGGCAGGCTCACGTAAACTTGTCGAGTGCCTATACATCTTCTTCTAGACGCTATGCCTGGGAGTATGGTGACTCTGCCTGTAAGGAGTAAGACAGGCGACTGGGGCTGTACGGTTAGCCGCCGTTGAGAAATCGATGTTCGCCTCGGGGGACGTCCCCTTGGCGGGAGGAAAAGACGGGATGAACTTTACGAGCGTCGGTCGGCGCCTCACGGATCGATCCCAGTAATGGGCCTGGCCACACGGCGGCTAATGCGCCGTAGTCTTCCTGACAGGAGCTCTTGTTTACAGCTCGCCTTCTCGACGGCGCGGTTACTCAAGTGCACGCACACAAGCAGTGGCGGGCCTTAGCGTTGTAGACAAGCACACAGCGCATCGTAATACAGCATTCGAAAACGTCTGACAAGGCAAACTCCCCATCCGTCACATTTAGTGATTGCGTGAGGCAAAACGGATAACCTATCTGAAACCGAATACAGATGAAGCACGAAAACAGAAAGCTGTACAGAACTGGAAAAGGAAAAGGGGAAAATACAATGGCCAAACTAATTAGGGATCAGGTGAGGTCTGTAGGTTCTGGAGTTTTCTCATCGGCGGAATGAACTCGTAAAACCGTTCGATGTCTTTCTGCCGGAGATAACAACGTTACGACGCTGAAAGAGGGAGGGTGGGAGGTTGGTATGTGTTTCCCCAAAAGAATTAAACAAGCGATTGGGTTCGGATAGTGTAGTGAGCAGGTTGTGCAATGCAACAACAACGCGACTCATCCGAATCACCGAGCGAGGTGGCGCAGTGGTAACGCACTGGACTCGTATTCGGAAGGATGGTGGTTCAAATCGACCTCCGGCCATCCAGATTTAGGTTTTCCTTGATGTCCCTAAATCACTCCAGGCAAATGCCGGGATGGTTCCTTTCAGAGGGCCGGCCGCGGTGGCCGGGGGGACTGAGGCGCGTCAGTCACGGTCTGCACGGCCACTACGGTCGGGGGTTCGAATCCCGCCTCGGGCATGGATATTTGTGCCGTCCTTAGTGTTAGCTCGTTCATTAGTAGTTTGTAAGTTAACGGACTGATGACCCCGTAGTTAAGTCCCATAAGCTATACAAACATTTGAATTTGAATTTTTCCTTTCAGAGGGCACCGCCGATGTCCTTCCCCATCCTTACCCAAACATCCCAGCGTGAGCTCCGTCTCTAATGACCACGTTGTCGACGAGACGTTAAACCATAAGATTCATTCCTTCCTTCGTCCGAATCTAAGGCATGAAGAGCCACAGGAAGGAACGGGACATGGAGGGACGAGGCTGCGGCTATCGGAGTGCCCCAAACTGTCATTTTCAGGACCTGGAAGCGATTTCGGACAACACAAACCGTTAAAAGAATGCAAGGCCATGGTCGTCAACGGGAAACATCAGCAAGAGATGACCGTTAGCACCGGTTAACAGCCCGTGGCGTCGATACAGGAGGCTGAATACGGTTCAGCTGCAACGCACCCTCCAGGCAGGACAGGACGCGAAATGCAACTCATACCTTCCGAAATCACTTTCGGCAAAGTGGTCTCTACGCATGGAGGCCTATGGTGTGTGTCACACGAAACCCACGACACCGTTTAGACCGCAGAACTGGGCGGAGCAGCATCAGGATTGGAGTCGTAACGAATGTTACCGGCCGCGGCGGAGTGGCCAAGCACATTGAGGCGCTACGCTCCGGTGCACGAGGGCTCTCCCCGTCGGGGGTTCGAATCCTCCATCGGGCGTAGATGTTTGTGCTGTTTTTTAGTATAAGCTAGTTGATAAGTAGTTCGTAAGTTTAGGGACTGATGACCCCACAGTTAAGTCCCATAAGCTCTACAAACATTTGAAAATGTTTGAACAAAATGCCGCGTATGATCTGACGTGTTACCGACTGGAGGATGCAGTTGACTTGTCTTGTAATCAAACATGGCCGTTCGTTTTAGATCAGTTTTGCGGCACGGATATTACACCACAGAAAAGACACAAAATTGAATACAATGAACACACAGGCCGAATACCGGTCGGTCAGTTGAAAATTGTTAGAGAGAACTAATAACAAATACATAATATCGAATACGACGGAAAATGAAACACTTATCCCCCACATACCCAGTTCAACGCCAGGAGCAATATAACCATGTTGGCATGCTCTTGACGCTTCGTCCAGATTGCTCATCGTGCACACACGTGTGTCCACTTTTCTTCTTTTTACACAGTTCCAGGAAACTTTTGTTTCCTCGATATGTGTTCATTATCTGCCGGGGTACCCACTACACAAACTTTAAATCTGAGGGAGGGGTGAGATGGGAACTTTTCCTCGTGAAAGGTGTATCCTATCGTCACCCCAGATATACCTACAAGGATAAAAGGAAAATGCGCTGAATTTTCTATCAAGTCAAGAAAAGAGTAAGACCTATGTATCTCTTTTCTGTGGCACTGGAAAGAGCTTTGGAAAATATTTTAAAGCTTATAACATTTATAACGTAATCTAATACTAACACCAAAGCCCTGTCTCGTCACCAGAGAAAAGCGACAGAAGTTGTACGCACGGTACTAGGCGCTATGTCCTGGACTGCGCCAGAGGTTCGAGTCCTCCCTCAGGCATGGGTGTGTGTTGTGTTTTCCTTAGGTTACTGTAAGTAGCTTGTGAGTTAAATGACTGATGACAACAGTAATTTGGTCTCAAACGTTCGAACATTCGAGAATATTTGAATTTATATTTACGGAATTTACATTAACTCCGAATGGCTAAAGTTGAGAATGTGTACGCAGCCTGGATGCGAACTCGGGTCTCCTGCTTGCCAGGATGTTGGGGTGACCCCATACACCACAGGTGACACAGCAATGACCACAACAAGGCAGATCACTCTACCTCGCACCTGTCAGATACAAGTTTTCAATTTTTCTCGCGGTTTTGCCAAACTGATTCCCGTAAGTAAGGAGTGCCACCGCACTGAAGAAGGGATCACTTTCCATCATCGTCATATTATATATATATATGTTCTTGCACACAGATATCAAAGAAGTTATTAATTTATTTTTGCTTGTGGCTTATCCTTTGTGTAAAAAAAATCTGATATTCGTTTTAAAACCTTGGGAAATCAGTACGAAGAAGAGGTGAAAAAAAAAATAAGGGAGAGAGAGAGAGAGAAAATGCCACTACATCATATTCTTACGAAACTATGGGCCAAGAGATTGAAAGGGGTGTACTATTAATTTTTACGAAATTTCGATTCACCTTTTATTCTGTGAATAATTGCTGTAAAGTAATGATGTCGTGGAAAGTTGCTATTTACACTGAACCGTTGTGGTGTGGAGGGACGTTGACGTACGGATGTGGCACAGTGTGGGTGTGGCAGCTCTCAGCGACCCACTTGTCAGGGTAGCGGAGAGTACTGTGTGCTGTCGCTGCCTCCTCTCCCTGTTTCTCGGTGGTAAACACACGATGGCCAGGTACCAAGGGAAATACGAACTATTGTTTTTGTATGTGTCGCGAGTGTTAAGTGCAAAGATTATTAAAATGTAGTGTTTTGTCCGTAACAGCAAATATGGTTCGACTGGTTTTTGAAACATTGGCAACCAGCTACAGTTAAATTGGTTCTATTATGAACTGTTTCGAGCGCTTAATGCCCTTCTCCAGATCAGACATATACCGGAGTGAGTCACCTAAACTTTACCACTGGGAATATCTCGTAAACCACCACAAATATTTAATAACTAATTCCGCAGGCCGACAGTGAGCAAAGGGGCTGGTGTAACTGGTTAATACAAACCATTAAAATGAACAGAAGTATGTTTTTTAAATACAAACATATGTTTTTAAAAATGGAAACCTATTATTATTTTTAGCACAACTGAAAAAAAAAAAGGAAAGCATACTCAAGTACTGCCGTTTGTTACATTGTAAAATGTTAATTACATCCAGAGTAAGTGTAACCTAAAGTTTACGTTTGAGTAAATCCTCAGCATTCAGTGAGCACTAGGCTGCCCCTTGACAGACTGTTCGACGGGCGTTTCATGGGCTGTGGCGGACGCATAAATTGACCAGCCCGTTCCCCAATTCTTACATTATCTTTTTTCTGTGTAGTACGTTAAAGGAGAAAGAGTACAGTGCTGCCTTCAACCCTAGAAGGTATGAAACGTCGTACTGAGGCAGCCTGTGACAACATTACAGCAGATGCACTGCGTCTTGTAAGACATGCATTAAGTGGTAGATTTCAAACGTGTGCAGCAAATGATGGGCATCACTTTGAACATTCATTGGAATGAAATGTCAGGGCACACACTTTCACATTCTATAACTGAAAAAAAATACCAAAAAACTAATTTGTAAGTTTAATTAAATTCTCTTGTTAATGTACATTTTCTTGTAACAAGTCAGTGCAGGACAGCATTCTTCAGGAAAGAAGACTAATAAAAATGTTAGCATGTGGAGGTAAGGTGCTGTTCAAATGTCTTCTGAAATGCTGAGGAGTTACTCAAGTGTCAACTTTAGATTACAATAACTCTGGAAGCACTGAACTTTTTACAATGTAACAAACGGCATTACTTAAGTATGTTTTCCTATTTTCAGTTGTGCTAAAAATAATAATAGGTTCCCATTTTTAAAAACTTATATTTGTGTTAAAAAACATACTTCCGTTAATTTTAATGGTTTTTATTAACTATTTACACCAGCCCCTCTCCTCACTTTCGGTCTGCAGAATTAGTTATTAAATATTTATTGTGGTTTACGAGATATTCTCAGTGGTAAAGTAAGGTGACTTACCCGGTATTGGTACCAACATATGGACTTGGTCATAAAAGAATGTTTTCAGTTTAGTGCTATATAGGTATTCGTTGCCGGCCGCGGTGGCCGAGGGGACTAAGGCGCTCCAGTCCGGTCTGCACGGCCACTACGGTCGGGGATTCGAATCCCCCCTCGGGCATGGATATTTGTGCCGTCCTAGTTCGTAAGTAGTTCATAAGTAGTTTGTAAGTTTAGGGACTGATGACCCCGTAGTTAAGTCCCATAGACTATACAAACATTTGAACATTTTTTAGGTATTCGTTGTTCCGGTGGACCGATATTTTCGTCAGCTCACTGAGACTGTTAAAACCTTGGGTGCCGACCGTTGTCTGTTAACAATCGTTTTTGCTGAACAGGAATCATATATTTGACAAGAGTGCGTTGCATGTCACTACCCTATTATGGCCCGTGATTCAAACGACAAGATGCCACTTGTTGGTACAAAAGAAGATTTTTATACTTACATTAAGCTGTCTTAATTCGAAATCGTATTTTATGTCAGTTTGAAGATACAACGAACGTTTCAATCCGGTGTGTGCATTTGAAATTAGCGCTGGAAGATAGTTCTTCGACGGCCGGCCATTTTGTTCTTCTTAGTTGCACTGGTCAAAACACTTAGGGGATCAGTTGAGATATCTAGGTTCAGAAGTACTGTCATAGGCAGAATGAAGTGAAATGGTTGGACGACCTTCTGTCGGTTCTACGGAGTGTAGACATCAACCTTACGGCAAGTGAGATAGTGGTAATAACAGGAAGTTGCTGCAGAGGGGGGATGGTTTCCACTAGTATTTACTATGTCAATCAAATTAAACAAGCAGTTGTATCCAGATAATGAATTGGGGAGGCAGTGCAGGTAGTGTTATGGAAGACCATAGGATGGTTGAAAGCGGGACAGACTCAGAGGGAGGTGTCTGCTGCTGTTGCACTGCCCAAACTGTAATATGCAGGGCCAGGACGCGATTTCAGACAACAGAAACCGTTAAAAGAAGGAAAGACTTAGGTCATCCACGGGTAACATCAGCAAGAGATGACCGTTATTTCCGGTTAACAGCCCGTCGAGACAGGAGGCTGAATGCAACTCACCTTTAACGCATCTTCGTGGCAGTCACAGGGCGCGCAGTATCAGCACAAACAGTCCGAAATCGCCTTCGGGAATGTGGCCTCTAAGTACGGAGGCCTATGGTGTGGCTGCCATCAAAATCACGACACCGTTTAGCCCGAAGAAAATGGGCGGAGAACCACCAGCATTGGAGTGAGTCGTAACGAAGAGCGCCGGGCTCTGTTCACAGATGAGTCAAGATTTTGTGTACAGTCTGTCTCATTTGGAGAGAACTTGGAACAATTCCGGTTATGTGCAGGGAACACCATCATGGTGACGCACAAATGGTGTGGGTAGGAGTCAGGATTGGCGGACGTACTGACCTCTGCCGTTCAGAATAGTGCCTTGACTGCTCACATGTAAACGCTCGTTCCCATGCAGCTGCACTGGATGGACATGTTTGACAACGAGCGAACTGAACGAATGGAGTCACCAGGTTGTTCTTCGAACTTAAACCCGATTGAGCATGTCTGGGATGCACTTGGAAGATGTATTGCAGCCGGATCACAACCTCCCTCAACGGTTGCAGAGCTAGATATTGTACTCATGGAAGAATGGTCCAATATCGCTCAAGAGCTGATTGGTAAGCTATTAGCACAATTGGAAGAAAACAAAATACACAAAATGTAAATTTAGGTAAATTTATAAAGCATAGAATAGTGATAATAATTTCGCATGGGTCGGTAGCCTAATGTAAGCATTTCACATGGACGCCATTTCGGCGACTTGCGTCGCCGTCATCTATCCCACAACCCAACCGGTAATAGTGGACCTACGGTTTAACGTGGAGTCCGATTGACGTGCTGTTTCTGGCGACTCCTCGCTTAGTTGAGATCTGATAGTTTGGTTAAAACATAGGAAAAAATCGAATATCCGACCGGGTTTCGAACTTGTGTTCTTTCGCTTTCTAGTCGGGCGCTTTCAAATGTTCAAATGTTTGTATAGCTTATGGGACTTAACTACGGGGTCATCAGTCCCTAAACTTACAAACTACTTATGAACTAGCTAACACTAAGGACGGCACAAATATTCATGCCCGAGGGGGGATTCGAACCCCCGACCGTAGTGGCCGTGCAGACCGTGACTGAAGCGCCTCAGTCCCCTCGGCCTCGGGCGCTTTACCGCCAGCTCAGACTTCAGACCGGACCGGACTTAGTGAACAGCAATAATGCGTAATGAAAATATTCAGGTCATTCATCGAGACAAAAACTATTCCATCTTTTGAGCGGCAGCAAATCACACAGAGTGCACAACTTTGTCAGCATTAGTTGAGTAATTTCGGAGGTCATCGCGGGCATATATATATATATATATATATATATATATATATATATATGTGTGTGTGTGTGTGTGTGTGTGTTGTTTCATTATGATATTTCGAGTGTAGAAGCGGGTGAAAAAGGAAGGCAGCACAAATCTGCAGCGTGCCGTGCTCTCAGAAGTGTAAGCAGCCCCGGGATACACACGTGCTGTTTAGTCGCTCTGAATAACCCGGCGTGTTCGTGGAAATTTCACGGCGTCGTGAGTCTTCATCCTCCACAGCTCACAAGCAACCGAGCCACACCTTGGAAATATCGCCATATGGCTTATTTACATTCATTCTTTTCAGTGTTGTTGAAATTGTATGTAAACAACAGAGACATTGCACGGTATGTGACGGCCCAAATTCAACAGAACCTGTCAACGTCAGATGCCGTAAAAATAGATACAAAGACAGGATGCTGGAAATGAAAATAACAGTACAATTTTCCAATAATCTCAACTCTGCGACTAAATAAAAGGCTCTTCGCTTGTGTACCATCCGCATTTCCCTTATTTATTTGAAACATCACTTAAGAATAATTTGTAAATACAACACATTGAATGAATATCACATAAAACCGCCATTGATGTTGTATGGAATACAAAAAAAGAGTAATCGTATTGTAAAAGAAAAAAAAGGCGTAGCACCTTTTATTTATTCGCAGACACGAACAGACTTACAATGCTAAGAAAGCAGACGAAATAACATCAGTCATTGCGAAAGAAGACAAGATATATAAAATGATAGTATCACACTGTGTTTACGATTATGGAAGTACAAAAATTAATCAGGCAACGCGTTCTCCATCTTAGAAACTAAATGTTACGCGCAACTAGGTGAAATGATGAGAAATAAACGGAGAAAGAAAGGAAACCTCAGTGAAAGGTAGCAGGTTGCAGGCGAGAGGGGGTCGGGCAGAGTTTCAAGAAAACGATAATTATTACATGATACAATTTGCAGAATTAAAAAAAAAAGAAGAAAAAAAACACTATTTGGATATGCATAATTAAAGATTCAAACAGTTAGATGTTAAAAGAACTAAAAGTTTTAAATTGGAAATAACTGAATGAGAGGCCGTTGATCCGCATCAGCTGCTTTTTATTTGGAGTCGTGGACACCCGTACTACCGATTTCGCAGCGAGTTCAAGTTGTGTCCTCAGTTGCTTTGTTTGTGCATGTGACTACTTAGGACGGCTAACGGGCATTGTTGGTGAGGTCCTTCCTCTTGCCTTTCCCCTCAGCTCCTCAGACACAGAATGGCCTGACCGTCCGATTTGTGTCATGTAGGTAAAGCTATTAAAAAGCTGGCCTGTCTGTTTGATGTGTGACTTGTCTGATTACGACTTTGAAGACACGGTGAAAATTTCGTGATAAAAATAAAATATGATGAGATCAAAATATCAAATCATATGTTTTAGAAACCACATCTGAATTGTAAGAGACCAGTTGGTATAGTAACAGAGGAAAAATGGTACAGTCATTCTTTGAATTCCTTAAATATGTATGTACACTGCTAGCCAGTCATGGAGCGCCGTGCGTTCTAAAGCGCCTTGCTGCGGAGCGCGCGATTACTAGCCGTCGGAGGTTCGAGTCCTCCTTCGGTCATAGGTGTTTGTGTTGTTAAAGTAGTTTGTAAGCCTAGGAATTAATGACCAATGTTGTTAAGTCCCTTAGATTTACAAACATTAGAACCGCTGACCATCCAAAAAAAAAAAAAAAAAAAAAAAAAAAAAAAAAAAAAAAAAAAAAAAGGACCGGAGAAACCACAGCCAAATTTGCCCGAGATATAAGAGGCTGTAAAATGGTTTCATGTCTTAAATACAGCTCCTTCATAAGTGAGGAAGGTGATGTGCAGCGTGTTTACTGTTAGATGGCGCAGCTCTTCCTAGCTCTGATATAGGTCGTACTTGACTTCATCAAGACACAGAGAAAGTGCAATCGGCAGCAGTTGATCAAGGCAGACAATATTTAGTTTCGGTTTCAGCGAAGACGCGGCTAACAGCACCACACCCCCTCCACCACCTTACCACGTGACCATCCCCAACCGATATTCTGCAGTCTTTCAGACGCAGAGTGTCGGAGGGACATCAGCAGCATAGGAAGGATGCAGTTACGGTAATTACATTTGATCAGTACCAGCAGGCAAACTACGGGAGCCTTTGGCCGATAGTGTTTGTTTCGAGGCTGCAGCCTACATTGCTGACTGTGCGTGCTGTGTGAGGCAACCACTGTGATGTGCTTTGTCATTGTTTGAGTACCAGCGTTCTGAGTGTTTCGTAATGTGCAATGAGTAATTAAAATGAGTGATTGCTGCAGTTAGGATCAACCATTCTTGTGTATTAGCTGCTTTGTTTCATTTACGATGAATATTTAAATCGATGTGCGCCATTTGTACAGTGCTGCTCAGGCCTGCAGTTCCGCTAAAGTTCAAATGGCGCACATCTCTGATTCTCCTCTCCCGCTGTCAGCAATCTCTATAGATAAAAATACGTACACGTACTTGAGAAAGAGTGTCATTTTAAAACGACCGTTACGAATTATGAAAAGGTTAATGTTTTGTTAGAAGGCCAAGATGCTGTACTACCTCATGTCAAAAAAATCGGATCTATAAGCTGTGAGAAGCGTTGTGAAACTAAAAACTCGCGCAGAATGAAAATTAGTCATTTTAGATTTTCACAAGCAATGGAAAGCATGTAAGAAAAAATAAGTTGTTAAAGCGATGTGGGGTGGTCCTATATACCGTCAACAAGTTTTACAGCGTGAAAATCGGAAAAGTAATTTCCCCCTTTTTCCCACCTCGGCTCGACGGGAGTGGCTCAATATAAATAAATATTCCTTCAGATGAAGAGTGGGTATTTTGCTCACACTAGATTTTTTTTCTTTTTTTTTGAGTGGGCACAGCTAGCGTGGTTCCCACTTCAGCCGCCGGGCCTGATCAGAAGCATACTGCGTGTCTGTGGCTCCGCGCTGCCCCTGACAAATCAGCCATCTGACATTTTTTTCTTAAGTAGGTATTTGGTGTAGCCGCAATGGCGATCGAACCCCATTTAAGCATGCTACTGCAGGAACTCTTTCGATATATCGCATCACACATGTAATAGACTATTTCGTATATGACCTGTGTCTGAGATGCACTTGAACTCTGGAGGCCTTTTCGGAATTTTCTGGAAAATGCGGTTTAAAAAAATCGCACTGACGTGTTTTAGGCCAACTATAAATTTGCAGTTTTATAATTTTTTGCAAACATTTCGAACAAAAATAATAATGTAAATAATAAAAAATTATAGTGATATGATTACGACTCCACTATTGTAATAATATCTTTGCACCCAACACGTAACCCATTTAGGAAGAAAGAAGAAAAAAGATTTTTTGGTAGTGGCGGGTCCCGAACCACGGATCATGTGCATCACAATCCAACACGCTGCCTACTACACTAAGGCGAACAATTACTAAATTCGCCCTTAATTTTCGTACTATTGATCGCAGTTGCTAACCGATGCTAATGTGGCATTTTTAGACACTAGATTATCATTTTTCGTACGAAGAACGACGTGTTTTTGGTAATTCTTCAGTGACCCGATGTTTGAAACAACAACGTGTAAGTTATAACAAGAAAATCATCAAATACGCAACCCAAGATGGCGTATGCCAGAGAGAGTTCTGGGCGTGGAATGTCACGTGACATCTGCGAACGGCTGGTTTTCGTAAAATCAATGGAGAGTGTCAAATCTCCGTTATTTTTGCAAATATCTCTGCAACGATACAAGATATGAAAAAAACATAATAGAGCGAAGTTGTAGAGAATTTTTCTCTCTACCAATTAGGTTATTCAATTTTCGTTTCAAACGACCGGTTCGTTACGGACAGACAGACAGACATACATCCCAAAATCGCCGTTATTTTTGCAAATATCTCTGAAACGATACGAGATATGAAAAAAAAAAAAAAAAAAAAAAAAAAAAAAAAAAAAAAAAAAAAACCATAAGAGAGCAAAGTTGTATAGACTTTTCTCCTCTTCAAATTCGGTGATTCAGTTTTCGTATTAGATGAATGGTTAAGCCGTTATTTTCATTTAAATTTCGAGCTGTCGGAAAACGATCGCAAAGGCCCACTTTTAGTGTTACTACCGTAACCTAAAGTGGGCCAAAATTCTATGAGTAGACACTCCTGACGTATACTACTAACACGCAAATGATCCTCCCAAACTGAATTTTCGAGATCTTGTAAAACAACGAATCGATGGTGGGACATATTCAACGATATCAAGGAATCATCCATTTATCATTGGGGGAAGTGTGTGGGGTGAAATTCCTAAAGGGAGTCCGAGAGACGAATAGAGTAAACAGGTTAAATAGGGTGAAGGTTGCCGTTTTTATTCAAAGATGTAGATGCCTGTAGATGATTACGAGCTGCAGCAAACCATTGTGCGGACTGAAGACCACAATAATAACAACCCCGTGCAGTAAAATCTGCCTTATACACAAGTGCTCTTTTCGCAATCATCGAATGTTTAAATATTTGTAAATCTAAGGGACTTATCTACGTTGGTCTTCAGTCCCTAGGCTTCAAACTACTTTAATTTATCCTAAGGGCAACACACACACACACACCCATGTCTGAGGGAGGGTTCGAACCCCCGACAGCGAACAAAGCGCGCTCCGCAGCAAGGCGCCTTAGAGTGCTCAGCCACTACACCGCTGTACCTGACACGCTATTGAATCAAAGAAACTGAATGTGTTGTTGCTGTGTAGCAGTGTATGCTGCTTCCACTTGTGGCCAAACTGATCTGGTGTAGCAGCGAATGGTGTATCTCGGGTCAGTCAGACGACCAGACGACCAGACAATTTCGATAGCGAGAAATAGGGAGAACAGGGAGGCGGGACCAACAGTGCATTCCGGCGGGCGACGGTCTTGAGCATTGCGTGGCGCGTGTGTTGGCGAACTTTCCTACTGCAGTCTACATCCACAGTCGTCAGGCTTTGTCGTCAGCTGTATAGCGTAGGATGTACCGTTAGGCATTGCCTACCAGGTCGGAGGGTGGGGAAAAGGAAGTAACTTCTTTACTATAGAGTTGGCATCAACGTTACGAGGGACCTAGTAAAAAAATTCTGAAGATCAAAATTACGCTGTGAGACATCTTGGTGCAGCAAGGGCACGGAAAACAAGTCGTCCGACATGACAGCTAATGGCCGTACTAGTATGCCATCTTCCTCGATGGACGAGAAGAGACGCGGTCAGGATCGGCGGTACACACCCGGACAGTAAAGAGTCCTCGTCAGGGCGGTGAAAAACTCATCGTCCCCGGCGGCAAACGGACGGCATCCGCTGTGCCTCCATCGGCTTGAGCGACTCGGTGACCATCGTCGGATGACACCGTCCCATTTCTCATGGGTAAAGACAGGACAGAGGTGGGTGGTTCCAAGATAAGGAGAACCGGGACGGAAAGACCACTTATAGAGTGCAAATGTTCAAATGTTTGTAAATCTATCGGACCAAACTGCGTGGTCATCAGTCCGTAGCTTACAAACTACTTAAACCTAGGTAAACTAACCTAAGGACAACACACACAGACCCATGCCCCAGGGAGGACTCGAACCTCCGACGGCAAGCAAACGCGCGCTCGTCAGCGAGGCGCCTTAGACCGCTCGGCAACTCCACCGCGGCATTATAGAGTGCGTTATGCACGATAGGTTCAAAGTCAACGACGGGATAGGAGACTGATGCAATGCGACCATCGTCAAGGGCCAAAGCTAGTGGATGGCAACAGTCTCCACCGCTTAAGAGATGTAACGCTGGCTGATTAGTTTATCGGAAATTTGTACTAGGGGGTGCGGGGGTGGAATCCAAGACCACACCAAACCACGATACCCGATGATGCATAATGCAACAGTCCAACAGACCCTCAACACGGTGACTTCAGGCAAAAATCCGATCATCGTGGAGGTGCAGGCAGAACTCGGACTGGAACGCCATTGTTTATACCGGCGTGTTCTGATTCTGCCTGCTCTACTACAATGGTCGGTCGGATTGTAGTCTGCAGACACCTTGCCGAGAGCTTGTCGAGCTGTTGCATTACGCTGCACCACACTCGGCCTGCAGCAGACATTATAGTTTTGGGTGGTACTGAATTCCACTCCCGCGCCTCCTCTGGTAAACTAACCAGGAGGCTGCTGCCAGCCTCTAGAGCTGGTGACCCACACGTCAGGCCCTCTCCTCGTAGACCGCCCGTGGGACTGGAGTGCTGCCCTCACCTCCCTGTCCGCCCGACCTCTGGGCGACGTTCGCGGAACAAGTGGCCCAACGTGCACCGCCCTCCGATACATCAGATGCGTTATGACAGTGTGCGGACACAGCATGAAACGATAAGCCCCAATAACATGTAAAGAAACGTAACACCCAGAAGATGGCCACTTGCAATAGTGGCCGAAACCTCGGTGAAGTATTTGATATATTGACGATGCGGTCCAACACCCAGAAGAGTTTTATAAACAATGACAACGGCCGCGGAAGCCTTCGTTTACATTCAACATGTAAAGAGTTTGTCTGATTCAATGTCTAGGCGTGTAGCAGCTGTTATAAGCCACCAATAGCGACAAAAATTCAGTACTGATTTTGTCGTCTTCTTCAGTTCAAATCGGCTTGTATTTTCAACTTATAGTGATGCGATCTTTATGCGGTGTGTTATCACCCAAATATATTTGGTTGTGATATTTCCGGTCTTTCTTGGTGCTGTTTTCTGAGTGGTCAGCAATGTGATACATGAGATGCTACATGGTAACTCCGCGTCAATTGGTGAACATAATTGGCCAACGTTTCGACCTATTTGCAGCAGCCGTATTCAAGGCGGTCTTAGTTTGCTTTTAGTCGCCCGCTGTGGGACTGCTGTAATTACGACTGAAACTACGGTTTCAACAAGAGTTTGTAATTGCAAAATGTCGCAGCATAATGCTTAAAAACAATTTTACTCAAATTGACACTGACCGTAGCAGCTTAAGAAATTACTAAAACAGCATGAGTTGTAGAAGGTGAAGTCTTCTCGCGCTATCACCCGAGTCAAGGCGAAAAAGGTATTCATATGTGGTAGAAACTACATAGCATGAGTTACGGTCACAGATCGCACAGTAATCTTCAAAGATGAAAAGTAAGTAATTCGTTGAAATATTGTCGCAGTCTCGATTCGGTTGATAGTCTGAGAAGATTACGCTTTCGACGTGCGCCGAAAGAACCTGAATTCGTGATTAGCGTGTGTTCCGCTTATTACGATCATTTTGGTTTGTAAAAGGTCGACGAAGATTGTAGAGACTGGAATGATACATTTCACTCAGCAGCGAAGTGTGCACTGTTATAAAACTATCCTGGAGGATTAAAATTGTGTGCCGGAACTGGGATACGAACCTAAGAGCTTTGCCTTTCGCTGGGAAACACTCTATTGTCTGAGCTATCCCGGCACGCTTCATGATGCCGCCTCACAACTTTACTTCCGCCTGTATCTCGCCTCGTACTTTCCAAACTTCGCAGAAGCTCTCCTGCACACATCTCAATCCGCCAGGATCGTTTCATACCAGCGCACACTCCGCTGCAGAGTGAAGTTTCATTCTGCAAACATCCCTTAGCCTGTGGCTGAGCCATGTCTCCACCATATCGCTTCTTCCAGGAGTGCTAGTCCTGTAAGGTTCTTAGGAGAGCTTCTGTGAAGTTTGGAAAGTAGGAGGCGGAAGTAAAGTTGTGAGGCGGCATCGTGAAGCGTGCCGGGATAGCTCAGTCGGTAGAGCGCTTGATCGCAGTAGCAAAATATGTCAGTTTCGAATTCTGCTCCGGCACACAGTTTTAATCCTCCACGATAGTTTAATTGTAGAGACTGCTTGTGTGAGCATGACGATGCTGAGCCATAAAGTGAGTGAGTGGTGTAACATCTTTGAAGTGATGGACTGGCTTGCTCTTTTTCTACATTTGTCCAGTGGAATTTTCACCAATACAATTTTTACATTTCAAAGATGACCATATATGTTTAATTTAATTTTTTCTTGATTTTGAATCCGAACCATGTAAAGTTAATTGGTATCGTGGACGTATTTTGTGAGTACAATTTGAGATACAAGTGCAGTTCAGCTGACTTCATCGTACAGGTGGCCTACACAAAGTGCATAAGAATTGCATACTATTCATAATTCACCTTACCTGAAGTTGTCTCTATATTTTTTGCGCTGCTTGTGGAAATAGTTGACGTCATCGGGAAGACATATCAGGACTGCAGTTAGATCTCCACCTTCACAGACATATAAGATATGGACGGAAGTGATCTCTAGAAACAACGCCGGACCGCCTGAGTCTGCAGAGACGTGCAGCTCAATAACGCACGCAGTTCTCTGCGAACATCATATCATTCTGCCAGTACTGTTTTGTCGGGCCCGGAAACTGGAAACCGAAGGGTCGCGGGTTCGAAACCCGGTCGGACGGCGGATTTTTTCAGTCTGCAATTTAACCCAACCTTTACCTCTCAACGATGTGAGGAGTCGCCAGAAACGACAAGTGGTTCGGATTCCACGTTAAGCTGTAGGTCCCGTTTTCCCGGTCGGACAACTGGGGTAGGCTAGGGACACGCAAGTCGCCGAAGTGGCGTCGCATTGAAAGACTTTCACCAGGCCAATGAGCCACACGAAATTATTAGTTGTCACGAAGTGGGAAACACTTTCCAGTATCGTTCGTAATTACAGATAGTTGTGGAACAGCATTTGTAGCAGAAACGAACCAGTCTTGAATTAATTTTAAGTCTCTTAAAATTTCCTTAGATCTTGTAGAAAATCGGTACTCCTTTTTATATATAAAAAACGTCCGACGCACATAAACAGACACGTATACTGCATATGACTGTACGAAAACAGCAGCTGAAGTTTAGTGTCGTTTCGCGCGATAACTACGTATACGAGAGGAGAGAATTTCCAAGTTTTTCGTTGAAGACAATCTCTCTAAATTCTGCCAAGAGCCTCTTGCGAGACGATGGGCGCCTTTCGTCTGCGCAGTCGTTGACCATTTTCAGCAGTGCCCCTCCCCTGCAGACAGCGGGTCCCTCCTCCGCGCTCGCCCGCCGGCGCTTCACGTGAGGCAGATCAGCGTCAGCCCGGCACAGTGAGCGTCGGCCGGCTATCCCCGCGGCCGCTCCGTCACGCGGCGCACGGCGGCCGCACGCGGACACTACAGCACGGCACGCGCGTTGCACGGCACGGCACGCGTGTTGCTCGCGCACTGACGCCGCCGCCGGGATCGACGCCGCCAGACGGACTGCCCCGGCCCTCCAGGAGTGGCCTCGACCGACGCGGCCAACAATCGATACTCCACTCCGGCCGTTCAGAAATGTCTCCGCTCGCCGAGCTGGAAATAAACCCGAGACGCGGCGGTCACGCGCCCTCCGCGTTCTTGCCGTTCCCAGAAGCTTTCCATCCCGTACCGCGCTTCACGTTATAAAAAAACATGCATTTACTAGCGAGCTGGCATTGCTTTACAACTGCTGAATATGGATGGAAACTGTATATACTGCAATGTACCTGTTCTATCTCTTTGGCCCTTCTCCCGCACATGCAGAGTCGGCTCTGAGTTAAACGCGGATTTGGCATGTGTGAATATTTACAGGGTGGCCGGATGCCCTTCCTGCCGCCACCCCATGCTCCCCTGGAGGAAATCTCGTATCGCGATATTGCTGCTCGCGTCGGTCGCCTTCTAATGACCGTTAGCAGAATATGGAATCGGTGGGTTCAGGAAGGCAATACGAAACACAGAGCTGGATCCCAACGGCCTCGTATCACTAGCAGTCGAGACCACAGGCATCTTACCCGCATGACTGTAACGGATCGTGCTGCCACCTCTCGATCCCTGAGTCAACAGATGGGGACGTTTGCAAGACAAAAACCATCTGCACGAACAGTTCGACGACGTTTGCAGCAGCATGGACTATCAGCTCGGAGACCATGGCTGCGGTCACACTTGACGCTGCATCACAGACAGGAGCGGGTGTACGCAACGACGAACCTGGGTGCACGAATGGCAAAACGTCATTTTTTCGGATGAATCCAGGTCCTGTTTACAACATCATGATGGTCGCATCCGTGTTCGGCGACATCGCGGTGAACACACATTGCAAGTGTGTATTCGTCATCGCCATACTGGCGTATCACCCGGCGTGATGGTATGTGGTGCCATTGGTTACACGTCTCGGTCACCTGTTGTTCGCATTGACGGCACTTTGAAAAGTGGCCGTTACATTTCATATGTGTTACGAGCCGTGGCTCTACCCTTCATTCGATCCATGCGAAACCCTACATTTCAGGAGGATAAAGTACTGCTGCATGTCCTGCACAGGCCTTTCTGGATAAGGAAAATGTTCGATTGCTACCCTGGCGAGAACATTCTCCAGATCTCTCACCAACTGAAAACGTCTGGTCAAAGGTGGCCGAGCAACTGGCTTGTCACTATACGCAAGTCACTACTCTTGATGAACTGTGATATTGTGTTGAACCTGCAAGGACATCTGTACCTGTACACGCCATCCAAGCTCTGTTTGACTCAATACCCAGGCGTATCAAGGCCGTTATTACAGCCAGAGGTGGTTGTTCTGGGTACTGATTTCTCAAGACCAATGTAGCCAAATTACGTGGATATGTAATCACATGTCAGTTCTCGTATAATATTTCTGTGCAATGAATACCCGTTTATCATCTGCGTTTCTTCTTGGTGTAGCAATTTTAATGGCCATTAGTGTATATGTCTAAGTTAATCCCTATCTGCCCCGTTTTGTATGACAGATTGAGTGACTTTATCTGTGTGTAATGGACTTACAATATGGCTGGTAGAACAGCACTTTCATCTGCTGTAGTTACAGTTTGACAAACACTGGATAACTTAATGAATGCAAAAAGGTTTCTGCCAGAGGCTTTTGCCAGTCGCAGGTCGTCAAGTTGATGTTACAAGGGACCTCTCAATTTTGTTAGCGATAAGAGGATCTCTGGCTGGAGTCCAGGAGAGGACACTCGGCCGATGACGACTGGTGAGGCGACATCGTCTTGCAGGCGCCATCTGTTTCACTTACGTGAGCTTTAAAATTGTGTAAGGTTTCAGCCAATCAAAAATTCAATAATAGTTTCTCTAGCGAAATCATGATTCGTGATTTATTTTGTAAAGGAATGGGTGTTATTTTTCTATTTTGTGGTGTTTAGCTTTACCAAACTGTTTTCATTTAATGCAGGTTTTTTTTTTTTAGTAGCAAGTACAGATACAGGCATAAGAGATCAAAGAGGAACGTAAGAAATAGCCCTAGAGATAGGGAAGAAAGAGATGAATGGCGTGAGTATATAATGTATATCCAATTCCCATGCTTGTTTAGAAATTGTGATGCGTTACCGGGTTAGCTGGAACCTCAAAAAAAAAATAAAAAAAAATAAAAAAAAAATAAAAAAAAAAAATAAAAAAATAAAAAAATAAAAAAAATAAAAAAAAAAAAAAAGAAATAAATAAATAAAATAAAATAAATAAAAGGGGGGTGGAGCAGCTTAAACATCCGCCATACTCGCCGGATCTCAATCCTCCAGACTTCTTCCTGTTCTCTCGAGTAAAACTGGGTTTGAAAGGAAAGAGATTTGACGTTATTCATGACGTCCAACGAAACGTGACGAAACTTTTGAGCCAGCCGCGGTGGCCGAGGGGACTGCGGCGCGCCAGTCACGGTCTGCATGGCCACTACGGTCGGGGGTTCGAATCCCCCCACCTCGGGCATGGATATTTGTGAAGTCCTTAGTGTTAGCTAGTGCATACGTAGTTTGTAAGTTTAGGGACTGATGACCCCGTAATTAAGTCTCATAAGCTTAACAAACATTTTTTTGAAACTTTTGAACACCATCACAAAGGAAGACTTCGTCCAAAGTTTCCAGGATGTGTATTGAAGAGCTCAACAGTGCACAGTAATAGGAGGTAACTGTTTCGGAAAACAGTAAGGTAACTGTAGTTCACAGTTCATCTAAGTTAACGTCACAGAACTATTCACCGAACTTTATTATCAGAGGTTGTATATGGTCACGAGCCCGGATGAAGCTCTCCTGTTAGCGAAGGCACTTGAATCGGTCTGCTGCTGACATAACCTATTAGCACCAAACTGATCCTAACGGACACGTTCTTCTACGTTCCACATTGATTTTTGCTCTTATTGCTCGTCTGAAGGCACTGACAACGTATTTCTGAAACTGAACGTCACATGTAATTCGCTTGCTTTACCGTTCTTCGTTCGGAGTCTGTTAATTTCCGTCCTGCAACCACAATCTCGTTAGAAACCTTTCCACATGAAACCTGTCTGTCTGTAAATCTATCGGACCAAACTGCGTGGTCATCAGTCCGTAACATGAAGCAGAGTTCGTTTTGTAATTCTTCATGCTTTCCCGGCGAGATCTTGACATTTTGGATAAACGGGATTACTGCCGGATGTATGCGTCGTTCTGGCACAATATTTCGGCCGCGTAACTCGCTGCCTTCTTCAGGTGCTACCTGAGACTGCCGTTTTTGGAGGACCTGGTCCAGTATTTCACCATGGAGCTAGAGAAGGATGGGCAGCTCCCATTCTTGGATGTCCTGGTCAAGAGGAAGGCAGATGGCACTCTAGGGCACAGTGTGTATCGAAAACCCACCCACACTGACTTATATCTTCAAGTCAGTAGCTGCCACCACCCAGCACAAAAGAATGGAGTCTTGAAAACTCTAGTGCACAGGGCCCGAGCTCTGTCAGATCCAGAAAATCTTGCCACGGAGATTGACCACCTTCAGCTGGTTTTCAGCAGAAATGGATACTCCTCCAGAGACATCCAGAGGGCACTTCATACAACCAGCCAACCACAGGATAAAGAGGAGGAGCCAGAGGAGGCAAAGAAGGTGGCATACTTACCATATGCTGGTCCTATTTCTGCGAAGATCAGCAGAATTCTTATGAAGTATGACATTAAGAGCATATTCTGCCCACCTGCCAAAATTGGGACAATGTTGGGAAGTGTGAAAGATGACCTGGGGCTACGTAAACCAGGCATTTACAGCATCCCGTGCCAGTGTGGGATGTCATACATCGGCCAGACAATCAGGACGGTGAATATAAGGTGCAAAGAACACCAGAGGTACACCAGACTCGGACAGGCAACCAAGTCAGCCATAGCAGAGCACTGTCTAGAGTATGGCCACACAATGGACTATGACAAAACCAAAATTGTGACACAGACCACAAGATTCTGGGACAGCATCATAAAGGAGGCCATCGAAATAAAGGTCACTGACAACCTAATAAACCGAGATAGCGGTTACCAGCTAAGTACAGCGTGGAGTCCGGCTCTGGAACTTGTTAAGGCCCAGCGGAAGGGACCAAATAACTCCACAAGAGGTAGAAACAACTCAGAAGTGGCGCTAAGCGGGCGCGGACCGAGAATGGAGCTCCTGACACCGGACGGGCCTCAAACAGATGCCATAGCAGCAGATGTCGGCCAAGACGGGCGCGGACGTCCATTGGAGCATGTGGGCAGCATCTCAGGAACAGCAAGAGGTGGGCGCGGACCAAGAACAGAGCACCTGACGCCGGGCAGGCCTCAGACATCTGCCCTGACCACAGATGGTGGACGAGCTGGGCGCGGACGTCCGTCGGAACAGCACGGAGGTTTCAACACCTCAGAGGAAGCGCCATGCGGGCGCGGACCGCGAATGGAGCGCCCAATGCAGGAGGGGCCTCAAACAGCTGTTATAGCAGCAGATGTCGGCCGAGGCGGGCGCGGACGTCCGTTGGAGCATGTGCGCAGCCACAACATCTCAGGAGAGGCGCGAGGCAGGCACGGACCAAGATCAGAGCGCCTGACGCCAGAAGGGCCTCAGACAGCTGCACCGACCACAGATGATGGACAAGATGGGCGCGGACGTCCGTCGGAGCACAAGGGAAGCCACAACACCTCAGGAGCAGCGCCAGACGGGCGCGGACCGCAGACAGAGCGCCTAGCGTCTGCTGGGCATAAATACTGGACCAGGTCCTCCAAAAACGGCAGTCTCAGGTAGCACCTGAAGAAGGCAGCGAGTTACGCGGCCGAAATATTGTGCCAGAACGACGCATACATCCGGCAGTAATCCCGTTTATCCAAAATGTAGAGTTCGTTTTGTTTGCAGATGATACAAGTATTGCAATAAAGAGTAAGTCAAGTATATTGATAGAAAAGTCTGCTAATGATATTTTCATGAAAATTAATAAATGGTTTAAAGCCAAGTCATTGTCATTAAACTTTGAAAAGACGCACTACATGCAGTTCAGAACATGTAAGAGATTTCCTGACAGCATATGCATTAAGTATGAAGAAGAGCAGATAGAAGAGGTTGACAGTATTAAATTCCTGGGATTACAGCTTGATAATAAATTTAGTTGGGAGGAGCACACCACAGAACTGCAGAAACGACTCAACAAATCTGTATTTTCAATACGAGTGTTATCAGACATAGGAGACATAAAAATAACAAAGCTTGCATACTTTGCTTACTTTCATTCCTTAATGCCATATGGTATAATATTTTGGGGTAACTCTTCAAGTCAGTCAAAAGTCTTCAGAGTCCAAAAACGTGTAATACGTATTATTTGTGGAGTAAATTCACGGACGTCTTGTAGAAGCCTCTTCAAAAAACTGGGTATATTTACTACTGCCTCTCAGTATATTTATTCCTTATTGAAATTTGTCATAAGTAATATATCCCTTTTCCCAACAAACAGCTCAGTTCATACATACAATACTAGAAATAAAAATGATCTACACAAGGATTTAAAAGCACTTACTTTAGTTCAAAAAGGGGTCCACTACTCAGGAACACACATTTTTAATAATTTACCATCAAGTATAAAAAATTTAGCTACAAATAAAGATCAGTTTAAGAGGAACCTAAAAGACTTTCTAGTAGCCAACTCCTTCTACTCCGTTAGTGAATTTCTAAATTGTACCAAATGATGCATGCACTCATACTGTATTAGTATTATCATATTATCAGCAAAAAAATAAAAAAAACAATTAAAAAACCTTAAAATTTTATGTATCTGTATTTATATTATAAGTGTATGTATTTGTATTTATATTATTAGTATTATCTGTTATTCAACTTGTAAATTTTGTTGTTGACATGTTCCACATCCATAAGGATCCCCTCAATATGGATCTACGGAACAAATAACTAATCTAATCTAATCTGAAAGCTGGAGTACATTTTATAGCTTATGTGGGCGATACTTCCGCCACCGCATATCTCTGTCCCATGACTTCTGTCTCACTTCAGTGTAAAAGATGCTACTCCTGTCTACTTTTTGTTGTTACACTAATTGCTAATAAACGAAATATCGAAGCACGAAGCACATTTCATGTCAGTGTGACGTTTGTTGCATGCCGCCTCATGCAACTGCATTTTTAGTATCAAGCACTGTATTTTTGGGTTATCGACTTGTTGTTGACGCTGATGGATAATTCAGCGAAGACTCACTTCTCGTAACGTCATTATTCGTTTCTGTGAAGGTAAATCAATGAAATGGCTGACATACTTCACGAAAACACTACACTTTGGAGGTAAACAAGCAAGTTAAGTGGAGTAGCGGAAATCAATCAGACTGCTCTCCACTGAAGACTTAAGATAATTGTAGCAGATACGAGAGCTATTCTCTTTCATGCTCGATTTTCAAAAACAAGGTCCACCTACATAAATACTGAAAAAACTTTACCTTAATTTTAACCACTGCTCGAAGTGCTTCATCCGTAATTGTATTTCTGTCATAAATCAAAAGGCAAAACCTCATCAGTTACAGTCTCTAATTTTAATGCCAGATGTACAGGGTTATTAAAAAAGGATCAGATTTATAACATTTATTACTTACAAACAACGAAACATGTAAACAAAATTCCAACGCTCCTGTAAAAAGAATAAGTCAAATTTTTATGCATTTAATATGAGGGCCATGTGTTACACGACAAATATCGAAACGGTGACTCATTTCTTGCCACACACAAATCAGCTGCAGCAATCCGATGTCGCAGACTTCGAAGAGCGTCAAGAACACGGAGATAAAACGCGATGTTTTATGTACGATACCTACAGATAAAAGGCACAAAGTGCGAGGTCCAGAGACCTGGAGGGCGATGTTTTGGCCCTTTCTTTCTTCACGTCCTGGAATGCATGAAAATGAAATCTTTCTGAAACTTTAAGCTGAAGAAATAACCAGTTTTGAAGTATATCTAATTACTAGGTGAGTCAGGAGGAAAGGTACATGCTTCCAGCGGTGATACTACTGGTGATTCTGTACAAAAAACTTCTGATAAACATATGCCCTTTTCTTAAGTGTTCCCGGGTAAACTAATAAAAACTAGGACCGGGAAAAGTGTAGCGTCGTCTTTACTATTCGTGACATTACGCAGTTCACTTGCGCATGGTGCAGCAGTTTACCTCAAGTCTCAGTCCGACAGTGATTATTGTAGTGTTACCTGAACAAAGAATACGGTTTAGTGTAGTGGAAATGCCACGGATCTTCATACATGCTGGCATGCGTTTTTTTTTTTTTTTTGTCCAATGGAAGTTCCAGAGCAGCTGTGCAAGAATACCGAATCGCAGAGTGCCAGACCAGATAGCAGGGTGCTTAGCGGGGCGTTTCACGGATTGCGTGAGCGTGCTACGCGCTTCCCGGCGTAAATGTTGTCTCTGAACGTCTCGTACAACAAACTGTTAATGAAGTTGAGGAAATTCTTCAATTAGTGGAACGCAGCCCAACTGCTAGCTCTAGAAGAATTGCTACCCAACTCGGTATTCCATAAACAAGAGTGATAGGCACATTACACGAGCAAGGTCTGTTTCCATTTCATCGGCACTGCAAACGGAGATGCTACGGTCCGGCAAAAAAAAAAAAAAAAAAAAAAAAAAAAAATCATTGCTAATCATCGATTAACTCCACGTATATTGTTCACTAAAAAGTCAACAAGTACCCTCAACGGAATCAACAACACACGCATCTCTCGCGCATGGACAGATAAAAATGTTATTAATGACCAACTCATCGGCCCAGTTGTTTTAGATAACCGTCTAAATGGAACACGGTATCTTAATTTTCTTCAAGATGTGTTACTAGAATACCCTGAGGATATTCCTTTGGCAACACGAGCTCATATATACAAGGTGCGTCTGAAAAGTTCGACAAGTGTTCTCAGGAAATATGGGAAACATGAGTTACTAACAAAATACCTTTACTGGCTTTCAAAGTAATCTCCATTGGCTACAGTACACTTCTGACATCGGCTGTAGAAACTGTCAGTAGACACTTCTAAATCTACATCTACATAGATACTCTGCAAATCACATTTAAGTGCCTCGCAGATGGTTCATTAACTACTTTTATAACTATTCTCTACCGTTCCATTCTCTAAGAGCGCGCGTGAAGAAAGAACACCTAAATCGTTTCGTTTTCGATCTGATTTCTCTTATTTTATTGGGATCGTCATGTTTCCCTAAGTAGGTGGGTGCTAGCAAAATATTTTCACATTCAGAAGTAAAAGTCGGTGATTGAAACTTCGCAAATAGATCTTTTAATGATTTCAACCCCAATTCGTGCAACATTTCCGTGACGTCCCTTCCCCCCCCCCCCCCCCCCCCCCTGTAACGTGATAAAACGAAACGATCTGCCCTTCTCTGAACCTTCTCAATGTCTTCCGTCAATCCCACCTGGTGAGGGTCCCACAAGGGGCAACAGTACTCCAGGAGAGGACGCACAAGTGTGATGTAGGCGGTCTCTTTGGTGGAGCTGGTGCATCTTCGAAGCGTTCTGTCGATGAAACATAACCTTTGATTCGCCTTCCCCACAATATTTTCTATGTGTTCTGTCCAGTCTAAGTTGTTCTTAATTGTAACTCCTAGGTATTTGGTAGAATTTACTACCTTAAGGTGTGACTGGTCGTCGGATCGGTCGGCGATTGGCCACCGATGTGACACAATATTATACCATTGTATTACTGTTTGTAGGGGCGGCTAAAGAGGAAAGTGTCCGATAGAAGAGTGGACACAAGAGAGGAACTTCTCGCTCGTAAAAAAATGTTCAAATGTTTGTATAGCTTATGGGTCTTAACTACGTGGTCATCAGTCCCTAAACTTACAAACTACTTATGAAGTAACTAATTCTAAGGACGGCACAAATATCCATGCCCGAGGGGGGATTCGAACCCCGTGCAGACCGTGACTGGAGCGCCTCAGTCCCCTCGGCCACCGCGGCCGGCTCTCGCTCGTATTTTAGATGCTCGTGCACAAGTAATGGAAAGCAGACGTGAGCGCTGATCGGCAACAGAGCACCTGTCTACAAGAGCAGCAAAATGTATTGCAGTTGACGGTGAACACCCTTCGTGATGAAACGTACACAGTTAAACAATCCATAACTTAACAGTATATTACTTTACTATCACCTGCAGTTTTTCCGTTCCTAGTTGTTTTCATTGGTTTACCCGAGAACGGTTAAGAAAAAAATGTTCAAATGTTTATAAAGCTTATGGGAGTTAACTGCGGGGCTTATATTAAGGACAGCACAAACATCTATGCCCGAGAGTGGATTCGAACCCCAGACCGTAGCGGCCGTACAGACAGTGACTGTCGCGCCGCAAACCGCTCGGCCACTGCGGCCGGCAGCAGGTCAGAGAGATGTAAATTGCGTTCTTGTTCAGAGACGAAGAGGCTTGCACAAGATAGGGCAGCGTGGAGAGTTGCATCAAACTAGTGTTTGAACTGAAGAGCACGACAAACAACATAAAATAGTGTAAATCTAAATGTAGGAGGATGCGGAGATCTCTCTCCGCCGATGTGACCGAGCGGATGTAGACACGGAGTAGGCTAAAATACTCTCGGTCTGTGCGGGCGAATACTCACTGTTCGTCGGGTCGCTGGTCACGTAGAGCCGCACTACAATTACGCTGCGCGAGGAAGAGAGAATGGCGGCGGCGTTCCTCCACGGTGCCGACAGGTGGGTGCCTGGCGTTCTGCGAACCCAGGCCAGCTAATGAGCGCCGCGCGCTAAGCGTCTCCTAATGAGTGACCCACTGGCCGCGCAGGCGCCGCTTCCTGAGAGCCGTCTAAATATCAAGGCAACTCATAAATGTTTAAAAATAAAGTGTTCCATAAGATTTACTGGTGCGCCTCGGTTGCACAGTGCCAGAGTGCCAGACTACAACTCCAAACTTCGCGGGTTCGATCCCCGCCAGATCCTAGGATTTTTATCTGTCACTTTCCACTTCTTTCACCTCTGGCAGTATTTCTCATGTGAAAAATACCGAGCAGCACCGTGGTTCGGAACCCACGTTAAAACTGTAGGTCCCCCTATAACTGGCTGGGTAAGTCAGTTCGAAGGTCGGAGGAAGGCAACGGCATACCATCTCCAAACAGGACCATGCCTGGTAAAGCACTGTGGTGTTCAAACCAATCATCGGATTGTTGACTGCTTTACCTTTTTTAAGATTTACTGTTCCAATATGAAGGGTAATCTGCATCTACATTCATACTCCCCGAAGGGTTCTTCGTGTTTTTGGTTAATCATAGGCAGGGGTGTAGCGGGAATTTCTTTTTTTTTAATTTTTTATTTATTTATTTATTTTTTTACAATTTGCTACATGATATCCCAAGGCCGCTACAACGTATTGCGATAGGTAAATACTTTATTCTTCATTGCTTATTAGGAAAAGGCGATTTATTTGTCATTTGTATTATTATAATTTTTTTTTTTTTTTTTTTTTTGTAAAATTTTGTAGAGCTTAATTGTAACTGCCGTTCAGCTGATCAAAAATGTTTCAAATGTTTGTAGAACTTATGGGACTTACCTACGGGGTCATCAGTCCCTAAACTTACAAACTACTTATGAAATAGCTAATACTAAGGACGGCACAAATATCCATGCCCGAGGGAGGATTCGAACCCCCCGACAGTAGTGGCCGTGCAGACCGTGACTGGAGCGTCTTAGTCCCCTCGGCCACCGCGGCCGGCGTTCAGGTGATCGACCCTCGTACTCTAAGACGGGCTCGCGAGTATGCTGCCGTCGGCGCCCATTATCCTGCGCTGTTGCATCAACAGCTGGCCACTAAAATCTCGCAGGCCTCAAGCAAAGAATAATTTTTCAATGTTAGGGGAAGAAAGATGTTATTCCTAGCTCACAATTACGTTTCATTATTGTTGATTTTCATTCCGTCTGATGGTAACCTCATTCAGTGAAAATGAAATATTAACCTACCGCTCTAAAGAAACAATTGCTGCCGTGAAGGAATGATTACCGGTACAATCATAACTATAGGACGTCGATTTAGCTAAAGGTAATTCCTAAATGTTTAAGGAAAAATGTTGCTTATGGATTTTAGCGAAGGGTTCATTAACTTCTGTTAGAAGTGATTAGAAATTGCAATCAGTGTGATTAAACATTCCCAGGGATTCATTTAGTTAAGACAGCAAAAGGGCTCCATAACGATGATGCAATGAAGCGATATAATTTTTTTCTTTATTATTAAAAGAAGATATAGATGTGGTATAAGCCGCACATTTTGTTTAAAAGGTAGTAACTAGACTTTATCAAGTAACTGCTGAGATACCAAATTAGTTCATGACCAGTGGCAAAAGGAAATGTAATTATGAGCAGTCCTGATAGGAGCTGTTTTATTTGTGATGATGTAGTTCGCCGAATCGTTTAATGATCTTGAGAGAGTCAACGAAATGTTCGTGTGCTAAAAGTTATCACAACTATTTTACTTTCCTACGGTAGAACGTAATCGTAAAAAAAAAAAAAAGCAGAGTTATTGATACAAAGATTTGGATGTCATTAAAAACTGATTGCGTCATTGAATACTTACTGGAGTGTCACTATACAGTTAATTAAAGTCAATTTGAATTACGTGATGTTAACAAGGAATACATCGAGTATCCGACGTCTCAGTTTTCGAGTGACAAAAGGGGGAATACTATTTGTAGTGAATTAGTTTCGATAAGTCACCCACGCCTGAAGACGCAGAGCTTTGAATCAGTTATCACAATTTATGGTTAAGAATCAAAGTGGCGGTGGTGCCGTAGGATTTATTTTACTTTATTTTGAGTAATAATTCAAAAGATAGCTAGTGGGTGTTACGACTAGGTTCATGAGTTACTCGAAACCTTAAATGCACTAATATCCAAGAAGAGAATATTTTACTACGGTGTAAACTCATGGAAATCATTTTCTTTTATTTTTTTCAATAGATGGTCAAGCAATACTTGACGAAAGAAATATTCACCACTGTTCTTAATTCAGTTTCTTAATAAAAAATATTTTTCATTTTGTGATGATAAAATCGATAGTTTGCCAGTATTAGAAGGTGTGGAACAATATTATTTATTATTTTCAAAAGTTGGTATCAGGAAAAAGGTAATATACGAAAAATCTCGCACCATCTCAGGGTAGTTTAGAAACATTATTTTTGTTTGTTTGTACAAAATAACAGCTGAGACTGGAGAAACTGTGTAGAAGAACATACGATTGGAAACATGAAACACAGTAAATATATGGATAAGTAATACTAAAATATTAGCCATTTTAGTTACTTTAAAAGTATAAACGTGAAACTATTATGAACTCGTTTAATATTGTGAACCATTCTTTGTCTTAACTGTGTACTGATCCTCACCTAATGACTGCAAACGATAAAAGGCGAACCTAGAGTAATCTTCTGTGAAATATATATATATATTAGTTCAGATGTGACATTTTGTGTAGAGGTCATTAGGAAAAATTTTCTTGTTAGCATCTCGTTGCTACGTATAGGCGACCAGGGCCGAAATTATTTATTAATAAAATCTTGTAATCTGTCATCAGAATCATTTTATTAAGATCTTTCACATATTAATACTTATGTGGAGGAAAATAGAATTACGTTGACAAGTGAGATTCTGATATTTTATATTTCCATATATATATATTACATGGCAACATGGGGTGCACCACAGGGTCGCGTTCGGGAAGTGAAGGAGTAATGACGTGTGCCGCCTGTCCAAGGACACTAAGTGCAGAGACACAGAATGATTTATGTATTCGGTGATAATTTCTCACAAGTGATGCAAGTCTTGAGTGACACTGAAATTTTTCGTGTAACAATACATTTATATAAAACGTGAGAATAGATAACGTGTGCTGAAATTGTACTGGGTAATCATTACTCGCAGTTTTCAGAGATACTGTAATTACAATGAAGTCTCGATAGTTATAAGTGAAAGGGACCGGTGCCACCTCCAAAATTTTCATCCACATCTACATAGATAGTCTGCAAGTCACATTAAAATCCATGGCATAGGCTTCGTAGAACCACTTTTCACATATTTCTCTATACTTCCCTTCTCTAATAGCAGATGCGAAAAAGGAACACCTGAATCTCTCTTTTTTCGATCTGATTTCTCTTATTTTATTTTCATCATCATGTCTCCATATGTAGGTGGTTGCTAACAAAATGTGTTCGCATTCTGAAGAAAAAGTTCGTGAAAGAAATTTCGCAAATAGATGTCGATCAGTACACAGTTAAGGCAAAGAATGGTTCACAATATTAAACGAGTTCATAATAGTTTCGCGTTTATACTTTTAAAATAACTAAAATGGCTAATATTTTAGTATTACTTATCCATATATTTACTGTGTTTCATGTTTCCAATCGTATGTTCTTCTTTTAATGATTTTCACCCCAACTCGTGCATCATTTCCGTGATACTCTCTCCCCTATATCGCGATAATACAAAACGAGCAGCACTTCTGAATCTCCTCTAAATCGCCCGTCAGTCCCACCTGGTATGGATTCCACATTGCGCAGCAATACTCCAAAATAGGACGCACAAGTGTAGTGTAGGGAGTTTCTCTAGTAGAGCTGTTGCATCTTCCAAGTGTTCTGCCAATGAAACGAAGTCTTTGGTTCGTCTTCCCTACAATATTTTCTACGTCTTCTTTCCAATTTCAGTTGTTTGTAGTTGTTACTCCTAGGTATTCAGTTGAATTTATGGTCTGTAGATTTGACTGATTTATCGTGTAATTGAAGTTTAACGGACTTCTTTTAGTGGTCATATACATGACCTCACATTTATCGTTATTAAGCGTGAAGTGCCAATTTTTGCACCATACAGATTTATTATCTAAATCATTATGCAGTTGCTTTTGATCTTCTGGTGTCAAACCGATGAATGACAGCATTATCTCCGAACAACCTAAGAGAGATTATCAGATTGTCTCCTAAATCGTTTACAAAAGTAATGGAACAGTAGCGGCCCTATAACACTTCCCTGGGGAACACCAGATATTACTTCTGTTCTGCTCGATGACTTACCGTCAATTACAACGTACTGAGTCCTTTCTGACAGCGAATCACGAATCCACTCGCACAACTCTGACGATATTTGAATGTTTGATGGAAATTTCTGTGGGACAAAGAAATAAATTGAACGAAAACATTGTTGTTGTTGTGGTCTGGTTTAATGCAGCTCTCCATTCTGCTCTGTCCTCAGCAAGCCTATTCATCTGCTCATAACAACAGCTACGCACATCTATTTCAATCTGTTTACTGTATTCGTCTCTTGGTCTCCCTCAGCAATTTTCAACCCACACTCTTCCATCCAAAGTTAAATTCACGATTACTTTATGTCTAAGACTGTGTCCTACCAATCGATCCGTTCTTTTAATCACGGTATAACAGAAATTCCTTTTTTTTTTTTCAAATTCTGTTCAGTATCTCCTCATTAGTTACGTCATCTACCCACCTAATTTATAGCATTTATCTGTAACATCACATTTCAAAAGTTCCTGTTTGAATTATTTGTCGTCAATTTTTCACTACCATACAAAGGAACATTCCACAGAAATGCCTTCTTAAAAGACTCCATAACCCTTAAATTGATAATCGATATTGACATATTTCTCTTTTTCAGAAACCAGTACCAAGCATAGAAGGGAACTCAGAAAGGTGGAAGGGATCTATAGAGGGCCTATACAAAGGAAATGAACTTGAAGGCAGTATTCTAGAAGTGGAACTGAAAGAAGAGGAAGATGAGATAGAAGATATGATACTGCGAGAAGAATTTAACAGATCACTGGAAGATTTGATATGTAAGAAGGCCTCAGGAGTTGATGAAATTTCGACTGAACTGCTGATAGCGTTAGGAGAGCTAGGCATGACGAAATGGTTGCACCTGGTATGAAAGATGAAAGAGATAGGGGAAATGTCCTCCAACATCAAGAAGAATATAATAATTACGATTCCAAAGAAAGCAAATGCAGATGAATGTGAAAATTACAGAACTATTAGTTTAATAAGTCATGGTTACAAAATACTAACCCGAATTATTTACAGACGGAAGAAAAAACTTGTGGAATCCGACCTTGGGGAAGATCAGTTTGGATTTAGGAGAAATGTAGGAAACGCGCGAGGGAATACATTACGACTTAGAAGATCAATCAAGGAAAGGCAAACCTTTTAGGATTTTTAGATCTGGAGAAAGCTTCTCACGATGTTGACTGGATTACACTCTCAAAGGTAGCAGGGGTAAAATATAAGGAGCAAAGAGTGATACTCAACTTGTTCAAAAAACAGACAGCAGTTATTAGAGTCGAAGGGCATGAGATAGACGCAGTGGTTGGGAAGGGAGTAACTCATGACTGTAGCCTTTCCCTATTGTTGTTCAATCTGTACATTGATGCAAACTGAGAAGGAATGCAAGGAGAAATTTGGAGAAAGAATTAACGTTCAGGGAGAAGAAATAAAAACTTTGCTGTTTGCCGATGACATACTAATTCTGTCAGAGACACCAAAGGACGTGGAAGAGCAGTTGAACGGAATGGATGATTTGAAGGAAGAGTATGAGATGAACATTAACAAGCGTAAAACAAAGGAAAAGGAATGTACTGTTAGAAAAATCAGGCGATGCTGAAGGAATTAGATTAGGTAATGAGACAATAAAAGTAGTTGATGAGTCTTGTTGGGTAACAAAATAACTTCTGATGGCCGAAACGAAGAATATATAAAATATAGAATCACTATGGGAAGAAAAGAATTTCTGAAGAAGCGAAATTTGTTGACATCCATTACTAGTTTAGATGTTAGGAAGTCCTTTCTGAAAACATTTGTCTGGAATGTAGCATCGTATGGGAGTGAAAAGTGGACGATTAGAATTTCAGACAAAAAAAAGGATGATAGAAGCTCTTGAATTGGGGAGAAAAGACATTTCTGGCATACTTTGACTAATAAAAGGGATAGGTTTGTGAGACTAATTTTGAGACGTCAAGGAATCGTCAGCTTAGCATTAGAAGGAATTGTGTGTGATATCAAATCGTAGAGTGAGAACGAGAGACGAATACAGTAAGAAGATTCAAAAGGATGTAGGTTGCCGTATGTATTCTCAGATGAAGAGGCTTGCACAGGACAGGGTAGCGTGGAGAGCTGCATCAAACCAGTCTGCGGATTGAAGACCACAACAACAACAACTGACGGTATTTCGCTTGTCACATACATCTTGGTAAAATAGTTATGTTATGGCTGGCTTTTCCAGAGGTTTCAGTAACTCTGAGGGAAGGTTGTAAATTCCAGGGGCCCCGTTTCGACTTCGGTCTTTAAGTGCTTTATCAAATTCCTGTCTTTATAGTATATCGTTTTTCAGCTTCATCTACCTCGTTTTCCAATCCTAAAAATATGGCCTCTAAGCTCATTTCGTTTGAAAATAATACACTGGTCAAAACATGAAATTGATTAAAATAGCGTGTTTGTTTATTTACATTTTGAAGGGAAGCAGGATTATACAAATTTGGCAACGATTTGCTTCGTGAAATAATGGTAGAGAATCGAATTCTGGAGGCTCTACTGTATTAAAAGTAACTTCACTTGTTTTCTTTATTCTCGTCAATGATCACAATTTTTAGTTATTTATGCTTGAATTATGTCAGTGATGACCATCTTCAGAACATATTTTCATAACATGTCTTAAAACAGTGGAGCCATAATGGCATCGTCAGAAAATAAGCATAACACCAGCATTGCTTCTTCATGTATGCAGATGTTCGTTTATTTTCATCACGGCCGAATAGTTTGGCGTGAGCTGTAGTCGCAGTCCATTGGTCACAGAGCCACACTAGTGTGTCGAAAGATCACGGTTCGCGGACGACTGGTGTAGAGGATAAAAACGCTGAACCATTCGGATTCCAGAACATTTTGCTACCATTCAGTTTTGGTCGTAGTCTCCTGTTCCATACGTTTTATCATCAACATGCAAGTCCCATAGGCGATCTGGATTACCTGAGTTCGCGGGCAATAATTTGGCTGCCTGTTGGAGAAACGAATACATAATATAGTTTATACAATAGCCGTTAGGGTCAGTTGTCTACGGTTTTGTTTGGTAAACGTCATATGTTAAAATGGCTACTCCGAAGTATAAAACAGAGTGTGTTCTCGAGTTTGCGAAGTGCCATTCCGTGATTTCAGTGCAAAGGCGGTTTAGGTTCAGGTACCAAATTGATCCTCCGAATGGATGGAACATTGGCAGATGGTATCGACAGATTGTAGATGCAGGATGAGTATGTAAAGAGTCTACATGTACATCTACATAGATAAACTGCAAATCACATTTAAGTGGCAGAGGGTCCATTAACCACTTTCATAACCTTCCTCTACCGTTCCATTCTCTAATAGTACTCGGGAAGAAAGAAGACCTACATCGTTCCGTTTTCGATCTGATTTCTCTTATTTTATTGGGATGGTCATGTCTCCCTATGTAGGTTGGTGCTAGCTAAATATTTTCACATTCAGAAGTAAAAGTCGGTGATTGAAATTTCATAATATGCATTTGACCATCCTACAGGGATGTTCTGGGGGGAATTTTAAATTTCTTTTATGCTTGTTCAAAATGTTTGTATAGCTTATGGGACTTGACTACGGGGTCATCAGTCTCTAAACTTACGGACTACTTACGAACTAGGTAACAGTAAGGACGGCACAAATATCCATGCCCGAGGGGAGATTCGAACCCCTGACCGTAGTGGCCGTGCAGACCGTGACTGGAGCGCCTCAGTCCCCTCGGCCACCGCGGCCGGCTATGCTTGAATTATGTCTTTGACAGTGATTATTTCAAAATGAGTTTTAGTTTAATTTTTTTAATAATTTTTAAAAGATATGCTTTCGATAATGATGAAATGTCGAAACGCGTAAGGCCTCAATAAATTGAAATTTGTGGTCAAGACTCTAAAGTTTATTTCAAGTGCATGAAAATGACAATGTCTCACAAATGTCTAATGGAGACAGCAAAGAAATAAACATAATTTTTTTTACAGTATTGGCTTCACTATTAGTTGACGACGGTATTCTTTGAACGTTCAGTTTGTGAAGAGTTACGACACTGTTTTTGGAAAGTCACCTCCTCAGCTATTAATGGATTTCCAAGCAGCTAACCTACTCAAGCATCGTTTTACGTGGCGACAAGGTTTTTAGCTAGTCTACATTCACATACAAATAAACAAGAACTGACAGAACACGTGGAATTAGAGATGTGAAAATGTTTTATATAACTGAATACGAAAAAGAAGAAAAAATTGTAATAGCGGGATTCGAACCACCCGCTCTATGGTTCTGAAGCCAGAGCGTTACCACGTGAACTACAGCGACAGATAATGGAAATCTTTTAATTATTGGTACTTATGAGTACTTTGCAAAACTACAAAGTCGATTTTCTGAGGAACTTTTGAGATTTGCGTCGAATGGCTTTGGATGATTTTTGTTTAACTTCCGAGCTACACGTACCATAAAAAGGAAGACATTCTGAAATCCGATACCCATGTGGTCTCCTTGTGCCACGTTTACTTCTGAATGTGAAATTTTTTTGCTAGAACCCACCTACTTAGGGAGACATGACCATCCCAATAAAATAAGAGAAATCAGATCGAAAACGGAACGATGTAGGTGTTCTTTCTTTCCGCGCGCTATTAGAGAATGGAACGGTAGAGAAAAGTTATGAAAGTGGTTAATGAACCCTCTGTCAGGCACTTGAATGTGATTTGTAGAGTATCTATGTAGATGTAGATGTAGGTTTTAAGGGCCGGGATGGCTTCTCAGGCATGGTCTCTGGGGCTGACGAAGAGCAGGAGGCCCTTCGGTCAGCAACAAGGGGATCCTGCAGAAATTTGCTGGGATCCTCTTTGCCATGTGGAGAAGCCTCAGAAGTGAGGGTCCCAAGGGGACCCTTCCGAGCGAGAGCGGCCGGAGAAGGCTTCTCCTTCTCCGAGTTAGAGGTGGGGACTGGTGTCCCCAATGTTTGTGCGGTTGTTGCTCCCATTGTGAAAAGAGTGGGAGCACACATACAGAGAAGCAGCCCCCTCTAAACCACTGTCCTACGCTCCCCTCGTAGTTCCGTAAGATGCTAGCAGGTGTCAGGCTTAGGGTGCCTCTCGCTAAAGCTCTGTATAGGGATATACAGAGCTTTAGCCTCTCGCACGTCAGAGGGTAGCGTGGAGGGGAGGCTGAGGGGAGAGCTCGTGCCGCCTGCCACGAGGCTACGGCTGTGTCCAGCCTGCTGGCGTTTGAGGGGAGGTGGTGGTGGGGACAGCCGCTACCTGCCGCCTGCTCTGGCCAGTTTAAAGAGCTGCTTCTGACCGCAGCGCCATCATGGGACATCTTACGGAACTGCTGGAAACCCTCCCTCCCCGCACCCCTGAGCGTAGGACCGGGCCCTTACGGAGGTTTCCCGTCTGTATATATTTGCCTGTGGTGGGAGCCACCGAAGAGGAAACGCCCCCAGCTGGTAAGGAGGCAGGGGTAGTTGATTGGGCGTGGGAGCCCACTGGAAGTGGTTCAGTGCGTGGTAATCGAGGCACTGTAGATGACGATGACGCTGCTGATGTACGGGATGCTGATGTACGGGATGGAGCTTTTGATACTTCCGTTTTGCCTCTGAGTAGGTCAGTCTGTCCCGGGTCTTATATTCCATAATCTTCCGCTCTTGCTGCAATACTGAGCACGTAGTTGAGCAAGGGGAGTGATTGTGGCCGCAGTTTACACATACTGGAGGTATGTGACGCCTTTCAGAAGCGAACGCCTCGGCACTGGAGAGCGTCCCCAGTCGAGCCGTCAGGCTGACAGTGGCAGGCTCGCCGGCTGTCAGCCTCGGCTGTTTTGTCCACGCACGCGGCTGGCTCGTTTACCGCCAGCCGTGTTAACAGGCGCGCCCGGTTGCTGGGCCGCCTCTGCTGCCATCCATCACCGGGCACCGCAAAGTCTAACGACGCCGCGGTCCCGCCCACCGCCCACCGCGCTGCCATTCATCATTCAGCCCGCGCCGCTATCGTTCCGCGGCTGCTATCGACTCTCCTGTCAGCTGCGTTCGACTCCCCGACTCTTACTGTCTGTGCATAGTGAATCTGCCGAACCGCCCATTTACTTCCTGTTATAGTGCGCCGGCCGCGGTGACCGAGCGGTGGAGTAGCCGAGCGGTCTAAAGCACCTCGCTGCGGAGTGCGCGGTGGCTCGCCGTGGAGGTTCGAGTCCTCCCTCGGGCATGGGTGTGCGTGTTGTCTTTGTGGTGTCGCACAAGTCCAAAGTGCGTGCCACCTACTTTCGCCGCGCGCCGCCATGCACGCACGGCGCGGCGTTCTTACGACGACAGCCACGAGCGCCCTCTGGTACAACTCCGCTCATGGCCACCAGTGAACGACAACGTTCACTTGGGACTGAGTTAGGAACCAGTAAAGACTTCGGAATCCGATAGGCACCAGTGAAGACTTGGCTATCAGTTAGGCACTAGGCAGGCCTCTAGCTCAACTCTGTATCTGCAGTACTGATGTCTGTAAAAGTTAAGTATTGTATAAATTCTGTTCAATATATATCTCGTTCTAATTTACTCTAGTGTTTCTAGTTTCTGGCTGCTCCCCTCCGTACCTGCACCAGCGTGCTATCTTTATTCCTGTGTCGGTCTTGCTACTCGGCCACCGACACCTACGACGGAAAAGAGACACAAAAGCGGCGACGAGGCTGGGACACAAAAGTCCTTAGGTTAGTTTACCTAGGTTTAAGTAGTTTGTAAGCTACGGACTGATGACCACGCAGTTTGGTCCGATAGATTTACAAACATTTGAACAATTGATATTATTTACAATTTCATCAGTTGATTCCTGTCTCGCAGGCGTCATAGCTATATGGCTACTTGTATCGTCTGAGCAAAATGAACTCTGTGAATAAAGAACTGCAAGCAGAGGCGCCCCCCCCCTACCAAACCACAATCAACCCCTCCCCCCACCACACACACACACACACACACACACACACACACATACACGCACACCCGACCCGAGATATTAGGTCCTGTGTTTTGCCATTTAATATTTAAATTAAAGATCTTTCATTTAAGACAATTGTTGTATAAAGCCCCCACCTCCCAGGCTGGCCAAAAGTACTAATTTTCCACCCCCACCCCAGAAATTTCAATGACGCAGTTTGCGTCATCACCCCTCCATCTGCCCCCCTTCACCCCTTTGGGCATCTCTGACTGCAAGTCAATAATATACCGGGTGATCAAAAACTCAGTATAAGTTTGAAAACTTAATAAACCAGGAAATAATGTAGATAGAGAGGAAAAATTGACACACATGCTTGGAACGAATGGCGTTTTATTAGAACCGGAAAAAAAAACATTTGAACATTTTTTTAGCGGTGGCCGAGGGGACTGCTGCGCGTCAGTCATGGTCTGCACGACCACTACGGTCTGGGGTTCGCATCCCCTCTCGGGTATGGATATTTGTGCCGTCCTTAGTGTCAGCTAGTTCATAAGTAGTTTGTAAGTTTAGGGACTGATAACCCCGTAGTTAAGTCTCATAAACTATACAAACATTTGAACATTTGTTATGACCAACCGAGCAAACGCGAGGCTCAAACAACTCTCTCCAATGCTCAACAGGCAAAGCAAAGTAAATAGACGGGTGTCGAGGAACACATACATGACAATTAATACAAATAAATAATCCCAGAGACGAATTTACGTCTCAAATATGTCAAAGACATTATTGATAGATCCGAAGTATTGAATTAAAATTTGTGGTGCGGCCGGGAATCGAACCCGGACCTCCATGCTTACTAGGCAGACGTCTTAACTTTTTTTTAAATAAACTTTTATTTACTCTATTCCTTGTACATTCTACTCTTTACAGTGATCATTAATTATAACATCTTGGGATACATATGCACAAGTAAAATACTTTACACAGTTACTCATAATGATATACTCACACATAAACAATCATAAAAAAAAACATGTTGATTTACTCCTATTTTACAGTTCAACTTTTAAATAATTTAACCTTAGCATTTAGGCTTCTCAAACTCTTTCAGTTTTTTTCTTGTAGGCATCGATAAAAACTTATATTCAATTACTCCATGTATATATATTAACCTATCCCCATTCGTTCAAATATGATAATAAGCACAAACATCCAAATATATATATTTGGATTTTTGGTCCATATGCTTGCCAATAAGCATGGAGTAATAAGTAAGCATGGAGGTCCGGTTTCGATTCCCGGCCGCACCACAAATTTTAATTCAATGCTTCACATCTATCAATATTGTCTTTGACATATTTGAGACGTAAATCCGTCTCTGGGACTATTTATTTGTATTAATTGATATTTATATCACCATAACGGGATTGATCCACCATGTCCATTGCTGAGGTGCTATTCCGCTGCGTGGAGAGCCTTGGCAGTAGTGGCAATTATCTTTGGAACAAAGAAGCTGAATTAAAGATTGTGTTGTGGAGGGAAATCGTACATAGACTATTCCAAGGCGCCTTAATCGTTAGTGGCGTGGTAGTCTAACGGTCGCCGGGCGCCGTGGCTCAGCGCGCCCGGTCAGGGGGCTCAACGCCCACTGTAATAAAAAAAGCTGAGCCAAGAACACTTCGAACATCAACGAACAAATACGATCAGCGTCCGCAATGAACAGAACTACCCATAGAGCAAAAAAAAAAAAAAAAAAAAAAAAAAAAAAAAAAAAAAAAAAAAAAAAAACGGTTAAGACGTCTGCCTAGTAAGCATGGAGGTACGGGTTCGATTCCCGGCCGCACCACAAATTTTAATTCAATGCTTCAGATCTATCAATAATGTCTTTGACATACACGACACTTGTAAGACCTCTGATGACGTACGGTGCTCCGTGCTGGGCTTACGCAGCACCGACACGGCTGCGCCGCTTGCAGCTCATTCAGAACAAGGTGCTACGCATCATAAGCAATGCTCCACGCTACACGCGCACAGCGGTACTTCACCGTGAATACCACCTTGACACTCTCACGGAGGTATTCAAAACACACGCCGCACGACTGTACAAAAATGCTAGACACTCGAACAACCCATTCATACTTAATCTGGGTAACTACGACCACAACCATAGGTGGAAGCACAACCGACCAAAAACACTCTTTGTCATGTATAGATAAACGCCTATGGTAAGCCTTATAGACGCAAACAAAATTATTGTTCATTGAAACCCTGCATCGCAGCACAACTGACTGGCAACGCCAGATGAGCTGTCACTGCCGACAAACCGGCAATCGCAGGGAACATGAACAAGCACAAAACACAAACAAATCCCACACTGAACCTATACACTTAGAGGCCGATCTGAAAAATCGACCACTTGCCTGTCAATCTCGATTGTTGCAGGCAGCCGCCGCTGATGATGGACCAGGAGACACCCCCAGTTCCAGCTGCAGAGAGGCGACTCATCAAACCGGATTGACAAACACGCAATGAGAATGGTACCGAGCTTGCACGATACCCAGTAACTAACATAACCACACCCTTGCATGATCTGTCGCAGATAGCAATAATCCGCTACTGCTCTTACTACCCGCTCTTGACTGTCGCAGAGTTTTTTTTCCCTTGGCACTTTTTTCTCTCTGCCCTTAAAACCGCTCTTGTTTCAAAAGCTTTCGACCACTTCTATCATCCAGATGGACCGTATTAATGGGTAATCTTACCCACACGTACGGCACACATCACAGTACCCGCTCATGTGACTCCCATATTAGACATATTAACACATGCGGAGGTGACAGTAGAACTATTAAGTTGGTCACCATGTTAGTGCGAGCGTAGAGGGGCTCCACCCTTTCGTGATAATTTTTTGCTTGTGTGTGGCGGACATCCCTATGCACCCCTTTTCCCCATCGCAACCACTTCCAATGTTCAAGCTGATGTGGAAGCACTATTACGTGAATGAAACGGGCGGTTTCGGAGATTCACTATGCACAGAAGGTAACAGGCGCAGAGTCGAAGGTTGACCCGTGATGTGGTAGTTCCACGCTTCCCTTCAGATGGCACGTAATGCCTGTTTTTCTTAGAGAGCCTGAATAGGGAGACAGTGAACTAATGGCCGAGATTTTTAATTAGGACATGGTTAAAATAAATGTCATTCGTCTATGTTTATATAGGCCTAATTAATTTGTAAGCAAATAAGTCTCGTGAAGCAGTGTCTATGTCTGCTGATTATTAATACCATATTTTACGGGGTTCCGGTAACTTCAACAGTTGGCAGTTGATTAATAACAAAAAGAGGTATTTCATGTTAGGTATCTGAAAGAAAGTTATATTATTTCAATTTTTTCTGTCCGCGTATCCATAGCTAAAATTAGTACAATGTTATCGCTTTCCGTTCCTATATAATAAAATATAAGTATGTTTCTGTCGATCTTATATCATTTTCCTATAATGGGAATTACCAAAAACGTCGCTTTGTATATACTTTTAGGAACACAGTGCCACAGAAAATCGGAAAAATATCAATACTATCTCTACTGAAACAGCAGAAACTGAGTCAAAATACCAACAACGAGTCAATAGTCTCCTACTTTTCATATTACATCCCGTGACCAGTTACAGGAATGTGAATAGCCAATAATACACAGCCAAGGGGGAGGTGCCGTAGCCATGTTAAAACGTACCTACATGTTAAAAACGAAAACAATGAACTTACAAAGAGCTAGGAAGTACTGATAAAAAACTTACCAGTTACCGGCTTTGAAGTTGCCACCTTCATATTGCGAATTCAAGACGCAACGCCTACAGCACGTGTGATCTACGCACGTAGTAGTTCTGTTTACCGATTTTCATCAATGGCTTTCTTGCATTGGGCTGGGAGGAGGGGGGCAGCAGAAAATGCTTCACACAGGCAGATATAATCCGGTGGTTGCCATAAGTCGCCTTTATGGTTCCCGCTTTCTCGGTTAACTCTTTCCCACTGTTTCCGTCTTTCCTCATTCCTTGCAAACACGAACATCACATAACAATCTCCACTTCAGTTTTTACAGCCATCAGCGGAAGGACGAGTCATTTCTCTTGACTATTTAAATAGAACCGACATAAGACGTTCCAAACGTGCAATAGTGCCTACCGCAATACAACATGTGTATACCTATACATTCAAATCTGTCAGAAGCTTTGAAACACCTTCTACAATACAGAAACGCACACACGGTCTATTTAGACATATACAAGCCCGCCAAGCTTAGCAAACACATGGCGTCCTGGGCTCTCAGCCAATCAGCAGCGCAATCACGCACGACCCCTCTCCCCCTACATAGACTGTCTAGTTTCTCTTCCACCACGCTTAAAGTCAACAATACAAGACGTTTTCTCATTCTTCGTGCCGTTTCGTGAAAAACTGTAGTGATTATTGCATCCTCTGTGTATTTTTTATACCTTGTGGAAACTATTGAAGATACGATATGTTGTAGTCAGTGATAAAGTGAACGTAAAAATCCATTGCAATTATTAGTGCGGCGTAAATTGGAATGGAATCTTGAAGGGGAGTAAACTGGTTTAAAGCCTATACATTGACATTAAACTTTGAAAAGATTCACTAGATGCAGTTCAGAACATATAAGACGTTTCCATCCAGCATATTCATAAAGTATGAAGAAGAGATTAACAGTATTAAATTCCTATGATTACAGCTTGATAATAAATTCATTGAGAGGAGCACACCACAGTACTGCAGAAACGACTTAACAAATCCGTATTTGCAATTCGAGTGTTACCAGACGTAGGAGGCATAAAAACAAAAAAGCTGACAGACTTTTCTCACTTTCATTCCATGAAGACATATGCTATAATATTTTGGAATAACTCTTCAAATCAAGCCAAAGTTTTCAGAGTCCAAAAGCGTGTAATGTGTATTCTTTGTGGAATAAATTCACGGACATCCTGTAGAAGTATTTTCAAAGAACTGGGTATATTAACTACTGCCTCTCAATATATTTATTCCGTAATGAAATCAATATCTATATCTACAAATGTGAATGTCTGTTCGATGTACGTTTATCACGTCTAAACCAAAAGACATTGAGAGCTAAAAATTTGTACAGTTACTAATGTCTACCCGGGGAAGGCTTTAGGCACGGTTTTATGTCGATCGCATAGCTATTTATCTATATATATTAATGTGAATGTCTGTTCGGTGTATGTTTATCACGTCCGAAGGACGAGACGCAGACTTAAAAACTTGTGCAGTTAGTATACCTGAGGAAGGTTTTACGCATGGTTTTATAGCGATCTGATAGATATTTAGTGATTTGAAGAATATAACGCGATATGCGGAACAATAATTACTCTTTGAAAATGATTTCATTGGTTGTATTGTTGATTGAGGGTTGATAATGATATAAGGGTGGAGTATATCTGGATGGAAAGTTAGCAGTGTATAGAAAATTATACGCGTGTGTGTGTTAATATTTCGCTCTGCAGCGAAAACTACAGAACGCAAACGAATGGTCTGTGTGTAATTGTTGTTCGAAGTCTCCTGTTGTACACCATAGCAGTTCCATGCCGATAGCTATAAGGGGGTGGAAGATATGGTCGTTGGAAGTCGTTAAATTATTTTAAAAAATCAGACTGAAGGCCAGCGATGACGTTTGCGACTCTATAGCAAGGAGGTTACATACAGCGAAACTTGATGCCTCAGACCATATCTTTGGTCTATGTGTGCAACAATGTCTTTAGCTCTTTCTCTGTAAGGATAAGCATACGAATAAATAAATAAAGCAGTAAAAAATAAATTTCTTTTAATACATCTCTTTAAAAAAATCGATTAGACGTTTCGCACATTATCTAGCATAAGCAACCAACAGGCGAACGGAGCCGCGGGCTTAAGCTAGTACATAAATGAAAATGGAACGTGGGACGTGTGTCCGTATGTTTCGCTTGGCAGCCAAAATTATTCACTGCACACCAATGGCGCTTAAGCATGAGAGTAGGCTTTAGGCTCGCGGTGTACACTATGGTGTTGTGGTCGCGGTGTGTGGCGGTGGGTGAGTGTGGCGAACAAAAATCCCTAAAATGTGGAGCAATACGACGATCAACAGATGCTCAAAGATAAAAAGACTCAAAGATAAAACACTGGGAAACACAGACATACATTAACTGAGCATGAAATACATTGGTAATACACCAATGATCTCAATATAAACACTGGAAAGAGAACTGTAGTGCTTAGGATCAAAATACTGACAACTGGATTAGAGAGGCAAATATATGTAGAGCGTCACGGTTTCATAACACATAGTACAATCTCCATATTATCTTTGAGCTCACTGCAATACACAGAGTGTAGATGTACGTTAATGTATGTCTGTGTCGGAAAGTTCGTAAGTCATAGGATACTTTGGTTTAGCAGACAGTATCGCGTTACTGACATATTAATACTATTCAGTTGGGTGAGTAATCTCAACATACATAAAAATTGAGGTGTTTGTTCCTGTATTTCACTTTGCAGCCAAAACTACACATGGTAAATGAATAGTGTTTGTATGTGGTAGTATGTATCAGTTTCCCATTGTGCACTGATATTTGTTTTTCACGCGCTACTTACTTTGTCACCCGACATTTAATTGAAAGGTTCTGTCACGTAGCATATTATTAAGGAGGTGTAGAGTTTCTGTCATGGGACGGTGCAATATAGTAACCATTTCTCCACACGGTGTCATAAAAAATGTTTGTTAAGCTTAGGGGACTTAACTACGGGGTCATCAGTCCCGAAACTTACAAACTACTTATGAACTACTTACGAACTAGGACGGCAGAAATATACATGCCCGAGGGGGGATTCGAACCCCCGACCGTAGTGGCCGTGCTGACCGTGACTGGAGCGCCTCAGTCACCTCGGCCACCGCGGCCGGCACGGTGTCATAAGAAGTAGCGGTAAAAACCATGAAGGCGAACGTCGTCTTGAGTTCTTGCTGGAACGCTGCTTCGATGTGGCTAGATAGGCTGAGTGATTTTATCATTAATCCTATCCCCTTCTACCACCGAGATGATCGATAAACTGCAGTGGACGACTCTGCAAGAAAGGCGCTCTGTAGCTCGGTACGGGCTTTTAAATGTTTGTTAAGCTTAAGGGACTGAACTGCGGGGTCATCAGTCCCTAAACTTACAAACTACTTATGAACTACCTTATACTAAGGACAGCACCAACATCCCTGCTAGAGGGGGGGGGGGGTGTTCGAACCCCCGACCGTAGTGGCTGTGCAGACTTTTGACTGGCGCGCTGCAGACATCTCGGCCACCGCGGCCGGCTACGGGCTTTTGTCAAAGTTTCGAGAACATACCTTTACCGAGGAGTCTAGCAGTATATTGCTCCCTCCTTCGTATATCTCGCGAAGAGATCACGAGGATAAAATCAGAGATATTAGATCCCACACAGAGGCATACCGACAGTCTTTCTTTCCGCTAACAGTACGTCTGGAATGGGAGGGAGAACCGATAGTGGTACTCAAGGTACCCTCCGGCACACATCGTCCGGTGGCTTGCGGAGTATGGATGTAGATATGGAATGTTCGAGCTACTTTGAGCAACTCGTTCGTGGTCGCCTTGGCAGCGCCACTACCTCACGATTGCGTCAGAAGTGGTGTGAAAACTGCCCTCTACTCGGAGATTCCCGAGCGCCAGGCGCCGCGGCAGCAGCGGCAGTGGCGGTGGCAGCCTTGACCTTCACAAGGTTAGCGTTACGGGAAGCGCGCCCCGGTCGCCGGTCGGCGGTCGGCAGGCTTCCTCATTCAGCGCGCGGACTCTGCGCGAGCAGGACAGAGGACACCGCCGCTGCCGCCGCCGCTGCTGCTGCCTTCCTCACGACCCCAAGAGCTGCCCTCACGACCCTCCCGTCATGACCAGCGACAGCGTGGCGTCAGGTGGGGCGCGCTCCAGCATAAACAAGGGGCACACCCGCGAGGAACAAAGGTCGCTGTGCATCCTCTTGCCTCTGATCTGCACTCCCAGTGTTGTTGTTATGGTCTTCAGTCCGGAGACTGGTTTGATGCAGCTCTCCACCCTACTCTATCCTGAGCAAGCCTTTTCATCTCCTCATAAGAACGGCAACCCACATCTATTTGAATCTGTTTACTATACGCGTCTCTTGGTCTCCCTCTGCGATTTTTACCCCACACGCTTCCCTCCAATGCTAAATTTTCGATTCCCCTATGTCTAAGAATGTGTCCTACCAAGCGATCCCTTCTTTTAGTCAGGTTATGCCAAAAATTCCTTTTCTCACCATTCTGTTCAGTACCTCTTCATTAGTTATGCGATCTACCCACCTAATCTTCAGCATTCTTCTGTAGCACCACATTTCAAAAGCCTCTATCCTCTTCCTGTCCGCACTGCTTATCGTCCATGTTTCACTCCCGTACAAGGCAACACCCCACACAAATGCTTTCAGAAAAGACTTCCTTACCCTTACATTAATATTCGATGCCAGTAAATTTTTCTTTTTCAAAAATGCTTTTCTTCCCATTGCCATTCTGCATTTTATATCCTCTGTATTGCGACAATCGCATGTTATTTTACTACCCAAGTAACAAAACTCATCTACCACCTTCATTGTTTCGTTACCTAATCTAATTCCTTCAGCATCGCCTGATTTTCTAACACCGCATTCCATTATTTTTGTTTTGCTCTTGTTGATGTTCATTTTATACGCTCTCTTCAACACACTGTCCATTGCATTCAACTGCTCTTCCAGGTCCTTTGCTGTCTCTGACAGAATTGCAATGCCATCGGCAAAACGCAATGTTTTTATTTCTTCCCCTTGAACTTTAATCCCTATTCCAAATTTTTCCTTGCTTTCCTTCACCGCCTGCTCGATATACAAATTGAACAACAGAAAGCCTTGAGAAAGGCTACAACCCTGTCTTACTCCCTTCCCGACTGATGCTTCCCTTTTATGCCCTTCGAGTCTAATAACTGCGGTCTGGCTTTTGTACAAGTTGTACCCCTACTGACTTCAGAATTTGAAAGAGTGTATTCCAGTCAACACTGTCAAACGCTTTCTCCAAATCTACAAAAGCTAAAAAGTAGGTTTGCCTTTCCTTAATCTATCTTCTAAGATAAGACGTAAAGTGAGTATTGCCTCCCTAGTTCCTACATCCCTCCTGAACCCAAACTGATCTTCCCCGAGGTCAGCTTCTACCAACGTTTCCATTCTCCTGTAGATAATTCGTGTTAAAATTTTGCAACCATGACTTATCTAACTGATGGTTCTGTAATTTTCACAGCCGGTCGCGGTGGCCGAGGGGACTGAGGCGCTCCAGTCACGGTCTACACGGCCACTACGGTCGGGGGTTCCAATCCCCCCTCGGGCATGGATATTTGTGCCGTCCTTAGGATTAGCTAGTTCATAAGTAGTTTCTAAGTTTAGGGACTGATGACCCCGAAGTTAAGTCCCATAAGCTATACAAACATTTGAACATTTTAATTTTCACACTTGTCTGCACCTGATTTCTTTGGAATGGTGATTATTACAGTTTTCTTAAAGTCTGAGGGTATTTCGCATGTCTCATACATCCTACACACCAGTTCAAATAGTCTTGTCATGGCTGGCTCTCCCAGAGACTTCAGTAGTTCTGAGGGTATGTCATCTACTCCTGGGGCCTTGTTCTGACCTAGGTCTTTCAGGGCTCTATCAAATTCATCTCTCAGTATAGAATCTCCTATTTCGTCTTGATCTACTCCCTCTTCCCTTCCTACAACATCGTCTATAAGTTCATTTCATTTGTAGAGCTGCTCGATGTACTCTTTTCAGCTTTCTCTTCTTTGCTGAGAAATGGTTTCCCATCTGAGTTCTTGATATTCGTAGAGTTGCTTTTCTTGTCCCCAAATGTGTCTTTTATTTTCCGAGTATTAACACGGAAAGTTTTCCGACATCATTATCGTCGTATGAAGGAAGCGGGATACCAACAGCCAGTGGCGGCTCGTACAAAATTTGACTAGTGTGCTACAATATTACAAAAATAAACAGGAAACAAAATATACTAAAATAAAAAGTCAACCTTTGTATGATTGCCTTTAATTAAACATCAATTAATACTGTATTGACAGTAAGACCTTCAGGGGAATCTATAACAGCGCTGCCAACTGCATGTATTCACTGCTGATAGTAAATATAACGTTTAAAAATATTAATTTCATTTACAGAAATTCAAAATTTATACTCAGAGGTATTTTAATACGAGCCTCAGAAAGGTAGGTTTGAGAGACAACGCGCAAGACGCCTGAGCCAGCGCGCTATTTGACTCTGTACGCCGCAATATTTGTCATATACTATTCTTCCTCAACCGTTACACGCAGCGCGAAGAGAAATATTGGTCTGGTGCTGCAGTCGGTCTCAGCACTCATGAGCCGCCAGGCCTGACGTCACGTCTGCGCATGCGCACTAGCGAACAGACGACTGCGCCGCCTCTCTGCGCACGTACCAGCGCGGCTGAATCCCACTTCAGCACACGGAGCTGGTTTCCAGCTATCGCGGCGAGAGCGCTCCAAAATGCGTTTTCATCCTTAATACTAGCAATCTAATATGCATTGGAAAGGAATTGGTATAATTTTATTGTGATATCTGATCCGTATTCCAAGAGAAAGGATGTAATTTTATAGCGATTTCTCGCTTCATTCGAAGATAAAAGGCATACTTTTAGTAACATATTTACAGTGTGCTGCAGCACATTAGCACATTATCACCAGCCTTCACTGCCAACGGCCGTATGTTTAATAGAAATATTTATAGTTTCACGCCGGCCGAGGGGACTGAGGCGCTTCAGTCACGGTCTGCACGGCCACTACGGTCGGGGCTTCGAATCCCCCCTCGGGCATGGATATTTGTGCCGTCCTAGTTCGTAAGTAGTTCATAAGTAGTTTGTAAGTTTAGGGACTGATGACCCCGTAGTTAAGTCCCATAAGATTTACAAACACATTATAGTTTCACTACCAGTTTTGGCATTCCATTATGCCATCTTCAGGTCCCTACATCGGAGTATAAAATCCATTAAGTAGGGATATCGAAACTAGTTTCGTGTACTTCTATCTGAAAAAAAAAAAAAAAAAAAAAAAAAAAAAAAAAAAAAAAAAAACAATCAAACTATTTTCCAGATAGAATTCCCCGAAACCAGTTTCGATATCCCTACTTAATGGATTTTATACTCCGATGTAGGAACCTGAAGATGGCATAATGGAATGCCGAAACTGCTTGTGAAACAATGAATATTTCTATTAAACATACGGCTGTTGGTACCCTACTTACTTCATACTCTTGATCAGCCGCAGTCCCGGTTCCACCAGAAATGATGAATTCAATAAGTCATTATGGTCGCGCGACGGACTTACGCTGATTTTGAACGAAGAATGGTAAGCTCATGTTCAGAAAAAAAGACACAGATCACGCCGAAAGACTAGAAATAAAAAGTTCATATTCATTGTATATGTCCATTACTATTAGCATTTCAATTACCTTGGTTCAACAAATGTCCATTCAGTACTGAAGAGTTAAGAAGAAAGATCCACCAAATAACGGAACACAAAGCTGCTGGATGGCGATATATGCACAGAACAAATGAAGCATTTTGTACAGTTAATGATGGGACGGAAGGTTATTTACAACTTGTACATTAACCAAACAGCAGTATTTAGTGTTGAAGGTCATGAAAGGGACGCAGTGATTAAGAAGGGAGTAAGACAGGGTTGTAGCTTTTTCCAATGTTATTCAATTTGTACATTCAACAAGCTGTGAAGGAAAGCAAAGAGAAATTTGGAGAAGGAATTAAGCGTTCAGGGTGACGAAATAAAAAACATTGCGTTTTACTGATGACATTGTTATTTTGTCAGAAGACAGCGAAGGACCTGGAAGAGCAATTGAACGGAATGGACAGTGTGTTGAAAGGAGCGTATAAGATGACCGATAACAAGAGCAAAACAGCAGAAAATCAGGCGATGCTGAAGGAATTAGATTATGTTACGAAACAATAAAGGTGGTAGATCAGTTTCGTTACTTGGGTAGTAAAATAACATGTGACAGTCACAGAACAGAGGATATAAAATGGCAAGGGAAGAAAAGCGTTTTTGTAAAAGAGAAATCTGTTAACATTGAATATTAATTTAAGGGTAAACGAGTCTTTTCTGAAGGCATTTGTACGGCATGTTCCGTTATATTCGACTGAAACAGGGACTATAAATAGTTCAGACAGTAAGAGGGTAGGGGCTTTTTGAAATGTGGTGCTACTGAAGAATACCGAAGATTAGGTGGGTAGGTGGCGTAACTAATGAGGAGGTACTGAACACAATTAGGGAAGAAAAGGAATTCTTGGCATACCTTGAGTAAAAGAAGAGAACGATTGGCAGGACACATTTTTAGACGCGAATGAATCGTAAATTTAGTACTGGAGGGAAGTGTTTGGGAGTAAAATCGCAGAGGAAGACCAAGGCATGAATACAGTAAACAGATTCAGATGGATGTGGGTTGCCGTTCGTACGAAGAGAGCGAAAAGACAAGCTCAGGATAGAGTAGGGTGGAGAGCTGCATCAAACCAGTCTTCGGACTGAAGACTACAATAACAACAATGAATAACTATATCACTAACATGCACATTCCGAAACGGTATAGAAAAGACGAGGTGGTAGTCCTACTAAAACCAGGGAAAGAACCTACAGACCCCCAAAACTTCAGGCCTGAGTCACTTCTGTGTCACCTTTACACGACACTTGAAAGATTGATTCTTGATAGAATTTTTGGTGCCATAGAGACTAAAATCATACCTGAACACGCAGGATTCATGCCTGTTAAGTCGTGTTGCGGCCAAGCGCTCAGCCCCACCCAAAATATAGAGCACGATCTCTAAAGTAAACAAGTACTGGTTGTTGCCTGTGTTACTGTCAACCACCAACGGCTGCTTCTTAAATTTTAGAATACGACTAAGGGCTTCCGGAAGTCAAAATTAGTGGAATGCCTGTTTAAAAAAAAAACAACAACAAAAAAACGTTATTATTTGATGCTATAAGCGAGAAACAGCCGTCGGCCAATTTCATATATTATCTACACGAAAATTCAGTCTATTAACAAATACAAGAAAGTTAATACATGCCGATGGACTGCCTATTAACGCTGAGACGAGAAAGTTTATATACGCCGATAACAGGGTCTAGGCAGATTTTGCACGGCCGTTCACTGGTTCAAAAGGTACATATTTTATTTTAAATTTTACTCATTGTTATTTCAGGGACTTGCGTTATCCATATGAAACCAGATGGATTTGACAAGCACAGAAATCACGCGATGAAAAAATATTAACTTACTTACATTAGGCGTGTGTGGCAATGTGAATTGCAATGTCTGAAAACAACTACTTTTTGGTACAAAGTCCCCAACAATCCCACCAATTTGCCCATTATACACTAAGTAACTGTGAAGACAAAATCTGCATTTTTTTCCGTCCATAATCTAGCAAGTGATGAAAAGTGTCGCATCGTACATCATTCACTGGCGCAGGATTTGTTTTCATCTTTTTCTTGACTGGTTGTCCATTCAGTAGTGCTCTGCCAGACCTCCGCTTTCAAATAAACGGCAGCTCATTTGCTTTGTTTCAGATAAGAATTCCCCATTATTTTTTAATAATAAATCTCCTTCAAGGCTTCCTCTTTCCTTTTGTAAACATTTTTCTATCATCATCATCATCATCATTAGAGACTGATTATGCCTTTCAGCGTTCAGTCTGGAGCATAGTACCTCTAATAAAATTCCTCCATGATCCCCTATGCAATGCTAACGTTGATGCCTCGTCTGATGTTATGCCTTTTACTTCAAAATCATTCTGCACCGAATCTAAGTACTTTCTTCTTGGTCTACCTCGACTCCTCTTACCCTCCGCTGCCGAGCTCATGAGTCTCTTAGGTAACTTTGCTTCTCCCATGAGTGTAACATGACGCCACCATCTCAGTCTGTTCGCTCTAACTGCTTCATCTATGGTGTTCATTCCCAGTTTTTCTTTGATTTCCTCATTATCGACACCCTCCTGCCATTGTTCCCATCTATTAGTACCTGCAATCATTCTTGCTACTTTCATATCTGTAACCTCTACCTTATAAATAAGATAACCTGTATCCACCCAACTTTCACTCCCATACAACAAAGTTGGTCGAAAGATATAGCGTTGCACTGCTAACTTAGTCTTGGTACTGACTTCCTTCTTTCAGAAGAGAGTAGATCTTAGCTGAGCACTCACTGCATTAGCTTTGCTGCATCCCGATTGCAGGTCTTTTCACTATGTTACCTTCCTGTGAGAAAATACATCTCAGGTACTTGAAACTGTCTACTTGTTCTAACTTTGTTCCTCCTATTTGGCACTCATTCTATTTAAATCTCTTTCCCACAGTCATTACTTTTCTTTTGGAGATGCTGATCTTCATATCCTAATCCTTGCACATCTGATCGAGCTCTGAAATATTAGTTTGCAACCTTTCAATCGAATCGGCCATTACAACTAAGTCATCCGCATATACGAGACTGCTTATTTTGTTTTCACCTACTTTAATCCCGCCCTGCCAGTCTACTGTTTTCAACATATGATCTATGAATAGTATGAACAACAGTGGTGACTGGTTACAGCCTTGCCTTACCCCTGAAACTACCCTGAACCATGAGCTTAATTTGCCATCTACTCTAACAGCTGCCTGACAGTCTACGTAAAGCCTTTTAATTGCCCGCAGAAGTTTGCCTCGTATACCATAATCTTGTAGAACTGACAGTAGCTTCCTCCTAGGAACACGGTCAGAAGACTTTTCTACGTCTATGAAACATAGATACAATTCCCTGTTCCACTCATAACACTTTTCTGTTACCTGCCGTAGGTTAAAGATCTGGTCCTGACAGCCTCTAATAGGTCTAAACACACACTGATTTTCATCTAACTTGTCCTCAATTAATACTCGCACTCTCCTTTCAACCATACCTGAGAATATTTTTCTATGCATCGGGAAAAAAGTATCGTCACGAAATGAAAAGCAATTAGCACGCTGAGACTTACACTTGCCTTGCAGCGTCTGCTAAAGTTTGAAACTATTGCCAAACTTTCCGCAACATGTTTATTTGGGAGCTTAAATGTTGGATTGAAGCACCATTGCCCGTGGAAGGACGAAGTTTGAAATATATTGTAGAAAACCATGCGCAATTTTGTTGTTGGTTGAGAGCAACATTGCCAAACAAAGGGTTAATAGACGACTGCACAGTGTAATGAGCAGTGTTACCTTAGCAGAAACAGGACGTGTTTTCAGACTTTCTTATTAAATTCATTCATGTGTGTTTTATAACATTTAATGTTATGTATATTTAAGTGTTTCTGGGTGGAACGATTTTGTTCCATTGGCTTTATATACAGAACAGCTTATAATGCTTACAGTAAGATATTTAACATTTCTTTATTCCAAGTCTTGTATTTCACATGTTGTGAAGATTCTGCTACTGAAAGGAAACAGTGAGCAATTAAGAATGATACAATCCTTGGAGACAACATTATCTCATTATACCAAAGGTATATTTAATATCTTTGGTATATTGAGACAATGTTGTCTCCAAGGATTGTATTATGTGTTGATATTTATATCACTTCGGCATGAGGAACAAGGCGGGATAGTTCCTATTCGCGTTCTTTGCTGGGTGCTATTCCAATGTAGGAGAGCCCTGGAAATTTGCTACGAATTTCAGAGGGAACATGTGGCAGAATTAAAGTATGTGGTGTGGAGGGAGACGTGCTATAAGACAGTCCGTGTAGTTTGCTTTGGCTACAACGCGGTGTTAGCTGAGTGGTCCCTTTTCGCCTTGTATGCCGGGCGCCGTGGCTCAGCGCGCCCGGCCAGAGGGCTCAACGCCCTCTGTAATAAAAAAGCTGAGCCAACAACACACCGAACAAGAACGAACAAACACGAACAGCGTCCGCAACAGACAGAACTACCCATAGAGCAAAAAAAAAAAAAAAAAAAAAAAAAAAAAAAAAAAAAAAAAAAAAAAAAAAAAGTGGTCTAAAGCACCTACCTGGTTCGAATGCCGGCCAACGCATAAATTTTAATTCATTGCATCTCCTTATGTTTAAGTAAGAATGAACTCAGTGTTTTATTAAAACTTGAGAGCGTTGAAATAATCTATATTTTGCGAGGAGAATTACCCGTGTCGTAAATTTGTATCACGCTATTTTTAATGGGACTTTCTGTATTGATTTGACATTGTAGTTTCCTTTTCGCCTTGTAACATTTTCATCGCTACTGAAGTCTTTCTTACAAGGAGACCACATGAGTATCGGATTTTAGAATTTTTTTTTATATTTACGGTACGTGAAGTTCAGAACTAAATAACAATCACCCAAAGCCATTCGACGCAACTTTGAAACATTCTCGAGAAAGTCGACTTTAAAGTTTTGCAAGTACATGTAAATACATGTAAGTATGAATAATTAAAACAGTGGCAACATCTGTGGCTGTAACTTAGGTGGTAGCGTCCGTGACTTACAACCTTGGGATTCATGGTTCGAATCCCGCCGTGACAGAATTTTTTTTTATTTGTTGTGTTCGAATATTTGCACAATTTTAATATCGTATGGTAATTTTTACGAAAAATACACGAATTTATAAAAGGTTAATAATGATGGTTCCAATAAAAAAAAAAAAAAAAAAAAGTTACATTTTGTTACAGTATTGGCTTCAACATTACTTTACGACGGTTGTCTTTGCTTGTTCAGTTTGTGAAGAGGTTTAACGCTGTTTTTGGGGAGTCATCTGCATAGCTACTAATGGCTTTCCAAGCAGCTAAGCTACTCAACCATCGTTTGAGGTGAAGTCAAGTGTTCATAAGAACTGACACAACACGTCGGATTACAGATTCCAAAATGTTTTATATAACTGAATTTGAAATAATGTAAATTTGTTTACATCCTTCATGAAGTTAATCCCCACACTCGGTGCCGTGAAAATTTTTATTTTCCATGTTTTACAATGCTTATCACCCGGGAATGGGTGAGACCACATCAAAATGAAGAATTTTTTTCAGTATTGCCACAACTATGAAATTTTTCTTGCTTTTGTGTTATCTTCTTTTTATTTTAAATCTTCATTATTGACAATGTTTTAGAAAATACAGAAAGTTAGGACTAAACAACATTACCTGCATTGTTCAAAAATTACCATTAGGTATGTAATTTATATAAGTATTTGAAAACAACGAAAAATAAAAATAAAACTGCTACAGCAGGATTCCAACCACCCACCCCGTGGCCACGCTACCACCTGAGTACACGGACAGACGCCACAATGGCTTCCGTTACTGGTACTTCAATGTACTTACAAAATTAACATTTCGATTTTCTCGGCAATTCTTGAAAGTTGCGTCAAATGGCTTTGGCTGATTGTTATTTGAGTTATGAACTTCACGTACCATATATATATATATATATATTCATGTGGACCCCTTGTTAGTGTATAATATAGATAGAGCAACATGACTAGCACTTGGCCGAGAGAGGAAATGTGAGTTTTAGTACAGTTAATGTGGGAATTTTACAGCATACATTTCGTAAATAGTATAATTTACGAGCGAGGTAGGCAGAAAGCTGCCACTGAGGCTCGCTGTGAATGCCTTGGGGAACACGCAGCGTATGCACTGGCCGCAGCATTCCTGAGCGTTCACCAGCCGGTCATCACGACGCATTCAAGCTGCCGTTTGTATGCGCGGTCCGTGTGGCGATGGTTTTGGACTGGACGCGGCTACCAGAATGAATGAATACATAATCGCTGCGGTGTGCAGTGACTGTCTCTGGTATACCGTTAGGTATCAACGCTGCAGTTGCTCTATGACACAACCACTGTTACAGCGGAAAGTACACTGGTCAAAACGATTAGGATACATGTAACAAATGTTAATGTCATACAGGCAACCGCCCACTACCACAAGCAAATGATGTATTTTATTCTCTGACGGGACAAATTTTAATTGATGGAACTAACATTATTTGACTGTCCAGGTTCACGCCTGGTTTACGTATTCAATCAAAAATAGCGGTTCGTTATTTTTATGCACATCAGAAATAATTGGTTTTTCACATTCCTGCTTAAAGCATGTAATTAACAGTACTACGTTATTATCTTTTATGCCCATCAAAATTATCTTCTATTTTACCAGCACATTAATTTTATGAAATAGGCTATGTAGCGCCCCATACTTTTTTTTTTTTTTAAACTGACATCTTCAGCGCTTTACAGTTAAGATGCTCTTGCAAACTGGGATAGCCTCTCCTTTTATGCTGTTTTAATGAATGGTTATTAATTTTACCTCAGACGAGAAATATTAATGCGTTGTTTTTAAAGGTGTGACATTTCATTCTACCGTGTAAAAGACACATTTTACACACTATGTATCTATGCCGAGATTTTCACTTTGCTTGTTTACAGGTTTGTAAATGACTGTCAAGTCGAAACTAGTCACCCTTTGTAAATAAAAAATTTAATTTAGCGGTTTAGGGTATTTTATCAATTTTAAATAGCTTGTTTAAAATTTTCTAAATTTTAACCAATTCTAAGACCGCCCAATCTTCATGCTGACAGTGTCAGATTTTACAATTTAGGGGATCAATTGATATATCTATTTCTGAAGTATTTTCAGAATGAACTAAAATGGTTCGACGTCTTTGTACAGCGGGAAGACAACAACGTTACGGCAACCGAGATTGCTGTTAATAATAGAAGGTTCCGCAGAAGGGGTTGGTGTTGACTTGTGTTTACCAAACGAATTACCCGAGCAGTTCCGTACAGAGCGTGCGCTGAGCAGCGAGTGCGCTGTAACAGGCAGCGTGACTTACCCGAAAGCTGTGGCACGGAGAGCCATAGGTGGCTGCAGCTGTTGGAGTGTCACGAAAAGTGATTCCCAGGACCGGGACACGATTCCAGACAACGGAAACCGTCCAAAGACGGCAAGGGCGAGGTCGTCAACGGGTAAAATCTGCGAGAGATGACCGTTATGTCACGATAACAGCCCGTCGAGACAGGAGGCTGAATGCAACTCAGCTGCAACGCACTCTCCAGGCAGCAACAAGACGTACAGTATCAACACAAAAACAGTCCGAAATCGCCTTCGGGAATGTGGCCTCTACGAATGGTGTGTGTGTGCCATTAAATTCACGACACCGTTTAGACCAAAGAGCCGGCCGCGGTGGCCGAGGGGACTGAGGCGCTTCAGTCACGGTCTGCACGGCCACTACGGTCGGGGGTTCGAATCCCCCCTTGGGCATGGATATTTGTGCCGTCTTTAGTTGTAGCTAGTTCATAAGTAGTTTGTAAGTTTAGGGACTGATGACCCCGTAGTTAAGTCCCATAGACTCTACAAACATTTGAACATTAGACCGAAGAACTGGACGAAGTTGTCGGGATCTGTTCACAGATGAGTCGGGATCTTGTGTTTAGCCGGACAGTCGTCGTTCCCTCATCTGGAGAGGACGTGGAACTCGAAACAGTCCTGCTCACGTGCAGGAAACATCACCATATCACGGTGGTGGACGAATGTTGTGGGCAGGAGTCAGTATTGGCGGACGAACGGACCTCTTTGTCGTTCAGAATAGCAGTTTGACAGCTCAGAGGTGTAGCCTTCGACCTTTTGTCTTGTCCTGCACAGGTGCCATAGGCGATGGGTTCCTTCTGGTGGACGATAAAGCTCGACCCCACAGAGCTGTACTGTTGGACATGCTTGAAGCTGAGGGATCTAAACGAATGGACTTAGAACCGACTGAGCTTTTTTGGGATGCACTTGGGAGACATATTGCAGCCAAACCAGCACCTGTCACAACGCTTGCACAGCTGGAAGAATGGCCAAATATCCCTCGAGAGCTGACTGATAAGTCATATCCTCCTGCTCTCCATACCACGCAGCTGTGCAACTGTACTGGCCATCCGAGGTGATGACTCACTCGAGGGCAACGAGAACGACGTTTTTTATTATTATGGTAGCCCCAAGGTGACTCGCTCTAAGTAAACGCTACGTAAATCTCAAGTGAAGAGTCGAGACAGCAAAATATCGTACTGTATCACATACAGATTACAGCTGTACCCAATATGTGAATAAAAAACGTTACTACAGGTATATTGTGTATGATATCTCACCTGATTGCATAACTGTCTTGAGCAGTGTATTTTTCGCAATATACAATAATCTAGGAGATAACGTCGTAAATTCCATGAGGCCTCTGCTGTTGCATACAGAGACGTCGCAGTGCTAGAAAATTGTAGCGAAATGCAGGGAGACCTGCATAGGTACTCAGATGTTTGTAATTCTATGGGACCGAACTACAAAAATGTTCAAATGTTTGTACAACTTACGGGACTTAACTACGAGGTCATTAGCCCCTAAGCTTACAAACTACTTATGAACTAGCTAAGACTAAAGACGGCACAAATATCCATGCCCAAGGGGGGATTCGAACCCCCGATCGTAGTGGCCGTGCTGACCGTGACTGAAGCGCCTCAGTCACCTCGGCCACCGCGGCCGGCGACCGAACTACTTTGGCCATAAGTCCCTGAACTTACAAGCTACTTAAACTAAGTTAAACTAAACTAAAGACAACACAGACATCCATGCCGGAGGGAGGATTCGAACTCCCGACACGGGAGGCCGCGCGATCCGAAACGTGGCGCTCCAGACCGCTCGGCTAATCCCGCGCGACTCATACGTTCTCGGACTGCAAATTCACCCTCAACATAACATGTGCATACTGTCTGCAATGAGATTGACAGGAAGTGCAAAATGGCTAAGCAGGAGTGGCTAGAAGCCAAATGCAGATCTGTAGAAGAATGTGTAAGAAGGGGAAAAGTAGATACCGCCTACAGGAAAATAAAAGAGACATTTGGGGACAAGAAAAGCAACTCTAGATTAGATTAGATTAGATTAGATTAGATTAATACTTGTTCCATAGATCATGAATACGACACTTCGTAATGATGTGGAACGTGTCAGTTAAATGAAGTGTGTCTATACATAATATTACATGACACTCAATATTTGCATATTTTTTATATTTTTTTATTTATTTATTTATTTTTTATTTTTTTTTAAAGTTTTTCCTAAAGTACTAACTTTTATCTAGAAATTCATCTAATGTGTAAAAGGAATTGCCATAGAATTTTGATACTACTAGGTAAGTGACCAAAGACTTTTGTGGCAGAAAATTTAACCCCTTTTTGTGACAGAGCTAAATTTAACCTTGAATAGTGTAGGTCACCCTTTCTCCTAGTGTTGTAGCTATGCACACTGCTGTTACATATGAATTCAGTTGGATTGTTAATAACAAATTTCATAAGTGAATATATATATTGTGAAGCTACTGTGAAGATTCCTAGATCCTTAAACAAATGTCTGCAGGATGATCTTGGGTGGGCTCCAGCAATTATTCTGATGACCCGCTTTTGGGCAATGAATACTTTCTTACTAAATGATGAATTGCCCCAGAATATGATGCCATAAGAAAGCAGAGAATGAAAATAGGCATAGTATGCTAGTTTACTGAGTTGTATATCACCAAAGTTTGCAATCACCCTAATAGCATAAGTAGCTGAGCTCAAACGTTTCAGCAGATCTTCAATGTGTTTCTTCCAATTCAACCCCTCATCAATGCATAAACCTAACAATTTTGAATATTCTACCTTAGCTATAGATTTCTGGTTGAAGTCAATATTAATTAATGGTGTGATGCCATTTATTGTGTGAAACTGAATATACTGTGTTTTTTCAAAATTTAAAGAGAGTCCATTTACAGAGAACCATCTAATAATTCTCTGAAATACTTCATTGACAATTTCATCAGTTAATTCCTGTGATTCGGGTGTGATAGCGATACTTGTATCATCAGCAAAGAGAACTAGCTTGGCATCTTTATGAATATAGAAAGGCAAATCATTAATATATATTAAGAACAGCAAAGGTCCCAGTACCGAACCCTGTGGCACACCATGCTTGATAGTTCCCCAGTTTGAGGACTTGGCAGTTTTTTGTATATTATGTGAATTACTTATATCAACTTTCTGAACTCTTCCAGTTAGGTATGATTTAAACCATTTGTGCACTTTTCCACCCATACCACAGTAGTTAAGCTTATCTAGAAGAATTCCATGGTTAACACAATCAAAGGCCTTTGATAGATCACAAAAAATCCCAACGGGTGATTTACGGTTATCCAAAGCATTTAATATTTCATTAGTGAAATTGTGTATTGCATTTTCTGTTGAAAAGCCTTTCTGGAAACCAAACTGACATTTAGTTAGAACTTTATTTTTATTAATATATGAAGTTACTCTGGAATACATTACTTTTTCAAGAATTTTTGATAGAGCAGTCAGAAGTGAGATTGGGCGGTAGTTGTTGACATCCAATGTATCACCTTTTTTATGAAGTGGTTTGACAATAGCATATTTCAGTCTATCAGGGAAAATACCCTGCTCCAGTGAGCTATTACAAATGTGGCTAAGAATCCTACATATTTCTTGGGAACAAGCTTTTAATACCCTGCTGGATATGCCATCAATGCCATGAGAGCTTTTACTCTTGAGGGAGTTTATTAATTTCCTAATTTCAGATTGAGAGGTGGGTGGGATTTCCATTGCATCAAACTGTCTAGGTACGCCCTGTTCCATTAACTGCCTAGCTTCTTCTAATGAACATTTGGATCCTATATTCTCCAAAACATTTAAAAAATAATTATTAAAAGTGTTTTCGACTTCTGACTTTTTGTTTGTAATTTTTTCATTCACTTTGATGGTAATGCTGTCTTCCTGTGTTCTTGGTTGCCCTGTCTCCCTTGTTATAATATTCCAGATTGTTTTAATTTTATTATTTGATGTACTAATCTCTACGAACATCAAGAACTCAGATGGCAAACCAGTTCTCAGCAAAGAAGGGAAAGCTGGAAGGTGAAACGAGTGCATAGAGCAGCTCTACGAAGGAAATGAAATTAGAGACGATGTTGTAGGAAAGGAAGAGGAAGTAGATGAGGATGAAATAGGAGATACTATACTCAGAGATGAATTTGACAGAGCCTTGAAAGACCTAGGCCGGAAAAAAGGCCCCAGGAGTAGATGACATACCCTCAGAGCTACTAAAGTCTCTGGGGGAGCCAACCATGGCAAAACTATTTGAACTGGTGTGTAGGATGTATGAGACAGGCGAAATACCCTCAGACTTTAAGAAAAATGTAATAATCCCAATTCCAAAGAAAGCAGGCGCAGACAAGTGTGAAAATTACAGAACCATCAGTTTGATAAGTCATGGTTGCAAAATTTTAACACGAATTATGTACAGGAGAATGGAAAAGCTGGTAGAAGCTGACCTCGGGGAAGATCAATTTGGATTCAGGAGGAACGTAGGAACCCGGGAGGCAATACTCACTTTACGTCTTATCTTAGAAGATAGATTAAGAAAAGGCAAACCTACATTTTTAGCTTTTGTAGATTTAGAGAAAGCTTTTGACAATGTTGACTGGAATACACCTTTTCAAATTCTGAAGTCAGCAGGGGTAAAATACAGGGGAGGAGAGTTATTTACAACTAGTACAAAATCCAGACCGCAGTTATTAGCCTCGAAGAGCATGAAAGGGAAGCATCAGTTGGGAAGGGAGTAAGACAGGGTTGTAGCCTTTCTCCAATGTTATTCAATTTGTACATCGAGCAGGCGGTGAAGGAAAGCAAGGAAAAATTTGGAATAGGGAAGAAATAAAAACATTGCGTTTTGCTGATGACATTGTAATTCTGTCAGAGACAGCGAAGGACCTGGAAGAGCAGTTGAATGGAATGGAAAGCGTGTTGAAGAGAGCATATAAAATGAACATTAACAAGAGCAAAACAAAAATAATGGAATGCGGTCTTAGAAAATCAGGCGATGCTGAAGGAATTAGATTAGGTAACGAAACAATGAAGGTGGTAGATGAGTTTTGTTACTTGGGTAGTAAAATAACATGCGATCGTCGCAATACAGAGGATATAAAATGCAGAATGGCAATGGGAAGAAAAGCATTTTTGAAAAAGAGAAATTTGCTAACATCGAATATTAATTTAAGGGTAAGGAAGTCTTTTCTGAAGGCATTTGTGTGGAGTGTTGCCTTGTTTGGGAGTGAAACATGGACGATAAGCAGTGCTGACAGGAAGAGAATAGAGGCTTTTGAAATGTGGTGTTACAGAAGAATGCTGAAGATTAGGTTGGTAGATCACATAACTAATGAAGAGGTACTGAACAGAATTGGTGAGCGAAGGAAGTTTTGGCATACCCTGACTAAAAGAAGGGATCGATTGGTAGGACACATTCTTAGACATCGAGGAATCGTAAATTTAGCATTGGAGGGAAGTGTGTGGGGTAAAAATCGCAGAGAGAGACCAAGAGACGCGTACAGTAAATAGATTCAAGTGGATGTGGGTTGTCGTTCTCATGAGGAGATGAAAAGGCTTGCTCAGGATAGGGTATTTTGGAGAGCTGCATCAAACCAGTCTCCGAACTGAAGACCATAACAACAACAACTGTCTGCAAAATATGTTGCCAACAGAGTTAGTAGTAAAGACGTAATAAATCGAAACTCATGCGTGATGGGGCGGCTTTCATGAACCTAAGTGTTTAATTCCTCGTATCTTATAATCTGATGTAATTTCGAAAAACATTCCCTGATATGTGTCTATTCTGTCTGCAAAATGTCTCGCGAAAACAGGAGGAATCAGCATGTTTCACAAAAATATACAAGGTATTTGAGATAACGACAATGAATTGCTCATATTCATAGACTTTAATGCTATTGCTATTTTAGAGCATTTCTTAAATAATATCTGTTTTTTTTTAACAGTTCTTGTTGCGTAGTGACCATGTACGTGAAAAATGGCATTGCAGTTGAGTCCATCAGTGTTCCATTCTAACGGAGATAAATTTGTAATTGTTGTTATTTATGGGTCTCTTAATTCAGATTTTAAAACATTTTTGTTAAAGCTAGAGAGGTTGCTTCTATGGACACTTTATAGGAAATACAACAAAATTCGTAATCTCAAAATTAATCGTGTGATTGTACAATGAAAAAAGCTTTTTTCCTAACGAAAGTGATCGGGAACAGCAGCACAACCACATGCAGAAAATGTTTCCATTCTTTATTATTAGCGTTGTATTCCGTTCCAAGAATAGTGAATTACCTTTCACAACATGTAGCGCAAATTAGAACTTTAAAATATCTTCGTATTCAAACGAATGTTAAATATAATTATGAACTATTTGGAAAATCAAGGCCTTTTCAAACCTAGTTATGGAACAAGATTGGAAGTGTGTTTAAAGTGCTAATAATGATAAATTTCTTGCTTTCCTTCACACATTTCTCGTGTTTGAGGGTGATGTTCATCAGTACACTCGAAACAAGGTACTGCCTCTATCAAGCAGCATGCGTGGCTGACAAGACGATAAATAATATCGTGTAGAACAAAGTGGTAATTATATCGAAAAGTTAGACGCAGTCACAATCAAGCTGCAGTAGCCATTAAAATAGTATTGTAAGGCTCTGAAATATGTAATTAAGAAGGTAAAACGTATGCAAAAAGAATAGTTAATTCTCAGGATATAATTAAAACCGTGTGGTCAGTCGTAAGTCACTGCATAATGGAGAATTTTCTGTTACTGATTAGTGATTAGTCAGATAAACGTATAGTATTTAATACTCCCTTTCTGAATATAGGAGGTGAATTAAGCAGAATCTCAGCTCCTTCAGATAATCATATACCTCTTTTAGTAGATAGCATTCAGTGATGCTAGTACTGTTATGCCTTTGTTAGTCCAGTACTTAGCCATTTTTATAATTCGGAATGGTTAGTTTCCTGACAGGTTGAGCAGTAGTGATACCACTTAATAAAAAAAGGCAAAGGGATAATAATAATTTTAGATATATTTCTATTACATCAGTTTTTGCTAAATGATTATTTCAGTTCCCATGATTGGCTTTCAAATGTTCAGTTTGATTTGAGAAATTGTTTAATAACCAAAAATCAAATATTCTCTTTTCTCTGTGAGGCACTTAATGGATTACATTAAAAAAATGCGGACAATGGTGTAGATTTCATTTAACAAAATGTTTTATTGTGTTGATCACAAAATATTTTTGCTGAAGTTGGAACATTAAGGAGTAAGGTAATTCTCTTCAGTGTTTCAAATGGGTATAATATGCATTCACAATGGGGGAGGTGCCGCAGGGTTCCGTTCTGGGACCTCTGTTGTTTCTCACTTATATAGACGATAGGCCTCCTCGTGTAATAGGTAATTCTAACATATTTCTGTTTGCTGGTGACACTTGCTTGGTAGTGAAGAATGTTGTTGGCAGTATCGACACAATATCAAATAATGCAGTTAAAGATATAAGTTCATGGCTTGTAGAATATAAATTTATGTTAATTCCCAGTAAGGCTCAGTTTTTTCACAGTTCCTAATACACAGTTCCATGAAAACTAACATTTTGATTACAGAGAATGGATACATGATAAGTGAGACTGAAAAGACATTATCATTCGCTCTTGACATGTGGTGTTATTTTTGGGCTAACACATCTGATTCAAATGGTTTTTTTATTGCGCAGTAACAGACTGTGCGAGCAATATGTGGTGTGGTGCAAGCTAGCGAACCTCTAATCGACCCCTGGGAATGCTGAGGCGTTTCCCCTCGCCCCTCCCTGCCACGGCTGCCTCCAGGGGGTTCAGGAGAGAATTTGAACCCGAGCCGCGCATGCGCATTGCAACGCAGCGGCCACTGCCTCCTATATTAGTTGTTGTGGTCTTCAGTCCGGAGACTGGTTTGATGCAGCTCTCCACAATACCCTATCCTGAGCAACCCCCTTCATCTCCACATAAGAACGGCAACCTACATCTGTCTGAATCTGCTTACTGTATCCATCTCTTGGTCTTCCTATGCGATTTTTTCCCCACACACTTCCCTCCAACGCTAAATTCACAATTCCTTGATGTATAAGAATGTGTCCTACCAATATAACCCTTCTTTTAGTCAAGGTATGCCAGAAATATCTTTTCCCCCCAATTCTGTTCAGTACCTCCTCATTAGTTACACGATCCACCCACCTAATTTTCAGCATTCTTCTGTAGCACCATGTTTCAAAAGCCTCAATCCTCTTCCTGTCCGCACTGTTTATCGTCCATGTCTCACTCCCATACAAGGCAACACTCCACACTTCCTTAGGCTTAAATCAATATTCGAGGCTAACAAATTTCTCTTTTTCAAGAACGCTTTTCTACCCATTGCCATTCTGCATTTTATATCCTCTGTACGTCGACCATCATTTGTTATTTTACTGCCCAAGTAACAAAACTCATCTACCTCCTTTATTGCTTCGTTTCGCAATCTAATTCCTTCAGCATCACCTGATTTCCTTACACTGCACTCCATTACCCTAGTTTTGCTCTTGTTAATGTTCATCTTATATGCACCTTTCAGCACACTGTCCATTCCGTTCAATTGCTCTTCCAGGTCCTTTGCTGTATCTGACAGAATTACAATGTCGTCGGCAAAACGTAATGTTTTTAGTTCTTCCCCCTGAACTTTAATTCCTTCACCAAATTTCTCCTTGCTTTCCTTTATAGCTTGCTCAATGTACAAATTGAATAACAATGGAGAAAGGCTACAACCCTGTCTTACTACCTTTCCAACCACTACATCCCTTTCATACCCTTGAACTCTGACAACCGCTGTCTGGTTTTTGTACAAGTTGTAAATAACCTTACGCTCCCTATATTTTACTCCTGCTTGCTTCAGAACTTGAAAGAGTTTATTCCAATCAATATTGTCAAAAGCCTTCTCCAAATCTACAAAATCTAGAAATGTAGGTTTGCCTTTTCTTAATCTATCTTCTAGGATAAGCCGTAAAGTGAGTATTGCCTCCCGTGTCCCTACATTTCTCCTGAACCCAAACTGATCTTCCCCGAGGTCGACTTCTACCAACTCTTCCATCCTTCTGTATATAATTCGTGTTAATATTTTGCAACCATGACTTAGTAAAAACTGATGGTTCTGTAGTTTTCACACCTGTCTGCACCTGCTTTCTTTGGAATGGGGATTATAACATTTCTCTTAAAGTCTGAGGGTACTTCACCTGTCTCATACATCTGACACACCAGGTGAAACAGGTTTGTCATGGCTGGTTCTCCCAGAGACTTCAGTAGCTCTGAGGGAATATCATCTACTCCAGGGGCCTTGTTTCGACGTAGGTCTTTCAGAGTTCTGTCAAATTCTTCTCTCAGTACAGTATCTCCTATTTCATCTTCATCTACATCCTCTTCCCTTCCTACAATATTGTCTCGAAGTTCATTTCCTTTGTAGAGCCCCTCTATATACTCTTTCCACCTTTCAGCTTTCCCTTCTTTGCTGAGAACTGGTTTTCCATCAGTGTCCTTGATATTCATAGAGCTGTTTTTCTTATCTCCAAATGTTTCTTTTATTTTCCTGTAGGCTGTATCTACTTTTCCCCTATTTATACATTCTTCTACATCCTTGCATTTGCCTTCTAGCCACTCCTGCTTAGCCATTTTGCACTTCCTGACAGTCTCATTTCTTAGTCGCCTGTACTCCATTTTTCCTGTTTCATTTACTGCATTTTTATATTTTCTCCTTTCATTGCGGCCGCGAAACGACTCGTATACGTGCTGTCTGTCCGCGACGTTAGAAATACTTTCAATGCGCATATAAAATGATGTGACAGAACAACGAAACGAAGAATAATAGTTTTAAAACATTTTTTATTTTTTTCACGAGTTTTTTCTGGGGTTCACTGAACCAGTGAACATACAGGTCGCGCCGCGACTGCACACAATAAAACTTGGCGACTTCTTGTTTTCAGTTACGGCATATAAACCCCCAGCACAGTGGTACAGAATTCGCTGTGGCGGACAATTTAGTCTAGCTAGTGGAGACGTCTCCCACAGCCTGCAAGGTACGTCTCCCTGGAGGTGGGTGCTCGGCCACCTGCTCTGCCTGGCTGGCGGTGACGCGCCCTGTGCGGTATTTCTGGACTGCTCAGCGCTCAGCCGCGCGTCCATTAGCGCTCGTCTTTTGTCTGCGGGCCCACAAAGCGCCGGCTGCCCACTTCGCAAACGGCTGGCGGTGCATCCGCCGCCGCGCCGATTGTCTGCGCGGTTACCGCGCCGCACACAACACGACACAACGGCCTTCCCCAAGTCCCCCCTCACTCGCAGTTCCCATCGCCGCAACGCAGTTTCTGCAATGTGGCCCATCTGTGCCGAAAACAGAAATTGTGAAACGTGTCTTTCACAGCAGAGTAACACAAATTTTGATGAATAAAATGCAATACGAGAATTCTTTTTATTCTTTACTAGCTGAACCCCCGCTGCTTCGCATGCGTATGCTGGTTGCTTTGCACCAGTTGTTTCTTTTTAGGTTTTCACCAGTTGTTTCTTTTTAATCCTGATGAAGAATCCATATCTTACGTTTCGTAGTTACAGCTCGAAATTTGAGTTAACAGCAACATATTTTTGAAAATCAATTTTTGCATCCCGTATTTCACCCTCTTATTAGTCTAATTTCCAAAATACCGAAACACGTGTCTTTTAAATTCTAACCCCGAATCCAAATGCGAAAATTTGTAATTCTAACTTCAAAATTGCCTAAATAGCAACATATTTTAGAAAAAAAACATCCCCTCTCCAATTTAACCCTGTTGGTGGTTGAATTTCCAAAAATACCGAAACACGTATTTTTTTAACGTCTAACCAACTACACAAATATCAATTTTTGCAGCTCTAGCTTCAAAATTGTATCAATAGCAACGTGTTTTCAAAAAGAATTTTTGATCCTCTATTTAACCCTCTTACTTGTTGAATTTCCAAAAATACTAAAAATCATGAATTTGTAATCCGGACCAAGATTCCATATCGTAAGTTTCGTAGTTGTAACTGAAAATTTGAGTTAACAGCAACATATTTTTGAAAATCAATTTCTTGCGTCACCTATTTTACCCCCTTATTTGACGAATTTCAAAAAATGCCGAAACGCGTGTCTTCTAAATTCGAACCCTGAATTAAAATCCGAAATTTTGTAGTTCTAGTTTCAAAATTGCCTAAATAGCTACGAATTTTCAAAACTCTTCACCCCCTTACGGACGGAATATCGAAAAATCGCTTCTTGAATGACGCCTACAGAGTAAGAACAACACCCTCCTCAAATTTCAAGTTTCTATCTTCAGTGGTTTGGGCTGGGCGATGATGAGTCAGTCACTCGGGACATTGCCTTTCATATATGGATATGACGCTTTCGCCATTTCGGGGCATCGTCAGATTTTTATTTTTGTTCTACTCTACAATCCATTAGTCGCAACTATTCTGAAAGGGGACGATCTAAATTGTTATTAAATATCTGTGTACACTATATATTTGTTCCACAATGATATTTATTTTCTTGTAAACTAGCTTTCGGCTTCTTACGCCAACTTTAGACAACTCAATACTGCAGATTATCCACATCAAAACAGCTGCTGTGTTTCGAGTGCAAAGATTATACAAAGATAGCCTATGTAACCTCTAAGTATTTTATAACAAACAGAGGCGCTAAGCCAATTAAAGCTAAACTGAAACTAAGAAATAATTATAAATTAATTTCCAACAAATACGCCGAAACAAACATATGACGCACTGAGTGTACCAGTAAGTACAATCGTATATTAAATTAACTTATATAGGCTACTAGCTTAAACCCGCAGCTCCGCTCGCATGTTGGTTGATTATGATAAATAAGCTATCTTTCAGCAGTGTGCTATGAGACTGGTTTTGAAGGATGAAATGAAATACAATACCTTCTTTAGAAACAATTATTTTTAATCAACATTCAAATAAAAGAAATAAAACTATGTGAAGTAAGTAGTGTAGATCAAATCACGAAATTCAACAGTAATAATTGTAATATCGCAGATCGTACACTTGATGTAATGCGCGAAACGTCAAATCGATTTTTTTTTTAAAGAGATGTATAAAAGAAATTTCTTTTTTACTGCTTTATTTATTCTTTTTTTATGCATATGCTTATCCTTACAGAGAAAGAGCTGAAGACATTGTAGCACGCATAGACCAAAGATACGATCTGTGGTATCACGTTTCGCTGAATGTAACCTCCTTGCTATAGAGTCGCAAACGTCATCGCTGTCCTTCAGTCCGAATTTTTTTATAATTCAACAACTTTCAACCACCATATCTTCCACCCCCTTACAGCTAACGGCATGGAACTTCGGACAACAATTACACACAGACCATTCGATTGCGTTCTGTAGTTTTCGCTGCAGAGCGAAATATTAACACACACACACGTACAATTTTAAATAAAACAATAACTTTCCATTTCAATATACTCCACCCTTTTATCATTATCAACCCTCAAGCAACAAGGCAACCAATAAAACCATTTTCAAAGAGTAAATATAATTTTCAAAGATTAATTATTGTTCCGCATTTCGCGTTATATTCTTCAAATTACTAAATATCTATCAGATCGCTATAAAACCGTGCCTAAAACATTCCTCAGGTATAAATTAGTAACTGTACAAATATTTAAGTCTCTGCGTCTTGTCGTTCGGACGTGAAAAGCGTACACCGAACAGACATTCATATTAATATATATAGATAAATAGCTATCCGATCGCCATAAAACCGTGCCTGAAGCCTTCCCCGGGTAGACGTTAGTAACCGTACAAATTTTTAGCTCTTTATGTCTTGTGTTCAGACGTGATAAACGTACACCGAACAGACATTCGCATTTATAGATATAGATACCAACAAAAGTAAGAGGAGAACAGGTGGGTGAGGAAGACATAAAAATGAAAAAATGAATTGTCATCCTCACTCATTCTTTCCCCTCCCAAATTTGTTCGTATTTATAAGTTCATTTAATATACATTTGTTGTACTTACTGCTACACTCAGTGGGCCATATGTTTGTTTCAGCTTATTTACTGAAAATTAATTCATAGTTCTTTTTAGTGACAGTGGAACAAATATATAGTGTACACAGTTCTTTTAATATGTCTATGTTCCATCAAGAACTGACGGAAGAGTCCATAAATATTAAACTATTATTTGTCGAGAATTTTATACGCGGAGATCGCTGGTTAATGTTTCATTTCAGGTTGCAGATGTCGACAAAACTATATTGTCATCTTCAGACCTGCTACTGTTAATCAATATTTTGTACTGTTTGTTATACAAAATTATAGGTTAAAAAGGAAAGAACCAGATTTCTTCACAACTAGTTTCAGGCGATTATTGGCCTTCTTTAGCTATCTGGAAAGTTACAGAATAATATAGAAGTACTTATATTACAGAAGATTCGAAGTAGAATCGGAAAATTAAAGGTTCAAGAGGTACAGCGTATATAAAGCTACGTTTGAACAGCAGCTGAGTATTGCTCGTCAATGGGGAATCTGCACCACGCAGGGCTGAGAGACGATTTGCAGCCGCGGGCGGTGCGCGAACCCCTTCCCCGTCGGGGAGTCGAATCCTCCCTCGGGCATGGATGTTCGTGTTGTCTTTGATATAACGTAGTTCATAAGTTGTTTGGAAGTTTAGGGACTGATGATTCCCCAGTTAAGTCCCATAAGTTAACAAACATTTAAAAAAAAGAAAATATGCAAGGAGGATGGCACGCTTCAGCACAGGTTTGTTTAGTAAGATCAGAAAAATCCATCCAGTGGTAGACGCTGTAAGAGAGACGATCTGCATCACAATACGGACTTCTGTCAAAGTTCCGAGAACGTGCGTTTCACGAAGAGTCAACTAATATGTTGCTTCCTCCTAGATATAACTCATGAGAATACCTCGACGATAAGTCTACACGAAGGCATTCCCGCTGAAGCATACGCGACTGGATCAAAAAAAGGGGAAAGTGACCGTCATTCACGAAGTACCCTCCGCCACAGACTATGACGTGGCTTGCGGAGTGTGTATGCGGATGTAGACAGAACGCATGCGTAGATGTGGATCAAGATATTGTGTTAAAAGTGATGCAAATACGCTCATGGCTATTAAAATTGCTACACGACGAAGATGACGTGCAACAGACGCGAAATTTAACCGACAGGAAGAAGTTGCTGTGATATGCAAAAGATTAGCTTTTCAGAGCAATCACACAAGTTTGGCGATGACGGCGACACCTGCAACGTGCTGACATGAGGAAAGTTTCCACCCGATTTCTCATACACAAACAGCAGTTGACCGGCGTTGCCTGGTGAAACGTTGCTGTGATGCCTCGTGTAAGGAGGAGAAATGCGTACATCACGTTTTCGACTTTGCTAAAGGTCGGATTGTAGCCTATCGAGATTCCGGTTTATAGTACAGCGACATTGCTGCTCGCGTTGGTCGCGCTCCAATGACTGTTAGCAGAATATGGAATCGGTGGGTTCAGGAAGGCAATACGGAACGCCGTGCTGGATCCCAACGGCCTCGTATCACTAGCAGTCGAGATGACAGGCGTCTTATTCGCATGGCTGTAACAGACCGTGCAGCCTGAGTCAACAGATGGGGACGTTTGCAAGACAACAGCCATCTGAATGTACAGTTCGACGACGTTTGCAGCAGCATGGACTATCAGCTCAGCGACCATTGCTGCGATTACCCTTGATGCTGCATCACAGACAGGAGCGCCTGCGATGGTGTACGCAACGACGAACCTGGATGCACGAATGGCAAAACGTCATTTTTTCGGATGAATCCAGGTTCTTTTTACAGCATCATGATGGTCGCATCCTTACTTGGCGAAATCGCGGTGAACTCACATTGGAAGCGTGTATTCGTCATCGCCATACTGGCGTATCACCCGGCGTGATGGTGTGGGGTGCCATTGGTTACACGTCTCGATCACCTCTTGTACGCATCGACGACACTTTGAACAGTGGCCGTTACATTTCAGATGTGTTATGACCCATGGCTCTACCCTTCATTCGATCCCTGCGAAACCATACATTTCAGCAGGATAATGCACGACCGCATGTTGCAGGTCTTGTATGGGCCTTTTTGGACCCGGAAAATATTCGATTACTGCCCTGGCCAGCACATTTTCCAGATCTCTCACCAACTGAAAACGTCTGGTCAATGGTGGCCTAGCAACTGGCTTGTCACAATATGCCAGTCACAACTCTTGATGCACTGTGATACCGCGTTGAAGCTGCATGGGCATTTGTCCAATGAATACCCGTTTATCATCTGCATTTCTTCTTGGTGTAGAAATTTTAATGGACAGTACTGTATAATGTCAAAAACATCTATAAAGGCATAAATGCTCTAAGGTAACAGGTATGAGATTGGTAGGTGAAATATGGTTATTAGTGGGATGTTTTAGGCATCTTATACATTGTACATTATTTTGCCATAGACCGAAACAGTTCGTAGAAACAAACAAATAAATAAAAATGTTTTGCGACCATGGCATGATGTTAATTTGAGAATAAAACACTAAAGGTCAACCAAAATTTACGGTTTATTGGGCATAACACAGCGTTCATCGCAATAAATCTGTTTATTACAGATCGATTTAGGCTAGGTAACTAGCCATCATCAGTCTCTTATCTACAAAATAAGAAAACAAGATCACATAATCAGAAGAAAACATAAAATTACGTCACATCCATTTTTAGGTAACAAGATTGTAAACGTTATAAACGTACCGTAGGTATATTTGGCAAGCTGCCGCTTGACTTCAAGTGGTACAAGTTTACAGTAGTAAACAGCAGCGCTACAGTTGCTTGATACAAACAATGGGGCACCCTATATGGGCGAATTCAAAATACTTTTTTATTCTTAAGCAAATTTGTCAAAATATACGAGGCGCGTCCGTTTCCATTTATCTCCGCTGCAGCGCTGCGATTGCCGTTCCGCACTTGCGCTGTAGACGATGTGTATCAAGGAGAAGAACGTGCGCCGTTTGGAGATCGCTGTCAGTTACGTACGCTTTGTTGTGCTTGTTTGAAATGTCGGCGTTAACTGAAAATCCCGCGGCCTGTGAAATCAGGTCGGTGATTCGGTTTCCGAATGCGAGGAAAGTGAAACTAAGTGAAATTTATCGGCAAATTTGCGATGTTTACGGATCGAATGCGTTGAGTGATTCGATAGTGAGAAGATGGGTCCGACAGTTCAATGGCGGTCGTAGTGATGTGCACGATGAAGAACGAAGTGGGCGTCCACCTTTGGTTACAGAAGAACTGGTTCACGCGATTGATGACAAGATCCAGGAAAACCGTAGGTTTACAATTTGTGCTCTCGCTGTGGACATCCCACAAATTTCACGATTACTGATGCATGAAAAAACAGGCGGCAGATTTCTATGAAGAAGATATACAAAACCTGGTGTCACGCTATGACAAATGCCTGCAAAATTTCTGCAGTTATGTGGAAAAGTAGCTTCAGAGTTGTAGAATTTTGTGCAATAAAAATTTCTTCTGTATATCTGTACAATTTCATTTTATTACCAAACGGAAAAAAAAGTTCAACTGTTTGTTAAGCTTATGGGACTTAAGTACGGGGTCATCAGTCCCTAAACTTACAAACTACTTATGAATTACTTACGAACTAGGACGGCACAAATATCCATGCCCGAGGGAGGATTCGAACCCCCGACCGTAGTGGCCGTGCTGACCGTGACTGGAGCGCCTCAGTCTCCTTGGCCACCGCGGTCGGCTACCAAACGGAACTTACTTTCCGGACGCGCCTCATAATTATATAAAAATGTAAAAGGGTATTCCTTTATAGGTCAGTTGTAACTATCTAGTGACAGGAGTAATACATATTTTGTTATATTTTGTTTTATTTTATAAAATGGATGGCATTATGGAATAACTTTATTTGTGCACATACAGTTGTACAAATACGTAAAATTATTTTAAAAGTTTGCCCATATAGGGGGCGTCATTGTCTGTATGAACGAACTGTAGATCTGCTTGTACCACTCGAAGTCAAACGGCAGCTTGCGAAATATAATGTTTACAGTTTTGTTACGTGAAAAAATGGATGTGATGTACTTTTATGTTATGCGCTGATTATGTGATCGTGTTTTCTTATTTTGTAGGTATTACACTGATGATGGGTAGTTGTTGTTTGTTTGTTGTGGTCTTCAGTCCGGAGACTGGTTTGATGCAGCTCTCCACAATACCCTATCCTGAGCAAGCCTTTTCATCTCCACATAAGAACGGCAACCTACATCTGTCTGAATCTGCTTACTGTATCCATCTCTTGGTCTTCCTCTGCGGTTTTTACCCCACACACTTCCCTCCAACGCTAAATTCACAATTACTTGCTGTCTAAGAATGTGCCCTACCAATCTATCCCTTCTTTTAGTCAAGGTATGCCAGAAATATCTTTTCTCCCCAATTCTGTTCAGTACCTCTTCATTAGTTACTCGATCAACCCACCTAATCTTCAGCATTCTTCTGTAGCACCATATTTCAAAAGCCTCAATCCTCTTCCTGTCCGCACTGTTTATCGTCCATGTTTCACTCCCATACAAGTCAACACTCCATACAAATGCCTTCAGAAAGGACTTCCTTAGGCTTAAATCAATATTCGATGTTAACAAATTTCTCTTTTTCAAGAACGCTTTTCTACCCATTGCCATTCTGCATTTTATATCCTCTGTACTGCGACCATCATTTGTTATTTTACTGCCCAAGTAACAAAACTCATCTACCTCCTTTATTGCTTCGTTTCCCAATCTAATTCCTTCAGCATCACGTGATTTTCTTACACTGCACTCCATTACCCTAGTTTTGCTCTTGTTAATGTTCATCTTATATGCACCTTTCAGCACACTGTCCATTCCGTTCAATTGCTCTTCCAGGTCCTTTGCTGTATCTGACAGAATTACTATGTCGTCGGCAAAACGCAATGTTTTTAATTCTTCCCCCTGAACTTTAATTCCTTCACCAAATTTCTCCTCGCTTTCCTTTATAGCTTGCTCAATGTACAAATTGAATAACATTGGAGAAAGGCTACAACCCTGTCTTACCTAGCCGAAATCGATCTGTGATTAATAAACAGATTTACTGCTATCGAACGCTGTGTTATTCCCAATAATCATATCAACGGTCGCTGTGCACAACAATCCAATTACGGATTCAAACATGATGACAGTTCACGGCTGTAGTAAACGGCTTTTTAGTTCAGAATTATCCCCGCTGCAGCCTCCATAAGCAGGCGGCATTCCTCTGGAAACAGCTTATTCAGCGAGGAACAGGCCGCAGGTTCTGGGAAGCGGTGCTGGCTGCTGGATGTGTCGTGTTGAGATGGGACTGCCGCTTTCCGCCTGGTCAGCGCGCCATAATGGCGGTGGCGGGCAGCTTAGCGGCGCCAGGAGCAAACAGAAAACAACTCGTTACGCGCTCTGTGGAGGCGTAGCGAGAAGCGCAGGCAGCGGCCGGCCGGGACCCCTAAAAAGCGGTGACTGGGCGCTTTCTGAGGGCGGGCAGCAATCGCGCGGACGTCGACTCCGCCGGCCTCTTTATGTGGCCGGCTCTCTGCCCGCTTTGTGCCCCCCGTGGCAAACAAATATTCTGTCCACTCGCAGGAATTTACAAAAGGCTGCAGGATAAAAAGCAGTCACCACTGTTACGTTTCTCACAAAAGTGCTTATACACTGCCCCGGAAAGAAACATTAGCGCACCATCTTAACACCTTCTTAGAGTTTTCCAATTCACTCAAGATTTACGGTTGAAATACTGAATATTTAAGTACATTCTTCTTCCTCCGTGTCCAGATCTACATCTACATCTACATAGATACTCTGCAAATCACATTTGTCTGGCAGAGGGTTCATTAACCACTTTCATAACCAATCCCTACCATTCCATTCTCTAATAGTGCGAAGGAAGAAAGAATACTTAAATAGTTCCGTTTTCGATCTGATTTCTGTTATTTTATAGCGATGGTCATGTCTCCCTAAGTAGGTGGGTGCTAGCAAAATATTTTCACATTCAGAAGTAAAAATCGGTGATTGAAACTTCGCAAACAGATCACGCCGCAATGAATAACGTCTTTCTTTTAATGATTTCCACCACAATTCGGCCAACATTTCCGTGACGCTTTCCCCCCTGTAACGTGATAAAACAAAACGAGCTGCCCTTCTCTGAACCTTCTCAATGTCTTCCGTCAGTCCCACCTGGTGAGGGCCCCACAAGGGGCAACAGTACTCCAGGAGAGGACACACAAGTATAATGTAGGCAGTCTCTTTGATGGAGCTGGTGCATCTTCGAAGCGTTCTGCCAATGAAACGTAATCTTTGGTTCGCCTTCCCCACAATACTTTCTGTGTGTTCTCTTCAGTCTAAGTTGTTCGTAATTGTAACTTCTAGGTATTTGGTAGAATTTACGACCTTAAGGTTTGACTCATTTATCGCGTAATTGAAGTTCAGCGGATTTCTTTTAGTGGTCATGTGTATTACTTCACACTTTTCTTTATTTAGTGTCAATTGCCAATTTTCGCACCAAGTAGAAATTTTGTCTAAATCGCTTTGCAGTTGCTTTTGATCCTCTGTTGACTTCACTAACCGATAAACGAAAGCATCATTCGCGAACAGTCTAAGGGAGCTATTCAGATTGTCTCCTAAATCGTTTATAAATACGAGGAACAGTAGGGGACCTATAACGCTTCCCTATGGAACGCCAGGTATCACTTCTGTTTTACTCGATGACTTACCGTCAATTACAACGAACTGTGTTCTTTCTGATAGGAAATCGTGAATCCAACCGCACAATTGGGGAGTTATTCCACAAGTACGCAATTTCATAAGAAGCCGCTTGTGGGGTACAGTGTCAAAAGCCTTCCAGAAATCCAGAAATATGGAATCGATTTGAGATCCCTTGTCGATGGCACTTATCACTTCATGTGAATAAAGGGCAAGTTGTGTTTCGCAAGAGCGATAATTTCTGAATCCCAGTTTACTATTGTGAGATTACCGCCCAATAGAAATACTGGTAATTAATAGCATTTGATAATTAAACAGAATGAAGTTCACTGCAAACATTGACCATGCCAATGCACTAAATGTTACACGATTTTAATCTTATTAATTATGGTAGCAATGTATGTACACAGTTGGGTGACAACATTTATAGTTAGGCCATAGGTAGAAATTCTCCACGTTGAGATTTGCTGTGTGCTTGTAGCTGACGGGAGGCCAGCGAGCAGGCCGATGTTGGTGGCTTGTTCCAACTTAGGATTTTACAGTTCGTTTCCGGTGAGGGGAGAGAGGGACAATGGCGAGTGCCAGGCCCAGTGCAGTGCACAAATATTGTAATACTACTGGCATTTGAAGTAATACGATGCAGTTAGGAACCTTTAAGGCCCTCATTACAAAATAGCCTGTTGATAAATAAACAATACATTAGCTGATATAGTCACATATAACGTAATATGTTTAATTGACAATGAAAAGTAATAAATTACCAACGAAGACAAGACAGTTACACAATTAGCATGGCAATGTTTGTTTATAAAAATAATATATTAACTATTTTTCATTTTATTTTCAATCAATCTTTTGTATTTTACCTTGAAATATTCAGTTAAATCAGTTACCTGTGATATAAGAAATTGCACGATTATGATAAACAGTACAAAGGATGTTTATACTAATATAAAAACGTAAGAAAATGTGTAGTGTAATTATTTTGATTTTAAGTAAAGTTTTAGAAATGTATTGGCTGAGCACTGTACGTTGGCAAATCGGTTAGAACAGTTCACATGGGGAAGTTGATGACATAGGGGGAAAAAAACCGGCAGTTGAGCTTTTGGCGCACGCGCGCGCGCGCGCGCCTGGGCAGGAAGTGAGGACTCAGGACCACGTGGTGTGCCTGGCCGGGCGGCGTCGCTCTGCCTCAGTCGGCATGTGGATCTCAAGGTGGTGACTTGAGATTTGTCTGTGGCAATCGCCACGTGTGGTTGCTCGTCGTAGACTGCACCAAGTTAAATCGAGTGCTACTGTGTGTTTGTGAATATTTAGCCGGTGGAACAAGGTGTGCATCGCATTGAATTAAAGTGACTGTGATTTGTTAATGTAACACGTGTCGTCGCATAGGCATGAACATAAACGGTGTTTGAAACAGCCACGTGGTGTGAAAAGAATTTGCGACAAATATTCATTTTGTCTGGGGGCTCTCGAGCTATAACTTTATTTGATAAATGTGCCGACGTACAGACGTATCAGCCACAGGGTTCAAGTATTGTGAAATAAACAACATAAAGTGAACTTTCACGTGTTTTCAAAAATAGTAGTTAGTACACCCTTTTCTCTCATGAACTTGAATTTATTATGAATTTGTTTTGTTAATCATATGCAGGGAAGGAAAGCTGCGAACGTGTGATATCATCCCCTAGAAAACGAGTCAAACAGTCGCAATAACAGTTCCAGTGTTTTTGCATGTTTAGGAATTTGGTTCGCAGCTGGTGGTTGTGAGTTTCAAAAATTAATCTTTCCCTATTTTAAACTCTCACCCCTACCTTCACGCTCGCATTTGGGGGCTCGTCCGGGATAAGTTCACGTTGGACTTGCTCGGACGGAGAGATTAGGGTGTGTATAGGACAGTGAACAGTTACGAACAGTTGCAAGCAGATACGCAATCGCGTCGCGCTGTTAACGACGGTTAGTGACGCAGAGTTCGGGCGCGGGCATCCGTAACCGACGATCGACGGCCCATCGGACCGGCAGCAGTGAGCGGTGGCGCGTGGGTTCAACGCACTCAAATTTCGTCTTCTGCAACGGACGGCAGTGATCGTGGGGACTTCGCAAGTCGCCAACGGAGCGTCGAGGCCCAGCAGCTTCGATTCTACAAAGGATAAGGGATGCAGTGAGGACATATTCCAGCCACAGCATCTACAACAGACGGCAGCAAGCGTTGGAGACGTCGCAGCTCGTTGCAGCAACTTCTGGATTAAAAGATAAGTAAAGCAGCTGGCGCTATAAATTCTTGTGTGTTAATCAAGCTTTCTTGTGATAACGATAATGGATAGTGTTTTTAAGAGGTTGCCAAGCGACGTAGAGTCAGAGAGTAGCATACCAGAAAGTCCAGAGAGGGTAAATACTGGGGGAATGTTCTTGACACCGGAGATGTTAGCAGCCATGTTAGCGAGTTTTAGCTCAAATTTAGAATCAAAAATAGAAAATTCAAACTCAAATTTAAAATCAGAAATAGAAAATTCAAACTCAAATTTAAAATCAGAAATAGAAAATTCAAACTCAAATTTAAAATCAGAAATACAAAATTCAAACTCAAATTTAAAATCAGAAATGGGAACTGTAAAATCAGAATTGAAAGCTGACTTTAAGGCAGACATTGGGACACTACAAAATTCAATGTGTGCATTAAAGGCAGAAATAATCACAGACATTGACAAAAAGATAGGAAGTCTAACAGAACGGTTTGATAATAGGGAAAAGAAGATACATGCCAGAATTGGTGCTATTGAGACTGAGGTAGGAGACAAGTTAGATGCTGTGAAACAAATATGTGATCACAGGATTGAGGGGACTATGCAGGTGTTGGCTGAGGTTGACAAGAGGATGGTGGCAGGTATTGAGGAAACAAAAACTTTGTTGTCAGAAAATTAGAGAATACAGAATGTAACTTTAGGAAAAAGATAGAACAAGTAGTGACAGTAAACAATACTGAGATTGAGAAGGTGAACACTAGAATAAATAATCTAGAATTGGGTACTGCATCAGGAAACACTAATTGGTCCATGGTGCAGACACCTTATGGCAAAAAGTTTTCAGGAGTGGGTAATTATCATCCAGTAGATTTTTTGGCTGTATGCAAGGACCAATTTGTGCCTGGTATGTCAGACCAGTGTAAAGTGAAGTTAGCAAAGAGAATGCTTGACTGTTCTGCTCAAACTTGGGTAAATCAGTGTGCTAATAAATTTCTAACTTTTGAGGCATTTGAAAAATTGTTTTTAAATAAGTATTGGGGGGAGGCCAAGCAAGCTAAGATACAAAATGAATTCTTGAACGGGCCAAACTATGTGAAAGGGAGAAAGAGCATGAAGGAATTTTGTCAGGAGGAACTTGAGAAACTAGTGCATTTAGATACACCTTTGAGTCTTTTAGCAGTAACCTTCACTTTGTGTAGGAGGTTACCTGCAGATTTGCATTGGCAGTTAATTCACCATCCCACAGATTCAGCTGAGAATTTCATTGAATTTGTAGAAAAGATAAACCAGGGTTTAGTTATGGAACGACAGCTCAGGGGAACACAGCATGTGAACCACAATGAAAACAGAGGCAGTAGAAATGTGGGTCATAACCAGGGAAACCACAATAGAGAGAGGAATTTAAATAAAATTGGAGAGGTAACAATAACAGAGGAGACAACTGGGATAATAGAAGCCAGAGGGAAACATGGGAAAATGATAGGAGAAATCAAAGGCAGGAAGGTGGAAATAGGAATGGGGATAACAGTAGGAGAGAAAATCTGAGACAGAATCAGGGAAACTAAGATTTGTTCCAAATGAGGTCCGTTTTGGGACAAGAAGATGGGATAGCAGGGGATCAAATGACCATAATTACAGTAGGAATAGAGATGGGGAGAGAAGGAAGGAAAAACTATGTCACATGGACAGAGATAATGATAGGAAAGAGGAAGTAGGAGTTCACAAGGGCAAGGATAAAGAAAAGAGGGAAGAAAACATAAATAGAGTAAACAAGGAAAGGGAGAAGAGAGAATAATGTGTCAAATGGATGCTGTTATAGGTAGTGAGGAAATTTTTGGGGATTGGTTTAGGCAACATGACAAAAGAAAGGCAAACAGGAGGAGGAATGATAGAAACAAGGACAATAAAGGAGAGTATAATGTAAGAAATTTATTTCATAATAACATTAAAGAAGATAAAAACAGTATTGGGTTAGCCTTAGTTTTGGATAGGTCAGAGGCACAAGTGTTGACTGAATGTGAAAGTGAGAATGTAAATATTGATGGTACTGGAGCCAGCATAGATGGTGTTGAGAGTGTGAATGAGAATGAATGGAGTTCTGAATAAAAAAAAAAAAATTAAATGTGATCCAGTAAAAACATTAAATGGCACTGGGTCTAGTATGACTAATGAGAGAAGTGTGAATGTTTCTGAAGTAGGTGAAATTGTCAATGCTGATGTACACCCACCTGTAACTGATGATGTGTTGGGACAGGACAGAGGTATTATTGAGAAGATAAAGTGGATTAGGAAGTGGGCACCAGATGATTGGCTATTACACAAATATGAGTATTTGGACCGATTTGGGAAGCAATGTAATACGGATCAAACTTACTATAGCCTGGTAAAAGACTTAGTGAGTGGGGAGAATGAATACAATGAATTAAGGGGACTAGGCATGTGTGCTGTCGGCCAAAATGAAGTAGATGAAGGATTTGGTGTATTACAGGAGGGGATAGATAATAATAATGAGAGTGTACAAACTTTTGTAGTATACAACAATGAAAATTGTAAGGAAATGGATTGTGATGGTGTAGGAGCAGGGTGGATTGATAAAGAAGTAAGTGAATATGGTCCAGATGATTGGGTCCATTTCCTTGGACATTTAAAATCAGTGGAGCCAGTGACATGGATAGAGGAGAAATATGGGTATGCAAGGAAACTTGGGGAGTTGAGTGCAATAAACCCAGAATTTTGGAAAGCAGTCAGTGAAATATTTGAAAATGATGAGGACATACAACCATATTGTTATGTAGGGGAAATAAATACTATGGTTAAGAACTGTATGCAAGAAATTGAGGAGGATTTGTTGGCAGAAAATGAACTTGAGGAAGATGTTATTGAAAATGTACAGCCCATTATAAATGTTAAGGTAGAAGAGGTTAGTGAAACTGCATTGATTGATACTGGAAGTACAATTAGTGGTATTTCAGAGGATTTCTACAATCAAATCAAGGGTACAGGGACAGTAGAGTTTCCAGTTACTGAGGTACGGATAAAGAATGCTACTGGCAGTTATAGCAAACCAGTGAATAAGGAAGTACTGTTAGACTTGATGATTGAGGATGAATTATTTAGTCAAGGTTTACTTGTCATAAAGGGACTTTGCTTAAATTTAGTGTTGGGAAATGATTTTTTGTGCAGATATGGGGCACAACTAGACTATAAGGACAAGGCTATAAAATTGAATGTAGGGGGTCATATGAAGAAGATTAAATTTAAGAAATCTGTTGATAAAAAGAATCTGATGGCATGCATACAGATAGCACAATGTGTTGTGAATGAAGCTGAAGTTGAGGAAGAAATACGGAAGAAGGTAGATGAGACAAAGGGGATAAGTGAAAGTCAAAAGGGGGAATTGTATTATTTATTGTCTAGGTATAAGAATGTGTTTTCTGAAAAGCCAGGAAAAATCTTAGATTTTGAATATGAAATTAGGGTAAAACCACATGAACCAGTTAAAGCTAAGCCTTATGCTATAGCCATATCTGAAAGGGAATCAGTCAGAACTGAATTACAACGGATGCTGGACTGGGGCGTATTTGAAAGATGTAGAAGCGAGTACAGCATTCCCATGGTAGTGGTAAAAAAGAAGGACAAATCTGTGCGGTTAGTGTTAGACGCCAGAAAATTGAACAAAATTATAGTTCCTGAAACAGATCATCCAGAGAACATGGATGAACTGATTCAAGGGTTCCATAATGTGAAACTTATGACCAGCATGGATCTGACTGCCGGATTTTGGCAGGTGCCGCTGGCTGTTGAGAGCAGGAAATACACGGCTTTCTTATTTGAAGGCAGGGCCTATCAATATAAGGTTGTTCCTTTTGGTTTGTGTATTTCTGTTGCTGTTTTCATTAGAGCTTTGAGTTATGTGTTGGGAGATGAACTGATGAGAAGGCTTACAATTTATGTGGATGACATATTGGTTGCTACAGCTACTTGGAAGGAGCATTACCGTTTATTGTAGGATGTTTTTACAGCTTTACTTGCAGGGGGTATGACACTCAAGCTTAAAAAGTGTGAATTTGTGAAAGCAGAAATAAACTTTTTAGGTCATGTGTTATCTTCAGAAGGATTTATGCCTAATGGGGATAAGATTAAGGCAATAGCAGAATGTGCAAAACCTAAGAACCGGAAGCAGTTAAAATCGTTTCTCGGCATGGCTAGTTTCTACAGAAAATACATAAGTAATCAAAGCCTGAATTCTCCAAATTTGTCACGGTTATTGAAGAAAAATGTGTCCTGGGTGTGGTCTGATGAATGTGATAGGGATTTTGAAAGAATCAAAACCAGTCTGTGAAATAGCAAACTCTTACATTACCCAGACATGTCTCTTCCATTTTACTTAGCCACAGACAGCTCAGACTATGGAACAGGAGTTGCTCTCTTTCAAAGAAAAGAAGTGGATGGTGAGATTGAACACAGAAGCATATCATTTGCAAGCAGGGTCCTATCAAAACATGAGCGGAGATATGGTATTTCGGAGAAGGAACTTTTGGCTATAGTTTGGGGTTTTCTGAAATTCAGAATTTACGTGCAAGGTCATGAGACAATTGTTATGACTGACCATAAGGCATTGAGCTATTTGCAGGATTGTAAGTTACTAAATCAAAGGCTGGCACGTTGGGCACTAATACTCCAACAATTCCAGTATAAGATAGAATACATAAAGGGCACTGAAAAGGTAGTTGCTGACAGCCTGTCCCGTTTGCCTATTAAAGGGGATGAATCTATAGAACTTGAGGGTGAAGGCACTGAATTCCACATGATGTACATGAAAGGTGTTCATGGGGAAAAACATATTAGGGACATCTGTAAGGACATGAGACGTATACAGAACACTGATCCGATTCTCAAACTGGTCAAAACAAACATGAGTACAAAAGGGCACGAAAAATTAGATAAATATTACAAGATCTATAAGGGGGTATTGTTTAGGAGAAAGAATGTTGACAAAGAAGAATGGCGGGTATGTTGGCCAGAGGAACATGTCCAGTCATTGATAGAATATATACATTTGTCACATGGTCATTATGGACCACAAAAGTATTTGGAAATATTACAGTATTATGTTATTTTTAACAATACGGATAGAAGTGTTAGGAAACAGTTAGGTGCTTGTGATAAATGCCAGCGTGTGAAGCATAGCACTGTGACTAGCCAAGGTGAAATGCAAAGCATTTTCTAAGGGTGTGGCTGAGTTGTTGGCAATTGACCTTTTTGGACCATTGCCAGCAAGTAGGGGTGGACAAAAATATGTCATACTTACTGTTGATGTGTTTTCAAAATATGTAAGGCTATACGGTATCATATTTTGAAAACACATCAACAGTAAGTATGACATATTTTTGTCCACCCCTACTTGCTGGCAATGGTCCAAAAAGGTCAATTGCCAACAACTCAGCCACACCCAAAGAAGAATGGCGGGTATGTTGGCCAGAGGAACATGTCCAGTCATTGATAGAATATATACATTTGTCACATGGTCATTATGGACCACAAAAGTGTTTGGAAATATTACAGTATTATGTTATTTTTAACAATATGGATAGAAGTGTTAGGAAACAGTTAGGCTATACGGTATCACCACCCCCATGAACCACAGACATTGCCGAGGTGGGGTGGCTTGCGTGCCTCAACGATGCAGATAGCCGTACCGTAGGTGCAACCACAGCGGAGGGGTATCTGTGGAGAGGCCAGACAAACGTGTGGTTCCTGAAGAGGGGCAGCAGCCTTTTCAGTAGTTATAGGGGCAACAGTCTGGATGATTGACTGAGCTGGCCTTGTAACATCAGCTAATGTGGCTTTGCCACAAGGTTACTGCGAACGGCTGAAAGCAAGGGGAAACTACAGCCGTTACTTTTCCCGAGGACATGCAGCTCTACTGTATGAAAACATGATGATGGCATCCTCTCGGGTAAAATATTCCGGAGGTAAAATAGTCCCCCATTCGGATCTCCGGGCGGGGACTACTCAGGAGGATGTTATCATCAGGAAAGACAATACTGGCATTCTACGGATCGGAGCGTGGAATGTTAGATCCCTTAATCGGGTAGGAAAATTAGAAAATTTAAAAAGGGAAATGGATAGGTTGAAGTTAGATATAGTGGGGATTAGTGAAGTTCGGTGGCAGGATGAACAGGATTTCTGGTCAGGTGAGTACAGGATTATAAATACAAAAGCAGTTGGGGGTATCACAGGAGTAGGACTGATAATGAATAAGAAAATAGGAATGCGGGTAAACTACTATAAGCAGCACAGTGATCGCATTATCATTGTCAAGATAGATACGAAGCCAACACCGACAACAGTAGTACAGGTTTATATGCCAACTAGCTCTGCCGATGATGAGGAGATCGAAGAAATATATGAGGAGCTAAAGGAAATTATTCAGACAGTTAAGGGAGAGGAAAACTTAATTGTAATGGGAGACTGGAATTCGGTAGTAGGAAAAGGAAGAGAAGGAAAAATAGTAGGTGAATATGGACTGGGCAGAAGGAATGAAAGAGGAAGTCGCCTGGTAGAATTTTGCACGGAACATGATTTAATTGTAACAAACACGTGGTTTAAGAATCACAAAAGAAGGTTGTATACTTGGAAGAGACCAGGAGACACCGGAAGGTATCAGATAGATTTTATAATGGTAAAACATAGATTCCGGAACCAGGTTATAAACTGCAAGACATACCCAGGGGCAGATATAGACTCTGACCATAACTTGTTAGTCATGAACTGTAGGCTGAAACTGAAAAAACTGCAGAAAGGTAGGAAAATAAGGAGATGGGACCTAGATAAATTGAAGGAACGTGAAGTTCTGGTGAATTTCAGAGGGAGCTTTAGGCAACAATTGACAGAAACAGGGGGAAATAAAACAGTAGAAGAGGAATGGGTAGCATTGAGAGATGAAATAGTGAAGGCAGCGGAGGACAAAATAGGTAGAAAGGCAAGACCAACAAAAAATCCTTGGATAACACAGGAAATGCTAAATTTAATTGATGAAAGGAGAAAATATAAAAATGCACTAAATGAAACAAGCAAAATGGAGTACAGACGACTAAAAAATGAGATTGACAGGAAATGCAAAATGGCTAAGCAGGAGTGGCTAGAAGCCAAATGCAAATCTGTAGAAGAATGTATAAGAAGGGGGAAAATAGATACCGCCTACAGAAAAAAAAGACACATTTGGGGACAAGAAAAGTAATTCTACGAATATCAAGAACTCAGATGGGAAACCAGTTCTCAGCAAAGAAGGGAAAGCTGAAAGGTGGAAAGAGTACATAGAGCAGCTCTACAAAGGAAATGAACTTAGAGACGATGTTGTAGGAAGGGAAGAGGAAGTAGATCAAGATGAAATAGGAGATACTATACTGAGAGATGAATTTGACAGAACCCTGAAAGACCTAGGTCGGAACAAGGCCCCAGGAGTAGATGACATACCCTCAGAGCTACTAAAGTCTCTGGGAGAGCCAGCCATGACAAAACTATTTGAACTGGTGTGTAGGATGTATGAGACAGGCGAAATACCCTCAGACTTTAAGAAAAATGTAAAAATCCCCATTCCAAAGAAATCAGGCGCAGACAGGTGTAAAAATTACAGAACCATCAGTTTGATAAGTCATGGTTGCAAAATTTTAACACGAATTATCTACAGGAGAATGGAAAAGCTGGTAGAAGCTGACATCGGGGAAGATCAGTTTGGATTCAGAAGGAACATAGGAACCCGGGAGGCAATACTCACTTTACGTCTTATCTTAGAAGATAGATTAAGGAAAGGCAAACCTACATTTTTAGCTTTTGTAGATTTGGAGAAAGCATTTGACAATGTTGACTGGACTACACTCTTTCAAATTCTGAAGTCAGCAGGGGTAAAATACAGGGAAAGGAGAGTTATTTACAATTTGTACAAAAGCCAGACCGCAGTTATTAGACTTGAACGGCATGAAAGGGAAGCATCAGTTGGGAAGGGAGTAAGACAGGGCTGTAGCCTTTCTCCGATGTTATTCAATTTGTACATTGAGCAGGCGGTGAAGGAAAGCAAGGAAAATTTTGGAATAGGCATTAAAGTTCAGGGGGAAGAAATAAAAACATTGCGTTTTGCTGATGACATTGTAATTCTGTCACAGACAGCGAACGATCTGGAAGAGCAGTTGAATGGAATGGACAGTGTATTGAAGAGAGCGTATAAAATGAACATAATCAAGAGCAAAACAAAAATAATGGAATGTAGTCTTAGAAAATCAGGCGATGCCGAAGGAATTAGATTAGGTAATGAGACAATGATGGTGGTAGATGAGTTTTGTTACTTGGGTAGTAAAATAACATGCGATGGTCGCAGTACAGAGGATATAAAATGCAGAATGGCAATGGGAAGAAAAGCACTTTTGAAAAAGAGAAATTTGCTAACATCGAATATTAATATAAGTGTAAGGAAGTCTTTTCTGAAGGCATTTGTGTGGAGTGTTGCCTTGTACGGGAGTGAAACATGGACGATAAGCAGTGCGGACGGGAAGAGAATAGAGGCTTTTGAAATGTGGTGTTACAGAAGAATGCTGAAGATTAAGTGGGTAGATCACATAACTAATGAAGAGGTACTGAACAAAATTGGCGAGAAAAGGAATTTTTGGCATATCCTGACTAAAAGAAGGGATCGCTTGGTAGGACATATTCTTAGACATCGAGGATTCGTAAATTTAGCATTGGAGGGAAGTGTGTGGGGTAAAAATCGCAGAGGGAGACCAAGAGACGCGTATAGTAAGCAGATTCAAGTGGATGTGGGTTGCCGTTCTTATGAGGAGATGAAAAGGCTTGCTCAGGATAGAGTAGGGTGGAGAGCTGCATCAAACCAGTCTCCGGACTGAAGACCATAACAACAACATACGGTATCAAGAAGGCTACCAGCAAAACAATAATCCGTAAGCTAGAGCTAGATTATTTCAAAAAACATGGAAAACCTAAGGCATTGCTGTCAGACAACGGTTCCCAGTTTACATCTAAGGCATGGGAAGATTTTATGCAACAGTCAGGTGTAAAACATATAAAAATTTCAGTTTACCATCCGGCGAGCAATCCTGCCGAGCGATACATGCGCGAGTTGGGACGGTTATGCCGAACATACTGTAGTAATAACCACAAATCATGGGCAGAGTACATTGTTTCCTTTGAGGATGTCATGAACAGTGTTAAAAGTAAAGCAACAGGATATACACCATATGAGATAATGATGGGCAAAAAGGCACCGAATCCAATAGGTAAGATTGTAGATTTCCCACCAGGGAATCAGGTGACACCACAGGAACGGATAAAGCTGGCGACCGAGCAGATGGCTAAGGCAGCAACTCAGAGGAAAAAGAGACATGACAGTAGGTACAAGCCAACTAAGTACAAAGTCAATGACCTAGTACTAGTGAAAACTAAAGAAAAGTCTAGTGACATTGATGGAGAAATAAAGAAACCTTTTGAGTTATATCATGGGCCATTCCGGGTAGCAGCATGTCCGTACCCAAATGCTTACCGGTTGGATTACCCCAAGTCTGGAAAACCGTTGGGGTTAAGAAATATTACTGAGTTGAGGCTATATAAGCAACTGGATTAAGCCAGTTTGCAGCCTCATGTGAATATTAGATTTAGGATCTGTATGTATTTTTTTGTGACTTATGTATGTCTAGATTTAAGAGTTTTTGTGGAGTAACTTGACAATTTGATAATTATTTTGACTTGGTTTATTCTCTATTTTTGCCTTGCTTTATTTGTTGTTTATGTATGTGTGTTGGTGAAAGGTGCAATTGTTGCCAGGACTCATTCCTAAAAACAGCAGCTGAGAGGGATATTGTGTTTATTGTGTCATCATAATTTATGTATGAGTAGTGAAACTATTTATTTAGGTAATTCTAAGAATAATCATTAAATTGTTTTTATTTTTGTTGATACATACTAATCTGAAATCAGGACTAGAGGACGTATATATATTGTATTCAATTGATGTTCACAGGCTGCAGGAGTTGTAGTTACTGTGAAGTATAGACGTGCTAGGATTAACTTAGGATAGTATGGGCCAATTAAATCTCACACCAGCAAAAATAATTTTTTTTGGTGCGAGGGGGTAGGATTTTTTATTTATGTTTGTAGGTGTCATTATGATGGAAGAGAAAATTCTCTATGATAACATCCTTTTGGTAGTATTATCTGAGCTTTAAGATATATTTTTGACATGGGGAGGTTGTTTTTTTTTATTTGATGGAGTAATACTCCAAGTAGGCCACATATTCTCTTGTCTGTTTCATCTGAAGCTATGGCTGATGAGAGTGCAGGCATGGTGGTTTGGGTTAATCTGATAATGACTAACAACAGCCACTTTCAGTTCTTAATTCTGTTGATTTACATGTTACTGTACATGTCTCAATGCTTAGTTTCAATTGCACCAAGTCTGGATGGCAGGGGGGTGGGATACAAATCCAACCGAATCCTGGTGTCCAGACAAACTTTTGTCTATGAGTGCCTTCTGCTCTTCCTGTTCCATGTAGGGTGCATATGACATGTGTGAACAAGAACGCTTGATCCAGTGCCATGAATCTAAGCTGCAACAGCATGTTGGTTGAAATGACGGAGACATAGGACCGTACACCATGGACCAGAGTTGCTGCAACGATGACTCTGGGGTTCTCAGTGTCAATGTGGTGAGAGATTTCCTTCAAACAAGTGGAGTGTACACCGTCAAAAGTTTTTATAGTGACAATTCTAGTTTTTCCATGTAGGACAAGGTTCTCTAAAGACTAAAGTTTAATAATATTATAAATGTGGTGCCAATTCTGTATATAAACAACAGGCACACTTAAAATTCATGGATGTAATTAGTTATAAGGATCCTTTTCTTAAATAAGTGGCCTTAATGGTACAAATATTGGGAAATTTTCTCACTGCCCTGTTTATTTTTTATTTATGTATTTATTTATTTTTTGTATTAGTTGAGGTCATAATTGGCATAGTGTTTGAGCCAATCCGATTCAGTAATTTTGTAATTTAAAAATTTTGTTCATTTGAATGTATTAATTTTGGTGCTACTTGCGCCATCCTGCACATGGTTTGGATGCCGCAAGTGGGGGTATTGTGAGATTACCGCCCAATAGAAATACTGTTAATTAATAGCATTTGATAATTAAACAGTATGAAGTTCACTACAAACATTGACCATGCCAATGCACTAAATGTTACACGATTTTAATCTTATTAATTATGGTAGCAATGTATGTACACAGTTGGGTGACAACATTTATAGTTAGGCCATAGGTAGAAATTCTCCACGTTGAGATTTGCTGTGTGCTTGTAGCTGACGGGAGGCCAGCGAGCAGGCCAATGTTGGTGGCTTGTTCCAACTTAGGATTTTACAGTTTGTTTCCGGTGAGGGGAGGGAGGGACAATGGCGAGTGCCAGGCACAGTGCAGTGCACAAATATTGTAATACTACTGGCATTTGAAGTAATACGATGCAGTTAGGAACCTTTAAGGCCCTCATTACAAAATAGCCCGTTGATAAATAAACAATACATTAGCTGATATAGTCACATCTAACGTAATATGTTTAATTGACAATGAAAAGTAATAAATTACCAACGGATACAAGACAGTTACACAACTAGCATGGCAATGTTTGTTTATAAAAATAATATATTAACTATTTTTCATTTTATTTTCAATCAATCTTTTGTATTTTACCTTGAAATATTCAGTTAAATCAGTTATCTGTGATATAAGAAATTGCACGATTATGATAAACAGTACAAAGGATGTTTATACTAATATAAAAACGTAAGAAAATATTTGTTTAATGTGTAGTGTAATTATTTTGATTTTAAGTAAAGTTTTAGAAATGTATTGGTTGAGCGCTGTACGTTGGCAAATCGGTTAGAACAGTTCACATGGGGAAGTTGATGACGTAGGGGAAAAAACCCCGGCAGTTGAGCTATTGGCGCGCGTGCGCGCGCCTGAGCAGGAAGTGAGGACTCCGGACCACGTGGTGTGGCTGGCCGGACTGCGTCGCTCTGCATCAGTCAGCATGTGGATCTCGAGGTGGTGACTTGAGATTTGTCTGTGGCAATCGCCACGTGTGGTTGCTCGTCGTAGACTGCACCAAGTTAAATCGAGTGCTGCTGTGTGTTTGTGAATATTTAGCCGGTGGAACAAGGTGTGCATCGCATTGAATTAAAGTGACTGTGATTTGTTAATGTAACACGTGTCGTCGCATAGGCATGAACATAAACGGTGTTTGAAACAGCCACGTGGTGTGAAAAGAATTTGCGACAAATATTCATTTTGTCTGGGGGCTCTCGAGCTATAACTTTATTTGATAAATGTGCCGACGTACAGACGTATCAGCCACAGGGTTCAAGTATTGTGAAATAAACAACATAAAGTGAACTTTCACGTGTTTTCAAAAATAGTAGTTAGTACACCCTTTTCTCTCATGAACTTGAATTTATTATGAATTTGTTTTGTTAATCATATGCAGGGAAGGAAAGCTGCGAACGTGTGATATCATCCCCTAGAAAACGAGTCAAACAGTCGCAATAACAGTTCCAGTGTTTTTGCATGTTTAGGAATTTGGTTCGCAGCTGGTGGTTGTGAGTTTCAAAAATTAATCTTTCCCTATTTTAAACTCTCACCCCGACCTTCACGCTCGCACTATTGGTTAATAGGTCGTTCTCTTCGAGGTAGTTCATAATATTCGAACAAAGCATATGTTCCAAAATCCTACTGCAAATCGACGTCAATGAGATTGCCCTTTAATTTTGGGGATCACTACTATTGCCTTTCTTGAATATTGGAGTAACTTGGGCAACTTTCCAGTCTTTGGGTACGGATCTTTCGCTGAGTGATCGGCTGTAAATTATAGTACGGAGCTATTGCATCAGCATACTCTGAGGGAATCTAGTTGGTTTACAATCTGGCCCGGAAGATTTGTTTTTGTTTAGTGACTTAAGTTGTTTTACTACTCCAGGAACATCTACTTCTAAGTTTCGCATGCTGGCAGCTGTTCTTGGATAGATTACTGGAGTGTTCACTTCGTCTTCTTTGGTGAACGAATTTCGGAAAGCTGTGTTTAGTAATTCTGCCTTAGCAGTACTGTCATCGGTAGTATTACCATTGCTATCGCGTAGTGAAGGTATTGTTTGTGTTTTGCCGCTAGTGTACTTCACAAATGACCAGAATTTCTTTGGATTTTATGCAAGATTACGAGACAGGATTTCGTTGTGGTAACTACTATAGGCTTCTCGCATTGAAGTCCGCGCTAGGTTGCGAATTTCAGTAAAAGATAGCCGGTCTTGTGGATTCTGTCTTTTTTAATTTTGCATGCGTTTTTATTTGTTTCTGTAACAGTGATCTGACCTGTTTTGTGTATCACGGGGGATCAACCCCCTCTTTTATTAATTTATTTGGTATAAATCTCACGATTGCACCAAGGAGGGTAAAGTAAACAAAAATTTCAACAACAAACAACCGACCTCAAAAGGAAATTAATCCATAACAAATTAATATGCTCTAAAAAGTAAAATAATAATAATAATAATAATTGCGAATTCTTCTACAACTTAATAATCAATTTTCTTTTTCTATTCATCAAATTTTCTAATGTTTGTAAATCTGACGGACTCAACTGCTAGGTCATTAGCCCGTAGCTTAGTAAGGTCAAATGACCCAAGGACAACACAAACACCCATGCCCGAGAGGGGACTCGAACCCCCGACGGCGAACGGCCGCGCGCACCGCAGCACGGCGCCCCAATGCGCACGGCTAATCCGTCGCGGCTTCTATATAGGTACGTTCTGTGTGTTTACCACGCAAGAAGGTAGGTAGTTACCTACCCACTTTAAAACTAGCTCAACACATACCTATGAATAACAAACAATGATCAAAACATTTTTTAGTTCTCCCAAGTAAAATGAAAAGAAAAATATTAAAGTAAATCAAGTTATTACGATAATATAGTGTTGTTACAATTATTGTTATTTTTGGAGTCGGTGTCAGCCAATGAAACATCCGGACCTACTTCGATCTCAATACTCTCGTATTATTTGTTTTAGGTACATTGTAGTGTTTCCTTGGCTGACATCGACTCAAAAAATAACAATAATTTTAACTACATTATCTTACGAGATTGACTTTCAAATAGTCTAATATTTTTCATTTCATTTTACTTAGGAGAACTCTAAAAAATATTTTGATCATTGTTTGTCATTCATAGGTATGTGTTGAATTAGATTTAAAGTGGGCAGATACCTACCTATCTTCTTGCGTGGTAAACAACATAGATCGTACCTACATATTAATGAGTAGAAAAAGTAAGTTGATTATTAAGTTGTAGAAGAGCACGCAATTATTATTATTATTATTATTTACTTTTTAGTGCATATTAATTTGCTTTGGAATAGTTTTCTTTTAAAGTGTTTTTTTGTGTAAAAATTCTTGTTTATTTTTTGATTTTTAGTGAATCTGAAGTACACTACCTAATTTTTATGACTATGGGTAGACCTACCAAACGTGCTGCTCATAAGAGACAGTGCCGTTTAAATGAAACAAACGAAGTTAGGGAGAAACGCCTATCTCAAAAGAGGAAATCTACCTCCAGGACAATTTCAAAAGAGACTTGCAAAGAGCGCAAAAGCAGACTTTCAAAAATGTGTCTTTACATGAAGAAAGTTTTGAACTGGAAATTACTTGCTCGTAAGAATTGAAGAGTTCCGTTACTTTGTCATGGATCCCATAATCAAAACCTAACCAAATTAACCCTTGAAGTACATCCTTTCCAATAAAAAATGAGTCATCGAAATCGGTTGTCGTGATATTGAGTTATTCGTCCATTTGTCGCGCACATACTTAATACAAAATTTAAGACTTATATGGTTTTCTTATGGATACCATTGTTTAGAACTGGACCAAATTGAAATGGGACCACCAGCTTTCATTAAAAAAAAAAAATCATCAAAATCGATTCACATAGTAGAAGGTTCTGGAGGTATTTAAATTATTGTCATTTGTGACTACATATTTGATATAGTATACTTTAGTGGACAAATGCAGACCTTCTAGATATCTGAACTGTGATTTATTAACATAAAATCTCATTCGATCAGTATGATTTACATATCGGAATAATACCAAAGTGTATAAGAAGATCTGAAATTGCCAGCTGTAGTAGTTCACAAGAAAAGCAAAACATTTTTCCAGTCATGACAGTAAATTCAGTACCAAAGAGACGATTTTTATGTTGAACATATGAAATTTCTTTCTATAGGTCCCACGTCATTAAATATTTATACTAAATTCTGTACCACCATGTTTTTGAAATTTCAAGTGAACTTGTATCGTAAAAATGAAAATTAGAACCTAGTGGGCCGGCCGCGGTGGCCGAGCGGTCTGCGGCGCGCCTGTCACGTTCTCCACGGCCACTACGGTCGGGGGTTCGAATCTCCCCTCGGGCATGGATATTTGTGCCGTCCTGAAGTACTGAGCGCTAGTCCGGTGGTGCGCAAAACATGTGGCTGAGCTCCTAACGAGGAACCTGTCAGTTTCCGCAGTGTGTTTTTCCTGGCACAGACCTTGACAGTGCTGCTTGAAAGTAAGGGCTCCGTCCAGTGCCGCTCCGAGGTACTTTGGACTACACGTATTCTCCAGCTTGCTGCTTGCGATTTACTGGGGTTTGGTTTGAGGCTATTGTCTTCGTTTTAAGCAGCTAATTCTGTTAACGCCAAGGTGAGATTCTCCTCCACTGGTACATCATCAACATATATAAACATTCTTGTCTGTTGATTGGGAGATCATTTGTATATATATTAAAAAGTATTGGAGCCACAACATTTCCCTGTGCGAGTCCATTTCTCTGAGTCCTCCCTCGGCTGTTTTTCGTCTGCAAGCTTGCGTAGAAACGTCCTGTAGCACACATATCAAGCTTACGTAGAAACGTCTGTTCTGTAGCTCACATATTAGGAACATTCAATGATACCTATAGCCCGGATTTTCATACAGTATCAAACCGGAAAACATGTATGCATTCATGCATCATTAAATCACCAAACATGCACAATAAGGCAAAAAAAGAAAAAAAAAAAAGATATGCAAGATCAGAATTCCGTTCTATTTTCTTCTAAAACAATAACCAATTTTGGCAAATTTTCTTCACTGAAACTCATACGTTTACCTGACACAACATTCGTGTACATACAAAATGACCTTTCTACATCACATAAACTGACTGGTGCTGGGTTAAAACAACAAATTTCCCTGAAAATCAGATCACTGAGATCACTTTTAAAGTTTTTTTTTTTAATTTTTTTTATTTGAGCCACGAAATATTACTTTATTCAAATTTAGGATTTAAGCTGTATTGTTCACTGTTGTATATAAAAGTACGTCTCCCTCCCCCCTCCCAGTATGCTGACGGCTGTTGACATGCATGTGGTTGGTGATAAGTCGCCTGCGACCAGTGTAGAGAGAGATTAGTCGCTGATGATGTAATTACATGCACAGCTATGTCTAATGGAATATGCAGAAGGAAGAATATATTCATATAAAAAAGGAGCAACTTCCTGATGTTCTGCAAAACTTATTTATTCATCACAAACTGCCTTTCTGCTTCTCAGGCCATCATCAGTTGACTACTGACTAACAGTTGTCACTTACTGTTGGCCTGAGAAGCAGAAAGCCGGTTTGTGACGAATAAATAAATTTTGCAGAACATCAGGAAGTCGTTGCTTTCTAATATTAGTATCATGTTCTGTCAAGCACCTACAGTAAATTCAATTAATTCTGGAAAAAATATATAATTATTACATTATTACGTGTAATCCGAGTTTCCCTTCTGGCGCGAATGTCCGTTCCTCCTCTCTATATTGCACATGGAATTTGGTGCGGCTCAAACAAGATTTTTGAAACGAATGTAATGCACACAAAGTTGTCGAAATTCGTCGGAGCGGTATAAGATTTCAGAAAACTACATCAATGAAATAGAGCCATTTTCTGTCCGCTGAGTTTACAACGTTTCGTCTTCCTGTAACACCGCTGCTGTAGCCGTACAGAATGTTTTTAGAGTATGTTAGCAACTCTAGCTGTTAGAGATAGCGAGAATTATCGCAGTCAACTGAGGTTGAATGGGATGTTGCATGATTTTGTAAACTTATCTTAAAAAAATTCTTTTTTTTTCCACTGTTGCATGTTTCGCGTGATTGTACGAGAATGTAGCGGTGAACCAAGTGAAATGGCGTAGACTGCTCTGGTCGGACCAACTGAGCCGCCGCAAAGAATAAATGAATCTCCCGCGGAACGCAGAAGAATATTCCAAGAAATTAAATAAATTTTTGTGAAGGGCAAAAAAAAAAAAAAAAAAAAAAAAAAAAAAAAAATGTGTCGCTGGGTTGTAAGTTTTTTAATATTCCCCCTGTACGGTCGAGGGATAATCCATTCCATCAATTAGTTATTATATCTAAAGAAATTTGAATGGATGTGTGTTCGAGAATGGAAAGAAAAGGTTACAAATGGCGCAACCATTGTACGATGAAGCTTTAAGGGAATGTTTGTAAAATTTCTTGTCGCATACTTGGAAGTGACCTTTAGTCATTTGTAGAGTATTTTTGTTATCTGAAGTAGTTTCATACCACGAATAATTAATTATGAGATAAGCATTCTTGGTCTTATATTTACGAGAATTTGCTCGTAAAGTGAGAAAGTATATTGCCATGAAGGACAAGTTTCACGCATATAAAGAGCATTTTTTATTTGTTTGAACGCCTAAGGCGTAACTAATAACTTCTCTTATCCGAGAAGTTACTTATGAATCAGTGGCAAAGGTTTTCAACAGTTAAATTAGAGCATACAACAGTAAAGTGGATTTATTAAGAATGTGGACATAGCAGACGGTCCGAATTAATTTTATTGGAGTTGTGAGTGGTTGGTGTTTGCAGATACTGTCGGAGGCTGCGGGTTGTCTGAAGTATCTTGGGGTGGAATGAGATCCACTCATATTTATTATTGATAATTGGGGCTTGTCCTGCTGGTGTTCAATACATAGAAGAAATGTAAAATGTGTTTATACTAACCGGCTAAGAGCAGTAAGGTAGTAAATGGTAACAGCCACCTTCATGACAATGGAGAGATAGTTTTTTTTTTTAAAGGATAAGTGTTTGTTTTCAGATACCACATAAGACCTACCGGAGAAACTTGATAATTTCATAACCATTCTTAAGAGAGATTGTCGCAGTAAATTTCTTTAACAAGAGGCGGAAAAAATTAGTAAAACCAAACCCATAGTCGACTACATTCATTTTATTTTCTGAACTGTTTTAGAGATTAATAGCCAGACATTTGTGGGATGTGGGGAAACATTTTTTATTGAATAATTTAGTTCGCCCACACCTGAAGAACGGCCCTAGCCTTTATTTTTTAATAGTAATCATGAGAGGTGTCTAGTAAGTGGTGGTGTCAATTTAGGTTATTTTCTGTTTTTGTTTTAAAGAAAGGTAAATTAATCAGTTAGGAGAATTAGTTTCAAATTATAAGTCTGGCCAAGTTTGTAATGAGAACAAAGATAACTGTTCCTGTCTTTTTTTCAATAAACCGATCCTTGTGATCGACTTTAAATTAAAAAATTAAAGTAGCTATTTATTGTAGTATTTTATTTGGAGTGAATCTACGACCGCTAATGTTATCAAGGGTTAACTTTAGCGAACGTAACTGTGGTAGAAATAATTTCTAGATCAGTATCTTAGGATTAATTGTTGCGACCGAGCAGTGTTACTGGTCGACCGCAACAACAATTAAAGTTGTTTTTATTGATGAAGATAGTACAATTTCAGTTGCTACAATATTAAGCTCTGTTCCATCTTGAAGATAACTATTAAATAACTTGTATTTGATCGACCCCTCACAATTTTTCTGGATACACGCTGCGACCAAACAGGCCCACTGGACTGAGTTCTTCTGATTATTGGATTTTGTTTGTCAGATGCGTTGACTTTTGTTTGGGTGGCGCAGCAATTTATATCTACGTGTTCTCTGAAACGAAACACTATCGGGATGGCGACACAGGGCTGAAAACTTTACCACCTAAGTTGAGCAACACCTTAAGTAAATATTATTCCACTCAGCAAGGCAGCAAGGGTAACGGTGTATTCTACGTTGGGAATAAAAAAAAATAATAAAAAAATATATATATTCTCCCGATTGTTACAGCGGAACAGAGATTGTAGGGGTTCAAGGACTTGTACCACTGAACACTGTGGACAACACAAAATATATTTTTTTATTAACGTGAACTGAGAGTCTCTGGTAGTGAACTTTATCCTATGATTTCTAGTACAGGTCTCGAACTGCTACACTGCCTATCAGCTCAATGCACGCTGGTCAATTTTTCTGTGAGGAGCAGATGCAGGCAGTAAGCGAGAGAGGAGTGGATTGAATGAGAACGGAAGAGGATGATGTAAGCCAATAATTAGCTGCAAAAATTTGATTTGCATGGATAAACGGCGATTTTTTTTCGCGTGTAAAATCTATAGGGATTGATCAATGAGAGGATACGGAAAAAACGTTCCAATAAACCTAAATCCAGAAATGCATAGTTTCCCTACTAGTGACCGCTTATTCAATCATAAATTTCTACAGTGTCCAATATTTAATGTATCCTGTACTACGCAGCGACAATCACAGCTTTCGTCCTAGACGGTTGTACTGTTCCTCATATGTCATGCCTCTCCGGCCGTACTAACTGATAAACTTGTGTCCGATTCACTTTTCTTGCTGACTCACCTTGTAGTGGGTGTGATACAGCGTTGTACACAATGGTTTCGTATTCGAATCAACAGTTTGCCGATCTGGTGCTTACTTACGGAAAGGCAAAAAATAACTAGTGGCGGGCAGCAAGATTGATCGGGAGACCTACCCCCGCTCACAACCACAGCATTAAATACTTGCAGCTGTGATTCGCCGTTTCTCTGACAAGGAGAGGCTTTGACCTATAGGACAATGACTTCGATCAAATTTTGCATGGACGTTTTATCTTAATATATATAAAAATTGAGGTGTTTGTGTCTATATTTCACTCTTCAGCCAAAACTATAGATCGCAAAAGAATAGTGTTTGTATGTGTTACTATGGTGGTAGAGCGTTGATAACGATAATGGGGTGGAAGATACGAGAGTTGAAAGTTAGATTTATATAACACTTTATGGGTGGGTGTCAATATTTACACAATGGAGAGGAACAATCTCTCAGTGTTGTTGTAGTACAAAGCCTCCTGTTGTACACTGTTGCAGTTCCGCGACGATAGCTATAAGTGGGTGGAAGATATAGTGGTTGAAAGTCGTAAGCTTATATGAAATTCAGACTGAAGACCAGCGATGACTTTTGACACTATATCAGCAAAGAGATTACATACAATGAAACGTGACGCTCACAAGGAGGTTAGAATAGAGGGAGACGCCCTTATGCTGAAAAAGTTAAGCCTGTTCCGCCATATTACTAAGTTTTGGAGGACTGTTCGTATTGTAGAGCTCATGTTTTATGTCACTTAAAAGAGGGATAAAACTTCTGCCGATTTTGCCGTGATGAACAACGTGTTAAAAGAGTGCAAATTAGCTGTTAAAAATTAAGTTTTCAATTATATTATGATGAGTATGTATTACCATTTATGTATATTGTATGAAAGTACATACTTTGCAGTGACTGTCAGTTCAATGCGTTAGCAGTAAGAGGGTCGGCTTAACGCATAGTTTTAACAAATAAATAGCATTCCAGAACTGACCAAGATGGCGGACAGGCTTCAACTGACGTATCTGCTCGGCATAGATCATGCCATCTCCCTTTATTCTAACCTCCTTGGATGCACATTCTTCACTTGTTTTTCTGCAACAAGCGTACGTATAGAGATAAATAAGTGCATGTTGCAGTTCGAAAAGTTAAACTACCAAGAAAGATGCCAAAGCGCAAGAAAGAAATTTCCCGTTCTCAATCCGTTTCTGAAACACAGAAAACGGTGCTGAAAAATGAATCTACAGACAATAGAAACTTTAAATTTGTAGACGTTGTTAATCTTACACAGTAGGCATGAACGATTTTTCGATATTCCCATCCCTAAGGGTGTGAAATGGGGGATGAACGGTTTTTTGAAAATACGTTGCTATTAAGGTAATTTTGAAGGAAGAAATACAAAACCTCGGATTTAGATTTTTGATTGGAATTTTAAAAACACATGTTTCCATATTTAAATTGAACCACTAAGCGGGTGAAATACGGGAAAATATTTTAAGTTTGCTACTAAGACTATTTTGATGCTAGAAATACGAAAATGTGTTTCAGGACGTTTTGAATTCTGCCATGAATGGTGCAATAGGGGTTGGCAAGTTGTATCAAAATTATTGATTAGGAAGGCATTTTTAAAGCTAAACCTATGAAAATTTTTATTTAGAAGTAGAAACAACCAATGCAGACCATCCAGTCTACGCGTGCGAAGCAGCGGGAATTATGCTAGTTGAATATAAAGAGATACGAGTTTCGGCTTTTTCTTCAATAAATAAATAAATAAATAAATAAAAAAAATAAAAAATTAAAAAATTAAAAAGAAATTAAGATCAAAGTTAATGATGGAGAAATTGCGTTTCCTTCGATGCTATATGTATCGAAAGATCGTCTGAGATGAACATTGTTTACTAATATAAATGGAGTCAAAAGTTAATGACGTTCGAGTAATTAATGTTTTCTTTGCCCGTTGTCCTTAATAAATTAACTTTCGTTCTGTCATGGTGTAACTCAGGTACTCGTAAAAATGAGCGACTTTCCGAGCGTGTTCAACGGTCGAGCGGATCCAGGTTAAAATGTTAATCATGGTAATTTTTTGTTAGATTGTTTTTAGATGTATTTGATAATACTCTGATATTCCCAATACCTTTTCTTGCCTCATTTTGAAGTACAGCGGCGGCAAATATGTTTAATATTCAATGAAGTGTGTTATCTGTTTACAGCTGTTCCGTTTGTGATAAACGCTGCAAAAATTATGAAAATTGGAAATAAAATAAAGAACTTCTAACGTATATTACTGTGTAATTCCAATTAGTGGCTACGTTGCTAAATATGGATGCCCTAAACTCCTTCCCCTATTCTTTCTGCTAGTCACATCTGTCCTGCCAGCTATGGAAGCGCTGGGAAAGCTGACAGTACTGCGACACTCCCGGCGTGGCACGGAGGCCTACCCTCAGCCTTCAAAAACCTCTGATGACAAGCACCGGCTTCAAGAACATAAACAGAATGTACACGAACTAACTTGTCTATTTTTACAGATGCCGCTCTGCAGACTGAGGCTCTTCATATCAATCCGCTCGCTTGCGGATTGATCAACATCATCTGTATAAGGTCAGCCAGACGGCCTCCGGGGCAGTTCCATGGAGGTACGACATCGCAAGCATTCCGGAAGAAGAAGATCAAGAGGACCCTACGCCTACGGCACCTCAGCAAGGCCGGCCGCGGTGGCCGAGGGGGCTGAGGCGCTCCAGTCACGGTCTGCACGGCCACTACGGTCGGGAGTTCGAATCCCCCCTCGGGCATGGATATTTGTGCCGTCCTTTGGATTAGCTAATTCATAAGTAGTTTGTAAGTTTAGGAGCTGATGACCCCATAGTTAAGTCCCATAAGCTAAACAAACATTTGAACATTTTGAATCTCAGCAAGATTGATTCTGTAAATCTGACTACCCGTAATTATAGAAGTTGGAATAAACTTGTGTTGAAATCACTGCTCAGTACTTAACAACGTCCCCTATCTCTGTGCCTACTTCTTACATTCCTTTTTGTCCTCGGAGGCCTCTTTCTGCGTAATTAGTTAAAAACCCAGAGTTGCATAGGTGTCAATTTATTCCTAAGTTATGTAAGTCCATGTGCTTCTCGCTCCTCTCTCTGTCCATTCTCTCTTCTATCAACCTCTTCCTACTCCTCCACCATCTCCTCCACTTTGTTCTTCTCCTCCTTCTCCTCTTGAACCATCTTCATAATAGTTAAATGTTTGTAATAAATCAAGCTTCGGGTAGTGCGGACAAAGATATTCTGAATTTCGAAGTATGTTTTCTCTGTACCGAGGTAAGGCCTTGCACAACAATCTGAGACACCGTTAACATTATTCTGTGACACTCAGATAAACCAGACTTCTTTAATTGAAACGAAGATGCTTTAGAACTCAGAACCTAATGAATCCAACGGCACAGAGAAACATCCAACATTAATTGTCGACGATTTTTTCCTGAGTTTGGCCCTGTGGCTTTTGGCACATACCTCGTGGATGACTGTCTGGAAAGTGACTCAATTGAGAGCAAAAGCGCAGGGTGCAAAAAAAAAGTGTTGAGGGAAAAAGGTCTAACTACATGAAAATTTTAAATAGAGTGACTGATTTTGAAGGAACTGTATTGTATTGGAACAAAGATAGTGTACAATCATGACGTAATTTGTTAGTGCGGTTAATTTATAAACTTTTGCAGAAGACAAATTTTAAACTTTCAAAACAAATACCGAAATCAAATTACAAAAACCATTCCATCACGAACATCCTGGAAAAAACAACAACAATGGCAACAGATGTGGAACGTTTCTCAACAAATGAAAGGCACTTCTTACGCAGTGCTGCAACCTCGGACTTGTACGCAGCCGTGGTTTATGAGGACTCATCTGGACCGATCCGCGATTTCTACCATCTACATTTACATCGGAGCAACGTCTACGATTCGACGGCATGTGAGTGTGATCCTGAAACGCAAGCTGATGTCAACCACATCCTGTTCAGGTGCCCCAAATTTGACCGTGAACGTTTGAACTTCTCGCAGACACTGGTGATGATGTGATATCCCCTTTCCTAGTCAGCTTCTTCCCTTTTGATTACAAAAGCCATTCGTCTGTATAAATTCATAATTAAGTTTATTAAGACCACTGGACACAATCTACAAGTATTAACTGTGTTGGTAATATATTCTAAGGTTTTGCTTGTGAATATTTGAAAATGTTACAGAATTAATTGAATTGTAATGTAATGCAGCTTTCGCTTAGTTTCCACTCTCCCATTTTGACAAAATGTACTTCTGTTTTTTGTTTATTGAAATATATGTACATTGCCACTGTATGTTGTAGATGGCCACATTGAGTTAACACTCAGAAGGCCAAATAAATTAAATAGATAAATAAATGAAAAATACCACTCGCTACTATTGCATGATTATTACTGGCGTCGCAGCGACAGAGATAAAGATACACGCAGCTGAGCTGCTCGCAAATATTATTACATAGATGTTACAGTCCGCATTTTACAAATATCATCTCTTACAGTGACATAAAGTCACCTTTGAATGTCTCTCTTGTACTGAAGGAGAAGTGTGCAAATTTTCATCGGAATAAAACTGTAGACGGCTGTCGAAGTATGTTATGAAGTATCATCCGCCCTGCATATTACAATTTCTTATGTAGACCGTAATTTTTCTTGTTTTGAAGAACAAGTGTCAAGAGTAAAAGATTTTATCGCAGTCAGATGAACGGCATAGCGGCGCACGAAATACAAATCTAATCTGAAATTACCAGAATAACCATTTTCAATTATTTTGATTTTTCAGTGCCAGAAACTACGCCCAATAGTGAATCTAAACCATCCAGAGACCAACTAAAACACACACACACACAATTTCATCAAAACCAGTCCTGCGTATTAGAAGGAGTTCAGTGACATCCAAATTCTCTCTCAACAATTTTGTGTAGTGTCTTTTCATACAGGCTTCGTTGAGATGAGTTGCCTTTTCATACAGGCGTCGTTGAGATGAGTTTTTTCTGTGTAGCACAATTAGAATTAAAATCGAAAAATTGATTAAGCACGGTTATCACGTATGTAAATTTGGTAAAACTTGTGACATTAAATAATAGCATCAGAGGAAGTCTTGAAATCGTAACACGGCGCCGAATATTGAATACTTGCCCAATCTAAATGGGTAAAGGTTAAGTTCCGTGCTCTTGCCGTAGGTGGGTTAACAGGCTGCCACAACACTGATCTAACAACATAAATACTACGATCATTAATCCTAATAAAAACTATCATTTGCTTTAAATTGGACCTAATCACACACAATGTGCGAAGTACACCCCTGGCCATTAAAATTGCTACACCACGAAGATGACGTGCTACAGACGCGAAACGTAACCGACAGGAAGAAGATGCTGTCATATGCAAATGATTAGGTTTTCAGAGCATTCACACAAGGTTGGCGCCGGTGGCGACACCTACAACGTGCTGACACGAGGAAAGTTTCCAACCGATTTCTCATACAAAACAGCAGTTGACCGGCGTTGCCTGGTAAAACGTTGTTGTGATGCCTCGTGTAAGGACGAGAAATGCGTACCATCACGTTTCCGACTTTGATAAAGGTCGGATTGTAGCCTATCGCGATTGCGGTTTATCGTATGGCGACTGTGCTACTCGCGTTGGTCGCGATCCAATGACTGTTGGTAGAATATGGAATCGGTGGGTTCAGGAGGGCAACGGCCTCCTCGTATCACTAGCAGTAGAGATGACAGGCATCTTATCCGCATGGCTATAACGGATCCCTGACAACAGATGGCTACGTTTGCAAGACGACAACCATTTGCAAGAACAGTTCGACGACGTTTGCAGCAGCACGGACTATCATCTCGGAGACCATGGCTGCAGTTACCGTTGACGCTGAATCAGAGACAGGAGCGCCTGCGATGGTGTACGCAACGACGAACCTGGGTGGACGAATGGAAAAACGTCATTTTTCGGATGAATACAGGTTACGTTTACAGCATCATGGTGGTCGCATCCGTGTTAAGCGACATCGCGGTGAAAGTACATTGGAAGCGTGTATTTGTCATCGCCATACTGGCGTATCACCCGGCGTGATGGTATGGGATGCCATTGGTTACACGTCTCGGTCACCTCTTGTTCGCATGACGGCAGTTTACATTTTAGATGTTTACGACCCGTGGCTCTACCCTCCATTCGATCCCTGCGAAACCCTACATTTCACCAGGATAATGCACGACCGCATGTTTCAGGTCCTGTACGAGCCTTTTTGGATACGGAAAATGTTCGACTGCTGCCCTGGCCAGCACATTCTCCAGAGCTATCACCAATTGAAAACGTCTGGTCAACGGTGGCCGAGCAACTGGCTCGTCACAACACGCCAGTCACTACTCTTGATGAACTGTGGTATCGTTTTGAATCTGCATGGGCATCTGTACCTGTACACGCCATGCAAGCTCTGTGTAACTCAGTGCCCAGGCGTATCAAGGCCGTTATTACGACCAGAGGTGGTTGTTCTGTGTACTGATTTCTCCGGATCTATGCACCCATGCCAGTTCTAGTATAATATATTTGTCCAATGAATACCCGTTTATCATCTGCATTTCTTCTTGGCGTAGCAATTTTAATGGCCATTAGTGTATCAGTAAGGTCAGATGAGTAGTCGAAGGTCATTTCGTGACCCAGCGGCCGTGCTGCAGTCGTTACACTGTTAGCTTCTCCCGTAGGTCACCAAGGTGACGCAGCGTCAGGCCTGTCTAGCAGTTGTGTGGGTCGCCGACCCGTCTGGATGCCAAAATCTGAAGTGAGGTACCCACCGTTATGCAACGTGCAAATTATTACGTAGACACTGCATTTCCTCCTGTTTTGAAGCCAAAGTTGGTATGACGTTCAAAAAATTAAAAAAAAATGTTTCTTTTAACTACTTATACTTAATGTGGATATTACTTTTATAAATACGACTTGGGGGTATAGTCTGAAATATATCAAGCTTCATTGATTTTTATGTTATTTTAACGTCACACAGATAACTTAAAATGCCACAAAAGAATCTTTTTTATAGAGCACGGCAATCTCAGGCGGGTTCTTTATAGCTGTTACTACAATAGTCTGGTAATCATTATTGATATTGAGAAAAAAGAAATACATCAATACGTTATGGCGCCATAGCCTAAACAAATCTGGTATTTGCAAAAAACTATTATTTCGGCTAAATAATGCTGAAAATATTTCGTCAACGGCACAGAAAGTTTTATGCATAATACAGGTCTTCGGTCCGTAGACTTAAACTCTACTGACGCTAACTTCAACAGACTTATGTTCCTTTAACACACATACAGCCATGCCCGAATTAAGAAGCCAACCTGCGGTGGGAGAAGCCATTCCCACGTGACAAAGCAGTTGATTTATGTATACGGTGAATCAGCTAACATTACCAATGTAAATGTTTCGTAAACCACAACAAATACTGAATAACTAATTCCACACACCTAAATTGAGGAGTGAGGCTAGTGTAATTGGTTAAAAATGTTCAAATGTATATAAACTTATGGGACCTATGTGACGTTCTCTGGGGTGGCCAAAAGGAAAGCTTCAATATTTAATATGTAAAGATGTATCTGTCGTAGTCAAAGTCAGTGTCTAAGTATAAATATAGTCTGGTAAATTAATAATTATCAATGGCTGTATTGTTTTCTTAAATAAATACTCTGATCAATTAAATAAGACGACGCCTCTTGTTACGATTGTCTCTTTACTGTCTGATCCTGTCGTTTGTGGTTGTCGGCATATGTTTTACAGATTGCATGTCCTGTGGCCGTAATTACTGATGTGTGTGGTGTGTAATATAAATGTTGCTTAATGTAAGAATACGTGATCTTTCAGCATAAAAGTAAATGTTTTTTTGTTTTGATAGGTAGATATTAGATGTAACATTAGACTCGCAGTTGCCCTAGAATGGCCAATTTTAATGAACATTTTATGTTGATTGTTGGCAGCCATCTTGCCCCAAAAACTATTTTCGTAAATTACTGTGACAATTTTACCTTCTAAATTTAGTGGTGCCTTTCATTTATTATGCATAAAACTTTCTGTGCCGTTGACGAAATATTTTCAGCATTATTTAGCCGAAATAATAGTTTTTTGCAAATACCAGATTTGTTTAGGCTATGACGCCATAACGTATTGATGTATTTCTTTTTTCTCAATATCAATAATGATTACCGGCCTATTGTAGTAACAGCTATAAAGAACCCGCTTGAGATTGCCGTGCTCTATAAAAAAGATTCTTTTGTGGCATTTTAAGTTATCTGTGTGACGTTAAATTAACATAAAAATCAATGAAGCTTGATATATTTCAGACTATACCCCCAAGTCGTATTTATAAAAGTAATATCCACATTAATTAAAAGTAGTTAAAAGAAACATTATTTTTTAATTTTTTGAACGTCATACCTAACTGCAATGGTCATCGGTCCCTAAACTTACAAACTACTTAAACTAATTTATCCTAATAACAAGACACACACACACACACACACACACACACACACACACACACACAGGCATGAACAAAGGAAGACGCGAACCTCCGACGGCGAACGGCCGCCCGCACCGTAGCGCCTTAGAGCGCACGGCTGTTCTGCCGCGGCGTGTAATTGGTTAATATAAACCAAACAAAATGCATGGAATTATAATTTTTAGTACAAACCTATGTTTTTTAATGGAAACTATTGTTCCTTATACAAACTGAAAATAGAAAAAAAAAAAAAATACTTTATCAATGCTGTATGTTACAATGAAAAATGTTGATTACATCCAGATTTACTGTAACCTAATGTTGATGGTAGAAACCTCAGAGGCTCAGTCGCTTGTTGTGACAAACGAGATGAAAGATCAGCGATCAGCATCTGTAGGGGTATGTTTACGAAGACTACAATCAGACGGGTTTAGCTGTAATGCGATATTTTGCTTTTTCTACTTGTCTGCACAGTGCAAGTAAGAAGTACGCACAGTAGTGAAGTGAGAAGCTAAATGATTTTAAGCAGGTCGGAAGTACAACAGTGTGTACCAGGGAGGTGGGAACAAACGCAGGCGCTGATGCCTCAGCTGTGAGGCCGAGGACAGCCATCTTGATTCCAACAAAGCACTGCTGTATTTACCTTGTTTGCGTATGCTTGTCGCTCGTTTTTGGAAGGATTTTACACTTGTTCATGTGTACGAATAGTTCTGATTGTGACGCGAAATTGAAGGAAATACCATTTAATGAGTAATTTGCCTCGCTAACGTGTGATTTCCCACTTTTATTGTGGACGAACCTATACAACATCTTTACTTGTAATGTAGCGTATTTTTCCCTTTCCGATTTGCTAAAACTGAAAGTTATTTCTCCCTTTAACATACTATTTGCGAATGAACAAGGAATAAAATATAAATTTGATTTTTATTAAGTTATTGATTTCGAAAGCAAAACCTAGTTTCAGTATTAATGAAACTTACTACACAAAGATAAGATATCGTCAGTGTGCTCATAAATCTGGCATTGGTTCAGTCAATCGAATTATTTCATCTGACGATCGTCAGATTAGCTAAAGAAAGAACCCACGTCTGTAATTCGTAATATTGTGATAAATACTATTTTTAAACAGAATGACCGCAATATTTTTCGTTTTCCGAAATCTAATTTTAAACAAAAACTTGAAACAACCAGTCTGAGGACGTTACTTGCTTATATGATGCAATTAGCGACTGTAAATACAGACACAGCTGTAACGCACTGTCAGTATTTTGGTCGGAGTGTCATAGCGGCCATGGCTTCAGAGTGTAGTACGGCTGGTATACAATGCGTCATCTCCCTTTATTGTTTCCTCCAAGGTATGCACAATGTTGGAGGAACTGTGAAAATGGTTTATTCTCACTCTGAAAAGACAGAGATGATACTCATCTACGAGGAGTGTAGAAAAAATGCAGAGGAAGCCTGAAAATTCCATGCAGATAGGTACCCAGACAGAGATCACCCAAGGTGCCGCACATTTGAAAACATCTACAAACAATGGCAACAACAGGTGTGGTCATAGCACGGAATTGGGTCCGTTACAAACCCATCGCAGGAGAAGCGGGCGCAGTTGGTGTGTTAGCTGCTGTTATCGCGGACCCGCACATGAGTTCACGTGACTTTGTCACAGGCAGTATAATGAGTCAAAGTGGTGTGTGATGCACATATTCATTGTCACAAATTTCACCCGTATCATGTGTCGCTGTGTCAGCAATGACATGGTGATGACTTAAAAATCGAGCGAATTTCTGTCATTGGGGATTAATAAAGAACGCATTGCCGTTCTATGATGCAAGTTTTACAAACCACAGGCCAGTGAATTTACGAAAATACATTACTAGTCCGTCGACAATCCTTGCTGTCTGTGGAATTTAAACATGTGGTGCGGAGTAATTGGCGACCATCTCATTGATACCCACTTCATTGAAGGCACCCAGACAGCTGCAAAATACATCAAGTTTCTACAAAACGACGTGTCAACTTTTTTAGAAAATTTACCGCTGGAAACGCGTAGACGTATATGGCATCAACATTATGGCGCTCCTGCACATTCTGCAGTTAACACTAGGCTGACTCTTGACAGAATGTTGGACGGGCTTTTCGTAGAGGAAGCATAAATTGGCCAACCCTTTCAATGAGGGTACGTTGAAGAAGAACGTGTACTGTGAACATGTCTACAACCCCAGAGGATGTCAGACATCGAATTGAAGCAGCCTGTGGCAACATTGCACCATGTGTAGGCTACTGCGTCGTGTAAGACAACCAAATAATGGGCACCACTTTGAACATTTAGTGGCCTCAAACATTGGGACGCACACTTTTACGTTCTGCAAATGAAAACAAAAATCAATTTGTAATTTTAACTGAATTCTTATGTTAATGTACATTTTCTTCAGAGAAAAAGACTAATAAAAATGTTATCAAGCTGTTCAAGTCTCTTCTGTACCTACATTACATCACTGTTCTTTTTGTATTGCTAATTCATTCGGTTCTCTACAAGACACACAACTAAACTGTTGAGGAGTTACTCAAGCGTCAACTTAAGGGTACAATAACTCTGGATGTAATTAATATTTTACAATGCAACAAACGAAACCGGTTAACTATATTTTTTCTATTTTCGTTGTGCTAAAAGTAATAGCAGATTTCCATCTAAAAAGACATAGATTTGTGTTAAAATCATAATCCCGAACATTTTAATGAATTGTCTAAACCAATTGCACCAGCCCCATTTCTCACTTCCATTTCTCACTTTCGGTCTGTGATATCAGTTATTCAGTCTTTGTTTTGGTTTACGAAACACTTCCAGTGGGGATGTTAGCTGACTCACCATGTATACAGGCAATGTCTCAGGAAAGACGTCCCGCCTGCCGGATGCCGCTGTGCGAGTAGTCTGACTTTTGCGACCGCACCGAGTTCGGCCGTATAAAAATCCCGGGTCCAGTCCTACAGCAGAAGCAACGTGTGCGTGTGTTCTTCACTGAGAGACTAAGTGGTTGAATGTTTTGTTTTGAATTTAACATAGAATTTCAATTCCTTGTGGTATACACGAAGGATCAACCTGTGTTTCTTGTGTTGAAGAACACAAAAACGAAATCGTATGTGGAATGTTGGCTTAAGTTCGTACGGAAATTTCCCGGTGTGCATGTTGCCAATGAATCGACTATACGCAGACTAGAGAAGAAGTTTCAGGAGACTGGATGTGTGATAGAAAAACGAAGGCTTAGGGAAGGTAGTGTTTTAATTAATTTAAATAAATTAGATGAGATAGGGGAGGCACTGGAAAAGAAGTCCGAGAAAATCTCTGCAGCGTTCGGCGCTTCATATGTGTGTGTCAAGACCATCTGGTCACAGAGCTGAACAGAAACTGAATCTGAAGCCGTACAAAATAACAGTAGTGCAGCAACTCACGAACTCAGACAATGTTAGTCCACGTCGATGTTGTAATTGCCTGTAACAGTCCATGCACGATGGGGAAGGTGATCCTGAGACGCAGTTTTTTTTTCCTGATGAAGCAGGGCTGCATTTCTCAGAGTATGTAAATTCTCGGAAAAATCGACATTGGCGCTCCGAAAATCCTCGTTAATTACATCGACAACCTTTGCGTGATGTGAAAACTGAGGTGTGGTGTGCAATTAGTGCAAGGCGAATTATTGGACCAGTCATTTTTCACGAAACAATAAATTCTGACATGAACAATATTCTGCTAATTTTTTTTTCCCGAGAATTTTTACCCAACGAAAAGATGTAGGGTTATTTCATGCAGGACAAAGCAAGGCAACAAAAATCCAACCCTTCTATGACACCAGTACGAATTGTTTTTGATTATACTGGTAGGATAGTTGACTGGCGTCCTAGTTCCTCAGATCTAAACCCTTGTGCCTTTTATCTCTGGGGAATGTTAAAAGACAAGTTGTTTGGAAGCAATCACCACAGACTCGAAGAGCTGGAAGACAGCATTCTTCTAGTCATTTCCCAGATTTCATTTCCCGAAATTCGTCAAGTGTTTGCAAGTGTGTTCAGTAGATGAGAGGCTGCTCTTTCCACAGAGGGACATCTGTTTAAGCACCTACTGCAAATAAAGGCAAGCTTAACGTTGTTTACCAAGCTTGATCCTATGTTGTAATATGTTAATCATGAACAGCAATCACTGGCAATTTTTTTTGTTACTACATATGTAAATTTCGGTCTCTGTGCGGCTCTTGTCTGTGCTTTAAAAACTTGATTTAAAACATATAAAACTTTTCGATCTTTCTGTTGAAGATACGTTCACACAATACAGTGAGGATGGTCGGACAGCGACCGAAATGTAGGTATGCAATAAGAAATAAATATTTGCGACTGCCTGCTGTTCATCGTTAACATAAACGTTGTTTACACTTAAATTCAGTGGCTGCGCCCGCGTTAGATCTGAGTCCCAGAGTCGGGCGCGGCGGCTGCCGGCGGATGCGGCGGCGGTGGCCGGCGTCCATGCCGCGGACATCTCGCGGGCGTCTTTCGTGAGACACCCTCTGTATACAGACGACTAGCTGAAAATCCGGTGTGGCCCGGGTATTTATTTGTTTACTTATTCCAGCCTTGAGTTAGCACTGACCATGTCCCTCCTCTCTCTGTCGATTTCCTCTTTTTAAAAACATGTAATATTTATGGTGAACTTCGTATCACTTACCTCTTAATATAAATCATATGTATTTTAGACCGAGTAGCTTTATAAAGGCTTCTGCTTTGAACGTCAAATGTTCAAAATTTTATCGCAATCGTACGAATGATATTGATATCCCAAAGAAAACAGCTCTTACAGTTTTCCCACAAATTTTCCTAATTTCTGGCCAACTATTCCAAACTTTTACTTCACTCAAACCTTCCTCTCGCTTTGAACGTCGAATTTGCAAAATTTTATCGCAATCAGATGAATGGTACTGATATTTCATAGAAAAATCTCTTTCTATTTTTCCTGTATTTTCGAATTTACAGGGAAAATTTTCCAAATTTCTATTTCATAAGAACGTTACTCTTGCTTTGAACGTCAAATATGCAAAATTTTATCACAACCAGACGAATGATATTGATATCCCATTGAAAAAAGCTCTTTCAATTTCTCACGAATTTCCAAATTTTTCGGGTAACTTTCCCGAATTTTTAGTTCATAAGAACGTTCATCTTTCGTTGAACGTCAAATGATCAAAATTTTATCGCAAGCGGATGAACGGTTCTCAACTTATAGTATTGATTACATTTAGGCACACATTGAAAAAGAAACTTGGTTCGAATTTTGCGACTTTCCTTTTTAACTGTCTCTATTTTTGTTTGTTTTGTTTTTTAGTAAAAACTTTTCCAAGACTACAATGAACAAAACAACAAAAGAATTGCCCCTCTCCGACCTGCGAATAGTCAGTTATAGTGCTGAATTCAATCAAAAGCACATTGAAACACGCACTTTCAGTTTTTCTCAAATTTACCAATTTTCCGGTAGAGTTTCCAAAAAAAAGAAAAAAAATTCTTACAAACCTCGTCCTGGGAAGCCGTACTCAAGTGATGCTCTTACAACCATGTGGCAATTTATTTTTATTCGTATAAAAAAGTCGCTTTTGGTTTTTTCCTAAATTTTCCTAGTTTCCGGACGACTTTTAAAGTATGCAGTTCTTTTTGACCTAAGAACGCTCAGCGGATCAAGCAGTTTCATTTGCGCTTTTGAACACTTGCATTGATTGACTCTGAAGAAAGCTAGGCATTAAAATTCAATTTTACTTCGATTTTTCCCCAACTTTTTTGTCATTCCTCTAACGGTGCACGGATCCTCTAGTAACTATTAATTCAATAAATGTCATACATATCTTATATTTAGTCCATAAACTTGCGGAAATTCAGCCGTAACCACATATTTACTTCTGCTGATATTTCGGCCGCAAACCGTCCGGCCATCCTCGGTGCGAGTCTGAATTACGGCTGAATTCCCGCACGTTTATGGCCCAAAATATACGCCGTGAAAATATGAGTATCTTATAAGGTAAAAAAAAGGTAAAGCAGTCAACAATCCGAAGATTGGGTTGGACAACATAGTGCTTTACTAGGCATGGTCCTGTTTGGAGGTGGTATGCCGTTGCCTTTCTCCGACCTACGAACTGACTTACCCAGCCAGTTAGAGGGGGACCTACAGTTTAACGCGGGTTCCGAACCAAGGTGCTACTCGGTATTTCTCACATCAGCAACACTGTCAGAGGCGAAAGAAGTGGAAAGTGACAGATAAACATCCTAGGACCTTGAGGGGGATCGAACCCGTAAGCTTTGGATTCATAGTCTGGCACTCTACCACTGTGTTAAGGAGCCGCAATTTCTTACATTATTTGTGTCTTCAGTGGCACGATTTTCTCTCATACACACAAAACGGCACCAAAGATACTTCTCATGTGGATAGTGGTCGAGTAGCCAATAACCATTTCAATAAGAACTTTGTGCCAACCTCGGAAAAGTTGTCGTTTGAGCGTACACCACCCGTTTAGCAACACGTTATGTGTCGTTAGGGGTTACTTTTCAATATAAAAGGTACACTGTTTCGCACTTATGATAGGTGGGTAATGTATTGACCATATCCTATGAAGGGTTAACGTCACTACGCGACGCTAGCGCCGCCTCCAATTCTGAGCGTGTGACCGCCCTCGACCGTCGCCAGCTGAGTCAGGGGCGGATCGTGGGTTCGATTCTGGAGGGGGTCACGGGACACATAGTTCGTGTTTCTCGTCCATGCCCCCCCTCCCCATCCTACTTGAAGATATACCCTGTCGATATGCTCACTTTCAAAATATCACCTATTTCGTCTAGAACACTTTGGAAGTGTAATTTTAATAAAAGTAAATTTAATAATCTCGATATAATTATTTAAATTGATTTTTTTCATCATAAGTGACACTTTAATGGAATAATAATAATAATAATAATAATAATAATAATAATAACAGTTATAATACCTAATAATTTGTTTACGACAGAAAATAGCACAAAATTGAAGGAAGGAAGAAGTTGCCAAAAAATTACACACTTTCAGCATCATCATAAATTGCAATTCCGGTAAAAAAAAGTGTTTTTGAAAAAAAAAAAGTGTCCAAAACTTTGCAAACTATACCTGTCACGCAGTTAATTTAAGAACTATAATAACATCTTTGATAACGACGTAAATTGCACAGTGTGAAATCGAAGTGCGTTTCAATTAGCACCAGGACTGGTGTGCAAACTGTGGCTATACGATTGTATGAAGGATAAGAATACTGATTATTTCAGACGTGTATGTGAGAAATGGGGGGGGGGGGCTTCGAATAAGCGTTATAATAAGCGAACAATATAGACCGAGGATATTTGAAGTGGTTAATGTAATGTAGAAAAATAAATGAAATTGCAATGAAGGCTTTCACGACCGGATGCCATAGCTGCTGGTAGAACTTCCGGGTTACAAGAATGAACACCATAGGTGCAGCAATTAGAGCGAACAGACTGAGATGGTGGGGTCATGTTAAACGCATGGGAGAAGCAAGGTTATCTAAGAGACTCATGAGCTCGGCAGCGGAGGTTAAGAGGAGTCGAGGTAGGCGAATAAGAAAGTACTTAGATTCGGTGCAGAATGATTTTGAAGTAAAAGGCATAACGTCAGACGAGGCATCAATGTTAACATTGAATAGGGGATCATGGAGGAATTTTATTAGAGGTACTATGCTCCAGACTGAACGCTGAAAGGCATAATCAGTCTCTAATGATGATGATGACTTGCAGCATATAAAAAGAAAACTACTCCGACCATAACAGCCCTTTGTCCTTAGCGCACACGGTAACAATTTCGCTAGATCTACATCTACATGGGATACTCTTCAAATCACATTTAAGTGCCTGGCAGAGGGTTCATCGAACCACAATTATAATATTTATCTTCCATTCCATTCTCGAATAGTGCGTGGGAACAATGAACACCTGAATCTCTCTGTTCGAGCTCTGATTTCTCGTATTTTATTCTGATGATCATTTCTACCTGTGTAAGTGGGAGTCAACAATATATTTTCGCATTCGGAGGAGAATGTTGGCGATTGGAGTTTCGCAAGTAACCCACGCCGCAGCGATAAGCGCCGTTGTTGTAATGATTCCCATCCCAGATCCTGTATCATTTCCGTGACGCTGTCTCCCCTGTATCGTGACAATACGAAACGAGCTGCCCTTCTTTGGACTCTTTCGATGTTCTCCATCAAACCCACCTGATAAGGATCCCACACTCAGCTGCTATACTCCAAAAATGGACGGACAAGCGTAGTGTATGCAGTTTCTTTTGTAGTTCTGTTGCATGTTGTAAGAGTTCTGCCAATAAAACGCAGTCTCTAATTCGACTTTCCCACGATATTATCTACGTGTTCTTTCCAATTTAAGTCTGAAGTAATAGTAATTCCTAGGTATTTTGTGGAGTTTACGGCCTTCACATTTGATTGATTTATGTTGTAAAGAAAGTTTAACGGATTTCTTTTCGTACTCATGTGGACGACTTCACACTTCTCATTATTTAGAGTCAATTGCCAATTTTTACACCATACTGATATCTTATTCAGATCGTTCTGCAGTTGGTTTTGATCTTTAGATGATTTTACTAGACGGTAAATGACGGCGTTATCTGCAAACAACCTAAGAGAGCTACTTAGATTTTCCCCTAAATCGTCTATGTAAATAAGGAACAGGAGAGGACCAATAACACTACCCTGTGGAACGCCCGATATCACCTCTGTTTTAGTCGATGCTACGAACTGTGTCCTCTCTGACAAGAAATCCCCTATCCAATCGCAAATTTGTGGCGATATGCCATAACCACGCATCTTGATTAAAAGCCGTTTGTGAGTTACGGTGTCAAAAGCTTTCTGAAACTCAAGAAATACGGAATGGATTTGCGAACCTTTGTCGATAGCACCGATCACTTTGCTAATTCGGCTGCTATCTGGTGCGAATCATTGCCGCCACCAATAGGGAGTGTTCCAAGTGGCCAACCATCCGGCAACAGTCGCGCAGACTCGCGAGGGCTCGCCTCTCGCCTCTCTGCCTTCCAGCAGGTGCATAGACGCACGGCGGCGGCAGCAGCAGCGGCTGCCCGCGGTCCCGGAACTGGGCTGCGCGGAGTCTGCGGGGCGTCGGGTGCAACGGCCGGCCGCGGCTCGGCTTCTGGGAAGCGGCAGCACCCAGCACCGTGCGGCACGTGGGCGCGCCCGCGACAAGCGGCCACTCCCCTGCTGCGGGAGGCCGCCAAACGCGGCGCACCTGACTCCCAAAACACGACAACCGAACTGACACCATCTCCAAGCTCCACTGGCAGTGAAACGTGCACGATAAGGAGTCCAGACAAAAAGGTGACAGAAGCTTTCGAAATGTGGTGCTACAGACGAGTGATGAACATTGTAAGGGTACCCGGATCTACATCTACAACCATACTCCGCAAGCCACCCTTGAGGAGTGACATTTGCGGGGAAAGAGAATGTGTAGACACTTCCGGGGAGACCCGGACGCTGCAGGTAGTGAACGGGGTGTTCCAGATGTAGGGATACACCACCCCTACTCCTCGCCCTCCAGCCGCTACCTGTGCCGTATTCAGGGAAAGGCCCACCGAGCGAGGTGGAGCAGTAGTAACGGGACGTTCGCTAAAAATAGCGTATATTACAAGATTCACGTCTCTCGCATTCCGGCCCAAAATTGGCATGGGCCTATATTTCACATTCATTGAAAAATGCGAATTTTTCCGGTACCTACTATTTACTTTATACATATTAAAGGGCAGAATATAAAGTTATCTCGCAATATTTCTGATTAAATAGTGTTTCACATCAAAATACCATTTATCACAATTTCGGATTTACTGCATTTTGAGTCAGAATTCGCACCTATATTCAAATTTATCGCAAATGCGAATTTTTCCTGTCCATAGTAATACCTCTAAAAATAAACAGCTGATCAAGGCACTAAAACCAAGGACAAATCTTTGGGTGTATTTCTACAAAAACTAAAACACAATTTGATCGTGGAATTATATATAATCTCATTATAAAGGTTTTTTGTAGGTGGTTTTGAGCAGCTTTTAAATATGTTAGAAATTGCATTATGAAATATAGACAGCTACTCGTTATGTTTATTATGAGATATCGATTTCGGCTAATTTCAGGTCATCTTCAAGTCTCAAACAACAGGTGTTACTTATGCATTTTCCAGTGGCACTCATAACCTTTAACTGTTTACACACGAGGTCTAACGTTGTTAATCGCGTTAGCGATGAAAACAGAAGCCAGAATCTTTTCGTCTAAATAATATATTGGTGTGATGTCTTATTTTGAAAGACCAGACATCACACCAATACAGCTCTCGTTGAAATGGAACGGTATGATGTCGTTACGTAGCACAGCACGGCCGACTAGAAACGCAGGAGAAGTGCAAACAACGTTCTTTCCTCAGAGGTATGATTATAATTGGGTTCGGCTTAGACTTCTGCAAAATACAGTCTATACGGCGAAGATTACACCAAAATATTTAACTTTTCGTCTACTTTGGCGATAGAACCAAATTTTAGAATCGTGTCTACTATGTAAAGATTTAGCAACACAAAACGCTTCTAGTCCATAACTTCACTGGTTTTCGAGTTCTGAATTTTTAATATGTTTTTGATGTTATTATAGAAAAAACAAATTTGGGACTCACACTAAAATTTTCATATGGCAGATTTTGTAGGTTCATTCACAAGACATAATTCAAAGGTTCTGTGCAGTGCGTTCTGTGTTGACAGTGTGGAAACTTGACAACAGCAGTGCTAGACTTCTTGGTGTGCCTGTACCCAGGAAAAGCCATAAGCGGCCCAAAGGGCCCCGGGTTCTCCGCAAGTGTCACTCCGCGCAAGTGTCACTACCCGCAAGTGTTCCAACCCCCCCTTGAGTACCACTATCGATTTTCCCTCCTATTCCAGTCACGTATTGTTCCCATTCGCAGTTGATGTCATATATTCCGTGAATATGAAACAATAACAACTTCAGAATCAGAAGTGACGTCTGTTCTTTGGGAACAGACACCACATATATATATTTAGAGATCGCGCTGGCCAGGGACGTTGCCCCAAGTCTCGCAGAGCATTGTGTGGGCGAGCAACAACACATCAACGTCCTGTTGCAACAATGGCAAAAAAAGTTTCTTACAACAGTTTGTAAGTACTGAGAACTTGTCAGTGTTCCCTACACAAACACAAAGGTGAACGAGAGTTGTAGCTTATCGCACCCCACACCACAAGGACTTGGGTGGTGCCAATGCGTCTTAAAAAGAAGAATGCACTCCACGAGATAGTACTCGCCAGGTCTACGTTGTATGCACAGACGATAACTTGCGTACAGGCAGAATATGAGCGTGAAAGCACATTGCGCCTATCCAACCATTTATGTTAACTAAATGGCGAAACGCTCTGGGCTGATTTCTATATTTTACCATTAACAGTGACTCACGGCTGTTAAGATGAATTTAAAAATTTTCTATCCTCTGATTCACCTGATACATTGGTTGGAATTGTGTCAGCTTTACTACAGAGATGATGCGAACATATTGAAAGATAAATACGGATAAAAATATAATAATAAAAAACATAAAAACATTGTTAACAGAAAGAATAAAAATTATGTAATACATCTACATCTACAACCATACTCCGCAAGCCACCCGACGGTGTATGGCGGAGGGTACCTTGAGTACCACTATCGATTTTCCCTCCTATTCCAGTCACTTATTGTTCGCGGAAAGAAGGATTGTCGGTATGCCTCTGTGTGGGCTCTAATCTCTTTCACGATCTCTTCGCGAGATATACGTAGGAGGGAGCAATATACTGCTAGACTCCTCAGTAAAGTTATGTTCTCGAAACTTCGACAAAAGCCCGTACCGAGCGATAGAGCGTCTCTTCTGCAGAGTCTTCTACTGGAGTTTATCGATCATCTCCGTAATGCTTACACGATTACCAAATGATCCTGTAAAGAAGCGCGCTGCTCTCCGTTGGATCTTCTCCACTTCCTCTATCAACGCCACCTGGTACGGGTCCCACACCGGTGAGCAGTATTCAAGCTGTGGGCGAACAAGTGTACCGTAATCTACTTCCTTTGTTTTCGGACTGCATTTCCTTAGAATTATCCCAATGAATCTGGCATCTGCTTTACCGACGATTGATTTTATATGGTCGTTCCATTTTAAATCCCTCCTAATGACTACTCCCAGATACTTTACGGAATTAACTGCTGCCGGCCGCGGTGGCCGAGGTGACTGAAGGCGCTCCAGTCACGGTCAGCACGGCCACTACGGTCGGGGGTTCGAATCCCCCCTCGGGCATGGATATTTGTGCCGTCCTAGTTCGTAAGTAGTTCAAAAGTAGTTTGTAAGTTTAGGGACTGATGACCCCGTAGTTAAGTCCCATAAGCTTAACAAACATTTGAACATTTTTTGAATTAACTGCTTCCAGTTGCTGCCCTGCTATAGTGTAGCTAATGATAAAGGATCTTTCTTTCTGTGTATTCGCAGCACATTACACTTGTCTACATTGAGCTTTAATTGCCTATCCTTGCACCATGCGTCAATTCGATGCAGATTTGCCCGTGTCTAAAATAAGGTTTTCTGTAGAAGCGTACAAAACCGTTTATTTGCACGTAATAAAAGGGTACATTTATGTTAAAGCACTGTGATAAACAACATTTCTGGCAGTTCCATTTGGAGTATGTACAAAAAGATTTTCGTCTTTGGCCACTCTGGAGCAGGCTACATACAACTGCCCATGAGAGAAGCATGGTGTCTGCGAGTCTACAAAATTTCATCAAGATCGGAGCAAAACTGCGGATTTTGGCGAAATCCATAACTACCTTCCACCATGCCCTGAACGAAATTTTATGTAGACAGTGCCCTCCCTCTTGTTTCGAAGGTCAATTGTGCAAAATTTCATCAAGATCAGAGCGAAGATATAGATTTACAGGGTCACATTGAAAACGCACTTTCACTTTTTTTTTCTCAAAAAATGGAACATAACCTGTTTAAGAACCTTCCCCGTGTAATTTAGTGTACGTTATTTGGCTGTCTGGATCTTGAGTTATAAGAGAATAGACAGAAAGACAGACAACAAATGCGTCTTATAAGTATAGAGATATCAAGTAATTAATGAGGTGCTCAACAGAATTGGCGACAAAAGGAGTTTCTGGCATATCCTAAGACAAGGGCTAGGTTGGTCCGACTCATTCTGAGACATCAAGGAATCGTCAACTTAGCATTACAAGGAACTTCAAATGTTCAAATGCTTGTGAAGCTTATGAGACTTACAAACTTACAAACTAGGTCTACTTATAAACTAGCTTATACTAAAGACAGCACAAACATCCGTGACTCGCACATCAGAGCATAACGCCTCAATCCGCGGCTTGAAGGAAGTGTCTGCGGTAAAAATCGTAGAGAGAGACTGAAGGATCTACATCTAAATATATATAGAAAGACTGAAAATCACATTTAAATGCCTGGCACAGGGTTCATTAACCACTTTCATAACCCTAAGTGGGTGCTAGCAAAACATTTTCGCATTCAGAAATAAAAGTCGGTGATTGAAATTTCGTAAATAGATCTCATATCGTGCAACATTTCCGTGACGCTTTCCCCACCGTAACGTGATAAAACAAAACGAGCTGCCCTTCTCTGAACCTGCTCAATGTCTTCCGTCAGTCCCACCTGGTGAGGGTCCCACAAGGGGCAACAGTACTCCAGGACAGGACGCACAAGTGTGATGTCGGCAGTCTCTTTGGTGGAGCTGGTGCATCTTCGAAGCGTTCTGCCAATGAAACGTAACATTTGGTTCACCTTCCCCTCAATATTTTCTGTGTGTTCTTTCCAGTCTAAGTTGTTCGTAATTGTAACTCCTAGGTATTTGGTAGAATTTACGACCTCAAGGTTTGACTGATTTATCGTGTAATTGAAGTTCAGCGTATTTCTTTTAGTGATTATGTGTATTACTTCAAACTTTTCATTATTTAGTGCTAATTGCCAATTTTCGCCCCATGTGGAAATTTTGTCTAAATCGCTTTGTAGTTGCTTTTGATCCTCTGTTGACTTCACTAACCGATAAACGACAGTATCATCCGCGAACAGTCTAAGGGTGCTATTCAGATTGTCTCCTAGTCGTTTATAAACACAAGGAAGAGTAGGGGACCTATAACGCTTCCCTGGGGAAAGCCAGATATCTCTTCTGTTTTACTCGATGACGTACCGTCAATTACTACGAACTGTGTCCTTTCTGACAGGAAATGTGAATCCAATCGCCCAATTTGGGTGATATTCCATAAGCACGCAGTTTCATTAGATGAATACAGTAAGCAAATTCAAAAGGATGTAGGTCGCCGTACGTATTCTCAGATGAAGAGGCTTGGACAGGACAGAGTAGCGTGCAGAAACTGAAATAAATAAATAAACTGAAATAAATAAATAAATAAAATGATTACAGCGTTCAAAATGTTCAAATGTTTGTAAATCCTCGGGACTTATCGACGTTGGTTATCAGTCTCTACGCTTACAAACTATTTATGTTAAACTTCCGCGGCGGATTAGCCGTGCGCACTGTGGTGTCGTGCTGCGCTGCGCGCCGCCGTTCGCCGTCGCGGGTTCGAGTCCCTCCACGGGCATATATGCTTGTGTTGCCCTTAGGTTAGTTTACCTTAGTAAGCTACGGACTAATAACCAAGCAGTTGAGTCGGATAAATTTACAAACATTCGAGCCTTTTTTTTTTTTTTTTTTTTTTTTTTTTTTTTTTTTTTTTTTTTTTTTTTTTTTTTTAACTTGAGCTATCATGCTAAGGACAACACAAACACCCATGCCCGAGGGAAGACTCGAACCCCAGACGGCGAATGGCCGCACGCTCCGCAGCTGGGAGCCTTAGTGCGCACGGCTATTCTCTCGCGGCGTTTAAATAGTATTTTCGGTTATTATTCTTGCAAAACATGTTTTTTCGACATTAAAGCTTAATAATTAGTTAAATTTCAAGATTAGGTCACGTGATAAAAGACGCTTTGTCGTTGCCTGAAGCTTTGGTGATTACATGACACGAAGAAGGCGAAGCTTATTTTAATGCAGCGTTAGTAAAAGTTAGTAGATTTTGTCTTCACTTTCCTTCGGATAATTTTTTCGTGATGGAAAAACCGTTTACGACTTTCATGTAAGAATAGAAAAGAATTTTGTGGAGTATGATTGATACGTATAGTGCTAGCGCGTGACATTGCAACAGTTGGCAACACGAGCGAGACGGAGTGTCGACACATCCACTGGAACTGTACCTATCAATGATTACATCGTACTAGGCCACGCCTTTGCATAGTTCTGTGCGCCACTCCATCTCCATGTTTTATAAGGCAAAACTCTGCAAGAATCTGTATCATTTCTCTGCCGCATTAGTTTGAGACGTTACCTAGGAGAAGCAGGTTCCGTGCACACAGTACTTATCAGTATAGCTTCGCTTCTAGTCATGACAGGCGTGGCAGACACATATGTCAGTTACTTATAATAAGTGTCGTGTATTCAGTGCAGATATTTTACGTCTCTCTCTTAGTCCTGTCTACTGTCCAGCTATCTGAAGTATTCTCTAAATAAATTATTTATATTTTTCATATCTAATATGTCTTGCCCTGTTGCAAATGATATGGCCACTTCTGTCCTATTACTTCCTGACTCCGATTCCTGAAGCAGGATACAACATATGTACCTCACTTAAACCAAACTGTTGCTGTTTGTACCAACATATTGCCTCTAAGGATACGCACTATTACACAATAAACGAATGTAAATCAGCATTGCATCCTAGATTCAGTCTTCATTTTTCTACCATGAACAATTTACTTCTAAATTAACACTGTTATTAGTGGCCAGTGTAAAATTAAATGGTAAGTGCACAATTATCTAGTTCTAGTTCTAGTTCAGATTCACATTGAGACGCTTTGCTACGATGCGCAAGGCCGTTCCCCGTCGGGGGTTCGATTCCCCCCTCGGGTATGGCTGTTTGTGCTGTCTTTAATATAAATTAGTTCATAAGTTTAGGGACTGATGACCCTGCAATTAAGTCCCTTAAGTTTGACAAACATTTGAACATTTTTTTCGGATTCAAATTAAATCTTCTGTAAACGTATATTAATCTTGTGAGCTGCTCACTTTTCACGTAGCACTATGCATTTTTTTCGTGTTGATTTTGTTATATTTAGACTTTTTAGCTTCAATCGGAACTGTAGATTCTAAAGGAGGGTGAAAATAATAGAAAAAATATTATTTTGTAGGTACCAATATTAAATATTTTCGATGAAAAATAACCATCGAAGTTTTACATTCTTTATATCTGTAAAGTCAGGTTATCCGTTTACGCAACAGTTAAAGTAGAATAAAATTCTTGAATGTCCGTCTCCAAATCGCTTATATTTTCTAAAACATTACCGGTTTCGGGACAGCTGCCCATCTTCAGATCTGTTAAATAAATGTTATAACTGAATATAAGCTACTATTTATAAAGTATGATATCAAAAAAATTTAAAGGCAAAACATTAAAAAACATTAAAAACATACCAAAATTTAGAAGTTACAGAGTAACCTGTCCTGTAATGAACGAATGTTCACAGTCGTTACTAAAACATAGTAGTTGCCTGAGGCTTTATATAAAGTACTTGAAATCATCTGATTGGTTGGGATCCTTTTGTTAAAGTTATTGTCAATAAGTAATTATTGACTTACATATAAAAGCAATTCTGAGGTCAAGGTATAAGATAATAGTCAAGGTATAAAAAACAGTTACAAATGAGATACATAGCTGTCAAACTATAAAAGGACGTAGAAATAAGATAAAATTGGGTTCTGGATAAATATAATAACATTTTAAGTGAAACTGTTATCGAGTTAAAAAAATAAAACATATATATGTATATAAAAGTATAAAAATAAAAATACTGTTAAATATTAAAATCTCTTAAAAATGATTAAAAACAAATATTGTGGACAATGTCTTCTTTCCCGTCTGCGGATGAGGCTTCAGTGTATCAGACAGCAGTAGCCTCGCCGAGGTGTCCTCCGCCGTGTCCCATTCACCGCCGCCAGTGTGCTGAGGGCCGCCGTAGCTGGTGTTTGGCAGCGCGTTCCATTCCAGGCAAGGCTACAAAATGTCTTTAAATATTTCAAAAAAGTTTTTATGCATGAAGTCTGTTTGCTCATTTAGAAGTCTGTCCGGGTCTTTCTCCTTGTGCGCATATACTTCAAGTTCTTCAAGTACGTTTAAATGAAAGCTTTTCGGTGCCCTGTGCAACACTTCCATTTGTTCGCTTATAGTGCTGACTTGGTGTTTATTGTCTTTAGCATGCGCTCCAAATGCTGTGCGATTGCTGTTATTGCAATGCTCTTTCTATCGGACTTCAAAGTTGCGTCCAGTTTGCCCTATGTAATATTTATCGCAGCTGGCGCATTTAATCTTGTATACTCCGGAGTGAATGGGTACAAGACGCAAGATGTCACGCGGATGTTCAATAAAATTAAAAACAAATCCACTGGCATTAACATATTTAAAGATAAAAAGAAGTTTGTCATTTTAACATACAGAGGACGTGTGTCGGAGAGAATTGCGAAACACTTTCCGAAAAACATAGGGGTGGCGTTCAAAAATGATGGGCAAATGGCACAAAGATTAAGGCATAAACCTACCACGAAAAAACGCACGAAATATAGCAACTCTTTGGCGTTCATATCGTAAACAGCAATTTCAAAAATGTGAACACCAGCTCACTAATCTGTACATAATTATACTTTACACTTTTGCAGCTGCAGAACATGATACGTAATAGTGAACTAATGGAGTAACAATATTTCGTACATATTAAAAATCCAAACCTCATGCGTGATGATGTGGTTTTTCAGTAACCAAATTGTTTATGACTTTATATGTCATGAACGATATGTCGAACTTTGATATGATATCGAAGGAATATTCAGTGGTAGTATGTGTACTGTCTGTGAAGCGCATCGCGAATACAATTTACAGTGTAGAAGTAATAACTTGTAACGTCATGCCAAAATGCCGCAGATATACATCATTAACATCTGAAAAGTAGTAAGCGATAAACTTTTTTCCTTTCATGTATTTGTTGGGTTGACAGCGAGAAAAAGTTTCTTAAGCATTTGAAATTATGTTTAAAGTTCGTTGCAAGTTTCTAAGTGATCTCATTCTCAAATAGTTGGTGAATAAAATCACGCTATCACGAGCCAGAAGATGGGGCAGTTTTCATTGTTCATGAAGTGATATCCCACTCCCATGAACCACAGACATTGCCGAGGTGGGGTGGCTTGCGTGCCTCAACGATACAGATAGCCGTACCGTAGGTGCAACCACAGCGGAGGGGTATCTGTGGAGAGGCCAGACAAACGTGTGGTTCCTGAAGAGGGGCAGCAGCCTTTTCAGTAGTTACAGGGGCAACAGTCTGGATGATTGACTGAGCTGGCCTTGCAACATCAGCTAATGTGGCTTTGCCACACGGCTACTGCGAACGGCTGAAAGCAAGGGGAAACTACAGCCGTTACCTTTCCCGAGGACATGCAGCTCTACTGTATGAACATATGATGATGGCATCCTCTCCGGTAAAATATTACGGAGGTAAAATAGTCCCCCATTCGTATCTCCGGGCGGGGACTACTCAGGAGGATGTGATCATCAGGAAAGACAATACTGGCATTCTACGGGTCGGAGCGTGGAATATTAGATCCCTTAATAGAGTAGGAAAATTAGAAAATTTAAAAAGGGAAATGGATAGGTTGAAGTTAGATATAGTGGGGATTAGTGAAGTTCGGTGGCAGGATGAACAGGATTTCTGGTCAGGTGAGTACAGGATTATAAATACAAAATCAATTGGGGGTATCACAGGAGTAAGATTGATAATGAATAAGAAAATAGGAATGCGGGTAAACTACTATGAGCAGCACAGTGATCGCATTATCATTGTCAAGATAGATACGAAGCCAACACCGACAACAGTAGTACAGGTTTATATGCCAACTAGCTCTGCCGATGATGAGGAAATCGAAGAAATATATGAGGAGCTAGAGGAAATTATTCAGACAATTAAGGGAGAGGAAAACTTAATTGTTATGGGAGACTGGAATTCGGTAGTAGAACAAGGAAGGGAAGGGAAGATAGTAGGTGAATATGGTCTGGGCAAAAGGAATGAAAGAGGAAGCCGCCTGGTAGAATTTTGCACGGAACATAATTTAGTTATTACAAACACCTGGTTCAAGAATCACAAAAGAAGGTTGTATACCTGGAAGAGACCAGGAGACACCGGGAGATACCAGATAGATTTTATAATGGTAAGACATAGATTTCGGATCCAGGTTTTACATTGTAAGACATACCCAGGGGCAGATATAGACTCTGACCATAACTTGTTGGTTATGAACTGTAGGCAGAAACTAAAGAAACTACATAAAGGTAGGAAAATAAGGAGATGGGACCTGGATACATTGAAGGAAACTGAGGTTCTTAAGAATTTCCGAGGGAGCTTTAGGCAACAATTGACAGAAACAAGGGAAAATAAAACAGTAGAGGAGGAATGGGTAAAATTGAGATATGAAATGGTGAAAGTAGCAGAGGACAAAATAGGTAGGAAGGCAAAACCTACAAAAAATCCATGGATATCACAGGAGATACTAAATTTAATCGATGAAAGGAGAAAATATAAAAATGCAGTAAATGAAACAGACAAAATGGAGTACAGGCGACTAAGAAATGAGATTGACAGGAAGTGCAAAATGGCTAAGCAGGAGTGGCTAGAAGGCAAATGCAAGGATGTAGAAGAATGTATAAATAGGGGAAAAAATAGATACAGCCTACAGGAAAATAAAAGAAACATTTGGAGACAAGAAAAACAGCTCTATGAATATCAAGGACACTGATGGAAAACCAGTTCTCAGCAAAGAAGGGAAAGCTGAAAGGTGGAAAGAGTATATAGAGGGGCTCTACAAAGGAAATGAACTTCGAGACAATATTGTAGGAAGGGAAGAGGATGTAGATGAAGATAAAATAGGAGATACTGTACTGAGAGAAGAATTTGACAGAGCCCTGAAAGACCTAAGTCAAAACAAGACCCCTGGAGTAGATGATATTCCCCCAGAGCTACTGAAGTCTCTGGGAGAACCAGCCATGACAAACCTGTTTCACCTGGTGTGTAAGATGTATGAGACAGGCGAAGTACCCTCAGACTTTAAGAAAAATGTTATAATCCCCATTCCAAAGAAAGCAGGTGCAGACAGGTGTGAAAACTACAGAACCATCAGTTTAATAAGTCATGGTTGCAAAATATTAACACGAATTATATACAGAAGGATGGAAAAACTGGTAGAAGCCGACCTCGGAGAAGATCAGTTCGGGTTCAGGAGAAATGTAGGAACACGGGAGGCAATACTCACTTTACGGCTTATCCTAGAAGATTAAGAAAAGGCAAACCTACATTTCTAGCTTTTGTAGATTTGGAGAAGGCTTTTGACAATGTTGATTGGAATAAACTCTTTCAAGTTCTGAAGCAAAGCAGGAGTAAAATATAGGGAATGTAAGGTTATTTACAACTTGTACAAAAACCAGACAGCGGTTGTCAGAGTTGAAGGGCATGAAAGGAATGCAGTGGTTGGGAAGGGAGTGAGACAGGGTTGTAGCCTTTCTCCAATGTTATTCAATTTGTACATTGAACAAGCTATAAAGGAAAGCAAGGAGAAATTTGGTGAAGGAATTAAAGTTCAGGGGGAAGAACTAAAAACATTGCGTGTTGCCGACGGCATAGTAATTATTTCAGATACAGCAAAGGACCTGGAAGAGCAATTGAACGGAATGGACAGTGTGCTGAAAGGTGCATATAAGATGAACATTAACAAGAACAAAACTAGGGTAATGGAGCGCAGTGTAAGAAAATCAGGTGATGCTGAAGGAATTAGATTGGGAAACGAAGCAATAAAGGAGGTAGATGAGTTTTGTTACTTGGGCAGTAAAATAACAAATGATGGTCGCAGTACAGAGGATATAAAATGCAGAATGGCAATGAATAGAAAAGCGTTTTTGAAAAAGAGAAATTTGTTAACATCGAATATTGATTTAAGCCTAAGGAAGTCCTTTCTGAGGGTATTTGTATGGAGTGTTGCCTTGTATGGGAGTGAGACATGGACGATAAACAGTGCGGACAGGAAGAGGGTTGAGGCATTTGAAATATGGTGCTACAGAAGAATGCTGAAGATTAGGTGGGTGGATCGCGTAACTAATGAGGAAGTACTGAACAGAATTGGGGAGAAAAGAAATTTCTGGCATACTTTGACTAAAAGAAGGGATAGATTGGTAGGATACATTCTTAGACATCAAGGAATTGTGAATTTAGCATTAGAGGGAAGTGTGTGGGGTAAAAATCACAGAGAAAGACCAAGAGATGGATACAGTAAGCAGATTCAGACAGATGTAGGTTGCCGTTCTTATGTGGAGATGAAGAGGCTTGCTCAGGATAGGGTATTGTGGAGAGCTGCATCAAACCAGTCTCCGGACTGAAGACCACAACAACAACAACGAAGTGATATCGTAGGTGGTTTTTGCCACTATAGTAAATGATTCCTGACCTTAAAGGATATTTGTGCCAAATTTAGTTGAAATCGATCCATTAGTTTAGGAATAGGTGTAGAATATTATCGAATGAGGCAGACGTTTTTCACGAATGTTATTGTTTATGACATCATATCGCTTGACGTATTGTCGTGGGTGGTTGTTATCCCGACAGTGATTGTTGACTGATATTAAGTAACATCGTAATATATATAAAAATTGAGTTGTTTATGCCTATATTTCACTCTGCAGCCAAAACTACACATCGTAGACGAATAGTGTTGGTATGCACTACGGTGGTAGAGGGTTGATGACGATAAGGGGGTGGAGGGTGTGGTAGTTGAAAGTAGACTTATATAAAATTGTAAGTGGGGGTGTCAATTTTTGCTCTTCATCAAAAACTACGCAATGGAGACGAACGATCTCTCTGTGTTGTTGTTGCAAAAAGTCTCCCTTTGTACACCATAGCAGTCCCGAGTCGATAGCTATATGAGGGTGTAACATACAGTGGTTGGATGTTGTCAGCTTATGTAAAATTCGGACTGAAAACCAGCGTTGACTTTTGACACTAGCAAAGAGGTTATATACAACGAAACGTGATGAACATTATTCAGTTGTTTTTCTGCAACAAGTGTACGAATAAAGAAAAATAAAGTGCATATTGCCGTTTGAAAAGTAAAACTACCAAGATGCCAAAGCGTAAGAAAGAAATTTCGCGTTCTCGATCCGTTTCTAAAAGACAGAATTCGGCGCTGAAAAGTAAACCTACAGTCGATAGAAACATGAAATTTTTAGCCGGCCGCAGTGGCTGAGGAGACGTATCACATGTTTAGCCGCCAGGATTAACGTGTCGTGTCATAAACTCCCATTATTTCCGGGCGCCGTGGCTCAGCGCGCCCGGTCAGAGGGCTCAACGCCCTCTGTAATAAAAAAGCTGAGCCAACAACACACCGAACAAGAACGAACAAAAACGATCAGCGTCCACGACGAAGAGAACTACCCATAGAACAAAAAAGGGGACTGAGGCGCGTCAGTCACGCTCTGCACGGCCACTACGGTCGTTGGTTCGAATCCCCTCTCGGGCATGGATATTTGTGCTGTCCTTTGTATTAGGTAGATCATAAGTAGTTTGTAAGTTTAGGGACTGATGACCACGAAGTTAAGTCCCATAAGCTCTACAAACGTTTGGACATTTTTTTTAAATTGTAGATGTTGTTTATCTTACATTGTAGGCATCAATGATTTTTCGATATTCCCATCACTCAGGGGGTGAAATAGGGGATAACTGATTTTTTCTTTAAATACGTCGATATTGAGGCAGTTTCGAAGCAAGAAATACAAACCTTCGGATTTAGATTTTTAATTGGAATATCAATATTACGTGTTTCGATATTTTTGAAAATTCAACCATGAAGAGGGTGAAATAAGGAAAAAATATTTTAATAGTGCTACTAAGATCATTTTGATGTTAGAAATGCGTAAATTTTGATTTGGAAACATGGTTAGAATTTAAAAAAAAAAATGTGTTTCAGGATGTTTTGAATTCTGTCATCAATGGTGCAATACGGGCTGGCAAGTTGTGTCAAAATACTTGATTAGGTAAGCATTTTTTAAGATAAATCTATGAAAATTTTAATTTTTAGAAGTAGAAACAACAAATGCAGACCATCAAGTCTACGCGTCCGAAGCAGCGGGAATTGAACTAGTTATTGTATAAGTGCATAAAATCTTACAACCTACCATTAAAAGTATACACGAATCATTAATTGCAGCCATAGTGGCTAACTGTAGTTACCGTGACTGTTTCAAATAATTAATATTTGTTACTCATTATAATAGTTGATAATACAGCAGTTTTTCTGTATATAGTCCCGCAGTGCAGTTGACGGCGTGGGAGGTTACCACGCAGGAGTCCCGGATTCGATTCCCGGTCGGCCTGGAGATTTTCTCCACTCGGGGACTGGCTGTTGTGTCGTTCTCGCCACCATTTCATCATCATCATCAACGCACATGTCGCCTATGTGGCGTCACCTACAGACTTGCATCAGGCAGAGCTAACACGATCCCAGCCGGGGTCTAATGTAAGGTGGCCAACTTTTTCAAAACTCAATGCGGGACATTTATAAGATGTGAAGGAGTTATTCTGAAACTAGGAAAGAAATTTAGGCGATCAGAGCAGGCCTACTCATTTGCTTTTAAAGTAACATACCTAACACGAGTGACGTTTTATTTTTAATTTTCGATCTTCATTTAAAGTTGATAAATGTTTTCTCGTGCTTCTATTTTGAATTTTAGAGTCTGACAATATTTATATATTCTTTCTCCGTTACGTTTTCCCGATCATTTTCGTTGTCTGTACTACTTTTATTTGTTCCAGTTCTTAGAGCATCCGTGCTCCACACATTTTGATAAGTAGCCTGGTACGCTCAAAAAATTATGTTTTTCATTAACCTCGAATTAAATTTGATAAAAAACTACTTTTTAAAACCAGTTCTTTCGATGAAATGCGGAGTTTAGCTGTGCCTTACTACATGCAATGCTCACTCACTTTCGCTGTTGCATTTTCAGTATTTCACCAACTTTTTATTCATGAAGGAGGTAGGATGAATGCTGATATTGTATTTGCTTGTCAGATTTTCAATACTATTTTACAGACTGTGACAGTATTACATCATGTTTGCCAGCTTAAGCACCGAAGAATATTCCATTACACTTATTGAAACGTTCTTAAGAAGATATTCCTTAGAAAATAACTTACACTGCTAGCGAGTTTCTCATTTTGAAATAGTCAGAAGATGTGAATCTTTTTTTCTTTTGTTTTTAATATAAGAAGACTTAGCGTGCCGTACACGAATAGTTTCGGCTTGTGCTCTTGGATCAACAATGTTAAAATTGCGGGAATGCGGGACGCTTTTGACACTATGCGGGACATTGTCAGTAATCATCCAAATGCGGAACAACGAGTCCAAATGCGGGACTTCCCGCAGAATCCGGGACGGTTGGCCGTTTTAATCTAAGGGCCAAAAATGTCACACGAAATCATCATCATATGTATGTAAACAGCGCATGAAGATGAACACATTATACTCGAAACTCGTTGCATTAATTGAAATTAAACAAAAGCAAATAAAGTAACTGGTAGCAAAAATGTTCAAATGTTTGTTAAGCTTATGGGACTTAACTACGGGGTCATCAGTCCCTAAACTTACAAACTACTTATCAACTACCTTATACTAAGGACGGCACAAATATCCATGCCCGAGGGGGGATTCGAACCCCCGACCGTAGTGGCCGTACAGACCGTGACTGGAGCGCCTCAGTCCCCTCGGCCACCTCGGCCGGCAACTGGTAGCAGAAACGACGAATATTTTTACATGCCTTGTAATGACATGATTATTATAATGATACACCAACAACAAAGTTTTATACTTGCTGTTATTATTTATAAAACACCATGAGCACATTTCGGCCTTTAGCCATCATCAGGTGCTGTGTAAATACATTTGTAATGGTCTGAATATATACATATCTATTGTAGCTATAGATGGAAGTGATTTACATGGAATATCGTATGTATCACTGCTGTCTTTATTTTTCAAATATATGTCGGTTGGTGCCTCGTTTGTGTCTATGCTGTCTTTATTTTTTTACACCTGGATGTCAATTGGAGCCTGTTAGCTTCTTACGTTATTTCGATCTTGACAGCATGGTTGACAGTGTATTTGCAATATTCCATGTTTACATAGTTACTATTGTCGTGTTTTGTGGAGAACTCTGTTGTAATTTGTGTTTTATTGGGTGTGGCTTTAATTAGGTCTTTTACTAGAATTTTCGATAAATTTTGTTGATGTTTTTATGCTTTATTATTAGTAAATTTTTCTTAATTATTTTGTTATATTTCGTTAGTGGTATCGTCTTCATTGTGTTATATCTCTGTAGTACACTGTTTATTTTGTCTATTGATATACGATATTTAGTATCTATGCTTGAATTTATCCGTTTTGTAATTTTATGATATCAATAAAGTTTTCTATATACCTTTTGTGTTTAAAGTCGGTTTTCTCATTCAGTAAATTTCGAGGGTTACTGTGTGCGCGTAAAAAATAAAGACAGCATAGACACAAACGAGGCACCAATCGACCTCTAGGTGAAAAATAAAGACAGCTGTGACACATACGATAATCCATGTCAGGTAAGAACTAAGAAATTGTAAACCACTTCCATCTATAGTTGCAATACATATATGTATATTCAGACCATTACAAATGTATTTACAGAGCACCTGATGACGGCTAAAGGTCGAAATGAGCTCATTGTATTTTTACATGGATTTATTTGTAGTAGTGGCCCGCATGTTATGATGGTTAACAATGTTTTCGTTGTCGCTCTCGTTGCAATTTCACAGTAATGTTGTTTGTAAATCTATCGGACCAAACATTTCACAGTATTTACATCTGTTAATGAGCAGATGCACGACACCGTCAAGAGGCAAGCACGGACAGAGCAGGAAGCGTTGCATGGCGCGTGATAAGCGACCGTGTGTTGGCGCGCTGTTCGCTAACTGCTGCTTCCTGCTGCACTGCAGGCTTCCATACAGACGCGACACGCCCACAGTTTAGGCCCTCTGCAACGCAACGACCGCCAGTTTCCTGTGCGAACCAATTAGTTCGCGTTCAGTGGCAGGTGATAAATGACGGTCGCTTCGTCGGCAGGAAGGAAAAGCAAGTAGTGTGGTGTTTGCTGTGCAGTTTCTACCGACAGGGCTTCCGAAATATAAACCTGCTTCGCAGCCGGTATATGCACGCTTGCGCGGTTTCAGTGTAGTGATGACGGTTATCAACTCCAGTTTAACCTCACTGCAAAAACATCTCAAAATTACCAGTTATACGATTGCTGTTATTTCCAGAAAGAAATGTAGAAAATGAAAAGTAGAAAAATCTTAAGATTTCCTCACACTTTTTTGCATTTTACTTTTCTTCAAGATATGTAGAATCAAAATATCTCGTAAAATAGGGAACTGAAATAGAACTTAGTACGTTTACTGGTCGTGTGGTTGAAAACAAAATCACCAGTTTTATTCTATTGATTGTGATCCTTGGCTGAAAAATCATTTTGTAAACAAGGATCACATCACCACTTGGGCAATGGAAATAGACAGTACTAAAGAGTGAAAACTGAGGTTGGCGAATTCTGTCTTTCGTGTCAAGTTGGCCGTTTGCAAGGACTACAAACAGATACAGGGCATATAATGTAGACACAGGCAACAACGGTTTAAATCATACTTAACTGGAAGAGTGCAGAAAGTTGAAATGAACCGTTCACGTGATATGCAACAAAGAGCTAATACCGAAAAAATAGAAAGTTTAAAACATCTCCGACAGATGGCGCTTTATCCGATCAGAGACGCAATAATTAGCATAACAAATTAAGACAAAGCAAAGATGATGTTCTTTACAGGAAATGCTCAATATGTCACCATCATTCCTCAATAGCTGTCGTCGAGGAATAATGTTGTGAAAAGCACTGTAAAGCATGTCCAGAATTATGGTGAGGCATTGGCGTTGGAAGTTGTCTTTCAGCATCCCTAGAGATGTCGGTCGATCACATACACTTGCGACTTCGGGTAATCCAAAACCAATAATCGCACGGACTGTCTGCGGACCTGTGAGGCCAAGCATGACGAAAGTGGCGGCTGACCACACGATCATCACCAAACGACGCGAGCAAGAGATCTTTCACGCGTCTACCACTATGGGGTACGTTCCAGCAGGTGTTTATCAGCCGATGCGATTCTGTAATATATCGGCGTACCTCTCACCTGTCACGGTAGCCGCCACTGACGTTTTGCTGTCCAGCGCCGTGAGAAATATTTTGAACTTTTTTTTTGTTTTTTGTTTTCGGTTCTAATAAAACCCCATGTCATTCGAAGCATGTGTGTCAACTTTTACCTCTCTATCTACATTATTTCGTGATTTATTAAGATTTCAAATTTACACTGACTTTTTGATCACCCGGTATATTGATGACTTGCCGTCAGAGGTGCCCACAGGGAGGGGGGGAGGGGGGAGGTGGAGATGGATGGTGATGACGCAAACTGCGTCTTTGAAATTACTGGGGTGGGGGGGGGTGGAAAATTAGTATTTTCGCCAGCCCGGGGGTGGGGGCTTTATACAACAATTTACAAAAATGAAAGAATGAAAGATCTTTGATTTCAATATTAAATGGCAAAACACAGGACCTAATACCTCGGGTCGGGTGTGTGTGTGTGTGTGTGTGTGTGTGTGTGTGTGTGTGTGTGGTGGGGCGGGGGAGGGTTGGTAGCGGTTTGGGGGGGGGGGGGGGAGCACCTCTGCTTGCAGTTCTATATTCACAAAGAACATTTTGCTGACGATCCAAGTAGCCCCATAGCTATCATGTCTGCGAGACAGGAATCAACTGATGAAATTGTAAATGATATCATTCAGAGAATTATTAAGTAGTTATTTGCAAATGGACTTTCATTAAACTTTGATAAAACCCAGTATATACAGTCTCATACAGTAAACGGCATGATATCATTAATAAGTATAGACCTTGAACAGAAATCTGTAGCTAAGGTAGAACATTCAAAATTTTTTAGGTGTCTGCATTGATGAGGGATTGAATGGGAAGAAAAACGTTGAAGATCTGCTGAAACTACTGCGTTCAGCTACTTGTGCTATCAGGTTCACTGCAAAGTTTGGTCATATGCATCTCAGTAAATTAGCTAACTATGCCTATTTTCATTCACTGATTTCTTATGGAGTCAGATTCTGAGCAATTCAACAGTGAGTAAAAAACCATTCATTGCACATAAGCGGTAATCAGAATAGTTGCTGGTGTCCACCCATCCTGCAGACATTTATTTAAAGGGTCCACTTCATTGTAGCTTAGCACTATATGTATTCACTTATGAAATTTGTTATTGATAATCCTCCCCAATTCAAAAGTAATAGTAGTGTGCGTAGCTACAACACTAGGAGAAAGGGTGACCTTCACTATTCAAGCTTAAATATAACCTTCGCACAGAAAGGCGTTAATTTTGCTGCCGCAAAAATCTTTGGTCGCTTATCAAGCAGCATCAAAAGTCTTATAGAAAGACAACAAGTATTTTTTTAAAAATTGAAAGAATTTTTGAAGTGCAGCTCCTTCCACACCTCGGATGAATTTTTAGATAAAAGTATTTCTGCTAAAATGCATAAAAAATAAGAATTAAAAAATTTCCTTAAAAATTGAGTGTCATGTAAAAACACCATTTATTAAACTGACACGTTCCACATCATTGCGAAATGTCGTATTTCTCATCTATGAACAAGTTTTAATCTAACAGATCAGCTCTACCGGAAATTGGTGTCGCAGTTTCCAGCAAAGATAGCGAAGGCGAAGGAGAGGGCGCGAACATAAGATCACAACGTCCCACAGCGTCACTTTGAGCTGTTATCAATTGTTCACCGTGAACCAACCACAAGATTAAGGGCTCAGTTATTACTCCAAGCTTATAGTACGTCAATAATAGGAATTTGAATCAAATTTACCTTCTCTTCCACCGAAAATCGTGGATGATTTCCTCTTAATGATACAATAAGTTGCCGCAAATTTGTAGCACCTCCATCCGTTATCAGCCTTTTAATGCAAATGGAGCATTGTACCTCACTGCTACAACGCTTTATAGAGAACTCCCAGACTCGGGATGATGGCATTTCAAACACAGCCGATGTCTGGCGACTACAGCGAGGAACCTTCTTATGACCAGACGGAGACAAAATGTTCAAATGTTTTTTTAAGCTTATGGGACTTAACTACGGGGTCATCAGTCCCTAAACTTACAAACTACTTATGAACTACTTACGAACTAGGACGGCACAAATATCCATGCCCGAGGGGGGATTCGAACCCCCGACCGTAGTGGCCGTGCTGACCGTGACTGGAGCGCCTCAGTCACCTCGGCCACCGCGGCCGGCAGACGGAGACAAGTCTCGCACACTGCACGGGAATGCGCCTTGTCTAATAGAACACGCCACAAGGCAACAGGTGTACTGGTGCCTCAACAACAGATGTGCCAATTCTTATGCCATGTGTTTGTAGTTCATTTCTGACTCGGGATTCTTCTTAAATTATCACTGATCGCATTTACTAATTTCTGCGATAACCTAATATTTCACAGCAGAGGATTTTAGAAACAATTATTACTAGTTTTTATTTTTTTCTTAAAATTACTTAAAAACAAAGAACACTTAAAGCACTGCTACAGAAAGTATTATATCGGTGCATTTACCCGTGTTTTGGCAATCAGTAAGAACTGGTTACAACCGACACTAAATAGATACCGAAAAAATGCGGTTATTCAGAACTAACACACCGGTACAGGTTTCAACCGGTCGGCTTTCCCCGCCCTTCTTGCACTGCAGGGCTTACTCTCGGTCAAAACGCGAAGGAACAGCTTTACGGGAACCCTTATCTCACTGGAACAAGTCGACACTGGCGATTTAAAATGCACACATCAAAACAAGTTCCGCATCACCTGAGTTTGTCACAAACACATTCCTCCTTGACCTACGTTATCATGATACCAAAAACTCGGTCTTTGAAATGTCATAGAAAGGGAACGAAAGTGACTGCAGCTTCATACCATTTCGTTTATTGTAGGTAGGCAGTAAAATTTGTACCTCCATTCATTGCAGTGAAGGAACAGTAAGAGGGCGTTTTTAGACACTGTATGGACGCCCACCAACGACAAGGAGAAGAATATCAAAGTCTGATGGCATACGGAATTTTGCCTTATGTCAACAAGGACTTTCACCATGAAAAGTTGCAAGGCGATCATTCGTAAGTCAGCGTGATTTAATGACGTGTAATCGTTTTTAAACTGCAGTTAAGCGTTCATGGTCTGCCCGTACTTGCCGCCCTAGGGCAACAACTGCTGCACCGCTGCCGTAACACTAGCTTAAAAACAATTGCTTTGGAAACTTTTTTTCCACTTATTAGATTCACGCCTTTATTACTTCAACCACAACCAAATTTCTATTTTAAATGTAATGTATTGTTTTTATTTTAAACAATTTATATTTTATCCAGTACTATCAACGCCATCACTTGGCTCCGATTTGCTTGTTATCTCTTGTTTGTGCCACAGTGTAGTCGCCTGCCCATTCTGTAACTTTGTTCTCACGCGATTTTGTCACTCTTATTCGTACAGCTGCATTTCACTTTCCAATTTTCTGGTTTCACTTGCCAGTCAGACCGTTTCACTGAATACTTTACTTTATAAACGGTGATAGCTATGTACGCAACCAAATTAAGGATTCCTTCGTAACAGCGATCCAATATGAATATGCGCCACGAGTGTGAAAAGCTTCAATAGTAAATAAATTTTATTAACTACAAGAGAGACGCAGTTTTTCCTTGAACTAAATTCACTCCTTTTTGTTCTTCCGATTCAATGAGCAAAAAGTTTTCATCCCTGCTCACTGTATGTAATAATAATTAGGCATTTTAAACACAAGTAACGCTGTAAATGGATTGAGTAGAAGAGAAATGACATTTACTAAATTCCATGTCTTATATCACGTTGTGTTGCACGTGACCCCTATGGTCCAGAAATATCTTCATTTCCCCCTCTTAGGTAAATGCTTCATTAATTACATTGGAGACATGTTAATAAAGCATTTGCAATAAAACTGATTAAACGTGTGTTTAGAGGGTGACCATCAAATTAATTTTAACGAGACCAGTGTTTTATCAAAAACTTCTCACAATTATGCTCGCACATACAGAGAAGCCATTGAAATTTACAAACATCGTAATAATTCAAATAGAAAGGAGGAAGGTGTTAAATTAGACAAGATTTGGAATTCAGCGTTGTGCACAAGTACGTTAACAATCCATCTTCTTCTAGTAATAAGGGTGGCATTACCAGAGATAGTTGCTTAGCCGACGTCACGTGATATACTGTGGCGCCCCCTACACTGCCTATATATGCGGCGCTCCCTCGAGGCCCCATCGCAGTTGCCACTCAGCCTCTGAAGATGTCTTCCGCAGCTGAAGACGAAACGTTAGGAGAGAGTTTTATCCATCGACCACGGCCTACCAGCTATAACGATTTGTACCTCAGTACTTTCTATCAGCGCTTGGAGCTCTGGAACTTTCCCAACACAGCTACGACAATTTACACCTGTTACTCCAGTGGTTCCTAGATCTGCATTTGTCCTGTGTCTGACGTGCAACCTTTGATACTGAAACCCATTTTGTGAGTACCCGAGGCCCTCGAACCTAAAAAAAGTCCCATCCCACGCCACACAGCGATCCAGGGAGAAGCGACTCAGATTCCAAGACGACTAAGAAATGAGATTGACAGGAAGTGCAAAATGGCTAAGCAGGAGTGGCTACAAGGCAAATGCAAGGATGTAGAAGAATGTATAAATAGGGGAAAAATAGATACAGCCTACAGGAAAATAAAAGAAACATTTGGAGATAAGAAAAACAGCTCTATGAATATCAAGGACACTGATGGAAACCAGTTCTCATCAAAGAAGGGAAAGCTGAAAGGTGGAAAGAGTATATAGCGGGCCTCTACAAAGGAAATGAACTTCGAGACACTATTGTAGGAAGGGAAGAGGATGTAGATGAAGATGAAATAGGAGATACTGTACTGAGAGAAGAATTTGACAGAGCCCTGAAACACCTAAGTCGAAACAAGACCCCTGGAGTAGATGATATTCCCTCAGAGCTACTGAAGTCTCTGGGAGAACCAGCCATGACAAAATTGTTTCACCAGGTGCGTAAGATATATGAGACAGGTGTAGTACCCTCAGACATTAAGAAAAATGTTATAATCCCCATTCCAAAGAAAGCAGGTGCAGACAGGTGTGAAAACTACAGAACCATCAGTTTAATAAGTCATGGTTGCAAAATATTAACACGAATTATATACAGAAGGATGGAAAAGCTGGTAGAAGCCGACCTCGGGGAAGATCAGTTTGGGTTCAGGAGAAATGTAGGAACACGGGAGGCAATACTCACTTTACGGCTTATCCTAGAAGATAGATTAAGAAAAGGCAAACCTACATTTCTAGCTTTTGTAGATCTGGAGACGGCTTTTGACAATGTTGATTGGAATAAACTCTTTCAAGTTCTGAAGCAAGCAGGAGTAAAATATAGGGAGCGTAAGGTTATTTACAACTTGTACAAAAACCAGACAGCGGTTGTCAGAGTTGAAGGGCATGAAAGGGATGCAGTGGTTGGGAAGGGGGTGAGACAGGGTTGTAGCCTTTCTCCAATGTTATTCAATTTGTACATTGAACAAGCTATAAAGGAAAGCAACGAGAAATTTGGTGAAGGAATTAAAGTTCAGGGGGAAGAACTAAAAACATTGCGTTTTGCCGACGACATAGTAATTCTGTCAGATACAGCAAAGGACCTGGAAGAGCAATTGAACGGAATGGACAGCGTGCTGAAAGGAGCATATAAGATGAACATTAACAAGAACAAAACTAGGGTAATGGAGTGCAGTGTAAGAAAATCAGGTGATGCTGAAGGAATTAGATTGGGAAACGAAGCAATAAAGGAGGTAGATGAGTTTTGTTACTTGGGCAGTAAAATAACAAATGATGGTCGCAGTACAGAGGATATAAAATGCAGAATGGCAATGGGTAGAAAAGCGTTCTTGAAAAAGAGAAATTTGTTAACATCGAATATTGATTTAAGCCTAAGGAAGTCTTTTCTGAAGGCATTTGTATGGAGTGTTGCCTTGTATGGGAGTGAGACATGGACGATAAACAGTGCGGACAGGAAGAGGATTGAGGCTTTTGAAATATGGTGCTACAGAAGAATGCTGAAGATTAGGTGGGTGGATCGCGTAACCAATGAGGAGGTACTGAACAGAATTGGGGAGAAAAGAAATTTCTGGCATACCTTGACTAAAAGAAGGGATAGATTGGTAGGACACATTCTTAGACATGAAGGAATTGTGAATTTAGCATTGGAGGGAAGTGTGTGGGGTAAAAATCGCAGAGGAAGACCAAGAGATGGGTACAGTAAGCAGATTCAGACAGATGTAGGTTGCCGTTCTTATGTGGAGATGAAGAGGCTTGCTCAGGATAGGGTATTGTGGAGAGCTGCATAAAACCAGTCTCCGGACTGAAGACCACAACTACAACAACATGGCTACATCACAAAATTTACAGTTATTCGATGTGTTAAGAACAAAGATACATAATATTACATGTGTAACAAACTACAAACTAATATAAAGTCCATGAATATAGTCCAGTGATCTCTCCGTAACCATCAGGAACTTTGGTCGCCAGCGAAAGCTCTCAGGGGACATTCTTGAACCATATGGTAGACAGTCTGCTTTTCAGCGCCACAGTCACAGCTTGGAGAAGCTATTTTCTTCCACTTGTACAGAAGGTCTGCACACCTTCCAGTGTTGGTTCTTATTCTGTTAAGTACTGACCAATCTTTGCGCGGTAAATCAAAGCCAGGTGGCATGGTTGATATGCACGACATCTTCAGTTGTTCTGGTGTTGCATTTATCTGCCATGTTTGTCCCCAGCAGTCATCGGTATTAAAACTGTTGGTAACTAAAGTTCTTGCAGTCTCAAGGGGCCGGCCGCGGTGGCCGAGGGGACTGAGGCGCTCCAGTCACGGTCTGCACGGCCACTACGGTCGGGGGTTCGAATCCCCCCTCGGGCATGGATATTTGTGACGTCCTTAGTATTAGGTAGTTCATAGGTAGTTTGTAAGTTTAGGGACTGATGGCGTCGTCGTCGAGTCCCATAAGCTTAAAAAAAAAAAAAAAAAAAAAAAAAAAAAAAAAAAAAAAAAAAAAAAAAAGTCTCAGGATGTGGACGGCTGTTGTTCACGTTCGCAGGTTTAACCGTCAACTACCCTGCACGTGTCCCCTGGGTGGTGCTAAACGAACAACAAAGCATTGGCGACCAGACAATCCTTGAAATCTCCTGGTAAATATTACATCACATATCAGAACATGAATAAGTCAACAAAGGGTTAGTTGTGGAGGAGAGCACGCACAGTGAGGGCCCCTTCAGACAGGAGCACACAGTAGCGCCACTTGGCAGTTCTGCCGATGTCAGACGCTGGAGGAAACTAGGCGCCTTCTGACGCGGCCGCAGCCACCGGTCGGTGGCGCTGCTGGCCGTCTCTGTGGTCTGCAGCGGCGCGAGTGCTGAGGCGACCGCAAACAGCGGCTCCACTTGTCTAGCGACCTGATGCTGCCGTCCACACAGCAGCGCCACTTTCTGAACGCGCGACTAGCACCGCTAACGAGACGTGTTCCAATTGTGTCACTGCGTTTACATACAATGCCTCTTACGGAAGGCTGTAAACGAATTTTGTATACCACGTTTCGCTGTCGCGGTTAGATGTTAAAGCCTGAAGCGGATTTCTCAGCTTACTCAAATATGGCGTTTGAAAAACGGCACAATAGCTATTTCTCTCTCTCTCTCTCTCTCTCTCTTTTTGCACACACATTCATGTTCAGTTTAATATTTACACTTATATTTCACCACTGAAAAAAAAAATCACTCTGTCCAATATTAAATGAAAATTGTTGACCAGGAGGGGTAACGTGACAAGTGTTTCAAAAACGGTTGCATTTGCATGGGGCCGCGGCGGATTAGCCGTGCTCACTGAGGCGCCGTCGTGCTGCGGTGCGCTCGGCCGTTCGCCGTCGGGGGTTAGAGTCCTCCATCAGGCATTGGTGTTTGTGTTGTCCTGTGGTTGGTTTACCTTAGTTTAAGCAGTTTGTAAGCTAGGGACTAATAACCAAGCAGTTGAGTCCCATAGATTTACAACCGTCTGAGCATTTGAATTTGCATGAGCACCAAAATCGCTTTATAAAAGCGGATTTTCAGAAATTGTTTTCGGTGTGTTTACTTGACCAACCAAAACTCGGAATTTGGGATATCGGCTTACGAAATCCGGTTTAGGGAGTCCATGTGAACAGGATGTGCGGTGCCTGCTGCAGACAATGGCATTAATCATCAGTACAGAAGAGAACTCATACAGCCGTTTCGTTCACAGTCGTGAGGGAACGACTTCAGTAACCAGTGATATATCAGACTTACCAAATTATGTGTCGACCACATCATTTTCTTAATCATTGTTTCAATATGCATATTGGTGTACCTCGGTTGTTACTTTCTTTGCACTTAATAAATAGTGAGATATATAAAATTTTAAATTTAGATTTTTACTAACATCTGTTCTGTGACCATGCCTAAATTCGTTTCCTACATTATAAAAAGGTCTTTTATTGTATTATGTAAGACAAGTTGTGAAATGTGCTCAACGAGTATGGGAATCCAAACCATCTGGTGTCCCTATTAAAAGAGCCATATTGCAACCATTAAAGTAGATGGTGAATACTAGGAGCTTTTAGGTGTGATAAATGGCGTTATACAACGTCGCATACTGTCACCGCAGCTTTAGAGCATTTGTGCTGAGCATATAATCAGGAAAAAGCTGCATGGCTGCGACGATAGGATTTCAATTGGTGGCAGTAAAAATCAACAATTTACGTTTTGCAGATGTTACCAGGAAGTAAGGAAGAACTTGCTGCTTAGCTCTCAAGAGCAAAAGGTATTAGTACAAATTTTGGCCTAGAGGTAAACATGAACGAACTAAAATAATGATTATAAATCTCCAAGACATGGATGACAACCAACTTACAGGATGCTTAAAGGATCTGGAGATAGTGAGTGATTATGTATGTATAGGCTCTCTGATCAAGTGCACAGGAAAGTGTGATAAAGAGATAAGACAACGATTCGTTCTTGTCCGAGCCACAGTAGTCATACTCACTAAGATCTGACAGAATCGGGAAATATCCAAGGCAGTGATAAGAGCCGCATTGATGCCTTGAAGATGTGGTGTTGGCGGAAGATGCTACGTGTTTCATGGACACAAAGAGCAACACATGCTTCAATAATAGAAAAACTTCAAAAGATGGTGTCTCCTCGTGTTAGCCGAAGATACCTTCCACGGGCACATCTTGAGAAGGAAAGGGGATAATATTCATCTTGTAGGGAAAAACTGAAGGCAGAACAGCACGAGGGAGAGCAGCAAGCAGATGGTTGGAACAAGCGAAGAGTCACCAGCCTACCTCTTAACATCATATTAAGAAAGGCCCAAGATCGCTGTGGCTGGGGATATCTGACTGAAGTTTCCACTATGTAATAATTAATGAGGAAACGAGGTCACGACACTCAGCAGTGAGTAAAACGACTGGCGATGATGACTATTCTCATAAGGAAACGGCACGATCGTGAGGTGGAGGATTTGTCCGAAACTTTGTGTGGTGAAAGAGGACCCCTAACACCTCACGTGGTTAAAATATTAGGACGCACTACAAGGAAAATACCGAGAAAAATGGATCCGAAGTTTCTTAGGTGCCTTGTGAGTGTAAAATGTCGGTCCATTGGCGAGCCGCCGTCTGGCCTAGGTGGTTAGGGCTCGGACTCTTATGCCAGAGGTCTCGGGTTCGATTCCTCCTATGCCTCTTTTTTTCTTCTGTTTCATTTTCTTTTCTTATTCCACCAATTATACAGTAACAAATGCCAATTGCTGTAAATTTCTTGTCGTGACTTGCTGATATTGCTTTATTGCTTCCGCAAAACGGTCCTACCGCCTCAAATTTATTAATTCGCGTTCCACCACTTTTAATATCTTTCTCCCATTGTGAAAGATATTATTTTATCTTCAATTGGCGGTATCCTTTTTTATTTTATTTATTTATTTGCTATGTCGCCAAGGACCATGTGGGATGCGTTAGTAATATTCACGACTTTGACTTTCTAGGCAGTGGGAATCATGTCACCTTAAATCTTTTCGGTGACGGTTTATATTCGTCAGGAGACGAATCACTTTATGGCACTTCGAACTGTTCGTCTTTCTCCTCAAATTCTTCGCAATCCTCATGAGCGTGAATTAATTCCTCTTCAGTTACGATTGTTTTTTCACCCAAAAGTTCCAATGTACCATTATAAAGTTCTCCGGCCAATAACATAGCGTCGCGAGAGATTTCTTCCGAAGATGTCGAAAGAATTACATTATTTTCTGTCAACAGCTTTTCATAATACACCACTGCGCCCCTTCAGTCGTAATTTTGATCGATCACTATCAATGGATTCTTCAGGAATTTCTTCTCCCATTCCAGATGAGCCAGCAATTTCTTCAGCCCACATGTTTAACCTCGGATCGGAATAACACGTTGAAGATTGAAACAGGCACGTCTGTTAACGGCGAAATCGAAAGACAAACTGCCGTTTACTTCTCACGTACAGTCCTATGCGCAGATGACCGTTATAATCCCAAGGGGACCCTTACAAGACCCCTCTAAACGTTGAAACCCCCATACAACGAAATAGAACAACGAGCACGAATATTTTTCAGTGATTGAAAAACTTTACGTTATTGAGCTGAAATAATGTTTTAAAAATAATGTAGGTTTGAGAAACTTTTTGAGTAATTGATGGAATAACAAAAGAAAATAAGCAGAAGGAAAAAAAAGTGGCATAGGAGGAATCGAACCCGAGACCTCTGGCGTAAGAGTCCCAGCCCTAATCATCTAGGTCAGACGGCGGCTTGGCAATGGACTAACATTTTATACTCATAAGGCACCGATTTTTCTCGGGATTTTCCGAGTAGCGCGTTCTAATATTTTAGCCACGTGCGGTGTTAGGGGTCCTCTTTCACCACACGAAATTTCGGACAAATCCCGGTCGTGCCGTCTCCTTGTCAGTGCCAAAGCTAGCCTCTCTTCTGCTGAAATGGACAGTATTTTCTTCGCATAATGTAAATGATTCGAAAAGTTCTTGAAATGAATTTCTCGTCATAGGGAGAAAAATCATCTCGTTGAGAATCATCAAATAGTGTGTGAAAAAGTCCCCGACTAAATCTTTCTAAAAGTAACGCATCCACCCAGAATCTTCTTCTTTCTTCCTCTGGATAAGTTCAAATGTTTATAAATCTATCGGACCAAACTTCGTGGTCATCAGTCCGTAGCTTACAAACTCTCCTTTCCACTTTCCACCCCTTCAGCCCGGCCTTACGCTCTCCAAAGTCACCTTCTTTGGCGCAGGCTGCAGTTGCCTTTATGTAAATCAATGTTTTCTTCTATAGTACTTTTCGTTCGCCTTCTTCCTCTGTGAGCCTTTCGTTGAATAATATTTCTCCTTTTTTTTGTTTTCCATATACGCCGTCATGGGCGTTATTGATTTTAAATTAAGGTAAAGTGAAAGAAATTTTTTTATTCTTCTTCTTGTTGTTGTGAAACTTGTGACACTTTCCCTAACGTCACAGCTTCATTTGATACCAGTTACAAGTTCCAAACTGAAGTAGAATAGAAACATAAAAAATAATTATGAAAATAATGAGTTTAAAATTTTATTTTCGCTTTTCGTCGCATAACATAGTTTGACGTATTGTCACTTCAAGTCGATAACAGTACAATGAGGAATCTTTGAAACAAATCTTTGTATCTAGGTCGACTTAGTAACTTCTGATGTTCCGTTGATAACAGTTGTAAAAAGTCAGGTATGGATTTGTTTTTACAGTTGAGGCTGTAGTACACATAATATCCAATGAGCCAGGCGTATCTGTTGTTTTTGGCGTTAGGAAAGAATTTCCAGTCTGGATGCAATATATGTGTAATAGTGATATTCACTATACCAGTTCGTGTCATAAGAGACAACTTTATCCTTGTCCAGTTCCGTATGTCCGTTTGATCCATGCAAGTGAACTTATGCGCGAGGGAATCAACGAGAAGACATGCATTGCAATATGGAGTCGGGCGGAGTTTGATGTTATATAGCTTTTCTTCCTTAGCGACAGCGTTGTTTACAACCTCGTACCCGACAGCTCGAACCTGCGACGGAAGCACGTGATTCTGAAGATTTTTCCTTATATTCTTCCACTGAAGCCCTTGGTGTTCCGCCTGAATTGGATGTGATGGGCTGCGTTTTTGTAATTTCAAGATACAGGTTTTTTGTTGTTAGGCCCTTACAGTCTGCGTCGATGTAACTTAATTCCAAATAATAATTGCGAACATAGGCCAGACTGCTATTTATTCCACCTACATTCACCGGAGGCCTTCTGTCGCCAGGATCTAGACATGGGAAAAGTCGGTTCGTGATCGTGTTCAGGTTGCTTTGCAACGTCTTCGTTGTTGCATGAATGAAGATGGCCGTGCACTGTGCGTGAATGTTTGTCACACCGACTCCTCCTTGCAGGCGTGGTAACGTTGCGGTCACAAAGGGAGGTTTGAAGATGTTTCCCCTTCAAATATACCAACAAGTAATCGCTAAAATTCAGACTGTTATATTAGGGGGTATTGGTAACACTGCAGCTGTATGGTATACTTTACTAAGTACGTAGGTGTTGACAAAATCCGCTCTCTGGAAACGATCTAACGATCGGACATTGTGTTCCTTGATCGTGAATCGCAAATTATTCTTCTGCGTCCACTTGAGGTTGCTCATATGCAGTGGATTGGCTGTGATTTTCAGTCCGAGTTGTGTCCTCTCCTTGGTTTCCTGCAGCCACCTTGATTGTTCTGTATGTGAGGGCGCAACATCAATATTCAGGACTTTTCCATGTTGTGTTTTGCACAGCTAGCCCTAGTGTAGCTTTCTACAACCTGCCGTGCTATATCGAGGTCTTGTGGGTTGTTGACGACCACGCTCACGTCATCCGCGTACGCATGACACACTGTTCTGCTTTTTTTGTTTGTTTATTTGTATAGCTTATGGGACTTAACTAAGGGGTCATCAGTCCCTAAACGTACAAACTACTTATGAACTAACTAACAATCCCGAGGGTGGATTCGAACCCCCGACCGTAGTGGCCGTGCAGACCGTTACTGGAGCGCCTCAGTCCCCTCGGCCACCGCGGCCGGCCACTGTTCTGCCCGGAGACATTGCAGCTTTGCATGGAACCTCTGGAGGAGCGGCTGGATACCGAGTGCATACAGTGTCGAACCCCCCCCCCCCCCCCCCCCGCTTAATCTTCACAGCTTCTGTTAACTGACCGTTTATTTTGAATGTTGATTGTGTGTGTCCAGATGTTCAGATGTTTGTATAGTCTATGGGACTTAACTACGGGGTCATCAGTCCCTAAACTTACAAACTACTTATGAACTACTTACGAACTAGGACGGCACAAATATCCATGCCCGAGGGGGGATTCGAACCCGCGACCGTAGTGGCCGTGCAGACCGTGACTGGAGTGACTTAGTCCCCTCGGCCACCGCGGCCGGCTGTGTGTGTCCAATGGATTTCCGTATAATACTAGCGACTTGCTCGTTGTACCCCATGTTACGCATCGTATGTAGTAAGTACGTGTGACCGATTCTGTCGTAAGCTTTTTCGAAATCCAAAAAGACGACTGCGAGCTTACTTTTGTAATCCATGTTAAGTGGGAGAGGTCTCTGTATTCCGCCAAAACCTGTGTCATTGTTCTTCCGGTGTGTGGGTGTGCACAATACGGTCCTAAAACTTTCTTTAAAGTGGGCTTCATTCTGTCGTTGATCAGGCGTGTAAATATTTTTGAAGTCCGAATTCAACAAAGTTATCGGACGGCAGTGTGTCACGATATTCGCGTCGATCGGTTAGTCCACCGCGGCTCTTGATAAGAATCATAGTGCCGTAGTAGCTGATCTGATTACAGCTGTGTCCACTGCAGTAGTGACAGGTTCTGTACACAAGGCTAGCAGAGACCGCTGCGCCACTGAACGCGCCAGAAGCGCGCTGCTGCCAACCGCCGATTGGAGCCAACACCACCTGCACTCCATTCACCGAGGCGACAGACAGGCAGACTGACTGTAAACAGAGGGGGCGCATCACAAAACAAGGGCGCTCGCTACCTACGTATCAGCCGATGGGCTTCCATGTTGTAATGCAGAGGTGGGCAATGAGCGAGCCGCGCTCTCGGAGCCGCCTGCCTGAGCGGGAGCAGAGCCAAGAGCAGCTGGCGTCCGTCAAGTAGTTCCTGCTGGAAAGACTAGGGGGCGTTATGCGCAGCCAACGTAGCCGCAGAAATGCACCTGGCTGAATGTGTTATAAAATAACTTATGAAGATAATAGTGCTAACTCTTTAGTATCCAACTCGAATGAACAGATTCCACTGCTAGGGGTATCTCCTGAAAAATGCTATTATGTTTATAAGTAAGTAACTTATAAACATAATACTAGAAACTCTTCTCTAAAATGTCCAGCGCGTGCAGTCGAGCCGGCAAATATCTTATAAAGATAAGAGCGATTTTTTTTTTTTTTTTTTTTTTTTTTTTTTTTTTTTTTTTTTTTTTGAGAAGACACCGCTAACAGTACCATCTGTTAGTTCGAATGTTGTACTTCAGTGTTTTCGTTATAATCTATGATATTACGTTATGGTACAGTATGATGTGGAGTTGAAATGGCTAGTCAAATCGGCGCGGTAAAGCGGCGTTCTATTTTCCAGTTGGGAGTGTGATTACTTGTTCACTGAAACCGAAGGAGGAGCAAAATGTTTGGTATGTGATTAAATACTAGGCATAAAAAGTACTATTTAGAACGCCACTATAGAACACATCACTTCAGCCAGTATGGAAGTGTAGAAGGGGAAATGCGACTCAATATTCTTAAAAATCTATGCGAGGAAGGAAGTAAAGTAGAGGTATGTATTATAATGCTGTACCTACTTACGAGATAACTTAATCACAGTGTTTTGTTTAATAAAACCAATTTTCCTTTGAAATGACAACTCTGTTAATTTCGTACACAGGAATGTGATGCCTCATCCTCCGATGCAGCTGTTCGTGCTAGTTACAGAATAGCTTTGCTGATAGCCCGTACTTCCCGACCATTTTGTGATGGTGATTTGTGAAGCAGAGTTTGGAAGTCATAGCAGACGAACAATGTCCACAGTTATCACGTTCTTTCGCGGCGTATCGAACGTTTGTCAGGTGCGCCAGCAAGCATGCAGACCTCTTGCGGCAACTAGGATAACTACCGGCCGAGCGCGAACGCTGCTTTTTCCGACCTGAGCCGGAGCACTGCTCATTGAGCCGATTTGTGCCCACCTCTGTTGTAATGGAATAGGCACTGTGGCTGTTGCTCCAGTTTTAATTCCAAGTTATTAACTTCACCACCAACAGCCGTAAAGTTTATGTTGTTTTATTTAACGACTGCTTTCGGTATTACATTAATTCTTCTTTATATTTTGTATGACGTACCTACAGCATGACGTGGATACAACACCGATTTGAAGCTTCATTTGTATAGGGCATGAAGATAGTATTAATGCAATACCGAAACCGCTCGTTAAATAAAAGAATATAAACTTTGCAGCTGTTGCTGGATAAGTTAATAGTTTGGAATTAAAACCTCTGTTCCAGGTGTAAAGCGCTCATGTAGTTTCGTTCGTATCACGCTTGTATGAATGTCATCAACACTTTTTGTGTGTGTGTGGTTTTTTTTTTTTTTTTTTTTTTACACAATCTTCAAAGAGTGAGTGGCTTTCTAATGAAATGACATATGATAAACTGAGGAACGAGTAACACCCGTAGATGTAGCTGTTTTAAAAACAATATCTTCCATTGCCTGCCGCGGTGGCCGAGGGGACTGAGGCGCGTCAGTCACGGTCTGCACGGCCACTAGGGTCGGGGTTCCTCGGGCATGGATATTTGTGCCGTTCTTAGTGTTAGCTAGTTCATAAGTAGTTTGTAAGTTTAGGGAGTGATGACCCTGTTGTTAAGTCCCATAAGCTATACAAAAATTTGAACGTTTGAACAATATCTTCCATTTATTGCTCTGGACACAACTGCTTCGTTTTATAAAAAAATGTTCAATGTTTGTAAATCTATCGGACCAAATTGCGTGGTCATCAGTCCGTAGCTTACAAACTACTTAAAGCAACGTAAACTAACCCAAGGACAACACACCCACCCATGCCCCAGGGAAGACTCCAACTTCCGACGGCGAGGAAGCCAGCTCTCCGCAGCAAGGCGCCTTACACCGCTCGGCTACTCCACGTCGGCTTCATTTTAAGAACTTATTTCTTCTTTGATCGCTTCTTGCGTGGTTTCAAAATATAGGATGATATAATGAGTTGCCGGCTGCGGTGGCCGAGGGGACTGAGGCGCTCCAGTCATGGTCCGCAAGGCCACTACGGTCGGGGGTTCGCCAGATATATTCGCCAGATATATTCGCATGGATATTTGTGCCGTCCTTAGTCTTAGTTAGTTCATAAGTAGTTTTTACGTTTAGGGACTAATGACGCCGTAGTTAAGTCCCATAAGCTATACAAACATTTGAACATAATGAGTTCACACTTGCGTGACACAAACAAGAAAAAGAGATAGAATATGAAAGCGTCATCAACTGGTTCTTTAAGACGAAATTTCTAGGCAGTCTCTAATACCACCCCTCATAACATGTACAAACGCTTCACACCTGAAACGGATGCGGCGACGTTGAGAGAGCGCCGCTGCTTTGTCCACCCCTGGTCACGCGCCTCGCTGCGTTTACAGTCCGTCTCTCGTTTCAGTTAACGGAGTTATATAGAGACAAGGTCTCACATCAACCTCTGCCGCGTCACACTGACCAGGCCGCGGCTGTCAGCGGAATGGCTGGACGACGGGGCACAGTCCACTGCCTCGTAGCGGCCAGCCATTCCGCTGACTGCCGCGGCCTGGTCAGTGTGACCAATTCCACCTAGAGACAAGGCGTTACAACAGGCCGTGCCTACGTCACACTTAGAGGCCCCGGCCGCCATCTGACTGGCCGGCCGCTGCGCGGCGGTGGGCGTGCCCCAGCCAACAGCCAGTGAGGTGGCGGCCGGGGCCTCTAAGTGTGACGTAGGCACAGGCTGATGTGAGGCCTTGTCTCTAGGTGGAATTGGTGGAGCTGCAAAGCGGCCCCGTCAGAAGCCAGCTTAAGTAAAAAGTGAGAGTGGAAAAATGTCGTGGACAAAGTACCGGAATTCTTTTCAGCAAACCTTGCGTACCGTCGGACGAGGCTTTTGAAGGGTGGGTAATTTGTAGAGAGTGGGTAATTGGAGATGTCGATGGCCTCGGCAGGCGGTGGAGTCTGCGCGCCGGCGAGCGACTCACCTGCTGTTCTGCGTCTGTGGCTGGACGGTGTCGTCGTGGCCTCGGGCGCGACTGCCGCGATGAGCGAGTGCGCGGCTCGCCACTTGGCAGCCTCCGCCGCTGGCCACGGGGGCGTGGCAGAGCCGCTGCCAGCAGCCGTCACCGCCCGTATGCGGCCTCTCACAACTCACCTCAACTCAACTCACCTCCCGACGGAGGGGCGTTCCACATTGCGATGAAACTTCAGTGAACACCGTACGCCCACGAAGGTTTCTGAGCCAAAAACAAAAGAGCGGGACACGCAGCTCAGGAGATATGACGTCATAAATGATGAGAGGCCACAGCGTAAGAATATCCAGATTTGTGCGTCAATTATTGGAAAATGGGAGTAGCTAGGGACCTCCAACGAAGTTTGCATGTAATTTCGGACCTTTATGAAATGTTCAAAAGTTTGTATAGTCTATGGGACTTAACTACTGGGTCATTAGTCCCTAAACTTACAAACTACTTGCGAACTACTTACGAACCCCCCGAGGGGGGATTCGAACCCCCGGTCGTAGTGGCCGTGCAGACCGTGACTGGAGCGCCTTAGTCCCCTCGGCCACCGCGGCCGGCGGACCTTTATGAAGCGTTTTTTAACTGACCCCCCACACACAAAATGATGAAACGAAAAGAAGTCTACCGCACACAATAGTTTCGCTGTAGATGCCGTAAAACTGTTGCATCAGGCGTACCGACACATCCGATTCCGATAAAACGTTGTCAACTCATTGGTTGCACTCGCGCGAAGGTTATACGCATACTATTATTAACGTCGTATGACGGAGGGGGCTTTACAAGTATTTAATTGTCCGCCTCCGTAGTCCAGGGGACAGCGTGGTAGGTTGCCACGCCGGGGGCCCGGGTTCGATTCCCGGTCGGGTAGGAGATTTTCTCCACTTGGGGACTGGGTGTTGTGTCGTCCTCATCATCATTCCATCATCATTGACATGCAAGTCGCCGAAGTGGCGTCAGATAAAGAGACTTGCACCAGGCAGGCTGAACACGACCCCAGTTGGGGTCTAACGGTCATAAATGCCACACGATCATCATCATCAATTATTTAATTCGTTTCTCATGACTTCACGCTGAAATGACTGGATGGATATGAATGAAATTTGGAAAAGTAGCTTAACCCTGATGAATACATAGGCTATCTTTCGTAAACCACCGTATGATGCGTGGCGGAGGGTACATTACAATGGGTTAATACGTTTGTTACTCTTCACACGGTTGGACGGAATTGCATTAAATGTTGCATAAAGATGGCTTATATCCCGAATCTACCTTTCGCAAGTCTCCCTAGTGCATGGCAGAGGGTACGATACATCATTGTCCAAATCGTTTTACCGGTCACCATGAAAGTCAGCAGATAATGTATGTTTTCATGAAGCAGATGCAAGTCAGTGACTTTAGCATGGCGGAGGGTACCTTGCGACTTTGACACCGTTTGACCAGTCACCATCAAATTTGGCTCATATATGTGTATGTTTTCGTGTATAGGAGGGAGAGGAGTAGGTGGAGGAGGAGACGGACGAAAGGGGAGGGAGGAGACGGGGACAAAGATGGTAGAGGAGGAGAATGAGAGAGGGTGACTGACAGGTGAAAGGAGATGAACAAAGGTAGGGGGAGGAGGAAATACACAGAGAAAGGGACAGGTGGAGACCGGGGGGGGGGGGGGAGGATAGGAGCAGGTGAACAGAGAGAAGATTAAGGAGGAGATGGACTTATATGAACAGTTAAATTTCACTAAATGTATTTATTATAGACTATGAAATCAATATTTGTTTCTATCATTGGTAATCAAACAAGCTAACACTTTCAAATTTCACACGTTATTTTCACAATTATTTCTTCTGAGGCAGCAACACGACGGGTACCAGCTAGTATTCAATATAAAGAGTGTAAGGGGACAGTTTCGTGGAGACACTTGAAGTCTGCAATTCTGTGGTAAATCGCGCACATGCGCGGGAATCATGATGTGTTTTGACAGCTACTGAGTCGTCGTAGTCCAGGGGTTTGTCAATAGATAGCGGCACCTCTTATATGCCAAACGAGCGTCTGGTCGCTCGCTTTGTGTATAGACACGTGACTGGAAAATCCAGGCCGTTATGAGACGCTATAGCGAACGGCGGGAGAAGCCCTGTTTGGCCTTGGAGAAATATACAATAAACCACTTACAAATTAATAACTATTGATCCACAAATTGTACAAAGGAGCGCGTAGGCTCATATTAAAGGTAATGACTAGAAGGATGTGCTGATATAAACGCGCCTCCTGTCACTTTAATAATTATAGAGGTATAGTAAATCAAAAAACTTTATAAAATAACAATTTTGTAAACGATATATCTTGAAAACCGCCCAACCAAATATTACGTACAAGATGTCAAATTATAGATCTAAGTGAGTACTATTAAGATGTATATTTAGTTTTTTGCGCAAATTCAGTAAATTTGAATTAGAGGCATTCTTTCTTTCTTTTTGTTCCTGCCTGTATTTATTTAAAGATAAATATGTTGGGAACATTGCAAAGCACGTGTGGCTGGCCCCTAGAAATTTTTTTTTGTGTGTTGCAGCACTCGGGGTCACGCCAACTGATGGAAATAACAGATAAAATTGTGTCATCCTGCAGAAAATAGTGTATTTTTTTCAAATTTGTGTTTGAAAATTCCGTGAGTAAGCTCGCAAGACACACGTGTTTCCGCTTTTTGCTAGGAAGGTGTTTTTGAAAAAAAAAAAAAGAAAAAAAAGAAAGAAAGAAAGAAAGAAAGAAAGATAGAGAGAAAGAGAGAGAGACCAAACTTGATGATGTAAAATCGAAATTTCAATGCTATACGTCGAAAAATCGTTTAAAAATGAGCAATTTTTATATTCTCTAGGGGGTCAAAAGTTGATGACGTTCGAGTAATTAACGTTTTGGTGTTTTCGTGCTGTAGCTTGGGTACGTACTCGCAAACACGAGAGAGTCCCCGAACGCCGTTGCCGGTCGAGTGGACCAGGGCTTCGACTGTCAAAACGTGGATCCAGGTTCGAACCTCCATCATGGTAAGTTTCGTTAAATTTTTTCGATGTCTTTAATAATATTCTCATATTTCTAATACATTTTATTGTCTTATTTAACTAAAGCATCGGGAAGTGTGGTTAATATTCAATTAAGTGTATTATCTGTTTAGAGCTGTTTTATTTATGATACACCGTGCAAAATCAATAAAAATAAGCAATAAATACAATGAAAACTTCGGAAATATATTATCACGTAATTACAATCACTGGCGATGATGGATTTCGAACCTGCATCCACGGTTTGAGAAACAAAGGCCTGCAGCTCTCGACAGGCGATGGCGCTCGGGAAGTCGCTCGTGTTTGCTAGTGGTACCCAAGCTACTGCATGAAAACACAAACACGTTAATAACTCGAACCTCATTAACTTTTGATTCCATATATATTTCTAAAAAATACTCAGCTTTAGATGATCTTACGATGTACAGCATTGAAAACGCGATTTTCCATCATCAACTTTCACCTTGACTTTTTCAAAAACTACTGAGTGTCTAGGAAAATGCCGAAACACGTGTCTCGTCATATTCAATATAGAACGTCCATGCAAAATTCAATGGAAGTCGGTGACCCACTTGTCAGACCCTCTCCTTGTCAGCTAGCCTCAGAATGAACGATGCACGTTCATGTGGACATCGGTGTGTAGTGTCGATGCATCGTTAACCTGAGTATGTGTCTTTTCCCGCACTACTGCATCTTCTCCTTCCCCCTTTCTGTGTCCATAACCTTCGGTTTCCTTTCTCTTTGTTGTCCATCTCCTCGGCCTCTTACCCGTTTTGAAAAACTCTCTACATTTCATATGTACGATTGGGGGGGGGGGTTCAAATGAAAAGGTACGATACGACGCTGTGGGAATAACTGAAGTCTTTATTGAAGAGTAATCACCACAGATCTGAGCACAACTATCCCACTATGTAAGGAGCAGAAGGGTTCCCTGTTCCCTGAATTCCTGAGGCTGTGACAAGAGCTAGTCCTCTACTGTCCTTCAGTTCGTCGTCCGAGTTGAAGCCTTACCCTTCGAGACTTTTTAGCGGACCAAACGTGTGGAAGTCTCAGGACGACATGTCCGGGCCGTAGGGCGGATGCTCAAGCTGCTCGCACTTGAACTTGTCTAGTACTCTTCGTGTGACCCTGGAGACGTGTGGACGCGCGTTATCACGGAGCAGAACCACTCCCTGCGTGACCAGCCCAGGCCGTTTGCTCTTGATGGATTTGGGTACGCTACGGAGTGTCTCACAGTACACGACGACACTGTTAATGGTTTTTCCGTTAGGAATTTGACGAGTATCGGACCTCGGACGTAGAAAAAGACGGCGAGCATCATCTTACCTGCTGAGGGCACAGCCATGAATTCTTTAGGGGGTGGTGAATTAGTCCTACCCGAGTATGTGGTGTAAAATTCGGAATAATTAAGCAAATATTTATTGCGGTATACGTTTTTCGCTTCTCTTGAAAAATTTACTTTTTGGGACTTAGTGCGTTTTGAAAAGTAGCTCCTCATTTGTGGTGGCCTCATCAGTTGTGCGGACGATGATCCGACTTTTCTCGACCGACAGTAATTGCAAACGAACCATGTTATTCCCTATACGATCCGTAGCTGAAACTACAATCGTCCACGTGGAATGCGGCAGCGTGTACAACATACAGATGGCAAGTCTCAGAACTTATTGACTGTACTGTTGGGAACACTGGCAGTCCTGAACTTGGGAATCGGCAGTGCACTGCTCTTGCACTTATTCGGGCCGGGCAATGTTTGTGCCTCTTGTGTGAGGCCTTGGATTTCACAGCGCGATAATAATAACTATCATTATTATAAGCATTCAAGATAGTTTGTAACGGGAATTGGTGGTCCAGGATGTAAACTACTTAACAAATGAACGAGACCACATTTCATTATCGGCTCAGTAAAGTCGCTCTTCATATTACAAATAAAAAGAATAACCACCGTACCACGCGGTTCTTTTTGCACGACAGAGCTACTCCAACTTACGGTACAGCAGTCGCATACCACAGTGCACATTCACCTAGATAATTGCAGAAACGTGTGCAGAAATTTATAAAGCAATCGCACGACAGCATAAATAATCTACTACTAAAATACTTCATTGGTATATGATTACCGTTATTCTTAAGTGATTATGTTAGATAATTCGCTTTATCCATTATTATATTTAAGAAGCCTTCGAGTTTAGGCTTCGTAATGAACAAAGCTTTTCTCGGAGAAACTGATTCAGTAATTTTTGACAAGTCTGGATGGAAATGACATTAAGGTTGATTATATCCAGTGACTAGGTACTACTGAGCATTAATTAGATGTAATCCATGCAAACTTTTCACTCTCGGAAGTTCCAAGTAAGCTTAAGCACGTCTTAACTCTGAAGAATACGTGCATCAGTGCACTACAGTTTAACGTGGAATTCGAACAACCTGTCACTTCTGGCGTTTCGTCACGGCGTAGAGAAGTGGACGCTTGGATAAAACGAGGACTGAAGAACATAAAAAAAGAAAGTTATTCCTACGCCTCTCATGAGGATGCAGAGCTTTATCGTTACACCAACATCGTTGCTTTGGTTGTAAAGTTTTCTTACAAGATGTTATTTTACAAATAGAAAAGAAAAGTGTTCTGAATGTTCGAAAACTGGACTGAAATTTAGGGATGTTTCATTTTTCCGTTCCATTATAAACACTAACGAACACAGCATTTGCAGTTTCTGTGACTGCTATAACTACCTTAGAATTTTGATGATCGATTATCGAATGAGAGACAAAAGTTAACGATACTCGACTAGATATATTTCTTAAATGATACGGTATAAAACAGTATAATTTGCGAATATAAAGGAGATATAGTACGTCCTCACGGTCACTAAGAATTCAGACTTCCAGCTTTATTTACGACGAAGTTACAGGAGGTCAAAAGTGCCGAGAATAGCTTTGAAAAAAGCAAGCTAATTGGTGTACTTTTGTTTCTGATCGACTTAGCGTGGGTATTTTCGTGCCTCCAGATAAGAAGTTCGGTGCCGTTTTATACACGAGACAAGCGTTCTTTTGGGAATGGAGGGTTCACTGAAAGTTTGTAACACTATCAAATGTCTGAGATAGAATGAAAGTAGTTTGTGTCCTGACAGCTCATTTATTACTTCAGAAAACTATTGATCAACGATTGTTGTTGTTGTTGTTATCTTCAGTCCAGAGACTGGTTTGATGCAGCTCTCCACCCTACTCTATCCTGAGCAAGCCTTTTCATCTCCTCATAAGAACGGCGACCCACATCCACTTGAATCTGCTTACTAAATGCGTCACTCAGTCTCCCGCTCCGTTTTTTACCCAGAACACTTCCCTCCAATGCTAAATTCACAATAACTCGATGTCTAAGAATGTGTCCTAACAATCAATCCCGTCTTTTAGTCAAGGTATGCCAGACACTCCTTTTCTTCCCAATTCTGTTAAGTATCTCCTCATTAGTTATGCGATCCACCCATCTAATCTTCAGTATTCTTCTGTAGCACTATATTTCAAAAGCCTCTATCCTCTTCCTATCCCAGTCACGGTCTGCACGGCTACTACGGTCGGGGGTTCGAATCCCCCCTCGGGCATGGATATTTGTGCCGTCCTTAGTATTAGCTAGTTCATAAGTAGTTTGTAAGTATAGGGACTGATGACCCCGAAGTTAAGTCCCACAAGCTTTACAAACATTTGAACATTTCTTCCTGTCCGCACTGTTTATCGTCCATATTTCACTCCCATACAAAGCAACACACAAATGCCTTCAGAAAGGACTTCCTTATGCTTAAATTAATATTCGATGTTAACAAATTTCTCTTTTTCAAAAACGCTTTTCTTCCCATTGCCATTCTGCATTTTATATCCTCTGTACTGCGACCACGATACGTTATTTTACTGCCCAAGTAACAAAACTTATTTACCACCTTTATTAATTCGTTACCTAATTTAATTCCTTCAGCATCGACTGATTTTCTAAGACTGCATTCCATTACCCTTGTTTTGCAATTGTTAATGTTCATCTTATATTCACCTTTCAGCAGACTGTCCATTCCGTTCAATTGCTCCTCCAGGTCCTTTGCTGTCTCTGACAGAATTACAATGTCATCGGCAAAACGCAATGTTTTTATTTCTTCACCCTGAACTTTAATTCCTTCTCCAAATTTCTCCTTGCTTTCCTTTATAGTATGCTCAATCTAGAAATTGAATAACATTGGGTAAAGGCTAAAACCGTGCCTTATATCCTTTCCAACCTCTGCATCCCTTTCATGCTCTTCAACTCTGATAACTGCTGTCTGACCTTTGTACAAGTTGTAAATAACCTTACGTTCCCTATATTTTACTCCCGCTGATTTCTGAATTTGAAAGATTGATTAACGATATTTATCACTTACATGTTTTTAAAGGTAACGGAGACAATTTTAATTGATACTTTCTATACTCATTTAGTTTATTTCTCGGTGACAAAGTTTCATCGATCATATTGTACAAAATGAAGCTGGATGAAGTAAACTGAATGGAACCAGCTCGGTACTGGCAAGGAAGGGGGAAATCAGTGTTTAACATCTTGCCGGAGATGCGGTTACAGGAGATGGGGCCCATTAAGGAGCGAAGAAGGATAGGGACGAAGACCTGTTGTGTCTTTTCTGAAAGAACGCATTTCAGCTTAACGGAATTAGGGATTTAACTGAAAATTTAAACCTCGATGCCCTATATAGAGCATATGCTTGCCCCATAAAGGAGCCCCAAAGTAAAATGAATGTCTAACTTTGTCTCGCTTCAAATAAAGCTTAAGAGACAGAGGTTTACGTCATAGATGTAATGAGGCGCAGTAGGAAGGCGCAAAGTGAGCAGTTGGCTCCAGAAAGTTACCACTGTCCAGTCACTTGCGTAGTTTTGGTTAGCGGCGTTTAAATGTACTTAGGGCGGTCGAACGGCTGAACATCCTCGAAAACACTGCTGATGGTAATGACCGACCACCTTGTCAGCTACACTCTTGGACACTTCAAATCCTTGTTGCACTGCAGTTTCGGATTTAGAAAAATACTAAATGGATCACAGAGTACAGCCTCTTCGCGTGTATCTGGCAAGCTACCGTTATTACGCAGTATTTGCCGCAATGGCTAGGCAGGATTCGCCAACTTTCTGGATACGGGATGCAAACAACCATGAAATATTTATATTCCGTTACCTGTTTAGGACGCCTTGTACATCTTCAGTATCTTGCAATAAGTAGAAATCTGTAAATAATATTGAGTCAAAATGGAAAGTTGAAGAACGTCACGCTATTTCACGGACTGCCGCCACTTTCAGAGCCAAAACGAAGGCAGCAGATACAGTGTCTCAAGTCAGAAACAGAGCCCCTCTGTCGTCAATAAAGTGCCATCAGTGCAAACAGAATTTCGACCAGCCATTCTGCACGTATTATAAGTTCAACACGGACTACAGTGTCATTAACTGTATAGTCAGAGAACAACATCTGAAAATAACTGTCGACTGTAGTGTCCACTAACCACTACCGGTACTTCCTTTAGAAAAGATTTTTTTCCTCGTGAAAGTGTTGAAACAAATAATGAAACTAGAAATCAACACGGTATTACAGCGGTATTATAAAAGAACAGTGATTAGATGAACATTTGTCCATTATTACTTACAGTTCATACTATTTAACATACATGTAAAATGAGGAAAGAGCAACAACGGAGAGAACATACGCGGAACACAAGTAAAGTCTGATAAAGTGCTATCTTCAAAGTATGCTGATATAAGTAAAACGTGCGAAAGTTGAAAAGATGGCTGAACAAGGGAACATAAATAAGGCCAACAACTGACTTTTTTCTTTTTAATTACAGTGTAACGCGTCTGGTTTCCATTACGCAAATGTACTCTTTCATTGAGAAACGTGAGACAACAGAATGGCGACGAAAGTATAAATTGGTAAATAACATAGTTTAATATAACGTTCTGTAACAAATTATCGTAAAAATATTGCATTAGACTTCACACTGAATTAGGAAACTTACTTAACAAAACGCTACAGAATACGAAGTCTTTCTCTGGATCAACTGGAATCGTCAGAAAATATTACTTGCTTTATAGAGATTTAATACGCAGCAGACAGCTATAGAAATATTTACTGAAAAATCTACAACTATATATATATTCCGAGATCCATTATAATGTGCGTTGCGGTGGGTACCTCTTACCTCTACTAGCTTTTATCCTCCGTACGACTCTTGATTTTTGTAATTTTATCTTTCTGGTCTGTATGCGAAATGTAAGTTTCAGTAGTAGAATCATTCTGCAGTAAGCTTCGAATGCTGGTTCCTTAAATTCCCTTAGTGGTGTTCTCGGAGTGGACGTCGACTTCCGTCCACGGATTTCCATTAGAGTTCAAAAAATGTTCAAATGTTTGTAAATCTATCGGACCAAACTGCGTGGTCATCAGTCCGTAGCTTACAAACTACTTAAACCTAGGTAAACTAACCTACGGACAAACACACACACCTATGCCCCAGGGAGGACTCGAACCTCCACGGCGAGCAACCGCGCGCTCTCCAGCAAGACGCTTTAGACCGCTCGGCTACTCCACCGCGGCCCATTTGAGTTCCCGAAGCATCTCCGTATAGTTCGCGCGTTAATCGAACCTACTGGTGACAAATCTAGCAGGCAGTCTTTGAATTGCTTCTGACTTTCCTTTAAACCGCCTTCGGGGGGCCGGCTGCGGTGGTCGAGGGGACTGAGGCGCTTCAGTCACGGTCTGCACGGCCACTACGGTCGGGGGTTCGAATCCCCCCTCGGGCATGGATATTTGTGCCGTCTGTAGTCTTAGGTAGTTCATAAGTAGTTTGTAAGTTTAGGGACTGATGACCCCGTAGTTAAGTCCCATAAGTTTTACAAACATTTGAACATTGCCTTCGCGGGGATCCCAAACACTCCACCAGTATTCGGGAATGGTTGGTGCTAGTACTCTAGTGATGAGCCACATCTTCCAAAAATTCTCCCAATAAACTGAAGTCGACCATACGCCTTCCTCACAACTGACCTGCTCTTTCCATTTCATATCGCTCTGCAAAGTTTTTAATCGATCCGTGTGTGTCAAACACAAAATTACTAATGCCCTATTAAAAAATTACGTGATTGCTTTTCCTTCTCTTCTGCAGTGTATCACATTTTTCTGCCAATCGCCAAGCCAAGCTAGAAATTTTGTCCAGTTATCTTGTATTCTTCTGGTACATCACAGCACCATTAGCAAAATGCCATAGATTGCTACTCTTCCGTCCATAAGTTCAATTATGTCGACAGAAAGTAATAGCAAATAATAACATCCAACATGTATTTTGAGGTTTATTGCATTAATATACTGGTTTCAATGCTCCAATAGCACGCTTTTCAGGCCCCACACACGATCTTCAATAGGCATGTGATACCTACACTCATCAAACAACTCCGCCTGTTTCCGTTTGATGCATGTAGAGGTACCACATTACTATTGATGATAATATCGGTCTCTATTTAATCACGGTCGTTCATCTGGAATATGTCCATCTCCGTAATGTAAGGTTACCACGCAGGGGGCCCGGGTTCGATTCCCGATCGGGTAGGAGTTTTTCCCAGGTTGGTATTGTGTCACCCTCAACACCATTGACATAAAAGTCGCCGAAGTGGCGTCAGTTAGAAAGACTTGCAACAGGCAATCTGAACACGATTTCAATTGGGGTCTACCAGCTATTAATGCCACACGATCATCGTCACCTGTAAGATTCAGTTCTGTGTGGGACCTACAGATGGTGCTACAATAACACCAAAATCGGTAGGTTAATGCAGGTTCGAGTCCCGGTACCGGCACACAATTTTAATCTGCCAGGAAGTTTCATATCAGCGCACACTCCGCTGCAGAGTGAAAGTTTCATTCTAGAGACTGTTTGTCTACAGAGTTATATGCTTTCTTAAAATCAACGAATGTGCACACTAATGGTTTAGATCGGATTGCTTTAATTTTTAAAATAGCTTTAAGGTTAAAGATCTGTTCAGGGCATCATCTATTAGGTCGAAAGCCTGCTTGGTAGTCTAAAATTTTAGGTTCTAGTTGTTCTTGTGCCCTCTTCAGCAGATACGCGGATAAAATTTTATAGGTCACAGATAGAAGTGAAACGCCTCTGTAGTTGTTTACGTCTGCTATTATTTTTATTATTATGATAGCATGTGAGGCCCGAGTGCACGAAATCGCTTCACCCGCTTTGTTGTTGCCGAAGATATCTGTATGTTTTTCGATCGTCATTTATTTTGTGGTGTCTCCATGGAGTTTCATATTTATTTATTATGTAGACACATGTGCTATTGTATATAGTATGGCCTGCTCTACTAAAAAAGGGAGGGGTGGATTTTGAGTGGAAGCAATCGCAAATAATAGGTTTTAAAGTGCCTGTGGTGATGAATGTAAGTTATTATCCACTCTGGTTCTGTGCTACATTGTATTTGTTATAGTTTTAGAAACTAACATCAAAGGCAAACACAACAAAATAGATCACGCACATTCCATCCAAAATTAATAAACGTCACATGTACACTCTTCCATGTACACAATCCTATCACGATTATCTATCACACACAAATGTGTTTAAATTTTCCCAATTCTTAGCGCAGAAATGTTAAGTTAAACATATCGTGTGTCGAAAGTGACGACAGCATAAGCTAATGGTTGCCGATACAAGCGATCTACTTTATACGAAATAACGATATGAAACTTTTCTATTGAAGTAATAAAATATAAACAACTGTCGCTTGACACAACACCGAAAAAAGCCGAAAAACACGTCTCTTATTACCACACCGGTTAAAAATATGTTGGGACCTAATTTGTAGAGTTTGTAAAACAGCGTCCCTTCATTTCAATCAACGTATAAAACTTCACACTTTCAATGAAGAATCGTTTCAATATAAAACCCTCAATATTAATTTACGTTGTACAAAAAGTCGCTCTATTTGACACTGACTCGCAACAGAACAACGCACTTAAATAACAAAAGCTTTTCATTTTATTGCAATGATTCCTAACATGACGTAATGCCTAAAACAAATCATATCTATTAGCTACGTTCACGTGCAGCAAAATATTTTTTATTATTTTTTTTTTTTTTTATTTTCCATTTTCGACAAGTTACGACAGAATATCGGTGTCATCTTCAGTTACGGACAAATTTTTCCGTGCACAAATTTCAGAACCATATCGTGAGCACATTCCACGTAAAATAAATAAAAGCAATAAATATGCTTTTGGTAATGCTATTACTATTCCTGAAGTCAAATTGATCGTCGGCTAAGAACTTTTAATTTCCCTTTTCAACTATACAAAACGAGAAGTTAAAAGATCCACAGCACCCATACTGTGCCCAGGAATGTTGGCGAGTTCATTAATAGTGATTTAAGGTCTTAAGATGACAGCTAGATTCTGATGCAAACGGTAAAATGTGGTTATAAAATAAATATATTACGCGATCTAGGCTGCAGAATATTAGTATCGTCAAATTTGATACCATAGGAAATCCTCTTGCTCAGCGACTTTTGCAATATGGTGATGATAAACAGCTTCAGTCGCAAATATTTATTGTCTCAGATCTACACTACTGGCCATTGAAGTTGCTACCCCAAGAAGAAATGCAGATGATAAACGGATATTACTGGACAAATATATTATATTAGAACTGACATGAAATTACATTTTCACGCAATTTGGGTGCATAGATCCTGAGAAATCGGTACCCAGAAGAACCACCTCTGGCCGCAATAACGGTCTTGATACGCCTGGGCATTGAGTGAAACACAGCTTGGATGTCGTGTACAGCTACTGTTACAAACGTCGTCGAACTGTTCGTGCCGGTGGCTGTTGTCTTGCAAACATCCCCATCTGTTAATCTGCTCAGGGATCGAGACATGGCTGCACGATCCGTTACAGCCATGCGGATAAGATGCCTGTCATCTCCACTGCTAGTGATACGAGGCCGTTGGGATCCAGCACGGCGTTCCGTATTACCCTCCTGAATCCACCGATGCAATATTCTGCTAACAGTCACTGGATCGCGACCAACGCGAGCAGCAATGTCGCGATACGGTAAACCGCAATCGCGATAGGCTAAAATCCGACCTTTATCGAAGTCGGAAACATACTGGTACGCATTTCTCCTCCTCACAAGAGGCATCACAACAACGTTTTACCAGGCAACGCCGGTCAACTGCTGTTTGTGTACGAGAAATCGGTAGGAAACTTTCTTCATGTCAGCACGTTGTAGGTGTCGCCACCGGCACCAACTTTGTGTGAATTCTTTGCAAAGCTAATCATTTGCATATCACAGCAGCTTCTTCGTGTCGGTTAAATTTCGCGTCTGTAGCACGTCATCTTCGTGGTGTAGCAGCTTTGTTGACCAGGAGTGTATGTTTCGGTTATTGTATGGCCACTGCCAAGGCTTTAAAATCTGTGACACATAATTTTTCCTCGCGAACGTAATCCTCAACATGAAGATTGAAAACTTTTGTGTCTTTTAAACTACGTTTCCAAAACATTGGCAATGGTCACATAGTGAACGAAATCCAAATCTGCGACAGTAAATAAATATATGCGTCTGATTGCTGTTCATCAAACACGTACTACAATCGTAATAACAGCACATCCCTCCCAGTCACGTGTGCAACTTATATAAAATAGTCGCCTTTAGTGAAATTTGATCCAAAAGTTGACATAGTGTAAGAGATCAGGAGTACATTAGTACAATAGCAGTCCTACAACTGCCCAAGATATAAATACGTCGCATAATTACAATACAGTCTTTTGTGAAAGAAAATGTGTAACAGGGCTTATGCAGCTAGCGGCGGTGCTGTTCGGTACTTACAGTGAAAAGCTTCATGCAGCTGTGACTCAAGAAGCGAGCAGATGCTGAGGTGTAGAATCCGTGGCAGCAGAGGCACCTGCAAAGAAACAGAGGTGCTTTACTGTATGCATGCAGGATTTCAGGACAATAAATGGAGACAGTTAAGATGGAAGACTGAGATTGAGTGGAAGATTTCTGAAGAAGTGTAGACCACCAACAATAGGAGTACCTTACAAATCACTTTCGACCAATACGTGGATATTGCTCGTCAGTGTGGGATCCGTACTAAGCGGCATTGAGAAATGAGATACAGAAGCTCTAAAGAAGAGCAGCATTCTTCGTTGTTTAGTGAGCACAGATACGTCAGGTAGACAACTACAGTGGTAGATGCAGCAGGAAAGGCATTCTCCATTATGATAAAGGCTATTGTCAACGTTCCGAGTGCGTATGGTTTTCGAAGAATCAAACAATATATTGCTTCTCTTACGTATACCTCTCGAATAGACCATGAGGATAAAACGAGAGATATTGGAGAGCGCGCGGGAAGAAAGAACACCTAAATCGTTCCGTTTTCGATCTGATTTCTCTTATTTTATTGGGATGGTCATGTGTCCCTAAGTAGGTGGGTGCTAGCAAAATATTTTCACATTCAGAAGTAAAAGTCGGTGATTGAAACGTCGCAAACAGATCACGCCGCAATGAATAACGTTGTTCTTTTAATGATTTCCACCCCAATTCTTGCAACATTTCCGTGACGCTTTCCCCCCTGTAACGTGATAAAACAAAACGAGCTGCCCTTCTCTGGACCTTCTCAATATCTTCCGTCAGTCCCACCTGGTGAGGGCCCCACAAGTGGCAACAGTACTCCAGGAGAGGACGCACAAGTGTGATGTAGGCAATCCCTTTGGTGGATCCGGTGCATCTTCGAAGCGTTCTGCCAATGAAACGTAATCTTTGGTTCGCCTTCCCCACAATATTCTCAATGTGTTCTCTCCTGTCCACGTTGTTCGTAATTGTAACTCCTAGGTATTTAGTAGAATTTACGACCTTAAGGCTTGACTGATTTATCGCGTAATTGAAGTTCAGTGGATTTCTCTTAGTGGTCATGTGTATTACTTCACACTTTTCTTTATTTAATGACAATTGCCAATTTCTGCACCATGTAGAAATTTTGTCTAAATCGCTTTGCAGTTGCTTTTGATCCTCTGTTGACTTCACTAACCGATAAACGACAGCATCATCCGCGAACAGTCTAAGGGAGCTATTCAGATTGTCTCCCAAATCGTTTACAAACACAAGGAAGAGTAGAGGACCTATAACGCTTCCCTGTGGAACGCCAGATATCACTTCTGTCTTACTCGATGATTTACCGCCAATTACAACGAACTGTGTCCTTTCTGGTACGAGATCGTGAATCCAAGCTCACAATTGGGGAGATATTTCATAAGCACGCAATTTCATAAGAAGCCGCTTGTGGGGTACAGTGTCAAAAGCCTTCCTGAAATCCAGAAATATGGAATCGATTTGAGATAACTTGTCGATGGCACTTATCACTTCATATGAATAAAGGGCAAGCTGTGTTGATTAGATAATTCAGTGTTTTATTTGATTTTTTGTTGTTGAGGTGATTCAGACAGAATGATGATTTAACGCTGACAAGGTAAGAAAGCTTTGTAGAACTTCTCAGTCAGGCATTGTACAAGTTTCTTGATAATTCGTTTTGTGCCCTCCACGCAAAACGTACGTAAATGACGAGTTTGCTTTATTTTGGGAAACTGATGGTTTTTATCTTTACATAATTGTTCTTAACTGTCTCAGTGGAGCGGCCGAGCGTTCTAAGGCGCCTAGCTGCGTATCGTGCGGCTGCTCACCGTCGGAAATTCGAGTCCTGACTCGGGCATGGGTGTGTGTGTTATCCTTAGGCTAGTTTAAGTAGTTTGCAATCCTAGTGACTAATAATCAATGGAAGATAAGGCCGATAAATTTACAAACATTTAAAACATTTTTTTTTCTTAATTGTAAATGATGGAACATGTCTTGATAGAGTATTGTGGTGTCACTTTAAATCGGATTGAGGAAGTAATTGTTCATGCTTTGGTGCAAACTTCGGTATTACTGAAATGCAATTGATACAGCCACAAAACTGCCAATAATCAAGAACGAGTGCGTGGAAGTTTCTGCAGTTATCCTGACTTGCCCCAACGAACGCATGTTATGCCGAAGAGTGCAAATACCGGTCGAGTAAGTTGAGCGTCGAAACTACGCAAATTTTTGCCGTGGTATGTACTGTGTGAACCTTTTAAGTAAACTACGCCAGATGTACTCTAATTCTACAGACTGCTTATTAAGATAATAAAGTGCACCACAGTTTCGAATTATGTGGTCGACGTTGTGTACAGTTATGCGCTACTTGTTAAAAATGAAATGTTAGCTGTGGTACGGAAAGCATGAGTGAGGATTTATGACAAACAGGTCAGTTATTTCGATATTTGTAAAAAGTCTTTTACAAAAATAATATTTATAACTTGTTATATGTTGTGGTGAGGTACGTTGAAGAAGTGTAGCCGTAGGGCATTCGTCAATAAAAATTAAAATTCACCTTCATAGTAAAACATTAAGAATCATACTATGCACAACGGTGTTCGAAAACGCACGTGCGAGAACGCGTTTCTTCAGTTTCTTATATCTTGGAGTCTATTGAACACAGAGATAAGGGGTGACGTGTATTGGATATTCCTTGGCCTGGCGATCGTTTTTATACCCACGAGAAGAATGGGCATACTGTAACCAACCTACATTACAGGATGAACTTACTGCTGCCCAGCCAAATTTAGATAATACAGTTGGTTTATGTAAATGATTTGTGGTCTGTGATGGCATATATACGGCTTACAAAAGTACAATTTGTTCATGGACGTCTCCTGAGAAAACACGAAAAAGCATGTTTTTTTATGGTACCAAAGCTACAAATTGTGGGTTATTTATATTCAGTGCAAATAGTCGAAATATTTACCAAATGTTCCTAAGATGATATTGCCAAACTACTTCTTACATTTTTTTCGAGATCTTTATTCTTTAGCAGGCCGCTGTGGCCGAGCCGTCTGCGGCGCGTCAGTCACGGTCTGCACGGTCACTACGGTTGGGGGTTCGAATCCCCCCTCGGGCATGGATATTTGTGCCATAATCAGTATTAGTTAGTTCATAAGTAGTTTGTAAGTTTAGGGACTGATGACCCCGTAGTTACAAACATTTCTTCATTTCTTTATTCTTTAGGTATTTAAAGGTACTGTACGTACGTATTTTAAAAAAGTCATAGTAACAGGTTTTTAGATGTTTTTGCACCGTGACTCGCAAGTATCTAAATAACTAAACATAGCTAAAAATAGCAATGGCACAAATTTTTACAATATATTCTGTAGGCACCCCATTTGTTCGCATAACAACATTTTGGATGAATAAGGTGGGATAATGAGTGAAGCAGCTAGTTTTCAGTCAGTCTTTCAATCAGGAACATATTCACATTTTTTATTCTCCGAGAAAAGAATTTCCTAGGTGGTATGTCACAATGACAGACATGACATTTCAAAATTGTAAATAGTTTGCTTTATAGGCAAGGTCCGCCTTGAGCAAACACAAATGTTTTTAGTTTCTCCCATACATGTTTCGCTAGCGTTGCAGCATCATCAGTGGGGTGTTTAATTCATACTGTCTGTCAAATTAACAATGAAATGATAGTTACTTCTTGTACATTAAGTGTAAAAACTACAGATAATGGTGAGACTAATATAAATCGTTTCTTATTTTTATAGGTATACTTGGCCTATCTTAATACCACATGTAGTTGTGTTTGTCGTTCACAACTCACAAAACGTCACTGAGAATTTTTGACAGTTTGTCATCTGCAAACCGAAACGTGTGTAGTTAAAGGGGTGAATGGTTAGCTTGTAGATATCGTTTTTTTTTTTTTTTTTTTTTACGAAAATAAGGACGTCATTTTTGTGTTTTGGTTTAATTTTACTATTGGGACTGTTTCTATAACAAAATGTCTATGTGTTTATAGCAAGTTTTTGTCACTTACTTTGGTGAATTTGCGCTGTTTTCGTGTTGTGAACAGGCACTGTGTCACTTTCACTTCACTCAATGTTTATGTAATGAAAACAAGATGGTGGGCAGTTGAATTCTGGGAGTAGTGTTAAGAGCAGCTGACTGTGGTGGGGGCGGGAGTTTTTGAATCATGTTGCTTTCGTTTTAGTGTGTGTGTGTGTGTGTGTGTGTGTGTGTGTTTATGGGTTTTCTGTCAGTTCGTTGAGGGCAGAGAATATGGTTCCGTTGCAGAGGGCTGTGTATTCATTTATTATTTCTTTTCTTTCTATTATGGCTTTCTGTATGTGGTAGTTCTCTTCGATTGTTAATTTTTGCTGGAGGCTTTTGCTGTGTTATAGAATCATTAGATCAGTATTAATGTCAGTTGGTTTGTGGTTCATGTTTATGAGGTGTTCTGCAGATGTGGAATGACTATTGCTTTCTGTGTTCTGTGTATCTGGTAAGTAAATTTCTGCATATCTGTAAAATGTAAACTGAGTTATAATCCTGGCATGCAGCTGGGAGATGCCAGAAGTGTTATGTTTGTGTTGGTGTTGGTTGTCTTTAGTTTTCTTTGTATTGAGTTGTCTGTTCTGTATGCTACTTTCAAACCTTGTTTTTTGAGAATGTTTCCTATTCTGTGGGTTGCTTTGTTGTCATATGTGAGAGTGTGCCATTTATTTGTTGTTTTGTTTGATTTTTGTTCCTGTGTGTGGGTGTTTGGTGTATGGGAGTTGAGTGGGTTTATATTTTGTGTGCTTGTGTTGTGTTTCTGGTCTGTTTGTTTTTGTGTTTTAGCGGTTCCTTTTAACTTAGTTTTAATTTTGTGGTTTAATTTGTCTATGATGTTAGTATCATACCCATTCTCTCTTGCTATTTGTCTGATTGTTTGTAGTTGATGTTTGTACCGTACATCAATAAGTGGGGTTTTGTTCAGTCTGTGTAGCTTGTATTGGAATCCGGCTTGTTTCTGTGTAATTGGATTGTTTGAGTGTTTGTGTATGGCTGTGCTTGTGATGGTGGGCTTTATGTATATGGAAAATTTGTGTTGATTTTTGTCTCTGTGTATTGAGAGGTCGAGGAAGTTTAGCCTTCTGTCATTTTCTGTTTCTATGGTGAATTTTATTTATGGGTGAACATTTTTGATGTCATTATGAAGTTCTTGTATGCGACTGGGTGTTTCATCCAGGAGGCATATGATGTCATCTACACAACGGTGCCAGTAAATTATTCTGTACTGTTTGGGCTTCACTATGGTGTTAAATATTTTGTTTTCGATGTAGTTGAGGAAAATGTTTGCTTACCTGAAGAAGTAAATAGTTTAGTAATACCAGGCGATATGTGATATTAAAAGTTTTATTACGAACTGAGTTTTGATTTATTACTTGCAAATACCTTATGTTCGTATTTTTTCGACGTTCCTCACCGCGCTACATAACTAGTTGTCAATTTTGTTTCTGAAGTAGACGCAATTACAAACGTCGAAACCTAAACACCGCAAAACTACCAAACTGTTAAATGACTACTCCAGTCGAGTTTGCTGCCTTGGCCTCTTCAGAACACTGTTAGCTTCAACGCAGTGTCGAGGAACGCACCGACGCAACCACAGCACGCCACACGGGCGGGGCGGGGCGGGAAGATTCCACCGGGCTGTCTGTGTGTGACGTCACACTACGTAACCGTGCCAGCATAGCTTGCCAAAATTCAGTACGGGTTCCTTTCTCCATCGGACTGGTTTGGTGCGGTTCGGTACTACCACTTCTGTTGTGTCCATTTTCGTCTCGCAGAAGCACTTACACTCAACGACCTCAGTAATTATATGGCGCGTGTATTTCATTATCTGACTACAGATTTTGCCATTCTTGTACTGATGAAGTTATAGTTTGATGACTTAATAACTGTCCTAAAATCCGTTCCTTCTTCTTTCCATGGTCTTCCCGATGTTCCTCTTTTCGAAGATACTTCATAAACTTTTTCATTGGTTACATTAAAAGTCAATCTAATGTTCAGAAATTAAGCTTGCGATCTGGCACAGTGGTAACACACTGTACTGACTTTCGGGAGTACGACGTTTCAGACCCGCCTCCGGCCGCCCTGGTTTAGGTTTTCCGTTATTTGCCTCAATCAATCCATCCTTAGCAAAAATCAATGCGTGTGCTCTGTCTCCAATGATCATGCTGTCGACGAGGAGTTAAACCTTAATCTTTCGGCCTTCCGTTTTTGAACAATTTCCCGTAAAGCTACGTCTGGAAAGCTTCGATTCCATTCTTTATCGGTTTTCTCACACTCCACAATTAGCTTCCAAACATTTCTGTGGTCCAGACGCACACTTCAAGACATTTCTTAGCGGCCGCGGTGACCGGGCGGTCTGCGGTGCTCCAGTCACGGTCTGCACGGCCACTACGGTCGAGGGTTCGAATCCCCCCTCGGGCATGGATATTTGTGCCATAATCAGTATTAGTTAGTTCATAAGTAGTTTGTAAGTTTAGGGACTGATAACCCCGTAGTTACGTCCCATAAGCTCTACAAACATTTGAACAAGAAATTTCTTCCTGCAGTTGAGGCATATGATTGATGCTAACGGTGATAGGCGAGCACCAATCGCTGATGTGGCGAGCACAGCTTAACTGGATAGGCTGCCCGAACAAACGATCGCGGCCGAGCGTACAAAGCTTGAGCGAGTCTGGGGTAGTTTGACTCATAGTTATTGTACTCAAGCAGAATAATACAAGTAATTTATATCGCCGACGAAGGGATTAATTGGCGAGCGAAAGGACGGGGAGTAGGAAAGAAAGGAGCATCCCGCAAAAAAAGAAGTGCATATTATTCGTGGATGATTCCAGCCACTCATTTATAGTGTATTTGGAATAATGTAGCGTGAGGTTTGTTGTTGTTGTTGTGGTCTTCAGTCCGGAAAATGGTTTGATGCAGCTGTCTACCCTACTCTATCCGGAGCGAGTCTCTTCATCTCCTCATAAGAACGGCAACCTACATCCATCTGAATCTGGTTACTATATTCGTCTCTTGGTCTCCGTCTGCGATTTTTATCCCATACACTACGCTTCGCGATTCTTTGATGTCTAAGAATGTGTCCAAACAATCGATCCCTTCTTTTAGTCAAGATATGTCACAAATTCCTTTTCTTCCCAATTCTGTACAGTACCTCTTCATTAGTTACGCGATCCACCCACCTAATCTTCAGCATTCTTCTGTAGCACCACATTTCAAAGGACTAGCTATCCTCTTCCTATCCGCACTGTTTATCGCCCAAGTTTCACTCACATACAAAGCAACACTCCACACAAATGCCTCCAGAAAGCAATTCTTTGCGCGTAAATTAATATTCGATGTTAACAAATTTCTCTTTTTCAAAAACGCTTTTCTTCCCATTGCCATTCTTCATTTTATATCCTCTGTAATGCGACCATCATGTGTTATTTTACTGCCCAAGAAACAAAACTCATTGTTTCGTTACCTAATCTAATTCCATCAGCATCGCCTGATTTTCTTAGCATGAGAGTTGAGACAGCAAAATATCATACCGTGTCGCCAATCATCATAATCATCATCATCGTCATCATGAGAGGCTGAGTATGCCTTTCAGCATTCAGTCTAGAGCATAATCATCCAATAAAATTCCTCTATAATCCCCTATACAGTACCAACATTGATGCCCCTTCTAATGTTAAGCCTTTTACTTCAAAATCGTTCTCCACCGAATTTACCTCGACTTCTCTTACTCTCTGCAGCCGAACCCTTGACTCTGATAGGAAACCTTGCTTCTCCCATGCGTGTAACATGGCCCCACCATCTCCGTCTGTTCGCCCTAACTGCTTCATCTATGGTGATCATTCCCAGTTTGATTTCCTCATTATAGACACCCTCCTCCCATTGTTCCCATCTATTAGTACCTGCTATCATTCTTGCTACTTTCATATCTGTAACCTCTACCTTATGAATAAGATAACATGTATCCACACAACTTTCAGTCCCATACAACGAAGTTGATCGAAAGATAGAGCGGTGCACTGCTAACTTAGTCTTGGTACTTACTTCCTTCTTGCATAAGAGAGTAGACCTTAGCTGAGCACTCACTGCATTAGCTTTGCTGCACCTTGATTGAAGTTGTTTCACTATCTATGTTGTAATCCTGTGACAAAATATAATCTAAGTACTTGAAAGTGTCCACCTGTTCTAATATTCTTCCTCCTTTCTGGCACTCAATCTGCTTAGATCTAGTTCGCACAAATATTACTTTGGTTTCTGAGATGCTGATCTTCATATCATAACCTTACACCTATGATCTCTGAAATTTTAAATAGAAATATTTCAAACGAATCTGCCATCACAACTAAGTCGTACGCATATGCGAGACTGGTTATAGTGTTTTCACCTATTTGAATCTCACCCTCCAGGCTATTGTTTTCAACAAGTGATCCATGAATAGTATGAACAACAGTAGTGACAGGTTACAGCCTTGTCTTTCCCCTGAAACTACCCTGAACCATGAGCTTAATTTGCCGTCTACTCTAACAGCTGCCTGACAGTTTATGTAAACACCTTTAATTGCCTTCAGAAGTTTGTCTTCTATTCCACAATCTTGTAGAACCGACAATAGCTTCCTCCTAGGAACAAGGACATAAGCCTTTTCTAGATTTATAAACATAGATACAATTCACTGTTCCACCCACAGCACTTTTCTATTACCTGCCGTAAGCTAAACATCTCGTCCTGACAGCTTCTAAGAGGCCTAAACCAACAATGATTTTCATCCAACTTGTATTCAACGAATACTAGCACTGTCCTTTCAACAATACCAAGAGAATAAGACTTCCTGGCAGATTAAAATTGCGTGCCGGAACCGGGACTCAAACCTGGGACTTTTGCCTTTCTCGGGCAAGCGCTCTACCACTGAGCTATCCCGACACGACTCACGGTGCCGCCCCACAACTTCAATATTGCCAGTACCTCACTTGCCCGAGAAAGGCAAAGGTCACAGGTTCGAGTACCGGTTACGGCATTCAATTTTAATATGCCAGGAAGTTTAGTATCAGCGCACACTCCGCTGCAGAGTGAAAGTTTCATTCTGAATACCTGAGAATATTTTGCCCAAAACTCTAATTAAAAAGATTGTACTTGTTACTATCTATCCTGTTTCCATGCTTGAAAATTGGCTTTCGTACAATCAGACGGAACCTGTTCCAACTCCCACGCCATTTCACTTATCCTTTGTAACCATTTGAAACATAATATTCCACTGTATTTGATGAGTTCCGACTTAATTTCATCTGTTGCTGTTGTCTTCAATCAGCAGACTGGTCTGATGCAGCTCTCTACGCTGCACTGTCCTGTGCTAACCTCTTCACCTGAGAATACGAATGGCAACCTACATCATTTTGGATCTGTTTACTGTATTCGTCCCTCGTTCTCCCTATATGATTTCTACCACACACACTTCCTTGAATGCTAAGTTGACGATTCCTTGATGTCTCAGAATGTGTCCCGCCAACCTATCCCTTTTCTTAGTCAGGATATGCCACAAACTCCTTTTCTACCCAATTCTATTGAGCACTTACTGATTAGTTACGTGACCTATCCATCTAATCTTCATCATCATTCGTCTGTGGCATCGCAGTTCGAAAGCTTCTATCATCTTTTCGTTTCAACTCCTTATCGTCCACGTTTCACTCCCATATAATGCTACACTAAAGGCAAATGCTTTCAGAAATGACTTCCTAACATTTAAACTAATACTGTATGTCAACAAATTTCTCTTCTTCAGAAAGGCTTTTCTTCCCATAGCGATCCTGCTTTTTATATCTCCTTTACTTCGGCCATCAGAAATTATCTTTCTACCGAAATAACGAAACTCATCTACTACTTTTATTGTCTCATTACCTAATCTAATTCCTTCAGCATCGCCTGATTTTCGACACTGCATTTTGTTACCCTCGCTTTACTCTTGTTAATGTTCATCTCATATCTTTCTTTCAAGACACTGCTCATTCCGTTTAATTGTTCTTCGAGGTCCTTTGCTGTCTCTGACAGAATTACTATATCATCTGCAAACCGCGAGGTTTTTATTCCCTCTCCCTGCCGATTTATTGTGCTGTAATCTATTGACCATTCTTTCCACTTCCACAAATGTGATCCTGTTTCTCTCACCATTCCTAACCCATTCTACCTCAATATCTGTTACATCAGTGAACGTTTTGCCTGCATTGAGCAATTCTTCAAAATATTCCCTCCATCTGACCAAGGTATCCTCAGGATTCCCTAGCAATTTTCCTGACCTGTGCAAAGCATTTGTTAATTCCTTCTTCCCTCCCTTTCGAATACCGTACCTAGATGGTTTTCCCGCAGCTTGACCTATACTTTCTAGCTTATTTCCGAAGTCTTCCCATGAAAACTGCTTGGATTTTGCAATTATCTTTTTGTTTCTTTCTTTAACATAACCTTCTCAGTCTTCCTGAGTTGTAGTGTGGAGCCATTTTTAAACGCCTTCTTTTTTACAGGCTACCTTGCTAAGTCACTCCATTCTTTCTGCCTTTATACACTACATTCTCTAGCCACTTCTAGTAGTGTGTCCGTGTACCTTGTCCATTCCTATTTCAGAGACTGTTAGTGACTACCTTCTATTAACTTATACCTTTCTGGAAGCATTGTTATATATTTGTGCCTGATTTCCTTGTCCTTCAGCTTCTCCACTGCTATCCTTCTACACGTCGCACCGGAATTCAATATACTACTGTTTGGTTGGCACTTAGGCGTACCCTCCAATGCTTTCCTTACAAAATCCATCGGCATCATGAACTGTTACCTGACGATTTAGTGAAGGGGAGGGCATTTACAGTTTGGGCGTTTCAAAAGATGGCGGAAGATGGCGATTGGTTGAGTAACGTGTTGTGGACCGACGAAGCTCATTTCACGCCCCGAGGGTCTGTCAACGCCCACAACTACAAAATTTGGGCTACCGAAAATCCTAGGTCGTGGAAACTCCATTGCACGACGAGAATGTCACGGTATGGGTTGGATTTACCACATCTACCGTTATCGGGCCTTTTTTCTTCGAGGAACTGCGTGATTCTGGTTTTGTAACTGCTACCGCGACGGGTGAGAGGTACGCCGATATGTTACAAAATCGCATCATCTCCAGCCTGGCTGATAAACACCTGCTGGAACATACGATTTTTATGCAGAATGGTGCTCCACCCCATATTGCTAGACGCGTGAGAGATGTCTTGCGCGCGTCGTTTGGTGATGATCGTGTGCTCAGCCGCCACTTTCGTCATGCTTGGCCTCCCAGGTCCCCAGACCTCAGTCCGTGCGATTACTGGCTTTGGGCTTACCTGAAGTCGCAAGTGTATCGTGATTGATCGAGATCTCTAGGGACGCTGAAAGACAACATCCGACGCCAACCATAACTCCGGACATGCTTTACAGTTCTGTTCACAACATTATTCCTCGACTACAGCTATTGTTGTGCAATGATGGTGAACATATTAAGCATTTCCAGTAAAGAACATCATGTTTTCTTTGTCTTAATTTGTTGTGGTAATTATTGCTTTTCTGTTCAGTTGAAGCGCAATCTGTCGTACATTATTTAACTTTTTTTTCTAATAAAACTTCATGTCACTCCAAGCATGTTTGTCAATTTTTACTTCTCCATCTACATTATTCCGTGATTTATTAAGTTTTCAAATTTATACTAACTTTTTGATCGCCCTGTGTATTAGATTTGTATCTAGCTGGTATATGTGTGGTGTAACACTTTGCAACACTTTTGTAAAGGTATACTCATGATATGCAAAAATTACTTTTGGAAAATTGTCCCCGTGTTTGTTATTGTAATATTCTGAAATAGTTATACAGCCTTTTAATAATTTTAATACGTGATGTATTTTAATAATGTCATGCACAGCACTTGATAATGGCCGAAGGACGAAACGTGTTCGTGGGTTCAAAATGTTCAAATGTTTGAATAGCTATGGGACTTAACTACGGGGTCATCAGTCCCTAAGCTTACAAACTACTTATGAACTAGCTAAGACTAAGGACGGCACAAATATCCATGCCCGAGGGGGGATTCGAATCCCCGTCCGTAGTGGCCGTGCAGACCGTGACTGGAGCGCCATAGTCCCCTCGGCCACCGCGGCCGGCGTGTTCGTGGAAGTAAACAATATTTCAGTTAAACGGCGGTGAGCCGGCCGCGGTGGCCGAGCTTTCTGCGGCACGTCAGTCAAGGTCGGAGGTTCGAATCCCCCGTCGGGCATGGATATTTGTGCCGTCCTTAGTGTTAGCTAGTTCATAAGTAGTTTAGGGACTGATGGCCCCGTAGTTAAGTCCCACAAGCTGTACAAACATTTGAACATTTTTGAAATGGCGGTGAATTCCTTTTAAACAATGTTTCAGCAGAAGAAAAACAAATTGCATGGGGTAATGACCCCCGTGACCCGGCCGCTGCACCCGCCACTGTGCACACATTACGCGTCGCGTAACGCCGGCTCGGTGCCGGCTCGTTTGCGTACGCTTGCAGCGGTGGCGGCGGTGGCGGCTGGCAGGTAGCCGCTCGCGCGGCCACTGCGGCCGTGTCGTTGACCCAGAATGCGGCGCGGCTAACGGGAAGACCAGCCGGCGGGTAGCGGCCCAGCCCAGCACAGCCGCTGTACTGCCCACTACACCGCCAGCGGCCTCCAGTAGCTGCGGCTGCAGCTGTAGGTGCCGACAACACACCAGTACCTAGGGCCACCAACTCTCCCGTATGTCCCGGGATCTCCCGTATTTCAACATATTGTTGTTGTTGTGGTCTTCAGTCCGCAGACTGGTTTGATGCAGCTCTCCAACTTTTTCTATCCTGACCTAGGTAAACTAACCTACGGACAAACACACACACCCATGCCCCAGGGAGGACTCGAACCTCCACGGCGAGCAACCGCACGCTCCGCAGCGAGACGCTTTAGACCGCTCGGCACTGTGGATACTGTGGACTTTACACCTGGATCTAATGGAGTGACTAGTACTGCAGAAGAAGAAGTGTTACATGGTCCTATTAAATTTGTTGGAGCCAGATTTGATTTTAGTATTAGAAGTACTGAAGTTTTTGGTGGTTCTGGATGGCTTACCGTTGCTTTGGTACGAACAAGTGATGCTAAGAAACCTGGATTGTAATCTTTCAACGAGAGGGATATTATATGTTTTCGTACATGGAGTATTGGTGAGGTACCTAACAAGTCATTTGGTACTTCATACGTTATTTCTGATAAGTAGTCACAGTAGTCAAGATGCCTGTTTGCTGCGTAGGTGGGATGCATGTACCTGGGTTTTCCATGGATTGGATTTCAGTTGATTACGCACTTATATCAGTCAAGCAATAATTCCATTTCCAAAGAAGGCTAGTAATAGATTTGTGTTAAAATTATCAACTGTCGGTTTAATATGTCATGGTTGCAGGGCATATACAGAGGGCTTCATAGTGTATTACTTTACACTACTCTCTCACATTAGCAGAAGTGTTTATTATGCTTTCATAGATGTCTCCAAGATCAGTTAGGCGGTTATAAATTTTGTTTTTATTACATGAAATTATAGTGAAATATATGCACGTTCTTTAAAATGTTTTCATAAGAATTATGTATTATGGGTTAACAGACGAAATTTCAAGTAGCTTTAGTATGGGTGAGGCAAATTTAAAGTAAAGGATATTTTCTTCGCTCTGCTTGTCAGTTACGTATTTTCATTCATAAATTACATAAACGTCAAGTACAAACATTTATAAAATATTATTAGTTTCTCCATCATATCTTTATAAAATATATGATGAATACTAATACACACAGTTTTCTAAGTCAAATTTTTTAGTAAATGTAATTCTAAGACGGAATTTAAAACATTCAAAAGTGGATGTTTTTTCTTTGAATAAATTTTGACCAAAACGAGATAGCGGCTGTTCTTCTATGTCTCTTTGGCTTTATAGTGTGGTGTAAAATATTGTTGATGAATTTTGTTTACATGTTCGTATTGTTGTGTGATATGTAATTGCTTCTGCCAGTTTGTGTTACTAGCAGTTTTTTTTCGGAAGTATTATGGCTAACAATTGCGATTATATGTTCTACTTGTTATGATCGGTGGATGAATTTATTTCGTTGAAAATGATCAAATGTGTGTAAAGCCATGGAACCAAACTGCACTGGTCATCTGTCCCTAGACTTACAAACTACTTAAAGTAACTCATGCTACGGAAAACACACACACACACACACACACACAAACAAACAATCAAACATTTGTTTCTGTTATTACAGATAACAGGATAATTTCTGACAGTTTTATTGATTGATTTCTCTTGCTATTTGGTAAGGTAGAATAGTTCTGTTGAAAAGTACGATACCCACTAGAAGGAAAGGTACGTTAGAGTGTCTTACTCAAGTTATCGATACCACATGTAAAAAAATTGTACAAGGGCCAGATCCGTTTTTCCCACAACAACGCGGCAAATCAGTTTAGTCCCATCACCGATCACGCCCAATTGAAGCAGTAATATGTTTTTACTATCGTACAAAACTGTCGGAAGAACATAACCTCGCGATAGATATTTCGTGATGATTGCCTTTGACTGGTGTGCTAGCCGCCGTGTTTCAACGTTTAATTACCACCCCAACCTGAAATTTTTTGATAGTTTATTGTGCGCCGCGGTGGAGTGGCCGAGCGCATTGAGACACTACGCTCTGATGTGCGGGGCCGTTCCCCGTCGGGGGTTCGAATCGTCCCTCGGGCATGGATGTTTGTGTTGACTTTAGTATAAGTTCGTGTATAAGTAGTTTGTAAGTTTAGGGACTGACGACCTCGCAGTTAAGTCGCGTAAGCTTAACAAACATTTGATTTGATTTGGTGTGCTGGATCGTAACTCGAATCTGAGACCAATGCGTTCTAGACTTGCATTCGGAAGGACGGTGGTTCAAATCCACCTCCAGCCATCCAGATTTAGGTTTTCCGTGATTTTCCTAAATCACTCCAGTCAAATGCCGGGATGGTTCCTTTCAAAGGGAACGGCCGATTTCCTTCCCCAGCCTTACCCAAAACTGCGACCATTATCTCCGTCTCTAATGACCAAGCTGTCGACGGGACGTTAAACCCTAAGGTACGTTTTGAAATGTTCAAATGTTTGTATAGCTTATGGGACTTAACTACGGGGTCACCAGTCCCTAAACTTACAAACTACTTATGAACTAGCTTAAACTAAGGACGGCACAAATATCCACGTCCGAGGGGGGATTCGAACCCCCGACTGTAGTGGCTGTGCAGACCGTGAATGGAGCGCCTCAGTCCCCTTGCCCTAAGGTACGTATCGTGGCCAAGTGCACACGGCAGGTATGTTGCTAACCAGACAAGGCATACCACCGGCCCCATTGCTTCATTACCGCCAGTACCCCATCTCCTACTTCCACAGACGTTCTACATAAATTGTCGGACCAACACTTCTAGAAGAAAGGATATTGCGGAAACTTGGCTTGACCGCAGCCCGGGGAATTGTTTCCTGAATGAATGTTCTTCCTTACGTCAGCGCACTGTCCACTGGTGAGTGAACATTCGCTCTTGGAAACCGCCGTCCTGCTGGTGAGCTGACAGTGCCCGCTAGATGGACGGCGGTGCTTCCGCGTCATGAGTCTCGGCATCGGAAGGGTGGGCAGTGAAAGTCTACTGGTAGTTTACCGACTGGTGGATGCGTCCATTCTGGGCCAGAGTCCCGTATGCGAGGCAGTAAACAGTGATTGTCTGTGCCACTTTTCACGGTGGCCGTTTGGTGAAGGCGGTGGACTTGCATGAAAGTCTCAATCCCAAGATTCGGCAATGCGAAGTTCCCGTTTAGAAGTGTTTTGCGTCGTTGTCCCCAGGATGCAGCTGCCATCAATTTTTCACGCCAACGACAATGCATCAAGAGCCATTATATAACCTGTTCCCGTATAATATATGTATAATGCTCTTTTCATTAATTAATCAGGCTACATTTATATCAAAAGATCTGAACTGTCTGGAACACGATTAATACCTGATAAACAGGATTAGCAGTTATCAATAAAAATTTGACAAGAAATTAAAGATTTCATAACAAAACAACAGAAGATAGCGGAAAAGGGAGACCGTTCATATCTTATAAGAATACCAATTACATGAATGATCTGCATTAAAACAATTTTACTTAAGATGAAATGCATGTTTCTCCTTCCAATAGCTTGAAGAGATCGAAGTGCCATCTTGTCGGGTTGCAATGCAAATTTAGAAGCCGGCGTCAAATATATACAGGGTGCCCCATTTATCTTGACCACCCAGCTATTGTAAAACGACTTTCACCAGTTTCAGTGTAAGCCAGGGGCTCATGAATGTAAATATTTTGAAACATTCTAAAATGAAAGCATATGTGTTTTTAAGACCCTATGTTAAATCATCATGGCGGCTTCCATCGTCATTGGTTGCCACAGAGTACGCACCATCTTCCAGAATTTGTTACTATCATAGAACATCTTCGTTAATACAGGGCAGAAAAATGGACTGTTTGTGTTTAAAAAATGAGCGATAAGTGAGGAAAGACTGATTTTAATACGTATGACGCATGGTAGTACAGTAATGCTTAAGACACGACGGCGTAAATCACTTAATATTACTGTAGAATTGAAGCACAATAAAGTGACTGCAAAAGTACTAGTACTCACAAATTACACTATTTTTTTACCTATGCGCTTAGCCTTAATCAGGCTTAGACTTAATCAAACACAATCACAACGTAATCGGAAATAAACTAGATTTTTTTAATTTTTTACAGGAGTTCCTTGACAGAATAGAAGGAGTGGACCACGAGAAAACTCTTCAGTCTAGATTTGAAAGTGCATGGATTACCACTAAGATTTTTTTAGTTCTTGTGCCTGCTTACTGAAAATAGATACAGCAGGATTCTGCACGTCTTTCTGCACAAAGTCTCATGAGTGTGACCCAAATGCAGATTCGATTTGTGCTTAGTATTGACTGAGAAAAAGTTTCTAACTTTTGGCAACAACGAAAAAATGTGTACTGAAATGCAAACGGCAGAATTCACAGGGTTTTGAACAGGGGTCAACAAGAAGTTCGCTAACGTAAACCACATGTTGCTGGATACGCCCATTTCTTCTCAATAAATACCCTATTCAGTTTTGGCGCCACAAGAAGGCGAGAACAACTGAATAGCTGTAGCCAGCTCCAAACACAACACACCACGATAACAGTGAAATAACATCTGTAGCGACTTCACACACAACTCGCCAGAACAGTGAAAAATGACGTAAAAAGTACACTAAAGTGACGAAAATGTGTTGTGATAAGTGTGGACGCATTTACCACAGAAGAGAACAAGATTCCCCAAGCACAACTGTGAGTGCCGGCCGCAGTGGCCGTGTGGTCTGCGGAGCGCTAGTCACATTCTGCACGGCCATTACGATCGGGATTCGAATCCCCCTTGGGCATGGATATTTGTGCCGTCATTAGTATTAGGTAGTTTGTAAGTTTACGATTGATGACCCCCCGTAGTTAAGTCCCATAAGCTCTACAAACATTTGAACATCTGTGAGCAACAACAAGAAATTTGCGAAATATTTGCGCGATTCCTAAACACTTCTTCCCTAGTTAGGAAAAAAAATCACTGTTTTCATAAAGCGTACATCCCCCAAAAACGCAATTTGTTTGCAGATGGCAGGCCATGAACTACTGGAATGTTTCACTCTTGAAAATAAAATGTAAAAACACCAGGTAAACCATATTTCCTGCATTTTTCATATGTTTTTTCGAATCATAAATTACAGTGTACATTGTAAATATTGTTAACTTACAGATTTAACAAATATCCCTCTGATGATGGAACAAAGGTTCCGAAACATGTATGGGAATAAGTAAAAAACATAATTATTTGCAAAAAAGGCGGACCCTTTCCCATTTATTTACCTGTAAACAAGTAAAAACGAGTACAGCGAAACCAACATGATGAACAACAAATACCCTGTTTGAATCAGATGATTCACCTCAAAAAATAACACCAAACATCGTAAGCGGATGAAACACGCATAGTACACTACTTCTCGTGTTGCACTATCTTTTTTTTTCAGGTACTGTTCTAAAGGTAAATAACATAGAGTTCAATTTTTGAACAAGGTCCTGAACATGAGCTACCTACAACTTACTGAATATCTTAACTGTTCAGTATCACTTTTGCCCATTCTTTGTAATCAAAATGACAGTTTTGTTGAATCATTTGCCATAAACTGTAAGAACTGAGCCTTACATTTAGCGTCAATTTATTTTCTAGAAGCCATGAACTTCTTTCTTTAACTGCAGTCAACGGAGGAAGAACCCCATCAATGACGATGGATTCACTGGTTGTACCAACTGCGGTCTTTGTCAATAACTTTCTACCCAATGGGCCCACAGCACAGAATATACCTCCAAGAGACATCATATAATTACACCGATACGTAAAGTTTTGTTATAATAATATTGTTATGGATCCATTTCGGCATAAATACCCGTCGTCAGACAATGACCATGTGACATTCTTGGACAATGTCTTGTTCAAATGTTTGTATAGCTTGTGGCACTTAACTACGGGGTCATCAGTCCCTAAACTTACAAACTACTTATGAACTAGCAAATACTACGGACGGAATAAATATCCATGCCCGAGGGGGGATTCGAACCCCCCGACCGTAACGGCCGTGCAGACCGTGACTGGAGCGCCTCAGTTCCCTCGGCCACCGCGGCCGGCACAATGTCTTGCGCCGCGGTGGAGTAGCCGAGCGGTCTAAAGCGTCTCGCTGCGGTGCGCGCGGTTTCTCGCCGTGGAGGTTCGAGTCCTCCCTGGGGCATGTGTGTGTGTGTGTGTGTGTGTGTGTGTGTTGTCCTTAGGTTAGTTACCTAGGTTTAAGTAGTTTGTAAGGTACGGACTGATGACCACGCAGTTTGGTCCGATAGATTTACAAACATTTGAATTTGAACAATGTCTTGCTGTTTATTTAACAATAACGTGAACTTTTGAGTCACACTTATGTAATGCTGTACAAATATCGATAAATACAATTTTAAATATTTTTTTATCTTGATGTTATGACAGTTGGCCAAAGATGTCGATATTTGTACAGTATTATATAAGTGTGGCTCAAAAGTTCACGTTATTGTTAAATAAACAGCAAGCCATTGTCCAAGGATGTCACATGGACATTGTATGACGAAGGGCATTTGTTCCGAAATGGATCCACAACAATATTATTATTATATATAAAAAAAAACTTTAAAGCAGCTTATTGGTGTAATTATATGTGGTCTTTGTGTCAGAGCAAATATTTTCAAATGTTTGTAAAGTGATAGGAGCTAACTGCAGCGGACATCGGTCCCTAAACTTACAAACTACTTTAACTTATCCTAAAAACAACACACACATCCATACCCGAGGAAGGACTTGAACCTCGGATGTGGAACCGCCAAGGCGCCTTACTGCGGACGGCTATTCCATCGCTGCTAGATATTTCAACTGATTTCCTAATTGGTTTGAGCAGTGTACGTTCGTTAGATTTTAGACACCAAAGACCAAGTCATTATACACTTTGCGCCCTATATAATCGCAGTGAACACTTCACATTTACTTACTTGTAATCGATGTTCGTATTACGCGCTGTAATCTCCATACGTAATGCCTAGTATAAATAGTGATCCGAAGCCCAGAGCGATCAGTTCCACTACTGAAACGTGAAAGGAGGTTAGCGTACCGAAGGAAGAGATTAAAACCATGTACTCCATTGAACAACGCGTTCTTCTGGTGCTAGAGTACCACAGGTTAGAAGAGAGTCCTACGGCAACAAGACGAAGTTTTCAAGCACGATTAAATATTCCAAAAGGACCCGATGCGAAAACCATTCGTACGCTCTTCGCAAAATTTCAACGAACAGGCAGCGTAACTGATGATCTAGTGGGGCATGTTGGCCGCAAGCAAACCGCAGTTACGCCTGACAATATCGCCACAGTTTCTGGAATAATTCGCCGAAATCCAATGTCATCCGTCCGTAGAATTGCATCTGAGACTGGTTTGAAGCGTTCCAGCACGCAGAAAATACTGAGAAAGAGCCTACACATGTTTCGATTCAAAATTCAAACGCACCAGGCCATATCCGTACGAGCTGTGCTACAAAGGGTTGCCTTTGCTAATCAGATGATTACAATGATTAATAGTGAAGGATTTGATGTTGGCTGCATCTGGTTTACAGATGAAGCACACTTCCACCTGAATGGATACGTGAATAAGCAGAACTGGCGATTTTGGAGTTCCGAAAAGCCATATTGGTGTGAAGCGAACCCCTGTATTCTCCTAAAGTTACTGTGTGGGCTGCAGAATGCATAGAGGCATTATTGGCCATTTCTTCATCCGAGAAACGGTCACTGGTGCACGTTACGTTGCAATTTTGGAACAATTTGTCGCCACACAGCAAGCGTTAGAGGATCGACCAGGTACTGAATGGTTTATGCAAGATGGAGCCCGACCACATCGGACCGAACAAAAGTTTCGCTTTCTTGAGGAATACTTCGGGAATCGAGTCATTGCTTTGGAATACTGGTGCAGGCATGGATTGGCCTCCATATTCGCCGGATTTTACTCCCTGTGACTTTTTTTGTGTGGGGAAAAGTGAAAGACATGATATACCCGAAGCATCCCGCCACGCTGAACGAGTTTCAAACGGCGATCTCTGTGGCATGTGAATCCATTTCGGTTGAGACACTACGAAATGTGATGTCGAATTTCATTCTTCTTTTGCGCCATCTCTGTAGTGCCAATGGTGAGCATTTTGTAAACATTGTGATGTGATTGTTTGCAAAGAGTGTTTTCATACGATTTTTTCCCTTACATATGCTGATATGACCTGTACAGCGTAAAGCGCCATCTGTTAGCAGCTGTTATATCTATTATTTCAAGCTGCTGTATAAACGTCTTACAGCTTTCACAATAAACATACCGTTTACTGCATTCCTCTAACGATCTTTGTTTTCGAGATATTTAATTTTGAAATCAGGGAGCTCTTTTCTGGACACCCTGTATGAAGTACCTTATACTAAAGACGACTCAAACATTCATGCACGAGGGGGATTCGAATCCCCGACCGTAGCGGCCGTGCAGAGTATGACTGGCACGCTACAGACCGCTCGGCCACTGCGGCCGGCTTTCCTATTATGTTTGGAAAGATTCGCCTAACCAAATCGCTGTCCAAATGGGAACTGCCCGATTCTTTAACGTGGCGGCGCTTAAACAGTCCCAGCCCAAAACTACTGCGTAAGTCTGATCGCGCTACAAGGCCGATGCTTCGTCAGTATACAAGGTGCGCGTATACAAGGTGCGAAAATTGGCAACTGACACTGAATAAAGAAAAGTGTGAAGTAATACACATGACCACTAAAAGAAATCCGCTGAACTTCAATTACGCGATAAATCAGTCAAACCTTAAGGTCGTAAATTCTACCAAATACCTAGGAGTTACAATTACGAACAACTTTGGCTGGAGAGAACACATAGAAAATATTGTGGGGAAGGCGAACCAAAGGTTACATTTCATTGGCAGAACGCTTCGAAGATGCACCAGCTCCACCAAAGAGACTGCCTACATCACAGTTGTGCGTCCTCTCCTGGAGTACTGTTGCCCCTTGTGGGACCCTCACCAGGTGGGACTGATGGAAGACATTGAGAAGGTTCAGAGAAGGGCAGCTCGTTTTGTTTTGTCGCGTTAAGGGGGGGGGGGGGGAGCGTCACGGAAATGTTGCAAGAGTTGGGGTGGAAATCATTAAAAGAACAACGTTATTCATTGCGGCGTGATCTGTTTGCGAAGTTTCAATCACCGACTTTTACTTCTGAATGTGAAAATATTATATGCTAGCACCCACCTACTTAGGGAGACATGACCATCCCAATAAAATAAGAGAAATAAGACCGAAAACGGAACGATTTAGGTGTTCTTTCTTCCCGCGCGGTATTAGAGAATGGAACGGTGTAGAAAAGTTATGAAAGTGGTTAATGAACCCTCTGCCAGGCACTTGAATGTGATTTGCAGAGTATCTATGTAGATGTAAAAGTTCGGTGAGCTGTCCCATATTTCAGAAACAGCGCTGGCGAGGTTGAGCTGCCCGCGTATGCACATTAAGGGACACGTCGTCAAGCGCTCCCTGTCGTGAAAAGCACTGCAGTGAGGCGGTGGTACACGCTGTGACGCAGCTAACACGGCCATTGAGTGAACTTGTGTCATTGCAACATGGAGTGGAAAATGCAGCAACGTATTAACAAGTTTTGTTTCAATTTAGGCAAAACGACGACTGAGAACCAAATGGGATGTTAGTGTAACTGTTTGGTGTTGAAGCAGTGAGTAAAAAGGATGTGTTTGAGTCGTTTAAACGCTTTAGAGACGGAAAGCAATGTGTCGACGATGCGCTACGTTCGGGTCGACAGTCCACAATTAGTCCCAGACAACATCGAACGAGTGCGACGGATGCCTATTACCCACATTTTGCGCCGGCACACTTCTGTTTCCCTGCCTTTAATTAGGCCTCAAAGCCTTGCGATTCGCAACGGTTGCGGAGATCCACCAACGCGTCACCTCAGTTCTTCGAGCGATTCCACGAGAAGTGTCTGTTGACAGGTTCCAACGGCTGTACAGCCGATGTCAGAAGTGTGCTGTGGCTAATAGCGATTACTTTTAAGGCCATGTTTCCTATATTTCCTGAGACCATTTATCGAATTTTTCAGACGCACCTTATAGGATACGCGATCTATGAGATTCAAGTCAATATAAATTTTGCCTTGTCAACATCTACATCTACATGGGATACTCTGCAAATTACATTTAAGTGCCTGGTAGAGTGTTCATCGATCCACCGTTATACTATTTATCACCCATTCCATTCTCGAATAGCGCGCGGGAAGAAAGAACACCTGAATCTCTCCGCCCGAGCTCTGATTTCTCCTATTTTATTCTGATGATCATTTCTACCTATGTAAGTGGGAGTCAACAATATATTTTCGCTTTCGGAGGAGAATATTGGCGATTGGAGTTTCGTAAGTAGCCCCCAGATCCTGTATCATTTCCGTAACGCTGTCTCCCCTGCATCGTGACAATACGAAACGAGCTACCCTTCTTTGGACTCTTTCGATGTCCTCCGTCAAACCCACCTGATAAGGATGTCACACTGGGCTGCAGTACTCCAAAAAAGGACGGACAAGCGTAGTGTATGCAGTTTCTTTAGTAGTTCTGTTGCATCTTTTAAGGGTTCTGCCAATAAAACGCAGTCTCTGGTTCTCCTTTCCTACGGTATTATCTACGTCTTCTTTTCAGTTTAAGTCTAAAATAATAGTAATTCCTAGGTATTTTGTGGACTTTACGGCCTTCACTTTTAATTGATTTATCTTGTAAACAAAGTTTAACGGATTTCTTTTCGTACTCATGTGGACGACTTCACACTTCTCATTATTTAGAGTCAATTGCCAATTTTTACACCATACTGATATCCTATTCAGATCGTTCTGCAGTTGGTTTTGATCTTCAGATGATTTTACTAGACGATAAATGACGGCGTCATCTGCAAACAGCCTAAGAGAGCTACTTAGATTTTCCCCTAAATCGTTTATGTAAATAAGGAACAGCAGAGGACCAATAACACTCCCTGTGGAATGCCGGATATCACCTCTGTTTTACTCGATGCTTTTCCATGGATTACTACGAACTGCGTCCTGTCTGATAGAAAATCCCCTATCCAGTCGCAAAACCACGCAAGTTGATTAAAAGCCGTTTGTGAGGTACGGTGTCAAAAGCCTTCTGAAAATCAAGAAATACGGAATCAATTTGCGAACCCTTGTCGATAGCACCCATTACTTCGTGTGAATAAAGAGCTAGTTGGGTTTCGCATGAGCGATATTTTCTAAATCTGTGTTGACCTTGGGACAATAGATCTTTCTGTTCCAGATAATTCATAATATTTGACTAAAGGATGTGTTCCGAAACCCTGCTGCAAATTGACGTCAATGAAGTAGGCCTGTAGTTTAGTGGGTTACTCCTACTGCCTTTCTGGAATATATGTGTGACCTGTGCAACTTTCCAGTCTTTTGGTATAGATCCTTCTTTGAGAGAGCGGTTGTATATGGCTGTCAAGTAAGGAGCTATCGCTTCAGCATAATCAGATAGAAATCTAAAGGGTATACAGTACGGACCAGAAGACTTGTTCACATAAATGAAACAAACTTAGGCTGTATTTACATGACACTATTATCATTTGAGTTCCTGATGCAATTGCGAAACAGTATTTTGCAGAATCGGGAAACAATTTTCTTGTCGGATGTCAGGACAAAGAAGGTCCATCTTGGTCCCGAAATATCGGTATGGATGGCAACCCAACATAGGGGTTGATGTATAATGGCTGCGAGTTCCTGCATATCAGGACAAGAAGTAGAGCGAAAGTAAAAGAAATAAATTCCAGAAACGGCAGTAACTCAAAAATGCAACAATAATTACAATTTACGTTGCAGGCGAAAGAAGAGGCTACAGAATAGAAGTTCACACATTCAAAACCATGACAGTTGCATCGAATACATAAAGCAGAGTATCCGTACATTTGTACATGTTGCATACAAGTCTACAGTTTTGTTCCAAGCAGCGGTGGAGTAGCCGAGCGGTCTAAAGCGTCTCGCTGCGGAGCGCGCGGTTGCTCGCCGTGGAGGTTCGAGTCCTCCTTGGGCATGGGTGTGTGTGTTTGTCCTTAGGTTAGTTTACCTAGGTTTAAATAGTTTGTAAGCTACGGACTGATGACCACGCAGTTTGGTCCGATAGATTTACAAACATTTGAACATTTTTTGTTCCAATCTTTATGAAATTTTGTACACGTAAGCTTCAGTCCATGAGGACGTGTCGCCGTAAGTGTAAGAATCACATACGGTATCTAGTTCACGAGTTATGACGTCATAAACAATGAGATGCGCGAAAAACTGCTGCATTTTGTGACAATGCTGCTCATTTTCTCCTAAACCATTGGTCCGATTTCAACCAAATTTGGTACACACATTCCTTACCGTCAGGTAACAATTACTGCATGGTTAAGAATCACATACGGCACATGGTTCAAAAAATATTACGTCATAACCAATAGAAATCTCAAAAAATGCCATATAATTCGGCGAGACTTTCGAAATACACTGTATGAGAATGACAGTACTTAGCGACTTGCAACAAACTTTAAACATAAATTCAAACCTTTGTTAATCTTCTTCTCGCTGACAACCATAGTAAAATGTTGAAAGGAAAACAGTTTCTCGCTTAGTACTTTTCCGCTGTTTATGGAGTAAAACCACGGCTCTCGGTATGACGTTACAATTTATAATTTGTACCCTACAAATTTTAGCCGCAGTAAATTTTACAGGCAGTATACACACATATAGTTGAATGTCCCTTCTAAGTTGTATCACAGTACGACACGTAGTTCATGAGATATGAGCACATAAACAGTAACGTTCCGCTGTTCATGGACTAAAAGTACGGCTTTCGGAATAACATTACAATTTATAAATTCTACACTACAAATTGTAGGCGCAGGAAATTTTACAGACAGTATACACACACAAGTTGAATGTCCCTTCTAAGTTGTATCACAGTAACACACGTAGTTCATGAGATATGAGCACATAAACAGTAGTGTTCATGGAAAACCACCCCATCACGCACCAACTTTTAATCTATTACTTCTTTACTACTAGTTGTATTCGCAAAAGATTTTACTGTCATACGGCCTTATACAAATGAATATATACCTGAAAAATGACAGGAATAAATAAATAAATACCCGGCCAACGCCGGGTTTTCAGCTATAACACACACACAAATTACGTGATAACGAAAATACTTTACCAGGACACTTCTCATAGAAAATGGTCATAGAAATGCGACTGTCAGCAGTAAATGTTACTAACAGAAAAAAAGAAAAGTATTATTTTTTACAGTCGCAGGTTGTCAATAACCATTTCGTAACAGATAAAATGAAATTATTCTGTTATTTCTGTATGAACTACGTAGTTGAAGGTATGAGGCGCAGCAATACGTATTTGTTCGCGTAACGAATTTCCGGCAGAGCGCATGTAGTTGACCGACCCTTTCGTCGTTTAATTTCCATACGCACCTCTCCCCCCCCCCCCCCCCGTCCAGTAGCTGGAGTGCCACTGGAGCTGCGGAATGCGGCAGCGCGCTCGCCGCTAGATGTCTCTGGCGGTACCGCAGCCAGAGGACGGGCAGGCCCCCGACTCCACACACGCGACACATCGCGCCAGTCTTCGGCCGGTACCTCGCTAGTCAACACCGTCCTGTTACTCCACCATGATGTTACGGAACTACGAAATATGACAATGCCAAAAACTTCAAGTTACCACCCACGTACTGATACTTTCTGGCCGATTACAAATGTATGCCGGACCGGGATTCGAACCACTGACCTTCGCGGGCGAGCGCTCTGCCGACTGACCTATCCTCGCAGGCTTTAGGGCTCTCCTCACAGCTACCCTCCTACTTTCCTATATTGAAAATATCATTCTGGAAACATCTCATAGGCTGTGGCCAAAATTAATAAAACTACGGTAAATTCCCACAACTATGGTCCTTAAGCATAACTAGGGTCCAAATTGGTTTTGAAGACTCTGCACAGTACGGTTTAGAGACAGCCCAGCGCTTCCATCGCTCCGAGCGGTCTGGAGCGCCACGTTACGGATCGTGCGGCCTCCCGCGGCGGGGTTCGAATCCCCCTCGGGCATGGATGTGTGTGTTGTCCTTAGGTTAGTTTAACTTAGTTTAAGTAATTTATCCATTTCAGCAACTGTTCAGGTTATAAATTAATAAAATTCAGCAACCAGTTGCTTGTGATTATTTATTTTAGACGACCGGTTTCGGGCGCTTGAGTGCCCTTCTTCTGGTCTCAAATCAGCTACCACAGCTTTAGCTGAAGGAAAAAGCTGACGTCTTTCAGCGTTTTCCTTCAGCTAAAGCTGTGGTAGCTGATTTGAGACCAGAAGAAGGGCACTCAAGCGCCCGAAACCGGTCGTCTAAAATAAATAATCACAAGCAACTGGTTGCTGAATTTTATTAATTTATTTTTAAGTAGTTCGTAAGTCCAGGGACTTATGACCAAAGTAGTTTGGTCCCATAAGAATTACAAACAAACATTTTGATGATTAACACAAGGTCGCACACGGTAAAGCATCCCAATAACCACAGAGATGACGTGAAGAGGTTCATTTTCAATTCAGTCGTCCAACTTTCTTTCATACTGAGAGTAAGACAGGAGATAGCTCTTTTCAATTTTCTTTATCTGTCTTTTAATATATTTAGAGTACATTATCTTTAGCTTGGTGCTTATCTGCTGACGTTATACATGAGAAATGTGCAATAAAATTAAAACGGCTAACTTGAGCAAATCTGTGGTCCACTTTCCAGGATGGATTTTAATTTTGACATTCCCAAGAAGACGGTGACCAGTAGTGGAGATGAGGATACAGCATAGATTGTATCAGATGACGATGGCATCTTTTATTTGAACACATAAGAAATTGGCGACAGTGTAATGAAGCCTGTTGTTGCAACAGCAGTGTTCGTGGCTCAAGTGGGTGATAATGTAATAATTTACAATTGGGGGGGGGGGGGGGGGGGAATACTGGCCTGGTGGTGTTCTGAATGTGCGTAAATCATGCACCACAGTTAGCTGTATGGAGAGAAATGGGAATTTTTGCAAATGGCGAATTGTAAACTATATTTTAACGTTAGAAATGTCAGATATTGTACGTAAAAATAGTGTGACAGTGAAGGTCTCTTCGAAAAGGGATTTGTACAGTATCCCAGAGCTAAATGACAAGTGTGGTGTAAAGGGGTAGATTGTTTGCCTTATAACATTGTGCCAGCTGTGCTTGTACTATATCGTGACTTCATTTTTCATTAAAATACTTTCTACATCGCCATGACTGTAAAAAGTAGTGAAATAAATAGTTAAAGTAACGGTATCATTGATCGAGCATATAAAAATCGTAGTGCACTATAGTTGGGCACTTGTCATTCAACAATGTACCCTCTTTTTGGCATGAAGTTTCACCAACACATTGACGGTGTTGATTCCAAGTAACTTTCGGATATTATACAATAAAGTTACGCATTAAAATATGTCAAAAGTGGTATACAGTTGTGGGTAGTTACGGTAATTAAACTTATTCTAAGTCCAAAGCCAAGACGAAAGTGCAATTACTGAACCACCCCTCATAAAAAAACTCTTAAGACAAGGTAGCTACCCATCACCGTTAACATTCAACTATACACTGCAATGCATAATGAGTGAACGGTAGAAGGACAACCTGAAGAACATAAGAATTAGTATTATATGATATAACTTTAAACTCCTTGGGATTTGCTAATGATCTTGCTTTGCTAACCAAGAAACCAGACAAAAAGTTAAAACACTATAAAAGAGGCGGAAAATTGCCTTAGAAAACACAGAGATTATTCTAACTCATACACCACTTTCAAACAAAATTCCAATTGGAGAATTGGAAATCAAGACTGTTGATAAATTTAATATTTATGTGAAATAATAACATACTATCTAAATGAGAAACCAATATGCCAAAACAGATTAAAAAAAACTGAACCTTGAAATTCCTTAAAAATTAAAAAAAGCCGATCTATACCCACAACTGATCATCGCATATCCAGCGTTGTCTGATCTAGCACGGTCTGAAGATGATGTTGTAAAAGGTAGAAACAAAAATAAATGCGATATAGATTGTTTATAATTTAATTTTATCAAAATTAAAGTATTATAAAACAAGTTTCCCAATTAGAATAATCAGTTGCAATCATTAAAAGAAACTAATATAGCAGAACATGACAATGCCAAAGATAAAAAAGAAGAATAATTGCAATATGAAGTAAATGGGCACTGGAAAAAAAATGAGCGCATTCAGCAAGAAACACGTCTCATTAGTCTCATTATTTGGACATCTGAAGAGAATTCCAGCAAACAGAATAAGGAAAAAATTATGTTGTAGTAAGCGAAACATTAAATGTATCAATAGGAGAAGTGATCGTGGATGAAGAAAGCAAGGAAATACCTAAAAGAATGAAGAAATATTGAACAGACAAAAGAAGAAAACATCCTGCACCGTTAATATTCACCAATACACTGGAATATACATTTCTGTAACCATTGTGTTATTGAATAACAAAAAGTCGTATGTACCTTTGTCTTATTGATTAGAGTGGTCCAATGAGAGCCATAAAATAAATCACTATCATCATTTTAAACTGATTATGTCCTTCAGCGTTCAGTCTGGAGCAGGGCCCCTGTTATAAAATCCCTCCACGATCTTCTATTCACTACTAACATTGATGCTAATGTTATGCCTTGACCTACTCCAAGTACTTTCTCCTTGGTCCATATCGACTTCTCCCATTCACTATCGCCGAATCCACGAGTCTCTTGGGTAAAGTTGTTTCTGCCATGCCATCTAAGCATGTTTGCTCTAACTTCTCCGTCTATGGTTTGATTCCTAGATTTTCTTTGATTTCCTCATTATGTACATACTTCTGCCACTATTCCCATCTATCAGTACCTGCAATCAGTTTGCTACTTTCATAACTGTAACCTGAAACTTAATAACAAGGTAAAATCCAACTAGGTTTCACTTCCGTACAAAAAAGTTGGTCTAAAGTTAGTGCCGGAGCACTGCTTAATTAGTCTTGTTACTTCCTTCCTTCTCGCAGAAAAGTAGCTGAGCATTCATTGCATATGCTTTGCTACACGTTGATTCCCGTTATTTTATTATGTTGCCAACCTGTGAGAAAATAAAAAAGTACTTGAAACTGTCCGCCTGTTCTTATTTTGTTCCTCTTGTTTGGCACTAAATCTGTTTAAATCTCTTTTCCACAGACGTTAATTTCGTTTTGGGGGTTCTGATCTTCGTGTCATAAAGCTTATGTGTCTGTTCTAGCTCTGAAATATTAGATTGCAACTTTTCAATAGAAATGCCATGACCACTAAGTCATCCGCATATGCAAGATTGATTATTTTATTTTCACCTATTTTGATCTCTCCTTGCCAGTCTGTTGTTTTCAACATAAGATCCATAAAACATACGAAATGAATAATAATAAAGTGATTTGGGGTAATAAGGAGGTGGAAGTACAAGAGCAGTTGGACGTATGGGAACAAACAGTACAAGAATAAGGGATGAAATTTAGTGTAAGTAAGAGTGAGATAGTTCTCACAACAAGAACAAAGGAGAGAGGAACAACGGGAGTAAAAAACGGTGGGTAACGATTGAGGAGAGTGGAGAGTATCAAGTACTTCGAAAGTCTAATACAGGAAAATGGGAAAAATTACAGAGATGCAAACGAGCGGGGGAGAAAAGCAGAAGCATTTTGGAAGAGTGTTAGAAGCCTAATATGGAGCAGGGCTGTACCCCAAAGCAGTAAAAAAGTTATATACCGGCCGTACTATGTCCCGATCCTGACGTATCAGTGTTGCAGTGACAATGATAGACAGGTGTAGACAGGTTAACTCTGTCACTCCCAGTGTTTATCCACGTTGGAGGTTGTGTTACGTTGCCGTCTGTATGTGGCTGTCACTGTGAGCTTGAGTGTGGTTTATGTTATTTTATTCCGGCAGTGAATTGTCTTGTTGGGGCGAAGATTTTTCAAGCATCATTGATCTGACTGTGTTATCTATCAACAAAATAACGTCCCAAGCAATAAAATACCTCGATACAAATATCCGTCATGCGCATGAAACATATGACATAAAAAAACATCAGTTCGATCAAATATTTTAATATGCACATTTTTATGTTTAGTGCACTCCATTAATACAGAAAACACTGAATTTTAATTCTTACGAAGCTGAATACATAATGTGGAACAGAAAGGGTTACGAAATGAGAGGATCAGAGAGTTAATAAAGGTGGATCCATTACAAGAAGTGATAGAAAAATCAATACTCAAATGGTAAGGGCATGTTATGCGAATGGAGGATACACGAGATGAAACTCTAGGGAAAGAGACCGAGAGACAGGTGGCTGAAAGGAGTGGAGGAATGTGTCAGGAAGATAGGAGAAAACTTGACCAAGGTGAAGACGGAGAGATGGTAGCAAGACAGAAGGCGATGGAGAGGCTTATGTTCGAAGCAGACCCAGCAAGAGGCTGAAAACTGTCCGCGATGATGATGATACTGATGAATAAAATTCTCTATGACGTGTTTGTAAACATTTCGGACAAAAATAATAATGTAAATAATAAAAAATTATAGTGATATGATTACGACTCTACTATTGTGATAATATCCATGCACCCAACACGTGACCCTTTTATGAATAAAGGAGAAAATAAATTTTGGTGGCGGCGGGTTTTGAACCACTGACCATGTAGTTTACAATACAACCCGCTGCCCACTACACTAAGGGGAACAGCTACGAGATTCGTCCTTTATTTTCGTACTATTGACGGCAGTTGTTAACTGATGTTAATAAGCCATTTTTAGATACTGGATTGTCATCGTACGAAGAACGACGTGTTTTTGTTAATTCTTCAGTGCGACGTTGCTTTGAAATCATCAAATACGGAACGGAATATGGCGTATACCAGAGAGAGTTCTGGTCGTGGAATGTCACGTGACATCTGCGAACGGCTGGTTTTCGTAAAATCAATAGACGGTTTCATAAGAGAGCAAAGTTGTAGAGAATTTACTCCTCTACAACTTCGGCTATTCAATTTTCGTGTCAGATGAGCGGTTTATTTGCAATTAAAATTATATTACAAACTGCTTTTTTATGTTACTAACGTAGTTTTTGTCCGAAATGTTTGAAAAAGCCAGGTTCTGGCCCCTTGTGGCTAACAATTATATCTGTAAAATTTGATGCCGATCCATTAAACGGTTCGACGTAAAATGTGAAAACACGATACAGACAGACAGACATCGTCAAATCGCCGTTATTTTAGCAAATATGTCTGCAACGATGAAAGATATGAAAAAAAAAAAAAAAAAAAGAGAGCGAAGTCGTAGAGAATTATCTCTTCTACAAATTAGGTTATTCAATTTTCGTGTCATATGAACGGTTTGTTTGCAATTACAATTACATTACAAACAGATTTTTTTTAGTGTTACTGATGCATTTTTTGTCCGAAAAATTTGAAAAAGAAAGGTTCTGCTCTCTGACAGTCTACAATTATGTCTGTAAAATTTGCTGCTGATTGGTTGAGCGGTTCGACTTAAAAAGTGGGAACACGTTACTAACAGACAGACAAACATCCCAAAACTGCCGTTATTTTTGTAAATATCTCTGAAATTATGCGAGATATGGAAAAAAACAAAGGATAGCGAAGTTTTAGAGGAATTTCTCATCTGCAGATTCATGTATTGAGTTTCCGTGTCAGATGAACGGTTAACCCGTTATTTTCATTTAAATTTCGAGCTGTCAAAAGACGATCGCAAAGGCCCACTGTAATTTTACTACCGTAACCTAAAGTGGGCCAAAAAACTGACATTTGAAGTTATAACAAAAACATTAACTCATCGGATGGAAACACGGAACAGAAGCAGGAGCCTGTGGTGGAGTGAACGAAACGAAAACGTGGTCTGAAATAAAGCACTTACATGAGTATGAGCAGTCGATACGCTTGATCCCTCACCTGCGACAAAGGGCAGGAAGCGGAGTTCTCGGTGGCCCGCCAGCTGCTCTGGCTGAGAGGACATGCGCGGACCACCCCCCGGCGGCACAGGACGCGACTGCCAGTGAGTGGCGGCTTAATGAGGGTCACGAGTCACGAGTCACGAGCTCCCTAATTGAGCGGGACGGGCGGGACGCAGCGCACAGTGGAACCCTCCCAGGCGGTGGCGGTCCTCTCGCCAGAGACGACGGCATCCGTGCGCACAAAGCCAGACATCCCTCTAGCGAGCTCCCGAATTCCACTGCACGAGCGCATCGGCTCTGCTCCACGCTGGCCAATAAGCCACGTGCAATCAGTCCGCTCCAAATGGAACTCTGTTTGGCGATCTCACTACGAGCGCAGTTCGCGTCCACCGTTGTTAGCCTCCCTCGACTGAGGACGCTAGTTTTGCCGCTAATCTCTGTGATGGTTGCATCCGCACATCCAGCAAGATTTCCCACTACTGGTCTTGAGAGGATACAGGGTTTTAGGTTACTTACCTCTTTGGTACGTTTTGGTACGAACGATAGTTATCGCTGGCGTGCAGCGATAGCTGCTGGCAACAATGCTTAGGTTGGAATGTTTTTTTGTTTGTTGGCCGGTGTACAGCAATCTTCCGCCCAGGGTTGCCAGGTGTGGCGATTTTTCGCATTCTTGGCTATCTTTTTCTTATAATAGTAGCCATTCTAGCAGTTTGGCGACTGGCGATTAAATTTGGCTATTAAAGGAATTGGTTGGCGATTTAATGGCTATTTTATTTTACTTCAAATACAACGAATGTAAAGCAATCACTCTTTAGACATTACGTCAATAATACCGGCTAAACTTAGGTAGAATGCTGGAGAAATGTACTCAACCAAAACAAGTTAGCACAAATGTTTTCATGTATCATGGATGTGTGGGAGAGTGTCACAGAGATGTAAACAAACTCAGCTTACAGACTCTTGAAGATAGACGCAAAGTACCTCACGTACCCTACTTACGATGGTTTGAGAACACACTTTAAATGATATCTCGAAGTATACTACAACACTGTATGCATGGCTCCTGCTGAGAACATGAGGATAAGATTATATAAATTGCAGCACGCAAGGAAGCATTTAAATAGTAATTTTTTCCGCGTTCAACACAACAGAAATTCGTAACAATGGTTTGCATAAAAATGGTTTGCATAGTATAAATGTCGATGGAGAAATCGCGGTGATTTCCCTGTAGTTCTGATAGCTGATTTATCAGTGTGTCATGACGCATTATTACGAATTAAAGTCCATCTCACATCAAAGTATGGATTTCTTAGTGCATTATTATAAATTACCTCACCTCAAAATGTTCTAATGATTTTGTGTGTATTAAAGAAATGTTTGAAAGATTCAATAACTCTATTTAACATCTGTAAATATTTGTTTTTGAGAAGATGAAAGTGATTGGTAATCGAAACTATGCATGAGAACATCCCTTGTATAAGTTTGATAGAATGATTCTTCAACAGTTTTGTGTTGTAATTTTTGTAAGTTATGAAATTAATAAATGTGACAGTTAAATGTAACTGAATTTCCGGAGTCTCTCTGTTAATTTTACAATGTGACAATATTTTAACTGGCCTCATTGGTGGTGTGTCTGGGTTCAGTTCTTGGATGGACTCAGTTAAATGTTTCTGTGAAGTACGAGTTTCCTTGGAAAGTCCAGTCTGATGTCTGCGAATGTGAGAGTACCACAGTTTGTGTTACCTTTTACTGAGTAACCAGCTTACTCCCTGACTTTCAGGATTATTATTGTCGAGTAACTTGCCATAATTAATACAGCATAATAATGTGAACAGATTAAAGGTTGCGATATTTGTCTATTTTTACTGATGAAAAAATGGTTATATTTTGGCATTTTATTGATGAAAAGATGGCGATATTTTGGCTACTTTTTGTTTAAAATTTGGCGACAGAGCACTGGAAAAACCTGGCAACTCTGCTTCCGCCGACCGCATAGCGAGGCAGTAGCAAGTTGACAGTGAGTCCGTAACCCGCGTTTAGCTGTGGCTACAGTTTTGCCCGTCAGTCGTATCGCATATGCAGTTACGTATTGAAATGTTTCAGTGTGGACTTGTAGACATTCATCGTAGTGGCACGCGGTTATTTAATCAGTGTATTTAAAGAAAGACTTATTAACATTTGTCGTTACGTAATAAGGGAACTGAACAAAGTTTATTGTTATGGATCAACCCAATAATTGTCCGCATCCAATACCGTCATACCATTGGAACAATTATTAAATGATTAAGCAGCAAATAAAATATAACGGCAACTTCGCCCATCGAGGATTAGGTGGACGCAGCTGTGCCGTTACAGTCTGAAAATGCTGTCGTATCTTTTCTACGCATGTTTTTCAGAGCTTGTCATACGCAACTAAAATCTGGCCGTAAATACCATACCTTCGTCAGTAGGCTTTCAAAGCAGTAATAGCATTCTGCCCCCTTATTTTGGAACTACATAAACAGCACGATCGCGGTTTCTATCGTACTCTCATGACAAATCAGCGTCTGTCAGCCAAATGTTTTAGCAGTTTCAGAAGAAGTTAGCCACTTCGCATTACAAGTAGAAGCAGCAAAATAAGACTAAACATACGCACTGACGTCTTTTACGGACCACTTAGGCTTCTGTAACTTTTTGATTTTCAGAAATATTTCGGAGAAGAAACAATAAAAATATCTTAAGTGTTTGTGCCTATATTTCACTCTGCAGCCAAAACTACACATCTAAAACGAATAGTGTTTGTATTCGGTAGTAGGTATCAGACCCCCCATTGTCCACTATGGTGGTAGAGACTTGATAACGATAAGGGGTTGGAAGATATGGGAGCTGAAAGCTTCTGAGACGCTTGAAAGCTTTTCTTGCAGGGTTGAGAATAAAAACCGCTCCAGTCACATTAAATATCGTATTATTTATTTATGACACGGATAAAACATATTTATTCTTGGACGTTTGAAATTTATATTTATTGAAATACTGTTAATGGTTGATATGTGTACTTGATACGATTCAACATAACGAATGCAATGCTTACACAAAACTTCTTCAAACCGCCGACCCGATTTCGATGAGCCTGTGTGGAGTGTCCGAGCGCTCTAAGGCGCCTTGCTGCGGAGCGCGCGGTTGCTCTCCGTCGGAGGTTCGAGTCCTCCCCCGAGCATATATATATATATATATATATATATATATATATATATATATATATATATATATGTGTGTGTGTGTGGGGGGGGGGGGTGTGCGTGTGTTGTCTTTAGCATAAGTTAGTTTGTAAGCCTAGGGACTGATAACCGCAGCCATTAAGTCCCTTAGATTTACAGACATTTGAACATTTTTTGATTTCGATGACATTTGAATCCTGCATAATGTACACGTATAACGTATAGGTTCTTCAGTTAGCGATTTAGTCACGATAGTTAATAATATCTTTATTTCCACATCGATAAAGAAGGACGGTAGTTACCGATATTGTACGCACGGTTTATATTTAATCAGCAAAATTGGAAACTTCTATTTTACCCTGATGACTCTGGTAATAACCTAAGAACAGAACTGTGAATTATTGTACTTTCGATCGTCTTTGACTCGTCAAAGCTAGCAGGTAAAGTCTAGTAGTAAGTATAAAAAAAAAAAAAAAAAAAAAAAAAAAAAAAAAAAAAAAAAAAAAAGTAACTAAGTCAAAAATTACATGTAAATACAATTGCAAATAAATATCCAAAAAGGGGAAAGTAGACTAAATTATTTATGAAGTGCGTGTGTCTCATAAATCGTAATCGTTTCAGGTATTTACGGTTAGAGGAGACCGGGGCATGTTGGCCATAGGGGCAGGATGGCCCAGTGGATTTAGTTCCTACAGTAGACGCTAGATCGTCTTAGGAATCAAACAGAATGTAGGTAGCACTGTCCCTCTCCTTATACAGGACCAATATCGCAGGCGGTGAAGTTTTGGACAAGATGTAGTCCTTATTGTTTTTTTTTTTCCTATTTAGCTAGTTTCAGTTAAATTCTACTCGTCGGTTAATCTGTGTTATTTAACTTTTACTTGCTTTAGGCGCAGCGGGATGAGTAGTTTAATAAAATGTGATACTTTAAAGATTATTTTTATGTGGCATACTGACGTAATTGCTTCAGTGAGAACAGAATTTATTGTAAAGATGGCGATGGGGACAGGGCACGATGGCCAGCGGAGACAAACTGTCACGTCCTATAGGAGGTGTACTTTTTTAAACTCGATGGAAGATTTGTTACATTTTTATTAAATTATTAACATAATTGAAATTAAACATATTTTTGTATGTTTCGGAGGTCGAAACATCGTCATATTCACGAGATAAAACGCGTTGAATGAACGCCAACCAGTAAATTTTATTTTAATCTTAAACAGTGATCTGAGAATTGAGAATCTCGTTCATTTCCTTGTTTTCAAAACATGAGTTACGGCTCTGGTTTAAACTCTTGTTTTATTTGTAGTATCATAAAAATGATCCGAAATTATAAAATAATGACAGGGGAATGATTTCTGAAGATACGATGAGCAGTTTTACAAGTAAAACAAACGGAAAGATCTGTGAGGACTGTTAGCGAAGACTTTGGAATTCCAAGAAAATCGTACTGCAGGTACTATGCTAAGTACAGACAGAGCCCATGTCAGTTTGTGCAGGTAAATGAAAGTAAGGAAACAGAAATTGAATTTCAACCCTTGCCATTGGACCAAAGTATTGGAAAGAAATAATGAAAAATTAGATCACAGGCTAGAAAAGCCCTTTTTCGAAAAGGAAAGATGGCGATAATGATGGCGATGAGGAAGAGTCACAGTATCTTTTTGATACAGTCAACTGGAGAACAAGGAATTCAGTTCACAAACTGTAAGCATTCGGCTCATCAGAGAGGCGTGAAAAATGAAATCCGTGGACTATTTCATAAGTGTTAAAACTGTGCTGTTCCTTTGGAGCTGGACATTGTATTAAAGTTGACAGGTTTGTATTAAGACACTATAAATCGTAATAAGTTTAACTTGTCCTCTTGTCATAGTCCTCAATGTTCAGCATTTAACTCAATATTCAACTTGATATTATGTACATTGAAGTATATATCTTGACAAGTGTTAGTTTTATGTTGATTTCCTAGTTTCCTAGTTATACATACGAAAAGACTACACGGGTCAACGTTGCCCCAGCCTTTGGACCAACTTACCCCGAGGGTAGGGGTAGATTGGCCCACTTGACATATGTCCACTAATTAAATTTTTTTTTCTAATATTTCAAAACTGATATTTTCAAGCATAATAACAGCCATCTAGGTTCAGTAAAGACCTATCTAATATTTAACGATAATTTCATAAATTTAAATATGTCAAATAAATTAATATTAACAGAAATAAATAAAAGAATGGCCAACGTACCCCGGTCTCTCCTATCCTGATTGGCTGGCATATGAACATTAATTAAAGTGTACGCTTTGTTTGTGCATTTAATAGAAATGGCCGTTAGTCTATTATTAGTGGGCTCTACCTGCTTTATTAAATCCATGACAACAGTATTTTAAGTGCGACAGAAAGATCTCACACTTTCACGACTGATTTTGATGAAACTGCATTTGGAGATAGGGTGAACGTTGAAGAAGAACATAGGCTACTTTAGGAAAGTGTGTAATTCAAGATATTTGTTGATTTTAAATACATAACTCGAAGTATGGAAAAGATGAGCATCAACGTTACTCTTTTAGCTTCTGACACGTTTGAAGACTCCCTAGAAAAGCTATTTGTTCTTTAACTTTTGAAATTTATCGCAGTCACAATGTAATAAACAAAGTTTCTTTTCGTATTTATTAATATATTTATTTTCGTCCCGATAAATAAGGACATTATTTACCGTCATTCTAGGCACGTTTTATATTTAAATAGGAACATTGGAAACTTTTGATATCATCCTAATGATCTGGTCATAACTTAAAAACAAAGTTGAGAAATTATTTCACTTTCGATGGTCTCTGACGCTTATACAAAGACATCAACGCGAGGGAAGCCACGGGTAAAAGCTAGTATATATATATATATATATATATATATATATATATATATATGGGGGCCCGCGCGTTCAGAAAATAACTATTTAATTACGTACACTCTCTTTGTCACGGATAATGGACAACATAAGACATTGGCGCTTTGTGTTCAGCTGGGAAACGTCTCTGCTACTGAAATTCGTAAAATGAATACAAATTCTAATTACGTTGTCTCAAGAGTGCCTACTGCAACCAAAATGTCCGTGTGACTGTCAGAAAATTTATCTAATCTTCAACCTCGCTCTGATTTAACCACTTGAAACCATTTTCTACTGTGCTATTATGAGGTGGCGTTAGCATAATCGTGGTAGATATTAATATGTAGAATTTATACATGTTTTAAGAGATAAAGTATTGCGCAATTTAACCCAGTTTTCTCGCAATTTTACATCGTTTCTTACGGAAAAACACTCGATACTTACAATTTATCCGTTTTGGATTATTGGATTTTGGATTGCATTATTTTATTTTTATAAATAACAGCAACCAGACACAACGAATTCGTTTCGCCAAAACGCGTTTCGGGTTTTCACCCACCATAAGTTGGCGTTCTTTTTGTACATCATTCTTCAGTGGGTACAATTTGGAGGCGTCAACATCAGTTTGGATGCTGCAGCTTGCCTGTGCAAGGTCACTGAGTTTCACGTGTTTTATCCATTTCATAAACAATAGTACTTACATTCTCCTGTGTTGTTGTTTAACCCCATTTCTTCGGAATTTGGGTGGTTCTTACGCTTTTTCACACGAACACTGTAGCATCAGTCATATTGTTAACTAACAGTTTTTGTTGACATTGCGGGGAAAGATCTTAGTATAACTATAATATCTTTGGTCAGAGGCATATTTTATTTATCATTTACTAACATCTGCTTTTGGTTAACCTATTGCTTTTTAACATTTTAATTGTCCTAACATAATTTTGAATTACTTACAGTACTCCAATTTGAAAATCATAAATTATAAATTAACATATTACTTTAAATACATAGAAAGAATATTACTTATTTTACATGCACTGGTAGTGTTTACAATTGGATAATATATGGAGGAAAACTATATTTACATTTTGTTCTCTACATTTTGTTTGGCTCAGGTTATGTTTTTGATATGAGGTTTGATGAGTGAATTGTGGAAGTTTTTTTAGAAAAGCTCTGCTAGGCAGTTCTGTTCGGTCATTCAGTAAGTGCGATGGAGATGCACATTTACGGGTATAGATTTCAATTTCCTCAAGGAGGCTCATTTTTTTCCATTTGTTGGCTAGATGGAGTGTTTTTAGGTTTAGGGATACGCCTGTTACTTGATGCTCTTTCTCGGCTATATGTTGAGCAAATGTGGGTTTGTCTAAGTTTTTTATACGAAGAGCATTCATATGTTCTCGGAAACGTATGCTGAAATTTCTATCAGTTTGGCCAATGTATATTTTCGAACAAGAGTTGCAGTTTAGTTTGTACTTGCTACTCGCCGAGAACCCCTCTTCCCACAGGATGAAACTCTCCTCTACTCCCTCCCACCCCTAAGCGCCTGACGTAATTAATGGACGCCCCCTTTCCAGCAAACAAAGGACTACTTGCTGCGTCGACACAGGCGCTTAATGGAGCTAATATTCAACATTTATTGTTATGTAATAGTGATCAGAACAATAAAGCGGTGGAACAAGTTAACACCGTTATTCTTTTCAATGGCATACAATAACCTCCTGCATACTGAGCACTCAAATGACACTTGTTTCCGACACATTGCTGCTCTACGAAATATATTCGTTTCTGTCTTCTGAATCATCACTTTACTCTGTCTGTATAGACTGAGAGCTAGTGGTAGAGCACAGGTGTCTTCCAAATCGCGATGTATGGAATGGGATTTATAGCTTCATCTTTTGTTTTCGGACCACCTCTGTAGCTCATATTCGAAAGAATTGGAATAGGTTGTAGTAATAAAAAGAAGAATTTTAAAAACATATCATGCAAACTACCTTTTAAGGAGACTATTTGAAATGCAATCAAATGAGCTACTATCTATATGTGAAGAAATATAGTTAATTTATTTTCCCTGAGCAGTATAATGTATATCGTTGTGTTATGGTCTTCAGTCCGCTGACTGGTTTGATGCAGCTCTCCACGCTACCCTGCCCTGTGCAAGTCTCTTCATCTGAGAATACGTACGGCATCCTACATCCTTTTGAATCTGCTTACTGTATTCGTCCCTCGGTCTCCCTCTACGATTTTTACTTCCACACACTTCCTTCTAACGCTAAGTTGACGATTCGTTGATGTCCCAGAATATGTCCCACCAATCTATCCTCTCTCTTGATCAGATATGCCGGAAGCTCCTTTTCTCCCCAATTCCTCATTAGTTACGTGATCTACCCATCTAGTCTTCACCTTTCGACTGTTGCACCACATTTCGAAAGCTTGTATCACCTTTTTGTCTGAACTCCACGTTTCACTCCCATACAATGCACTATTGGGCAACGGAAAATCCACGATGGCTGCGACAAGTGGAACATCACCGACCTTGGCGGGTTAATGTATGGTGCAGCATTATGGGAGAAAGGATAATTGGTCCCTATTTTATCGACATCAATATAAATGATTCATGTTGATTTGTTATGTAATTTTCTACCGATTTTACTACAAGATGGTTCACTGCGTGACAGAATGGCGATGTACTTTGAACATGATGGATGTCGGGCACATGGCTCGCGTGTAGTTGAAGCGGTCTTAAATGGAATATTTAATGACAGGTGGATTGGTCGTAGAAGCACCATGCCATGGCCCACACGTTCACCGGATCTTACATCCCCGAATTTCTTTCTGTGGCGAAAATGGAAGGATATTTGTTATCGTGATTCACCGACAACGACTGAAAACATGCTTCAGCGCATTGTCAATGCACGTGAATACATTACTGAAGGCGAACTACTCGCTGTTGACAGGAATTTCGTTACGCGTATTGCCAAATGAATTGAAGTTGATGCACATCATTTTGTGCATTTACTGAAGTCATGAGGTAATTACAGGCAATCACGCAGTAACAGCATGCGTTCTCATAATGTATGATAATTTCACAAAAGTACATGTATCACCTCGGAAAAACCGAAAAAAAGTTCAAACGTACCTATCTTCTGTGTTTCAATTCAAGAACTCACGTGTTACCACTGTTCGTCTAAAATTGTGAGCAATATGTTTGTGTATATTACAGCACCATCTATCACAAAACGAGAAAAGTGTTCCAAATAAAACAATCATATTTCAAATATCTAATAAAATGGGGGTTCCTATTTAAAAAAAATTGCAGTTGATATCCGTTTGACCTCTGGCAGCGCTATTTCGTGGGCCAGCCATAGCGCCCTCTGTTTTCCCCCTTCTTGCTAGAAAAGTTTTGTTCTTAGTAGTTTTTTCGTTTGATGCTTATTTCGTTGAGATATTTGGCCCAGTGACTATCAATGGTCTGTCCTGTATACTTACAGGATGTCCAGAAAAGGACTCCCTGATTTCAAAATTAAATATCTCGAAAACAAAGATCGATAGAGGAATGCAGTAAACGGTATGTTTGTTGTGAAAGCGGTAAGAAGTTTATACAGCAGTTTGAAATAATAGTTACAAAAGCTGCTAACAGATGGCGCTGTAATCGCCATACGTAATGCCTAGTATAAATAGTGATCCGAAGCCCAGAGTTCCACTATTGAAACGTGGAAGGAAGTTAGCGTACCGAAGGAAGGGATTAAAACCATGTACTCCATTGAACAACGCGTTCTTCTGGTGCTAGAGTACCACAGGATAGAAGAGAGTCCTACGGCAACAAGGTGAAGTTTTCAAGCACGATTTAATGTTCCAAAAGGACCGGATGTGAAAGCCATTCGTACGCTCTCCGCAAAATTTCAACGAACAGGCAGCGTAACTGATGATCTAGTGGGGCATATTGGCCGCAAGCAAACCGCAGTTACGCCTGACAATATCGCCACAGTTTCTGGAATTATTCAGCGAAATCCAATGTCATCCGTCCGTAGAATTGCATCTGAGACTGGTTTGAAGCGTTCCAGCACGCAGGAAATACTGAGAAAGAGCATACACAAGTGTCCATTCAAAATTCAAACGCACCAGGTCATACCCGTACGAGATGTGCAACAAAGGGTTGCCTTTGCTAATCAGATGCTCACAATGATTGATAGTGAAAGATTTGATGTTGCCTGCGTCTGGTTTACAGATGAAGCACACTTCCACCTGAATGGATACGTGAATAAGTCGAACTGGCGATTTTGGGGTTCCGAAAAGCCATATTGGTGTAAAGCGAAACTCCTGAATTCTCCTAAAGTTACTGTGTGGGCTGCAGTATACAGCAGAGGCATTAGTGGCCCTTTTTTCATTCGAGAAACGGTCACTGGTGCACGTTACGTTGCAATTTTGGAACAATTTGTCGCCACACAGCAAGCGTTAGAGGATCGACCAGGTACTGAATGGTTTATGCAAGATAGAGCCCTACCACACCGGACCGAATAAGTGTTTCGCTTTCTTGAGCAATACTTCGGGACTCGAGTCATTACTTTGGAATATCCCAAATTTACTGGCGCAGGCGTGGATGGCCTCCATATTCGCCGGATTTGACTCCACGTGATTTTTTTTTCTTTTTTTTGGGTCGGGGGGGGGGGGGGGGGGCACGTGAAATACATGGTCTACCCGAAGCATCCCGCCACGCTGGACGAGCTTGACTCGGCGATCTCTGTGGCACGTGAATCCATTTTGGTTGAGACACTACTAAATGTGATGGCGAATTTGTCTGCAGTGCCTATTGTGAACATTTTGAGCCGGCCGCGGTGGCCGAGGGTACTAAGGCGCTCCAGTCTCGGTCTGCACGGCCACTACGGTCGGGGGTTCGAATCCCCCCTCGGGCATGGATATTTGTGCCGTCTTTAGTATAAGGTAGTTGATAAGTAGTTTGTAAGTTTAGGGACTGATGACCCGTAGTCAAGTCCCATAAGCTATACAAACATTTGAACATTTTTTTGAACATTTTGATGTGATTGTTTGCAAAGAGTGTTTTCATACGATTATTTCACTTTTATATGCTGATATGAGCTGTGCAGCGTACAACGGAATCTGTTAGCAGGTTTTGTAACTATTATTTCAAACTGCTGTATAAACGCCTGACAAGTTTCACAATAAACATACCGTTTACCGCATTCCTCTATCGATCTTTGTTTTCGAGATATTTAATTTTGGAATCAGGGATCCCTTTTCCGGACACCCTGTATCTTTATGTGTATGTTTGTACTTTAGTAGGCTCTGTTTGCGCAAGAGAGCGGCAGACGTATTTTGCTCCGCAGTGCGGCGGCTACACAGTGAATGTCGGGCGAGGCCGAGGCGACACAAAAGCTTGCCTGCGTGTGTACGTGTGTGTGCACGCCGGCAGGGGCATTGCGTGCCAGAGGTGTGCCCGGCACAGCAAACAGCAGGCAGCAGAACAGAACAGTAGAACACAGGCGGGCGAGGCTGCCGCGGCGCGCCGTGTCGAAACGCCCCACCAGCCAGCAGCAGCACGCAACACGCCGGCCACCTGCGGTGCAGACGCCAGGTCGCTCACTGACAGCGAGGGCACAGGCAGCTAAAGGCTGCCCAGCTGACCCACTTCTGGTCCCTACTCATCACCTGTTGCTACCATTTATATCCATCAAATAACTAGAAACCCCTGCTAGAAGAGAGGAGGTTCGACGCTAGCGGTTATGGGATAGGTGCAGTGCTTGTACAAATTCTGGTAGGTGCTGAAAAGATGATAGTCTATGCGTCAAGAGTTCTCTCAAAGACCGAGATAAACTACGCTACAACCGAGAAGGAGTGTCTCGCTGTCGCCGGCCGAGGTGGCCGAGGGGACTGAGGCGCTCCAGATACTGTCTGCACGGCCACTACGGTCGGGGGTTCGAATCCTCCCTCGGGCATGGATATTTGTGCCGTCATTAGTCTTAGCTGCTTCATAAGTAGTTTGTAATCTTAGGGACTGATGACCCCGTAGTTAAGTCCCTTAAGTTCTACAAGCATTTGAACATTTCAGTTTGTCTCGCTGTCATCTGGGCTATCAACACATCCCGGTCGCATTTATTCAGTAAACCATTCACTGTCGCCACAGAGCACCATTCTTTATGTTCACAATTATATATATTTTTGACGACTTTACAGCGTTCATTGTTAATGAAATAAATCGCAATTTGCGATCACTTATGGCTTAACTGTACTTGGTTTAGATGCAATACCAATGTGCGGCGAATGAAAATTTGTGCCCGGCCGGCGTGGCGATGGAGATTTGTGTGTGGCGGGAGACGTGCAGGGAAGAGTCCTCTGCAGTGGGGTTGGTCACTGTGTCCTCGGTGGCGGAGTGGTCAACGCGTCTGCCCAGTAAGCAGGAGATCCCGGGTTCGAATCCCGGCCGGGCACAAATTTTCATTCGCCGCACATTGGTATTACATCTAAACCAAGTACAGTGGAGCCATGAGTGATAGGAAATTGCGATTTATTTCATTCTTTATGTTGGCTGACCAATTTGAAGGATCAATTAGGTCGACTAGCAAGATGGGCACTAAGAATCCAAGAGTAAGATACCACAGTGGTATTCAAAAACTGGCACAAACACAAGGACGCCGACTGCCTTTCGAGGAATCCATTAGCTGAACACAAGTGCATGGATGAAATCTGAGCCCTCACTGAGTTAGGTGACATTATAGCCTAACGGAGGGAAGATCCAGCATTATTACAAACCATAGAGGCCTTGGAGAAGGGAGAACCGACCAAAGGAGAGTTTCAACTTATAAACAGGACATTTTATAAGAGCAACTACGATCCATTGGGCCCCAAATGGCTACTGGTTGTTCCAGCTCATCTCCAGCCAGCTTTTCTCAAGTATTTCCACGATGCTCCAGTATCCAGTCATCTGGGATTCGTGAAGACCCTAGACAGAATCAGACACAGGTATTACTGGAAAGGGTCTACCGATCTGTCAAGCACTTTGTGAGTCACTGTAATGAGTGACAGCTAGGGAAGCATGTTCCGCAGTTACCTCCAGGACATGTGGTACCAATTCCACCTGGAGCAGCTTCATTCCACCGCATTGGAATCGACCTTTTAGGTAGATTCTCGAAATCGACAATTGGTAACCGATGGATATTAGTCTGCTCTGACTACCTAACCAGCTACGCTGTCACCAAACCGGTGCCAAATGCATAAAATCCAGAGACAGCAAAATTCCTTGTAGAAGACATTTTTCGAATCATGGTGCATCATGTGATGATATCTGTCCGTGGGAAAGTATTCCAGTCAAAACTGCTATCAGAGGAATTGTCGCGTCGTGACATTTTCCATAGAATAATAACCGCATACCATACTCAGACAAATGGTCTTACACAACGTTTTAACAATACGTTAGCAGATTTGCTATGGATGTACGTCGATGTTGAACAGAACAGGCTTCACGCCGTTTTTCATGTTCCATGGTCGTGAAAAATGGATACGCTGTTCCCGTTCCAGACGATACTCAGGATGACTATTCGAAACAGCTCTTCACCAAGATCGAAGAAGCAAGACAGCTGACTCACATACGGACACTGTACGCCCAGGTGAAGGACCGTCACCGCTGTAACGACAAGCACCGTCCTATTGTGTACAGCCCACGAGATCTGGTATCGATTTTTACCCCTGTACGGAAAGTTTGGCTATCATAAAAGTCACTGAGACTATACTTTGGTCCGTATCGTGTCATGCGCCACCTGTCAGACGTCACATACAAAGTCGTGGATTATGAGCCGTCCCCAAAACGACAAAAACGAACAGACATTATCCACGTCATCCGTATTAAGTCTTCCCACGATCTCAAAGAGCACATAGACAGAAACGGCTGCTTGCTCAAGGACGCCACGACAAGAAGGTCTGTCGCCGGCCCTCGTCGCTGTATAGAAGGCGTGCAGGCAGAGTGGAAGGATTCTCCGGACCTGCCGTACAGAGGACCCATCACAAGATCCAGGACACTGCAGCTGGCTGCAAAGGGAACATAACAGAAAAGGGAGCAATGCCGCGAATCTGCCGAAGGAATGCGTTGTGCAGTGGTTTGCGTCGTCGCAGGTCGCTTTGTTGACGGTCCCAAGTTCAAATCCCGCCACCGGTAGAAAAAATTTGTTTCTTTGAATGTTCTACGTGGTTCTTATCTTCGATGTACTCGTAAGTTCCAGAATTTTTTTTCTAAGTGTAAATAACAGAGCTCTCCAATCAGGAGACAGTCTGTTTTGAGTGTACGCTTTGTTAGCAATAAACGTGTTCTAAGTGTGAAGTGTTGTGCTCTATTAACGACCAGCCTTCGAATTCCGACCCAATGTTCAACGTGATTGTAATATATACTGGTTGATATCGCTTGTTACAGCATTCCTTGGACAAATATAATGTATAACGAAACAACAAATTTGTATTACATCGATAGTAATAGTAAGTAGTTGAGGTGCGCCCATAGTTTTCAACATTGTTATCTCATAAATCGCTGTGCAGCAACATGACTGAATCAAGTGTTCACGACATTATCCAGAATGTTATCAAGAATACAAAAGTGTCCAACATTTCTCTGGCACATACTGACTATGAAACAAAAACAACGCGGACAATAATTTTCTGGATGACATAATTACGGGTAACGAGACTTGCTGTTATTAAATATGAACGTACCACAAATTGACAAATAGCAGAAATTCACGTGGAGGCTATAACATTCCAACTGATCTCACTTTGTAATATGGCATCTCTGTCTCTAATGCGCTTTTTTCAAAATAATATTTGATCTTTCCACTTTAAATCATTGAGCAGTGGAATCTAAAAATGCACAATAAGTTATACATGGTGAATCACCTAACACTTACACCGCACATATTGCGGTAACGGAAAGTACGATTGATGTGCGCTTTTCACAGAATGGATTAGTAATCAGGGGCTCGTATTTTTAGCTAACAAACAGATTGTAATATTACTCAGAAAGTGCATTTTTATGCAAGCATACAGTATTTTTAAATGAAACAATGGTTGTTTTTTATCATGCACTGGTAATTTTGACACCAACTGTGTACAAATGATTTTAATTACATTTTATCACGTTTAGTTTGGCAGCCCCAGAGTTTTGGGGGCGGAGGCTGCGATAGCGTAGCTGACTGGCCGAGTGGCTATCCCCTGGGGCACGGCCCACTGTCTCATGACCACCAGCCAGTCAGCTACGCTGGCGTAGCCTCCGCCCCCAAAACTTTGAACGGTTGTAGCTGCCAAACTAAACGTGATAAAAATGTCATTCAAAATTGTACACAGCTGGTGTCAAGCTACCAGAGCATGACAGAAACATCCATTGTTCAATTTGAAAATGTTTGCATAAAATACACTTTCTAAGTATTTTCACAATCTGTTTATTGGCTAACAATACGAGTGCCTGACTACCAATCCATTACGTGAAAACAGCACATCAATCGCACTTTGCACGCAAGTGTTAGGTGATTCACCCTGTATTTAGCGGAGAATATATAAGAAATAACATTGTTTTGCATAAATTATAAGTGCAGTATCCAAACAAAGGTGTAGTCAAAGTGCAAATGACATATAAAATTCGTTCGCTCTCATATTTATTGAATTATATGTTGTACAATGGTATAATTTTTCAGGTATATATTCGTTTGTATAAGTGCTGTATGTCTGTAAAATCTCTTGGAAATACAATTAGTAGTAAAGAAGTAATCTATATTTTTTCTTCAGCAATCCATAGAATGACAAATCACATAAACAATGGCGTTGATTGCAACGCAATGTTCCAATTACATTCCGAGATATTGCGACGCGAAGTTGACGCTTGAAAACCCGAATGCGCTGTTAGCGCACGTCCTGAGGCTCAGGCGTGAACCCCATGCTGCCCGTAATTGCGCTAGCAGCGTATTTCGGGTTTTTCAAGCGTCAACTTCGCGTCGCATTATCTCGGGATGTAATTGGAATATTGCGATGTAATCAACGCCATTGTTTATGTGATTTGTCATGCTGTGGATTGCTGAAGATAAAATATAGGGTGTCCATTAAAAAAAAAGACAAGTTTGTGTTAAAAAAACACATTTGTTTTCTTTTTAGAATGTTTCCAAATATGAACATTCATGGGCCCCAGCCGTACATTGATATCGGTGAAAGTCGTTTTCCAATAGCTGTTATTGTTCCAGAGATATTTTGGGTGGACAATATAGCTGGGACACCCCGTATATAAAATGCATATTAGCAGGTTTTAGTTTCGTGGCCAACTGCTCTTGTGTGTTTTCCTATTTTATAGTGAAATACTATCTGTTTTGTATTCCTAGCAATGTTTGGGTCTTCTTTCGCAATTTAGTTTCTTTAGACATTGACAGAAGGCACAAATGAGCATTAAACAGTTTGTTTAACCTGCTATTTGGACGATAAAATGACAAACAAATGGCTCTGTAGGTTGCCCGTTACATGTCACGTCGACTGGACTGTTGCAGTGTATTCAGGTGAAGGTGAAGCTACGTGGACGTTTTCGGAGTGACGATGTTCGCTTGGTAGAAGCCTCGCCGAGTAGTAGAGGCTCCTGCGGGACGTCGCTCACAACGCGTCGCCCGTCCAGTAGAAAGTGTTTGGGCGCGACTCAGTATTCCAGACGGCGGGTGCGGAGATAACAGGGAGTGGGGAGGGGAGGTAGCACCGACCCGCCTTGTCTTATGCAGCAGGGGCGGCGAGGCGCCATCAGGAGCTTCCCAGAACGCCTGGCAGGCAGGCTGGTGGGGGTAGAGGGGCGGTCAGCGGTCAGCGGCCAGCGTCTCCCACTCCCAGTGGCCCGCGGCGAGTCCAGCCGGCACCACCACGTAGAGAGGCCGCGGCGCTCTCGTCTGACGTCAGGCAGAGTAGGCGGCGCGCGCATAGCTGACTCGGCAGCCTCTGGGGCGCGGCCAACACCACCCAGAAGACAAGGCCTCACAACTGGACGTGCTACGTCACTGACCACGTCCACGAGACTCAGAGGGCCATGGACACGGGTTCTCAGGTAGATGCTGTGTTTCTCGACTCCCGCAAGACGTTTGATACAGTTCCCCACAAACGTTTAATGAACAAAGTAAGAGCATATGGTCTATCAGACCAATTGTGTGACTGGATTGAGGAATTCCTAGATAACATCTACATCTACATAGATACTCTGCAAATCACATTCAAGTGCCTGGCAGAGGGTTCATTAACCACTTTCATAACTTTTCTCCACCGTTCCATTCTCTAATACCGCGCGGGAAGAAAGAACACCTAAATCGTTCCGTTTTCGGTCTTATTTCTCTTATTTTATTGGGATGGTCATGTCTCCCTAAGTAGGTGGGCGCTAGCATAATATTTTCACATTCAGAAGTAAAAGTCGGTGATTGAAACTTCGCAAACAGATCACGCCGCAATGAATAACGTCTTTCTTTTAATGATTTCCACCCCAATTAGTGCAACATTTCCGTGACGCTTTTCCTACCTAACGTGATAAAACAAAACGAGCTGCCCTTCTCTGGATCTTCTCAATATCTTCCGTCAGTCCCACCTGGTGAGGGTCCCACAAGGGGCAACAGTACTCCAGGAGAGGACGCACAAGTGTGATATAGTCAGTCTCTTTGGTGGAGCTGGTGCATCTTCGAAGCATTCTGCCGATGAAACGTAACCTTCGCTCTTCCCCACAATATTTTCTATGTGTTCTCTCCAGTCAAAGTTGTTCGTAATTGTAACTCCTAGGTATTTGGTAGAATCTACGACCTTAAGGTTTGACTGATTTATCGCGTAATTGAAGTTCAGCGGATTTCTTATAGTGGTCATGTGTATTACTTCACACTTTTCTTTATTTAGTGTCAATTGCCAATTTTCGCACCATGCAGAAATTTTGTCTAAATCGCTTTGAAGTTGCTTTTGATCCTCTGTTGACTTCACTAACCGATAAACGACAGCATCATCCGCGAACAATCTAAGGGAGCTATTCAGATTGTCTCCTAAATCGTTTATAAACACGAGGAAGAGTAGGGGACCTATAACGCTTCCCTGTGGAACGCCAGATATCACTTCTGTTTTATTCGATGGCTTACCGTCAATTACAACGAACTGTGTTCTTTTTGATAGGAAATCGTGAATCCAACCGCACAATTGGGGAGATATTCCATAAGCACGCAATTTCATAAGAAGCCGCTTATGGGGTACAGTGTCAAAAACCTTCTTGAAATCCAGAAATATGAAATCGATTTGAGATCCCTTGTCGATGGCACTTAACACTTCATGTGAATAAAGGGCAAGCTGTGTTTCGCAACAGAAAGCAGCAGGTCATTCTCAATGGAGAGAGTAGGAGTTATGTCAGGTGTGCCACAGGGGAGTGTCGTGGATCCGTTGCTGTTCACGATATATATATACGACCTTGCGGATAAAATCGGAAGTTCACTGAGGCTTTTTGCGGATGATGCTGTAGTATATAGAGAGGTTGTAACAATGGAAAATTGTATTGAGATGCAGGAGGATCTGCAATGAAATCTCAATGTAGACAAGTGTAATGTGCTGCGTATACACAGAAAGAAAGATCCTTTATCATTTAGCTACACTATAGCAGGGCAGCAACTGGAAGCAGTTAATTCCATAAAGTATCTGGGAGTAGTCGTTAGGAAGGATTTAAAATGGAACTACCATATAAAGTCAATCGTCGGTAAAGCAGATGGCAGACTTAGATTCATTGGAAGAATACTATGGAAATGCAATCCGAAAACAAAGGAAGTAGGTTACAGTACACGTCTTCGCCCACAGCTTGAATACGGCTCACCGGTGTGGGATCCGTACCGGATGGGATTGATAGAGGAGGTAGAGAAGATCCAACGGAGAGCAGCGCGCTTCGTTACAGGATCATTTGGTAATCGTGAAAGCGTTACGGAGATGATCGCTAAACTCCAGTGGAAGACTCTGCAGGAGAGACGCTCAGTCGCTCGGTACGGGCTTTTGTCGAAGTTTCGAGAACGTAGGAGGACTCTAGCAGTATATTGCTCCCTCCTACGTATATCTCGCGAAGAGATCGTGAGGATAAAATCAGAGAGATTGGAGCCCACACAGAGGCATACCGACAATTCTTCTTTCCGCGAATAATACGTGATTGGAATAGGAGGGAAATTCGATAGTGGTACTCAAGGTACCCTCCGCCACACACCGTGAGGTGGCTTGCGGAGTATGGTTGTAGATGTAGATGTAGATGTAGACCAGTCCGCGGCCGCCAGCTGAGTGGCTGTCCGCTGGGACACGCCCCCTGCCTCGTAGCGGCCAGCCAGTAAGCTGGCGGCAGCGGCCTGGTCAGCGTGACGTAGCACGGCCTGTTGTGAGGCCTGGTCTTCTACGTGGTGTTGACACGACCCCTTATGCCGAAGCAGCCAGCCAGTCAGCTATGCGCGCGCAACCTACTCTGCCTGACGTCACATGACAGCGCCGCGGACGGTGGTTTAGGTGCTCACAAATTCTTTACGTAGCAATCGTAGAATGTAGGGAACACAATGTTGTCTTCAACAGACGGCAGCTGTAAGAGTCGAAGGGCATGGAAACCACGCTTTGGTTGGGAAGGAAGTAAGACATGATGTAGCCTTTTTCAGTGTTCTTCAGTCTGTACACTCAGCAAGCTCTGAAGGAAAGCAAGGAGAAATTTGGAAACGGAATTAAAGTTTAGCGATATGACAAAAAAACTTTGCGATTTGTCAGTGACATTGTAATAATTCTGTGAAAGACAGAAAAGGACCTGGAGGAGCAACTGAACGGAATGGACAGTGTCCTGAAACAGGGTGAACATTAACGAGAGCAAAACAAGAGAATTAGAATTTAGTCTAAGAAAACAAGGCGAAGGTGAAGGAGTTGGATTAGGTAATGAGACAATAAAAGTAGTACATGAATTTTGTTATCTGGGTAGCAAAATAACTTCTAATGGGAGAAGTAAAGAAGATATAAAATGCAGAATGGCTGTGGGAAGAAAAGAATTTCTGAAGAAGAGAAATTGACATCCAAAATTAATTTAAATGTTTGGAAGTCCTTCGTGAAAGCATTTGATTGAAGTATTGTATGGAACTGACGAGCGCTGGAGATAACATTCTTGACAAAAGAAAATTCTGACACCGACCGCGGTGGCAGAGGGGACTGCGGCGCGCCAGTCACGGCCTGCAAGGCCACTACGGTCGGGGCTTCGAATCCCCCCTCGGGCATGGATATTTTTGCCGTCCTTAGTGTAAGTTAGTTCGTAAGTAGTTTGTAAGTTTAGGGACTGATGACCCCGTAGTCCCATAAGCTATACAAACATTTAAAAAATTCTGACATATACTGTATTGACAAAAACAAGGAATCGATTAATGGGACATATTGTGAGACATCGAGAAATCGTCCATTTAGCATCGGCGGGAAGTGTGTGGAGTGCAAATACTAGAGGGAGACCGAGAGACGAATCCAGTAAACAGGTTAAATAGGGTGCAGGTTGCCGTTTTTATTCAGAGATGAAGATGCCTGTACAGGATCAAATGTTCAAATGTTTGTTAAGCTTAAGGGACTTTACTGCGGGGTCATCAGTCCCTAAAGTTACAAACTACTTATGAACTACCTCACACTAAAGACGACACAAACATTCATGCCAGAGGGGGGATTCGAGCCCCCGACCGTAGCGGCCGTGCAGACCGTGACTGGCCGTGCCGCAGGCCGCTCGGCCACTGCGGCCAGCGTACAGGATCACGAGCTGTATCAGTCTGCGATCTGAAGATCACCGTCAACAATAACTCCATGTAGGAAATACGCCATTTACAATACTGCTCTTTTCGCAATCACCCAAGAATTTTCTCCACATCATAGAGTAGTACTCTTGCACAGTTTCCATCGAGTTCGATGTGACGTCGTTACAATGTTAACGCCGGATACAGTCAGAATATGAATAAGTATACTGTCCACGGCAGTTTTTTCTTAGCTCCAGTATGTCATTTGTATTATGAGATTTTTTATTTACTGATGGCATGGAGTTTATATAGCGCCTAACGTGACTGTAGTACGCCCGTAATGTTACGAGCAAGAATTCATGGGTTTAAGTGTGTAGAAAATTATTTTTTAAATTAATGACTTGTACTTGGTAGGCTATTATAATAAATCAGACATCGAAAACGTTTCGTGTATGTTTTCTTATGCTTCAAGTACGGCGCGGAAAGTATCGCACAGTGGCTGCAGTCATCCCCGTATCGGCAGAAAAGGCAACATCTACTATCGTACGTGTTGGTAGACTGGGCGCGGCCTTGTTTTCACAGCACCAACATCTAGAAAGCTAAACCACTGATTTGCCAACAGACACGTGGTGGTGGCTACGTTTTTAGTTTAAAATAATGGCATTTCTTGAAAACTACAAAGGTGTTTTTTTTTTTTTTTTTTTTTTTTTTTTTTTTTTTTTTTTTTTTTTTTTTTTTTTTTTTAATATCTCGCTAATGTTGGCAACAGTCACGTGGTCCTATGTTTGAACCAAGGAGGTTAGAATCTCTGGAGACGCCCAAACACTGAAAAAGTGAATCCAGCAAACTGGGCACTCCCGTCATTTGTTTGTGCCCGAAACATTTGTCGTAGTGCGTGTGTATATGAAATGTACGTCATATCTAACAAGGAGACCACACGGGTATCGGATTTTATAATTTCTCTATATTTATGGTACGTGAAGTTCAGAACTTAAATAACAATCAACCAAAGTCATTCGACGCAACTCTCAAAAATACTCGAGAAAATCGACTTCGAAGTTTTGCAAGTGCACGTAAGTACGAATAATTCAAGCAATTGCAGCGCAGGTGCTGCGTTCTCGTCCTGTATACGTAGGGTCGTTGGTTGGAATTATGTCTTGGGAAATATTTTTATCTCTTTTTGTTGTGTTTGAATACTTACACAGTTTTAATATCTAATGGTAATACGAGAGTCACTCCAAAATATATGCACACATTTTTACTTTTTTCATTTTTTGATACAGTTTTCATTCTATTTGTTTGAAAATTTTACAGTGTGTAAACACATCCTTTCCGCTTGTTTTCGCACTTAGTTAACCAAGTTGTGAGGCGGCATCGTGAGTCGTGTCGGGATAGCTCAGTCGGTGTCTGCTTGCGGCAGCGGCGGTGTAAGGAGGTCGCGCGGTGCCTCTCTGCGGCACCGGTTTGTTTACTTCCGTGTGGGGTAAGTCTGTTCGCTTACGCCAGCGTTTGCTATAGTGTGTATCTTTGAATATGAAAACGCAGTAATGGATAACATTAGTAGACGAGACACGTTGAAATTTACATTCGAACGAAAATTTGCCCGACCAACGTCCTTTGAATTTGGCTCATAGAAGCTGCTAAGATCCGACTTGAAGACATAATTGGATATCATATGTCGATTATCAATAGTGTCATGTATGTGATACTGGCATCTGCCGAATTATGTGAAAAAGTAGTGCAGGACACAGGCGGTTCATTGAAATTTAATCATAGAGACGGCAATATAGGTAATGTCACTGTTGATCATGTTGGGTTCGGAGTTAGAACTGTTCGGATTTTTGAGTTGCCATTCGAGGTTCCAGCTGAAGCAATAAACTCGATAATTGCTCCATATGGTAGAATACTCATCAATTTTGCCGAGAGATGGTCCAGCGCACTTAAATTGCCTGTGTTGAGTGGTATTAGGCAACTGAAGGTTGAACTGTGCCGACATATACCGTCTCCCAACCAGTGAAACACTTAAGTCCCCAAATTTGACTATCTTGCCAGCTACGTATGTAGCCGTCGCACGTGGTCAGCTGACAGAGCCATTCATTAGTGAGGTTCCTTTAGACAATACCCCACCTGATGACGTCGTTCAAGACATTGTAACTGAAATGGACATCCTGGAGAGCACGTCAGAATAGGCACCGCAGAAAGAAGCCATTGAACAGTCTCCTCCACAATCAGCGGAAGAGATTCCGGTATACGGGGAAGCAGGAAACAGCTGACAACCAGACACCAGTAAGTGAGCCTGAGACTTCGCGGAAGAGCAGAGAAGCTCTCCAGCAAAGTCACCACGAACCCACAAGAAACGACGACTGGCTCGCGAAGGGGCAGAGGAGAAGGCTGCTCCTTTACGAGCAAAGGCAAAAGTAGTGAAGGAAAAAATCGTGGAAAGTCACCAGATGGTTCAGCTAAACAGAAACAGTCAACCAAGCCCAGTAAGGAAACCGTAGATATGACGTCCGACAACCTCACTTCGGAACATGCATACCCAACGCAGAACCAGGAACAACAAAATACTTTGCCTTCCAAATTTATCACTGGCGTCGACTGGAGAGGGGAGGTAGACATGGAGGATGTTTCCGAGGCTTCTGGAAACGCAGGACATGTTCTGCCAACTGGTGCTGGCGGTAAAAATATCACGGAAGCAATGGAAATACCGGAAGCGGAGAAAGAAGAGGACTGTGATTTCTATTAACTGTAGGCAATTCTCATCTCATAAATCACATGTGAGATCGTCAAGCCTATAGAATTGCGATGTTAAACATTAATAAGAGTCGCAGCTCCATTAGGCTCCGTCATATTCAAGATTTCCTGTATTCTGCCGATATTGATATTCTTTTGCTACAGGAGGTTGCAGACATTAAGTTAGAAGAACTATTCGGATACACGTCCAGGTCGTGGTTCGGATTTGGGGACTGCTATCTTATTAAGAGAGGGAATTGTGGCGCAAAGCATAATAATACTAGTCAACAATCGAGGGATCGCCGCAACCATCAATGACGATCGAATTGTAAACATCTATGCCCCCTCAGGACCCAATAACAGGCGACGCAGAGCGGAGGAAGAGATTCTTCCGCTACTTACATCAACGTCTGACCAGCTTATCGTGGGGGGAGATTTTAACTGTGTTCTGCACCCTAAAGATCAGACACCTAATTTTAACAAATCCGTGGAATTGGAACGGGTAGTAAGGGATTTACTTTTAACAGACAGTTAGGAGCATAAGTATGGAGTAACGCCTGCTTTTACGTATGTGACAACTCATTCGGCAAGTAGATTAGATAGGATGTATGTATCAGACAACTTAAAACACCAAATTATACATTGCGAGGTCTGGCCAACTATTTTCACGGACCATGCTGCATATATTTGTACTTTAAACTTGCAGAAACAGGGAACGTACCGTAGTAAAGAAACATGGAAACTTTCTGTCTCATATTTAAATGATCAAGGATGTAAGGATGCCTTCACACATGCATGGAATGAAAGTGTCGCCAATACAGGACTTATGATTCGGCAATCAAATGGTGGCTACAATGTGCTAAACCCAAATTAAGGAAAGCCATGCTACTTTACTCAAGGGAGAAGAACTGGTGGCTTAAGCGAACCATGGAATTTCACTACTCAAGTCTAAGGGAACAATACAAACTGGATGCGACAGTAATCGAGAACTACACCGAAATTAAGAAAGTGCAAGCTAAACTAATGCTTCTTAAACGGAAACAGTTAGAAGGTTTGAAAGTCAGATCTCGAACCCAGGACTCGCTACACAATGAAGCGACGTCAATCTACCACCTGGTACGTGAGAGTAAACGAGGACGACAGAAGATACTCACAGAACTAAAATCTAGAGATGGCACAATCTTAACTCAACAGAAAGATATTAGAAATGAGATTCAGACTGTCTAGACGGAGTTGATGTCTGAGAAAATGATTGATGACAATGCCTTGCAAGAACTGACTAACAATTTAACGAACAGACTTACCCCTTCTGAATATGATGAACGTATAACACAAATAACAGAAGACGAGTTGGAAGATGTGGTGTTCCACAGTCCCAAGAATAAATCTCCTGGAAGTGACGGACTCCCGGTGGAGTTTTATCAAGCCTTTTGGTCGCAAATGAAGACACGACTGTTAGAGATATGTACAGAACTAATGAAACCGGATGTACAGGTTCCTCAAGAGTTCAGTGAAGGACTTGTCGTCTTAGTCCCAAAGAGCGCAAAAATGTTTGGAAAATCTACCCGAAAATTAGAACATTTGAAAAAAAACAACAACCTGAAAGTGCGTTTTTCACTGTGTTTTTGATTGAATTCAGCACTATAACTGACTATTAGCGTGACGTAGAGGGTAATTCTTTTTTTGTTTTGTTGATTATGGTCAATAGGGACAGTTAAAAAGGAAAGTCGCAAAATTCGAACAAAGTTTTTCATTCAATGTGTTTCTAAATGTACTCAACACTATAAGTTGAGAACCGGTCATCCGAGTGCGATAAAATTTTGATGATTTGACGTTCAACGAAAGATGAACGTTCTTATGAACTAATACTTTAGGAAAGTTACCTGGAAAATTTGAAAATTCGCGAAAAACTGAGAGAGCTTTTTCCAATGGGATATCAATATTATTCGTCTGATTGCGATACAATTTTGCATATTTGACGTTCAAAGCAAGAGTAACGTTCTTATGAAATAAACATTTGGAAAAGTTTCCCGGAAAATTGGAAAATTCAGAAAAAATAGAAAAATTTTTCTATGAAATATCAATACCATTCATCTGATTGCGATAAATCTTTGCACATTAGACGTTCAAAGCGAGAAGAAGGTTTGGAATAGTTGGCCAGAAAATAGGAAAATTTGTGGAAAACTGAAGCAGCTCTTTTCTTTGGGATGTCAACATCATTCGTACGATTGCGATAAAATTTTGCACATTTGACGTTCAAAACAAGAGAACATACATATTAGCAATTGCGAATCATTGCCTGGTAGACTAGTAATCCTATAATATTTGTCTTCCGATAAAAGTTCTACTAGTAATAATTCAGTACAAACAAAAGAAAGCCGTGAACTTGAAACGTGTAAAGTAAAAACTCTTCTTTACACATACGGAAGACATCAATTACAACTGCTCTGACTCAAAGCTTTCTTCTGGAGTAGTTTTACTCAGCCTCCACAGAGCGCAGCACGGCCGACAATTTCTCGAGAGTACTCGAGAATTTTTCGAGAAATTGCCTTAGCGTCGCGCGTTTCTCGAGCGCCCGCATAGCCCATCTCTGCTTTATACTTCCATATCTGAAGGGCTTTCAGGAACGGCTAAGCAAGGTCCTCCGCCGACGAGGTGTTAAATAAATTTTCTGAAGCAGTTGACAATCTTAAAACGGCACAAGTGTGTGAAGTACGATATAAATGTGGAGCTGACTGCATAGGTGAGACAGCGGGACCAGCAGGAACACGAGTAGCAGAAAACTGCCGCTACCTGCGATTATCACGGGACGACAAATTGGCGGTAAGGGAACACCGCCGTGAGTATGGACGGCCTATCATATTCCAGGAAAGCCGTGTACTGACGGAAACGTCGTGGACGCGCCAACACAAAATACCAGTCAACTCAAATTACTGAGCAGCCTGTTGTTTAATAGAGAGGGCGGCTACACACGTTGTGTCCCCTCTGCCGGCTTTCGCAGCGGGGAACTGGCTGTGCATTTCAGCGCACGCCAGTGGCAAACATGGCCGCCAGCGGCTCACAAGAATTCAGAGACTTCTACCTGCCGGTAGACACCAAAACACTCGAATGCGGCAACTCTGCTGAATCAGTTCCCCAACGGAACTCCAGAATTAGGCATTTTCTACCTGCTACTGGCGTTTTCAGTATTTCAAATCAACATTGAAAACAGCGGTTCAGTCAAATCTTCAAATGTCCTCTCAGAGAGGACACAGTTCGTAGTATTCGATTGTAAGGCAGCGACTAAAACAGAGGTGATATCGGGCGTTCCACAGGATAGTGTTAATTGTCCTCTGCTGTTCCTTTATTTACATAAACGATTTAGGGGAAAATCTAAGTAGCTCTCTTAGGTTGTTAGCAGATGACGTTACCGTCTAGTAAAATGATCTGAATATCAAAACCAACTGCAGAACGATTTGAATAAGATATCTATATGGTGTAGGAATTGGCATCGGGCGTTCCACAGGGTAGTGTTAACGGTCCTCTGCTGTTCCTTTATTTACATAAACGATTTAGGGGAAAATCTAAGTAGCTCTCTTAGGTTGTTTGCAGATGACGTTACCGTCTAGTAAAATGATCTGAAGATCAAACCCAACTGCAGAACGATTTGAATAAGATATCTATATGATGTAAGAATTGGCAGTTGACTCTAAATAATGAGAAGTGTGAAGTCGTCGACATGAGTACGAAAAGAAATCCGTTAAACTTTGTTTACAAGATAAATGAATCAAAAGTGAAGGCCGTAAACTCCACAAAATACTTAGGAATTACTATTACTTGGAAAGACCACGTAGATAATGTAGTGGGGAAGGCGAACCAGATACTGCGTTACATTGGCAGAACCCTTAAAAGATGCAACAGAATTACAAAAGTAACTACATACACTACGCTTGTCCCTCCATTTTTGGAGAATTGCTGCCCAGTATGGGATCCTTATCAGATGGGTTTGACGGAGGACATTGAAAGAATCCAAAGAAGGGTAGCTCATTTCGTATTGTCACGATACAGGGGAGACAGCGTTACGGAAATGCTACAGGATCTTGGATGGGAATCATTACAACAACAGCGCTTATCGCTACGGCGTTGGCTACTTACGAAACTACAATCGCCAACATTCTCCTCCGAATGCGAAAATACATTGTTGACTCACACTTACATAGGTAGAAATGATCATCCGAATAAAATACGAGAAATTCAGGTGTTTATTCTTCCCGCGCGCTATTCGAGAATGGAATGGAAGGTAAATAGTATAATGGTGGTTCGATGAACCCTCTGCCAGACACTTAAATGTGATTTGCAGAGTATCCCATGTAGATGTAGATGAATTTATGGGACTTAAATATTGTGGTTAAGCCTTACAAACCACGTAACCCACTTAAACTAACATAAGGACAACACACAAACACCCACCCACCCACCCACCCACCCACCCACCCACACACACACACACACACGCACACACACACACACACACACACACACACGCACACACACACACACACCCATGATCGAGGGAGGACTCGAACCTCCGACGAGGAGAAGCCGCGCGCTCAGCAGTAAGGCGCCTTAGACCTCTCGGCCATTCCACCGCGACTGCGGTTTAATGCAAGAGATACAAAATATAAATGAAAACGAAAGATACATAAAAACAAAGATTTTATATTACATGCCACATTCTAAAATATATACTGGCAGATGTAAAGTTGTGAGGACGGACCAAGAGGCGTGCTGGAATAGCTCAAACGGTAGAACGCTTGTCCGCGAAACGCGAAGGTCCCAGGTTCGAATCTAGGGTCCGGCACACAATTTTAATCTGCCACGAAGTTGCACCTATTAAAATATACCATGGAAGGAAATCGATTGCATCTAAATGCTAAAGTTCAGCTTGCTGCTGCTTTGTCACATGAAGCACTTAAAAAAAATCCCCTTTGCTAAGTTCATCACCTTTGAGGAAAACTAAAGCATAAGGCTGAATATAGTGAATTTAAAAGTACCGTCAATCAAATTTCCTGCTGAGATAGAAATCCAAGATCTGGATACGCAGAAAAATAACACGTCACATTTTCAGTGGTTGAGTGTAAGTTGAGCACATTTTATAGTCAAAGTTATTACGGTTAATAGCCTGTCATCTACTTCTTCACGAACAAGCTCTGGAGGTCTTTCACACAAAATTCCGGCTCTTCTTTTAATACAATAGTCCTGACGTTGAAGCTAATTTGATCTTTGCTTACTTAACATATATTTAGTTTTGTATATTTTTCAATTTTTCTATGAGGATCTGATTTTAGCAAAACAATGAGTTTTGTTTCTGATTCCCATACGTGTTTCGCTACAGTAGTAGCATCTTCAGTGTAGTAGTCAGCTTTGATTCATTTTCCGTATAGGTCCTCCTCGAAAGTTTGTCGTCTACATATATGTTGCAGTCTTCATTGGTGGAATAATGAAGAAAAGAGCACTGTTTCAATCTTCACCGTCACAGATTCTGAAGTATGAAAACGAGGAATAAAAACACTCACTGAAGATGGTACTGCTGTAGCGAAACATGCATGGGTATAAAAAACAAAAAGTAGTGTTTTGCTCAAGGCAGATCCTTACAGATAAAAAACTAAATACACTGATCAAAGCAATTAGATCAGTTGAGATGTGTAGGTTCTGAAGTAATGTCATCAGAAGAATTAACTAAAATGGTTCGATGTCTTTCTATCGTTTCAACGAAGTGAACGCAACAACATTACGACATCCGATATAATGGTAATAACAAAAAAAAAAAAAAAAAAAAAAAAAAAAAAAAAAAAAAAAAAAAAAAAAAATTGCTGCAGATGGGCTTGTTGTTGACTTGTTTACCTAAAGAGTTACACAGACAGCTGGGTTCAGATAGTGTAGTGAGCAGAGTGTGCAATGCAACAACAACGATGCGACTTATCCGAAGCTGTGGCATGGAGAGCCACAGTGAGGTTGCATGTGGGACACACATATAGGGAATGTCCCGAAATGTGATTTCCAGGACCTGAACGCGATTTCAGACAATAGGAACCGTTAAAAGAAGGCAAGGTCACGGGTAACATCAGCAAGAGATGACTGTTGTCTCCGGTTAACAGCCTGTCGAGAAAGGAGGCAGAATGTGACATGTCCGAAAGAACAGGCACAACTTCTGATCCAGCAGTTAGTATCAATTCATATTCACCGAATTTACGGCGATAACTGCGAATGGCTAAGGCTGAAAATCTTAGCCGGGATTCGAATCCGTTGGCCGCGGTGGCCGAGGGGACTAAGGCGCTCCAGTCACGGTCTGCACGGCCACTACGGTCGGGGGTTCGAATCCCCCCTCGGGCATGGATATTTGTGCCGTCCTAGTTCGTAAGTCGTTCATAAGTAGTTTGTTAGTTTAGGGACTGATGACCCCGTAGTTAAGTCCCATAGACTATACAAACATTTGAACAAACATTTGATTCGAATCCGGGTCTCCTGCTTTCTAGGCAGTTCCGCTGTCCCCTACACCACGGGGGATATAGCGATCATCACAACTGCAAGGACACAACTTAAGTACAACGTTTATTTGTTTATTTTGGTGACAATTGCGTCATAGTCATGCAAGACTGGCGGCAAAACTGTATATGTAGACCGGGCATTGTGAGCTGCTTTAAAGGCTGCGTGGCTCGGAATCCCTGCACAGGACTTGAACGACTCGCTCGGTCTATGCCACGTCGAGTTGCTGTACTTCGCCAGACAGGAGGAGGTGCGGCACGATATTGGCAGGTATCCCATGACCTTATGCCACCTCACCGTGCTGTCGGCGATTTTCTCCAATAAACTGAGAGCACCTTTGCACCTGTAAACCAGTCTTTCCCTGAGGAAGGCCGTTGTAACACGGTGAAAACTTTTATTGCTAGTGTGTAGTGTTTGTCCTGAAGAATCTTGAGTGCGTCTGTCTTGCCTTTTAAGTCTTCCATTGCTGTCTGTAACTTCATCATGTTCTCCTTGATCTCCGCGATCCATCTTATGTTGCTCTTACTATTCCATAACTTCTCAATGATCCTCCTGCTAATTTTATTTTTGGTTTTTCTCCTCAAATGTTCTAGGAAATAGATCCGTTTCTTTTTCATTGTACTTGTCACTGGTTCTATTTCCTTGTAAACGGTTTTAATTGAAGGTATTCTCCAAACCCCGTCTTTTACGGTATTTTTTATTTTTGCATGTTTTGATTCCTTTCTATTTCGAGTTTTCTATTACTACAGTGTTGGTTGTTTTAAATACCGCAAAAGTGGAGTGACTTTGAACAGTAATGTAACATCCTTTCAAAGAGAGTGCTGTTTCCAGTGTGTAAATAGGGAACCATATGTAGAAGCCCTTAAAATCGCCAGTAGTCGATACTTTCGGATGATGTGAAAATCGATATGTAATATCATCATATGCCAACTGCAGAAAATAAATATCTGGAAATTAAAGTTTTTTTCTAAAGCCTATTATGAAGAGAATTTTATGTTTCAGAATTTGAAACGAGGTTTTATTGGTAAGGTTAACACTTCAATGGACCATTTCAGAAATCGTAACATGCTATTTTTATTCTTTGGGGACGAAAAATAAAAAAAAAGGGTGTCTTTCAATAGACGTGTGATCTTTGTGATTGATACATCATCTGAGTGGAAATGACTGATGGTGTAAAATATTATGTTAGAGAAATTATCACTAAGGATGAAATTACATTTTTAAGGAAAAGGTATTCCAAGCAGGAAAAAGAGAAATATTTTTTATTAACTTTTTATGGGCAAATATTTCGGATGTGTCGGGTTTTCAGAAAGATGGTATTTATAACATTTTATCTGATCCTAAGGTAGACAGAAGGAAAATGATTCATTTTGGTTTTAAATTTGATGCCTATGACATCTTCTAAGATGAACAGTATTTTTCATTGAATTTATATGCCACCCCCATGAACCTCAGACATTGGCGAGGTGGGGTGGCTTGCGTGCCTCAACGATGCAGACAGCCGTACCGTAGGTGCAACCACAGCGGAGGGGTATCTGTGGAGAGGCCAGACAAACGTGTGGTTCCTGAAGAGGGGCAGCAGCCTTTTCAGTAGTTATAGGGGCAACAGTCTAGATGATTGACTGAGCTGGCCTTGTAACATCAGCTAATGTGGGTTTGCCACACAGCTACTGCGAACGGCTGAAAGCAAGGGGAAACTACAGCCGTTACTTTTCCCGAGGACATGTAGCTCTACTGTATGGAAATATGTTGATGGCATCCTCTCGTGTAAAATATTCCGGAGGTAAAATAGTCCCCCATACGGATCTCCGGGCGGGGACTACTCAGGAGGATGTTGTCATCAGGAAAGACAATACTGGCATTCTACGGATCGGAGCGTGGAATGTTAGATCCCTTAATCGGCTAGGAAAATTAGAAAATTTAAAACGGGAAATGGATAGGTTGAAGTTAGATATAGTGGGGATTAGTGAAGTTCGTTGGCAGGATGAACAGGATTTCTGGTCAGGTGAGTACAGGATTATAAATACGAAATCAGTTTGGAGTATCACAGGAGTAGGACTGATAATGAATAAGAAAACAGGAATGCGGGTAAACTACTATGAGCAGCACAGTGATCGCATTATCATTGTCAAGATAGATACGAAGCCAACACCGACAACAATAGTACAGGTTTATATGCCAACTAGCTCTGCCGATTATGAGGAGATCGAAGAAATATATGAGGAGCTAAAGGAAATTATTCAGACAGTTAAGGGAGAGGAAAACTTAATTGTGATGGGAGACTGGAATTCGGTAGTAGGAAAAGGAAGAGAAGGAAAAATAATAGGTGAATATGGACTGGGCAGAAGGAATGAAAGAGGAAGTCGCCTGGTAGAATTTTGCACGGAACATGATTTAATCGTAACAAAGACGTGGTTTAAGAATCACAAAAGAAGGTTGTATACGTGGAAGAGACCAGGAGACACCGGAAGGTATCAGATAGATTTTATAATGGTAAGACATAGGTACCGGAACCAGGTTACAAACTGCAGGACATACTCAGGGGCAGATATAGACTCTGACCATAACTTGTTAGTCATGAACTGTAGGCTGAAGCTGAAAAAACTGCCGAAAGGTAGGAAAATAAGGAGATGGGACTTAGATAAATTGAAGGAAGTGAAGTTCTGGAGAATTTCAGAGGGAGATTTAGGCAACAATTGAAAGAAACAGGGGGAAATAAAACAGTAGAAGAGGAATGGGTAGCATTGAGAGATGAAATAGTGAAGGCAGCAGAGGACAAAATAGGTAGAATAGCAAGACCTACAAAAAATCCTTGGATATCACAGGAAATACTAAATTTAATTGACGAAAGGAGTAAATATAAAAATCCAGTAAATGAAACAGGCAAAATGGAGTACAGACGACTAAAAATGAGATTGACAGGAAGTGCAAAATGGCTAAGCAGGAGTGGCTAGAAGCCAAATGCAAATCTGTAGAAGAATGTATAGCAAGGGGAAAAGTAGATACCGCCTACAGGAAAATAAAAGAGACATTTGGGGACAAGAAAAGCAACTCTACGAATATAAAGAACTCAGATGGGAAACCAGTTCTCAATAAAGAAGGGAAAGCTGAAAGGTGGAAAGAGTACATAGAGCAGCTCTACAAAGGAAATGAACTTAGAGACGATGTTGTAGGAAGGGAAGAGGAAGTAGATCAAGATGAAATAGAAGATACTATACTGAGAGATGAATTTGACAGAGCCTTGAAAGAGCTAGGTCGGAACAAGGCCCCAGGAGTAGATGACATACCCTCAGAGCTACTAAAGTCTCTGGGAGAGCCAGCCACGAGAAGAATATTGGAACTGGCGAGTAGGATGTATGAGACAGGCAAAATGCCCTCAGACTTTAAGAAAAATGTAATAATCCCCATTCCAAAGAAATCCAAAAAAAATGTTCAAATGTTTTTAAAGTCTATGGGACTTAACTACGGGGTCATCAGTCCCTAAACTTAAAAACTACTTATGAACTACTTACGAACTACGACGGCACAAATATCTATGCCCGAGGGGGGATTCGAACCCCCGACCGTAGTGACCGTGCAGACCGTGACTGGAGCGCCTTAGTCTCCTAGGCCACCGTGGCCGGTCCAAAGAAATCAGGTGCAGACAGCTGTGAAAATTACAGAACCATCAGTTTGATAAGTCATGGTTGCAAAATATTAACACGAATTATCTACAGGAGAATGGAAAAACTGGTAGAAGCTAACCTCGTGGAAGATCAGTTTGGATTCAGGAGGAACGTAGGAACCCGGGAGGCAATACTCACTTTACGTCTTATCTTAGAAGATAGATTAAGGAAAGGCAAACCTACATTTTTAGCTTTTGTAGATTTGGAGAAAGCGTTTGACAATGTTGACTGGAATACACTATTTCAAATTCTGAAGTCAGCAGGGGTAAAATACAGGGAAAGGAGAGTTATTTACAACTTGTACAAAAGCCAGACCGCAGTTATTAGACTCGAAGGGCATGAAAGGGAAGCATCAGTTGGGAAGGGAGTAAGACAGGGTTGTAGCCTTTCTCCGATCTTATTCAATTTGTACATCGAGCAGGCGGTGAAGGAAAGCAAGGAAAAATTTGGAATAGGGATTAAAGTTCAGGGGGAAGAAATAAAAACATTGCGTTTTGCTGATGACATTGTAATTCTGTCAGAGACAGCAAAGGACCTGGAAGAGCAGTTGAATGGAATGGACAGTGTGTTGAAGAGAGCGTATAAAATGAACATTAACAAGAGCAAAACAAAAATAATGGAATGCGGTCTTAGAAAATCAGGCGATGCTGAAGGAATTAGATTAGGTAACGAAACAATGAAGGTGGTAGATGAGTTTTGTTACTTGGGTAGTAAAATAACATGCGATGGTCGCAGTACAGAGGATATAAAATGCAGAATGGCAATGGGAAGAAAAGCATTTTTGAAAAAGAGAAATTTGCTATCATCGAATATTAATTTAAGGGTAAGGAAGTCTTTTCTGAAGGCATTTGTGTGGAGTGTTGCCTTGTACGGGAGTGAAACATGGACGATAAGCAATGCGGACAGGAAAAGAATAGAGGATTTTGAAATGTGGTGCTACAGAAGAATGCTGAAGATTACATGGATAGATCGCATAACTAATGAAGAGGTACTGAACACAATTAGTGAGAAAAGGAATTTTTGGTATACCCTGACTAAAAGAAGGGATCGCTTGGTAGGACACATCCTTAGACATCGGGGAATCGTAAATTTAGCATTGGAGGGAAGTGTGTGGTGTAAAAATCGCAGAGGGAGACCAAGAGACGCGTATAGTAAGCAGATTCAAGTGAATGTGGGTTGCCGTTCTTATGAGGAGATGAAAAGGCTTGCTCAGGATAGAGTAGGGTGGAGAGCTGCATCAAACCAGTCTCTGGACTGAAGACCATAACAGCATCATATGCTGTTAAGTATTTACAGCTGAATTTCTGTAAACTGCCATATCATTCTTTCTGTTAGCTTCATTAAAGCCACACAAACTGTTATGCAAAGATCTGTTGTAAATAATTTTCTTACATCAAAGGTACGTTTGCATCCATTTCTATTATTAAACAAATTAAGCATTAATCAAATGCAAAAATTTTCAGATTATGAAAAGAAACTCATAAGTAATACCCCAATTCTGAAAATTAACTACTTTCAAAGCTACATATGTATATAAAATGTCAGGCTTATTCATATTATAGGGGTACTATTGAATAAAAAGTGATAACCTTCCATACAATAAGACAATGTTTAAGTGTTCAAAGTGACCGCAACCCATGGGATGAGATTGAACAGTGAATTTTTTTAAAAATAATCATAAACAGCACCTGCTGAAAATATATAATTTGCTGTGTCATATTTAGTAAGACCTCTTGGAACTTCCCAAAAATTTTCTGTCAATATCTTGATAAGTTGTGGTTTCATGTACAAAAATAAATAAATGAAGTTCAGAGTCACTCGGTTTTATGGTATAGTTTCGGTAACAATTGTTATTTGCGGCTGTGTGACAGGTTTGCAGCTTTTCAGTTTTGTGGCTATTGAGAGGCATTTTTTGTTACAAGTTTTCTTGGTAAGATGATGTGTTTTAATCAGTTTCTTTTTTTTTATACTCTATCATGATAGTTCATCATTAAATTTGTGCGTTATTATTTCTCCCAAGTATTTAAACATTTCAACCATTTTTATGCCGTGTTCTCCAATTTTTTATTTATTTATTTGCCAGTGGGAGGTTCAGTTCTTCTACGTTCCTGGCCATTGAAATTGCTACACCACGAAGATGACGTGCTACAGACGCGAAATTTAACCGACAGGGAGAAGATGCTGTGATATGCAAATGATTAGCTTTTCAGAGCATTCACACAAGGTTGGTGCCGGTGGTGACACCTACAACGTGCTGACATGAGTAAAGTTCCCATTCGATTTCTCATACACAAACAGCAGTTGACCGGCTTACCTGGTGAAACGTTGTTGTGATGCCTCGTGTAAGAAGGAGAAATGCGTACCATCACGTTTCCGACTTTGATAAAGGTCGGATTGTAGCCTATCGCGATTGCAGTTTATCGTATCGCGACATTGGTACTGCGTTGGTCGCTATCCAATGACCTTTAGCATAATTTGGAATCGGTGGGTGGAGGAGGGTAATACTGAACGCCGTGCTGGATCCCAACGGCGTCGTATCACTAGCAGTCGAGATGACAGGCATCTTATCCGCGTGGTTGTAGCGGATCGTGCAGCCACGTCTCGATGCCTGAGCTAATAGATGGGGACGTTTGCAAGACAGCAACCATCTACACGAACAGTTCGACGACGCGTTTGCAGCAGCATGGAATATCAGCTCGGAGACCATAGCTGCGGTTACCCTTGACGCTGCATCACAGCCAGGAGCGCCTGCGATGGTGTACGCAACGACGAACCTGGCTGCACGAATGGCAAAAGTAATTTTTTGTATGAATTCATGTTCTGTTTACAGCATTATGACGGTGGCATACGTGTTTGTCGACATCGCGGTGAACGCACATTGGAAGCGTGTATTCGTCATCGCCATACTGGCGTCTCACCCGGCGTGAAGGTATGGGGTGACCCGTGGCTCTATCCTTCATTGGATCCCTGTGAACCCCTACATTTGAGCAGGATAATGCACGACCGCTTGTTGCAGGTCCTGTACGGGCCTTTCTGGATACGGAAAATGTTCGACTGCTGCCCTGGCCAGCACATTCTCCAGATATCTCACCAATTGAAAACGTCTGGTCAATATTGTCCTAGCAACTGCTCGTCACAATACGCCAGTCACTACTCTTGATGAACTGTGGTATCGTGTTGAAGCTGCATGGGCATCTGTACCTGTACACGCCATCTGTTTGACTCAATGTGCAGGACTATGAAGGCCGTTATTACGTCCAGAGGTGGTTGTTCTGGGTACTGCTTTCTCGTGATCTATGCACCCAAAGTGCGTGAAAATGTCAGTTCTAGTGTAATATATTTGTGGAATGAATACCCGTTTAACGTTTGCATTTCTTCTTGGTGTAGCAAATTTAATGGCCGGTAGTGTAATTATTTATACGATGACGCGGTACAATACCGAGAAGAAGTTTTATCGTATTAATAACAAGAAAAATGTTGCCCACAAAGTTGTCATGAATGCTCTCCTGGTGGCGTACTTTAAAAAGTAAGCAAAGAAGGCGCTGCCCCGCGCTGTGTGTGAGCTCGGCTTGATAGGCCCCGCAGACAGGTGCGTCGCGGCCTCAGCCCACGGCTGGGCTGGCGGCTGGTCCGTTCCGCGCGGCTGCCTCCCCCGTTCCCAGAAACCGCCCCCGCCCTCCTGCCACCGCGGCGCCCGCATCCTCCCAGACTCTGCGCTCCCACACAGAGTCTGTCTGTTCTGTACCTCTGCCCTCTCTGTGCCATCTCAGTTTCTTCCTTCCTTTTATCCACGCATTACTAACGCACTGCCACTGCCCATTATCCTACTACCATATGTACATAATCTGCCACCAGTTTACATAAGCTCCACATTGTGTTTTACTACTATGCTCACTATTGAGTGCGCTAATTTTCGTTAATAATTTGTTTTTATTCATTTGAGTGTTGTTACGAAAACTCCTTCATCAGTGCTACGATTCCCGCGTGACTTCTAAACAGACCTGCACTTCTGCAATATAGATGAAGAGAATACGGTGTTGTTATTTTAACTAAGTTACACATCCGATCTTGTTGCTGTTTTGGTCTTCAGTCCGGACACTTGATTTGATGTAGTTCTTCACCCTACTCTATCCTGAGTAAGCCTCTTCATTCCCTCGTAAGAACAGCAACCCACATCCATTTTCACCTGATTACTATATGCGTCCCTTGGTCTTCCTCTGCTATTCTCCCCCCCCCCCCCCCTCACCCTGCAAACCTCCCACCCATGCTAAATGTACGATTCCTCGATGTATAAGAAAGTGTCGCACCAATTAATCCTTTCTTTTAGTCAAGGTATGCCAGAAATTCCTTTTTCCCCAATTCTGTTCAGTACCTCCTCATAAGTTACGTGATCTACCTACCTAATCGTCAACATTCTACTGTAGCACCACATTTCAAAAGCCTCTATTCTCTCCCTGTCTAAACTATTCATCGTCCAAGTGTCATTCCCGTAAAAGCAATACTCCACACAAATGCCTCCAGAAAAGACGTCTTTATGCTTAAATTAATATTCCATGTTAAATTTCTCTTTCACAAAATCTTTTCTTCCCATTGCCATTCTGAAATGAATATCCTCTGTACTCCGACAATTATATGTTATTTTAAAACATATATGCATTCTGGATGTACGTTATTTTACTGCCCCAGTAATAAAACTCATCTACCACTTTTATTGTTTCGTTACCTAATTTAATTCCTTCAGCATCGTCTGATTTTCTTAAACTACCATTGTTTTGCTCTTGTTAAATTCATTTTATACAATCCTTTCAAGACATTGTCTATTCCGTTCAACTGCTCTTCCGGGTCCTTTGCTGCCTCTGACAGTATTGCAATGTCATCAGCAAAACGCGAAGTTTTTATTTCTTCACCTTGAACTCTAATTCCTTCTCGAAATTTATCTGTGGTTTCCTTTACAGCTTGCTCAATGTTCAAATTGAGGAGAAAGGCTGCAACCCTGTTTCACTCACTTCCCAACCTCTGCATCTCTTTCATGTCCTTCAATTCTAATAAATCCTGTTTCGTTTCCGTACAAGTCGTAAATAACATTCCATTCCCTATATTTTACTCTAGCTGGCTTCAGAATTTGCAACAGTGTATTACAATCAACATCGTCAAAAGCATTCTCCAAATCTACAAAAGCTAAAAACGAAGATTTGCCTTTCCTTAATCTGTTTTCTAAATTAGTCTTAAGGGCAGTATTACCTCTCCGAAATGATCTTCCCTGAGGTAAGCATCTATCAGCCTATCCATCCTTCTGTAAATAGTTCGTGTTAAAATTTTGCAGTCATGACTTATTAAACTGATGGTACTGTAATTTTTTACCTTTCTGCTTCTGTTTACTTTGGAATGGGGATTATTAATTTTTCTTAAAATCTGAGGGTATTTCGCCTGTCTCATACATCTTACTCACCAGGTGAAATACTTTTGTCATGGCTGGTTCTCCCAGAGATTTCAGTAGCTCTGAGTGAGTGTCATCAACTCCAAGGGCTTTGTTTCGACTTAGATCTCTCGGTGCTCTGTCAAATTCCTCTCAGTATAGTGCCTCTTACTTTATATTAATCTACTTCCTCTTTCCTTCCTATAATATTGTCTCGAAGTTCATTTCCTTTTGTAGAGCCCTCTATACACTATTTTCACCTTTCAGCTTTCCCTTCTTTACTCAGAACTGGTTTTCCATCTCAGTTCTTGATATTCATACAGCAATTTTTCTTGTCTCCAAATGTCTTATTTTCCAGTAGGCCGTATTTATTTCTCTCCTAGTTTTACATTCTTCTACAGATTTGCATTTGGCTTCTAGCTACTCCTGCTTAGCCAGTTTGCGCTTCCTATCAATCTCAATTCTTAGTCGTTTGATAGTGATGATATTTAATTGCTTGAAACTAGTTGCAAGATTCATGAAGAGTAAATCTTTATAGAATTCACTTTACTGCAGTGTTTTTCAGTCTATGGCTTCGGTGGAGTTGCGACAGGGTTCGCCATCACTGTAGAAAGGTGTATGTTTGTAAATCTATCGGACCAAACTACGTGGTCATCAGTCCGTAGCTTACAAACTACTTAAACTAAGGTAAACTAACCTAAGGACAACACATACACCCATGCTCCAGGGGGGACTCGAATCTCCGACGGCGAGCAACCGCGCGCTCCGCAGCGAGACGCCTTAGACCGCTCGGCTACTCCACCGCGGCCTATAGGAAGTAGTTGCACCTTAAAATAACCAGACCAGTGATTGTCTGAATACTAGGGGTTCCGTAATACAGTGACACTAATAAAAGTGAATTTTATATTATTCTTTAATTGAACAGAAAATAGATTTATATTCTTAAAAAGTGAAACGCCAAGATCACGAAATATTTATTTAAAGACGTCCGGTTTCGGAGGGTTATGCCACCATCATCTGGTCATATCACATTTTATATAACTTGGTCATCTTATTTATAAAATGGATATTAAGTAATACCTTGCAACATAGCACTTAGTCTAAATATAAAAATAAATTAATTAAATCATCGCCGCTTGGAATATACTTTTCTTGCAAGCTGTGATTTTTTAATTTGTGTATCTTTATATTTAGACTAAGTGCTATGTATTATGTAATCTCAATTTTTTAAATAAGATGGCTAACTTATAAAATGTGATATGACCAGATGATGGTGGCATTGTGTTGTTGTGGTCTTCAGTCCGGAGACTGGTTTGATGCAGCTCTCCACCCTACTCTATCCTGAGCAAGCCTCTTCATCTCCACATAAGAACGACAACCTACATCTGTCTGAATCTGCTTACTGTATCCATCTCTTGGTCTTCCCCTGCGATTTTTTCCCCACACACTTCCCTCCAACGCTAAATTCACAATTCCTTGATGTCTAAGAATGTGTCCTACCAATCTATCCCTTCTTTTAGTCAAGGTATGCCAGAAATTCCTTTTCTCCCTAATTCTGTTCAGTACCTCCTCATTAGATACGCGATCCACCCACCTAATCTTCAGCATTCTTCTGTAGCACCAAATTTCAAAAGCTTCAACCCTCTTCCTGTCCGCACTGTTTATCGTCCATGTCTCACTCCCATACAAGGCAACACTCCATACAAATGCCTTCAGAAAGGACTTCCTTAGGTTTAAATCAATATTCGATGTTAACAAATTTCTCTTTTTCAAGAACGCTTTTCTACCCATTGCCATTCTGCTTTTTATATCCTCTGTACTACGACCATCATTTGTTATTTTACTGCCCAAGTAACAAACCTCATCTACCTCCCTTATTGCTTCGTTTCCCAATCTAATTCCTTCAGCATCACCTGATTTTCTTACACTGCACTCCATTACCCTAGTTTTGCTCTTGTTAATGTTCATCTTATATGCACCTTTCAGAACACTGTCCATTCCGTTCAATTGCTCTTCCAGGTCCTTTGCTGTATCTGACAGGATTACTATGTCGTCGGCAAAACGCAATGTTTTTAATTCTTCACCCTGAACTTTAATTCCTTCTCCAAATTTCTCCTTGCTTTCCTTTATAGCTTGCTCAATGTACAAATTGAACAACAATGGAGAAAGACTACAACCCTGTCTTACTCCCTTTCCAACCACTGCATCCCTTTCATGCCCTTCAACTCTGACAACCGCAGTCTGATTTTTGTACAAGTTGTAAATAACCTTACGTTCCCTATATTTTACTCCTGATTGCTTCAGAACTTGAAAGAGTTTATTCCAATCAACATTGTCAAAAGCCTTCTCCAAATCTACAAAAGCTAGAAATGTAGGTTTGCCTTTTCTTAATCTATCTTCTAGGATAAGCCGTAAAGTGAGTATTGCCTCCCGTGTTCCTACCTTTCTGCTGAACCCAAACTGATCTTCCCCGAGGTCGGCTTCTACCAGCTTTTCCATCCTTCTGTATATAATTCGTGTTAATATTTTGCAACCATGATTTATTAAACTGATGGTTCTGTAGTTTTCACACCTGTCTGCACCTGCTTTCTTTGGAATGGGGATTATAAAAAATTGGTATATTATAATAATAATTTATTATTATTATTATTATTATAAAACAATATTATGTAATATAACAATTCCAATGTTGTTGTTGGAAAATTCTTACTTTAATTAATAGACGGTAAGACTAGCTCCCTAAATAGGAGCTTTCTAATAATATGTGGGCAGCTGTCCTATGCGCACCACAGCGACCCCGAGGAGGGTCCTCGCGACGGAGAAGGTGAGCGCGTGTCAGCCAAGTACAGCCAATGCGGGCATTTAGAGCACTGGAGCCTCCTGTAAACTTGTCTTACGTACCGTCTACGAGTGCTGAGGTCGGTCACGGCAATAAACAGCGCCGAGGCGAATAAGTCTCCAGTAATGGGAGCCTGGATGCGGCAGTAACGGCGCCTGTTAGGGGTGCGGGCAGGCGGGCCTCGCCTCTTCCCAGAAGCTGGCCGCCATAACGCGGCGGGTAATTGCCACCACTGAGCACCGGGGAACGAAAACAAGGCAGCGCCGAGAGGGGCACACGTGGCCGGGATTGCCAGGTGTGGCGATTTTTCGCATTCTTGGCTACCTTTTTCTTAGAAAAGCAGCCATTCTAGCTTTCTGGCGATTACATTTGGCAAGTAAAAGAATTAGTTGGCGACTTAATGGCTATTTTATTTTACTTCAAATGAAATGAATGTAAAGCAATCACTCTTGAGAGATTGGGTAAATGATACAGACTAAACATCGGTAAAATGATGGGGAAATGTTGTCAACCTACAGAAGTTATCACAGACGTCTGCAGGTATCTTTCATTTGTGGGAGTGTCTCAGACATACAAAGTAACTGAACTTGCAGACTCTTCAAGATAGACATAAACTACCTCGAGGAACCTACAATAGGTCAAGAACAGACTTTAAACGTAAAGATAAAGCAGTCAGCAACACAGTGCTTTACTAGGCATGGTCCTGTTTGGAGGTGGTATGTCGTTGCCTTCCTCCGACCTTCGAATGACTTACCCAGCCAGTTATAGGGGGACCTACAGTTTAACGTGGGTTCCTAACCACGGTGCTACTCGGTATTTTTCACATGAGCAATACTGCCAGAGGTGAAAGAAGTGGAAAGTGACAGATAAAAATCCTAGGACCTGGCGGGGATCAAACCCGCGACCTTTGGATTTGTAGTCTGGCACTCTACCACTGTGAAACCGAGGCGCACTGATGACTCCTGAAATAAATACAGCACCATACTTATGTCTCCTGTAGAGATCGTAAGGATAAGATTATATTAATTACAGCATGCACAGAGGCATTTAAACAGTAACTTTTTCCGCGCTCCATACGTCAACACAACAGAAATGCCTTACTCTTACTGTGATACGAACCCTTTCGTACGCTCTTCACATTGGTTAACAATGGTTTGCAGAGTATAAATGTCTATGTTGAACACACGATATTCCCCTGTCATTCTCATGGCTGATTTTTCAGTATTTCATACCGCATTATGACGAATTCAAGTCCATCTCAACTTATAGTATGAAATTCTTCATGCATGATGGTGAATTATAGTCCACCTAACCTAAAATGTTGTAATGATTTTGTGTGTACTCAAAATGTTCGGATGTTTGTAAATCTATCGGACACAACTCCTGCGTTATTAGTCCGTATCTTACAGACTACTTAAACTAAGGCAAACTAACCTAAGGACAACAAAAACGCTTTTGCCGAAATGGGGGGGGGGGGGTCGAACCCCAGACGGCGAACTGCTCCACGCACCGCAGCACGGCGCCCCAATGCGCACGGCTAATCCACCGCGGCTATGTGAATACTAAAGAAATGTTTGAAAGATTCAATAACATTTGTAAATATCATTTTTGAAGAAGTTTGATTGGTAATCGAAGCTATGCATGAGAACATCACTTGCATAAGATTGGTAGAATCATTCTTTAACAGTTTTGTGCTGTATTTTTTTTAAGTTCTGAAATTAATAAATACTATTGTTAACTGTAACTATTTAGTGTGCACAATATCTCCCGAGCCTCGCTATTACAGTGTGCTATTTTAACTGGCCTCATTGGTCATGGTGCGTCTGTGTTCAGTACCTAGATGGATTCAGATAAATCTTTCCGTGAAGAACGAGGTTTCTTGGAATGTCCAGTTTTGTGTCTGTGACTGCGAGAGTGCCGCAGTGTTGCTTTTTTCTCAGAAACCAGCTTACACTCAGAATTTCAGCATTATTACTGTAGAGTCACACGATATATTTACCATAGGACAAAATATTTAACATAAAAAAATTCTATATTTGGCTATTTTTACAGATGAAAAGATGGTTATGTTTTGACATTTTATCGGTAAAATTATGGCAATATTTTGTCTATTTTTTTGTTTAAAATTTGGCGACAGAGCAATGGAAAAACCTGGCAACCCTGCCTGCACGCACAATTGTGCGGGTCTGGTTTTTCTCGCTTCATTTCTCTGTGATTGACCATAGAACGTTCAGCCCTGCATCACACAATCGTGGATAGAGTATGGTAAAGTGCGCAACGTGTTTTATTTCCATCTTTGTACCCTGGGTGGCATCACCGGTCGACGAACTTCCAGTACTCTTACAATGGCGGAAAGAAAGCGCACGTTCGAACGTTTTTCTACATTGTTGTTACATAAATTTGTTTTCCTTCGTTTTAATGACATAGATCTACTGTAGGTAGAACATTTTACGAAAATATCTCTTAAACTTTTTTTTTATTATTGCTGTTATAATCTGAAACATTAGTACATGTCACATTTTTATGAGAAAGACTTGTTGACAAGATGTTGATATCCATACTTGTTTTGACATGTGAAGCTATCATATCTGACAGCCAATTGATTTTACATGATCCTGAGAAGTTATGATGTCATTTCTTTCAAAATATCACCCAATCATGTAATTATCACGAACCGAAATATAAAAATTGTTGGTGCAATTTCAGTACCTCTGACTGATTCTGCAATCACAGCTTTACTCAACTCGTTAGGTGTAGAGGATTTAAGCAGTGATGGCGATGCCCTCGATTCCACTTGGCTTCCAACTGCAAAGAAGAATGCTGAAACTTTGTGGGAAAGTTCGCCTGGATGGTCCTCTTCAGGTGAAGACTTTGGAGAAACATATGCTTCAAAATACAATGAAAATGATGGACATGGCATATGTGAATTCTTGGTTGGCTTCAGCACATTGGTTCGAGAAGCACCCAACACTACAGACCCTTTCGGGATAAAGATGTAGAGACTCCTGCAACCTTAGGTCTCATCACCAACAACTCAATTACCGGCCGTGATAGCATACATTCGATGAGTCACCGGAGTGTGTTGTGTAGCGTCGAGTGTTTTGCGAAGAGATAAAAATAGTGCAATGAGAGCTGAGGAGAGTGTTGCCAACAAAAAATGAGTTAATTCCGCTATGAGCATATTCAAGTTCCTCTACGATGCAGAATATAATGTATAATAAGGCCTAAACAAATTACTGACCACATATACGTCAAATAAAGAACATACATTACAAACATGTATATTGTGTACTTTTCTGGTGAGGCCATCTGACGGTAAGTGACACTAGCGATGATGAAGATCGTGAATAATTTAGAACGTTGCTGTTAATTTAACTTTTGTAGTTTGGCGAAAAAGGTTATTTTATGTTTTTACAGGATTTAAATGTATTATAAACTCATTCGCAAATAGCTTTGTTAGCTTGAATGAAACATTTCTTAAAACTTCTTTATTTAACCTTTTGGGAAAGAATAATAAATTGTTTTACTTCCGTAACACTAGCTTTCTCTCTCTCTCTCTCTCGCTCTTTTTTTTTTTTTTCCTTCTTCTTCTTTGGTGTTGAACGGCCACTTTCAGCTATTATTATTAAGTATCCCCATCCCGTTGATCTAACTCTCTGCAAATTACTCACATCCAATTCACATGACTTCTTGTGATGTGATATACTTCAGTATATGTGAAATCTTAAATGTTATTGTCTCGTCGTCAGATCGATATCTGAAAGAATATGAAAGTGTGCAGATTAAATGAGGAGAGTCGTTTGAAATCGTATTAAGTCCACCCATGGACAAAATGGATTTTGATACATTTTTTGTGTAGTTTACATAGCGATCTTTTATGCTGTGAAATCACAATGTCACAAATCGGATTCACTAACAGCCTAAATTGCGTCTGTAAAGTAGCTGTTGTTTCAAATCGTATTCTGTCCACTGTAGCGTGTGTTTAAAATCGTATTGTGTCCAGCGTGAAGCAATATTGTCACTTTTGGCTATGCTGACGGCTGGCGCGCTATTTTCAACAATGTTTCACATTCAATAATCACAGTTATATTGTGAACTTCGTGTAAGAGAGTAGTTTTTCAATTATGGAGGAAGAAATTGCTGTTGGTGATAATTCAACGGGAAGCCGGAAGAGGGCTTAAATCTGAGGCAGTTAATATTATTCCATAATGAAACGAAAATAAATAGTTATATATTTATGAGAGTAGTCGTTTTTTATTTGTATATTTTACAAATTATTGGCTCAAAGCATATTAAGTCCAACACATTTTCTTTAAATTTGAAGAACTCAACAGGAAATTTATTCTACTTTTTCCCGTACCTAGAAGTACACCTCAAATAAAACGGCAATTAAAATTTGTGAAATGTTCCTCACGTAATGAGTAATCAGTTTTTTGCTTCTGTAAAATTTCGTTTCTTGGACATAAAACAATTTGAAACGATGTTCCTCAAATTGTATGCAACATGGACAGCAAACGTTATCAAATGTATCTGGCTCTAAATTCCTAAGATTTAAAGTTAACATAATACTGTATTAAAATTTTTTTGTACCTTGGAATAGAAGTTAAGTTGCTTTGGCAGAAGAAAGTTATATGCGCTACATTTTTGACAATTTTTCAATTCAACCCCTTATTACAATAACTGACCTCTGCAGGTAGTCGTGGCTGAATTAATTGCTGATGATTTAAGAAAGTTTTTACGAATGCTTGAAATTCGGATACTTATCTTGTCTTGCAGCATGGTCAGTGTTGTATTCCATATTAACAATTCAAGAAAAGGATAATGATGGAAAATGATATTGTCATTAGGCTCGTTTAGGACTTGATTTGTTTCCAACTAGGTTCCAAATAATTAAAATAAGTAAAACAACACTATATGTCTGCTACATTTTTCATATTTTCAAGACTAGGCAGCACCATCACTGGAACATGCAACTGCTACCAAAACCAAAACTCAGAGACGAATGTGACAAAGACATTGCAATAGAATTCAACATAATACACTTGCCTTCTCAGGAAGGTGCTAGCACTTTCCAAGAGCGAAAATATAATCGAGTAAATTCCTGATTTTCATATAACACTTTTATACAAATGTGTCTGTTTTGTTTTACAATAAAAGAATGTAATGGCAGAATTTATACATAAACAGTTTTTTAATGAAAATATAACAGTTTCGCTGTAAGAACTTAAAATCACATCAAAGTGACTGATATGCTTACACGAATCGTTTGTAATGATATTTAAGTTCAAAATGTTCAAATGTTTGTAAGCTTTAGGGACTTAACTGGGGATCATCAGTCCCTAAACTTACAAACTACTTGTGAACTAAATATCAACAGTAATACATTTCCGTGCGACAATATTGTCTGGTTATATCAAAGGTATTAAACATAAGGAGAGGCTTTGAATTAGAATTTGTGCTGTGGCCGGGATTCGAACCCGGGACCTTGTACTTTCTAAGAAGGCACTTTAGACCACTCAGCTAACACAGTGTTGCATCCAGAGCGACTACACGAAGGTCTTACAGCACGTCTCCCTCCACACCACATACATAAGTAGGAGGTCCCGGGTTCGAATCCCAGACACAACACAAATTTAATTAAATGTCTCTCCTTATGTTTAATACCTTTGGTATAACGATCCAATATTGTCTCAAGGAATTGTATTATTTGTTGATATTTATACCACCTCGGCCTGAGGAACAAGGCGTGATTGTTTCCATTCGCGTTCTTTGCTAGGGTGCTATTCCAATACAGAAGAGCCCTAGCAACTTGACACGCATTTCACAGGGAACATGAAGCAGAATTAAAGTATGTGGTGTGGAGGGAGACGTGCTTTAAGACAGTCCGTGTAGTCGATTTGGCTGCAACGTAGCCTACCTAGTAGGTAGGAGGTCCCGGGTTCGAATCCCGGCCACTACACAAATTTTAATTCAGTGCCTCTCCTTATGTTTAATACTTACGAACGACTTTATAGTCAAGACGACACAAACATCCATGCCGAGGGGGCATTCGAACCCCCGACAGGGAACGGTCTCGCGCATCGTAGCTGTGAGATTACCGCCCAATAGAAATACTGGTAATTAATAGCATTTGATAATTAAACAGTATGAAGTTCACTGCAAACATTGACCATGCCAATGCACTAAATGTTACACAATTTTAATCTTATTAATTATGGTAGCAATGTATGTACACAGTTGGGTGACAACATTTATAGTTAGGCCATAGGTAGAAATTCTCCACGTTGAGATTTGCTGTGTGCTTGTAGCTGACGGGAGGCCAGCGAGCAGGCCGATGTTGGTGGCTTGTTCCAACTTAGGATTTTACAGTTCGTTTCCGGTGAGGGGAGAGAGGGACAATGGCGAGTGCCAGGGACAGTGCAGTGCACAAATATTGTAATACTACTGGCATTTGAAGTAATACGATGCAGTTAGGAACCTTGAAGGCTCTCATTACAAAATAGCCTGTTGATAAATAAACAATACATTAGCTGATATAGTCACATCTAACGTAATATGTTTAATTGACAATGAAAAGTAATAACGAAGACAAGACAGTTACACAACTAGCATAGCAATGTTTGTTTATAAAAATAATATATTAACTATTTCCCATTTTACTTTCAATTAATCTTTTGTATTTTATCTCAAAGTATTCAGTTAAATCACTTATCTGTGGTATAAGAAATTGCACGATTATGATAAACAGTACAAAGGACGTTTATACTAATATAAAAACGTAAGAAAATATTTGTTTAATGTGTAGTGTAATTATTTTGATTTTAAGTAAAGTTTTAGAAATGTATTGGCTGAGCGCTGTACGTTGGCAAATCGGTTAGAACAGTTCACATGGGGAAGTTGATGATGTAGGGGAAAAAACCCCGGCAGTTGCGCTTTTGGCGCGCGTGCGAGGGCAGGAAGTGAGGACTCGGGACCATGTGGTGTGGCTGGCCGGACGGCGACGCTCTGCATCAGTCGGCATGTGCATCTCGAGGTGGTGACTTGAGATTTGTCTGTGGCAATCGCCACGTGTGGTTGCTCGTCGTAGACTGCACCAAGTTAAATCGAGTGCTACTGTGTGTTTGTGAATATTTAGCCGGTGGAACAAGGTGTGCATCGCATTGAATTAAAGTGACTGTGATTTGTTAATGTAACACGTGTCGTCGCATAGGCATGAATATAAACGGGGTTTGAGACAGCCACGTGGTGTGAAATCAATTCGCGACAAATATTCATTTTGTCTGGGGGCTCACGAGCTATAACTTTATTTGATAAATGTGCCGACATACAGACGTATCAGCCACAGGGTTCAAGTATTGTGAAATAAACAACATAAAGTGAACTTTCACATGTTTTCAAAAATAGTAGTTAGTACACCCTTTTCTCTCATGAACTTGATTTTATTATGAATTTGTTTTGTTAATCATATGCAGGGAAGGAAAGCTGCGAACGTGTGATATCATCCCCTAGAAAACGAGTCAAACAGTCGCAATAACAGTTCCAGTGTTTTTGCATGTTTAGGAATTTGGTTCGCAGCTGGTGGTTGTGAGTTTCAAAAATTAAACTTTCTGTAATTTAAACTCTCACGCCGACCTTCACCCTCGCATAGCGTAGCGCCTCAGTGCACTCGGCCGCTCCGTCGCGGCGATATTTAAGTAATTAACATCTAAAAAGAATGTTTTTTTTCTGTATAGAAGTGACCAATTGTCCAGAAGCTTCTAATGAGACATAAACCGTTGTAAATTCTACAGTTTTATAGAAAATTTAGTGTCCGAGTTTTAATGTATAACATATGTTTCGAAGTAAAATGTAACTGTTGATTATCCTAAAACACGAAAGAATAGCATAAAACTGTTAATTACAAAACGTGGCTGGTTAGCTTATTTATAACATTCCATCCCAGGTATTAGTCTCGTATACAACGAATCATTAAGTGTTTCGTATACTGCGAAATGTATGGAAAGTAAAGTTTGTGGAGAGGGCTCATTAGCTCATTACACGCTACACCGCGAGATTGAGCGTGTCGTGGTATTCCGCCACTGTTGGCAACACTGGCTGAAGAAAATGATTATATGTAAGACGGGGACAGTAACAGAAGAACTCAGCGCAGAAAAGGGAACGGGCACTGGGCGAAGCAGTGGAACGAAGTGTATTGCAAGTATTTAAAGCACGGAAGAAAGGTATTGGCGCCGAAAATGCAGCCGGCAGGCAAGGTTCCCAGCCGCGGAGGAGGCGCCAGGTCAGAAATAGCGGCCACTCAGCGCGTGACGTGACGAGGCGAGGTGAGGTGTCTTATCTGACCGAGGCTGTGCCGCTGCCCGACCGCTTCCTGGGGAAGTCGCTGACGGAATCCATCACCAGCGCCGGCAACACAACACTCGCCGTGAGCGCGTCCTGACGGGAGACCTCGACTAACATTTCACTCAAGCGGAAACCGCGTAAAATCGAGACTCGATTACCAGTCAGAGGCGCTCTACATAAGGCCCTCGGACAACGTGCGTCCGGTTCCGCCTTTCGCAGCAGCCCGAAATAATGATCAGTGCTGAGTTTTTGTTATCATTTTATTGTATTTAGATGGATCTATTATGGCGGTGAATTTACTGCGTGATCAAAAAGACAGTATAAATTTGAAAACTTAATAAATCACGGATTAATGTACATAGAGAGTTAAAAATTGGTCACATGCGTAACAAGACAAAGCAAAGATGATGTTCTTTACAGGAAATGCTCAATATGTTCACCATCATTCGTCAATAATAGCGGTCGTCAAGGAATAATGTTGTGAACAGCACTGTAAAGCATGTCCGAAGTTATGGCGAGGCATTGGCGTCGGATGTTGTCTTCCAGCATCCCTAGAGATGTCGGTCGATCACGATACACTTGCGACTTCAGCCAATTCAGCGACAAGGCCAATAATCACACGGTCTGAGATCTGGGGAGAGCTTCGCAGGAGAGCTTCTGTGAAGTTTGGAAAGTAGGAGGCGAGGTATTGCCGGAAGTAGAGTTGTGAAGCGGCATCGTGAGTCGTGTCGGGATAGCTCAGTCGGTAGAGCGCTTGCCCGCGGAAGGCAAAGGTCCCAGATTCGAGTTCCGGTTCCGGTACACAATTTTAATCTGCCAGGAAGTTTCAATGCTCAATATGTTCACCATCATTCCTCAACAATAGCTGTCGTCGAGGAATAATGTTGTGAAAAGCAATGGAAAGCATGTCCAGAGATATGGCGAGGCATTGGCGTCGGATGTTGTCTTTCAGCATCCCTACAGATATCGGTCGATCACGATACACTTGCGACTTCAGGTAACCCCAAAGCTAATAATCGCACGGACTGAGGTCTGGGGACCTGGGAGGCCAAGCATGACGAAAGTGGCGGCTGAGCACACGATCATCACCAAACGACGCGCGCAAGAGATCTTCCACGCGTCTAGCAATACTTTTGTTGTTGTCGTTGTTCTAATAAAACCCCAAGTGATTGCAAGTATGTGTGTCAATTTTTACCTCTCTATGTACATTATTCCGTGATTTATTAAGTTTTCAAATTTATAATGACTTTTTGATCACCTGGTACATCAAGTTTAAAAATTATTTGACTTATTAGGAATGGCAGTGAAAGGGAAATCGAGGATAAAATTCACTCCCGGAAATAAAAATCAGGGCACCCTATTATAGTTTTCCAATCCACTCATATTAGTAGGTGCTGTAGCCTAGCCGGCCGCGGTGGCCGAGGAGACTGAGGCGCTCCAGTCACGGTATGCACGGCCACTACGGTCGGGGGTTCGAATCCCCCCTCGGGCATGGATATTTGTGCCGTCCTAGTTCGTAAGTAGTTCATAAGTAGTTTGTAAATTTAGGGACTGATGACCCCGTAGTTAAGTCCCATAAACTATACAAACATTTGAATTTTGCTGTAGCCGTCACGGGCGGCGATGCAAGCGCTGATGCTCGAATAATTCTACATCTACACCTACATGGGATGCTCTGCAAATCACATTTAAGTGCCTGGCAGAGGGTTCATCGAACCAGCGTTATACTATTTATCTCCCATTCCATTCTCGAATAGCGTGCGGGAAGAAAGAACACCTGAATAACTCTGTCCGATCTCTGTTTTGTCGTATTTTATTCTGATGATCATTTCTACCTATGTAAGTGGGAGTCAACAATATATTTTCGCATTCGGAGGAGAATATTGGCGACTGGAGTTTCGTAAGTAGCCCACGCCGCAGCGATAAGCGCCGTTGCTGTAATGATTCCCATCCCAGATCCTGTATCATTTCCGTAACGCTGTCTCCCCTGTACCTTGACAATACGAAACGAGCTGCCCTTCTTTGGACTCTTTCGCTGTCCTCCGTCAAACCCACTTGATAAGGATCCCACACTGGGCTGCAGTACTCCAAAAATGGACGGACAAGCGCAGTGTATACAGTTTCTTTTGTAGTTCTGTTGCATCTTTTAAGGGTTCTGCCAATAAAACGCAGTCTCTGGTTCACCTTTCCCACGACATTATCTACGTGTTCTTTCTAGTTTAAGTCTAAAGTAACAGTAATTCCTAGGTATTTTGTGGACTTTACGGCCTTCACTTTTGATTTATTTATCTTGTAAACAAAGTTTAACGGATCTCTTTTCGTACTCATGTGGACGAATTCACACTTATTATTTAGAGTCAATTGCCAATTTTTACACCATAGTGATATCTTATTCAGATCGTTCTGCAGTTGGTTTTGACCTTCAGATGATTTTACTAGACGGTAAATGACGGTGGCATCTGCAAATAACCTAAAAGAGCTACTTAGATTTTCTTCCAAATCGTTTCTGTAAATAAGGAACAGCAGAGGACTAATAACAATACCCTGTAGAACGCCCGATATCACCTCTTTTTTTAATCGATACCTTACCATCGATTACTACGAGCTGTGTCCTCTCTGACAGGAAATCCAGTCGCAAAATTGTTGCGATATACCATAAGCACGCAAATCCATCGTACCTGACGTGTCTAAAATGTTTGAGAAAAGCTATCAGACGAAATATCAAAACAAAAGATACAAATAAATGTTCATTATTAATTTTCAAAAGAGTGGCCACCCGCTACTACACACTTTGGACAATGTACGTACAGCTTCTGGAAACTATCAGAAAAGGTATCCTTTAGAATCGATCGCAGAATGGATGTCACATGAACTTTGATGAATTTACTTCCGAAAAACGCTCACTTTTCATGAACGCCTTCAAGCTGGGAAACAGGGAGGGGACGAAGTGTGTTCAAGAACAGCTACCCTCTTCTGCGCCAGAAATTGGCACAGACGGATAGCGCAGTGTGCCGGACCATTGTCATGGAGCAGCGTCCAGTTTCCTGTGCAGCTCTGGCCCAACCCGCCGCATGCGCTGTAACAATCGGTTCAAAACGGACTGCTGAAGCAAATCATTGTATGGCATTTTTGACTGGTAGATCTCTCGTGGGATTGTTCGTCCACCTAGTACCTCTACTTGACGCCGCTTCGGCGACGTGCATGTCGATGATGATGAAAATGATGATGTCAAGGCAGAACACTCAATCACCTGCGGGGTAGTCAAAGGCATTGCCGTCTGAGGTACGGGGGACGGACAAAACGGGCTGGTAAAATGCAGCATTAGTGGAATGTCCTGCAGGAACAAATTCCTTGTGGACAATGGCGTTGTTTTCGAGGAAGATGCAGACCACTTTTTTTTGTCGCGGGGAATGAACATCATGACATCGATTTCCATTTTGATTCCGCATCGAACGCTTAGCACTGGGTTTTATCTCCCGTGACGATGGTGATCAGAAGCAATGGATCCTGGTGACACACGCAAACGAAATCACAGAAGTTTCCATCCGTTTTACTCTCTGCATGTCTGTGGGTTTGTGCGATACAGATCTGGAGCAGATCTCCCCCTTATCGAAATCATCCCAGACAATGGTGTGCACCGTGTACTCGCCAGTGCCCATTTCCTCCGCCATCAATCTGAGAGTCCGCCACCAAGGAAGTAGCTGAACCTCTTACAGATCATGTTGAACTTCGCACGCAATTTGTGAGCGGGTATTGTCCCGGTGGCATAACAAGTAAACTTCCTGTTGCAAGAATGGAAAAGAAACAGGTCTTTCAACAATCCGCCCTTACCTACCTAAACAGACACTAAAGGTGTACGTATAAGTTGTACGTTATCGCACTCCGGTTCCAGCTGTCTATGTCGTACGCGCATCGACCATCACTTGCGTGCAGGCAGGGTCTGCTTACATCGCTGAACACCATGGCCCGCCATTGCAGGTGATTCTGTGACGGTACAATTCGTGCACGTCGACTTGTGGAGTAAGTGGAAGATGCGCCAGAGGCGTTGCCCCACTGCTACTAAGCGGTTGACAACAGGTTGTGTTGACACTTCTTCTTATCTGTGCGGTGGCAGCAGCGCGATCTTACAACACAACGATCTTTAGAGAACATCTGTGCTCCATGGTCGTCCAGTATCTCGTCTATGGACGTGAGAATGTTCACGTGACCGTTATAACCAGAATCATTACACATCTGACACAGCACGTCCAATTTGTGTGGCAGTCAGTGACGGTACGTGTAGATTTTTCTAAGGGTGCATATTGAGGCTTTGTGAAAAATCTCAATCCCGGGATATGAAAAAAAAAAAAAAAAAAAAAGTCGAGGTTTGTGAATTGTTTTATGTCAAAATAGCGACAACCTACAATTTATGTCTGAGCTATCTACAAAAACTAGTCTGATATTTTGTTGTGGTCTTCAGTCCGAAGACTGGTTTGGTGCAGATTTTCACCCTACTCTATCCTGAGCAAGCCTCTTCATCTTTTCATAAGAACGGAATGGCAAACTTTATCCATTTGAATTTGCTTACTGTATTCATCTCTTGGTCTCCCTCTGTGATTTTTACAAAAATGTTTCAAATGTTTGTATAGCTTATGGGACTTAACTACGGGGTCATCAGTCCCTAAACTTACAAACTACTTATGAACTAACTAATCCTAAGGACGGCACAAATATCCATGCCCGTGGGGGGATTAGAAACCCCGACCGTAGTGGCCGTGCAGGCCGTGACTGGAGCGCCTCAGTCCCCTCGGCCACCGCGGCCGGCTGTGATTTTCACCCCATACACTTCCTTCCAACGTTAAATTCAGAATTCTTTGATCTCTACGAATGTGCTCTACCAATAGATCCCTTCTTATAGTCAAGGTACGCCATAAATTCCTTTTCTCCCGAATTCTGTTCAGTACGTACTCATTAGTTACGCGATCCACCCACCTAATCTTTAGCGTTCTTTATTCTTCATTCCCTAATATTTACCGTTCTGAGAAAAAGCCTTTTAAAGTTGTATTCTCAATTATATGCGCTCGTTCCCACGACACCTACGAGTTACTGCAGTTGGAGCGTTGTTTCTCTATCTCACTCTTGGTTTTTTACGTTGTTTTCCCTTTACGTGCTCATCTACTTTACTGGTTTAATGTAATCTCAGGGCTTATTCAGTAGTCTTCTTCTTCTTTTACATCCTCCTAAGTCGACATAAATTGTTGCAATAGCGACCTAAAATCCACCACAAAATTTAATGCAATCCACAATTTTGGAGGGCACGTAACGGTTTTTGTGAACCTTATCATTCTGCCTTTCAACTGACTGCCAGTAAGCATTGTTAACTTGTTGTGTAATATCGTGTTTACCTAAGAGGTCTTCTACACGTCCAAGTTATTTCACACAAACAATTTTCTTTGGCTAACACGAAAAACAGTAAAACTTGTTCGTAATTTCCTGACCGCATACTGTAAAGTTCTCTCACAGGCCATAATTTATGTGCGGGTTCATTGCTCCGTTGCGCTGTAGGACGATCCGCCTCTCCTGGCAATTATCCAAAAGCACCGGCGCGCCACTGGGAAAATCACAGATTGATTCCTTTCAGACTCACTCAGTTGGCTGCAGGAAGTACGTTTCCGTGGCATGTCGTCTGTCTGCTTCATACGTTGACAGCCCACTGCACCTAATTCTTGTAAACATTTCCTATCAGTGGGTACACATGGAAGGCGCTCTGGCAACTATGTGAGTACTCTATCTGTTGGTGAAGGACGCTGAAACTATCATCATTACATCTACCATTCACCAAGTGGCATCTGTCGTCATCAGAATAAAACCGACGTTTTTTTCCCGGCAGTGTAGGTCTCCATTATTAAACGTACTATACTCCAGGTCACGTAGGAAGGCGGCACAGTTTCCAGCCATTCTGCGCATTCCCCTCCATTACCGCAAATGTCACCGCGTCCATGTACTCACTGGTTCTGTGAATCACCGGAAAAAAGCACGTCGTAACAAAAAAAAGTAAATCAATAAATAAAAATGTTTACAAACTATAATTCTTCGTTTCGTTCTTCTATCCGATTATTTTACATGAATATTCATAGTATTTTTATCGCATGAGAAACGTTTTACGTCGCAGAGACAGCACGAATACGAGTTGTAGCGCGACTGTTTAATACAGGTGGCATTGTTGCAATGCGCATGCGCGGCTCAGGTTCAAATTCTCTCCCGAATCACCTGGACGCAGCATATGGGCGCTCCCGCGGCAGAAAGGGGCGAGGGGAAACGACGCTTTTAACATTGGCGGTGGAGCTGGTAGAGACGCCAGCTCCTGGCTACACGAGCTCTGGCGGTTACTCTCGAATGGTCCCGAAGCAAAGACAATGGAGCTACCGCGCACCTCGCCTTCCGCATCGGCTAATCCTCCATTAAGACAACATCCGCCCTTCTTATTCGTTATTGGAGCATTGAAAATCCATCAAAAACACGTTATATTTGGTAAAATATATATTACAGACGCATCAGCTGTAAAAGTCTGCTCAAGAACCGATGTTGAATATCACAGCCGGTACTTTTACCTAGCAAGAATAGCTGTGTGGTTAGCGGCACCGGCGAAAGTAGTGGGTTCGAGACCGACTGCAAGCAATTTTTTAAAACCCAATCTTGTTTTTAACAGATACGGGAACAACAATGAATTTTGTATTGTCATTTGCCACATATCTTTGAACATTTTAGCAAATATGTCACTATTTTGTGGGTAAATGACATTTATACTCTTCGTTGTAACAAATATTTAACTGTTTGAAAAGATGTGGGGAAGAGCAGCCTCTGCGCATTTGTAAGGTTAAGAAGGGGTGATGCTTACAGTGTAACGTGACCCGAAGGTAGCTAACGTTAGTAACAGATTCAATTTGTTATAGTCAGTTAACAGTGTAATAAGTTAGTTACTGTGTTTTAGTGTTCATGTGCATATTCAGATTTTCTTGGTTGTCTATTATCAAATAAAAATGAACAACGTTCAGTATCTTTTACAAACAAGTTTCTCAGATAAGCTTGGAAGAAAAGGGTGAAACAAAGAAGCTTGGTAGGCTGACGCCTCATCTCGAGTTGAAGAAAGTGCAGATCTTTTAATGAAAATATATCTAAAGGGGGAGGGGGCAAACAGGGTCGCTTTTTCCAGCGGGGGGGGGGGGGGGGGAGGGGCGGTCATCTGAAGCACCAGCCGACACTGGTTACCGCACTGGCAGCCAATAGCATTCATTCTTTAGGCGCGTGGCTGGCCACGAGTTACGCAATAGGTTCGTTCGAGTGGCCCAAACGCTGATGGTTTCTGACAGTTACTGACGATTTGGAAGGCCTCCATTGCGCATGCGCCCTTTTTGACAGTTTCCAACTCCGAAACAAACTCGAACGCTTATTTCACCTGTTTTGCAGTTTGGCCACCCATAGCGCTAGTTGGCATCTTTGCTCTCTTCGGGCAACATGTTTGTCTTATTCACTGTACCCATTAACCAACTTTAAACCAACCAGATAATTTGTTAAATTCTTCTTACTGCACATTATATATCATTTGAATGTGAAACAGTAAGCCACAGTATTTCTCACGATTATTTTCCCCATTTACAAATAATGTAGCAAATTAAACCTGACAAAACCGCATACAAAATTGAGTAAAGTAGGATAGTGGTGGTTGAAAGGAATTTTCGGTAACATAAAACTTCATATGCATTTTGTCCCATTATTATGAGTTACAAAAAATTTAAAAAATGAAACATACAAATTAAGATACAAAAAATAAAAAATTTGCAGGTGTTGTGCAAGAATTCCACCCCCATGAACCACAGACATTGCCGAGGTGGGGTGGCTTGCGAGCCTCAACGATGCAGATAGCCATACCATAAGTGCAACCACAGCGGAGGGGTATCTGTGGAGAGGCCAGACAAACGTGTGGTTCCTGAAGAGGGGCAGCAACCTTTTCAGTAGTTACAGGGGCAACAGTCTGGATGATTGACTGAGCTGGCCTTGTAACATCAGCTAATGTGGCTTTGCCACACAGCTACTGCGAACGGCTGAAAGCAAGGGGAAACTACAGCCGTTACCTTTCCCGAGGACATGCAGCTCTATTGTATGAACATATGATGATGGCATCCTCTCGGGTAAAATATTCCGGAGGTAAAATAGTCCCCCATTCGGATCTCCGGGCGGGGACTACTCAGGAGGATGTTGTCATCAGGAAAGACAATACTGGCATTTTACGGATCGGAGCGTGGTATGTTAGATCCGTTAATCGGGTAGGAAAATTAGAAAATTTAAAAAGGGAAATGGATAGGTTGAAGTTAGATATAGTGGGGATTAGTGAAGTTCGTTGGCAGGATGAACAGGATTTCTGGTCAGGTGAATACAGGATTATAAATACGAAATCAGTTGGGGGTATCACAGGAGTATGACTGATAATGAATAAGAAAATAGGAATGCGGGTAAACTACTATGAGCAGCACAGTGATCGCATTATCATTGTAAAGATAGATACGAAGCCAACACCGACAACAGTAGTACAGGTTTATATGCCAACTACCTCTGCCGATGATGAGGAGATCGAAGAAATATATGAGGAGCTAAAGGAAATTATTCAGACATTTAAGGGAGAGGAAAACTTAATTGTTATGGGAGACTGGAATTCGGTAGTAGGAAAAGGAAGAGAAGGAAAAATAGTAGGTGAATATGGACTGGGCAGGAGGAATGAAAGAGGAAGTCGCCTGGTAGAATTTTGCACGAAACATAATTTAATCGTAACAAACACGTGGTTTAAGAAACACAAAAGAAGTTTGTATACGTGGAAGAGACCAGGAGACACCGGAAGGTATCAGATAGATTTTATAATGGTAAGACATAGATTCCGGAACCAGGTTATAAACTGCAAAACGTACCCAGGGGCAGATATAGACTCTGACCATAACTTGTTAGTCATGAACTGTAGGCTGAAACTGAAAAAATTGCAGAAAGGTAGGAAAATAAGGAGATGGGACTTAGATAAATTGAAGGAAAGTGAAGTTGTGGAGCATTTCAGAGGGAGATTTAGGCAACAATTGACAGAAACAGGGGGAAATAAAACAGTAGAAGAGGAATGGGTAGCAATGAGAGATGAAATAGTGAAGGCAGCAGAGGACAAAATAGGTAGAAAGGCAAGACCTACAAAAAATCCTTGGATATCACAGGAAATACTAGATTTAATTGATGAAAGGAGAAAATATAAAAATGCAGTAAATGAAACAGGCAAAATGGAGTACAGACGATTAAAAAATGAGATTGATAGGAAGTGCAAATTGGCTAAGTAGGAGTGGCTAGAAGCCAAATGCAAATCTGTAGAAGAATGTATAAGAAGGGGAAAAGTAGATACCGCCTACAGGAAAATGAAAGAGACATTTGAGGACTAGAAAAGCAACTCTACGAATATCAAGAACTCAGATGGGAAGCCGGTTCTCAGCAAAGTAGGGGAAGCTGAAAGGTGGAAAGAGTACATAGAGCAGCTCTACAAAGGAAATGAACTTACAGACAATGTGATAGGAAGGGAACAGGACGTAGATCAAGATGAAATAGGAGATGCTATACTGAGAGATGAATTTGACAGAGCCTTGAGAGACCTAGGTCGGAACAAGGCCCCAGGAGTAGATGACATACCCTCAGATCTACTAAAGTCTCTGGGAGAGCCAGCCATGACAAGACTATTTGAACTGGTGTGTAGGATTTATGAGACAGGCGAAATACCCTCAGACATTAAGAAAAATGTAATAATCCCCATTCCAAAGAAATCAGGTGCAGACAGGTGTGAAAATTACAGAACCATCAGTTTGATAAGTCATGGTTCCAAAATTTTAACACGAATTATCTACAGGAGAATGGAAAAGCTGGTAGAAGCTGACCTTGGGGAAGATCAGTTTGGATTCGGGAGGAACATAGGAACCCGGGAGGCAATACTCACTTTACGTCTTGTCTTAGAAGATAGATTAAGGAAAGGCAAAGCTACATTTTTAGCCTTTGTAGATTTGGAGAAAGCATTTGACAATGTTGACTGGAATACACTCTTTCAAATTCTGAAGTCAGTAGGGGTAAAATATAGGGAAAGGAGAGTTATTTATAACTTGTACAAAAGCCAGACCGCAGTTATTAGACTCGAAGGGCATGAAAGGGAAGCATCAGTTGTAGCCTTTCTCCGATGTTATTCAATTTGTACATCGAGCAGGCGGTGAAGGAAAGCAAGGAAAAATTTGGAATAGGGATTAAAGTACAGGGGGAAGAAATACAAACATTGCGTTTTGCTGATGACATTGTAATACTGTCAGAGACAGCAAAGAACCTGGAAGAGCAGTTGAATGGAATGGTCACTGTGTTGAAGAGAGCGTATAAAATGAACATTAACAACAGCAAAACAAAAATAATGGAATGCGGTCTTAGAAAATCAGGCGATGCTGAAGGAATTAGATTAGGTAACGAAACAATGAAGGTGGTAGATGAGTTTTGTTACTTGGGTAGTAAAATAACATGTGAGGGTCGCAGTACAGAGGATATAAAATGCAGAATGGCAATGGGAAGAAAAGCATTTTTGAAAAAGAGAAATTTGCTAACATCGAATATTAATTTAAGTGTAATGAAGTCGTTTCTGAAGGCATTTGTGTGGAGTGTTGCCTTGTACGGGAATGAAACATGGACGATAAGCAGTGCGGACAGGAAGAGAATATAGGCTTTTGAAATGTGGTGTTACAGAAGAATGCTGTAGATTAGGTGGGTAGATCGCATAACCAATGAAGAAGTACTGAACAGAATTGGTGAGAGAAGGAATTTTTGGCATACCCTGACTAAAAGAAGGGTTCGCTTGGTAGGACACATTCTTAGACATCGGGGAATCGTAAATTTAGCATTGGAGGGAAGTGTGTGGGGGAAAAATCGCAGAGGGAGACCAAGAGACGCGTATAGTAAGCAGATTCAAGTGGATGTGGGTTGCCGTTCTTATGAGGAAATGAAAAGGCTTGCTCAGGATAGAGTAGGGTGGAGAGCTGCATCAAACCAGTCTCCGGACTGAAGACCATAATAATAATATAGTGCAAGAATTATCATCGTACTTGATTTTCACAGAAGTTACACATTTAGTGTAGGAACGCCCACATTATCACTAATAGATTTCTATTATAAATAACCACAAGAAGAAACAGACAGAAGAAGTAATTATGAGACGCTATAGTGGCACATATCAAGCTACATGTCGTTTATAAAAATCTATCAGTTCTAATGCCCGTTGTGAAGGAAATACTGCCCAACACATTATTACGCGTCAATCACTTCATTTACAGATAGCACAGAAAATCTCAGTAGGACTATTTTGACTATATTTTCAGGTGGATATATCACAATCCAAACCGTAAAAACATATGCATTCATCTTTAAATTCGTACGTTATGAAAATTTCCACACTTTTCTTAAATAGTATGTATGGATGTAATAAAAAGGGGACGTACTGTGTTAGAAGGCTTCATAATTTGAAAGCATGTCTGTCTAATACACAAAACTCAGCCTCAATCAAGAGAAAATGGAAGATTTGGAACACAAACCTCTTCGTAAATGTGCAGGCTTGTCTTTTGGAGGAGGATATTTAAACGCTTTGGAGTCAGTCAGAAAACGGTTTCATGAAAATCTGCTGACTTAAATAAACGATCTCAAACTATCTGATCCGCCACTCGAACACCTGACTGGTTAGTCAGACATCGTCAGAAGGAGTCAAAAGCGCCACTCGAACGCCTCAAACCGTTTCAGATCGTCAGCAGCGCCACTCGAAAAATGTTCAAATGTTTGTATAGTCTATGGGACTTAACTACGGGGTTATCAGTCCCTGAACTTACAAACTACTTATGAACTACTTACGAACTAGGACGGCACAAATATCCATGCCCGAGGGGGGATTCGAACCCCCGACCGTAGTGGCCGTGCAGACCGTGACTGGAGCGCCTTAGTCCCCTCGGCCACCGCGGCCGGCAGCGCCACTCGAACGAACCTAATGTTTCTCCCGCAGGCGCAACTGTGGATGCCTTCCCCTTCATGCTTCCCCTATCGCTACGCCTCTATGAGTGGAAACGCCTTCCTACATGGCGACCACTATAGTTATGTACGTGCATGCTATAAGAGTGTAATTCTGCGCTTAACATAAAACAGCGTCCGGAATAAATTTGCAATTGCTAGCGCGCTCCACTAAACAAATTGTATGCGCACCCGCCAAGTGGCACAAGGTGGTGATCTAGGATGGGGGAAACAGCTTCCTCGAAACCTATCCCAGACGGACAAAGTCGCCGGTATAAGTTAGTTACTTCACACACACGAAATCAACTACTTCTTAAAACTGTGCATTATGATCGCTGTATCAGACCTATGTCCACAAAAATGTCACATGCGCGTTATGTGATAGGAAGAAAATTTTCTCGCATCATTGGAAAATGTAAATGAAGAATACGAGAAAAAAAAATTGCGTTGTTCAAACAGACTTCTTGTTCAAGGTGATTGAAGATGCTTTGTCTGTAATCCCGGAAGAGGAGGAAGGAAAGCTCAGGGTTTAACGTCCCGTCGACAGCGTGGTTATTAGAGATTAAACTTCCGAAGGAACTCAGTCTTGAGGAACACACACCTTTTTTTAAAAAAAAAAAAAAAAAAAAAAAGATAAATAAATCGCTCGGAGTTTTGTGTAAGGATGAAGTAGGAAATCGTCCCTGCCCTTTGAAAGGAACCATCCCGGCATTTGCCTGGAGTGATTTAGGGAAATCAGGGAAAACCTAAATCTGGATGGGCGGAGGTGGATTTGAACCACCATCCTCCCGAATGCGAGTCCAGTACGTTACACTGCGCCACTTGGCTCGGTGCCGAAAGATATGCCTGTGAATTTACAACTGAAGATCATATAAAGTCAGCGTTGTCAGATCTATAAAACGAAGCACACACAATGTAATCTTCTTGATTCCAATAATAGCTTGAGGAAAAAAAAAAAAAAAAAAAAAAAAAAAAAAAAAAAAAAAAAAAAAAATTAATAACAAAAGAGACGCAGCAATAAAAGCATTCCTTAAGTTTGCAGCATTTATATAATTATGGCAACAAACCTTTTCTTTTCTGAACTTAAATAAATCCCAATTTCGCTCTTGTTTAACTGACGAACATTTAGAACACATACTAAAAGCTTCAACATTAAATGTGACTGCAGTCTTTGAAAAACTTGTAGCTGGCATGAGACGTCATGTCCTACATCGACACTTCGTTTTAGTTTATTATCTGTGCCGTTTACGTAAGTAATAGTTTGTTATTTTTCATCGTCGTTAATTGAGTTTTTGATAATATTTTGTAAATAATGTATTTATTCAAAACTTCAAAAATATGTTTACAGTTCGTCACCTATTTCTATGTCAGATTTGAATGAAAATATATAATAAGTTAGTAATTAAGAATTGAACTACTTATTAATGTCAAATGTTGTATTCAACGTAATTGACCAAAAACGTAATGGTGGCCCGCGCCTTAGTTTCTAGTAGCGAGCCGGTCGCGGTGGCCGAGGGTACTGAGGCGCTCCAGTCACGGTCTGCACGGCCACTACGGTCGGGGGTTCGAATCCCCCCTCGGGCATGGATATTTGTGCCGTCCTTAGTATAAGGTAGTTGATAAATAGTTTATAAGTTTAGGGACCGATGACCCCGTAGTTAAGTCCGATAAGCTTAACAACCATTATCTAGTAGTGATGAAGGAATATTTTGTCGATGATATCCAATACCTCGGCTCTATCAGCTCATTCGTTCTATTGGCGTATCGAGAAAGCATAATTTATTTCTTTACTGTCGTGTATTCCTACGAATTTGGTAGAGGAGAATATACATAAACCATATTCTCATTTGTAGAACATACTTGTTTGTTTAACTGCCAGAGGCCCGTTACAGGAGTAACGTATTTATTTAGCCCCAAGCCAAAACACTGCTTAAGTCTGTTACATTATTGTACAAGTATTACTCAAACTGAAAAACCAGGGTTTTAAATTAATTCCCACACAGTTACAAATATTCCACGAACTATTTCTTACATTCCTGCTGCAGTTGCTTAGGAGTATATTTTGGTATAATGTACGATGGATTGTATGCGTCACGATCACAGAAGTACTTAGCTGCTGTCTCAGGTTACTTACCCCTCTGGGACGCACCCGCTGTTGCGCTGAGTAACACGAAGAAATTCCTGCGGAAACACAAGTCACTGTTAGTACATCCTTGTTGTTAAAGCTGCACCCATAAAATGATAAAAGTGTGTGTATGTAGTATGGTTGACGACTGCTGCAAAGAAAATTACCTTTTTATAAATTCACAGGTTTTTGTAGTCATGTAATTATTCATTATTGTACACTGCATCAACATGTCAAATGTTATATCCTGGTAAAATAAGGTAACACAGGCAAGAATGCGAAGACTGATTTGACCACCACAGTGTTTTACTAGGTATGGTCCTGTTTTGAGATGGTATGTCGTTGCCTTTCTCCGACCTTCGAAATGACTTACCCAGTCAGTTATAGGGGACCTACAGTTTAAAGTGGATTACAAACTACGGTGCTACTCGATATTTTCACATCAGCATGATGAAAGAAAATTGCAGTAATACTAGAGACGGTGACACATTGTTTTACGACAGAATGCGGTCCACAAACCTACGATAATTTCCCAAACATTGAAATAAGTCTAGTACTAATTTGAGCACCATGTAAAATTTGTAATTATAATCCCGAAGCTCGAATAAAGAGTAATTTAAAAATTGAATAACATTAAAAAATTGTGAGGAAAGTATATACACTATAAACAAACTAATGACGTAGGCATTGTTAAAAATGGTTGACGTTTAGTACTCACTGTGATTAACAACTTCTACACAAATTTCGTGTGTGGAACAGGGTACAAAATCATAGGGCATTTCATGCCGCAGCCATGGTAAATAATCTTGGCTTCGACACAGGAGCCAACTCTCCCAGTGACTTACTATCCGAAGATGTCGAACAAGGTATCTCTAAATTAAAATAATACTAATAATCTATATATATTATAAAATGGCTGTATGTGAATATATGTGTATTATGTCTCCGTCTCCTCCGAATCTACTGAATTGGTTATAGGTCCCCTACTCTTCCTTGTGTTTATAAACGATTTAGGGGACAATCTGAATCGCTCCCTTAGACTGATCGCGGATGATGCTGTCGTTTATAGGTTAGTGAAGTCAACAGAGGATCAAAAGCAACTGCAAAGCGATTTAGACAAACTTTCTACATGGTGCGAAAATTTTCAATTGACACTAAATAAAGAAAAGTGTGAAGTAATACACATGACCACTTAAAAGAAATCCGCCGTACTTCAATTACGCGGTAAATCAGTCAAACTTTAAGGTCGTATATTCTACCGAATACCTAGGAGTTACAATTACGAACAACTTAGACTGGAGAGAACACATAGAAAATATTGTGGGGAAGGTTGCGTTTCATTGGCAGAGCGCTTCGAAGATGCGACAGCCCCACCAAATAGACTGCCTACATCACACTTGTGCGTCCTCTCCTGGAGTACTGTTGCCCCTTGTGGGACCCTCACCAGGTGGGACTGAGGTTCAGAGAAGGGCTGCTCGTTTTGTTTTATCACGTTACGGGGGGAAAGCGTCACGGAAATGTTGCACGATTACAGTTGGAAATCATTTAAAAGAAAGACTTTATTCGTTGTGACGAAATTTATTGACGTAATATCAATCACCGACTTTTACTTCTGAATGTGAAAATATTTTGCTAGCACCCACCTACTTAGGGAGACATAACCATCCCAATAAAATAAGAGAAATCAGATCGAAACGGAACGATTTAGGTGTTCTTTCTTCCCGCGTGCTCTTAGAGAATGGAACGGTAGAGAAAAGTTATGAAAGTGGATAATGAACCCTCTGCCAGAGTATCTATGTAGATGTAGACATCAACCATATCTGGCTCACGCACTGCTTGCCACACCAGAATCAGCAGCCGTGGCGGGGTGGCCGAGCGCATTCAGGCGCTATGCTCCGCTGCGCTAGGCCGTTCTCCGTTGGGGGCTCATATCCTCTCTCGGATATGGATGTTTGTCTTCTCTTTAGTATAAATTAGTTTATTATTAGTTTGAAAGTTTAGGGACTAATATCCCTGCAGTTAAGTCTCATAAGGTTAACAAACATTTGAACTTTTTTGACAGTCAGTACCTACCATGGGATTTATTACCTTCTAGCTCCCATAATAGTGGAGATAGGGACTAAAATGCGTTTTTGAGCCCATGCCATATAGGTTGCGTTGCACAACCGGTCTGTTGTGTGGAAATATCAGCCTCTCTTATCGATCTGCTCTCCAGGGCAGATTACGTAACAGGGGCAGGAAACAATGAGAGAAGTGGAGGAAGAGATGCACACAGTCAAGTGTGAATTAAATGAATGTTACAATTTATTTGTATTTCAATTTTCAATTTTCATTCCTTGCATACTGTTAATTCTGTAAATTATGCATATGTCTAAGTTTCATCACTTGTAAGATGTTTTCATGAATACATGAAGTTGATATGTTTTCCAAATTTTTATTTTCGCTTATAAGACTGAAAAAGTATGTGTTGTTGTTGTTGTGGTCTTCAGTCCGGAGAATGGTTTGATGCAGCTCTCCACAATACCTTATCCTGAGCAAGCCTCTTCATCTCCACATAAGAACGGCAACCTACATCTCTCTGAATCTGCTTACTGTATCCATCTCTTGGTCTTCCTCTGCGATTTTTACCCCACACACTTCCCTCCAATGCTAAATTCGCAATTCCTTGATGTCTAAGAATGTGTCCTACCAATCTATCACTTCTTTTAGTCAAGGTATGCCAGAAATTTCTTTTCTCTCGAATTCTGTTCAACACCTCCTCATTAGTTACGCGATCCACCCACCTAATCTTCAGCATTCTTCTGTAGCACCATATTTCAAAAGCCTCAATCCTTTTCCTGTCCGCACTGTTTATCGTCAATGTCTCACTCCCATACAAGGCAACACTCCATACAAATGCCTTTAGAAAAGACTTCCTTACGCTTAAATCAATATTCGATGTTAACAAATTTCTCTTTTTCAAGAACGCTTTTCTACCCATTGCCATTCTGCATTTTATATCCTCTGTACTGCGACAATTATTTGTTATTTTACTGCCCTAATAACAAAACTCATCTACCTCCTTTACTGCTTCGTTTCCCAATCTAATTCCTTCAGCATCACCTGATTTCCTTACACTGCACTCCATTACCCTAGTTTTGCTCTTGTTAATGTTCATCTTATATGCACCTTTCAGCACACTGTCCATTCCCTTCAACTGCTCTTCCAGGTCTTTTGCTGTCTCTGAGATTATTACTATGCCGTCGGCAAAACGCAATGTTTTAATTATTCACCCTGAACTTAAATTCCTTCTCCAAATTTCTCCTTGGTTTCCTTTATAGCCTGCTCAATGTACAAATTGAATAACATTGGAGAAAGGCTACAACCCTGTCTTACTCCCTTCCCAACCACTGCATCCCTTTCATGTCCTTCAACTCTGACAACCGCTATCTGTTTTTTGTACAAGTTGTAAATCATCTTACGCTCCCTATATTTTACTCCCGCTTGCTTCAGAACTTGAAAGAGTTTATGCCAATCAACACTGTCAAAAGCCTTCTTCAAATCTACAAAAGCTAGATATGCAGGTTTGCCTTTTCTTAATCTATCTTCCAGGATAAGCCGTAAAGTGAGTATTGCCTCCCGTGTTCCTACATTTCTCCTGAACCCAAACTGATCCTCCCCGGGGTCGGCTTCTACCACCTTTTCCATCCTTCTGTATATAATTCGTGTTAATATTTTGCAACCATGACTTATTAGACTGATGGTTCTGTAGTTTTCACACCTGTCTGCACCTGCTTTCTTTGGAATGGGGATTTTTCTTAAAGTCTGAGGGTACTTCTCCTGTCTCATACATCTTACGCACCAGGTGAAACAGATTTCTCATGGCTGGTCCTCCCAGAGACTTCAGTAGCTCTGAGGGAATATCATCTACTCCAGGGGCCTTGTTTCGAATTTGGTCTTTCAGGGCTCTGTCAAATTCTTCTCTCAATACAGTATCTCCTATTTCATCTTCATCTACATCCTCCTCCCTTCCTACAATATTGTCTCTGAGTTCATTTCCTTTGTAGAGCCCCTCTATATTCTCTTTCCACCTTTCAGCTTTCCCTTCTTTGCTGAGACCTGGTTTTCCATCAGTGTCCTTGATATTCATAGATCTGTTTTTCTTATCTCCAAATGTTTCTTTTATTTTCCTGTAGGCTGTATCTATTTTTCCCCTATTTATACATTCTTCTACATCCTTGCATTTGCCTTCTAACCACTCCTGCTTAGCCATTTTGCACTTCCTGTCAATCTCATTTCTTAGTCGTCTGTACTCCATTTTGCCTCTTTCATTTACTGCATTTTTATATTTTCTCTTTTAATCGATTAAATTTAGTATCTCCTATGATATCCAAGGATTTTTTGTAGGTCTCGCCTTCCTACCTATTTTGTCCTCTGCTACCTTCACTATTTCATCTCTCAATTTTACCCATTCCTCCTCTACTGTTTTATTTCCCCCCGTTTCTGTCAATTGTTGCCTAAAGCTCCCTCTGAAATTCTTAAGAACCTCAGTTTCCTTCAATGTATCCAGGTCCCATCTTATTTTCCTACCTTTTTGTACTTTCTTTAGTTTCAGCCTACAGCTCATAACCAACAAGTTATGGTGAGAGCCTAATTGCCCCTGAGTATGTTTTACAGTTTAAAACCTGGTTCCGGAATCTATGTCTTACCATTATAAAATCTATCTGATACCTTCCGGTGTCTCCTGGTCTCTTCCACGTATACAACCTTCTTTTGTGATTCTTGAACCAGGTGTTTGTCATAACTAAATTATGTTCTGTGCAAAATTCTACCAGGCGGCTTCCTCTTTCATTCCTTTTGCCCAGACCACATTCACCTACTATCTTCCCTTCCCTTCCTTGTCCTACTACCGAATTCCAGTCTCCCATAACAATTAAGTTTTCCTCTCCCTTAACTGTCTGGATAATTTACGTTAGCTCCTCATATATTTCTTCGATCTCCTCATCATCGGCAGAGCTATTTGGCATATAAACCTGTACTACCGTTGTCGGTGTTGGCTTCGTATCTATCTTGACAATGATAATGCGATCACTGTGCTGCTCGTAGTAGTTTACCCGCATTCCTATCCTCTTATTCATTATCAGTCCTACTCCTGTGATATCCCCAATTAATTTTGTATTTATAATGCTGTATTCATCTGACCAGAAATCCTGTTCATCCTGCCAACGAACTTCACTAATCTCCACTATATCTAATTTCAACCTATGCATTTCCCTTTTTAAATTTTCTAATTTTCCTACTCGATTAAGGGACCTAACATTCCACGCTCCGATCCGTAGAATGCCAGTATTGTCTTTCCTGATGACAACATCCTCCTGAGTAGTCCCCGCCCGGAAATGTTCAAATGTTTGTTAAGCTTATGGGACTTAACTACGGGGTCATCAGTCCCCAAACCTACAAACTACTTATGAACTACTTACGAACTAGGACGGCACAAATATCCATGCCCGAGGGGGGATTCGAACCCCCGACCGTAGTGGCTGTGCAGACCGTGACTGAAGCGCCTCAGTCCCCGCGGCCACCGCGGCCGGCCCCCGCCCGGAGATCCGAATGGAGGACTATTTTACCTCCGGAATATTTTACCCGAGAGGATGCCATCATCATATATTCATACAGTAGAGCTGCATGTCCTCGGGAAAGGTAACGGCTGTAGTTTCCCCTTGCTTTCAGCCGTTCGCAGTAGCTGTGTGGCAAAGCCACATTAGCTGATGTTACAAGGCCAGCTCAGTCAATCATCCAGACTGTTGCCCCTGTAACTACTGAAGAGGCTGCTGCCTCTCTTCAGGAAAAAAGTATACAGCCAGGTAATGCCGGGGTTCGCAATTAGTAACAATAATAGTAATAAAGCTTTCTTTAAAACTATACAAGTCTTTTAGTTGTATATCCAATGAAGAACCACTGAACGTGAAAAAATGAATTTATTTGAATCAAGCCACATAGCGGGAGGAAGTCTGGGGTGGGTGGTGAGGAGGAGAGGGATATAGGTTGGGGGGGTTGGAGCAGGTAGAGAGAGGAGGAAAGAACATGAAGCAACAGTAGACGAAGCGTCAAGTTTTCAGCTATAATCGAATTACGTAAAGTAAAACTTTATGAACACTTATAATTTCTAAGAGACTCCCCATTCCATTATTTTAGTGTGGTACAGCAACCGAATTTCTAGGATGCAAGCAAGATAGTCTTTTATTCAAAAAAGTTATTATAGTGGGCGAAACCAGCAGTTTACTGAAAACGACTGACGAGCAGGATTGTGACCAGACATCATACAGCTACCACGACAAAAGCGACTGCAAAACACAACACTCACTTGACTAATACTCAAAACATGTTGAACTGTTTGTGACTTTATAAGACTTGACTACTGCAGTTTCAGTCACTAGGCTTACGAACTACTTAAACTAACATAAGGACAACACACCCCGTCATGCCAGAGGCACGACTCGAACCTTCGAGGGGGAGCAACTGCGCGCTCCGCAGCAGTGCGCCTTAGAACGCTCGGCCATTCTAACGTGGCAGAATAAAAACAGTACAGATAGAGCTCACCATTCGTGGAATGGCTGCAGTTGCTAGCGTCAGGTTTTCAGCTATAATCGAATTACGTAAAGTAAAACTTTATGAACACTTATAATTTCTAAGAGACTTCCCATTCCATTATTTTAGTGTGGTACAGCAACCGAATTTCTAGGATGCAAGCAAGATAGTCTTTTATTCAAAAAAGTTATTATAGTGGGCGAAACCAGCAGTTTACTGAAAACGACTGACGAGCTCCGCAGCAGTGCGCCTTAGAACGCTCGGCCATTCTAACGTGGCAGAATAAAAACAGTACAGATAGAGCTCACCATTCGTGGAATGGCTGCAGTTGCTAGACCCTTCATAACGAAAGCCTTACGCGGTGCACCATCTTTAAACCTGGCCACGTGACTTGAAGGATGTGGTACGGTCCGGTGAATCATCGTTGGCATTGTTTCCTACAGTCAACCGTATCGAGATTTCCGGAAGACGCGTACAATACTGCATGCCTGCTTTCTACAGTCAAACATGAAGGAGTATTCATCATGGTTGGGGCATTTATTCAACCGTTCCTATGATTACCCTCACCGGTCGGGTACCTGTGACTGAGTATCCCGCTATCCTGCATAACGAACTCCTTACTGTGACTAACGTGTTGCTAACAAACACTGCCGCATTCCGGAAGGACAATGCGACCACATATCTCTATACTTATAAAGCGCATTTGTTGTATGTCTGTTTATCTGTTCTCCTTACAACTCAAGATCCAGACAACCAAATAACGTGAAATTTGGTACACGTACACAAAATTACATGGGGAAAACCAACCGGAAAATTTGAGAAAAAGTGAAAGTTCGTTTTCAATGTGTCCGTGTAATTCTATATATTCGCACGGATCTTGATGAAATTTTGCACAATTGACCATCAAAACAAGAGGAAGGGCACTGTCTACATAAAATTTCATTCAGTGCATGGTGGAGAGTACTTATGGATTTCGCCAAAATCTACATTTTTACTCCGATCTTGCTGCAATTTTGAACACTTGACCTTGGAAACAAGATGAAGGTTACTGTCTACATGAAATTCATTACAGAGTTCGATTGCAATCTCTTTACATACAAGACGCATTTGTTGTCTGTTCCTTTGTAACTCAAGATCCATACATTCAAATAACGTGAAATTTGGTACACGTACGCAGACACCATGCTTCTCTCATGGACAGTTGTATGTGGCCTGCAGAGTGGGCAAAGACGAAAATCTTTTTGTACATACTCCAAATGGAACTGCCAAAAATGTCGTTTATTACATTGCTTTAACACAAATGTACCGTTATATTACATGCAAATAAACGGTTTTCACGCTTCTACAGAAAACCTTTAAAATGCTTATAAGCTTATGGAACTTAACTGCGGAGTCAAACTACTTATGAACTACTTTATACTAAAGACGACATAAACATCCATGCCCAAGAAATTTATGAAACATATCCCCTGGACAGCAAAATCAACGTAGCTGGTGAGTTTCTGTGGCATAGAGTCAAGACCAAATTTACAGCTCCAACATTGTTGAAGTAATTAGCGGATGTTTTGGTACAAAAAGGATAAAATTCTGGTGGTAATCTGTTCCTCCAAGAATTTTAGCTGTTCTTAAAGCCAATGTTACGCCAACTCCGTATAACAAATATTGTATCTTAGGTGTTCACTTCCAGCATGTAACAAGTTATGGTCAACTTGTAACGTTTCCTGTCTGTTCCACATTCCTTACATACCGGGTATATATTTAGCATTGCCAACATTACCGACGCAACAAATAGGAACCTTAAGTAAAAATCTACCACCGGTAGTGTAATTTGTAATATTCTCGTACTCTGTTTAAACTACTATGGTTCATATACATTTACCGTGAAATTTGAATGTTTATTTAAAGAAATTATTAAGTTTGGAATCTCGCTGTTTAATATTGTGCTAAGATACTTTCGTAAATAACAATCACAATTACTAAGAATACATTACACACAATTATGGAATATACTGTTCACATAAATTCATTTACCAATATACATATAACAATGTTACTCGCTGCAACATTATTACATATTTACCTTGTTTTTCAATAAATTAGGACAGACCATGTTTCATATATCAATGGATCCTCAATCAAATTTTTTGTCACTCATTTCAATCATCTGTCAACACTACGAAATTATTTCCGAAATTTATAAAAATACTACGACAGTAAACAATTAAATATTTAGTGAAATTTAAACCACAAATTGAAAGACACTAAAATTACGAGTCTAAATAATAGTACACCTAAACATTATTGTCAAAACATATATGTGTCACTTCGAAATCACCAGTACCGTAACAAACTGAGTAAGTTTAATATGTGAATTTATAGAGTCAAAACATAACTTTCTGTTTGCGTATTTTGTTAAAGAAAATTTAGATAAACACATACACAAATTGAGATGAATAGTTAAACCTAAATGTAATATTTTAATTAATATATTTTACTCTACTTAAAGAATAAATGTGTTGTTTAATTAAGGTCTGCAAAACTTTGTCATTAATCTGAATATGCAGTTTCGCGAGTAAGCTTCATATGGAAACCATGTAATTTCTCTCTGCACTCGGCAGTTAAAGTGTAAGCAGCTATGTAAATTACTGCCTTGTTTTGGAGGCGTAAGGTACAAATGCCTGTGATTTAAATAATGTTTTATCAAGTAAAATGTTAATTGTGTGCCTTTCTTTGGAAATAAAAAGATAGTTTTCATAAAATTTTCGACAAAAGATTGTTTCTTCCGACAAGAATTCTATAATATATTTTACCATTTAATCAATTGCAGAAAACGACAACAGCGCAATGTACGGTTTCAAATCAAGATGAGTATGAAGTTTAATAGTTAGTTATCAATGTGAACTGTTAGGTTAGTTAGACGGCTGTTACAATGAAAAATTATCTCCACTGTTCAAGAAGCATTTATTGTGACAATTTTTACCTTACAAATAAGAGGTGGTGCCGTTTCGAACTTTGGTCGAGATTAAAGATGAAATCAAATAAATGTTAAGTCACCCCTCGGTTATTTACATGTCGTGTAGGTACAGTTCAACATAGGCAGTTAATTTTGTCGTATACGGTACCTCGTCTTCCATTGTTGGGCTCTCATTATTCTCCGTTTGACATAAGAGATCAGTAGGAGCTGTTTACTGACGAAAGCTAACATTTTAAATCCGAAAGAAGCTCTCTCTGTTACTATTTCACCCCTAAACCGCTCATCCGATTTTGATGAAATTGGGTATGAATGTAGCTTGGGAACTGAAGAAGAATACAGGTTACTTTAGAAAGAGTGTAAATCAAGATATGACTCGAAATGAGCAGGTGAGCATCAATGTTCCTCTTATAGCTTCTGAGACGGAAGGAAGGAAGCTTGGAGTTTAACGTCCCGTCGACAGCGTGGTCATTAGAGACGGAGGTTAGGCTCGGAATTTTTAGGTAAGGTTGTGGAAGGAAATCGGTCGTGCCATTTGAAAGGAACCATCCAAGCATTTGCCTGGAGTGATTTAGGAAAATCACGGAAAACCTAAATCTGGGTGGCCGGAGGTCGATTTGAACCACCGTCCTCCCGAATGAGAGTCCAGTGGGTTACCACTGCGCCACCTCGCTCGGTTCTCAGACGCTTGAAGACTTCTTGGCAAAGCTAATTATTCTTTGATGTTTAAAATTTGTCACATTTATTAAAATACTTTTAATCGTTGATATGTTGTACGTACTACGATTCAACACAATGAATACAATACTTACACAAGATGTAAACATCTTCTAACTGCCGAAACGGTTTCGATGATATTTGAATCATGCATAATTTACACGTTGTGTACAGTCTATCAGGGTAATTCTGTACCAGTCAGGGTATCTCTGTACCACTTCATATTTGGGTTTCAAATGGCCCATGTTCCACCTATTGGCAATATTTTTTTCTAACGGTAATTTTTAATACTTCTGTTAGTAATAATAGGTGGAACATCAGCCATATGAAAGGAAAATATTAAGTGGTACAAAGATACCGTGATTGGTACAATGTTACCCTGATTGACTGTAGCACATAGATTCTTCTGTCAGCGGTTTAATCACGATGAAACAAAGTTTCTTTATTTTACATTCGAGGGTCCTTGACCCGTTTGCAAGGACATCAACGCAAGCAAAACCGTGAGTAAAAGCCAGTGTTTATATAAAAACTAGCAAACCTGGCAACGCTTTGCAGCAGCTAATGTGTTTGGGACATTTACCCTAACCTCTTCTCTTCTTCCCCCTATGTCTGTCCCTCCCTCCCTCAGCTATTCCCCCCTTCCTTTGCCCATCTACTCCACCCCCTATCTTCACCCCACTCCCTCTTATCCCACACCATATCACTCTCCTCCCTTCTCGTCTCTGCGTCCAAATGATGTCATCTGGAAGGAACTGTTGTACTCCTGTATATTATCTAAACCTAGGACCTTGGCCAGAAACCGACGATGCCAGTGGTTCTGGTGGCGGCGTTCATTCTGGTAATTTGAACTTTCCAACCGCACAACATAATCCCGGCGGTTCTTGCCGAAATCTCAGAGCATTGCAATATTGACGAACACTGTTCATTGTTGCTAAACCAAGTGATGCATCCGCTGCGTAATCGACTGCCGGATCGTATCTGAACGCCAAACGTTCAGTTCTAATTGTCACTCGTGGCCGTCTGTTTTGTCGACGATCAAAATTATTTTGTGCGTAAGCTGCAACTAAGCGAGTCGAACTAGACTGTACCCTTTGTTCCAGAGCCATAACGGATCGCTCTTGAGAATTTCTTTCTCGATTTGCCTCCAAGCGCTGTGTATGATCTTCGTCAGTGTCATTGACTCTACGATCACGTAGTAAGACAGCGTTGCGCGTACGTCGACCGATATTACGATGCCTCAATGGAGGCATTATTCTAAAAAATATAAACCACGATCTGAGCTCAATTCATTTGTAACACTCAAAAATACCACGAATTGACATCAGTTCTATGTTTGCAACGCTCCAAAGGTATGATAACCACCGGTAACAGCATGGAGGGGCTTCTAAAGAGACAAAGTTCCATGTTAAATCTGTTTGGCTGTTTTAACCAAGTGCGTATAAAGCCATCTCCGTTTATTCTAACCTCCTCGGCGTATTTGTTTGCTCCGTTACAACGTATTTGATCGCTAGGCGAGTAGCGACTGAATAAGCTGATTGATGGAGAATCGAAAAAAATGATACAAGTATAGCTATGACGCCTGACAAACAGGAATTAAATAATGAAATTGTAAATGACGTCTTTCAGAAAATTATGAAGTGGTTCTGTACAAATGGACTCTCATTAAACTTTGATAAAACCCAGTATATACAGTTTCATTCAGTAATTGGCATGACACCATTAATAAATTTAGACTTTGAACATAAATCTGTAGCTAAGGTAGAATATTGAAAATTTGTAGGTGTTTGCATTGGCGAGGAAGTGAATTGGAAGAAACACGCTCTCATCTGCTGAAACGTTTGAGTTCAGTTACTTATGCTATCGGGTTCATTGCAAAATTTGGTAATATACATCTCAGTAAATTATCTTACTGTGCCTCTTTTCATTCACTGCTTTCATAAGGGATCATATACTGGGGCAATTAAACATTGAGTTAAAAATTATTCATTGCACAAAAGCTTGTAATCAGAATAATTGCTGGAGCCCAGCCAAGATCACCTGCAGTCATTTATTTAAGGATCTAGGGATCTTCACTGTAGCTTCACAATATACATATTCACTCATGAAATTTGTTACTAACAATCCGAAACAATTCAAAAGTAACACCAGTCAGCATAGCTACAACACTAGAAGAAAGGGTGATATTCAGTATCCAAGGTTAAATCTAACTTTGGCACAGAAAGGGGTGAATTACGCTGCCACAAAAGTCTTCGTTCACTTGCCAAGTAACATTAAAAATCTTACAGATAGCCAACTGGTATTTAAGAAGAAATTAAAGGAATTTCTAAATGGCAACTCATTCTACACTTTAGATGCATCTTTAGATAAAACTTAAAAAATGGCTTGCGTGCCTCAACGATACAGATAGCCGTACCGTAGATGCAACCACAGCGGAGGGGTATCTGTGGAGAGGCCAGACAAACGTGTGGTTCCTGAAGAGGGGCAGCAGCCTTTTCAGTAGTTACAGGGGCAACAGTCTGGATGATTGACTGAGCTGGCCTTGTAACATCAGCTAATGCGGCTTTGCCACACAGCTACTGCGAACGGCTGAAAGCAAGGGGAAACTACAGCCGTTATTTTTCCCGAGGACATGCAGCTCTACTGTATGAACATATGATGATGGCATCCTCTCGGGTAAAATATTCCGGAGGTAAAATAGTCCCCCATTCGGATCTCCGGGCGGGGACTACTCAGGAGGATGTGATCATCAGGAAAGACAATACTGGCATTCTACGGGTCGGAGCGTGGAATGTTAGATCCCTTAATCGAGTAGGAAAATTAGAAAATTTAAAAAGGGAAATGGATAGGTTGAAGTTAGATATAGTGGGGATTAGTGAAGTTCGGTGGCAGGATGAACAGGATTTCTGGTCAGGTGACTACAGGATTATAAATACAAAATCAGTTGGGGGTATCACAGGAGTAGGATTGATAATGAATAAGAAAATAGGAATGCGGGTAAACTACTATGACCAGCACAGCGATCGCATTATCATTGTCAAGATAGATACGAAGCCAACACCGACAACAGTAGTACAGGTTTATATGCCAACTAGCTCTGCCGATGATGAGGAAATCGAAGAAATATATGAGGAGCTAAAGGAAATTATTCAGACATTTAAGGGAGAGGAAAACTTAATTGTTATGGGAGACTGGAATTCGGTAGTAGGACAAGGATGGGAAGGGAAGATAGTGGGGGAATATGGTCTGGGCAAAAGGAATGAAAGAGGAAGCCGCCTGGTAGAATTTTGCGCGGAACATAATTTAGTTATAACAAACACCTGGTTTAAGAATCACAAAAGAAGGTTGTATACGTGGAAGAGACCAGGAGACACCGGGAGATACCAGATAGATTTTATAATGGTAAGACATAGATTTCGGAACCAGGTTTTGAAGTGTAGGACATACCCAGGGGCAGACATAGACTCTGACCATAACTTGTTGGTTATGAACTGTAGGCTGAAACTGAAGAAACTACAGAAAGGTAGGACAATAAGGAGATGGGACCTGGATAAATTGAAGGAACCTGAAGTTCTTAAGAATTTCAGAGGGAGCTTCAGGCAACAATTGACAGAAACAGGGGAAAATAAAACAGTTGAGGAGGAATGGGTAAAATTGAGAGATGAAATAGTGAAGGCAGCAGAGGACAAAATAGTTAGGAAGGCAAGACCTACAAAAAATCCTTGGATATCACAGGAGATACTAAATTTAATCGATGAAAGGAGAAAATATAAAAATGCAGTAAATGAAACAGGCAAAATGGAGTACAGACGACTAAGAAATGAGATTGACAGGAAGTGCAAAATGACTAAGCAGGAATGGCTAGAAGGCAAATGCAAGGATGTAGAAGAATGTATAAATAGGGGAAAAATAGATACAGCCTACCGGAAAATAAAAGAAACATTTGGCGATAAGAAAAACAGCTCTATGAATATCAAGGACACTGATGGAAAACCAGTTCTCAGCAAAGAAGGGAAAGCTGAAAGGTGGAAAGAGTATATAGAGGGACTCTACAAAGGAAATGAACTTCGAGACACTATTGTAGGAAGGGAAGAGGATATAGATGATGATGAAATAGGAGATATTATACTGAGAGATGAATTTGACAGAGCACTGAAAGACCTAAGTCGAAACAAGGCCCCTGGAGTAGATGATATCCCGTCAGAGCTACTGAAGTCTCTGGGAGGACCAGCCATGAGAAATCTGTTTCACCTGGTGCGTAAGATGTATGAGACAGGAGAAGTACCCTCAGACTTTAAGAAAAATCCCTATTCCAAAGAAAGCAGGTGCAGACAGGTGTGAAAACTACAGAACCATCAGTTTAATAAGTCATGGTTGCAAAATATTAACACGAATTATATACAGAAGGATGGAAAAGCTGGTAGAAGCCGACCTCGGGGAAGATCAGTTTGGGTTCAGGAGAAATGTAGGAACACGGGAGGCAATACTCACTTTACGGCTTATCCTAGAAGATAGATTAAGAAAAGGCAAACCAACATTTCTAGCTTTTGTAGATTTGGAGAAGGCTTTTGACAATGTTGATTGGAACAAACTATTTCAAGTTCTGAAGCAAGCAGGAGTAAAATATAGGGAGCGCAAGGTTATTTACAACTTGTACAAAAACCAGACAGCGGTTGTCAGAGTTGAAGGGCATGAAAGGGATGCGGTGGTTGGAAAGGGAGTAAGACAGGGTTGTAGCCTTTCCCCAATGTTGTTCAATTTGTACATTGAGCAAGCTATAAAGGAAAGCAAGGAGAAATTTGGAGAAGGAATTAAAGTTCAGGGTGAAGAATTGAAAACATTGCGTTTTGCCGACGACATAGTAATTCTGTCAGAGACAGCAAATGACCTGCAAGAGCAATTGAACGGAATGGACAGGTGCTGAAAGGTGCATATAAGATGAACATTAACAAGAGTAAAACTAGGGTAATGGAGTGCAGTGTAAGAAAATCAGGTGATGCTGAAGGAATTAGATTAGGTAACGAAACAATGAAGGTGGTAGATGAGTTTTGTTACTTGGGTAGTAAAATAACATGCGATGGTCGTAGTACAGAGGATACAAAATGCAGAATGGCAATGGGTAGAAAGGCGTTTTTGAAAAAGAGAAATTTGTTAACATCTAATATTGATTTAAGCCTAAGGAAGTCCTTTCCGAAGGCATTTGTATGGAGTGTTGCCTTGTATGGGAGTGAAACATGGACGATAAGCAGTGTGGACAGAAAGAGGATAGAGGCTTTTGAAATATGGTGCTACAGAAGAATGCTGAAGATTAGGTGGGTGGATCGCGTAACTAATGAGGAGGTACTGAACCGAATTGGGGAGAAAAGGAATTTCTGGCATACCTTGACTAAAAGAAGGGATAGATTGGCAGGACACATTCTTAGACATCAAGGAATTGTGAATTTAGCATTGGAGGGAAGTGTGTGGGGTAAAAATCGCAGAGGGAGACCAAGAGATGCGTATAATAAGCAGATTCAAGTGGATGTGGGTTGTCGTTCTTATGAGGAGATGAAAAGGCTTGCTCAGGATAGAGTAGGGTGGAGAGCTGCATCAAACCAGTCTCCGGACTGAAGACCACAACACATGGAACAAGTATTAATCTAATCTAATCTGATCCGAGCTGGAAGCGTAGTTTCAGTTTTTGTCTAATTGTGATATTTTCCGGAAGATTTTCCAAAAAATTTCTTTCATACAAACCTTGTCCTGAGAATTACGAACAGGACAAAGAAAAGATCAGCCAAGTCGTTGAAGCCATTCTCAAGTGATGCGCTTTCACACATGCGGCAATTCATTTTTATTAATACAGATTGATCAGACAGAGCCACATTTCAATTCGAAACAGACACGTGGGTGTCGACAAACGATGTTAATCCGTAATCCGTAATCCGTAAAGCAAGCTTATCAGTTTACAGATGTGCCTTATCGCCTCCTTATCGTTGTGGCGGTACTGAGTAAAGGAAGAGGAATTAACGCCGCTCTTATCCAGATGGAGCTTGTTCATATCCAGTAAAAGAAATATCTTTAAAATAGTTTGGAAGGCTGACTACGTTCGTTACAATACGGCCCCGCGGGAATGGCCACGCGGTTCTAGGTGCCATGTCAGGGACTGCGCGGCCGCTACCGCCGGAGGTTCGAGTCGTCACTCAGCAAATAGTGCGTTTGTTGTTCTTAGGTTAGTTTAATTACTGACACGTTGATATGCCCGAAAGAACACACACCATATCAATAATTGTACACATGCCCCCAACAGGCAATGGACAATTTCTGTGCAGGTGCACAATACGGTCGATCTCTTGCGGGAAACAAGACAAACGAATGGGCAGGGAGTAGGCCTACTACGGTCGTAGTGAGTTGTAAGTTGAGAATTTGGCCAGAAGAGGAAGCGTGCCTGTATAGCGTATTCGGTTAAGGCACCGCTGGGGTCAAACAAGAAAACTCGGGTTCGAGTCCCGGTTCAGCACTATTTTTGAACTTTGCCGTTGACTTTGTCAGTGCCCTGAAACTTTCGAAATGTGTCAATTTTTCGAATTTATAAGTTAGTCTAAGTGCTATGTAAGACTAGGGACTAATAACCACATTAGTTTGCTCTCATAGATTTACAACCATTTGAACATTTTGTTAAAGTCCAGTTGGACTTGAGTTCAAAGTATAGCTGAGATTTGAATATGCATTCTCGGAAGTGACGTAAGAGCAGGATTGAAAAAAATTGTCATTTTATTGTGCTTTGTACAGGAACATAAATATTGTTTTCATTAATGCACAAATGCGATACGAAACTTATTATGGACTGACGGTCATTTGTTCCCTTCCATTTGTCAGTATTCAGCTCGCTGTTTACATTATTTGCATAGTGTACACTGCTGGAAATCCAAAATCCAATACCAATACAGACCATACGTACCACAGACAAATTTATTTGGACCGTTACGCGCTCTACAAAGATCACATGATTGAAAATACAGCCCCGTGTGAAGGGAGGAAGTATACTACAGTAGTACTGTACGTTGTCACCTTTGCTGGCTGTAACCGCTGCCTGACGTTTCGTCTTCCACTGCTGAAGACATCTTCTGGAGGCTTTGCAGACACAAAACGCTCCGCGAGCCGCACTGTTTATGCGTATCCACGCAACGGTCTGTTCGTGCGTGACGAGACCGCTGTGTATGATAGCGGAGTCGTGCCGTCGAATGCAACCAGCTTGTCGTGAAGAGGTGCCACTATTTATTTTATTTTTCACGGAGTCAGAGTTCCTTTAAGTCCTTCTTCCTTTCTATTATAATTGTTTTTGTGATTTAGAATTTCGTTGGCTTTTCTGTTAATCTTCCTTCCTTCCTTTATTAGTTTATTATAATATTGATTTTGGGGTCAATGATGAAAATACTTTTCTACCCTTGAAAGTTTTTCTTTTTCTTTGCAAAATGTAGAGCATCTAGTATGTTGCGCTCTGTTTATGTCTTTTTCAGACAAGTCGTTTCTTCGGAAGGCTCTGCTTTAATAATCGATTATGACCCGGATCAAGAATTATTAAATTCACTTCACATTTGGCAAAGGCGTTCTTGACCACACGCTTGCTTCAGCAACCTCTTCCATTCCTTTCTATTGTGTGCTGGCCGCGGCGGAGCGGGCGAGCACGCTGAGGTGCTACCTTCTGATGCGCGAGGCAGTTCCCCGTCCGGGGTTCGAATCCCGCCTCGGGCAGGGATGTTTGTGTTGTCTTTAGTAGCTTTACTGTCCATTCAGTACTGATGTTCATCATCACTGTGACTATTCCGGATGTTATCTTGCTACATAATAGTGCGTCTTCCTTTTGTACCATCTATCATCCTGCAAAAAACTTTTCGGATGTCTGTTTTTGTCATTCACACTACATGACCCACTGAGCTCAGCCTTCTCATCTTTAGTAATTCAACAATGTCTACGAAATCATTCGTAACCCTAAATACCAACAGTTCTTTTCAAATTTTTTAGGAGCGTCTTTCACGACCCGCCACCCGGCTGGAATGTTCAAACTACGAGAAGTTAATATGATGTTCTTGTTGATACGAGTCCGGAACGAACTACAAACAGAACCTCTACAAAAATGATCGAGAAGACAAGTTTCGATGTTTCACCACTGAAGGCGTGTGTAGAACTGCATAGAGAGAACAAGACATAGAAAACTTAAAATATTAATAATAAAATAATAAAAAAATTGATTGAAAATAATCCTTCCCATACCCTATATTTTCCTCCTTCTTCTTCTTGCATCTAGGATAGTTTGTTTTGGGGTAGATACAGAGAGGAACCAACGCCTGAAGAGGTACAGTTATTTTTATTTTATTTATTTATTATTTATTTTGCTCTTAGGGTAAAAGTGGAGGTGGCAAGTAGGGCCCTTTATTTATTTTTTGTACTTCAGTTTTCCCGTCAACGGAGAAGAAAAAAAATAAAAAGTAAATAAAAAAGAGGATAGTTTCAGAAAAAAAAATACAATGTTGGGGTGTTTGTACACCTGTCTTAATTCTTCACGTTTTCTTCTACTTCATTTCATGTTATTTTCATCATACACTGGTCCAATAATTTTCCTTGGTACTTTTATTTTCAATACCAACAGTTTATCTTCATTTTTTTTCTAAATATTGATACTTCACATCCGTATAATGGTACTGGTATAATAGTTCATTGATACAATCGGATATTAAATTTTTCACTAAGTGATTTTTTCTTTAAGATTTTTATAAAAGTGAAAAGGGTTTGTTTGCTGTTGCAAAACGTGCATTTTTAACTATTTCTGTCCTGTTGTTATTACTAACAAGGCTACCCAAGTACTTGAAGTAGTTGACTGACTTCAAAGTGAATCCATCTACAACCGAAGGTGCGTAACTTTGGATTTACTTGCTAATGATCAGGTATTCTGTCTTTACTCCATTCATGTGAAGTCCGTTTTTTTTTCAGTTACTTCGTAAAAATTTTGCATCATTTATTAATTCTGATTTGGATCTACTTTTTACAGCAATATCATTGCATAGCCAAGTCTAGAAATGTTCAGCTCTTGCGTATGGATTCCTTGTGGACTTGGTTTATTAAATTCTCTATCAATCTTCTCTGAGACGAGGTTAAATAATGTGGGTGAAATGGCATCTCCCTGTCTCAGGCCTATGAGCTCATTAAGATTTTGGTGGCGAAGTGGAAACGCACCTCCGGCCATGGTTTTCCCTGATTTCCTAAATCACTCCAGGCAAATGCCGGGATGGTTCCTTTTAAAGGACACGGCCGATTTCATTCCCATACTTACCCAAAACCCCGAGCATTAGCTCCGTCTATAATGACCAAGCCGTCGACCGGAAGTAAAACCCAAGGCTTCCCTCCATTAAGATTTTTAGTTTCTCCAACTATTTATGTGTACAGATGATAACTAATTTGATTAGTTATTATATTTAGAAGAATGTTGGTATGTGCTATCGTGGATCTTTCTGAAATCTATGAATAATATGTTTCAATATATGTTAAATTCCCACGTTTTTTTAGTTGTCTTTGTGTGTATAAATGTTCCATTGTGGAACCGTGTTGGTAGATAGCAAGTATTTATTCAGGTATTGTGATCAGTCTGTTTAATAACCACATGGACAAGATTATGAACCGGCCGCAGTGGCCGAGCGGTCTGCGGCGCGCCATTCACAATCTGCACGACCGCTACGGTCGGGGCTTCGAATCCCACCTCGGGCACGGATGTTTGTGTCGTCTTTAGTAAAAATGTAAAGCAGTAAATAATCCGAAGATTGGTTTGAACACCACAGTGCTTTACTAGGGACGGTCCTGTTAGGAGGTGGTATGCCGTTGCCTTCCTCCGACCTTCGAACTGACTTACCCAGCCAGTTATAGGGGGACCTACAGTTTAACGTGGGTTCCGAACCACGGTGCTACTCGGCATTTTTCACATGAGCAATACTGCCAGAGGTGAAAGACGTGGAAAGTGACAGATAAAAATCCTAGGATCTAAGGTAGTTAATAAGTAGTTAGTAAGTTTAGGGACTGATGACCCCGCAGTTAACTCCCTTAAGCTTAACAGACATTTGAACATTTGACAAGATTTTGTAAGTTAAATCCAATAGGGCAATTCCTCTGTAGTCATCGCACACCAGGGGGGTAATTTAGCTTAAATATGGGGCATACAGTTGCAAGATTCCAGTATCGGAAATAATTCAACGGTCGTCAAAGCCTGCACTGAGTAATTATTAGCGTCCTCTGTGGTTCCTAAAATCATGAGATACTTCCTACTAACTTGATGGACACCGCAGCAACTCGACGGCGTGTGGACTGAACAAGCCGTCTCCAGGAATATTAGACAAAGTTCCTTGTACAGCCATCCTTAACTGCGAAAGTGATGCCGATACAGAACTCTGTAGACAAACTGAGTACTCAATTATGTTCCATAAATGTTCAATAGGATCTGTTCCGGACACATGGCGCATTGTGATCCATCGTTCTTCGTGGACAGGAAGTCCATGAATGGCTGCAGATGATCTCCATGTTACCGAAGCCAGTTGTCGGTTTAGTTGGTACCGAGGTCCCAGTCCATTTCTGGCGTACCGGATCGTTGGTTGGTTGCCTCTTGAAGTTCTCGTTGACGGGGCTCTCGCTAACGGCTGGCTGAAATTTCATGGGACAAAACTAGAAGTCTACTGCAAATATTGTAGGCGACACGTAGAATTGCAGTTACACTTTAATGAATTACACATTTGGCCATTGAAATTGCTACACCACGAAGATGACGTGCTGCAGACGCGAAATTTAACCGACAGGAAGAAGATGCTGTGATATGCAAATGATTAGCTTTCCAGAGCATTCACAGAAGGTTGGCGCCGGTGGCGACACCTACAACGTGCTGACATGAGGAAAGTTTCCACCCGATTTCTGATACACAAACAGCAGTTGGCCGGCGTTGCCTCGTGAAACGTTGTTATGATGCCTCGTGTAAGGAGGAGAAATGCGCATCATCACGTTCCGACTTTGATAAAGGTCGGATTGTAGGCTATCGCGATTGCGGTTTATCGCATCGCGACATTGCTGCTCGCGTGTGTCGCGATCCAATGACTGTTAGCAGAATATGGAATCGGTGGGTTCAGGAAGGCCATATCCGCATGGCTGTAACGGATCGTGCAGCCACGTCTCTATCCTTGAGTCAACAGACGGGGACGTTTGCAAGACAATAACAAAGTGCACGAACAGTTCGACGACGTTTGCAGCAGCACGGACTATCAATTCGGAGACCATGGCTGTGGTTACCCTTGACGCTGCATCACAGACAGGAGCGCCTGCGATGGTGTATGCAACGACGAACCTGGGTGCAGGAATGACAAAACGTCAGTTTTCCGGATGAATCATGGTTCTGTTTACAGCATCATGATGGTCGCATCCGCGTTTGGCGACATCGCCGTGAACGCACATGTGAAGCGTGTATTCGTCATCGCCATACTGGCGTATCACCCGGCGTGATGGTATGGGGTGCCATTGGTTACACGTCTCGGTCCCCTCTTGTTCGCATCGACGGCACTTTGAATAGTGGCCGTTACATTTCAGATGTGTTACGATCCGTGGCTCTACCGTTCATTCGATCTCTGCGAAACCCTACATTTCAGAATATTGCACGTCCGCATGTTGCAGGACCTGTACGGGTCTTTCTGGATACGGAAAATGTTCGACTGCTGCCCTGGCCAGCACTCCAGATCTCTCACCAATTGAAAACGTCTGGTCAATGGCGGCCGAGCAACTGGCTCGTCACAATACGCCAGTCACTATTTTTGATGAACTGTGGTATCGTGTTGAAGCTGCATGGGCACGCCATCCAAGCTCTGTTTGACTCAATGCCCAGACGTATCAAGGCCGTTATTACGACCAAAGGTGGTTGTTCTAGGTACTGATTTCTCAGGTTCTCTGCACCCAAATTGCGTGAAAATAGAATCACATGTCAGTTCTAGTATAATATATTTGTCCAATGAATACCCGTTTATCATCTGTATTTCTTCTTGGTGTAGCAATTTTAATGGCCAATAGTGCATTTGTGCATAATTGTCCCCATTTATGGCAAGCGTAGAATTCTCATTAAAAGCACTCACCACAACCCAGTACGCACATTCGACACATCAATAAACAAATTTACACATTTCGTGTGTGGAATACAAAAGTCTGAGGCGTACATCTCGTGTGGTACTAACTTGAAGTGTTATTCCGCAATTACGGCACATAAATTTTCTATACAAGTAACACTGATGGACTTCTACATAATTGTTCAAATTAAGGTTCAAAGAGACATGGATTGTGCCTCAGATACAACACGTTACACGACTCGAAACAATAGTCCCAACTGGCGTGGATCGTGCCTTCGCTCAAAGATGAAACTAGACTCATTTACATGGCGCGAAAGGATACTATTTATATCTTTTAAAATAGGTCACTGGAAATTATCTAATTTTAATTATGTACATTAAATTAATTATAATGGAAAAGTTAACAATTACATTTAACTGGCTGTAGTAAAAGGTAGCGTAAATAATACTGAGTAAATTGATACACTCAAATCTCGGTTAAATTAATATTGCCTCAATTGCAAATATATTTAAATAGGTTTTAAACAATTACTTTCGAATTAACGGTAATAATGCAGAAACTAATGAGGGCACAACTTTCCTAGCATTACTTAATACCTACTTTAATATTATAAGAAAAGAATTGACATAGCCTTAACAGAAATACTAATTAGGCTAATTTATGACTTATAACTGTACATCTCCATCTGAGTCTGTCATCTACAAACCACTGTGAATTGAATGGCAGAGAGTTGCCATTGAACCATACATATGAATTTCTTAAATTCAATCACGGACCACCGAATTCAGCTGCAAAAATGTTTGAAGTTCGTGTGATTATTAGTCTAACCTGCTTTCCATTTTCCCCGCTGAGGTTTGGCGCGTGAATTTGCAGTGTATTCCTGAAGTTCTCTTTTGATATTGCTTCTAGAAACAGAGGAAGCAGATTTTCGCGGGATAGTTAGCGTAATTATTGAAGTACGTACCGTTCAGGTTTTTGAGATTTCCTTGGGCCTCTCGACAGCAGTCTCTTTTGCTGAAAATGCGCAATTTAACAGTATCCTACTAATGAACCGACTTGTGTCGTCACCCTTAACATGAGTGATGGAGCAGCTCATAGACATTATGGTCATATAATTCCACGGTTTCTCAAATTCTAAACGCCACAATCTATATTTCTGTACATTTAAAAAATGATCTTAATATTTGAAACCATTGGGAATTTTACCAATATTTGATTCAATATTTGTGTAGTTTCATCCATAGAATAATAGCTATGTGCCACGTTGTTAACCACGCTTGAATAGTGAAAGACGGCTGTCTGCCGTCTTCCCTGGGTTTTTTTACTTTGTAAGTTCACTAGACGGGGTTTTTTGCTAAACGAGAACCCCTTTCGTTTGGAGGCATGAAGAATAGCATTTCATTTCATGTTTTTAAATGTTAGTTACTGTGATAATATTACTGAGATTTTATTATGCTAATAATTTATCATTGTGTTTATGAATGTGGCAATATGAACGGTTTCTCCGTGATGCCACTGTCCCTGTGAGAATGTGTACTTGCTTTATTCTGTATGTGTATGTATGAGCATCTTCTAGCATAGGACTCTGAGTGTATGTATGAGAATTTTCGTCGTCGGCTGCTGGCTGCTCGCTACTAGTGTTTCTCTGGCTTCGTGGCGATAGGTAGTCGTTACCAATCTCTGCTTTTGATGCTACCAAAGAGGTTCCTCTACCCTTTGGTTACAAGTTGGGTTCACAATGCCCAGTAGCGAGCAGGTCTTGGCTCTCCCCACCACCTCGTTTTTCTTGGGTTTTACCGATTTCCGGCCCTGGCAGGCGACTTGCTGGCCGTCTGATCACTCTGTGGCTGCGCTTCGACCTTGTAAGACGTTCTGATTTCATTTCCTCCCTTGAGATGGTAGCGATTCGTTGTCTGGGTTGTTTAAGTTTGACTTCAGAACTTAGGTTCATTTTTCGGAAAAAGTTTCTCCAATCATGTACGGAAATGTATTCAATTTCATATCAGTGATTTTGCATCGGTACATGTGGTGAATATGCAACTAATTCGGTTTGATATCAGCTGGCAATCGGTAACCTGTGTGACACTATCTGGCGGTGTATGAACTCTGTTTAATTTCTTTCTAGCTTTGTGGAATGGGACTAAGATGCGGGAATATTTTTATTCTGTGTAGTGCATGTGAAATATTCCTTTCCGTTTCTCCTTCCACGAGTGATATGTACTCCACGTGGTTCTTAGAACAAAGCCGTCAGCTACCCCTGAGTCTGTTTCTATGCCCATCAGGCAAGAAATCATGCACGTATCTTTTTGATTTCCCTTAGTACATTGCGATCTCCTCTCCGTCTATTTTAAATTTCTGTGTCGTTTCCAAACTCGTACTTTGGATTCAGACTACGTCAGTAAATTCTCTTATAGCCTTGTACGACCCCCTTTATTAGCTGTCTTATGAAATACTACGTATTTCTAAGGGTTGCATGCTGTAACTAGTTTTCTTTATTTTTCGGGTTGAATTTCTGTATTTTTTACTGGTTTTCCGAACCAAGTGGTTCTGAACTCCGACTTCAAGGTTTTATAGCTAGTCACTTTTCTCGCCACTGCTCACACACCAGTGCCTTACTATTGTGTATTCTTGCCTCGTAATCTATGATTCCGTTGATTTTTGTTGAAATGAATACGATATTTAAGCACTTCGCATTCAGTGGGGTGCGAACATGTAAAGTAGCAGACACGTGCTATGTGTCTCAGTGAGTATGCACGCTCACGGTTTGATTTAAATGGAAATTATTCTCGCTATCCACCTACGAAGTTTATTTTCCGTGTGTTGTGTGGTACATCCTGGTTCGCTGAATTTCGCCTACGATAGCGGCGCCTGCTTCTGCTTCGTATCAGCACACTGAGTTGAGTGAGTTTCGCTTTGCTTCGCGCGTGTGAGTGGATGAATGCTTTTTGATTGTAAATCCCTCTCCTGACGGTGTTGAGGTAAGATTACTTTAGCTTAATTTTCAATAGGATGCATTTTTACTGTTTAAGAAAATTGGTTCCCCCATTTGCGCATGTTTGAACTGAATAAATAATTTATTGTGAAATTTTATTCTACTTATGAATATTAGTTTATGAATAGTTTGCGGTGGCTTGTATATCAATGATTGTGTGTAATCCTCGTGATGTACGACATATGTCTGCCACCGTCTCTTTGTCTTCCTGCTGCTAAAGTAAATTTTGAGTCAGTTCTAAATGTTGGGCCAGAGAACAAGATTCAGTTGCAGGAAGCAGTCCGTAGTTCACGCGAATCCTTTAACTGGTTTTTACGGCCAGAATTATGTGTTTAAATTAAGCTTTTAACTGGCTCCTTTCATCTGGAATTAATTTTACAAATAACGGCGGTTTGATTTAAATGGAAATTATTCTCGCTATTATGACGCACCATCTCAAGTAAAGAATGACAGACGAGAGCCACCTACGAAGTTTTGTAAGGAAAGCTTAACGCCAAAACTTGCACAGCCACGCGCATGCGCCATCACAAAAGTACTGGAAGTACAGGGCACGAGGCAACTCCTTGTGCAGAACACCGGGACCTCGAAACCTATTCGTTCAGAGTATCAACGGTATGGATAGCGGTGCCGTAGGTGCAACGACAGCGGAGGGGTATCTGTGGAGAGGCCAGACAAACGTGTGGTTCCTGAAGAGGGGCAGCAGCCTTTTCAGTAGTTACAGGGGCAACAGTCTGGATGGTTGACTGAGCTGGCCTTGTAACATCAGCTAATGTGACTTTGCCACACAGTTACTGCTAACGGCTGAACGCAAGGGGAAACTACAGCCGTTACTTTTCCCGAGGAAACCGCAGCTCTACTGTATGAATAATGCACGTCCGCATGTTGCAGGTCCTGTACGGGCGTTTCTGGATACGGAAAATGTTCGACTGCTGTCCTGGCCAGCACATTCTCCAGGTCTCTCACCAATTGAAAACGACTGGTCAATCGTGGCCGAGCAACTGGCTCGTCACAATACGCCAGTCACTACTCTTGATGAAGTGTGGTATCGTGTTGAAGCTGCATGGGCATCTGTACCTGTACACGCCATCCAAGCTCTGTTTCACTCAATGCCCAGGCGTTTCAAGGCCGTTATTACGGCCAGAGGTGGTTGTTCTGAGTACTGATTTCTCAGGATCTCTGCACCCAAATTGCGTGAAAATGTAATCACATGTCAGTTCTAGTATAATATGTCCAATGAATACCCGTTTATCATCTGCGTTTCTTCTTGGTGTAGCAGTTTTAATGGCCAGTAGTGTGTTTGGTGGGGGGGTTGGAATACTGTTTCCTGCCGCCTGCTACTGAGACAGCAGAGCCGGCCGCGGTAGCCGAGGGGACTGAGGCGCTTCAGTCACGGTCTGCACGGCCACTACGGTCGGGGGTTCGAATCCCCCCTCGGGCATGGATATTTGTGCCGTCCTAGTTTGTAAGTAGTTCATAAGTAGTTTGTAAGTTTAGGGACTGATAACCCCGTAGTTAAGTCCCACAGACTATACAAACATTTGAGACAGCAGACAGGTAGCGTGTTTAGCGGTGGGCTGTGCGCGCAGGCAGGAAGCAGCAGGTTAATTAGTCGCCCATTAGCGCGGCTTTGGCGGCGAACCGCTAAACACAGAGCGACAACATCCGCCACTGCGCAGCGCGCCGCCTGCTACTGTGCAGTACTGTGTACCCTGGTGCTGTGCAGTCTGGCCAAGGCGACGGCTGCCGCGTAGCGCCTTCCGGTGCTCACCAAGAACCACCAACACCGCCTTCATAATTATGTCAATCCTACCAGATATCGCGTACAGCCATGACGGAGCGTGGCTGTGGCACAGCTTATCTGATCCAAATTCATCACTGGAATGTACACTAATGATGTCATGGTTCTTATACAGTTCGCCATATCACTAGATTTGCCATAATCGATAAGGTTTAGTGTCGTTTGCTATAGGTTGATAGTAGCGTACGGTATCTACACTAATTTAACAACTGTTCGTGATATTTCGAACATAATGAACTACGCCGATATGAATGACCTATTTATTGGCCCATATCAACACGGATTCAGAAAGTATCGTTCATGTCGGATACAACTATCTCTTTACTCACACGAAGCACTGAGTGATATCGACAAGAGATCTCAAATCGAGTCTATATATCTAGATTTCGGGAAGGCTTCTGTGACTGTACCTCAAAACCGGCTTCTACACTCCTGGCCATAAAAATTGCTACACAAGATGAAGTGCTACAGACGCGAAATTTAACCGACAGGTAGAAGATGCTGTGACATGCAAATGATTAGCTTTTCAGAGCATTCACACAAGGTTGGCGCCGGTGGCGACACTTAACAACGTGCTGACAAGAGGAAACGTTATTGTGATGCCTCGTGTAAGGAGGAGAAATGCGTACCATCACGTTTCCAGTTTTGATAAAAGTCGGATTGCAGCCTATCGCAATTGCAGTTTATCGTTTTGCAACATTGCTGCTCGCGTTGGTCGCGATCCAATGACTGTTACCAGAATATGGAATCGGTGGGTTCAGGAGGGCAATGCGGAATGCCGTGCTGCATCTCAACGGCCTCGTATCACTAGCAGTCGAGATGACAGGCATCTTATCCGCATGGACGTAACGGATCGTGCAGCCAAGTCTCGACCCCTGAGTCAACAGATGGGGACGTTTGCAAGACAACAACCATCTGCACGAACAGTTCGACGACGTTTTCAGCAGCATGGACTATCAGCTCGGAGACCATGGCTGCGGTTACCCTTGACGGTGCATCACAGACAGGAGCGCCTGCGACGGTGTACGCAACGATGAACCTGGGTGCACGAATGGCAAAACGGCAGTTTTTTCAGATGAATCCAGGTTCTGTTTACAGCATCATGATGGCCGCATCAGTATTTGGCGACATCGCGGTGAACGCACATTGGAAGCGTGTGTTCGTCATCGCCATACTGGCATATCACCCGGCGTGATGGTATGGGGTGCCATTGGTTACACATCTCGGTCACCTCTTGTTCGCATCGACGGCACTGTGAACAGTGGCCGTTACATTTTAGATGTGTTATGACCCGTGGCTCTATCCTTCATTCGATTCCTGCGAAACCTTACATTTCAGCAGTATAAAGCAAGACCGCATGTTACAGGTCCTGTACGGGCCTTTCTGGATACAGAAAATGTTCGACTGCTGTCCTAGCCAGCACATTCTCCAGATCTCTCACCAGTTGCAAACGTCTGATCAATGGTGGCCGAGCAACTGGCTCGTCACAATACGGCAGTCACTACTCTTGATGAACTGTGGTATCGTGTTGAAGCTGCATGGGCATCTCTACCTATACACGCCATCCAAGCTGCGTTTGACTTAATGCCCAGGCGTATCAAAGCCTTTATTAAGGCCAGTGGTGGTTGTTCTGAATACTGATTTCTCAGAATCTATGCACCCGAACTGCCTGAAAATGTAATGACATGTGAGTTCTAGTATAATATAATTGTACAATGAGTACCTGTTTATCATCTGCATTTCTTCTTGGTGTAGTGTAATTACGAGATTTGGAACCTGAATAATGGCAACACTGCTGTGGAGACACTACGCAATGTAATCTACTATTGTCGCTGACAGCACACGTTGTTGACATGCCTACCTTACGTCCGAGCAAATGGACTCGCCCGTCCCTCGTCACCGCCATGCGCACTGTCAAGAGAAACGTAGTCACTTGTATGCGAACGGTGTAATGTAATGTTGTCACTGTGTTTTCGAAACAGGAACAACGGAGTTGGATCAAGATTGAATGTGCCAGAGGTCGTACAGCATTACTTTGTCATCAAGATATTCCAGAAGCGTGCCGGAAATCGGCATTTTTGTACAGAACAGGGGCACGTTGGATAAAAATCTTCAACGAAGGTCAGCAAACTGAGGAAGGCATGGATCGGGCAGGTCGTCCTAGCGTCTCTGGAGAAGAAGTGCACACTGTTGCCCCTTTAGTGGACAGTGATCGACGCCAGACGATTCGGGAGCTCGCCCACGAAACCAGATTAGCGCATGTAGCGCAAGCTGTGGCTGCTGTGTTCGAACGATGGGGCTGCGACGTACTGTAACACCCGCCATACTCCACGGTCTTAAGTCCTCAAGTCCCTGTGACTTTGCTTCGATACCGAAGATGAAAGAAGGACTTCGTGGCATGCACTTCAGAACTGTTCCACAGACTCGACAGACAGTACACCGCTCCATTCGCACCATCAACAGAACAGGCTCTGCTAACGGTATACTACGCCTTCCACATCACTGGCAACTGGTTCTACACAACGCTGATGACTACTTTGGAGCTCAGTAACAGGTGCAAACATGTAACGCTTTAGTTTCGATTATGAGTAAGTAGTTGCCAATATTTAAGTTCAACCCTCGTAAATGGAGTGCGTAAGGAATCTCGTCGCAATTTTTTGATTGGATTCTCGATTTTCTGCCAGATAGGACGCATACGTAGTAATTCACGGAAAGTCGTCCAGTAAAACAGAATTGATACCTGGTGTTCCACAGGGAAGTGTTGTAGGGCCCCTACTGTCACTTGTGTTAGAGACAAGCCAAGCAGCTGTCTCAGACTGTCCGCAGATGATGCTATCGATTAACCAGAAGATCAAACGCAACTGCACAGCGAACTAGATAAGATTTTGCATGGTGAAAAAAATGCTGAATGACTCGAAATAATGAAAATGCGAAGTCATCCACATTAGCACTAAAAGAAATCCGTTAAAACTGATTTGCACGACAAATCATGCAAATCTACAGGCCGTAAAATCAATTAAAACCTAAGAATTACAATTTCGAATAACTTTAATTGGAGATAACACATAGAAAGTATCGTAGGGAATGCTAACCAAAGGCTACTTTCCCTTAGCAGAATAATTAGACGATGCAATACTCTACTAAAGAAACAGCCTACGCTATACTTACTGCGCTTTGAGAGATCTCCACCAAGTGGGACTGACGGAGGCTAGAGAGAAATTTCAGAAAAGAGTAGCTCGTCTCGTATTATCGCTTTACAGGGTAGAGAGTCTCACAAAAATGATGCACCAGCCATGGTGGGAAAAATTAAAAGAAAAACGTTTTTCGTTGTGGTGAGATCCAGTTACGAAATTTCCTTCACCAACTTTTTCTTCCGAATGAAAACACATTTTGTTAGCACCCAGCTACATAGGGAGAACTGATCGTCATAATAAAGTAAAAGAAAGCAGAAAACTGAAAGCTTTACAAGTCCCTTTTTTCCGCGCGCTATTAGAGAATGGAAGAGTGGGGAAGTATTATGAAAGTGGTTCCATAAACCCTCTGACCGTTAGTGTTGATATGTAGATGTAGATATTGAGGTTGCATCTCAGATTAAAGTCACTGAGAGAGAAAAAATCCCTTTGCGGTTTTGTGAGTTGTTTGAGACTGTACATGAACTGTTACTTGCAGTGAAGATAACACATGCGCCTAGAAATCTTTTTTCTAAATCTTCCGCATAACGTAAAAAAGTCATTCATGATGAAATCTCCAACTGCTACATATCAGTGCATTCCAGTGCATGTGACCAAACTGGAGTGGTCATCGGTCCCTAGACTTACGAACTACTTAAATAACTTATTATAAGAGGAACACACACAGCTATGCCCGAGGGAGGAATCAATCTTCCGACGGTGAACGGCCATGCACACAGCAACAAGGTAAGGCGCCTTAGAACGTACAGCTATTCCCGCGCGCCCAACCTGTAGCAGCTACGTGATCGCAAGCGATAGTTGGATTCTCGTCAGACGACGTAGTTGTTTTTGTCACTATTTCACAGTGCTGTGGCTCGTTGCTAGGAGGAAGCCGAGTATATTAATAACTGGAATGGGTGCTACCCGCGGTATAACAGCGGAAACTTCTACAGGACTAATATCAACAAAAGTCAGCGGCGATTTTCTGCTGTGCCTTCGAATCTCTGTCACAGGCTGCAGCATCCCATGCAAATCACTCAAATATGATCAAATCGAATTCTCTGATTCACAAATGTAGTCACTTAGATAACCATTGGATATATTCGCTGAAGGATGAGACGATATCTGCATAATCCCCGAATGGCTAAATGGATCGTTCCAATACTCTTACAGATTTTACGTTAAGTGCAAAAATTTTTTCCGCTCACACGGGTGTGGTGAGTAGTCTCGGACATTCAACAGGTCCAGTCATTCTTCCTCACTTTCACTGAGAAAAGTAAAATAATAGGTAAAGCTTGTTATTCCAACTCGGTCCCCCTTACATCTATTACCATTTCTGAACCTTGCTTTTAATTGCTTCATCGATGCACTGGTTGAAGAAATGAGCAGAATTTCAGTATCCCTGCCTTACATCTTTTGCAGATTGTATACTTCTGGCTTGATCTGCCATTGTTATTGTTCTCGCTTGATTCTTTCTCTGGCTGACTTTCTCTATAACTTATACTGATTTTATACAACTTCCAATTTTCTAACAATTTAAAACTTACAGTATTTTATCCAGACAAGCATTTTTTCTAAGCCAATAGATACTATGAAGGTTCCTTTACTTTCCTGAATTCTTGGCTCCATTCTCAAGTGCAACGACAGAATTACCTCTCTGAACATTTATCTTTACTAAAGCGAAATTGATTTTCATTCAAAGTGTGACCACGGGAAATATGGCCCGTAACCAACAAGTGCCATGCGCACTGCAGTGAAACAAGATCAAAACTTGTCGATTAGTCCCCTGCCGCGGCAGAATAGCCGTGCGCACTAAGGCGCCCAGCTGCGGTGCGCGCGGACGTTCGCTGTCGGGGGTTCGAGTCCTTCCTCGGGCGTGGATGTTTATGTTGTTCTTAGCATAAGTTACTTTGAGTTAGTGTAAGTAGTTTGTAAGTCTAGAGACTGATGATCAACGTAGTTAAGACCCTTAGATTTACAAACATTTGAACGTTTTGTTAGTCCCCTACTTGGATGGTGCAGCTAACTAGGTGTCGGACTATAGGGTTCAGTCCTCAGTAGGATGTACAATTATTTATATGGTGATTGTTCTTTCGGATATGTCCGAAAGAACAGGCGCCTTTTGTTGACATTAACGGCGGTAGTTTTACGAATTCGAAATATTTAAACATTTCGACATTTTCAGGGTATTGAAATATGGGCACGGGGTACTACAATCACACTGTGGTACAAGATGAGAATTTGGATTGGGATGGAAGCGTGCCTGGATAAGTCTAATTGGTTAAGGCGACCGCTGGCCCAAAGCGAAATATACGGGTTCGAATCCAGGTCCAGCTCAAATTTTCATCTTTGCCATTGGATTTATTTCACTGCCCTGAAACGGTCGAAATGTTTAAATATTTCGAATCAGTAGTATGTTTCCCGTCGTTATCTCTTGTTTGATCATTGGCGCTGACTTGCATGTAAAGAATGGTGTGAACTGCTCCTGTTTTGAAGTCCAAATATGAACCTACTTCTTGTTAGAGCTGACTGGGTAACATCAGCTCAGAAGAAGGCAAGAATAATTACTCAACGAGTTACTCCGCAGATTAATTCTGCAGCGTTTACTGGCGCATACACATTGTCATACTTATAATTCTTTTTTATAAAAAAAAGGTCATCACATTTGGTTTGATACGTGTGACAGCCTTAAAATGGACTTCAATAAAATACTATTTACGAGGGTTGGAACTTAAATAGTAGCAACTATTTATTCACAACCGATACAAAAGCGTTACACGTTTGCACCTGTTGCTGTCCTTCAAAGTAGTCACCAGCGTCATGTAGAACCCGTTGGCAGCGTCGTGGAAGGCGTAGTATACCGTTAGCAGAGCCTGTTCTGTTGATGGTGCGAATGGAGCGGTCTACTGCCTGTCGAATCCCTGGAGCAGTCCTGAAGCAAATGCCATGAAGATGTTCATTCATCTTCGGAACCCACCCAGTATTTTGCACGACTAAACGCGGGCGCATACAGCGCAAGCTGTGGCTGCTCTGTTCGGTCGATGGGACTGGGAAGTACTGTACCATCCACCATACTCCCCGGACCCCCTCTCACTTTGATTTGATTCCGAAGGCGAAGGCATTCGCTTCAGGAATGTTCCAGGCATTCGACAGGCAGAAGACATTCCATTCGCACCATCAACAGAACAGGCTCTGCTAACGGTATACTACGCCTTCCACATTGTTGGCAATGGATTCTACATAAAGCCGGTGACTACTTTGAAGGACAGCAAAAGGTGCAAACATGTAACGTTTTTGTATCAGTTGTGAATAAATAGTTGCCACAATTTAAGTTCCAACTCTCATATAAAGTCTTTGCAGCTACGTGAGTCTGTGCTACATTTTATCCGTGAAGCCGGTTTTTACAATTCTATTTAATGTAGGGTGATTTCTCCTGACTTTTAACCGTATTTTAATGTTTTATGTCTTCTGACTAACAGACATTCGTGTCTGCTGTGACATTCGTGACTGGCCCGTCCATTATTATCTAAGTGACCAGCCAGCCACGGATTCTCATTTCAAATTTTAGCATGATTGGCTAAATTGTTTTACTGTTTTATTTTTTTCATATCTGTGCTGTTGGTTTCTCTATTTGTGTTGTTTGTGAAATTTCATCGGTGACATGAGTATTCATCTCTACATCTACATCTACATCGATACTCTGCAAATCACATTTAAGTGCCTGGCAGAGGGTTCATTAACCACCTTCATAACTTTTCTCTACCGTTCCATTCTCTAATAGCGCGCGGGAAGAAAGAACACCTAAATCGTTCCGTTTTCGATCTGATTTCTCTTATTTTATTGGGATGGTCATGTCTCCCTAAGTAGGTGGGTGCTAGCAAAATATTTTCACATTCAGAACTAAAAGTCGGTGATTGAAACTTCGCAAACAGATCACGCCGCAATGAATAACGTCTTTCTTTTAATGATTTCCACCCCAATTCGTGCAACATTTCCGTGACGCTTTCCCCCCCGTAACGTGATAAAACAAAACGAGCTGCCCTTCTCTGAACCTTCTCAATATCTTCCGTCAGTCCCACCTGGTCAGGGTCCCACAAGGGGCAACAGTACTCCAAGAGAGGACGCACAAGTGTGATGTAGGCAGTCTCTTTGGTGGAGCTGGTGCATCGTCTAAGCGTTCTGCCAATGAAACGTAACCTTTGGTTCGCCTTCCCCACAATATTTTCTATGTGTTCGCTCCAGTCAAAGTTGTTCGTAATTGTAACTCCTAGGTATTTGGTAGAATTTACGACCTTAAGGTTTGACTGATTTATCGCGTAATTGAAGTTCAGCGGATTTCTTTTAGTGGTCATGTGTATTACTTCACACTTTTCTTTATTTAGTGTCAATTGCCAATTTTCGCACCAAGTAGAAATTTTGTCTAAATCGCTTTGCAGTTGCTTTTGATCCTCTGTTGACTTCACTAACCGATAAACGACAGCATCATCCGCGAACAGTCTAAGGGAGCTATTCAGATTATCTCCTAAATCGTTTATAAATACGAGGAAGAGTAGGGGACCAATAACGCTTCCCCGTGGAACGCCAGATATCACTTCTGTTTTACTCGATGACTTACCGTCAATTACAACGAACTGTGTCCTTTCTGATAGGAAATCGTGAAGCCAATCGCACAATTGGGGAGATATTCCATAAGCACGCAATTTCATTAGAAGCCGCTTGTGGGGTACAGTATCAAAAGCCTTCCGGAAATCCAGAAATATGGAATCGATTTGAGATCCCTTGTCGATGGCACTTAACACTTCATGTGAATAAAGGGCAAGCTGTGTTTCGCAAGAGCGATACTTTCTGAATCCGTGCTGACTATTGGTTAATAGGTCGTTCTCTTCGAGGTAGTACATAATATTCGAACAAAGTATATGTTCCAAAATCCTACTGCAAATCGACGTCAATGAGATAGGCCTGTAATTTTGGGGATCATTCCTATTGCCTTTCTTGAATATTGGAGTAATTTGGGCAACTTTCCAGTCTTTGGCTACGGATCTTTCGCTGAGTGATCGGTTGTAAATTATAGCTAAGTACGGAGCTATTTCATCAGCATACTCTGAGAGGAATCTAGTTGGTATACAATCTGGCCCGGAAGATTTATTTTTGTTTAGTGACTTAAGTTGTTTTACTACTCCAGGAACATCTACTTCTAAGTTTCGCATGCTGGCAGCTGTTCTTGGATTGAATACTGGAGTGTTCACTTCGTCTTCTTTGGTGAAAGAATTTCGGAAAGCCGTGTTTAGTAATTCTGCCTTAGCAGTACTGTCGTCGGTAGTATTACCATTGCTATCGCGTAGTGAAGGTATTGTTTGTGTTTTGCCGCTAGCGTACTTCACATATGACCAGAATTTCTTTGGATTTTCTGCAAGATTACGAGACAGGATTTCGTTGTGGAAACAACTATAAGATTCTCGCATTGAAGTCCGCGATAGGTTGCGAGTTTCAGTAAAAGATTGCCAGTCTTGCGGATTCTGTGTCTTTTTAAATTTTGCATGCGTTTTCCTTTGTTTCTGCAACAGTGATCTGACCTGTTTTGTGTACCACGGGGGGTCAGCCCCCTCTTTTATTAATTTATTTGGTATAAATCTCTCGATTGCTACTGATATTATGTCTTTGAATGTAAGCCACAACTGATCTACACTCGCATTTTTAGTTTTGAAGGACTGGAGACTATCAGTCAGGAAAGCGTGAAGCGAATTTTTATCTGCTTTATTGAATAGATATATTTTTCGTTTATTTTTGGTGCATTTGGGAATTTCGATATTCAGTCTCGCTACTACAACTCGATGTTCGCTAATCCCTGTATCTGTTTTGATGCTCTTTACTATCTCGGGATTATTTGTTGCTAGGAGATCAAGAGTATTTTCGCAACCACGTACTATTCTAGTGGGTTCATGAACTAACTGTTCGAAGTAGTTCTCAGAAAAAGCATTCAGAACTAGTTCGGACGATATTTTATATTTGCCCCCGGTTTTGAATACGTAATTATGCCAACATATCGAGGGTAAATTAAAGTCGCCACCGATTATAAAAGTATGCTTCGGATACCTATTTGAAATATGATTCAAGCTTTCTTTGAACATTTCTGCAACCGCATCGTCTGAGTCAGGGGGCCGATAAAAAGATCCAATTATTAATTTATTTCGGTGGTCAGGTATAACCTCTACCCAGACCAATTCACAGGAAGTATCTGCCTCAATTTCGTTGCAGGATAAACCGTTTGTAACAGCAATAAACACGCCACCCCCTGTTTTATTTATTCTATCCTTTCTGAAGACCATTTGGCCCTTTGAAAAAATTTCGGCCGAATTTATCTCAGGCGTCAGCCAGCTTTCAGAACCTATAACGATTTGTGCCTCAGTACTTTCTATCAGCGATTGGAGCTCTGGAATTTTCCCAACACAGCTACGACAATTTACAACTGTTACACCAATGGTTTTTATGTCTACTTTCTTCCCGTGTCTGACCTGCCCCCTTTGAGACTGAAACCCATTTTGTGTATTCCCGAGGCCATCTAACCTAAAAAACCGCCCAGTCCACGCCACACAGCCCCCGCTACCCGTGTAGCCGCTTCCTGAGTGTAGTGGCTATTGTTTCCAATTAAATTGACATTCTTTGTTAGGAACAGGGGACTGATGACCCAGTAGTTTGGTCCCCTTTAAATAACAACAACAACAACAGCTACGTAACTAATTTCTCAGATCTGGTCTCTGGAATAGAACAGGTAGACTGCTTAAAATTGCTAAACTGCTTACAGCTAGCTATCTGCTGATAATCTGCTCAGAAAGGTAACTGAGTAGGTTTTATTTTTTATTTTTGCCACTGCACTTTTGAATGGCGCACACTATCGTTTTCAGGTATTTAGTTACATAGGATGTTATTAGCATAGAACTAAGCCGCATTTCCACAGTAGCAGACCAAGAGCAAGGCTGAATATGTTGCGTCTTTCTGTCTGCTACTGTGATGGCGTGTACTATTGAAATAATTAATGGCAGTAAAGAAAAATATTGATCAGAAAATAGGTGTACTAATTGGAAGTCAAACTTGAAGTCTTGGTGGAAGTATGCAGCCATGATTATCAATGTAAGCAGAATGAATTTAAAATAACCGCTGCCGCTTGCCACTGGCAAGATAAACGTCCAGGTGGCGGTAGGTTTTCTACTGTGCCTGTGCTAACGCCTTTCAAGCAAAGCCCATCATCAGAGCACCTAATAAAAAAATAATACAACACCATGAACGCAAATTACAGTACAAACAAATTAACAGAAAAGTAAAAGCAAAATATCATCGCAATTTACTAAAATAGTACATACCGTGCAAGAAAGTTAAAACTTGAAAAGCATGAAATGGCCATTTAATAAAGACCATCTATAATGCAAGTGCACGTTCTTTATCAATTTGCGGACGTCTAGTGCTATTCCTATTCTAATACAGAAAATTGACTCTAAATAATGAGAAGTGTGAAGTCGTCCACATGAGTACGAAAAGAAATCCGTTAAACTTTTTTTACAAGATAAATCAATCAAATGTGAAGGCCGTAAACTCCACAAAATACCTAGGAATTACTATTACTTCAGACTTAAATTGGAAAGAACACGTAGATAATATAATGGGAAAGGCGAACCAGAGACTGCGTTTTATTGGCACAATCCTTAAAACAACAACGGATGGGAATCATTACAACAACGGCGCTTATCGCTGCGACGTAGGCTACTTGCGAGACTCCAATCGCCTACATTCTCCTCCGAATGTGAAAATATATTGTTGACTCCCACTTACATAGGTAGAAATGATCATCGGAATAAAATACGAGAAATCAGAGCTCGAACAGAGAGATTCAGGTGTTCTTTATTCCCGTGCGCTATTCGAGAATGGAATGGGAGATAAATATTATAATTGTGGTTCGGTGAACCCTCTGCCAGGCACTTAATGTGATTTGCAGAGTATCCCGTGCAGCGCGGCGCCATGCATTAGATGGGAGCACATCTACAATGACAGAAAAACAAACGTATACATCAGTAGGTCAAATGAAACCAAATAAATACAGAAAGGGAGAATTTTTTAAAATAAAGTTTATAGAAGTACGACGTAATTGTTACTTTTAATTCATTTTTATATCATGTTATATTGGGCGATTAAAGCCAGTAGAAGTGAGAGGCGCTGTGTACGATGAACATGTGCTGGAAAGCACCTTCTCTTCATGGGACTAGTAAAGTTACTAATAAAAAATTAAAAGGTAAAATGTAAAGAAAGAAGGCCAAAAACGGAATGTAGGTTTAAATGGGGGTCAGTGATGAATGCATAAACCTCAACATCCTATATGTCATTGTCCACTAACAAGTTGTGTAAGAAAGGTTAGCTGACCTCTAGCGCATGCACATTTTACACAGGGCTACTTACATCTATTCGTTTTAATCACCCCATATAACATTGATAATAGTAATAATTACGTCTTACATCTACCAATATTTATGTTACATTTATTCTCTTCTGTATATTCTTCGGTTTATTTTACCTGCTGACGTATACAGTTGTAGAGGTGATGCCCTCTAATGACTTAGCGGCGCTGCAATTTTTGTATCATTAAACTACCAGCACTCGACGTGATAAATCACGTACAGTAATTTCAGTACTGCATTATAGGTGGTCTTTATCAAATGACCATTACATGCTTTTCAAGATTTAATTTTCATGGCAGTTAGAATTTTTGTAAATTGCTGTGATATTTTGTTTTTACATTTCCGTTAATCTGTTTGTACTGCAATGTGTGTTCAGTGTGTTGTATTATTTTAGACTAGCTTAAACCCGCGGCTCCGATCCCGTGTTTGTTGATTATGATAGATAAGCTATCTTTCAGAAGTGTGCTATGAAACTCGTTTTGAAGGAACTGAAAAAAATATTCCTATCACATTGCATAAGTCTATGTACAGTAAAATAACAAATGATGGTCGCAGTACAGATGATATGCAATGCATAATGGCAATGGGTAGAAAAGCGTTCTTGAAAAAGAGAAATTTGTTAACATCGAATATTGATTTAAACCTAAGGAAGTCCTTTCTGAAAGCATTTGTATGGATTGTTGCCTTGTATGGGAGTGAAACATGGACGATAAACAGTGCGGACAGGAAGAGGATTGAGGCTTTTGAAATGTGGTGCTACAGAAGAATGCTGAAGATTAGGTGAGTGGACCGCGTAACTAATGAGGAGGCACTGAACAGAATTGGGGAGAAAAGAAATTTCTGGCATACCTTGACTAAAAGAAGGGATAGATTTGGAGGACACATTCTTAGACATCAAGGAATTGTGAATTTAGCGTTATAGGGAAGTGTGTGGGGTAAAAACCGCAGAGGAAGACCAAGAGATGGATACAGTAAGCAGATTCAGACAGATGTAGGTTGCCGTTCTTATATGCAGATGAAGAGGCTTGCTCAGGATAGGGTATTGTGGAGAGCTGCATCAAACCAGTCTCCGGACTGAAGACCACAACGACAAGTCTATGTACTTACCGTTTATCAGGAAAGTAAGTAGTGTAGATCAAATCACACGTAAAATGCACTCGTTTCGAAGAATCCAATCAGGAAATTCAACAATAATGATTCTAATAATACCACAGATCGATCACTTGATGTAATGCGCGAAACATCAAATCGATTTTTTTAAAGAGATGTATTAAAAGAAATTTCTTTTTTACTGCTTTATTTATTTACTTATTCTTGTTGTTGTTATGGTCTTCAGTCCGGAGACTGGTTTGATGCAGCTCTCCACCCTACTCTATCCTGAGCAAGCCTTTTCATCTCCTCATAAGAACGGCAACCCACATCCACTTGAATCTGCTTACTATACGCGTCTCTTGGTCTCCCTCTGCGATTTTTACCCCACACACTTCCCTCCAATGCTAAATTTACGATTCCCCGATGTCTAAGAATGTGTCCTACCAAGCGATCCCTCCTTTTAGTCAGGGTATGCCAAAAATTCCTTTTCTCACCAATTCTGTTCAGTAACTCTTCATTAGTTATGCGATCTACCCACCTAATCTTCAGCATTCTTCTGTAGCACCACATTTCAAAAGCCTCTATTCTCTTCCTCTCCGCACTGCTTATCGTCCATGTTTCACTCCCGTACAAAACAACACTCCACACAAATGCCTTCAGAAAGGACTTCCTTACCCTTAAATTAATATTCGATGTTAGCAAATTTCTCTTTTTCAAAAATGCTTTTCTTCCCATTGCCATTCTGCATTTTATATCCTCTGTACTGCGACCATCGCATGTTATTTTACTACCCAAGTAACAAAACTCATCTACCACCTTCATTGTTTCGTTACCTAATCTAATTCCTTCAGCATCGCCTGATTTTATAAGACCGCATTCTATTATTTTTGTTTTGCTCTTGTTAATGTTCATTTTATACGCTCTCTTCAACACACTGTCCATTCCATTCAACTGCTCTTCCAGGTCCTTTGCTGTCTCTGACAGAATTACAATGTCATCAGCAAAACGCAATGTTTTTATTTCTTCCCCCTGAACTTTAATCCCTATTCCAAATTTTTCCTTGCTTTCCTTCACCGCCTGCTCGATGTACAAATTGAATAAGATCGGAGAAAGGCTACAACCCTGTCTTACTCCCTTCCCAACTGATGCTTCCCTTTCATGCCCTTCGAGTCTAATAATTGCAGTCTGGCTTTTGTACAAATTGTAAATAACTCTCCTTTCCCTGTATTTTACCCCTGTTGACTTCAGAATTTGAAAGAGTGTATTCCAGTCAACACTGTCAAATGCTTTCTCCAAATCTACAAAAGCTAAAAATGTAGGTTTGCCTTTCCTTAATCTATCTTCTAAGATAAGACGTAAAGTGAGTATTGGCTCCCGGGTACCTATGTTCCTCCTGAATCCAAACTGATCTTCCCCGAGGTCAGCTTCTACCAGCTTTTCCATTCTCCTGTAGATAATTCGTGTTAAAATTTTGCAACCATGACTTATCAAACTGATGGTTCTGTAATTATCACACATGTCTGCGCCTGATTTCTTTGGAATGGGGATTATAACATTTTTTTAAAGTCTGAGGGCATTTCGTCTGTCTCATACATCCTACACACCAGTTCAAATAGTCTTGTCATGGCTGGCTCTCCCAGAGACTTTAGTAGCTCTGAGGGTATGTCATCTACTCCTGGGGCCTTGTTCCGACCTAGGTCTCTCAAGGCTCTGTCAAATTAATCTCTCAGAATACTATCTTCTATTTCATCTTGATTTACTTCCTCTTCCCTTCCTAAAACATCGTTTCTAAGTTCATTTCCTTTGTATAGCTGTTCTATGTACTCTTTCCACCTTTCAGCTTTCCCTTCTTTGCTGAGAACTGGTTTCCCATCTGAGTTCTTGATATTCATGGAGTTGCTTTTCTTGTCCCCAAATGTCTCTTTTATTTTCCTGTAGGCGGTATCTACTTTTCCCCTTCTTATACATTCTTCTACAGATCATGAATACGACACTTCGTAATGATGTGGAACGTGTCAGTATAATAAAAGGTGCCTGCACAAGATATTACATTACACAGAATGTTATACAACACAAATACATTTCGTACTATTTTTTTTCTTTTTATTATTATTTTTACTTTTTTATTTTTGGTTTTTAGTTCTACTAATTCATATCTAAAAATTCATGTATTGAGTAGAAGGAGTTGTCATTCATGCTTTTAATTTGTAAATGCTAGTTAGCTATCTGTCAGGTTTTGATGCTGTTTGATAGGTGACCGAAGACTTTTGTGGCAGCATAATTCATCCCTTTATGTGCCAAAGTGAGATTTAATCCTGCGTAGTAATATCATCATTTCTCATGTTGTTGTACCTGTGCACACTGCTATTACTTTTGTACTGGGTTTGCCGCGGCAGATTAGCCATGCGCAATGCGCACGGCCGTCGCCATCTGGGGTTCGGGTCCCCTCTCAGGCATGGGTGTCTGTGTTGTCCTTAGGTTAGTTTAAATCGTTTCCAAGCTACGGACTAATAATCAAGCAGTTGAGTCCGATAGATTTACAAACATGTAAACATCTGTGTGAACTGGATTGGATTATTACCAACAAATATCATCAGTATACTCTGAAGTAACTGTTAGGATATCTAAATCGTTAAATAGGTGTCTCCAGGATGATCTTGGGTCCGCTCCAGCACTTATTCTGATTACACGATTTTGTTCAATGAATACTTTTTTACTCAATGGTGAATTACCTCAGAATATGATGCCATACGAAAGCAGTAAATGAAAATAGGCGAAGGAAACTAATTTACTGAGATTCTTATCGCCAAACTTTGCAAAAACCATAATAGGATACGTAGCTGAACCCAAACGTTTTAGCAGGCACTCAATGTGTTCCTTCAAGTTTAATCTCTCATCAATTTACACATCTAAAAATTTTGAAAAACTCTGGTTTCCCTTCAAAAGGAACGAATAATTTTGAAAATTCTACCTTAGCTACAGACTTCAGTTCAAAGTCTATATTTATCACTGGAGTTGTGCCATTTACTGTACGGAACGGTATATGCTTTGTTTTATCAAAAGTTACTGAGAGTTCGTTTGGTTAGAACAACTTAATAATTTTGTGAAAGACGTTATTTACGATTACATCAGTTAGTTCTCGATTTTTGGATGTTATTACTATATTTGTATCATCAGAAAAAAGAACTAACCTTCATCAATGTAGAATGGCAAGTCATTAATGTATATAAGAGATGAGAGACCACCGCTTCATATTAACAACTTACTGTCTTTCGTTGTTTACTATCAGTTCTATAACTCAAATACTACAATTGTATATGTTACATTTGATGTTTGATGTTGTAAGTTTAGGGAATCGTGACCCCGCAAGTTAAGTCCCATGAGCTTTACATACATTTAAACATTTTAACTATTTTACAATCTACTGGAGTTTCGACCATTGAGGTGATCATGTCTTCCAGTAATTGTAACGTTAAAAACTGTAATTTCTGTATATAGTATTTTGTACCGTAGACAAACGGTAATACAGTAGTCTAATCGTGCGTTACGTGCAAAGTATCTCCAAACTCGGCCACGTATACATTGTACTAATATTGACTGCGTTGCTCAAAGTCAGGTCAGTTTCTAATGCGATTGCGCAGTGATGAGCGCGCGGCGGTCGCGCTGTCACCGGCCGAGACTGCGAGAGCGCTCGAGCGCCCGGCAGCGCTCGACACTCCCGCCGGTAACCGACAGCCGGAGGGCGACCGGCCACACGGGGCACTAGACGGCCGCAGCCGTGCCGCAGCGTGCGCCTACCCCAGCCGTCGAGCAGCGGCACCAAACGGGAAACGCTCGAGCGGTTGTTTTCATCGAAATGCAGAGCTCTACTCTTTATGTCTTGTGGTTCAGACGTGATAAAAGTACACCGAACAGACATTCACATTTATAGATATAGATTACGTGCTCTGAAGACGTGCTTTGCCTGAAACGCGTTAGCACAAGTGTAATAATGAAACTGTCACCATCTGTATGTTTTTATCGCCAGCGGCCTACCAGCTTTTTTAAAATTCATTCTAATTATAAAAATAGCAGTTGTAGCCCTTGAACAAATGATCAAAACTGCGAAACGACTGAAATTCAACAGATAGTCGTTCAAACACACCACATATCAAGTTTCCACGAACACTAAGTAATTTATTGGCTTCTACCGACATTTTTTTCCTGTTAGCTAAAGGTTAAATACCTTGTTATGAGTCTCCTTAACTTCGAAAACAATCTCTGAGTCACAAAAACAGGTTTCTACACCGATACGTATTATTACAACTGATTTTCTTATAGCCTAAACAACTGTATTGATCACTGAGGTCCAGTTACAAAGTACGAGGCGCGTCCAGAAAGTAAGTTCCGTTTGGTACAGATACAGAAAAAAATGTTGATTGTACAAAAATCTACAACTGTTAAACTACTTTTCTACATAGCTTCCGAAATTTTGTAGGTAATTGTCATAGCATGGCACAAGGTTTTGTGTGCCTTTTTCATAGAATGTTGCCGCCTGTGTATTCAACCATGTGGTAACATGTTCTTTCAGCTCGTCATCATCGTTGAAGTGTTGTCCACCGAGGACAGATTTTAGGTGTAAGAAGAGGATTACTGTCAAAAGATTTTTTTCCCACGATAATGCCTGACCTCACACACCGAATGTGACCAAACAATTCTTACGGAAATTTCAACGGGACCTGTTTGATCATCCTCCATACAGCTCGGATCTCTCTCCTAGCGACTTTCATCTCATATTACACCTAAAACCTGTCCTTGGAGGTCAACATTTCAACGATGATAAAGAGCTGTTACCACATGGTTGAATACACAGGCGAAGGATGCATGAAAAAACTTGTGGCACGCTATGACAAGTGTCTAAAAAATTTCGGCAGTTATGTGGAAAAGTAGTTTAAGAGTTATAGAATTTTGTGCAATAAAAATTTCTTCTGTATCTGTGTACAATTTCATTTTATTACCAAACAGACCTTACTTTCTGGGCGCGTCTTGTAAAGTAAAATTAATTTGGTACAGAGTCATATCCAGTCGCTGGTTATAATTATCAGAAATTGCGAACAATGTTTTCCCTCAAAAGAAGTCATACGCGACCTCTCATCAGGCTTTAAAGAGTGGGATACTGCTCGTAAAGGACAGAAGAATTAGCAGTGATATATGGCATGAAGATGCAGAAGCTTGTTTGCTTGGTTATTTGGGATAGGGGGGACCAAACTGCTAGGTCATCAATCCTCCGGTGGAGAGGGCAAGGGTAGGAAAGGAGGGAAAGGGAAAATAAATGCCTTCCCGCGAGGAAAGCAGGAAGAAATACTGCACTACTGCGGGTCACCGTAGCCGCCTCGCACGTACTCAGTAAAGATCCGTGAGCCCACTGGAGAGGGTGCAGAAGGCATATGGCATGTAACTGAATGAAGTGTCGGCATAATCTCGTCTCTTGAGCAAGATTCCATGTTAGTCTCTCATACGGATTTCCGGAAAGGGACTTCCAAATGGAGGTAAGCACAAGAATAAAACAGATTGGAAGTTTGAACACAGTAGAAAAACTAGAAAATCTGAAAAATACTAATAATCGATTGGGAACCAATGAGGTGAAATGGAAAGATGATCAGAATTTCTGGTCACTCGAATAAAGGGTGATATCAACGGCAGCAGCAGAGAATCGCATACCGAAGCAGCATTCAAAGTGAATAGCAAAATACGGCAAGGGGTGAGTTACTATGAATAGTCCGGTGTTAGGGGTGTTCTCATCGGCGTTGGTACACTTACTGAAAAAGATGAAGAGAAGGTGTGTGAGGCTACTGAACGCATACTTCAATTTAAAACAGCGGGGGAGACGACGGAGAACATATTATTTAAAAGGCATGTTTATCATACGTGGGGTTTAGAATGATTGCAGAAGAGGCGACGTTGTCCCTACGAAAACAAGGATTAGTCTCTTGGAAGTAGGAATGATAAGCAGATGTGAACATTTTCAGGAAATCCTCAGCACCGAATAGCAGATGTTAAGCGGAGCAGATAAGGGATGATTAAAAGATGAGGTGAAGAAATCGAAACAATAAAGCCACTGAGGGTGTAATTTCATTATTTTATTTTAATAAATTCAACAACCAGCCACTTTTTAATTTTTTCTTATTATTTAGCCAAATGGGCCTCGGGATTTTACGCATCTTCATTTGGGTGTAATTACAGTTTCGTTTCAATACGTAGATGTCGACATCAGTTTGGATGATGCAGATAGCACAAAATAAGGAATTCTTACTTTTTTCAATTTCGCACGTTTAATGTTCTGAAAGTAGTAAAATTTAGCAAAAACGGAAAGCGATTTTTTGTATGAATAAAGTTGTAAGAGCATCACTTGAGTACAGCTTGACAGGACAAGGTTTGTATGAAATACATTTTTTGGAAAATCTACAGGAAAATTATAAAATTTGAGAAAAATTGAAAGTGCGTTCTTCAATGTGTTTTTGATTTACTTCAGCATTATGACTATTCGCACGACGGAGAGGGGTAATTCTTTTTTGTTTTTTTGTTTTGTTCATTATGGTCTTGGGAAACTTTTCTGTAAACAATCAATAAATACATAAATAAAAATAGTAACACTTACAAAGGAAAGTCGAAAAATTCGAACCAATTTCCATTTTCAATGTGTTTCTAAATGTTCTCAACACTGTAAGTTGAGAACCGTTCCCCCCATTCCGATAAAATTTTTATTATTTGACGTTCAACGAAAGATGAATGTTCTTATGAACTAAAAATTTGCGAAAGTTACCTGGAAATTTGAAAATTCACGAGAAACTGAAAGAGCTTTTTTCAGTGGGATATCAATATAATTCCTCTGATTGCGATAAAGGTTGCATATTTGACGTTCAAGGCAAGAGGAACGTTCTTATGAAATAAAAATTTGGAAAAGTATCCCCGAAAATTGGAACATTTAGAAAAAATAGAAAGATATGTTTCTATAAGATATCAGTACCATTCATCTGATTACGACAAAGTTTTTCCATATTTTATTACCGTTTGAATCTTCCCTGAACTTCCACGAATGAGACATAAATATTATCCTGGACATGTGTGCGTGATTTGCCCACTTTTTCCGCCAACTATCAAGGCGAAGACTATCTGATGATGCCTTTATAAAGTTACTGGATTTAAATTAATACGGTTTATTTTATGAGTAAATGATAAGAAGTTCACCGTGTCATCGAGTAAGTGATATTTATCTTGTGTAAAAAAAGTATTTTGTTAATCTACGATTTTCAAAATCATATTAAATAACCAGACATTGTCATACATCAGTCTCTATATATTTTTGTCACGATTTTAATGTTCATAAACCACAGCAGAAAACCTAGTAACATATAACTCTGACCATTGTAAACAAAAAGCTGTCGGTCGACAACACAGCGGATAGTACAGTGTGTTGCAGCGTCGCTAAATGCCTGCGGTCCACTCAGCGCGCCACGCCAGTATAAAACGAGCGATAAGTCGCTTCAGGGTACTTAGGCCATCGAGGGCACCCGAAGTCTCGGTACCTCTTTGCCTGCTTTGCGCGCCGGCCAGTAGGAAGACAGTTCCACGGAGTCTTGCAGTTCGACAGTTATGATCTAGGAGTTCCATCAACGAGAGCGGTCCTCTTAGAACAAGGCAGAACAAAAAAATGTTCAAATGTTTGTAAAGTCTATGGGACTTAACTACGGGGTCATCAGTCCCTAAACTTACAAACTACTTATGAACTACTTACGAACTAGGACGGCACAAATATCCATGCCCGAGGGGGGATTCGAACCCCCGACCGTAGTGGCCGTGAAGACCGTGACTGGAGCGCCTTAGTCTCCTCGTCCACCGCGGCCGGCAAGGCAGAACAGTACCATCACCAGATGTCGTGGTATTACATTGCAGAACTGTATTTGTCAGGAAGAAATTGTACCACCACAAGCATATCAAAAATAAGTATTTATTTCATGCTGTAATAAAGTTCGTTTGGACTGAATCAGTTCTTTTAGCCACTGACCCATGTCCACATCACTGTTCTCCTCCTCCCCCTACAGCATCCAGGAGACACAACACAGTGACTATGTGCAAATTACCAGATACAAAAACTGTTTGTGCTGCTACATCAAGTAGAAAACCGAAGAAGCAACATGCGGAGGAGATTGTAACTACTGTCGAGCATGGAATTTCGTAAAATTGAACGTGTGAAACTGACGAAAATAAAATAAAAATTCGTTATTTTTCACAGGCCGTCTGCAGCTTCCAAACTAATGTTGACATCCACATACTGAAACAAAACTGTAAACACGCCAACTGAAGGTGGGTGAAGTCCCGAAATAGCCTTTTGGTTAAAAAGTGGCTAATTGCTGAATTTATTATACTAAATATCCATAGCAACGGAACTCGACAATCCAATAAAAATGGATAAATTATTGAGGGTGTAATATACGAGGTATGTCCAAAAAGTAAGTTCCGTTTTGTTATATAAAACAAACGTGTACAGATGCAGAAAAATATGTATTGTACAAAAATATACAACTATTAAACTACTTTTCTACATAGCTTCCGAAATTGTGTAGACATTTGTCATAGCGTGGCAGAAGCCTTTGTATGCATTCTTCATAGAAGGTTGCCGCCTGTGTATTGAACCATGTGGTAACATGTTCTTTCAGCTCGTCATCATCGCTGAAGTGTTGACCACCATGGACAGGTTTTAGGTGTAAGAAGAAAGTCGCTAGGAGCGAGACTGTACGGAGGATGATCCAACATGTCCCAGTGAAATTCCCGCAAGAGTTGTTTGGTCACATTCGCCTTGTGAGGTCGGGCGGCAACGTGAAGGGAAGAAGAAGACTCCTTTCATCTCTTCTTACACCTAAAATCTGCCCTTGGTGGTCAACACTTCAACGATGATGAGCTGAAAGAACATGTTTCCCACAGGGTTGAATACACAGGCGACAACCTTCTATGAAGAAGGCACACAAAATATTGTCCCACGCTATGACAAGTGCCTACAAAATTTCGGAAGTTATGTAGAAAAGTAGTTGAACAGTTGCAGATTTTTATACAATAAGTAATTTTTTTCTGTATCTGTTCACGTTTGGTTTATATAAGCAAAAGGAACTTACTTTGTGGACATACCTCGTATATAAAGCGGATAGAAAATAGATGGAACATTGTGAAAACTGACAATAGAAATTATCAATACTATTACCTTTGATTTAAAGATAAATGGCTTGATGATTTAAGTACAATAACCTAGCATTTTCAATGGATGGAAATAAATTCGAACCAATAAAGAGGTGTCAGCGTCATACGAGTATGCTATGGATGTGACGCAGGGAAACTCTTGCTTTAAAGCAAGGAATTTGAAATAGCCTGCGGTGGTCGTTGAACGGGAGAAAGTGTTAAGAGGTGCCATCACAGGCGGACGCGAGGTGTTCGGAAATAGACTTGGCCGCAGGACAGACACATCGGCCGCGCGCAGAACTCGACTACTGCGGGAGACAGGGGGACCAGCTGACGTCACAGTGACGTCACGGCAGGCACGCGCAGCGGGCGACCGGCCATTCAAGTGGCGCCAAGGGTCCTGCCACTACAAGCGATAGCCACAACACAGTACCCTCTAACATTTACCACAAACGAAGGGGCTGACACGGCACTACTGTACTACTGCGTCAATCCTCTCAAATTTTTCTCCTATCACTTTCAGACTGTAATATTTGATTCTATTATTTTTTTCTTAAGATATGTTTTCCACTGACGTAACCTCAGCGATTGGCAAGAAATAATTTATATATATGTATATATATATATATATATATATATATATATAGGATAGTAACTCAATTATTATACGCAATTTAGTTATATTTTTGTTTATGTTGGTAGTACTGTCGCTTTACGTTTGTGACGCATGCTTTGTTTATTTGTTATTATATATTTGCAATTTCCAAGTTGCTACGTTAGTTTCGTTGTCGCTGCCGTGCTGTTAATCATGGCTGCTCCGCTGTCTATCTGCACCAAAGAAGAGCAACGTTCAGTGGTACGTTTTTTGTGGGCGGAAGGTGTATCAGGGGCCGAAATTCATAGCAGACTTTCAGTACAGTACGGGAGCAGTGTTTTGCCACAACGAAGTGTGCACGAGTGGATTGAAAAATTCCGAAATGGTCGCACGAGTGTTAAGCAAGATGAAGGAGCCGGACGATCGTTTACCGCCACAAATGAAGAAACCATTGAGCGATCACGTGAAATGATTCTCTTGGACAGACGATTAACTATTGATGAAATGGCTCATCGTCTTCAAATTAGTCAAGGTTCTCAAACTTCCTGGCAGATTTAAATTGTGTGCCGGGACCGGGACTCGAACCTGAGACTTTTGCCTTTCGCGGGCAAGCGCTCTACCGACTGAGCTAGCCCGACACGACTCACAATGCCGCCTCACTACTTTACTACCTCCAGTACCTCGCCTTTCATTCTAGTCATGGTTGTGCCTACGAAATTATTCACAACAGACTTGGGTTTCGTAAAATTTCGGCAAGATGGGTTCCAAAACAATTCACATAGTTGCATAAGCAAACGCGCCTCGACATCTGCAAAAAACATTTAGATCGCTTTGGTAACGAAGGGGGCAACTTCTTAGACAGAATCATTACTGGTGACGAAACATGGATCCATCATTACGAGCCGGAGAGTAAACGGCAGAGTATGGAATGGAAACATCCAAATTCGCCGTGCAAGAAAAAGTTCAGGACCAAACCGTCCGCAGGAAAAGTGATGCTTACGGTTTTTTGGGATGCGCGAGATCCTGTACTGGAACATTATGGTGAAAGGGGCACAACAGTAAACAGTGTACGTTACAGTGAGATGCTTACTGACAGGCTAAAGCCTGCAATTCGAAGCAAACGCCGAGGATTGCTGTCAGAAAGTGTTGTGTTGTTGCACGACAATGCCCGTCCGCATACTGCTGTCCACACTGCTGAAACGCTCCAGAAACTCAAATTCGAAGTACTGGATCATCCTCCATATAGTCCCGATCTTGCCCCTTCTGACTATCACTTGTTTGGTCCACTCAAACAGGCATTAAGGGGCCGTCGATTTGACTTGGACGAAGCAGTGAAGGAAGCGGTGCATTCCTGGCTCGCAGGTCAATGGAAAACCTTCTTTTATGAGGGCATAAGGAAGCTGGTAGAGCGATGGACGAAGTACATTGAAAAGCAAGGAGACGTTGTTGGAAAATGATGTTCTTGTAAGTTTCGTATTTTATTACAATAAAATTCTATAACTACTTTGCGAATAATAATTGGCTAAGGGCCAGCCAATTATTATTATGTTAATTATTGTTGAATCATATATATATATATATATATATATATATATATATATATATATATATATATATATATATGATTCAACAACTTACTAGAATGGAGCAGCACCATGAGCAAAATGGGGTATGAAATATAAAAATATAATTAATTTATCCGTACTAGAAAAGTTCACAAGCCGGCCGCGGTGGCTGTGCGGTCTGCGGCGCGCCAGTCACGGTCTGCACGGCCGCTACAGTCGGGGGTTTGAATCCCCCCCCCCTCGGGCATGGATATTTGTGCCGTCCTTAGTACTAGCTAGTTCATAAGAAGTTTGTAAGTTTAGGGACTGATGACCCCGTAGTTAAGTCCCATAACCTATACAAACATTTGAACATTTCATTGAAAGTTCACAAGATGGCGGCTGATCTATGTCCGTGTATTGTTCATGACCGTGCAAGTGCAAGTATGTTTTAAATCAAATTAGAGCAGGTTCGAATTTTTATTCGGTGCCGGATCCCCTTCAGAAGTTTACAGCAGGAATTCAACTAATGATACAGAGCAGTTTGCGTGCGAAGACGCTGGTTTGTACAGGTCTGAACTATACACGTCCATATACTTTTCAGCTTAAAAATACAGACATGAAATTTACAATTATTATATCAATGTGACAAGGGATGGATAAATAACTAACACCAAGACTGAGCTTCTGATTTTAACCCAGATGATTCTGACGTACTTCCAGAAGGATGGTGTTTCGTTTTTTTAAACATTTAAGGTAAATTGTTTCTTTTTTGCCCAAAACACTTTCTCTAACATCGGACTGTCATTTGAATGTTGATCATTGACATGCAATCTAACAATCTTTATTTTAGCACGTTATTCTATGTTACTAACGTTTGAATATATGCAACGTATGAGGTAACTCATGATTTTGGTGTGTAAGTACTTACACATCAAGTTTATTTTTATTATTCAGAAACATATGGATGGTATTACGATTAAAATGTCATATCTAACATATAATATTATCATTTTCATTTCCACTTCGTTCCACAAAGACGGATTACTACGCCGAGACTAAGGGTACAATTCGTGTAAAATCAATGTTGCAACATTTGTACGATCTATTATATATGCAATAAATTATCTTTTAAGCCAGAAGTAACTTTAAAAAAATTCAGGAACATCTGGGTTAAGGAATATATTAATGGAATATTGTTACGTACTGACAAAGCTAGCGAGAATACTACCGACCATTTCCAATACAGAAACAGAAGAAGAGATATAGATGACAATAGGCATTTGTTTCTATGAATAAAACATATTAATGATCACAGATGATACAAAATCAAATGTTTAAATGTTTGTTAAGCTTATGGGACTTAACTACGGGGTCATCAGTCCCTAAACTTACAAACTACTTACGAACTAAACTAATAAGGATATCAACGCCCTTTCAACAAGTCTTTATCATGAAAATCTAGCATTAGACCCAACACGCGCAATTGTGCATGTGCTAATGGTTCAAATTATACCTCGAATAAATTTAAAAAAATCAAAAACAGATATTACGTAAAATGATCTATCTACAGTAGATCAATATCATGAAAATGAACGAAACTACATTTATATAACAAGAATATAGACAAACCTTGAAATGTGCGCAAACATGGAAGTAAAACACGTTGCGCACGTTACCACATTCCTTCCACGATTTTGTGATGCAGGCCTGATCTTCCTAGCGTGAATCACAGAGAAATGAAGCGAGCAACACCAGACCCGTACAATTATGCGTGCAGGGCCTGAAAAGGTCCTCTCACGGGACGTGTAAACGCCCGTCGACGAGGAACTGGTGACGTCACAGCGTGGAACTCCACATTTCAGCGTTAAATGAAGGATTGGTCTTGTTAGATTTTTGCCTTGTGGTGTGGAACGTGACCAATGAAATGCGACTTTGATTTCACGTGACAAGCAGCACGTTTGAGTCGCTATATTGCAAACATAATTTCGTATGTCGTGCATTCTTTCATTGTAGCAAAAAATGTACGAATGTGAGCTTTGTAGAGCGTCAGAAAATTTAGCGTGTGGTCACCGAAGCAATGTCTGTCTTAACTGATGCGGCAAAGAAGGCACTATTTGTGAAACACTAAAAATTATTACAACAAACATTATTGAGATGAAGCGTTGTCCTGCATGTATAAAAAAGTTAAATCTGTTGGACAGAACGTATTATCTCTGAGGAAATGCAAAACTAAATTTTTAAATATGTGGAATACGTCCAACGTGGAAAATAGAAAAAATTAGAGGGAGTAAGACACATGAATCTGGAGCAGATGTATTTCACTGGTGATTTTTGAAGTGATTTGCGAACATAATTTGTTGCGAACATATTTTTTTAGCTCTCACCTACATAGGGAGACATGATAATTGTAATAAAATAAGAGCAATCAGATCGTAAACGAAAAGATTTAGCTGTTCCTTTTCCCGCGCGCTAACAGAGAAAGGAACGGTTGAGAAATATATTGAAAGCGGTTCGATGAACACACTGCCATTCACATAAACGTGATTTGCAGAGTGATTAAGTAGATGTACATGTTGTACATTTGATTATCATTAGTAACTGCTCTCAGATGTATGTAGACTCTATCCGAAATTTGGTTGAAATCGTTCCAGGAGTTTAGGAGGAGGTGAGGAGTTAACACACAAACATACATACAATCAGGGGCGTAGATGGGGGGGAGGGGGGGGTGAACGAGGGGATTCAATCCCGCCCCCAGAACCTTTTTATTTTTTTATTTTAATTTCCACTATTGCTGAAGATAAAAACTGAAAATAATTTGTGTAATGACTATGAGAGTTAGATTGAAAACTTTGCCAACAGAGAGAGGTACCAGGGTGTCGGTAAGTAAGAATCCATGCTTAGTTGAGCTTCGGCTTCTTACTTCTTGTTGGGACACTTTGTCTTGAATGTCTTGTGGGTGGCCTTCGTGAGGCATAGGCAAGCGGCGCGCACAACTTTCGCGACTGTCAATCTTGCCAATGAAATAAAATAAAAATAAATAAATAAATAAAGTTGCTCAGGTAACCATCAGTAACAATGAACAAGTATTGGATCCCAGCCAGAAACATGCTCCACAGAGAGTTTGAAGTACCACACGAGGCACCGTGTCTTATGTTTATTACTACTACCAACTTCAGTGATCTACTAACTTCAGTACTACAGTAGGCTGGCGAACTTGTAACACAGACAAATATATTTTTTAACGAATCATGTTCCCATCTTCTGCTTACAAGAAGCAACCTTACCTTTGTCCCACTACTGTAAATGCACACTAATAATCTCTAAAGTGTCATTTCGTCAAAGTACTATTACAAAGAAGCGACGGATGTCTACCATAGGAGGCGAACGTGTACTTTGTTAATAACTGTCGCCCCTCAGATTGCTCATATTCGTCAGCACCGCAACTTCGCTAAGGTAATTTGTGTTTCCAAAGACCGATTTGCAGGTGCTGAAACATATATATGTTATTTGTCTTAAGTCTTTCGATTTTTTACGATAGCTGGTAACTGACGACTTGAGCCAGATGTGGGAGTGCGGAAAGTATTTCTAATTTACAAATCCCTACAGTGATTACTTTTCTGAGAAAATTGGGCTTATTCTGTATGTAATGTTAAAATAATTTACGGGAATATAGTTGGGCAACGTCTTCGACAACAGCCAGTATTTCGGCAGGTGAACGCCGGTCATTTTCCAGGTATACCACTATACCAGAAAAGACCGCTCTTCATGTCTACAATCTTTTTCGATAACGCTTCATTCCTTTATCAAGTATTCACAATTTTTTGCAAATTAATAGAAAAAATAACAAGTTTGTTGTATGGAGGGGGGGGGGGGGCGTCACAGCTTTGGCACCTGTCAACTGTGGTGTCCTCAATATAGGTCTGGCTCTAAACAACCCCCCCCCCCCCTCCAGAGAAAAAAATTATCTACGCTCCTGCATACATTCCACCACTTTTATCATATTTATAGGTATGAAAATACCAGTTTCAAAAGTTGAACGTACATATACATGAATTAGAGTTCAAGCATTGACACAGAGACACTGTATAACCTAAACAGACAGTTTAGACTTTCCCGTGTCATGACGATGTAGTCCCCAGTCAAACAAAGTCGTTTGGGGAGTGAAGTGGAAGTTTCGATGAGGCACAGAAAAGTCAATCAATCGTATGAAGGCATCCATAGGCAAGATTCGTAAAAAATGAAGAAGGAAAGGAAGATTAGGATTGCAACTGTGGCAGACCTGTGACAGCGACGGTATTTGGCTGGGGGTAATTACCAGGAAAACGGCGAGGGCGTCAGATGGTCATTAGCCGCTATCGAATGTGGGTTAATGACACTGATGCCGCTAGACGTAACAATATTGGGCGTCGACGCCTCACGCAAGGTGTTGACGACGTAAGCTTGCAAAGTAGATAGCACGCCAGGCTGTACCATTACAGAGTATGTGGCAGAGCGGCGTGTTTGACGGACATCACGATACGCGCCAACAACGCGGTCCTTATCACTGGAGCTCACTGGAGTGCTACAGCAGGGTGCAAACGAAGAGGTTATCGTTCTGTTTGCCTAATGCTGGGGACACTGGAAATATTTGTGCAGTGGACGTTGGAAAGTTGTCTATGGACTTCGTAACAATAAGGAACAATTGCGGTAATTTGGTAAGCGTGTCAATTCGCGATATATCATGAAGTGCATTGGGCGCGTCGGCTTACAGTAGAACTTGGATTTGAAAAACACTGAAAGTGTTCGTACAAGTTACGTCACAGTTCGGGAAATCTCGGGAACTGTTCGTACATTCGATCACGACGTTATCTGGCGACGTCAGAATGTAATATTATCACGACTTTTAGTGATGAACCACAGACATTGCAGAGGTGGGGTGGCTTGCGTGCCTCAGCGATACAGATAGCCGTACCGTAGGTGCAACCACAGCGGAGGGGTATCTGAGGCAGGCCAGACAAACGTGTGGTTTCTGAAGAGGGGCAGCAGCCTTTTCAGGAGCAACAGTCTGGATAAAAGCTGTACGTGTGTTGTGTGGATGTTGAACCTATCGTTAGATCAGACAACAAATTGTTCCTTGACACAGCAATTTGGTTTAATTATGGCCCTGATACTGATGTATATGCTATAAAGTGAGAAACAGTGCATGAAACTGATTATGTGCGCAACGGATATTTTTAACAAAACAACTGTGACATGTAGCCTTTTGAAACAGACACTGACTATACTCAAAAATTTTGACTGCGAGAAATATATTAAAAAAACCACAAATCACTTTCTTAATGCTTGACTGTGAGAATTTTATGCAGATCAGTTTCTAATTATTGAAATTTAGTATCAATTTAGTATCATAGTCAATTAACTATCATTTACTATGGCACCAATAATGAAGTCCGTTCAACAATATTATTCACATCAATACTGCACTTTAAATCCACTAATAATTAATTATCAAATGAAGGAAGTAGGTTAATTTTCTAACTACGTAAATGAAACATAAAATAAAGTTTAAGTTACTTATTATTAATAATCAGCATTACATTACCTACATAATACAACTTCTGACTTGCTGGCAAAGCATCCTCTGCTCTACATCGGAGCCATACACACAACCCAACCGCTCTCTAAGCGAGCTGAACCACTAGTGCTACTCTCTCTCAGTGCGAGCTACAATGCTATGCAATACATGATCTTTGCCAAAGATGAAACTTCATAAAGGACACATATCGATACATACAGTAGAAGCGATATTATACATTTTCTTGCAAGCAAGTTACTCGATACAAAACAGGAGGCACAATATTGGACATTTTCTTACAAAATAATTTTTTTATGGACACGTTTCATGGATGATTGACTGAGCTGGCCTTGTAACATCAGCTAATGTGGATTTGCCACACAGCTACTGCGAACGGCTGAAAGCAAGGGGAAACTACAGCCGTTATCTTTCCCGAGGACATGCAGCTCTACTGTATGAACATATGATGATGGCATCCTCTCGGGCAAAATATTCCGGAGGTAAAATAGTCCCCCATTCGGATCTCCGGACGGGGACTACTCAGGAGGATGTGATCATCAGGAAAGACAATACTGGCATACAAAGCCAACACGGACAACAGTAGTACAGGTTTATATGCCAACTAGCTCTGCCGATGATGAGGAAATCGAAGAAATATATGAGGAGCTAAAGGAAATTATTCAGACAATTAAGGGAGAGGAAAACTTAATTGTTATGGGAGACTGGAATTCGGTAGTAGGACAAGAAAGGGAAGGGAAGATAGTAGGTGAATATGGTCTGGGCAAAAGGAATGAAAGAGGAAGCCGCCTGTTAGAATTTTGCACAGAACATAATTTAGTTATAACAAACACCTGGTTCAAGAATCACAAAAGAAGGTTGTATACGTGGAAGAGACCAGGAGACACCGGGAGATACCAGATATATTTTATAATGGTAAGACATAGATTTCGGAACCAGGTTTTACAGTGTAAGACATACCCAGGGGCAGATATAGACTCTGACCATAACTTGTTAGTTATGAACTGTAGACTGAAACTAAAGAAACTACAAAAAGGTAGGAAAATAAGGAGATGGGACCTGGATAAATTGAAGGAACCTGAGGTTCTTAAGAATTTCAGAGGGAGCTTTAGGCAACAACTGACAGAAAATGGGGAAAGTAAAACAGTAGAGGAGGAATGGGTAAAATTGAGAGATGAAATAGTGAAGGTAGCAGAGGACAAAGTAGGTAGGAAGGAAAGGCCTACAAAAAATCCTTGGATATCACAGGAGATACTAAATTTAATCGATGAAAGGAGAAAATATAAAAATGCAGTAAATGAAACAGGCAAAATGGAGTACAGACGACTAAGAAATGAGATTGACAGGAAGTGCAAAATGGCTAAGCAGGAGAGGCTAGAAGGCAAATGCAAGGATGAAGAAGAATGTATAAATAGGGGAATAATAGATACAGCCTACAGGAAAATAAAAGAAACATTTGGAGATAAGAAAAACAGCTCTATGAATATCAAGGACACTGATGGGAAATCAGCTCTCAGCAAAGAAGGGAAAGCTGAAAGGTGGAAAGAGTATATAGAGGGGCTCTATAAAGGAAATGAACTTCGATACAATATTGTAGGAAGGAACGAGGATGTAGATGAAGATGAAATAGGAGATACTGCACTGAGAGAAGTATTTGACAGAGCCCTGAAAGACCTAAGTCGAAACAAGGCCCCTGTAGTAGATGATATTCCCTCAGAGCTACTGAAGTCTCTGGGAGAACCAGCCATGACAAACCTGTTTCACCTGGTGTGTCAGATGTATGAGACAGGCGAAGTACCCTCAGACTTTAAGAAAAATGTTATAATTCCCATTCCAAAGAAAGCAGGTGCAGACAGGTGTGAAAACTACAGAACCATCAGTTTTTACAAGTCATGGTTGCAAAATATTAACACGAATTATATACAGAAGGATGGAAAAGCTGGTAGAAGCCGTTCTCAGGAAAGATCAGTTTGGGTTCAGGAGAAATGTAGGAACACGGGAGGCAATACTCACTTTACGGTTTATCCTAGAAGATAGGTTAAGAAAAGGCAAACCTTCATTTCTAGCTTTTGTAGATTTGGAGAAGGCTTTTGACAATGTTGATTGGAATAAACTCTTTCAAGTTCTGAAGCAAGCAGGAGTAAACTATAGGGAGCGTAAGGTTATTTACAACTTGTACAAAAACCAGACAGTGGTTGTCAGAGTTGAAGGGCATGAAAGGGATGCAGTGGTTGGAAAGGGAGTAAGACAGGGTTGTAGTCTTTCTCCATTGTTATTCAATTTGTACATTGAGCAAGCTATAAAGGAAAGCAAGGAGAAATTTGGAGAAGGAATTAAAGTTCAGTTTGAAGAATTAAAGCCGGCCGCGGTGGCCGAGGAGACCAAGGCGCCCCAGTCACGGTCTGCACGGCCGCTACGGTCGGGGGGTTCGAATCCCCCCTTGGGCATGAATATTTGTGCCGTGCTAGTTCGTAAGTAGTTCATAAGTAGTTTGTAAGTTTAGGGACTGATAACCCCGTAGTTAAGTCCCATAGACTATACAAACATTTGAACATTTTGAAGAATTAAAAACATTGCGTTTTGCCGACAACATAGTAATTCTGTCAGATACAGCAAAGGACCTGGAAGAGCAATTGAACGGAATGGACAGTGTGCTGAAAGGCGCATATAAGATGAACATTAACAAGAGCAAAACTAGGGTAATGGAGTGCAGTGTAAGAAAATAAAGGTGATGCTGAAGGAATTAGATTGGGAAACGAAGCAATAAAGGAGGTAGATGAGTTTTGTTACTTGGGCAGTAAAATAACAAATGATGGTCGCAGTACAGAGGATATAAAATCCAGAATGGCAATGGGTATAAATATTGATTTAAGCCTAAAGAAGTCCTTTCTGAAGACATTTGTATGAAGTGTTGCCTTGTATGGGAGTGAGACATGGACGATAAACAGTGCGGACAGGAAGAGGATTGGGGCTTTTGACATATGGTGCTACAGGAGAATGCTGAAGATTAGGTGGGTGGATCGCGTAACTAATGAGGAGGTACTGTACAGAATTCGGGAGAAAATAAATTTCTAGCATACCTTGACTAAAAGAAGGGATAGATTGGTAGGACACATTCTTAGACATCAAGGAATTGTGAATTTAGCGTTGGAGGGAAGTGTGTGGGGAAAAAATCGCAGAGGAAGACCAAGAGATGGATAAAGTAAGCAGATTCAGACAGATGTAGATTGCCGTTCTTATGTGGAGATGAAGAGGCTTGCTCAGGATAGGGTATTGTGGAGAGCTGCATCAAACCAGTCTCCGGACTGAAGACCACAAGAACATTGTGATGTTTGCCCGTTCACAAAACTTTTCGGCGGTGTGCAGGAAACTATTTGTAATGGAAACAATGTCATAATGTACTATGTTGATTAATGATAATCTGTGTGAAATGTAGGCTGTCTTAGCTTATAGGGTGCAATTTATGAGTAAAACCTGTAACAGGCATATAAGCAAAATACAGCAAACGCGATTTAAAATTCTAGTGTTACGAACTAGGAATAACTGGTGGTACTATTGCACTGTTTATTCCGGTGTACACAATTACGGTTTATTACAATAGGATTTATTACCTTTATTTGGGTATTAAATTTGTAATTCTTTACTTATTTCATTCATTCAATCTTGTTTTCGAGGCGATTAAAAGGTTATAACATTGTATCTGTTCCTGTTGCATATTGACAGAGAACTACATGCTCATTTGCAACATATCTTTTATAACAAAACTGAACGTAATTTCGACTTATGAAAGATCGTTAATCTGGTAACATATTCTGAGATACAACATATTTACCTCTGAGTGTTAGCTTTACAGTAATTTGATGTAGGAATTCCGTTATTACTACGGCAGCAGATACTTTGTTAATCATTGGATCATATCTTACAGTAGTATCAGACAGGTCATTTAAGCACAATTTTAAACAAAATATACATTTCTTCATGTACGTCTTTTGCGATTAGTACTGAGTGAAACAATAGCTCGATAACCACAAAATTTTCCTCGTGTCGTTTGCACATTTCTGTTATTTATCGTGTAAATGAAGTTTAACGGATTTTCTTTAGTGGTCATATGGATGACTTCACACTTTTCGTTATTTAGGGTCAATTGTTAATTTTTAGACCCTTGCAGATCTTGTCTAAATGTTTTGCACTTGCTATTTTCTGGTGACTTTACTAACCGATAAATTACAGCATCATCCGCGAACAGTCCAACAGAGCGGCTTAGATTGTCTCCTAAGTTGTTTATAAATATAAGGAACAGTAGGTGCCCTATAACTCCAGATATCACTTCTGTTTTACTCGACGATTTTTCGTCAATAACAACGTACTGTGTCTTTTCTAACAGGAAATCGCAAATCTACAGCTGTGGCAATATTACACTTGATTAAAAGACGCTTGTATGGTACAATGTCAAAAGTCTTCCGGAAATCTAGAAGTATGTACTCGATTTGAGAGCCCTTGTTGATAGCTTTACGTGAGTAAATAGTTAGCTATGTTTCACAAGAACATTACTTTCTGAATCCATGTAGACTATGGGCGAACTGGTCATTCTCTTCAAGGTGGTTCATGATGTTTCAGGAACGTGTATATCCTAAAATCCTGCTGCAAACCGACGTCAATTATATCGGCCTATAATTTTGCGGATCATTCCTACTGCCCTTCTTGAACATTGGACTGATCTGTGCAACTTCCCAGTCTTTGGGTGCGGATCGTCCGCTGAACCCAACCCTGACACCGTGAATCTCGGAACATGGAACTCCATTACGATTACCGAAAGGTAATGTCTACTGATAATCTACTACCCAAATCCAAGGCGTTAGCCTTTGCAAAACTCTGCAGTTCATAACATCACCTGATATCTACCCAGCGTAATATACTGCATCAGGGCCGGCGCAATCCGAAGTGCCGCCCCGTGCGAGCTGCTAAATTGCCGCCCCCCCCCCTCCAACCCCACGATTTTTTGTTTTTCAAAACGTTTGTGGAATTTCATTTAAACAAATCTATAGGAAATGCCAGCAATCAGTCGCAATATTTGTTTTTACTTTTCAGATCTACCTAGGTTTCGGCCGCTGAGTGGCCAGTCTCAAAAGCTTACGTGTAAACCGCCAGGTTGGCCGTAACTTTCAGCATGACGGTGTAGATGTAAAAATAAAGCATTGCGAATAGCCACACTGTACCCGAAGAATATAAGTAGATCTGGAAAATAATAATAATAAAAAATGCGACTGATTGGTGACATTCTCTACAGATTTGTACACAACAGTCGCTGGGCACCAGCTCAAAAATAGAGTTAAACCTGATTGAAGAAATATAGCTAATTTTAACAAGCCGTGTGAATTTACGAAAATGTTCAAATGTGTGTGAAATCTTCTGGGACTTAACTGCTAAGGTCATCAGTTTCTAAGCTCACACACACAGTACTCAACCTAAATTATCCTAGGACAAAACCACACCCATGCCCGAGGGAGGACTCAAACCTCCGCCGCTACCAGCCGCACAGTCCATGTCTGCAGCGCCTTAGACCGCTCCGTTAATCCTGCGCAACATGAACTCACAAAATTAACGTAAATAAATATTTTTCAGTTGTTGTGAACAGATAATGTATTCAACGGAAAACCGTATACAGTAAATAAATGTTGGCAAAGTGATAGTGTGCGAGTAGTATTGTCAAACAAAGGTGACGGTCAGAGTTTAATTGTTGTTCATGCAGGCGCAGACAGGTGTTTCATGGCTCAAAAACCAAAACGTTTGACTATCACTCAGAAACGGATAGCAAAAATTTTGAAAAATACGTCGAAACACAACTTATGCCCGACTTACTAACCAATGTCTTTATACCTTGTAATTACTCGCTGCGTATTTACCCATTCGGAATACATCTAGTCATTGTAGGTGTTGGACATGTTTGACTAGTAATGTTCAACCATTTTTATCCATAATGCGGGAAGAATAAAACACTCAGGAACTGCCATTGAAGGGCTTAGCAAAATTGCTTGAGGCTTAACACATAATCGCAGTACCGAACATTGCATTTGAATTTTCAAATTAGATTTCGTTTTCTGCAATATTAGTTTTGAGTAAACGTAAGGCGCGTAGCAGACTGGCAACGCTCCATACGAATACTGACGTGTAAGCCAGACTTCTTCTCCATGTGTGTTCCTACGGCGTAAACACGAAGGTGCTGCCACAGTGGCGAGCAAGAAATCAGTCCTCCTCCCCCCCCTTATTCAACAGGGGCGGCCGGCAGGTAGTCGAAGCTCCTTGCCACAGTTCTCGAAGCCGCTTCTTCCGAGCTTAGCTTCCGAATCCAAGAATGTTGAGTTTGTCCTTAAAAAAAAAAAAAAAAAAAAAAAAAAAAGGGGGGGGGGAGGTGACAGATTTGCCGCCCCTCCCCCCCGGAAATTGCCGCCCCGTGCGGCCGCACGTTCGGCACGTGCCTTGCGCCGGCCCTGTACTGCATAGGACAGACTGGACGAGCCTTTTCTGTCAGATATAAAGAGAATCTTTTAGGGAAAAAGGTACAAACGTACATAATTCGTCTTTTGCCGACCACATTCTAATCACAGGCCATAAACCTAAGGAGATTCATGATTTTGGTATCTTGCACATGTAAGTGTATATGGTTGAACAGTTAGAAATTTTCAAACACTTTTCCCGTAATGACCATTTCATTCTCAATGAACAATTGTAGTCGCGTGATAAAAACTTTTCCGATGGCGTAAAGCCTTTAGTTAGAAGCACTTAATCTCTATATACAAAAAGGAAGTGTCCCGATTGATTGACTGACTGACTGACTGACTCATCATCGCCCAGCCCAAACCACTGAAGATAGAAACTTGAAATTTGTGGAGGGTGTTGATCTTACTCTGTAGGCGTCATTTAAGGAACGATTTTTCGATATTCCGTCCGTAAGGGGGTGAAATAGGAGATGAAACGTTTTACGAAAATACGTAGCTATTTAGGCAATTTTGAAGCTAGAACTACAAAATTTCGGGTTTTAATTCAGGGTTCGAATTTAAAAGAGACGTGTTTCGGCATTTTTTGAAATTCGACAAATAGGGGGGTAAATAGGTGACGCAAAAAATTGAGTTTCAAAAATATGTTGTTAACTCAAATTTTAAGCTAAAACTACGAAACTTTGGATAAGGAATCTAGGTCAGTATTTTTAGTAATTTTGGAAATTGAACAAGTAAGAGGAGTAAATGGAGGGTCAAAAATTCTTTTTGAAAACACGTTGCTATTGATACAATTTTGAAGCTAAAGCTGCAAAAATTGATATTTGTATAGCTGGTTAGACGTTAAAAAAACGTGTTTCGGTATTTTTTGGAAAGTCAACCATCAACGGGGTTAAATTGGAGATGGGGTGTTTTTTGAAAATATGTTGCTATTTAGGCAATTTTGAAGTTAGAACTACAAATTTTCGGATTTGGATTCGCGATTCGAATTTAAAGGACACGCGTTTGGTTATTTGTGGAAATTCGACCAATAAGGGGGTGAAATACGAGATTCAAAAATTGATTTTCAAAAATATGGTGCTGTTAACTCGAATTTCAAGCTATAACTACGAAACTTAAGATATGAATTCTTCATCAGGATTAAAAAGAAACAACTGGTGCAGACCAACCAGCCTACGCATGCGAAGTACCGGGAAAGGGGGGGGGGGTTCACCTTGTATGAAATATTTGTACCCTGTTTGCGGTACTAGAGTCTCAAATAATGTTATATTGTTTTCTCTCCCCCTTTTTATTATGTATTATTAATCACATTATTCATTTTTCAATTTGTTCTAATGTTCAAATGTTTGTATAGCTTATGGGACTTAACTACGGGGTCATCAGTCCCTAACTTACAAACTACTTATGAACTAACTAATACTAAGGACGGCACAAATATCCATGCCTGAGGGGGGATTCGAACCCCCGACCGTAGTGACCGTGCAGACCGTGACTGGAGCACCTCAGTCCCCTCGGCCACCGCGGCCGGCTTTTCAAAAAATGTTCAAATGTTTGTAAATCTATCGGACCAAACTGCGTGGTCATCAGTCCGTAGCTTACAAACTACTTAAACTAACCTACGGACAAACACACACACCCATGCCCCAGGGAGGACTCGAACCTCCACGGCGAGCAACCGCGCGCTCCGCAGCGAGACGCTTTAGACCGCTCGGCTACTCCACCGCGGCCCGGATATTCAATTCGTTTTTATCGTCTGTCGACATACTGCATCCGGTATAATATGTGATTTTGTCAATTTAAATAACAGTTGTCATTTTCATTCGCACATAAATACCAGATGGCGCGATATATCGTGTACACGTTACGGCATCGACGGCGTGTTTGCGTGTCAGTCAGATGCCACCTATAATGCTGCCCACACACGCGATCCGTAGCGGTGCGTTCGCAGGTTTAGCCATGTCGAACATCAGTTTTGTTTTTAGATTTCGTTATGTGCAAACTACATTTGTAGCTTAAACGTGAGGTCTGATGCTCAGAACCATTTTCTGGCTGTTCGTTATTGTTTCCTTTTTAATAATTGTACCTTTATTCATAGGTAACTCAAATTTTACTTCTGATGAAGGATTCCATAGTCGTAGCCAAACCATGGTCAAGTAAACTATTACTGGCTTTGCAACCGATGAGCTGTCTGTTTTAAGTGTTAATATATTATATTTGACGAACGGTTGCTGTCTTAACAGCCATGTGTAAATTGTAAAACTTTCGTTACTCTCTAAACCACTCTCTAAGGCGTTTATGAATAAAACACTTTTAGCCATTACCGACAAGGAGCTTTTAATTTCACTAGTTCCGATAACCAAATATTATAATCTTCACACCTCTGCTCGGCAAATATTTTTTGATGTGTTGATTTGTACCTTGTAAACAGGGTCTATATCGCTTAACTAGTGTGTCAAAATATCTGTGTGGCACCTACATAAGGATGTTTTTACTTTCAGGTATGCCGCGGTGGAGTGGCCGAGCGGTCTAAAGCACCTTGCTGCGAAGCGCGCGGATGATCGCCGTCTAAGGTTCGAGTCCTCCCTCGGGCATGGGTGTCTGTGTTGTCTTTAGGTTTTTTTGAACTTTCCGGTATAAGCAGACGAAGTCTGCAGGAATCTGAAGATGTTAATATTAGATTACCCTGCGGAGTGGCCCCGTAGCCTAAAGCGTCATAGCATGTTTCCATGGGAAATTCGAGTCCTCCTCGGGGCGTGTGTATGATTGTTGTCATTTTGCAAGTCTAGGGACTTCTGACCATAGCAGTTTGGTTCGATACTTTTACAAACATTTGAACACTCTTTTCGAAACTGGTGAAATTAAAAGTTCTGTAACGTTAATGGCTTAAGTTTTTTCATAATAAAAATAAATATTACAGCCGCTGTCCCACATTATCTTTATTCAAGATGAACATACGAGTGTTGAAGCTTAAATAGTGACAACTATTTATTTACAACCGATATAAAAGCGTTACATGTTTGCACCTGTTACTGCCCTTCAGAGTAGTAACCAGCGTTGTGTAGAACCCGTTGTCATCTATGTGGAAGGCGTAGTATATCTTTAGCAGAGCCTGTTCTGTTGATGGTGCGAATGGAGCGGTCTACTGCCTGTCGAATCTCTAAAGCAGTTTTGTATCGAATGCCACAAAGTAGTTCCTTCGGAATCAAATCAGTCACAAGAGCTCAAGCATGGTGGAGGGAGCAGTACTTGCCAGTCCCATCGACCAAACAGAGCAGCCACAGCTTGCGTTGTATGCGCCCGCGCATTGTCGTGCAAAGTGTTGCCGCTTCATTCGCATAGCTGGTCGCAGATGATGCTCCAAAAACGAAAAGCAATACTGTGCCTTGACGGTCTGTAGTGTAGGAACGTAATGCGTTAGAATAATAGTACTACACGAGAACCACCATAACTTTCAGCATACTGGAGATCTGACGCACTTTAAGACCTTGACGACACTGTCGTGGTGAACGACCTCTGTCACATTCAGTCTTGATCCCCCTCTGTTGCTCCTGTTTCGGAAACATAATGACACCATTTCGTTATACCTCTCGCTCACAAATGACTGTGTTTCCCTCGATGGTGCGCACGTCGGTGACACGGGACGGGCGAGTCTATTTGCTTGTAGGTAAGGACGGTATGTGAAAAAATGTTTATTAAGCTTATGGGACTTAACTACGGGGTCATCAGTCCCTAAACTTACAAACTACTTATCAACTACCTTATACTAAGGACGGCACAAATATCCATGCCCGAGGGGGGATTCGAACCCCCGACCGTAGTGACCGTGCAGACCGTTACTGGAGCGCCTTAGTCCCCTCGGCCACCTCGGCCGGCGACGGTATGTCAACAACATGGGCTTTCAGCGACGATAGATTCCTTTGCATAGTGTCTCAACATCAGTGCTCCCACTACGCAAGTTCCAGCCCTCGTACAATTGCAGGCAATACTAGTTTTAATAATCATAATATTTCCGACCGTTATATATATCTATAAATGTGAATGTATGTTCGGTGTACGTTGATCACGTCTGAACCACAAGATATAAAGACCTAAAAATATGTACATTTACTAATGTCTACCCGGGGAAGGCTTTAGGTACGGTTTTATGGTGATCGGATAGCTATTTATCTATATATATTAATGTGAATGTCTGTTCGGTGTATGCTTATCACGTCCGAACGACAAGACGCAGAGACTTAAATATTTGTACAGGTACTAATTTATAACTGAGGAATGTTTTAGGCTCGGTTTTATAGCGATCTGATAGATATTCAGTAATTTGAAGAATACAACGCGAAATGCGGAACAATAATTACTCTTTGAAAATTATATTTTCTCTTTGAAATGGTTTTATTGGTTGCATTGTTGCTTGAGGGTTGATAATGATAAAAGGGTGGACTTTATTGGAATGGGAAGTTATCGGTGTATATAAAATTCTACCCGTGTTTGTTAATATTTCTCTCTGCAGCAAAAACTACAGAAGGCAAACGAATGGTCTGTGTGTAAGTGTTGTCCGAAGTCTCCCGCTGTGCACCATAGCAGTTCCACGCCGATAGCTATAAGAGGGTGGAAGATATGGTGGTTTAAAGTCGTCAAATTATTAAAAAAATTCGGACTGAAGGCCAGCGATGACGTTTGCGACTCTATAGCAAGGAGGTTACATACAGCGAAACGCGATGTCACAGACCATATCTTTGGTCTATGCGTGCTACAATTTCTTAAGCTCTTTCCCTGTAAGGTTAAGCATACGAATAAAGAAATATAAGAATAAATAAATAAAGCAGTAAAAAAGAAATTTCTTTAAAAAAAATCGATTTGACGTTCGCGCATTACATCAAGTGATCGATGTGTGATATTATTACAATCATTATTGTTTAATTTCGTGATTGTATTCTTCGAAATGAGTGCATTTTTAAGTGTGATTTGATATCATAGCACACTGCACACTGCTTATTTATCATAATCAACCAACACGCGAGCGGAACCGCGGGTTTAAGCTAGTAGTTTATGAGTTGGTTTACGTTTTAGGAGGCGATCCTCTTATAATATTGTAAAAAGATATAAAATAGCCAAGATCGCTTATCATCAATTTTTATTAACGACGACAGGTTTCGCTGAACTATGACAGCATCATCAGGTCAATTAAAATATTTTACAAGGCCATAATCTTGTAATGTCAAACAGTTGTTAGTGCACCTATGCACTGTAAATTGTTATATAACAACTGTTTGACATTACAAGATTATGGCCTTGTAAAATATTTTAATTGACCTGATGATGCTGACATAGTTCAGCGAAACCGGTCGTAGTTAATAAAAATTGATGATAAGCGATCTTGGCTATTTTATATCTTTTTACAACTAGTAGTTTATATTTTACGAAATTACGAAATTGGACAGAGCTCGTGCGTTTGAAATGAGACTTGCCTGGAACGAGACGGGCGTTGTCAGGTGCGCAGCAAGTGGTTTCAGTGTTCCGACAGTGGTGTTGGCGATGGTCGGCCACTCGCGCCGTCAGCTGAGAAGCGGCGGCTGACAGCGGGTGTCGGTCGAGCACACGGGAGCCGGCAGTCCACTGGCACGCGCGTATCTGGGCCGCCGCTATCGAAGAGTGTGTAGTGTTATCTGCAGCCGCCATCACGTGGGAGCGGCCGGCTGGGGCACCACTACCACAGACAAATATATACAGACGGGAAACCTCCGTAAGGGCCCGGTCCTACGCTCAGGGGTGCGGGGAGGGAGGGTTTCCAGCAGTTCCGTAAGATGTCCCATTATGGCGCTGCGGTTCTCAGAAGCAGCCCTTTAAACTGGCCAGAGCAGGCGGCAGGTAGCGGCTGCCCCCACCACCACCTCCCCTCAAACGCCGGCAAGCTGGACACAGTGGCCTCGTGGCAGGCAGCTCTCCTCAGCCTCCCCTCCACGCTATCCTCTGACATGCGAGAGGCACCCTAAGCCAGGGAATGACCTGACACCTGCTAGCATCTTACAGAACTATGAGGGGAGTGTAGGACAGTGGTTTAGGAGGGGCTTCTCCTCTGTGTATGTTACTCTGTGCCACTACCCAGACAACTGCTGCCGCTGCGACCTGGCCCAGTGGCGAGGGCGATGGCTCTGATGCTGCCATTAGTGGATTCAAAACAGTTCTCTAGGTGCGGAGTTTTCGCGCTATTGCAGTCGGTATGAGGAGCTGCAGATGATAAGCGACCGAGACAACCTCCAGCATGAAACTTATACTCTGCATCCGAGTGGCGCTGATATGAAACTTACTTGCAGAACCTGGGACCTTTGCCTTTCGCGGGCAAGCGCTCTACCGACTGAGCTATCCCGACACGCTTCAAGGTCAGTCCTCACAAATTCGGTCTTTCTCTACTCGACCACCGACACCCAGGACAACCGGCGGCAACAAGACACAAAAATAGGGCTACTTGTCATTGCCATCAGGGCGTGTGTGGAGGAGAATTTGCGTAGGTGCTACAAAGATCGTAGCTTCTATATCTATTCAGACAGACAGGCAGCCCTGAGATCACTGGCAGCTCCTGCAACAAGGTCTAAAATTGTTGCAGAATGTCACAGGGTTCTGGTGGAGCTAGGGGAAAGCAATCAGTGGCAACGAACATGCCGACAGATTAGCCAGGATGGGGGCAGAGACTCCATTTATTGGACCGGAACCTGTCCTGACAATCACCAAGGCAATAATCAAATTGGAGCTACGTAACTGGCTCAGAAGACAGCACGTAGAATATTGGACCAACATCAACATCAACATTGGACCATCAACAAAAATATGGCAAGGTAATGATGCCAAAGCCATGTTTTAAAAGAAGCTCTGCAATCCTGGGTCTGAACAGGAGACAGATTAGACTCATGGTTGGATTGCTGACAGGCCATGGGAATTAAAAAAAAAACAACACCTACGCACAATGGGAATAACAGAAGAGGACCCTAAATGTAGGATCTGTGATGTCGGTGATGAAACTGCATCACATCTAATCTTCGAATGCATTGCATTGGAGAATAAAAGGCACAGAATATTTGGGACAAACAGACCCGAACAAATTGTGTCTAATAAAGAACTGGTAAAGGGACTCCTTGCACTGTTCAAGGGCATTGGTTGGCTTTACTAGATATACAGGGAGCGATACCGCACAATAAACTTAGTTTTGGTGCGGGCAGTGGCAGGTTGGACCAAGACTGTTTAGGCTTCCCTGGAAAAATCGATGTTTTTTTCCTTTCTTAAATTGATTTGTGTATTTAAACTCTGAGCAGCTCTTCACCATCTTGCTTCATGGTACACTGCGTTAGTCAAACAATACAGACGTGACTATCAATTGTGTATATATCCCGCAGTAGCTATTTAATACACGATTTGCCTGCTAACAACACGTATTTATCTCAAAAATGTTCAAATGTTTGTATTTATGGGACTTAACTACGGGGTCATCAGTCCCTAAACTACTTATGAACTAGCTAATCCTAAGGACGGCGCAAATATCCATGCCCGAGGGGGGATTCGAACCCCCGACCGTAGTGGCCGTGCAGACCGTGACTAGAGCGTCAGTCCCCTCGGCCATCGTGGCCGGCCGTATTTATGTGACGCTTGCCACTACCAAAGCGGCCGGGCGAAGACTCAAATTACCCCGCGACAGCAGCGCCGTCAGGGAGTCTAGTTAGTTTTACAACGTCTTTGTACGAGGCAGTGGGCTGGGCCCAGCGACCAGCCATTCAGCTAGCGATCGTGGCCCCTCAGCGTGACGTGACACGGACTTGTTGTGAGTCTATGTCTCTAGGAGGTGTTGGCGGAGCGGGCTGGAACACGCCGCCGGCAGTACGAGGATGGGGAGAGGGCTGACCGGTGGAGGCCGGTGTGACGTCACGCCCGTCGCGTGCCGCCTTCTATTGAGAGGTTCAGCGTGGCTGGCTGAGTCAGGAGCTGGTGCTCCTTCTACACGGCAAGTGCAGTCGCTGCACGCCGCGGGCACTTCTCAGGCACACGGAATCTTGCCTGTGTTATATGACAGGACATTCTGCTCCCGTTATTGAAAGTGACACTAATCAAAAGGTGGACTTCTAATTTCGACGGTCGAGCTGTTATTCCAGCCAGTGCCAGCGTATCAAGTATAATTGTTCCGATGATAATAATAATTTCGTGTGGCTCATTGACCTGGTGCAAGTCTTTCAACTGGACGCCACTTCGGCGACTTGCGTGTCCCTGGCCTACCCCAGTTATCCAACCGGGGAAAAAGCGACCTACAGCTTAACGTGGAATCCACGTGTCGTTTCTGATAACTCCTGACATCGTTGAGAGGTGAAGGATGGGTTAAAGCACAGACTGAAAAAATGAGGTCCGACCGGGCTTCGAACCCGCGACCTTTCGGTTTCCAGTAGAGCGCCTTACAAGATCACCGGGCCCGACACTGTACCGATCCACCATATCGAGTGACTTACAGGGTTACTACATCGTCATGGTTTTCGTCTGGTGAACAGTGCCCTACTCAGCCTCCCGAATGTTATAAGAATAAGAGCCAGTATTTATGGATTCTTCACCTACATCTACATGGGATACTCTGCAAATCACATTTAAGTGCCTGGCAGAGGGTTCATCGAACCACCTTATACTATTTATCTTCCATTCCATTCTCGAATAGCGCGCGGGAAGAAAGAACACCTGAATCTTTCCGTTCGAGCTCTGTTTTCTCGTATTTTATTTATTCTGATGATCATTTCTACCTATGTACGTGGAGTCAACAATATATTTTCGCATTCGGAGGAGAATGTTGGCGATTGGAGTTTCGTAAGTAGCCCAAGCCGCAGCAATAAGCGCCGTTGTTGATTATTTAACAAGTTTACTGTTCTTGAACCTATGCGTGGGTGCCTCATATTATTTCCTACATGTTTACGCGACCAGAAGCAAGTTACGTGTTAGTGGTCTAGTGGGCACGAACTTTTAGCTTTCATTAAGTGTATGTAATAATGACGTATCCGTATCATCGCTGTGATCCCCCCTCCCCTCCCTTCCCCTCCTGCTTTGTCAGTAATACTAAAATGTGAGATGTCCTCGTTTTTGCTATTTTCTCCGTGACTTTTCGGTATTTTCAATGTTTACATGAAGCTGCTCCAGATTTCTTGTTTAATAATTCACTAATATTGTAAATTTAAAGAGTCATTAAGCCAGAGCTCATTTTGGGGCAAGTTGTTGTATATAGCTCTCGTGTATGCTCCTTGTCTGATCAGTTGTTGAGTATTTTATTTGACTGACTGATAAGTTATCTCTTGCAAATTTAACTAAGTTGTTGGTTCCAAATCTATTCGTAAGGGAGGGGGGGGGGGCACTAGTCACCCTAGTGTTTTCTCTTAGAGATTTTAACCAGTTTGTAACGCACAGCCTTTTTGAGGGCACACAATGCGCGGCCGAACGGCTGTGCCATAACAAAGAAATCAGAGCAAAATAAAATTAAATATGTTATTACGACCACGGATTCGAGTTGCCAATAAAATTACATACTCCTGGATACCAATAACAGACCGGACGGATCCTTAATTAAAAAGTAGCAAAATTAAATCAATTAATTTAGGGCGTTTTATTAATTTTCACCAACCAAGCAGCATCACAGAATGATTGCTTACTTAGAGGACAATCGGATGAAAGCGACAGAGTAATTACAACATCACCCGTTTGGTTAATCTATAAATTGCTCAAAATGGAGAATTTCCTGTAGCCGTTAAGTTTAAAAGCAACCGGAAGCGACGTCGTGGCGGAGGCATGCCAGCTTTGTCCCAGCCTGAATGTCTGAGAAACAGTACCGCCCGCAAGGGCTAAGCTTCCCCAGCGGTTCCTCTCCCCTGCCTGTAAGGTTGGCTGCAGGGACTACTTTAGAACAGCTGAAGCACACTGCGGTGCCGTGCCCGGCGAACAGCCACGCACCGCCATTCGGTTGCAGAGCTTCAAAGTATCCACCGGTCGGACAGTCTAGGGAGAAAGTTACCTCCGTATTAGGAAAGTGTGACGTTGAGGACCGTCCACGTCTGTTACAATGATGAGCTAGTGGAAGCCTCCGGTGCACTTACCATTCAGTTTACAGTGCCGTAAGCTTGGCCGTTTGACCCCTGCTCTGATTTTAATACTACGATTTCATGGCTAGCAACATTCAGTTTCAACCACTCTCCGCTCTCTCTAGGGACTGCAAATGTATCTGTTTAAAGTGTGTTTAATTATTATTAGGTAATTCCTCTACCTACACCAAGGTGGTTTCGCGACAAAATAGTCTTATTTGTGAAATAATATTAAACATGCAACAGGGATACCTCAAATTCGTCATACCTTTATGAATACAGATTTCACCACGATTCTGCTTATTTGTTCTGTAACTTTCCTACTGTCCTCTTTTCAATTAATGTCCTCTTCAATAATGCGACGAAACACCTGCCAAGAGAAGAAGTCCGACGCCTTTACGGTGCAAGGACAGCATATCAGCAGGTGAGTGTAACTTCCTGTCTGAGAGGAAAGGCGATAGGCAGCAACACTTCTTGCTTAATCTTCTGTTGAAAAACTTCACCATTTACAAGTTGTTTGTTGACTTCTTGCTTGTTTTTGTATTTTAATACGCGAGCATTTATTTATTTATTTATATATTTTTTTAATCTTATGGGACTTAACTACGGGGTCATCAGTCCCTAAACTTACAAACTACTTATGAACTAGCTAATACTAAGGACGGCACAAATATCCATGCTCGAGAGGGGATTCGAACCCCCGACCGTAGTGGCCGTGCAGACCTTGACTGGCGCGCCGCAGACCGCTCGGACTCCGCGGCCGGCGATGAAAGTTGATTCCGCCTGCACACACACAACTGATAGTCCTTTTTCATGTCCGACGAAGGCCTGCTCAGTGCCATCACATAGAGAGTATTTGTGCAAGACACTCTGGCGTCTCATAAAATTTAAATTTCTAACCTGGCTCTAAAATATTAGATTGCAACCTTCCAATCGAATCTGGCGTCATCACTAAATCCTCTGCATATGAGGGACTTCTTATTTTTTTTTTTCACCTATTTTAATCTGACTCTGGCAGTCTATCGTTTTCAGTGTATCATACATAAAAAATATGAATCACGTGGTGACAGGTTACAGCCTTGTCTTAGGCGTGAAGCTACCGTGAACCATGGACTCAATTGACTGTCAGCTCTAACTGCTGCGTGGCTACCAAGACTTTAGTTGTCTGCAGTAGTTTGTCTCCTATTCCGTAATCTTGTGGACGCGACATTTCTAAAGTCTTTTAAAGGAAATAAAACTACAAATAATTTGTTACAACCACTGAACAGCCACTTCCTTAGATTCAAATTCCTAAACTTTAAACAAGGAGATTAGAAACTCTGTAACATTGAAAAAGTGAAGCCAGAAAACTGCATATTCCAGCCGAAAACATTGGCCGTATTCTGTGGTAAGGACAGTGTGTTGAAGAGAGCGTATAAAATGAACATTAACAACTGCAAAACAAAAATAATGGAATGCGGTCTTAGAAAATCAGGCGATGCTGAATGAATTAGATTAGGTAACGAAACAATGAAGGTGGTAGATGAGTTATGTTACTTGGGTAGTAAAATAACATGCGATGGTCGTAGTACAGAGGATATAAAATGCAGAATGACAATGGGAAGAAAATCATTTTTGAAAAAGAGAAACTTGCTAACATCGAATATTAATTTAAGTGTAAGGAAGTCTTTTCTGAAGGCATTTGTGTGGAGTGTTGCCTTGTATGGGAGTGAAACATGGACGATAAGCAGTGCGGACAGGAAGAGAATAGAGGCTTTTGAAATGTGGTGCTACAGAAGAATGCTGAAGATTAGGTGGGTAGATCGCATAACTAATGAAGAGGTACTGAACAGAATTGGCGAGAAAAGGAATATTTGGCATACCCTGACCAAAAGAAGGGATCGCTTAGTAGGACACATTCTTAGTCATCGGGGAATCGTAAATTTAGCATTGGAGGGAAGTGTGTGGGGTAAAAATCGCAGGAGGAGACCAAGAGACGCGTATAGTAAGCAGATTCAAGTGGATGTGGGCTGCCGTTCTTATGAGGGGATGAAAAGGCTTGCTCAGGATAGAGTAGGGTGGAGAGCTGCATCAAACCAGTCTCCGGACTGAAGACCATAACAGCAACAAACGTAAAGAGGGCAATATTACGCCACCTCCCTTCGTTCTAACCGCCCTGACTTTAAAGAAACGTCTGATTCATAAGGATGCAGGGTCTCGCGGCGATAACATTGAATAACACTTGGGTTTCTAGCCGCATCAAGAGGTTAAGACTCCTGAACTTTCGGTCAAGCACTCCTTGATCATTATCAAGTGGTAAGACTCCATGATGGCTGGTAGTACGTCCTTATATACGCTACCAGCCGTCTGTGACGTCACTGAAAAGTCGCAGGAAGGGAACATCATCAATCAGCTTTAGCTGAACATGCCTCAGAAAACTCCCACCAGATCAAATTTGATGAAACTTCCATCGTAGCTCGCACTAAAGGCTTCTAGCGTTCTATAAACTGAGCGCGGCGTGAGATCCAGCCATCACAAGGCTGAAGCGGGCGCATCGAATGCCAAGTTTACACACCCTCATAGGTCTATTGTAATCAAAGAGCAGCAGTAAGAAGAATCAGCAACGTATCATTATGTTAACATTGTAACTGTGTAATACTCTGAAAAAGGTAAGTATTTTCTTTAGTATTTCCATAAATAAAATCGTTCTGTTAATGAGTATGGCGGGTCGGGCTTTGCTCCCACGCCGACAGCGTCATTTATATGCCGCCCCTGTTACATCCCCCAGCAGCCGAGATATCACGTACTACTTGATTGTGGCCAAGGAGAGCGTAGCCCAAATGTGATGGAGTTATAACCACTTGTCGGGGGGCGAATCTGGAGAAAGTTTCATTCAAACGTGTAATTACTTTGCAAATTATTTAATGTGTTAATCGACGGAAAATGTCACTTGCAATCTTAATAAAGACAGACAGAAATATAAAGAAGTACAGAAAGACATCAAGTATAAATGTCGCCAAGCAAAGGAGCAGTGGTTAAAAGAGAAATGTACCGAGCTAGAAAACCTGCAAAGACTGCTCGACTCCCACAGTGTGCATAAAAATATATGATTTTACTGGAGCTATTCAGAGGCAAAAAAAAAAAAAAAAAACATACTTCACAATAAAGAAGAAAACATTGTTGCCTATTAAAGATCAACTAACTCTATAGGAAGAATATATCAAAACCCCATTCAGTGACCAAAGAAGAAATAACTGTTGACAATAACAACGAAACGGGACCATCTATTTCAATCGAAGAGGTACAGGTAGCAATAAAATCACCTAAAAGTGGCAAAACCCTTGGTCCTGACGATCTACCTAATGAGCCAAAGCCTCAAAGTCATCCCCCGTAGGATTTACAAGTAGCTGGAAGAAGATATAGCAAATACTCAGTTTGGCTGTACAAATGGTTTTGGTACAATGGAAGCTTTGTTTGCCTACAATGTCTTGATGCAGCGGTGTCTTAATGTCAACCAAAATGTATACGCCTGTTATCTTTTTGTTGTTTTTTTTGTTTTTGTTTTTTTTTAATAAATTTTTACTGCTGCAGTCTCTTTTTACTAATATTTTTATTAGCACGACGCGTTTCGGCAGCAAGCTGCCATCATCGGGTGCATTTTTACAGTTACTGGTTCTTTATTGCTTTTTTATGTTTTGTGTTGTGGGCGCCAGTGAGATTATGGTTGGACATTTTAACAGTTTTGTTGATAATCTTGTTGTCTGGCACACACAACACAAGAACACAGTTATGTATACACCACATGTAGACATTTTGTATTAGATGTTTACAGTACAGTGTAAACATCTAATACAAAATGTCTACATGTGATGTATACATAACTATGTTCTTGTGTTGTGTGTGCCAGACAACAAGATTATCAACAAAACTGTTAAAATGTCCAACCATAACCTCACTGGCACCCACAACACAAGACATAAAAAAGCAATAATGAACCAGTAACGCCGACCGCGGTGGCCGAGGAGACTGAGGCGCTCCAGTTACGGTCTGCACGGCCACTACGGTCGGGGGTTCGAATCCCCCCCTCGGGCATGGATATTTGTGCCGTCCTTAGTCTTAGTTAGTTCATAAGTAGTTTGTAAGCTTAGGGACTGATGACCCCGTAGTTAAGTCCCATAAGTTCTACAAACATTTGAACATTGAGTGTAACAAAGCATTTGATAAAGTGAGAGACAAGCAACTAATAGAAGCATTGAAACGAAAGAACCTTGACACAAGAGGTTTACTGTATCTAAACCAAAGTGCGACTGTTCGCCTTCAGCCGGAACAAACGAAAGCAGTGGAAATCTAGAGAGGAGACAGACAGGAGTGCGTTCTTTCACCACTCCTCTGCAACGTCTAGTCAGAGGAAGTCTTCACCAACGCCCTCGAAAATGATGCTAGTGGAATGCGAGTCAACGCCTTCAACTGAACAAGTTGCGTTATGCGGACGATACAGTACGTCTAGCTGAAAGTTGTAAGACCTACAGCGTATGTTGAATAACGTCATCACGGCTAACCAAGAATATGGTCTGACACTCGATGTTAAGAAGACCGAATACATGATTGTCACCAAAACTGAACTGACAAATGAAAGGGGAAAGGCGATGAGATCCTACAGGAAATGAAAGAAAGAAAACTACATTATCTCGGCCACATCATGAGAGGTCAAAGGTATGAGTCTCTGCAACTCATAATACAAGGGAAGATAGAAGGAAAGAGATCTGTTGGAAGGAGAAGAATGTCTTAGTTTGGGAACCTGCAAAAATGGTTTAATGTCTCAACATCTGACCTATTTAAGGCCGCAGCTTCCAAAACTAAAATAGCTATGATGATAGCCAACCTCCGAAGTGGATACGGTAAATGAAAAGAAGAAGAAGAATCTTTGCCAGCTCAGCGCATTTTCGACACGCAGTTAACACGGATAGTAAACACTTCGATGGCAGGAAATAAAATCTCATGAAATTCATTCAGCGTACTCAATATGAAACACGTTTCCAGATATGTCCTTCGTAAAAAAATAATTAAGCTGTTAGTAGGTTGGTACTATGTGCCAAATATATACAGCTGTGTAATAACATTGTCTCATCTTGTGAAGATAATTGTTTGGCCGGATAGACACGATCAGGTTGAGCTGTCAAAGAGAGACGTGTCGTTCCATTTCATGTCGCTCTGCAATATTACGCCTAGATATTTGAACGACGGGACAGCATCAAGAAGCTCACTACTAATGCTGTATTCGAACATTATAGGATTGTTTTTTCTACTCATGCGCATCACCTTACATTTTTCTACATTTAGATCCAGCTGCCAATCTTCACACCAACTAGAAATTTTGTCTAAGTCATTCTGTATGCTATTACAGTCAGTTACAGACGACACCCTTCCATACACCACAGCATCATCAGCAAACAGCCGCAAATTACAACTTACTCTGTCCATCAGATCATTGACATAGATAGAAAATAATAGCGGTCCTATCACACTCCCCTGGGGCACGCCTGACGATACACTCGTCTCTGATGAACACTCGCCGTCGAGAACAACGTAATGCGTTCTATTACTTAGGAAGTCTTCCAGCCAGTTACAAATCTGTGAACCTATTCCATACGATCGTATCTTCGTTAGCAGTCTGTAGTGTGACTCCGCGTCAAACGTCTTTTGAAATCAAGAAAAACACAATCTGCCTGTTGCCGTTCATCCATGGTACGCACGAACGAGTTTCCTAAACCTGTGCTGATCCATTGAAAGAAGCTGGTCGGTCTCGAGGAAATTTACTATATTCGAGCTGAGAATATGCTCCAAAGTGCTACAGGAAACTGACGTCAATGATATTGGTCAGTTATTATGTGGGACAGTTCTTATACCTTTCTTATAAACGGGAGTCACCTGCGTTTTTTTCCAATCACTAGAAATTTTGCGCTGAATTAAAGATTCGCGATAAATGCAAGCTAAGTAAGGGGCCAATGCCGCAGAATACTCTTTGTAAAACCGAACTAGTATTCCATCCGGACCAGGAGACTTTTTGTATTCAGCTCTCTCAACTGATCTAATGTATCTCCTTATAGAAACACGATATTAAGCAGCAGAATAGATTCAACGAATCTCTTGACAGTTTTACATTCGTCGTTGTCGCTTTTTTTCCAATCACTAGAAATTTTGCGCTGAATTAAAGATTCGCGATAAATGCAAGCTAAGTAAGGGGCCAATGCCGCAGAATACTCTTTGTAAAACCGAACTAGTATTCCATCCGGACCAGGAGACTTTTTGTATTCAGCTCTCTCAACTGATCTCCTTATAGAAACACGATATTAAGCAGCAGAATAGATTCAACGAATCTCTTGACAGTTTTACATTCGTCGTTGTCGCTTTTTCCTCTTTCTCAATTCTATAAGCTCTACTGCCAGTGACACCATTACATACCTATAGTCTCACTGTTTTCTTAATCAAGATATAATTAAATGTCAGAATAAAATGTTTCTAAATCTAAGGGATTGCGGTTATCAGTCCATAAGCTGAAAAACCACTTAAACTGACTTATGCCTAGGACATAACACACACAAGCTCGATCGAGGAATCGCACCTCCGACAGCGAGCAACCGCACACTCCACAGCAAGGAGCCTTAGAGCACTCGGCCACTCCACCGCGGCGGTCGGAATAGCTGTCTCTCTAGCAGAAATAGCAGTTCATGTTAATTTTACAGTCAAATTGTCTCTATCAATGCATTTAGTGTTTCATTCACGACTCTGTTTAATAGGTGAGGTCTTTAGGTTATCATGACGTTAAATTTATGACCGTTGCCACATATGTGCCAAGTAAAGGAACACTAATAGCCCTTGAGACACTTGTCTTATAGTGGGATTAACTTCTGTAACCCTGTGTCGTAGAGGTCTGCTGCCTGTCAATGGAACCAGCATATGACACTCATCTTCAGCTTTTCGTGGTTGTCAAAACGCTGGCCAAAGGACATGAATTGTTTGAGATGCAATAAAATATGGAAGTCGCTGAGAGAAAGTTCGTGGCTTTATGCTGGATGATCAAACAGATAGCTACCGAGCCCCTCCAAAACAGTTCCTGCGTGCCTAGCCGTAAGGGAAAGTGCACTGTCAGGGTGGAGCACAATTACCTGCATGTCGACAGTGGATACGCCGGATCCCGCCAGGTCACCGAAGGGAAGCACCATCGGGCGTGTACAGTTCTTGGATGGGTAACTGAGTACGTCACGCTCTGTTGACAATTTTTCCCTTTGCTTTACGGCAGAGGGGACGGGAGTCTCTGATCACCAGTCTTTGAACCAATGTCGTGGATTAAATTCCGAACCTCTCCGCAGTGTCTCATGGAGTGAGGGCATCGGATGTGGACTTTGGGCTCGTTGGCCCCCTTAGTGCTTTTCGAGAAGAGTAGACTACGTGCTGGCACTAGGCTTCACCCTCTCCCTTCATCTTCAACACGACACTACCCTACTACACACGTACCCATTACAGTCACCTACACTTAACATACACACTTCAGCACACAGTTCTCACACTTCACGAAGGAAAGGTGCCTTCGGGCGCGAAGGATAGGGAAAACCTTACCAGTTAGGCGACTGAACCTGCCCTTCGGGGTCTCTCAGCCATTCATGCCATACGACCTTGCTGCACAATAACCTGCAGTAAGCCTTACACGTCTCTCGGTCGATATGGCGCGTCGCAGTTCCGCCCTGTTTCACGGGTCACTATTTCACCTCTGAGCAGGAAGTCAACGAGCAGAATGCCCTTCCTGTCCCAGAATACCGTGCACGTCACTTTACGCACCGACAAAGACTGTTCGAATTTCCTTTTTGACCGGAGGTTCACCGTGATGTCAATCCGTCTGCTGCTTGATTTCCTGGGTAAAGTGAGAAATCCGTGTCTCAATGCCTGCGATGATTCTTGTTGCATTCACAGCCGGTAGACTGTAGTACAAAAGTTTATTCCACGATACGAGAAGTAACTAATCTCTTTTGGCGACTACATAGAAAAATAGCTCAAACCTGTTGATAATAAAGTTTTGTCAGGTAATTACGTTGTTCTTGTATAAAAAAAAGTAGGGAAGCTCACTTTGTTCATTCATCTCGTAATACTAATGACTCAGAGCATTTCATTTCATAATTCAAGTGAAACTGTTGACGTCTGTGTTTTACAGAAAGGTCATGTTCTGGAAAGTATCTGCTAATGTCGTTTTTTCAAACCTTTGTACGGAAAACGGATGTGGAAATCGGATTTTCTTCTCCTTATAGAATTAATTAATTAAGTACAACGCGGATCCTCTTTACGTAGGGCGAATCCATACTGCAGGGTTTGGTTTTCTAAAAGATGCTGGTAAAATTCAGAGCGTTAAGAATAAGACTACGCACCTGAATTACCTTTCCTGGAAGGTGTCTTATCAAAAGGGCTTACAAGGAGACGATTACGTAAAGCACAACACACAGACTACTTGTTCAGTTCTTCAGAAAGAGAAGGAAAGAGAGAGAGAGAGAGAGAAGGGGGTGAAGGGGGAGAAATGTATACCAATTAACAAGAAACTGGTTTTCAAAAAGTTCTGAGTAAATTATGGACTACCTCTCGAATGTCTAATGAAATGTATCTTGCTTTAATTGCAAAAACAAACCGCTTTTCTCAGTCACATTTATTATAAGCCACTGATAGCAGTTTGTTGTTTTATAGGACTATTAGATGTTTCCGGCATTCGTTGCACTGACCAAATTAGAATGCAATTGAAGTTGTAGTACTTGTAGCGAACTGATTAATCAGTGTGTTACTTTAAGTCTACTGAAATGATAAAGAAGTAGAAAATACTAAATATACCACATAACTATTCAAACAAACAGAATACAAGTATTCACATAAATGCCATAAAGCATTAAGAAAAAAGAAAGTAATAAGTATATGGTAAATAATGAGTATTGTTTTGTAGCTTTAAGGACTTTCTCAGACATTGAGAGATGTTCAAGGTCGTTACCACGGTTGGATGATTACTGTTAGCAATTAGTCATTTGTTGTTTTCGTTCCCACAGCTAATTTTGCTACGCTCTCAGCCACTCTTTGTGGGACTGTCGGGCAGTTTAAGTTTCATTATACTGCTTCACGTCTAGCATCTAGATAGTATTCACCAAAGGGGATAAGTGTCTGGTAGATACTATTTGAAGGAAAATGCGAGCGTGTGTGTGTAAGTCAACGAGTATTTGAAAGCTTAATTATGGGGCCGGACATATAATATTTCCCGAGGTTCTTTCCAGTGCAGGCTTTCAGATTGTGGAAACCTCTGCTGTCACGTGCAGAGATGAAAGGGAAAAATTGTTCATTAAGAACGACGGGATATCTCGTATATATAAAATCAATTGCTAACCCTGACGCGTGTGGGCTTATGAAAATATTCAGGGCGGCGCACGAATAGTCGACACACAAACATATATATAATTAAGACAAAGATGGCCACCAGTCCTTTGTTTATTGCGGTTGCACACCTGGTCCAAACTCTTACGAGAATCTGCGAAATACCGCGAGCCTAATGTGTTACACTGCTAGAAGCAGAGTTCGTTTTGTTTGCAGATGATACATAGTATGTCGAGCATAGTTCTAGAAAGGTCTGCTGTTGATGTTTTCATGAACATTGATAAATGGTTTAAAGCCAACTCATTGACATTAAACTTTGAGAAGACTCACTACATCAGTTTAGAATATGTAAGAGGATTCCGTCCAGCATATGCATAAAGTATGAAGAAGAGGTTAACAGTATTAAATACCTGGGATTACAGCTTGATAATAAATTCAGTTGGAAGGAGCACACCACAGAACTGCAGAAACGATTTAACAAATCTGCTTTTGCAGTACGAGTGGTATCAGACGGAGGAGACATAAAAATGAAAAAGCTTGAATACGTTGTTTACTTTCATTCCGTAATGTAAAATTATAATTAGCCACACATTTCTTAGTCAATTATAATTTTATATTTTTTGGCTAAATTCATCCATGTAGTCTTTTCACTGGCTATCAAAGCTGGGTGGAGCTGGCAAAGGGGCGGAGCCTCAGCTATTTAAGAGCAGCAAACCTTGTATTGCTCTAGCCAGCAGTGACGCACTGGAAGGCTCCAAGTCTCCTGCCAGCTCCACAACATCGATGGGTATAACATCGTTTATTTTATTTTGTTCAATTTCTCTTTATTAACTTAGGTTAGCTTTGACAGTAATGTATATTGCTCCAAACTCCTCTAAATGTAACTGTGATACATTTCAGAGTCAAAATTCCTGAAGATGGTCTAAGTAAGACTGAAACTAGTTGAATGTAATAAATTATTGCATGTAGACTGTTCTTTATTCATAAGTTAAGCTAACCTAAGGACCACACACACACACACACACACACACACATGCTCTAGGGAGGTCTCGAACCTTCACGGCGATCAACCGAGCGCTGCGCACCGAAGCGCCGTAGACCGCTCGGCTGCTCCAGCGCTTGGCTGGCGGCTGTGGGGATGTTGACAGCCAGCGAGTTGCTTCGGCTGACCGGAAGTCCGGCCGCCTTTCAGGTTTCTTTGCGCGCTTTGCTCTCCGAACCCTGGGGTCGGGAGGGCAGCTGCTTTCGGCGAAGGGACAGTCGCCGGCCGCGGCTCCCGGAACTGTTCTTTAAGAAGGGTTTCTTTATCGACGGCGGGCGTCCTGAATCGCCCTAACAAGGGCGGGCGGGGAGGAGCCTTCCGTGGCCGGTCTTCCGGCGAAGGGCCGGACAAGTGTGCGCGGGTGGCGTTCCGCGTACAGAGGGGAAGGGCGAAAAGGGCCCGGGGTCACGGAGCCGAGGGGTGCCGGGCGTGGGAAGGCCGGCGAGGCGCTTCAAGGAATTGTTGTAGCAGTTCCAGTTATAGGAGCGTGCGACGCAAACCTGAGTGTAAAATAATGTACATCGTGTGACGTTCCGGGTCGCAGTAAAGCACTAGATATGCTGATGCAATAGCTCCGTACTTAGCTATAATTTACAACCGATCACTCAGAGAAAGATCCGTACCAAAAGACTGGAAAGTTGCCCAATATTCAAGAAAGGCAATAGGAGTGATCCCCAAAATTACAGGCCAATCTCATTGACGTCGATTTGCAGTAGCATTATAGAACATATACTTTCTTCGAATATTATGAACTACCTCGAAGAGAACGACCTATTAACCATAACATGTAGGCTTTCACAGCCGGCGTCTTCAGTAATTAAAACTTCCGGGCTGAGAGGCCGTGGTCGAACAGTAGAAATTTCTTCGAATGTTCGAATGTTTGTATAGTCTATGGGAGTTAACTACGGGGTCATCAGCCCCTAAACTTACAAACTACTTATAAACTACTTACGAACTAGGAAGGCACAAATATCCATGCCCGAGGGGAGATTCGAACCCCCGACCGTAGTGGCCGTGCAGACCGTGACTGGAGCGCCTTAATCCACTCGGCCACCGCGGCCGGCTAGAAATTTCTTCCCCTGACGTTTCATTGCCGGTTGCGGGCAACATCTTCTGAGGTGAGTCGACGACTGGCTGCTGGGCCCTGGAGAACCTGCTTATATAGAGGGCATAGAGGGCGCCACCACTCGTCACGTGATGTCAACAGTAAAACTATCTCTGGCTGGCGTCATTACTCTCGATCAAAGGTAATCGATTGTCACATCTTTGGTACAAAGTAGACTACCATGTTTTGTCTAACTTCAAACCTTATTCCTTCCTGTTAAGATTATTGTGGTGTTTAAAAATCTCTATCAATACTCGCCTAACGGAACACAAGAGGAACTGTCAACTGGGACACACGGACAAACCGGCCGTAGCGGAACAAGTTTTTGAAAACGGTGACCACAAAATAAAATTTAGCGAGACAAACGTGCTAGCTAAGACATCGCATTATTATGCACGTTTGAATAGAGAGGCTATAGAGATTTTTAAACACCGAAATAATTTTAACAGGAAGGAAGAAAGCTTGAAGTTAGACAAGATATGCCGGTCTACTTTGTACCAAAGATGTGACAATCGATTACCTTTGATCGAGAGAAATGACGCCAGCCAGAGATAGTTTTACTGTTGACATCACGTGACGAGTGGTGGCGCCCTCTATATAAGCAGGATCTCCACGGCCCAGCAGCCAGTCGTCGACTCACCTCAGAAGATGTTGCCCGCAGCCGGCAACGAAACGTCAGGGAAAGACCGCGGCCTGTTCGACCACGGCCTCTCAGCCCAAAAGTTTTAATTACTGACCTAGTAACCAATAGTCAACACAGATTCAGAAAGTATCGCTCTTGCGAATCACAGCTTGCCCTTTATTCACATGAAGTGTTAAGTGCCATCGACAAGGGATCTCAAATCGATTCCATATTTTTGGATTTCCGGAAGGCTTTTGATACTGTACCCCACAAGCGGATTCTAATGAAATTGCGTGCTTATGGAATATCTCCCCAATTGTGCGATTGGATTCACGATTTCCTATCAGAAACGACACAGTTCGTAGTAATTGACGGTAAGTCATAGAGTAAAACAGAAGTGATATCTGGCGTTCCACAGGGAAGCGTAATAGGTCCCCTACTCTTTCTTGTGTTTATAAACGATGTAGGAGACAATCTGAATAGCTCCCTTAGACTGTTCGCGGATGATGCTGTCGTTTATCGCTTAGTGAAGATAACAGAGGATCAAAAGCAACTGCAAAGCGATTTAGACAAAATTTCTACGTGGTGCGAAAATTGGCAATTGACACTCAATAAGGAAAAGTGTGAAGTAATACACATGACCACTAAAAGAAATCCGCTGAACTTCAAATACGCAATAAATCAGTCCAACCTTAAGGTCGTAAATTCTACCAAATACCTAGGAGTTACAATTACGAACAACTTTGACTGGAGAGAACACATACAAAATATTGTGGGGAAGGCGAACGAAAGGTTACGTTTCATTGGCAGAACGCTTCGAGGATGCACCAGCTCCACCAAACAGACTGCCTACATCACACTTGTGCGTCCTCTCCTGGAGTACTGTTGCCCCTTGTGGGACCCTCACCAGGTGGGACTGACGGAAGACATTGAGAAGGTTCAGAGAAGGGCAGCTCGTCTTGTTTTATCACTTTACGGAAATGTTGCACAAATTGTGGTGGAAATCATTTAAAGAAAGAAGTTATTCATTGCGGCGTGATCTGTTTGCAAAGTTTCAATCACTGACTTTTACTTCTGAATGTGAAAATATTTTGCTAGCACCAACCTACTTAGGGAGACATGACCATCCCAATAAAATAAGAGAAATCAGACCGAAAACGGAACGATTTAGGTGTTCTTTCTTCCCGCGCGATATTAGAGAATGGAACGGTAGAGAAAAGTTATGAAAGTGGTTAATGAACCCTCTGCCAGGCACTTAAATGTGATTTGCAGAGTATCTATGTAGATGTAGTTGTAGATATACCGAGCTGAACAATCAACCATTTTGAATCCCAATCCGACGACACTGTTGTATGCTTTCAGTGGTGCAGCGAATATTTTATCATTTTATTGTTTCACAGACTGAAATAGTTGGTTGTGCAGCTTCAAACTGCTCAAATAATAGCATACGTGGTCGCTATAAATTTTATCGGTTTCCTTGAAATATATATATCTGCGTAAACGGTGGCTTGTAAATTCCAGAAGCCAAATGTGGACGCCAAAATTAAGCAATTATCTGTGTAACGTTAAGAACAAAACCTTTTTTATTTATATTAGAAATAGTTATGCTCACACAGAGGCAGTAATGACAATGTAGGCCTAAACATGTAAGCAATAGTTTATTTTAAAAACGTTCAAGTATTTGTTAATCTATGGGACTTAACAAGTATGGTATCAGTCCCTAGGCTTAAAAACTACTTAAAATAACTTACACTCTGGACGACACACACACACACATATGCCTAAGGAAAGATTTGAACCTCCGACGGCTAGCAACCGTGCGCTCCACAGCAAGGCGCCTTAGACTGCTTGGCCACTCCGCTGCGGCGGTTTGTTTTAATTTTCCTACAGATTGTTAACATAACACTACGTACAGTGTGTTCATAGTTGCTTTTCTTGATTTTATTTAGACCAACTAAGGAGTTATTATAAGGGCTTTTAACTGTATTTTAAGTGATCCACGAGCGCAGATGGCTTTATCCAGCTAGTGGTTTTTAAACTGTATTGTTTCGCATTAGTTCAGTGTTTAATTGAAATGTGACTCTCAACATCGATATATGTAGGGCTAAGCCAAGGTCTGAACAGGATGTAAAAATAAACAACTAAATAAACAAATAATTGGAGTTCGCAAAGTTTGGAATTAGGAAAGAAGTCATACACAGTGGCGGCTGGTGCTAATGTGCTGCAGCCCACTGTAAATATATTACTAAAATTATGCCATTTCTCTTCGAAAGCAAGCGAGAAATCGTTGTAAAATTACATCTTTTCTTTTGGAATGCGATCCAGATATCACAATAAAATTATGCCAATTCCCTTCCAATACGTATTAGAATGCTTGTAATAAGGATGAAAAAACATTTTGGATTGCTCTCCCGCGATAGCTGGACACCAATTCCATGTGCTGAAGTGGGATTCAGCCGCGCTGGTACGTGTGCAGAGAGGCGGCGCAGTCGTCTGTTCGCTAGTGCGCATGCGCAGACGTGACGTCAGGCCTGGCGGCTCGTGTGTGCTGAGACCGACTGCAGCACCAGATCAATATTTCTCTTCGCGCTGCGTGTAACGGTTGCGGAAGAATAGTATATAACGAATATTGCGGCATACAGAGTCAAATAGCGCGCTGGCTCAGGCGTCTCGCGCGTTGTCTCTCAAACCTATTTGTGTGAGGCTCGTATTCAAATACCTCTGAGACCAAATGATTTAATTTCTCCAAATAAAACTTCAAACAACATTAGTAATGTATAGCCAACATGTGAGTGAAACTGCGCTTTTCAGCCAAGCGGTTTCATTGGTCACTTGTCTAGAACGCAGATGACGTGGTGGGGATATTGCTTAGCTCCGTTATTTCCATTGTCTATCACGCTTTCTATTTTAGTTTCTGTTTCTTTTTGTAATATTGTAGCAAAAAATGTTCAAATGGTTGTATAGCTTATGGGACTTAACTACGGGATCATCAGTCCCTAAACTTACAAACTACTGATGAACTAGCTCACACTAAGGGCGGCACAAATACCCATGCCCGACGGGGGATTCGAACCCCCTGATCGTACTGGCCGTGCAGACCGTGACTGACGCGCCTCAGTCCCCTCGGCCACCGCGGCCAGCAATGTTGTAGCACACTGATCAAATTTTGTACGAGCCGCCACTGGTCGTACGTGAAAGGCATTGAATTCAAAACTTATCATGCAACATTCACTTTATTTCAAAGTGCACGCTACAGTACCAGAGAAACTTTATTTGGTCGTTATCTAACGAAACCGGACGTTCAAAGTTATTAAACACATTTTTGGCGTAAAATGTTCTCTCTGCTATGGTGTGTGTGTAAAATATGAAAAAATCAGAGGGGAGAATACGGAAAGTACAGTAACGCAGTTTAACATTATTCTGCAACTGTTTTCGAATGCAACACTTAGTTACCAATACACTAAACGTATGTGGACGCACCATTCATAAACTAGAAAATACTATAACTATAACGTAGTTAAACTCTATGTGGTAAATATTTAGAACGGAAACATATGCCTTAATATGGACTGTAAGTGACTGTATCATCTCTCTAAATATCCCTCCAATCACTAACTTTCAGTTGCGTGCATCTTACAGGGAAATGTAAACCAGTAAATTTACTAAGCTGTTAAATTTCTTCATTAGGAAAGTATATTTAACGGCCTAAGAACATATTAAAAGCGTAAGTGTTCCATGGTCTTTAAATACACGCCTCCAGTGTGGGATTCAAAATGGCGGATTGTTCTGATTGTATTATACAGTGCTCTAGGTCGTAGCTGGTTGCCTCTTGAAGTTTTCGTAGAACGGCGCTCTCAGTCACGACTGGCTGAAATTTCATGGGGCAAAACGAATCCACTACAAATAATGCAGTTCATTGACACTGTAATGAATTACTAGCGCCCAGATGCCCTCATTTCTGACCGGCATACGAGTCTCATTAATTACAATCACTACAAACCAGCACGCACGTTCCACACGTCAATAATACAAATATTGATAATTTGTTTGTGGAATACAAAAGTTCGTGGTCTACTTTTTAGTATGGCACGATTAGTCCATTCATAATACCGGTAGAAACACTTCCACACGACTAACACTGAAGAACTTTTACCATAACGGTTCAAATTGGAGTTCAGCGTGACGTCGATCGTGCCTCAGATACATCATGTTATACGACTCGAAACAATACTCCCTACTAGCGTGGATTGTGCCCTCGATCAGAGATGAAACCAGACTCATTTACATGGCGTGAAAGCATTCTAACATCCAAACAATGTCACTGAAAATTACCTGTTGTTAATTAGGTAAATTAAACTCATTACAGTGGAATAGTAAACAATTACCTCCAACTGGCTATAGTAAAAGATAGCGTAAATAATACACATGGCGTGAAAGCATTCTAACATCCAAACAATGTCACTGAAAATTACCTGTTGTTAATTAGGTAAATTAAACTCATTACAGTGGAATAGTAAACAATTACCTCCAACTGGCTATAGCAAAAGATAGCGTAAATAATACTCAGTAAATTGATATATAAATCTCTATTATATTGATAGTAATTCACCTATAAATACTATTAAATATCATCTTTGGTAGTGGCCATCTTCCGCAGCAACTGTTAAAATTGTTTATAAGAGGTAATCCGCCTTATTCTGACTGCAATTTCAGACGTGTTTCGCTTTTTATTTTAAAAGCATCTTCTGTACTCTGTAAATGATATAAAGGTGTTGTACAGTTTGTCTTGTACACATAGATTAAAAGCAGCTTTAAACCCTTTGTGCACGTTCGGCATAGGTGTTTTTAACTTGATATTCGGTCTACTCACGGTGTTGTTGTCTCTTCTTTACATCTCACTGCTGTCTCCGTCTTGTTGGCTGGAGTTGGTTTGTTCATGGCGTGTGTTTTTCGGTTATGTACGGCCCTTTTCGTCTGTTTTTGTGTCGTTTCTTCCTTTTCACCACAACACATCACATCACTTATTTGAACTGCATGCAAATAAGAGATGTGATGAGATGAAACGGAAGAAACGGCGCAAAAACAGACGACATGCTCTATACACTAAACACCATCCCACTAGACACAGATAACTACCAGAAAGAAAGAAATACCATAGTTCAAATACCCCCAACAATGGATACAAAGAAAACCTGGCAACAAAGCTGAACAATAAATTTAAAAAAACAAATACACACACCAATAACACAGACACACACACAAGAACGACACAAAGGGAAAAATGATGAAAACAACAGATGGTATACAATGACATACAATCACAAATACACACACAGAATATCAAACATTTTCAAAAAACAAGGCATCAAAATAGCCTAGCAAACAAACAACTCACTTCAAAAATATTTTCCAAAATCAATAGAAAATACAGATCCATAACAGAAAATGAAGAATATACCAACTGAAAATGCAGCACATGTGATGGAAGATACATTGGTCAGACTAAAAGAACATTTGACACCCGATATAAAGGTCATATACTAGCCTGGAAGTATAAAAAAAGTCACTTAACGTTTGCAGAACACACCAAAACCAACGTAAAAGCACCACCAGAGACACAGCCATGGAAATCTTAATAATAAACAACAAAAACTATCATATGCAAAAACCAATAAGAGAAAAGGAACATCTCAATCTAGCAAACAACACACTTTTCAAGCTTATTGACCACCTAACATAAAAGAAAAAACAAACGTCAGAGACCCCTTTTCACAAACACTTAAATTACGATGAACTACCCTCGCCTCCCCCACCCCCCTCCTCCCAACCACACAACGCAATTGAACCTGCATTTACTCAACTGAAAAAGATCTTAGACATCCCGTTCGCTGAAATTGAAAATCACTCTCTCTCTCACACACACCCACACCCACACTTGTTGAATTGGCATCTGTTCCGAAAGAAGTCACTTCTGCGCCTTCAGAACTAAACAATTTCACTAATATCATCGATTTTACCATTTAATTTGTTCAAAATAATTTTTTACTTGAGGGAAAATACAGAAGTTTTTGATTCTCTGTACAGATTTCCCCATAACCAGACATGTTTGTAAGTCTATGGGACCAAACTACAGTGTCATCAGTCATCTAGGCTTACAAAGAACTTAGACTAAATTAAAGTAACCTAAGGACGACATGCTCACGCACTCGTGAGACCGCGCAGAATGGCCACGTGGTGTAAGACGTCATGCTATGGACTCGGCGGCCGTGTCTGTCGGAAGTTCGAGTCCTCCCTCGACACGACTATGTGTATTGTCCTTAGTGACGTTAGTTTAAGTAGCTTGTAAAATCTAGCGTCTGATGACGATACCAGGTTGGACCAACAGGTTTACCAACATTTGAACAACCATGCTCGAGGGAGGATTCCAACCTCCGGCGGTAGCGGTCGCGCAGTCCCCGACATTGGGCCTAGAACCGCGTGGCCATTCCCTCGCTTCGATAACATAACCGTGTTACCCTGCAAAGTACTTTATACGAGGTGCGTGCAGAAAGTAAGTTCCGTTTGGTAATAAAATGAAATTGTACACAGATACAGAAGAAATTTTTATTGCACAAAATTCTACAACTCTTGAACTACTTTTCCATATAAATGTAGAAATTTTGCAGGCATTTGTCATAGCGTGGCACCAGGTTTTGTATACCTTCCGCATAGAAATCTGCCGCCTGTGTCTTCGACCAGTTTCTTTCAGCTCGTCGTCATTGGTGAAGTGATGACCGCCAAGGAAAGACTTTAGGTGTAAGAACAGATGTCGCGTGAACCAGTTCTTCTGTAACCAAAGGTGGACGCCCTCTTCGTTCTTCATCGTGCACATCACTACGCCCGCCATTGAACTGTCAGACCCATCTTCTCACCATCGAATCACTCATCGCATTTGGTCCGTAAACATCGCAAATTTGCCGATAAATTTCACTTGGTTTCACTTTCCTCGCATTCAGAAACCGAATCACCGACCTTATTTCACAGGCGGCGGGATTTTCAATCAACGCCGACATTTCAAACAAGCACAACAAAGCCTACGTAACTGACAGCGATCTCCAAATGGCGCACGTTCTTCTCCTTGATACACATCGTCTACAGCGCATGTGCGGAACTGCAATCGCAGCGCTGCAGCGGAGATAAATTGAAACGGAACTTTACTTTCTGGACGCGCCTTGTATTACATGTAACTGTTATATTACTGTTAATTGCTGTGTTTATGTATGTGGATATTAGGTCTCGAAAATTATTCCAGGAAGATTGTGGGCTCATTTTAAGCACGTTTGGGGACCACTTTGCAAATTGGTGTGGAAGACGGGGTATGTCAATTGTAAAATAAGACTAAATTGTATCCCACTCTGCCCTCTAGAGGCCCACTGGGTACTGACCGGCCGCCGTGCCATCCTCCGCATGAAGGCGTCACCGGATGCGGTATTTAGGGGGGCGTGGTCAGCGCCGTTGTGTCGGAGCCGCTGCTCCTCCAGCAAGTAGCTCCTCAGTTGGCCTCACAAGGGTTGAGTGCACCACTCTGGGCACCAGCGTTCGAAAGCTAGCCAAGTCTGACAGTGCCTAACTTCGGTGATCTACCGGAAACCTGTTTATCCACTGGCCACGACCGTTGACGTAAAAGAGAATTAATACTTTAAAATGAAAATAAAATAAAAACTGCTAAATATGTTAACTATTGTTAATTGATGGAAACAACTAGCATTTTATAGAAGAAGTGTCCTTAAGTAGCGCCTGGAAGTCAGCACAATCGTAGCTACATGTTTGCAATAACGTGCAATGCCAAGAGATGGGCACCTAAGGACCAACACGCACACGGTAATTATTGATTCGAAATATTCAAACATCCAGACTGCTACAGGGCAATTAAATAAATTCAATGACGGAGTCTAAAATTTGTCCTGGACAGGATTCGAACAAGGATTTCTCACTTGGGGCCACCATTCGGTGTTTGTACTAGTTTGTTCGTTGTTATTGACTCTATATAAATGAATGTTTGCATGTCCTCTATGTGTTCATAAACCAGTCATTCGATTGCTGTGAAACTTTGCTGAACTGTTCACCGTACGCCCAAAACGGTTCCTGACCCAAAAACAAAAGAGAACGACATATAACTCAGGAGATATGACGTCATAAATAATGAGAGGCCACCGTGAGAGAATACCTAGATATATGCGTCAATTATTGAAAAATGGGAGTAGTTAAGGACTTGCAACAAATAAAGTTAGCATTGCAGATTTGCATGGTATTATTTATTTTTGTCTGCAAGTCTCCCTTAATTCTCTTGCATCCCAAATTAAGCTATCTGTTTTCTTAATCTCTGTCTAAAGAAAGCGAAAGGACACTCACTCACTGACGAAACACGAAATATTGAAAACTTCTTTACCTAATAAGCTGAAATTTGTCAAGTATGTAGTTTATAGGTAGGAAACGTCAGCTAAGGAAGTATTTTGTGGTAGGTGCATGGCGGAGCATAACTCTCCTACAGACACGAAATCTGCAGTTGCATTCCGATCTTCACCAAATTTCGCACGTTTGGCCTTCAAAACAAGAGAAAGATCACCGTTTGTATAATATTTCGTTCGGTGCATGGTGGAGAGTACTTAACTTACGGAATTTTACAAATTGCATAGTTTTGCTCAAATCTTAATGAATTTTTGCACACGTGACGTTTAAACCAAGAGGAAGATTAGTGGGTACATGACAGAGGTTACCTTGCAGAAATATTTGCCGAGAGAGAGAAAGGTGGAAACGAACAGAGAGATGGGAGAGAAAGAGGTGGATGCAGAGAGAGAGGGGGGGAAGGGGATGTGGAGGATAAATAAACACCCGCGGGCAACGCCGGGTTTACAGCTAGTATATAATAAAGGGTATGAATCCGTGTGACCAAGTGCGCTTCCCGTCCTCCCCAAATTCTCAACAGCATGACTGTACTGCCCCCTGCCCATTTCTTCCAGGTTCAAATCTCAGCCCATCACAAATTTTCAACTTCGCCAAAGAATTAATTTCAATGCCTTGTAAACCGAGCGAGGTGGTGCTCGTAGTAAGTCACTAGACTAGCATTCGAGTGGACGGTGGTTCTAATCCACTTCATGCACCTGACAGAATCGCTCTTAGCCGTGTGGTAAATGTTGAAATGGCGCAATATTTAAACTCCTCGAAAAAGTTCACACACCACAGCGTCTTCCTGGCAGTCACAAAGTCACTTCCGTTTACTGTGTTTTTGTTTTCTTTTGTCTTTTTTTCTATTTACTATCATTTTTTACTCAATTGGCTATTCATTCCATTCAACAAATCCACTGATCCTGCAATTCTTCTTCTCTTTCACTTAGGATGATAATGTCATCAGCGAACCTCATTATTGATGTTCTGTGACACCACTCCCCTATATAGGAAGAAAATAAAAATATTTTCAAGTGTAACAGGATAAGAGTTTTGATCACATTTCAGAATTAATTTTCTTTCATTGACAACTAATATGAGAAATACATAGAAACATGACATACGAGCCTACCACACGAAAGCCGCGGCGCAATGGCCGAGCGCATTGAAGCGCTAAGCTCCGATGCCCGAGGCCGTTCCCCGTCGGGGGTTCGAATCCCCCCTCTGGCATAGATGTTCGTGTCGTCCTTAGTGTAAGCTAGTTCATAAGTAGTTTGTAAGTTTAGGGACTGATGACCCCGCAGTTAAGTCACATAAGCTTAACAAACATTTGAACCTACCACACGAAACCATTATTAGATGTTACAAGTACGTTGATTACGTCTGGTTAGTTAATTTTCGTTGTTCCAAACGACATGACAAAAGCCCTAAATCGTTTTGACCATACGTTGAAAGTGAATTATAATTATATGGTAGCAGCTAAGTTTAATGTTATTTCGACTGATTATAAAACTTGTGTACAAACAATGAAAGATACTAGAATGGATTTTTTTTTAAACGACAGTGAAACTCGTATGTATTAAAAGTTGAAACGAAACTAGCCAAGTAAAGTACTTACATGTGTAATTTTTGATGTAAAATATACATCATGCATCATGTGTGATTACGTGGGTCTTACAGCGAGTGATCGAGTCTATATAAGGCAATGTTCGTGCTGGCTGGCCGGCGAGTGCGGGCATCTGTTAATGAGCGGCGTGCCAGTCAGTCGCAATTAAGGCGTTTAACATTCTCCAGGCGGCTTCTGGAACGAAGTTACGTCGGCTCCGCTTGAAGACCTGTGTCTGTGAAGAACCGAGCAGTGTTGATGCTTCAAACAATTTTGTACTCCTTGCATCTCTGAACTGTATAGTCGTGTTTAAAAGTTTGTGATCTTCTCGTATACGTTTGTGACTTTTAGATATGAACTATACAGCAATTGAAATACTGAGCAGTACCCAGCTTGTGTTGAAGTAGTTTATTCGCTTCGCCAATCATAATTGTGATATAATGACTAAGTTTGCAGGTTAAAATAATGATTTATATTTGAAGTGGAAAACTGTAAACAGAAGTCCATTTTTACTATTGAAGAATAACTAGGGAAAACAGCATCGTGATTTCAGCATGGAATCATGAGGTGTTTAGATTCTGATTCAGTATAATAAAGAGTTTTGATAGTAGATAGCAGCGACCAAGAAAATCCAGTATTCTGCTGCATTGGCCCCTTTCTTGGGGTGCATTTATCGCGATTCTTTAATTCAGTGCAAAGTTCCTAGTGACTGGAGACGTAAAAGAACTGACCCGCATAATTACAGGCCAAAATCGTTGACGTTTGTTTCCTGTAGAATTTTGGAGCATATTCTCAGTTGGAATATGGTAAATTTCCTTGAGACGGAAAAGCTTCTTTCTATGAATCAGCACTGGTTCAGGTTACATCGTTCATGTGAAACTCAGCTTGCCCTTTTCTCACATGACATCTTGCGGGCCATGGGTGAAGTGCTGCAGGTAGTTTGTGTTTTTCTCGATTTCAAAAAGGCATTTTACGCGGTGCTACAGAAGATACGAGCATACGGAATAGGTTCACCGATTTGTGACTGGCTGGAAGCCTTCCTAAGTAATAGAACGCAGTACGTTGTTCTCGAGGGCGAGTGTTCATCAGAGACGAGTGTATCGTCAGGCGTGCCCCAGGGGAGTGTGATAGGACCGCTATTATTTTCTATGTATATAAATGATCTGATGGATAGAATAACTTTCAATTTGCGGCTGTTTGCTGATGATTCTGTTGTATACGGGAGGGTGTCGTCTTTAACTGACTGTAATAGAATACTGGATGCCTTAGAAAAAAATTTCTAGTTGGTGCGAAGATTGTTTTCAAATGTTTGTATAGCTTATGGGGCTTGAGTACGGGATCATCAGTCCCTAAACTTACAACCTATTTAAGAAATAGCTAACACTGAGGACGGCACAAAAATCCATGCCCGAGGAGGGATCGAACCCCCGACCGTTTTGGCAGTGCAGATCGTGACTGGAGCGCAGCAGTCCCCTCGGCCACCGCAGCCGGCTGCGAAGATTGGCAGCTAGATCTAAATGTAGAAAAATGTAAGGTGATGCGCATGAGTAGGAATAACAATCCCATAATGTTGGAATACAGCATTACTAATGAGCCTCTTCATGAAGTCGAGTCGTTCAAATATCAAGGCGTAACATTGCATATGAAATGAAACGAACATGTAAGGTCAGTTGTAAGTAAGGCGGACAGCCGACTTCGGTTTATTGGGAGAATTTTGGGAAGATGTACTTCACCTGTAAAGGAGAAAGCGTATAAAACGCTTCTACGACCACGTCTTGAGTACGGCTCAAGTGTTTGGGACCCGCAGTCAGATCAGTTTAAAGGAAGACGAAGAAGCAGTTCAGAGGCGAGCAGCTAGGTTAGTTACTAGCAGGTTCGACAGATGCGCGAGTGTCACGGAAATGCTCCGGGAATTCGAATGGGTATCGCTGGAGGAAAGACGACGTTCTTTTCGAGAAATTAAGAAATTTAGAGAACCCGGATTTGAAGCTGAGTGTAGAACGATCTTGCGGTCTAAGGCGCTTCGCTGCGGAGCGCGCGGTTGCTCGCCGTCGGAGGTTCGAATCCTCCCTGGGACATGGGTGTGTGTGTTGTCCTTAGGTTAGTTTACCTTAGATTAAGTAGTTTGTAAGCTACGGACTGATGACCAGGCAGTTTGGTGTGATAGATTTACAAACATTTGAACATTATTTGTAGAACGATCTTGCTGCCGACTACTTACATTTCGCGTAATGATCACAAGAGAAATTGGGGATCGAACGGAGGCATATTGACATTGTTGTTTTTCTTCGTTCTTTTTGTTAGTGGAATAGGAAAGAAAATGCCATGCGGTTTACCGTGGATTACGGAGTACACATGTAGATGTAAAAAAGAGAGTGCTGCGAGAAGGGTGATGGTAACTTTGAGATGGACTGGACGGGCGGGACAAAGCTGTGAATTGCCTGCCTGAGCCCGTGGGAGGAGAGGAACCTCGGGCGACGGCACCTGTACGCGCTGTTCACGGGGGCGGCGGGTCAACGAGTGGCGGACGTGTGGACATGTGGCAGGCAGCTGCTGGTGGCCCACCGTGCACGCGACGCCTGGCTGCAGTCGACGACGGTGTGCGACTACTGCCTGTATCTCCTGAGCATCCTAGTCCAGAATTCAGGATCTACTGCGGTAGCTGTGAGTACGCGGCAGAAACTAGTCACCGAGAGGAGATATCACGTCGTACACACCACCTCTATGGTTCCAGCTGAGGAATATGAAACAAGGGGAGATGGTGCTACTATGCAAAACTGTCGATTGAAGCCACTCCGCCATCTTGCAGACCCAAGGAAATACATTTTTAGATTTAAGCACTGTGTGGCTCTTGCTGTTAACTGTCATACATGTAAAATGAGCGGCGATTCTGAATACATATGTGATATATGTACTCGGATATACAATTTTGTGGACAAATAAAAGCCTTCCAGATAGCTGAACTGTGATGTATATAAATATTCACCTGGTTCGTAAGGGAATTGTAATTTACTATAGAAGGTAGTATATTGAGCAGGCCCTACCCCACGCGCCTTCTCGTAAAATAATAATAATAATAATAATAATTATTATTATTAAAAATGTAAACAATCGACACGCCCGCTCAACCGCTCATGCATAAAAAAGACATCACCAGTGCTCTGCATTATGTTTTTTTTTAATTTTTTTTTAATTTTTTTTTCAATTTATAAAGACAAAGCAATGATCAGCGATAATCCTGCGCCCATGTGCTTCATCTACATCTACATCTACATCTACATCGATACTCTGCAAATCACATTCAAGTGCCTGGCAGAGGGTTCATTAACCACCTTCATAACTTTTCTCTACCGTTCCACTCTCTAATAGCGCGCGGGAAGAAAGAACACCTAAATCGTTCCGTTTTCGATCTGATTTCTCTTATTTTATTGGGATGGTCATGTCTCCCTAAGTAGGTGGGTGCTAGCAAAATATTTTCACATTCAGAAGTAAAAGTCGGTGATTGAAACTTCGCAAACAGATCACGCCGCAATGAATAACGTCTTTCTTTTAATGATTTCCACCCCAATTCGTGCAACATTTCCGTGACGCTTTCCCCCCCCCCCCCCCCCGTAACGTGATAAAACAAAACGAGCTGCCCTTCTCTGAACCTTCTCAATATCTTCCGTCAGTCCCACCTGGTGAGGGTCCCATAAGGGGCAACAGTACTCCAAGAGAGGACGCACAAGTGTGATGTAGGCAGTCTCTTTGGTGGAGCTGGTGCATCGTCTAAGCGTTCTGCCAATGAAACGTAACCTTTGGTTCGCCTTCCCCACAATATTTTCTATGTGTTCTCTCCAGTCAAAGTTGTTCGTAATTGTAACTCCTAGGTATTTGGTAGAATTTACGACCTTAAGGTTGGACTGATTTATTGCGTATTTGAAGTTCAGCAGATTTCTTTTAGTGGTCATATGTATTACTTCACACTTTTCTTTATTTAGTGTCAATTGCCAATTTTCGCACCAAGTAGAAATTTTGTCTAAATCGCTTTGCAGTTGCTTTTGATCCTCTGTTGACTTCACTAACCGATAAACGACAGCATCATCCGCGAACAGTCTAAGGGAGCTATTCAGATTACCTCCTAAATCGTTTATAAACACGAGGAAGAGTAGGGGACCAATAACGCTTCCCTGTGGAACGCCAGATATCACTTCTGTTTTACTCGATGACTTACCGTCAATTACAACGAACTGTGTCCTTTCTGATAGGAAATCGTGAATCCAATCGCACAATTGGGGAGATATTCCATAAGCACGCAATTTCATTAGAAGCCGCTTGTGGGGTACAGTATCAAAAGCCTTCCCGAAATCCAGAAATATGGAATCGATTTGAGATCCCTTGTCGATGGCACTTAACACTTCATGTGAATAAAGGGCAAGCTGTGTTTCGCAAGAGCGATACTTTCTGAATCCGTGCTGACTATTGGTTAATAGGTCGTTCTCTTCGAGGTAGTACATAATATTCGAACAAAGTATATGTTCCAAAATCCTACTGCAAATCGACGTCAATGAGATAGGCCTGTAATTTTCGGGATCACTCCTATTGCCTTTCTTGAATATTGGAGTAATTTGGGCAACTTTCCAGTCTTTGGGTACGGATCTTTCGCTGAGTGATCGGTTATAAATTATAGCTAAGTACGGAGCTATTTCATCAGCATACTCTGAGAGGAATCTAGTTGGTATACAATCTGGCCCGGAAGATTTATTTTTGTTTAGTGACTTAAGTTGTTTTACTACTCCAGGAACATCTACTTCTAAGTTTCGCATGCTGGCAGCTGTTCTTGGATTGAATACTGGAGTGTTCACTTCGTCTTCTTTGGTGAAAGAATTTCGGAAAGTTGTGTTTAGTAATTCTGCCTTAGCAGTACTGTCGTCGGTAGTATTACCATTGCTATCGCGTAGTGAAGGTATTGTTTGTGTTTTGCCGCTAGTGTACTTCACATATGACCAGAATTTCTTTGGATTTTCTGCAAGATTACGAGACAGGATTTCGTTGTGGAAACAACTATAAGATTCTCGCATTGAAGTTCGCGCTAGGTTGCGAGTTTCAGTAAAAGATTGCCAGTCTTGCGGATTCTGTGTCTTTTTAAATTTTGCATGCGTTTTCCTTTGTTTCTGCAACAGTGATCTGACCTGTTTTGTGTACCACGGGGGGTCAGCCCCCTCTTTTATTAATTTATTTGGTATAAATCTCTCGATTGCTACTGATATTATGTCTTTGAATGTAAGCCACAACTGATCTACACTCGCATTTTTAGTTTTGAAGGACTGGAGACTATCACTCAGGAAAGCGTGAAGCGAATTTTTATCTGCTTTATTGAATAGATATATTTTTCGTTTATTTTTGGTGCATTTGGGAATTTCGATATTCAGTCTCGCTACTACAACTCGATGTTCGCTAATCCCTGTATCTGTTTTGATGCTCTTTACTATCTCGGGATTATTTGTTGCTAGGAGATCAAGAGTATTTTCGCAACCACGTACTATTCTAGTGGGTTCATGAACTAACTGTTCGAAGTAGTTCTCAGAAAAAGCATTCAGAACTAGTTCGGACGATGTTTTATATTTGCCCCCGGTTTTGAATACGTACTAATAGATACGTGTGGAACTACTGCAGAACAGGTTATTAAAATTATGAATGAAAATTTCATAGTCAGTGATGAAGATTTAATACATTACACCGAACATAGAGAACAAGGACATTTAGCGAACGATGAAAGGATTTTTACGAAAAATGTTGTTTTTACCGAAGTTTTGTAGTGCTAAATTGTGAAGTAAAGCAATTAATTTCTTCATTTGTGTCTCTCATGTTTCCTCTTTGCCCTTTCTTTCACCTGTTCTCCTAGCATTCACATAAAACCTATAAATTTGCAGTGCTCAATGAATTCCAATTATATTAATTTTCCCATTTTTATGACTTTGCAAACACAACTTCAACCACAAGAAATACTAGTGCAGATAATTTTTCATAGATGTAGCGAGGAGAGAGAGGCGGGGAATGAGATAGGACGGACAGATAGAGGAGGTAAGAGGAAGTCGATTCAAGTAAATAAAGAAATACCCGGGCAACGCCGGCTTTTCAGCTAGTCTTTGTACATAAAAACGAATATATGTCCGAAGACTCGCTTAAACACCAGTAACGGCTTGGGCGAGGTGAACAGTTTTCGTTTTGTTCGATTTTGCTGGATTTAAGAAAAGGAATACGAGAAACCTAACGGAACAGGAGATAAATATATAAAATCGCACGCCTATTATTCATTTCAAAGACAACCCCCCAAACACAACTTGTTTGCAAGCTGTAGCCGTAGGAAGAAAAAGGGGCACACTCCATCTCCTTTAATGCATCACAATATTAATACGTGAACACACAGTATAGATTTTTAATCTTATCTTTCTTATATATAAAGGAAACTGCCCGTTTGTGTCATCGTTTGCTTGAAATTCACTCAAATATACAGTTTCATTCCGATCTTGATGAAATTTTTCACGTTTGAACTTCAAAACTTTTGAACTACATAAAATTTCGTATGGTGGATGGTGGACGGTACTCCACTTACAGACTTCGACAAACACCTACAGTTTTTTTCCGATCTTCAAGAAATTTTGCACACATGAACATCAAAACTAGAGGGTTCCTGACAACATACTTTGACATCGTCCTACTAATCATCAGGAAATTCGCATATGTATGAATCTTTTCATGGACAGGGTGTTATAAACCCAATCCAGCGTATGGAGCATGGGAAAGACTACCTTGAAATAAGCTTTGACATTGTTTCACTGATCAGCACGAAAGCTGACGGATACATGTGAGTTTTCATAGTTAGGGACAGCAGGAGACTGAGGATGCGAACATGGAGCAGAGGAGCGGAAGAGAAGGGCCGATGGAGGGGAAGGGGGAGATAGAGAGAGAGAGAGAGAGAGGATTGGACGGATGCAGGACTGGAATAAGTAAGTACCCATCAAAGCCATAAAATGTACAAAAATGCAAGTCTCGCGACGAATTCCTTCCACCATAAAAAGTCTTGAGATCTTATGGAAAACCGAGTCGGTTATTTTAGTTAGTGTTCATGGAACCACCTATTCAACACCTTGTCATAATTTTTAATCCAATTAGTTATCTACTAACATCTGTAGTGACTATATCAAAGTTATACATCTTTATTTCTATAATAGATATAAATAAATGTTTCCTTTTGCAGCAATTTATGTTATATCTTATCATTATCAGTTACTCTTCATTCTCTAACGACTCTTTACTTAGTAGAAAGGTGGCAGCTACATTAAAAAAAAAGTTATAGCACTAGGAATCGAACACGCGATCTCCCGCACTTGAATCTAACGCGCTACCACAAATCGACCATTTGTATTTTTCTCCAAACAGTTTTTTATTGTATGAGAAGTGTTTACTGTCTCCACACGCTACACTTCTAAAGTTTCCATTTAAAACCGAAACGTTTCACGTAACGAAAATTACTACTCTAGAATTACGAGTAGGCTACATTCAGTTTTGGCTGTAGTTTTCTCGACTTAGAGTACTGAGCATATTTTCGTCGAACTGTAGCTATAGTAGACAGGTATAAACTGTGTTAACATTTTCTGGTATCGGCCGTCTGAAAACTTTCACTTATGCATGTATGTACTGGCGTGTACCACTTTCTTTGACAGTCTACGAGTATATCACCCAACTGGAGGGTTTTCTGAAGAAAGCTAACGTGATTTCTATACCACTGCGTATGTAATATTAAAATCGCATCATGCGATCGCTTACACTGACGAATGACATAGCATTTTGTCGTCTTCCATTAAATACGAATTTGAACAAGAGATACGAGAAAATGTTTTCTCTAGCATCACATAGTTTACAGTAATACTGAAGCAACCAATTAGAGAACATAATTTTATACAAACTGCACCTAGCGACTTTTAATTACGCGCTGCCACAAGACCACAGGAACACAATGCAACTTTGGAGATAAGAGTACTATTCTCTCAATAGAAAATGTTTTCTGGAACGGAATTAAATTTTACAGATGTTTGAATTTTTCCTTCCAATACAGGCTAAACACTATATAAATAGAAAATTTGACGTTTGTGTGTCTGCTAGAAGTACCTTTGAATTTTGATGATCGGCGTGTCAGTGAGTGACAGAATTAGCGATTTTCGACTGCTAACATTTCATAAACTATAGCGTGTAGAATAGTATAATTTGAAAATATGGCTCAGCAACCGAAAATTCAGGCTTCTAGCTTTATCCACAACTGAGATACAGGGAGTCGAAAGTGCCGTCTACTGCTTCGAGAAAAGGATGGTACGGCCTTGCGCTCGACTTAGATAATAATGCAACTGAAATATATTTCTAAAGATTGGTTTCCTTTCTGAATATAATCTGTTCTACACGCACAATCACTTAGGTGTCAGTTTGTTCCACAAGGTATTACACTATCTTCAGATACATCCGTCAACATATATTTTGATATATAGTTTTCAAAATGAAAATCCAAGATCGCACATTAATAATTTATTAAATGACCACCGGTTTCGGTGGACTGTGTCACCATCATCTGGTCTCATGTATGTTATAAGCTGGTCATTTCGTAAAATAAAATTGGGTATAAATTAACAAGTGCAACATTCACCTAGTCACTATATAAAAATACACAAGTTAAAAACATGACAGCTTACAAAATAAGTATGTAGCACTTGTTAATTTATACCCAATTTTTTTAATAAGATGACCAGCTTATAACATATATATAACCAGATGATGGTGACACGGTGCACCGAAACCGGTCGTCATTTAATAAATTTTTAATGTGCGATCTTGGCTTTTCATTTTGAAAACTATAAAACGATCAGATCGCCTCCAAACCCGACTATATCAGGTAATCTTAATATATTGTGATATATAAAAAGCAAAGCAAAACATTGTTACTGTTGCGTCGAAGAAGAGGTAATAAACAGGTGGGCTGTAATGTCTCACGATTTCGTAGAATGAACGTTGTGGTGGGCTCCGTTTCTCTATGACTCCTCCAAAGCAACCTAATTTACAACACGGCCGACAAAGTGTTAGGAACATCGGCAGGTAACTTCTCTGTAGGAGGTGGGCCTAGACGTACTCCAGTGCCCCGGAGAACGGCAGAGGTACTCTGCGTGTCATGACGCTTCGCCTCTGCCTGAAGGCGAGTAGACGAGCCTCATTAAGAGAAATAGCTGCCCGTAGATTACACCTCGCAATTAAAATCTCGTTTGCCCTTAACGAAGCCTCCTGCGAAGTCCGGTTTGGCTTCCTGGTAGCGATGCAGCTGTGTCGTTAACAATACAACCTCTGTCTGACGGCGGGGTAATCAAAATCTCTGCTTTTGCTCCTCGTCTTTTGTATTCCGTTGTGCCTTTGGATGTAATGTCTCTTGGGGCGGTTAGTGCAAAAGAACTCTTCCTTGAACGAAAGTGACGAAGTATGCTTAATAGCACCAACTTGTTTAAAACGAGCAATAGTTTCAGTGCAGAATATTAATGCAAATAGTGAATAGTGATGAATGTAAAAAATTCTCTCTTTTACTTATAAATAGGAATGAAATATTATTGAGCTTGTAAAACGTGTAGGTTTTGCTTTTCACAAAGTTGTGAGTTCTTGAAACAAAAAACAAACTCTTTAAAATATGTGGTCTATTTCCACTCACGATTGTCTTTTAGTATATAAAAGGTAAAGCAGTCAACAATCCGAAGATTGGTTTGAATACGAGAGTGCTTTACTAGGCATGGTCCTGTTTGGAGGTGGTATGCCGTTGCCTTCCTCCGACCTTCGAACTGACTGACCCAGCCAGTTATAGGGGGACCTACAGTTTAACGTGGTTTCCGAACCACGGTGCTACTCGGTATGTTTTTCACGGGAGCAATGCTGCCAGAGGTGAAAGAAGTGGAAAGTAACAGATAAAAATCCGAGGAACTGGCGGGGATCGAACCCGCGACCTATAGATTTGTAGTCTGGCACTCTACTACTGTGCGACCAAAAAAAAAAAAAAAAAAAAAAAAAAAAAAAAAAAAAAAAAAAAAAAAAAAAAAAAATCGCGGTGAGTTTTAGATGGTGAAAATTAGTAAAAACGGCTAACTTCGAGGATGTGTAGAGTAGATTTACTAGATCAACTTTTACATAAAAACCAATGTCCAGAAATGTCATCAAAAGACGCTATGTTTGATACTGCGAGACCAGTATCTTTTACTGTAAGCTCTTTGCTTACCATATCTTTGGAGGGAGTACTAAGATCATAAGTAACAACAAATATCCAGTAAACGTCATGGTCTTTGAAATGCATACCTTTAGAACTATCACCCCTTTCTCGTCTTCAATACTGCGAAGAGAAAAAAAACACCTCTTTCACTGGTCAACTGCTCATTGATCTTAGGGTAAACAGGTGCGCATCTACTTGGTTCCTAATGGAATAATATTATAATAATGTGGTCCTGTTTTGGACTGTGTTGGACGGTACGCTGTGGAAATATATTACTGGCATAAGTTTTTGAGCCTGCACTGGTGAATTAAGTTTTTGGTAAAGTGTTATCTGTGTCCTGCTTTAAACTGTATTGCAATAACTAAGCTACTTCGTGCTTCAGTGAACTTACTGCGTCTGGGTTCTGTTGCACTGCGCTGTTAAACTTGCGTGACTAGCTAAGTGCATTCTGCTACCATGTTCGGTATCGTGCATCTACTTAACGCTCTGAGTTCCACTTCATTTTCTTTGCAGTGCCACGTACTTCAAGCCTCCTTATTTTACTTTCTTGTGTGCGATATACTGTGAACAGTATGTAAAGGATGTATGTTTCAGTGAAATGTAATATTGTAGATATTAATTAGAAAACGTATGATAAGAAGATGTCATTGGTTGTTATGACGGACTGGCGGCGTATACGAAGACATCACTTGAAATCGCTGACATGTTGGTTTGGGTTGTTCTCCAGCGTGTTTGATATTACTAGAACGAGGCGGAAAGATTCCATTTTAACGCCTCGCTAAAGCAGGGTCATTGGAGCTAGTACTGCTGGCTGTCTCGTGTGTAACTGTACATTTTGTCAAATGCTTTGCAACTTGTTTACTTAAAGTGTTTGTTTTCTCTGAACTAATTACGCTCCTGGCCATTAAGATTGCTACACCACGAATATGACGTGCTACAGACGCGAAATTCAACCGACAGGAAGAAGATGCTATGATATGCAAATGATTAGCTTTTCAGAGCATTCATAGAATGTGCTGACACGGGGAAAGTTTCCAACCGCGGTTAACCGGTGTTGCCTGGTGAAACGTTGTTATGATGCCTCTTGAAAGGAGGAGAAATTGTAGTGGGACGGATTATTGTCTCCGCTACATATCTCATGTCAGCTCAATTTGTGCATGATAACGTACTTATATTTGTGTTCTTAAATTATTTTTATGTAAATGGTTAATGTTATATGATTCTTAAAAAAGTTTTTTGTATTTTTTTTTTTATGTTTCATGTACTGTGAGGCGAGTCAACCTACGATGGCAACATCTTCGACGCCGATTCCAAGGAGTAAATATACGGCCACAACAAGTCGCTGGTCGACGGCCACGAGGCAAGAAGATGTTGATCGCTGCGGTTGTCGTCGCAAGAGTTGACATTATTATCGAAGTTTCATGTTAAAACATAAAATTTTATAAGTCAGTTCCATTTTGTCTGTCAATGACTACATATGTAATGTCTTAGAAAGCAATAAATGTTATCGTGTTTAAACTTGACGAAAGTGTCAGAGTACATCATTTATGAAGAATTATTTTACGATAAATAATATATTAATGAAACGACGAGAATATTTAATTTCAATATTCTACAGTCTGAAGGAAGATCTTTTATGAATTTTTATTGGTGGAAAAGTTACGTCAAGAAGACTTAGATAAATGTTTCTTTTAGAACTTTGATTAATCGATCATACACATCGATCGATAATCATTGAAGAGATATTTTTTTTATCTGTGGCTATAGCAACGACCACAAACTGAAGAATTTCTTTTAACCGTCTTATCTATGAGAGAACATAGAAATATTTTAACAAGAGTGACTGTTAAAGACTTCTTCCCTCGGCGCAAGAACCTGATTTTGAAATATTGCAACGTATAAAGATTTTACATGAACATATTTTTTTTTTTATATAAATTTTTATGGGCGAGTGGACACCTCAAGGATTACGAAGTCTGACTCGGCCACATTCAACCCTAATGATACAAGACGAGTGCTTTTGAAGATAAGGTTTTAGCGCACGTTCCGCCGCACTAAGAGGTCGTTCCGCCGTTCGTTTGATAGAGGTCGGATTGTAGCCTATCGCGATTGCGGTTTATCGTTTCGCGACATTGCTGCTCGCGTTGGTCGCGATCCAATGACTGTTAGAAGAATATGGAATAGGTGGTTTCAGGAGGGCAATACGGAACGCCGTGCTGGATTCCAACGGCCTCGTATTACTAGCAGTCGGAATGACAGGCATCTTATCCGCATATATAACGGATCGTGCAGCCACGTCTCGATTCCTGAGTCAACAGATGGGGATGTTTGCAAGACAACAACCATCTGCACGAACAGTATGACGACGTTTGCAGCAGCATAGACTATCAGCTCGGAGACCATGGCTGCGGTTACCCTTGACGCTGCATCACAGACAGGAGTGCCTGCAATGGTGTACGCAAGAACGAACCTGGGTGCACGAATGGCAAAACGACATTTTTTTTTCGGATGAATCCAGGATCTATTTACAGCATCATGATGGTCACATCCGTGTTTGGCGACATCGCGGTGGATGCACATTGGGCAAGTAAGTTTAGCAACCTGCTTCCCAGTGCATCGATATGTTTCTGGCAACAATTAGAGCAAAATTCCTCGCACCTTTAACTGAAAGAGCAGGGGGTTCTCAGATACGCATTGTCAAACGATCTGGAATGAGATAGAGAGTTATTAATAACAACGCGGATTACTCTGGGAAGAAGGTAGAGCTGGCAGAGGCAGCAAGTGAGATGGGGTTAGCTGTTAATGACGTCAGGGCAAGGGAAGAGAAAGAGGGCGAAGTGGAATAATACAAAGTCTAGGATAGATTTTGCCATCTGACGCAAAATAATTATGATTGTGTCAGTGTATTCGCTTTGTGAAGGGACAGATCAAGAGGGGATGGATAGATTTTATAACGCAATCAATGACGTAGTTGTTAAAGGACAAGGACGGTGTTTTGCTCATGAGTGACCTCAATGCCAGGATAGAAAATCGAACGGAAGGGTATGAAAAAGTTGTGGGTAAGTATAGAGAAGATGGAGGTCAACAGAAACGAAAAACAGCTCTTGGATTTCTGTGCCAGTACGTGCGTAATTATCACAAACTCTTTTTTCAGCATGACAATATTCACCGGTATACTTGGGAAGGCAGAGGAACCAGATCTGTCATTGACTATTTAACAACAGACCAGGAATTCAGGAAGACAGTAAGGGACACACGTGTTTTCAGAGGATTCTTTGATGATACTGATCATCATTTAATATGCTGTGAAATTGGTTTTGTGAGGTCAAAAGAGCAGAAAGTCAGGTCCATATGTAAAAGAGTGGAGAAGCTTCAGGACACGGAAACTAGGTACAAATATATAACAATGATCTCAGAAAGGTACCAGTTAATTGAATGTAGTCATTTACAGTCACTGGAAGAGGAATGGACTAGGAAAGGGACACACTACTTGAATTAGCTCCAGAATGTCTTGGAACAGTAGTGTGTAAAGGCAGGAAGAAGCAGACAGCCTGGTGGAATAACACAGTCAAGGCATCTTGTAAAAAGAAAAGAAGGCATATCAAAAATGGCTCCATACTAGAAATCAGGCAGACTGAGAAAGTTATGTTGAAGAAACAAAAAAAAAAAAAAAAAAAACATACGAATAATTGCAGAAATCATGGGAAGACTTGGGGAATAAGCTAGAAACTATAGGTCGAGCTACGGAAGCTTGAAGGGGAGGGAAGAAAATTGAAAATTTGTGCTGGACCGAGAGTCGAATCCGGATCTCCCGCTTCGGGCCAGCGGTCGCCTTAACCAATTTAGCTATTCAGGCGCGCTCGCCTCCCAACTCAAATTCTCAACTTGTAGCACACTGCCCATTGATTCCTCGTGCTAGCAGCCTGTACTGGATTCTCGCAAGGGATCGAGCGTCTGAATGCTTCCACATAGAAATTGTCAATGCCTGTTGTGGGCTTAATTACAATTATTGATATGGTGTCTGTTCATTTCATACATGTCCACATCCATACAAGTATATAAAGCAGTTGAGAAAAATGACGCCTTACAATATTTCGAAACTGAAATTGATGTGTAGGAATTAAATGGCGTTAATATGAGCCACATTCTTCATTCAACTAACGCATGCATAAATATTGCTTCTCATATGGCAACAGAATTGAGAAACAAGTTAGAAAACATGATACTGCACGGGAATAATAGAATTGTCCTTCTTATAGATGAAAGTGCCACACAGTCAGTCAGCTAAGAACAAGACTTCCGGATATGGAGCAGCCAGCCAACATTTTTTGGGAGTTATTGAATGACAAGATGTCGCTGCCTAGCGTTTTTAGCAGGACAGGCGTTCATGATGATTTTCTGAAACAGAACTGTCGCAACTGATGGGGCTCTAGCAATTTTAGAAAACAGGAAGGCTGTAAATACTGTAATAAAACAACAATTTCCAATTTTTTTTGTATTGTTCCAACCACAGGCTAGAACTGTCCGTAACTGATGTGAATAAAAATTACGCCTCAGATATAAACCACTTCAAATCTTTGCAATTGCAAATCTTTGGTGATATACTTTACACAGTTTACCACAAGTCAAAAAAGATGCCAAGGAACTATAAGCTAATGCAGAGGAACTTGAAGCCCCCAAAAAATCGGGAGGATTGTTCACAGTAGATAGGTTGCTCATGGCTTTAGAGCAGTGTCGGCAGATGGAAAATTTTTGAAGTTTTAGTGGCAACTTTCAAGAGAGCCAAAGATGATTCCGAAAGAGACAAAACTGTGAAAGTCATGTAACCTATGTCAACTTTATATGAGATCTTGCGTTGAAGTATGATGCTCTTCAGGATTTGTCAATGCTTACTGTTGACTTGCAAGCTCGTTATACTAAAATCTATTCTGCCCAGAAGAAGGTATGTCAGCAAATTAAGGTGTTTCCTGAAAGAAAAACAAAACATCGTCCATACTACACTCAAGCCTTGGAGCAAGAAATATGTGGAATATGGAGTTTTATAAGTGCCTGTTAAGGCATATGAATAACCGTCTTTTAACGTGAGAGGACAGCGCAATCGTTGAATTACTACCGTTGTGAATACTACCACTTGGCCAGAAAATTCTGATCTAACTTACGGAGAAGTAGAAACAAGAAACTTATGTAAACGTTTTAACCTCCATGAAATACAAATTTTAAGAGGTTTCGGCGAATATCTCCCTGAGAAGAAATGCCCCATGTCCCTTCTGCCCCTTATTAATAATATGAAGAGCGTACCAATCTCGACAAGAGAACGTGAAAGATACTGCTCACAAATGAATTTGTTTACGACTCCAACAAGAGCGTCATTGCATCTCAGTACAGCAGCAATCTTACGTTAATCAGGTTTGTTTGCCCTCCATTAAGAATTTTGAGACCTGTGAATTACGTAAATTCATGGTTCCTGAAAGAAAGACCTTTGGCGACCGACACGAAAAGCAGGAAGAAAAGGAACAAGCGTGAAGATGGCAGTGATCAACATCTTTTACCAGTGTCGAATTTCATGTAAGTAGATCAGAGAAATGAGACAATACTTGTACCACAGTGCTTCTGTGTATGTGTTCACGTAAGTTTAAAATGTAAAACGATTTGAAATACTGAATGCGGTTACCACGTAGATATGTTGACCACAAAGAAATTACTCTGATTCAACCTGTCATTTAACTGAGTCACCCAAAACGCCCTAATTCACATGGTTGCCCCTTTACAACGATTTGCCATTGATTTTGGCTCTTTGTTGATATTACAATATTTGTGTTATTCGCTTGTTAATGATATCATGACTGCCTTCTTGTGTACTTGTGAAATAACGGTGTTCTACATATTGATGAGGTCATGGGTCGAAGCTGACAGGTGGTATCGAACACTTCGATAATCTAGTTTTTTGCACCACAACAGATAACTTCATATATATTTTATATATTTTTTTAATTAGAAAAATAACCCACTGAATAAAGTCATTAGTAGAAGGCAATGAAGAGATGGTGTTTTCCTCGACGCGATTTTGTAATGAAGTCACGGTGTATTTGCACAAGAAATGAACATTTTTTCCTCTCTCTGAGACTTCCGGAGCAATGAAACTTCATTAGGACCTTCTGCGTTACATTTGTATAGGTAATTACTGGTATTAGAGTTAGTATCATTAATATGAATCTTGTAATCTCTACAAATGAATATAAGATCGTACATGCAAACTGAATTAAATCCTCCCTATCGCAGCAGCTGGAATCAAACTCTCGATCCTTCCGTTTCCACACACTCACCTTACTAGCCAAAAATTTAAATTTATGCAGTATTTTAACTGCTTTCCTTGAAACATGATTTCTAATAAACACCAATTATATTCAAAAGTAGAAAGCCAAGATCGCAATATACTTATTTATTTTATGACGAACGGTTTCTTTGGGCTATGCCACTATCATCTGGACATTGAAACCGGTAGTCATAAAATAAATCATTATACTGCGAGCTTGGCTTTCTACCTTTGAATATAATTAATCTATCAGAGCTCCTCCACAATCTACGATGCCAGGTAATGTCTAATAAACATCTGTAAAGTAGGAAAATTCTGGGGAAACATTCTGAAGTGTCTTCGCCAGAATCAATCTATCGACAAAAATGTGAATCTTACCGCGATTGGGGCCATTTGTGTCTCTAGAGTGAGAATTTCCTTTCCGATAAAACCTATAACCGTTCTTAGCAGAATAAAACTGATCTCCAGGAGGGGACAACTCAGGAGGATGTCTTCATCAGACCGGTATGGGCGTTCTACGATCAGAGCGTGGAACTTCAGAACGTTAGATCCCTTAATCGGGTAGGGAGAAAATTTAAAGAGAGAAACGGAAGTTAAATTTAGAGGAGATTACTGAAGTTCGGTGGAAAGATGAACAAAATCAGTTGCGAGTATTACAGCAGTAGCACAGTGATCACATTATTGTAGTCAAGATAGACACGAAGATAACGACCACAGAGTTGAAGGGCATGGAAGAGAAGCAGTGATTGGGAATAGAGTAAGAGAGGGTTATAGCCTTTTTTTAAATGAGCAATCTGTGAAGGAAAGCAAGGAGAAAAATTGGACAAGGAATTAGAGTTCAGGGCGAAGAAATAAAAGCATTACATTTTGCTGATGACGTTGTAATTCTGTCAGAGACAGCATAGGACGAGGAAGAGCAATTGAAATTGAAAGGAAGTGACAGTGTGTTGAAAGGTGCAAAACAGGGGTAATGGAATGCAGTCTAAGACAATCACGCGATGCTAAAAGACTTCAATCAGCAGCACCACGTCGCACATCAAATTCAGTAAGATCTGTCCAGTTTGTCTTAGCATGTACAGCTAACCAGCGTATTAGTGATGATTGTTCAATAGCGAACACTGTTATTTGTGAACCTGTGTTTAAAAATCATTACCCATAGTCATTGTCCAGACAGGTTCCTTCCTCATCCATTGTTTTTCCGAAGATATTCACAAAGTTATAGAAAACTAAAAATCAGAGTCATTAAAGACAATGTGACAGTCGTTAATAAAAAATGTGTACAGAAAAGTTTTACTAAACGTAGCTTATGCCAGTGTTGCTGATCAATAGGTTTGCTAAGTTGAACGAAACTGCTAGATTAACTTTCAATTTCAAAATATATTTCAATAACGGTGTAAAAGATTAATTGTTTTCCACTGCATACTATTTTGAGGTAAAGTTTGTTTTAACTTGCAAGTACTGACTAGTGAGAATAGTAATTGTTTACAAGTGTTTGAATGCTAATAATTCCTGGTTAAAGATAGAGCAAAAGTTAATCAGAAGGTTAAATGGTTCTTTTCTAAATATTCAGTGTTATCACAAGTCATTAATTAATTTTTTGAGCTTGCCATTAGTACAGTTAATAGTTCATTACAACTTAATTATTGCTAAAGCGCATGGTATACTCGCTGTAGAATAATTTCTGGTACTTATATAAACAATTAATTATTTGAAGCTGTAAATAGTAAGTATTAAGGTGAGAGCTTTGCATGATTTGCTGCATGTTGCATTTGCGCGGCTATGGCTTGCATTTCGCTGTCTTACAATGAACCCTGTGTTAGTAAACTATTTCTCAGTAATTAGTATATTGTCAGTGTCTTTTGTACCGGATTTGACTCGCACCCTCTGATTTTCTGCCCGCCCAAATTTTACGTAATATTTCACGTTGTTAATTAACTTTTCTACTATTGACATCCCACCAAATTATTTGCTCGTACATCGAGCTGGCGACCGTAAATCAATAAGTTATTCACTTTTTCCAAATTAATCCCTGTGTTCCGTTTGTTCCGCATTATTTTATTTAAACATTGATCATTTTATTCCAAATTTTACTTTCCACTTTTTTATTCTTATCGATCGTTGTTGTTTGCCAAAGAGGTGCAGCAACGTTCCGGTTATGGCCTCCACTACATCATCGGCTTCATTACCGATAGCTTTTCCACCAAATTAAGATAATTAGGCACACGGGTCATTTTTCTAATTATCATATTCTAACCGGTGGTGTAGGACGGGTAGGGTTATAAGCTGTCTAATTCAAGAACCGGCAGTCTCTGCGTTGATGAACTGGATACTCCGGTGACAGATACATCATAACTGAGATGAGTACCAATTTAAAAAGTAATGCAAAGTAATCACATAACAAAAATCGGCTGTACTAAATTCATGGTAACAAAGCAACATGTGAGTCAATATCTCTTCAACACCTTCTGGTGATTATAGTTTGAACTGATGTTTCACTCTTGATGCCTCACGGAGAAACTTTTCCCATGCCTTCCCAAGACTATGGGCACACTAGCTATTGTTATCACTGCATCATCATAATAAGGATATCCAGACGTTGAAATATCACTGATGATTAGCTCAGTTGAGGAGTAGGAGAGAAAATGCGATGATTATCTACACATGACAACCACCCGCAGCATGACCCACCAAAGAAAAGTTCTACAGTGTATTGCAGTATGATGAATTCGTTTGTATGTAATAATAAATGTTCAGATTTATTGACAAACAAAACCAAACAAATCATTCCTTTTGTATACAAATAAGCCCATTGATAAATAAACTCATTCAAAAAAGAGTTGCATGACCCCGTAGTATGAAAGCAAGCCAAGAGTCTATGTGGCATGCTTTCCAAGAGATCCATGAAACCTCTGCCATGCACTACAATGAAACTTGCAGAGTATCTATGTAGTTGTATCGGGTGATCAAAAAGTAAGTATAAATTTGAAAACTTAATAAATCACGGAATAATGTAAAAATCGGCACACATGCTTGGAATGAGATGGGATTTTATTATAATAAAATAATAATAACAATAACAAAGTATTGCTAGACGCGTGAAATCTCTTGCGCGCGTCGTTTGGTGATGATCGTGTGCTCAGCCGCCACTTTCATCATGCTTGGCCTCCCAGGTCCCCAGACCTCAGTCCGTGCGATTATTGGCTTTGGGGTTACCTGAAGTCGCAAGTGTATCGTGATCGATCGACATCTCTAGGGATGCTGAAAGACAACATCGGACGCCAATGCCTCACCATAACTCCGGACATGCTTTACAGTGTTGTTCACAACATTATTCCTCGACTACAGCTGTTTTTGAGGAGTGATGGTGAACATATTGAGCATTTCCTGTATAGAACATCGTCTTTGCTTTGTCTTAATTTGTTATGCTAATTATTGCTTTTCTGATCAGATGAAGCGCCATCTGTCGGACATTTTTTGAATATTTTTTGTTCTAATAAAACCCCATGTCGCTCCAAGCAAGTGTTTCAATTTTTACCTCTCTATCTACATTATTCCGTGATTTATTAAGTTTTCAAATTTATACTGACTTTTTGATCACCCGGTAGACGTAACCACCAATCCCGCGTGAAACCTGTTAATTTTGTCGTCAGTCAGAACTTGCTACCTCAGGATAGTCTGGGGAAGGCGAATGGTCGTCTTCGGTTTACTAAGGAAACTTTGAGAATATGTGGTTCATTGTAATTCGAGTCTTGATTAAATCGGGATTCTCATTACTGTTAAAAAAATACAAGCCAGTGTCTCTGCAGGTCTTCTCGTCAGATTTTTTACGTCATTGTCCTCAGACTAACCTTGAGAGCCGCCCACTAGCGCCTCCACGTGCTGGGGTCAAGTGGCGGACGGCGAGCATGAGCCGCCACTTCGGCGTGCTGACGTCACATGCAAACCCGAAGCCCAGCACCAACAAATTTCCGGAATGTGTTTACTGGTCCAGTAAAGGTACATTATGTGACAGTAATCACTAGAATTAATCCTTTTAGTTACTCAAGTCACGGAAGCAATAGTATTTTTTAATTTATCTTTTCCTCTCATATTGTTAGCGACAAATGCCGAGTAGCACCATTCAAGAGAGTTGAAATAAAGAGGAGATGGAGTTATCTACGCCGACCAATGACGGTAGATGTAAGCTGCCCACTATCTTGGGGAGTCGTAGAATGCCATTTCTCCTTTGGGAACACGGAGGTATAAAAGAGGGTGCGACATTCCTATCGCCACTCACCAATAACAATTGGGCAATACATAACTCAGGGTAGTAAAAGGTTTATGGCTCGTTGTCTCTGTTGATAGGGGTGAGTTATGTATGTCAGCTTCTATGCCTTAAACAGCTACCCAGTCTGTTTAAACGAGATCAATAATTAATCTGTAGTTTAGCCAATCTATCAATCTGCATATGATGACGTGAAAATATATTTAAACATACATAAATTAAAGATCTGAATATCCAACAAAATGGATTCTAAGATGATATTCAGAAAATATTCACTCACTAAGTAATTTTTTGTAAATGGAGTTTATTACTCTTTTTGGAAGAGAAAATGCGAAGGTGTTCCTAATTTATACATTGGTAAATGTATAAAGTATAGTTCATGAGAGGCACAATAAGTATCACACGCACTCGAGAGTAAAAGTTTCCAATTATCACTTGTAAATTGATAAGTCCATCGAACAGTGCAGTTCCAAATTAATCCGCGATTAATTACAGTATTTCTAATAAAACACAGTTAGTCATCACCCGAGTACAAGATTGTTGAATTAGCACAGTTCCACAGCCCTACTACCGTCCATAGTTTAGCACATTTTACCAGACAATAGTTCCGCAGTCACAGTCCCGCACGCCTATCTCTTCAAACCACAAGTTCGTAACGCGGCTTCAGACCGCCCAGCGTCACAACCTTTCACCACCACGTCCAAGTTACGAGTCCCTTCCCAAGCATTCGAAAGCGTGCTCTACCTGCTCCCCAAATTGTATCCTTCCGCGCATCCTAACGCCTCTTCTTTAAAATAAATTTCCCTTCTAAAATATTATACATTTGAATATCCCAGAATTAAATGCTTTGACCACCTCCCTACAAATGTTGTTTACATTTAACAAACAAATACATATTTAACAATACCAATAACGGTTGATACTGAAGCTCTAAGTCTGTAACATAAAAAACGAACATACATATATATATATACATACATATATAAATGGAGTGCAGTGTAAGAAAATCAGGTGATGCTGAAGGAATTAGATTAGGTAACGAAACAATAAAGGAGGTAGATGAGTTTTGTTACTTGGGCAGTAAAATAACAAATGATGGTCGCAGTACAGATGATATAAAATGCAGAATGGCAATGGGTAGAAAGGCGTTTTTGAAAAAGAGAAATTTGTTAACATCGAATATTGATTTAAGCCTAAGGAAGTCCTTTCTGAAGGCATTTGTATGGAGTGTTGCCTTGTATGGGAGTGAAACATGGACGATAAGCAGTGTGGACAGAAAGAGGATAGAGGCTTTTGAAATGTGGTGCTACAGAAGAATGCTGAAGATTAGGTGGGTGGATCGCGTAACTAATGAGGAGGTACTGAACCGAATTGGGGAGAAAAGAAATTTCTGGCATACCTTGACTAAAAGAAGGGATAGATTGGTAGGACACATTCTTAGACATCAAGGAATTGTGAATTTAGCGTTGGAGGGAAGTGTGTGGGGTAAAAATCGCAGAGGGAGACCAAGAGACGCGTATAGTAAGCAGATTCAAGTGGATGTGGGTTGTCGTTCGTATGAGGAGATGAAAAGGCTTGCTCAGGATAGAGTAGGGTGGAGAGCTGCATCAAACCAGTCTCCGGACTGAAGACCATAACAACAACATATAAATGTAATGCGCTTTGCTGGGTTCATGTTTTGTGTATCTGTGGTGGAATCTATGTCCTAACACAAGAATATTACTACCTCAACGAAAAGCAGTATAAGGGAGTAAAACAAAGTTTATTGAAAGAATACGTAAATAACGAGGTGCGTCTCTTAAGATAGGTAACGTGGTGATAAACACTATGTATCAATAATTGTGAATATAAGTCTTATAGTACTGAAAATTATCGGCTTTTAATCTGTAAGGGGATATTGAAATTATAATTACGGTGTTTGATCCTCCCAAACCCGTGGCTTCATAGGGACCGTCAGACCGTGTGCTCAGACGCCCCATCCTCTGAGAACCAACCGCGCCTCCTATAGCGCACCACCCGTCTCGCTCTCGTTTTCTTTATTTCTGCTTGTTTACTCACTGCCTTATCTCACCTTTCTGACAAATTTGCTTTGTATTTGTTAGTTGAGAAGTCAGTTATATAAATGTGTCGTTAAAATGGTGCATATTACAAAAGAGGATGTAAGTTGGTGATTGTGTATTTTCCATATTTCCTCCTAAACTACTGAATCCATTTCAATCAAACTTGGTAAGCATGTTCCTTACTGTCAGACAACAATCACCGAGGGGGTAAAATCCAGCCGCGGTGGAGTGGCCGAGCCGTCTAAAGCGCTTTGCTGCGGAGCGCGCGGTTGCTCGTTGTAGGAGGTTCGAGTCCTCCCTCGGGCGTGTGTGTGTGTGTGTGTGTGTGTGTGTGTGTGTGTGTGTGTTGTCTTCAGGTTTAAGTTAGTTTAAGTAGTTAATAAGCTTAGGGAGTCATAACCACAGCAGTTACGTTCCATAAGATTTACAAACATTTGAACATTTGGTAAAATCCACCTACCTTCCTAGGGGATGAGAGTGGAGTTGAAAACGTAGGTGAAGGGTGGGTAACCACACTTTATTCACAGACTATTTGAGAACCAGCAGAGTTACCGACTTGTAAAACACTTTACCCACAAATTAAAACATTGACGAATGCTTTTGTCGCCGAAAACCTCTACAAAATGAGACAAAGATGTTCATGGCTTGTTTTCCGCTTTTCATGCAGTAAAACTACGGAATGAATCTACAATTTTTTGAATTCCACACTGTTAACTGAATTTGGTAGGGAATGTACTTTAGGAATTATATCACCGTTTGACTCGTACAGCAGGAGACGTTACGTCATAAACAATGACTTGCCTGAAAACTGCCGCATCTCACAATGCTTCTTGAGTAACCAGATTTAATTCATCCACTGCTTCAGAACGACAGTAATATTGAAACTCCGGTGCAACAGCCAGCTTCAGGTACCACTGGCCGCCACTGGCCCAGTGCAAAGTTATAAACTAATTTGACAGCCGGTGCGACGGCTGATGGTAGCAACCGGCTTTGCATTTTCCATTTACAGTCTCTCCCATCATCCATTGTGGCGTGTCAGCTTGCGTGGACAACATATTTCTGGCATTAAAGATGGCGACAGCCACTGCCCACTGGCTTCGAAAGAACGTACAGCCAAAGTCTGTAATGCCATCTCTCCTCATTATAACTCCGTGGTTAAAATTGTGCGTAAAACCCAGGGCAGGATCTAGGAGAGGGAGAATTTAAAGGGCGGAATATTTTGTGCGAAATTTTATTTTTAGGTAAAGTACAAAATATTTTGGTCTACTATCATTATTTATAAAGAAGAATGTCCGTGCGTTTGTGTATACGTAGTGCATACAAATATACAGTTTGTTCCTATCATTATGAAATTTTGCACACGTATACTTCAATCCATGACGACGGTTGCCGTAAGTGTAAGGATCACTCACAACACATAGTTCACGAGATGTGACGTTATAAACAATGAGATACGAAAAATCTGCTGAATTACTTGACAATGTTGCACATTTCCTCCTAAACCACTGGAACGCTTTCAACCAAATTTCGTACACATATTCCTTACCGTGACGTACCAATTCTAAATTGGTAAGAACCACATAGGACACATGGTTTAGGAGATATGACCTCATATACAATAATAATCGCAAAAAACTGCTACATAATGCGACTAGTCTTTATTCATACACCTGCTACAAAGCTTAAAGATAATTTCAAACATTTATTATATCTTGTTCATAGACCAAAATTACAGCACTTGGTATGACGATGCAATTTATAATTTATACACTACAAATTGTGGCCGCAGGTAATTTTACAGACAGTATATACACTTACAGCTGAATGTACCTTCTAAATTGTATCACAGTACGACACGTGGTTCATGCGATATGAGCACATAAACAGTAACTTTCATGGGAAACCGCTCATCACGTACCAAGTTTTAATCGATTACTTCTTTACTACTTCATGTATTCGCAATGGATTTTACAGACAAAAAGCACATGTACAAATTAATATATACCTGAAAAATTACACAGTTGTACAACATATAACTCAATAAATATGAGATCGTACGAATTTTAAATGCCATCTGTGGTTTCATTACTATCTTTCTTTGTCTACATAACGCACTTTTAATTTTTTACATTAAGCAAGACATCCTTATCTATATATAAAAATATGAAGGTTTGTCCGTATGTCCTCTATGTGTTCATAAACCATTCATTGGATTGCAATGAAACTTTGGTGAACTGTTCACCGTACGCCCACGAAGGTTCCTGACCCAAAAACAAAAGAGCACGACACATGGCTCAGGAGACATGACGTCATAAATAATGAGAGGCCACAGCGTGAGAATACCCACATGTATGCATCAATTACTGGAAAGTGGAAGTAGTTAGGGACATACATCTACGTTTATATGTAACGTTTTGTAACCGAACAATCCCCCCCCCCCCCTCCACAAGCACAATGATGAAACGAAAAGAAGTCTACCGCTCACAAAAGTTTCGCTGCAGATGCCGTAAAATTGTCGCATGAGGCATGACCTTGTATCAAATAAAGCTAGCATTACAGATTTGCATATTACTATTTATTTTTGTCTGCAAGTCTCCCTTAATTCTCTTACACCAAAATTAAGCAATCTGTTTTCTTAATATCTTAATAGCTATATAAAAGCGAAAGAACACTCACTCACTCACTGACTAAACACGTAATGTCGAAAACTACTTCACCCATGAAGCCGAAATTTGGCAGGAATGTAGTTTGTAGGTATAAAACGTCATCTAAGAAAGTATTTAGTGATAGGTGCATGGTGGAGCATACTTCTCCTACAGATTCACGAATTGTACAGTTTCATTCCGATTTTCACGAAATTTCGCACGCTTGAACTTCAAAACGGGAGGAACGTCTCCTTCTATCTTAAGTTCTATACGGTGCATGGGGGAGAGTACTTTACAACATAAAAATGGGTCCCTAAATATCTTGCCAGCGCCATAACTTGAGAACGGCTCCACCGATTTCACCTATCCAGTTTTGTTCTTTTCGTTATCCTCAGAAAAAGGGTCATATGAAATAAAACTGCAGTATTTGAGAACAACGAAGTCCGTTTTTCAATGTGACCCTGTGTTTCTATTGCATAGAAATCTATAGTTTTGTTCCGATATTGATGAAATTTTGCACACTCCACCTTAAAAACAAGAGGAATGTCACTGTCTGGTATAAAATTTCTTTCGGTGTGTAGTGGAGGGTACATAACTTACGGAATTTCACAGAATGTATACTTTTGCTCCAATTTTTATGAATTTTTGCACCCGTGACCTTTAAACCAAGAGGTACATCACTGGGTACATAAATGTTTTTATGATACATGACAAAGGGTACCTTGCAAAAAACTTTACCGAGAGAGGGAAAGGTGGAAATGAACAGAGAGATGGGAGAGAAAGAGGTGGATGCAGAGAATGGGGGGAAAGGGGACGTGGACTGCGAGAGTGTAGGATAATAAACATCCGGGCAACGCCTGGTTTACAGCTAGTATTTTATATATTCTCCGATAAATATAACTTGTTTTTAGAAAAAGAGAGATTGACAGAGAGAGGGGGATAGGAGAAGTACTAACTCAAGGCAGGAATAAATAAATAAATAAATAAATAAATACCCGGGCAACGTCGAATTTTCAGCTAATATTTTGATAAAAGTAATTGTCACAGAATTAAATACATGTAAAATTAGTTCAGACATGATGCTCGCTCAGCGTATCCACTCCCGTCATCAAATGCAAATGTTTGTTAAGCTTAAGGGACGTAACTGCGGGATCATCGGTCCGTAAACTTACACACTACTTATAAACTAACACTAAAGACAGCACAACCATTCATTTCCGACGGAGGATTCGAACTTCCGACGGAGAACGACCAAGCTCATCGGAGCATAGCGTCTCAATGCGCTCGGCCACTCCGCCGCGGCAGTCCCGTCATTTATTGTTGCTGCACGACGACGTTTCGTGGCATGCCATTGTTTTCTGCTGCATTGATCTCCAGTGTTCTGCTTTAATTACTTGGTTTTATAACTTGTGTAATAATGGATGGTCGCAAATGGAGTTTTGGAGTGACGTACAGAAAAACAGCAGAAGAGAAGAAAGTAAGTGAGGTGTTCTTGAATGGTTGACGGGAATTACGTCGGACTCGGATCGTATTTTAAAAACCGCACAAGATTTCAGCGAGGCAGCTGCTCGCCGACTTCGCTGCTCTGCTTGCCAATCTGCATGCAAGCTTGTTACCAAGACCGGCCCCTTAACGATTCAGACGCCCTTTGTTCTGTAAACGGCCAATCAGGCAGAGCCTTACAGCGCGCTATTTGGCTGTTTTCTATCAAACGTCTCAAATGGCTAGTTACGTAACGTAATGCTCATAACAGCGTTTTTTTTCGTGAATTGTTTTGCAAAAAATAAAAGTAGGAAATGGAATACAAGTGATTTGAAAGACCACTACGACGCTCTGTTGTGTTCCAGTCCCAGAGGAACAGAGCGAAAAATCGGCCGTAGCAGAACATGTTTTTCAAGATGGCAATCATGGAATAAAATTTAATGAGACGAGTATATTAGCGAGAACATCGCATTGCTATATACGCATTTATAGGGAAAATCCACTGAGTTTCAAAAACACCAGAACAATTTTAATAGAAAAGAAGAAAGTTTAAAGTTAGACAAAAACAGATGTCGATTGTACGCCAACAGAACAAAAATCGATTACTTTTAATCGAGAATAACGACGACATCCAGAAACAGCCACATAGTCGGTATCACGTGTGACCAGTGGCGGCCTCTATTTTCTCGATAAGAGCCCCTCCAGCCACAATGGCAGTAGTCGGAACACTTCAGACGATGTTGTCCGTAGATGGAGACGAAACGTCAGAAACAAATCTTATCCATGGACCCCGCCTTTCAGCCCGGACGTTTTATCTGAAGAAATCATCTGCTGTTCCGAAGTCTCACTAAAATTGAAAATTGGCCGGCCGCGGTGGTCGAGCGGTCTGCGGCACGCCAGTCATGGTCGGCACGGCCACTACTGTCGGGGGTTCGAATCCCCCCCTCCCCTCGGGCATGGATATTTGTGCCGTCCTTAATATTACCTAGTTTATAAGTAGTTTGTAAGTTTAGGGACTGGTCACCCCGTAGTTAAGTCCCATAAGCTCTACAAACATTTGAACATTTGAAAATTGGCTCTTGGTATTTGTTTCGTTCGCTTTAACACAAGGATGTTTTAATAATTATAATAAAGGCGTGGGGCTGGGAGGAAGCGAAAAGAAGAGCTGAAAAATAGAAATACTCGAATTGTTAATTTTATATGGGCATCGCCACTTTGGAGTAGATTCGTATTTTATGCGCGTCCACACCGGTCATCCGACTGCGATAAAATTTGGCACGCATCGCGGGATAGCCGCGCGCTCCAAGGCGTCTTGCTGCTCCCCATCGGAAGTTCGAGTCCTCCTTCGGGCATATATATATATATATATATATATATATATATATATATATATATAATATGTGTGTGTGTGTGTGTGTTGTCCTTAGCGTAACTTTATTTAAGTACTTCATAAGTTTTGGGACTGATGATAACTGTGATAACTGTAGTTTCGTCTCATACCTTTACAAATATTTGAACATTTTTAGAAAATGTTGCAAACTTTATTCCCAAAACAAGAGGAACACCACTGCCTAGAAAATTTCGTATGCTGTATGGCTTTGATAAAACCCAGTTTTATTCCGATCCTGATGAAATTTTAACAAATTTTAACTCTAGCAACATCACACTCTACATAATAGTTCATACGATGCATGGTTGAGGATTCTTTCGACTCCTTTTCACCGATCACGTCAAAGTTAAAATATATATGTAAAAGGAGGAGCAGACGGACAGGGACAGAAGTACTGTTAAACGAAAAATCAGTCAAATCTACAGGTTGTAAAAACAAGTAAATACCTAGGAGTAATAATTACAACTACTTAAATTGGAAAGAAAACATCGAAGCCGGCCGCGGTGGCCGAGGGGATTGCGGCGCTTCAGTCACGGTCTGCACGGCCACTACGGTCGGGGGTTCGAATCCCCCGTCGGGCATGGATATTTGTGCCGTGGTAGTTCGTAAGTAGTTCATAACTAGTTTGTAAGTTTAGAGACTGATGACCCCGTAGTCGAGTCCCATAAGCTTTACAAACATTTGAACATTTTTTGAAACATCGAAAATGTTGTAGCGAAGGCGAACCAAAGACTACGTTTCATTACCAAAAGATGCAACAGCTCTACTAAAGAAACTGCCTGCACCACACTTGTGCTTCCTATTTCGGAGTATTGTTGCGCATTGTGGGATTCACACCGTGTTCGAGAAGGTACAGAGAAGGGCAGCTCGTTTTCTACTATCGCGCAATAGGGGAGAGAGTGTCACGGAAATAATGCACGAGTTGGGGTAGAAATTATTGAAAGAAAGGAGTTATTTCTTGCAGTGAGATCTATTTGTGAAATTTCTTTCATCTACTTTCTCTTCAGAATGCGAACATACACCCACCTACATAGGGAGACATGATCATAATAAAACAAGAAATATTTAGGTGTTATTTTCCCGCGAGCTATTAGAGAATGGAACTACAGGAAAATCATAAATGTGGTTCGATGAACCCTCTGCCATGCACTCCAGTGCGACTTGCAGAGTATCCATGTAGATGGATACTCGCCGCCATTCGAAGAAGTGTGGGATGTGGTCGAACGACGGATTCATTGCTGTGGCCCAATGCCAACCCGGTGAGTGCAGCATCACACTGTCCCTTCAAAGTGGTCCATATAATCAGTCCTAGGGGTCCTGTCCATAGTACACAACAGGGAACATGCTGAATCTGTGGCGCTGTATTTCTTCAGAATGTACTAATGAACATATCATCTGTAGATGAACTTCCTGCCTCTAGTCTTCCAAGGTGTCTACATCTACACCTACATCTACATGGGATACTCTGTAAATCACATTCAAGTGCCTGACAGAGGGTTCATCGAACTACCTGTATATTGTTTATGTCCCATGCCATTCTCGAATAGCGTGCGGAAAGAAAGAACACCTGAATTTCTCCGTTAGAGCTCTGATTTCTCGTATTTTATTCTGATGATCATTTCTACCTATGTAAGTAGGAGTAAACAAAATATTTTCACATTCGGAGGAGAATGTTGGCGATTGCCGTTGTTGTAATGATTCCCATCCCAGATCCGTAACGCTGTTTCCCCTGTATCGTGACAATACAAAACGAGCTGACCTTCTGTGAACTCTTTCGATGTGCTCCGTCAAACCCACCTGATAAGGATCCCACACTGGGAAGCAATACTCCAAAAAAGGATGGACAAGCGTAGTGTATGCAGCTTCTTTAGAAGATCTGTTCTGATGCATATTTTAAGGGTTCTGCCAATAAAACGCAGTGTCTGATTCGCCTTTCCCACGACATTATCTACGTGTTCTTTCCAGTTCAAGTCTGAAGTAATAGTAATTCCTAGGTATTTTGTGGAGTTTACGGCCTTCACTTTTGATTGAATTATCTTGTAAACAAAGTTTAACGGATCTCTTTTCGTACTCATGTGGACGACTTCAAACTTCTCATTATTTAGAGTCAATTGCCAATTTTTACACCATACAGATATCTTATTCAAGTCGTTCTGCAGTTGGTTTTGATCTTCAGATGTTTTTACTAGACGGTAAATGACGGCGTTATCTGCAAACAACCTAAGAGAGCTACTTAGATTTTCCCCTAAATCGTTTATGTAAATAAGGAACAGCAGAGGACCAATAACACTACCCTGTGGAACGCCCGAAATCACGTTTGTTTAAGTCGATGCCTTACCATCGATTACTACGAACTGAGAGGAAATCCCCTATCCAGTCTTAAATTTGGGGTGATATATCGTAACCACGCAATTTGATTAAAAGCCGTTTGTGAGGTGCGGTGTCAAAAGCCTTTCGGAAATCAAGGAATTCGGAATCAATTTGCGAACCCTTGTCGATAGCCCTCATCACTTCGTGTCAACGATATTTTCTAAATCCATGTTGACCTTGGGCCAATAGATCATTGTGTTCGAGATAATTCATAATATTTGAATAGAGGATATGTTCCAAAATCCTGCTGCAAATTGAGGTCAATGAAATAGGCTGTAGTTTAATGGGTTGCTCCTACTGCCTTTCTTGAATATCGGGGTGACCTGCGCAACTTTCCAATCTTTTGGTACAGATCCTTCTTTGGGAGAGCGGTTGTATATGTCTGTTAAGTTACAAACTACTTATGAATTAGCTTATACTAAGGACGACACGAATATCCATGCCCGAGAGGGGATTCGAACCCCCGACCGCAGTAGCCGTGCAGACCGTGACTGGAGCGCCGCAGACCTTTTGGCCACCGATGCAGGCCGGAGATGAGTGTATTTACTTTGTTATTGTGTTAGTGCCGTGGCAGTTGTTACGAAGGCCAACATATGGCAGTACCACAGATCCTTGCAACATAAACTTGTGAGGGCCAGCGTTGGATTACGTACAATGTCGCCAATTGTAGGGTAATTAACCGATTTTTGGGTCGACTTTCGGATCTTGGTTGGTGGGTAGTTTCGAGGATAATTTGAAATGGTGGGTATTTTCCGGGTAAGTTGATAATTTTCACACCAAACAATTCGTATATATTCAAATCGTTCTTTGCCATTTTTAAATATAGTTAAAGGCGCGGTATGAGAATACCGGAATTCTGACGTGTGCTTTATTGTGCAAGGAGCATGGTAATTCCGCAGTTTCTCTGCTCTTGCTTCTGCAGTTTGTTTGAACTGCAGTATATCGCAACTCGTAAAGCAGTATCTCACAGTTTTGGCGGACTTGATTAAATATTCTGGTGCGGAGTATACTTATGGTCAGTAACAGAACAGACATTAAGCAACAGTGGTTTTATTTCACTGAAATGGATAACTGGTTGCCCAAAGCAGCTGCTAGTGAGAAATCTGTAGACAACCTGCATCCTCCTCCTGATTTTCTCGTCTCACATAATTTACCTCAAATACCTAAATGTAAGATTGCTGGCTGAAAAAAAGAGGGGATATAGAATACATGGGAGGATGTGTTTTTTTTCGGAACGACGAGAAAAAAATGACGAGAAGCAGTATATGGTATCGCGCAGCTCCAAGAAGCTCGTATTAGGTAAGTAAAATGCTTGATTTTTAATTTTTCTTGTAATTTATGGCTATTTTTATGGTACGTACGCATTTTTTGCAACTAATTTTGAAGCAGACGGTGGTTTGAATTCAAATCGGGCAATTTGGCGATCGTCGGTGGGTAATTTCATTGTTATTGGCAACACTGATTACGTAGTCTCCGCTCGTTCCCTGGCCACGCCCCTCGCCTCTCGGGAGTCCATCTACAGAGGTTCGGTGGGCCGAGCCGGGTTGTGCCCCCTCCCCTCTCTGAATCCGTTGTTCTCGTTGCGTACAGTCAGAGCCCATGTGGAACCAGTCCCAGTATGTCGTGTGGAGACGATCGCTCCAGCCCACCAGAGACAGCTGGCAGCTAGCTAAGTGATGGCGCCACGCTGTTTTTGTATTCCTCGCCGCGTCTGATGGTCGCTTGCGAAACACACGCGCGAGCTGCCCGACAAAAACCGATCTGAAGTGAGACCCGAGCGCAAAGTGAAAAACAGGTGACGCCGGCTTGTCGATCCTTGCCTCGCAACAAAGCCCCATTCAGGTTTGATACGTCACTTTCGCAAAAGAGTGGGATTCCGCAGTCCATCACAGTCTAAGATGAAAGGACAGGAACAGTATACACGTAATGTTTCTGACAGATTAAAGGCCCATCTTCTACGAGTGCGGGTGTTTAATAAACAGTACCCTGTTCGAGTACGAAGCTTTCGTGACGAAGGCCTTGTATATAAAGAAAAAGTTCTCGGTTTACCTGCCTTAACAAATTTAGATGCAGTCTGGAGCTTTCGATGGTAACCGAATTCATCGTCGCCGGGCATTGATTCCCCGATAACGGTATCCGTTTCGCTGGATTAGAAAATGATGGCAACACGCGTATGGCGCGTAGGAGGGCATCACATGTCTCCGTAGATACAGTTTCTACTTTCTGTACAGCTTCGCTTGCAGCGGTATCTGGCGGTAAAGTGCGAGACGTTTTCCTCTGCTTTCTTTCTTCCTCGAGTACAAGCTTCCAAGCATTGCTAAGTGGACAGCCCGGGGCTTAATTTAACCGAAATTGTAGCTATTTTCATTTTCACTGGAACCAGAGGTATAGAATAGTACGACTGCGTTAAACCGCAACGTAACAACATTTCCTGAAAAAAAATTAGACTTGGAAAGACGACTTCGATTATCATCCGTCGTCGGCAGATTGCACCTGCGGCATCGTAGATGTACTGATAAGTAGACCTCGGATTTTATGTAAAAAAAACTATTTTGTTCCTCATTAAACAAAGGCATTAAAAGTTGTACATACACGAATTATGCAAATTTGTGATGGATAACGCTAGTTTTATAGCACGTAAAAATACCTAATTTTAGGTTAGTACGTGATCGTACTTAAACTTTCAAATTCGAATTGAATAAATTTTTATGCCAAAAATTCACTCGTGGTCTTCCCAGCTAAGAATTGTGAAAATATTTTATCGAAAATTTTAATTTTATATTTCCCAAAGTACCTAATTTCATTTTAGAACTTGACTGTATCTAATTTTTAAGAATCCGTACATTAAAAAATGTTCTTAAATTTCAGGAATAGGCAGCGACTATTGCTTCAGCTAATGAAAGACATAACAATTTCCAATGAAATCATGCAGATTTGGTCCATATTATTAAATCTGTAGAGTGCTCAGGTAAACCAGTCTATATGCAACTGCGCCAGGTGCGAGAGGTGACAGAAGAAATCAACTTGGTAACAGGTGACTGATCACCCTCTGCAGTGGCTGACATCTTATCAGGTAAATCAACAAAACATGAGTGTGTGGACCCATTGCGCCTAATAACGCCCTTTAAATATGCTCCGGTGACATCCGTTGACGTGGAACGCTCATTCTTAGCACATAATATGCTATTAACAGATAAGAATGCAGTTGCTCAACGGAAAATCTCGAGAGTTATTTACTGTGACTACAATTATGGACAATAACATAATGTGGATTTTTGTCAATCTGTTTACCTTTCTAGACAATAAAATTTCAGATTTTGGTCATCTATTTTTATGATTTTTATAACCTATTTTTGAGAGTAGTGGAACTTAATTTAGGTACCCAATTTAAGATTTTTAGAACCTAAAAGTCCGAGGTCTAGTGTTAACGGTTCCGGCGTCGCCCGCCGACGGATGGCGTGCTGACGTGTCTGTCAGAGCGTCATATTTGTGTGCTCTTTAATAGGAAATATTTGCAGTCATAACGATCAGTGTGTGACAAATGTGTGAAGCAACTAGCCACACAGCACAGAAGCGCACTCGAGCTTACCACAGGAAACTGAGCGAGTTGGGTGAACGTTTAGCCTTTGGAGTGGCGAGATGGTCCTTACGGATGTTTGCCACACTACTTCCTGCGTCAATTGTGCAGCGATGCAGGTTGCTATAGTTCGCATCACGTAGGAAGGCGTTTTCGCGCATACAGGCGGAGCAATAGGGGAAGCGGTAGAAACATTGCTTAACTCGTGACCAGCCATGTGCCTAGATTATGCATATTATTTGCAGACAGTGTCCTAATGGAGGACTGAAAACTGAGTCGCATTCCTACGTGATGCGGACTATAGGGTCAGAACATTCTCACACTCTTAGACGAGATTATGGACACCCATACAACACAAACGTTCGCCAAGATCGTCGTATTGTAAGGGCAGCACTGAAAGATCGTACAGCTACCAGAGCACAGATACGAGAATCTGAATACGAACCATTGCCAACAGGTAACTAACAGTGGGACACCTCCAGCCCGTCTTCTTTGACACTACAGGATCACTTGCAAGATGGAATGATGAGCCGTGGTCCTCAGCAATGAAAGCAGATTCATCCTGCACGCAAGTGGTGGTCGTTTGCGCGTATGGCGAATACCGTATTTACTTTGGGTATGGTACGAACCTTTTATCCATTTTTTTTTTACTTTTGCATTTGGGGAGGGTACTATAGGCGTATTCATTTAGTTCAGGATGGGCTAAATTTGATCATAGATCGTACGATAGTCCTATACAACTAATATGTTATTCGGTCTGTCACAGTTTCCATCGGAAATGTCCACGTGCTATGTTCTTCTTACGTGCAGTTCGTGGCTGCCGGTAGACCAGTGCTGTTACAGGTAAACAACTGAAATACGAAAACTTCAAATTCACGAGCTGCTGCACGCACAACAACGTTCTTGTAAACTTGACAGCTCTTCAGTTAAATGATATCATGAAGCTAATTGCCCAATCCCCGGTACTCATTTTCGTACGTTGTTGATACAAATCTGAATTCAACAATAAATGTGGCATGATGTAAGCCTAGCGATACTGAATGGAGAGAGAGGTTGGAGTGGTTGCTGTCAGCTATCGTTACCTATATATAAAGTAACATTGTTCCAGGAGCTTCTGGAAGGTGATTGGGCGGACTGTCTTAGCCATAGTAAATTGCGTTGCACACTATGACGACCTGCTTTGGCGCGCGGCTGTTCGCCGTCGGGGGTTTGTGGTGTGCTTATCATAAGTTAACTTAGTTTAAGTAGTTTTTATATTTTATTTACTTTTCTTTAGCACACCTCCCTCCACAACATAACCTTGAATTCTGCCTGAAATTTAACGTAGGAAAGCTTTTGATGAGCTGGAAGGGACTGAAAACAATAACATTGGTAAGCACTTATTTATTGCTTTACTTGCAATTTTTAATTTTCTAACAAATGCAAATAATCAAAATTTCAAGACACAGAAAACACGATACATTAAACAAAATGAAATACATGAGACTGAAGCATGTTATAAAACTACAAAGAACTTATAAGAACACGAATACATAACGAGTCATAGTAGTAATAATAGCCGCAGCGGAGTGGCCGAGAGCATTGATGCGCTATGCTCCGATTCGCGAGGCCGTTCCCCGTCGGGGGTACGAATCCTCCCTCGGGCATGGATGTTTGTGCTGTCTTTGAGTATAAGTTAGTTTATAACTAGTTTGTAAGTTTAGGGACTGATGACTTCACAGTTAAGTCCCATAAGCTTAACAAAAAACTGAATTTTTTTTAGTAATAAATAAATTAGTTTATCATCATCGTTGAAGGTGTTACAGTAATGCAAGAAGTTGTTATCCATTCATGTTATACATTTTCACTGATCGACTGCTGTGGCGTCGGTATTTAAGAATGTTGCCACCCATTGTGTAAACGCTACTTTAATGCCAGACGGTAAAAATTCCGATCGGATAAAAACTCTAAATGTGGCCTTAAGCTGAGAGTAAACTGAGGAATTTTTATAAAAGTTCCTATTTCGTTATAAGAGGATGGGTTCATTAGATTATTTTGTAAGTGGTTTGTTATTTTATATAGAGTTTTTATTACAGCCACTGTTCTGGGGTAACCCTCTTCCCGCTTTCACAATTGCGTCTTGAAGCAGTCATATTTCGGAACATTTGCAGACCTTTATCTCTGAGATCTTAAAATTTTCACTTAAAAATTTGGAAAACAAACAGCCGGCCGCGGTGGCCGAGGTGACTGAGGCGCTCCAGTCACGGTCAGCACGGCCACTACGGTCGGGGGTTCGAATCCCCCCTCGGGCATGGATATTTGTGCCGTCCTAGTTCGTAAGTAGTTCATAAGTAGTTTGTAAGTTTAGGGACTGATGGCCCCGTAGTTAAGTCCCATAAGCTTAACAAACATTTGAACATTTGATTTGAAAACAAACACTGTCGTTCTCTTCGTAGTTTAGTATGCAAGTATACATTCATTTTTTTTATCTCCGCATCTGTTTTGTTAGGTGGACAAGAAGTTGCAACATCTGTTTTGTTGCCGTTGATCGAGGATGACCCATTTGCAATTTTTAAAAGGCCTCGGCACATACTGCGTTCGTACTTGACGCACACCCGGCTTGTATACTCTTCATTCTTTTTCTGTGTATACGACAGCGAATTATTTACAGAAGGATGTAAAAGCTGGTAAAAACTAACCTCTTTAAAAAAGAGAAATTTGTTAAGATCGTATATTAATTTAAGCATAAAGAAGTGTTTTCGGAAGGCATGTGTGTGGAGTGTTGCTTCTACAGGAGTGAATCGTGGACGATAAACAGTTGAAGACGATAGAGGGTTTTTGAAATGCGGTGCTACAGAAGAATGCTGAAGGGTAGATGCGTAGATCGCGTAACTAATGAGGACGTACTGAACAGAATTGGGGGGGGGGGAATTTTTGGCATACCTTGACTAAAAGAAGGGATAGATTGGTAGGGCATGTTTTTAGACATCAAGGAAACGTAAATTTAGCTTTGGAGGGTAGGGTGTGGGGGTAAAAATCGTATATGAAGAGACGAATACAGTAAACCGATTCAAATGGATGTGGGTTGCCACTCTTTATCCGGCTTGCTCAGAGTAGAGTGGAAAGCTGGATCAAAACAAGTCCTCGGACTGAAGAACACACCAACAACAACAACAACGACGACGACGAAGACGACGATAGAGATAACCGTCCTTGATCAGACACGGTTTCCCTTTCGTTGTTGTTATCATTCATTAGATGTTCAATGCAAAGGACCGAAATAGCGTACGAAACTACAGGGAACGAAAGATATCGGTGACGACACTGAGAAACGGTTACAACACAAGCAATGGTGGTCAGACAGAAGTAGACAAGCAGTGGGGGCAGAAAATGACTCACGAGTACGTGGTGCCCTCCTTCGTTAATCCTGGAATTCAGTGTGGCGTTGGCCCTACGCTGAGCCTTGGTGTAGCTTCCACTCTCGCAGGCATACGTCCAGTCAGGTGCTGGAAGGTTTCTTGGGGAAAGGCTGCCCATTCTTCAAGGAGTGCTGCACTGAGGAGAGGTGTCGATGTAGGTCGATGAGCCCTGGCACGAAGATGGCGTTTCAAACATCTCAAAGGTGTTCTATAGGATTCAAGTCAAAGTTCTGTGCAGGCCAGTCCATTACAGGGATGTTGTTGTCGTTCAATCACCCCGCCAGAGTCCGCGCATCGTGTTGAAAGATGCAATCGTCATCCCCAATTGCTCTTCAACAGCGGGAACCAAGAAGGTGATTAAAACATCAATGTAGGCCTGTGATGTGACAGTGTCACGAAAAACAACAATGAATGCGACCTCCTCCATCAAGAAACACTCCCGTACCATAACACCACCGCCTAAGAATTTTACTTCTGGCACTACACTCGCTGACAGATGACGATCACCGGGCATTCGCTATACCCACACTCTGACACTGGATCGCCACAATGTGTACAGTGATTCGTGACTACGCACAACGTTTTTCTACCGTTCAATCGTCCAACGTTTTTACTCCTTACACCAAGTGAGGCGTCGTTTGGCATTGACCTATATGATGGGTGGCTTATGGGCAGCTGCTCGACTATGAGTCCAAGTTTTCTCACCTCACGCATGTCGTAGTACTTGGAGTGGATCCTGGCGCAGTCTGGAATTCCTGTGTGATGGTCTGGATAGATGTCTGCCTATTACACAGTACAACTGTCCACGGAGTCAGGCCTGATGGTCTTGGGTTAAAGCGCTCGACTGGAAACCAGAAGGTTTTTTTTTTTTTTTTTTCTTCAGTTGCCTTTTAACCTATCCTTCACCTCTCAAGATGAGAGAAAAGCCAGAAACGACACGTGGTTCGGATTCCACGTTAAGCTGTAGGTCCCCTTTCCCCGGTTGGATAACTGGGGTAGGCTAGGGACACGCAAGTCGCCAAAGTGGCGTCCAATTGATAGACTTGAACCAGGCCAATGAGCCTCACGAAATTACTATACTGTCGGCGGTCTCTGTCAGTCAACAGACGAGGTCGGCCAGTACATTTTCGTGCTGTACGTGTCCGTCCACGTTTCCGCTTCAGTACAGATCAGACACAGTGGACATAGGGATGTTAATGAGTGTGGAAATCTCTTGCACACTTCTGACACAAGTAACACCTATCACCTGACCACGTTCGAAGTCCGTAAGTTTCGCGGAGAGCCCCATTCTGTTCTCCCACGATGGCCAATGACTACCGAGGTCGCTGATGTGGAGTACATCTACATCTACATCCACACTCCGCTAGCCGCCCGACGGTGTGTGGCGGAGGGTACCTTGAGTACCACTATCGGTTCTCTCTCCTATTCCAGTCACGTATTGTTCGCGGAAAGAAAGATTGTCGGTATGCCTGTATGTGAGCTCTGATTTCTCTGATTTTATCTTCATGATCTCTTCCCGAGATATACGTAGGAGCAAGCAATATACTGCTAGACTCCTCGAAACTTCGACGAAAGCCCGTACCGAGCGACAGAGCGTCTCTCCTGCAGAGTCTTCCACTGGAGTTTAGCGATCATCTCCGTAACGCTTTCTCGATTACCAAATGATTCTGTAACGAAGCGCGCTGCTCTCCGTTGGATCTTTTCTACTTCATCTATCAACCCCACCTGGTACGGATCCCCCGCCGGAGAGCAGTATTCAAGCTGTGGGCGAACAAGTGTACTGTAACCTACTTCCTTTGTTTTCGGACTGCATTTCCTTAGTATTCTTCCAATGAATCTAAGTTTGGCATCTGCTTTAGCTACGACTGATTTTATATGGTCGTTCCATTTTAAATCACTCCTCATGTCTACTCCCAGGTAATTTATGGAATTAACTGCTTCCAGTTGCTGACCTGCTATAGTGTAGCTAAATGATACAGGATCTTTCTTCCTATGTATTCGCAGCACATTACACTTGTCTACATTGAGATTCAATTGCCATTTCCTGCACAATGCGTCAATTCGATGTAGAACCTCCAGCATTTCAATACCATTTTCCATTGTTACAGCCTCTGTATATACTACAGCATCATCCGAAAAAAGCCTCAGTGAGCTACCGATGTTATCCGCAAGGTCATTTATATATATCGAGAAAAGAAACGGACCCACGACACTCCCCTGTGGAACCCCTGACATCACTCTTACTTCGGAAGATTTCTCTCGATTGAGAATGTCATGGTGCATTCTGTTAGGTAGGAACTCCTCAATCCAATCAGACAATTGGTCTGATAGGCCATTTGCTCTTACTTTGTTCATTAAACGTCTGTGTGGGAACTATATCGAAAGCCTTGCGGAAGTCAAGAAACACAGCATCTACCTGAGAACCTGTGTCTATGGCCCTCTGAGTCTCGTGGCCGAATAGCGCAAAGCTGGGTTTCACATGATCGCATTTTTTGAAACCCATGCAGTAGGTGGCAGCACAGTCCACCTAATATGAAAAACGTATGTTTTTTGGGGTGTGCGGATACTTTTTATCTCATAGTGTACCTCCCACTTGGTGACATCCTCAGTTCATGCACACATTTTAGCACCTGATATTGGTAAAAATGGCCTGATACAAACTCACGACGAATACCCACAGAAACGTGCTAAACCGAGCAACAAACGAAAAATTGCGAACGCAGCGACAGTAATACGTGTAACAGGCCGAACCTCGGTTTCGCAAGCGCCCTCGCGTAATGATCCGCTCTCATAAACACTGGCGGCGCGTATCGCAGAGAAAGTTGCGGACCGGCAGAGGCGGGCCAGGTTGCGGATTCGGCGGGAGAAAGCGCCGCTGCTGACGTCAGCAGGCGTCAGGAGGCGGATCTCAAAGGACCTCCACAGAATACCGGCACCTGTCGAGACTCCCACCGCATCCCGTTGGACCTCCAGGCAGTTGCGTGCGCAATTTCATGGATCCTTGAAATGTGTGTAACGAACTCGTCAAAGAAGACTGGAAAGCCGCATAGGTCATTCCAATATTCAAGACAGGCAATACAGTCCTATATCAATGACGTCGGTTTGCTGCAGGATTTCAGAACATATACTTTCCTGAAACATAATGAACTACTTCGAACGACTTCTTGACGCATGAAATAAATCGCAATTTGCGATCAGTTATGTCTTCACTCCCATGAACCACAGACATTGCCGAGGTGGGGTGGCTTGCGTGCCTCAACAATACAGATAGCCGTACCGTAGGTGCAACCACAGCGGAGGGGTATCTGTGGAGAGGCCAGACAAACGTGTGGTTCCTGAAGAGGGGCAGCAGCCTTTTCAGTAGTTGCAGGGGCAACAGTCTGGATGATTGACTGAGCTGGCCTTGTAACATCAGCTAATGTGGCTTTGCCACACAGCTACTGCGAACGGCTGAAAGCAAGGGGAAACTACAGCCGTTATCTTTCCCGAGGACATGCAGCTCTACTGTATGAACATATGATGATGGCATCCTCTCGGGTAAAATATTCCGGAGGTAAAATAGTCCCCCATTCGGATCTCCGGGTGGGGACTACTCAGGAGGATGTTGTCATCAGGAAAGACAATACTAGCATTCTACGGGTCGGAGCGTGGAATGTTAGATCCCTTAATCGAGTAGGAAAATTAGAAAATTTAAAAAGGGAGATGGATAGGTTGAGGATAGATATAGTGGGGATTAGTGAAGTTCGGTGGCAGGATGAACAGGATTTCTGGTCAGGTGAATACAGGATTATAAATACAAAATCAATTGGGGGTATCACAGGAGTAGGATTGATAATGAATAAGAAAATAGGAATGCGGGTAAACTACTATGACCAACACAGTGATCGCATTATCGTAGTCAAGATAGATACGAAGCCAACACCGACAACAGTAGTACAGGTTTATATGCCAACTAGCTCTGCCGATGATGAGGAGATCGAAGAAATATATGAGGAGCTAAAGGAAATTATTCAGACAATTAAGGGAGAGGAAAACTTAATTGTTATGGGAGACTGGAATTCGGTAGTAGGACAAGGAAGGGAAGGGAAGATAGTGGGTGAATATGGTCTGGGAAAAAGGAATGAAAGAGGAAGCCGCCTGGTAGAATTTTGCACGGAACATAATTTAGTTATAACAAACACCTGGTTTAAGAATCACAAAAGAAGGTTGTATACGTGGAAGAGACCAGGAGACACCGGGAGATACCAGATAGATTTTATAATGGTAAGACATAGATTTCGGAACCAGGTTTTGAAGTGTAGGACATACCCAGGGGCAGACATAGACTCTGACCATAACTTGTTGGTTATGAACTGTAGGCTGAAACTGAAGAAACTACAGAAAGGTAGGAAAATAAGGAGATGGGACCTGGATAAATTGAAGGAACCTGAAGTTCTTAAGAATTTCAGAGGGAGCTTCAGGCAACAATTGACAGAAACAAGGGAAAATAAAACAGTTGAGGAGGAATGGGTAAAATTGAGAGATGAAATAGTGAAGGCAGCACAGGACAAAATAGGTAGGAAGGCAAGACCTACAAAGAATCCTTGGATATCACAGGAGATACTAAATTTAATAGATGAAAGGAGAAAATATAAAAATGCAGTAAATGAAACAGGCAAAATGGTGTACAGACGACTAAGAAATGAGATTGGCAGGAAGTGCAAAATGGCTAAGCAGGAATGGTTAGAAGGCAAATGCAAGGATGTAGAAGAATGTATAAATAGGGGAAAAATAGATACAGCCTACCGGAAAATAAAAGAAACATTTGGCGATAAGAAAAACAGCTCTATGAATATCAAGGACACTGATGGAAAACCAGTTCTCAGCAAAGAAGGGAAAGCTGAAAGGTGGAAAGAGTATATAGAGAGGCTCTACAAAGGAAATGAACTTCGAGACATTATTGTAGGGAGGGAAGATGATGTAGATGATGATGAAATAGGAGATACTATACGGAGAGATGAATTTGACAGAGCACTGAAAGATTTAAGTCGAAACAAGGCCCCTGGAGTAGATGATATCCCGTCAGAGCTACTGAAGTCTCTGGGAGAACCAGCCATGACAAAATTGTTTCACATTGTGTGTAAGATGTATGAGACAGGTGAAGTACCCTCAGACTTTAAGAAAAATGTAATAATCCCCATTCCCAAGAAAGCGGGTGCAGATAGGTGTGAAAACTACAGAACCATCAGTTTAATAAGTCATGGTTGCAAAATATTAACACGAATTATATACAGAAGGATGGAAAAGCTGGTAGAAGCCGACCTCGGGGAAGATCAGTTTGGGTTCAGGAGAAATGTAGGAACACGGGAGGCAATACTCACTTTACGGCTTATCCTAGAAGATAGATTAAGAAAAGGCAAACCAACATTTCTAGCTTTTGTAGATTTGGAGAAGGCTTTTGACAATGTTGATTGGAATAAACTCTTTAAGGTTATGAAGCAAGCAGGAGTAAAATATAGGGAACGTAAAGTTATTTACAACTTGTACAAAAACCAGACAGTGGTTGTCAGAGTTGAAGGGCATGAAAGGGATGCAGTGGTTGGAAAGGGAGTAAGACAGGGTTGTAGCCTTTCCCCAATGTTGTTCAATTTGTACATTGAGCAAGCTATAAAGGAAAGCAAGGAGAAATTTGGAGAAGGAATTAAAGTTCAGGGTGAAGAATTAAAAACATTGCGTTTTGCCGACGACATAGTAATTCTGTCAGATACAGCAAAGGACCTGGAAGAGCAATTGAACGGAATGGACAGTGTGCTGAAAGGTGCATATAAGATGAACATTAACAAGAGTAAAACTAGGGTAATGGAGTGCAGTGTAAATAAATCAGGTGATGCTGAAGGAATTAGATTAGGTAACGAAATAATAAAGGAGGTAGATGAGTTTTGTTACTTGGGCAGTAAAATAACAAATGATGGTCGCAGTACAGATGATATAAAATGCAGAATGGCAATGGGTAGAAAGGCGTTTTTGAAAAAGAGAAATTTGTTAACATCGAATATTGATTTAAGCCTAAGGAAGTCCTTTCTGAAGGCATTTGTATGGAGTGTTGCCTTATATGGGAGTGAAACATGGACGATAAGCAGTGTGGACAGAAAGAGGATAGAGGCTTTTGAAATATGGTGCTACAGAAGAATGCTGAAGATTAGGTGGGTGGATCGCGTAACTAATGAGGAGGTACTGAACAGAATTGGGGAGAAAAGAAATTTCTGGCATACCTTGACTAAAAGAAGGGATAGATTGGTAGGACACATTCTTAGACATCAAGGAATTGTGAATTTAGCGTTGGAGGGAAGTGTGTGGGGTAAAAATCGCAGAGGGAGACCAAGAGACGCGTATAGTAAGCAGATTCAAATGGATGTGGGTTGTCGTTCTTATGAGGAGATGAAAAGGCTTGCTCAGGATAGAGTAGGGTGGAGAGCTGCATCAAACCAGTCTCTGGACTGAAGACCACAACAACAAACACATATGTCTTCACTGTACTAGGTTTAGAAGATGGTATACCAAAGTGCGGCGAATGAAAACGCGGCTGGGATTCGAACCCGGGATCTCCTGCTTACTAGGCAGAAGCGTTGACCATTCCGCCACCGACGACACAATGACCAGCCCGACTGCATGGTACTCTTCCCTGCATGTCTCCCGCTACACTCAAATCTCCATTCGCCACGATGTCTCTTTCCTATTACCACAGCCTATTTGTTCTGTAATGCTAGCGGCCACAATTCTGTATTCCCGCATCAGGGAGAACAGGCCATGAAGTATCGAGACACAATTAATTGTTTTATTGAATCCATCATCAGTGGTGGAAACGGAACAGCGGCTGGTCAAGAGTCTGAAGGAACTGAGATACCAACGGCCCTATGTATAATGAAATATTTATTCTATCACAACCAGTTTCGGCATTCCACTATGCCATTTTCAGGTCCCTACATCGGAGTATAATATCCAAAAATAGGGATACTAAAACTGGATTCGTGGATTTCTCTCTCTTGGTGGGAAACAACAACAGCAACAGTTGCTGTTGTTGTTTCCCACCAAGAGACACAAAGTTACTATTTACTCACGTGATTCAACTATCGACAAGGGTTCTCAAATCAATTTCATATTTTTCAATTTCCGGAAGGCTTTTGACACTGTAACTCACAAGCATCTTCTATACTGGTTCTTATATCGACACAATTGTGCGATTGGATTCGAGATTTCCAGTCAGGAAGGACACAGTACGTTGTAAATGATTGAGAGTCATCGATTAAAATAGTAGTGATCTGGTGTTCCTTAGGGAAGTGGTGTCATAGGGCCCCTCCTATCCTTTATAAACGATTTAGAAGACAATCTGAGAAACTCTCTTAGACTTTTCGCGGATGATGCTGTTGTTCATCGTTTAGTACAGTCAGCAGAAGATCAAAAGCAGCAGCAAAATTATTTGGGTATCTGCATGTTGAAAAAATTGGTAATTTACCCTAAACAATGAAAAGTGTGAAGTTATCCATATGACCATTAAAAGAAACCCGTCAAACGTTATTTATACGGTAAATCAGTTAAATCTAAAGGCTGTAAATTCAACTAAATACCTAAGAACAACTTAAATTGGAGAGAAAACATAGAAAATAATATAGGGATGGTCAACCAAAGACTACGTTTCATTGGCAGAGCACTTAGAAGAAGCAACACTTCTACTAAGAAACTGCCTACATCACACTTTTGCGTGCTAGTTTTGTAGTATTGGTGCGCATTGTAGGATCCTCGATAAGTGAGAGTGACGGATGATATAGAGAAAGTTCAGATAAAGGCAGCTCGTTTTGTATTATTGCGATATAGAGGAAAGTCACAGAAATGGCGAACGAGTTGGGGTGGAAATGATTAAAAGAAAGTCATCTCTAGTTGCAACGAAATTTATTTGTGACATTTCTGTCACCGACTTTCTCTTCCAGTGCGAACATATTTTGTTAGCCTCCACTTACCACCTGCAGAGGGAGATGCGATCATCGCAATAAAACAAATAAGCTCGATAACGGAAATACTGAGGTGTTCCTTTTCCCTCGCGCACAATTAGAGAATGGAACTGTAAACAAATATCATAAAAAACGATTCAATGAACGCTCCGCAGCGCACTTAAATGTGGCTAAATATTTATGTAGATGTGGATATTACACTCATTCGGAAAAAAATAAAAATATAAAAACCAGAATACCTTGAAACACATGAGAAACGAAGTTTTGGTTATGTTAAAACATAACAGTCGGTGTTAAAACAAAGGTATCGATAATACTAATATCACTCCAACCTAATGTGGGACTGCTCTAATCGATTAAGCACGTAAATTTTCGAGTCACAATTTTTTTTTCCTAGTGGGACACAAACTGACACTTTCCGTCGGCAGTGCGGGTCTCATCAGAGACCTGATAAGGAGTATTCGTTTGGGGTGACTTCAGTTACACAGAGCATGAACGAGAATGTGCACATAGCGGTGACACTCTGATCGTAAATCAATTACGACGTGAGTAAATGTCAGGCCCTGATCAATCTTATTTGTTACTGCAAACAAAACTTTGATTTATTGAGACTGAATGTGTAAATCGGTTGGGATAATTGCTAACGAATGTGCGAGAGAGACCTCCGCCAACTGCATCTTTGAAGATCTCTTCTTCAACGACAGTTTCTCTCAACAACTGATATCTGAGAACAGTTATCAATTACGAAGTTTCGAATATTCAGATTGCATAGATAAGCCCATAAATTTTCTAATACACAACTTTTCTCTTAAAACAGACAGCGAGGAAGACCAAAACGCACATTTCTGTGTTACTTTTTTTTTTTTTTAAATCATGTATATACAGAAATGAATTAGAAGCTGAAAGTAATGGGATAATAGTTAAATCCACTGTTGCCGTAGTTGAAACTGTCTGCTAGAAAGAATAGCCAACAGTACATTTTCACAGCAGAGCACACCTTTTTCTTCCTCACTGTCGATATTAACACGTAACTGTGAATTGTTTGAATGCATGTATACCTTGTGTCTGTCTGAACGGTTATCGTATCGAGTATCTGGCAAAAAAATTTCGATAATTTCGGAAACAAAGCTTCTCACTGAAATGTTAGATGTCTAATTTTACTGCACGGGTCTTACACCGATTTACATTATGTAAGAGATATACTGGACCGTACTTACCTTCCGAAGGCCAAATTCTTAGGAGAGCGTCGTACCATACACAGCTTTTCAGAATCTCGCCTCTAGCCAACCCTGTAATATACGTTCAACGTATTTATTACTCTATTTTAATATGATAACATTCACTTTATGTCTACTGCTTACAATACAAAAACATAAGCTTGCAGAGTATTTTTTTTTTTTTTTTTTTTTTTTTCGCGTATTAAAAAAACGTGTGCCAGACCGAGATTGACTCTCAGGACCTTTGCCTTTCGCGAGCAAACGCTGACCTACCTGTTTTTATTAAGTTGGGAAATGCCCATGCCTTCAAGAATACTTTTACTATCCCATGGCATCTATGTCTCCCATCAGCAAACCGTCTAGTAATTTGCGCTGCTTGACTAATAATGTCCTGAAAAGTAATATCGACATGGAACGGCATGACAGAGGTTTCATTGAACCACTATTATGATATTTCTCTATAGTTCCATTCTCAAATAGATCGCGGGAAAAAGGAACACATAAACCTTTCCGTTGCCGATCCGATTTCTCTTATTTTATTATGATGATCATGTCTCCATATATTAGCATTCGGAAGAGAAAGTTCGTGAAAGAAATTTCGCAAATAGATCTCGCAGCAACAAATAACGACTTTCTTTTAATGATTTCCACCCCAACTCGTGCGTCATTTCCGTGACACTCTCTCTCCGATATCACGATAATACAAAACGGACTGCCCTTCTCTGAATTTTCTGTAAATCGCTCGTCAGTCCCACCTGGTGTGGATCCCACAATACGCAGCAATACTCCAAAACAGGACGCACAAGTGTATTGTAGGCAGTTTCTTTAGTAGAACTGTTACATCTTCTAAGTGTTCTGCCAATAAACCGTAGTCTTCGGTTCGCCTTCCCTACAATATTTTTTTATGTGTTCCTTCCAGTTTAAGTTGCTCGTAATTGTTAATCCTAGGCATTTAGTACAATTGAGGGCCTGTAGATTTGAATGATTTATCGTGTAACTGATGTTTAATGGATTTTTATAGTGGTCATATGGATGATCTCACACTTATCATTATTAAGGGACAATTGCCAATTTTTTCAACATGCAGATATCTTATCTAAATCATTTTTCAGTTGCTTTTGATTTTCTGGTGACTTTACTAACCCATAAATGACAGCATCATTCGCGAACAGTCTAAGAGATCTACTCAGTTTGTCTCCTATGTCGTTTACAAAAATAAATAACAGTCGGGTTTAGAGATCAGATTAAATGAATACTTGTTCCATAGATAATATATACGACATTTCGTAATCATGTGGAACTTGTCAGTTTAGTAAATGTTGTCTACACTTGACAATCAATATTTTAAGGATTTTTATTACATTTTTTATTTTGTTTATTTACTTATTTTTTAAGTCTTATCTAAAAATTCATCTACATTGTAGAAGAAGTTGCCATTCAGAAAGTCCTTTAATTTTTTAAATACTAGTTGGCTATCTGTCAGACTTTTGATGCTACTTGGTAAGTGACCAAAGACTTTTGTGGCAGCATAATTCACTCCTTTCTGAGCCAAAGTTGGATTTAACCTTGAATAGTGAATATAATCCTTTCTCCTAGTGTTATAGCTATGCACACTGCTATTACTTTTGAATTGGGTCGGATTGTTAATAACAAATTTCAGGAGTTAATATATATATATATATATATATATATATATATATATATATATATATATATATATATATATATATATATATATATATGTTGAGAAGCTACAGTGAAGATCCCTAGATTCCTAAATAAATGTCTGCAGGATGCTCTTGGGTAGGCTCCAGCAATTATTCTGATTACACATTTTGTGCAATGAATACTTTTTTTACTCAATGTTGAATTGCTCCAGAATGTAATCCCATATGAAAGCAGTGAATGGAAGTAGGCGTAGTAAGCTAATTTACTGATATGTATATCACCAAATTTTGCAATGACTCTGATAGCATAAGTAGCTGAACTCAAACTTTTCAGGAGATCTCCAATATGTTTCAACCAACCCAGTCCCTCGTCAATGCAAACACCTAAAAATTTTGAATATTCTACCTTAACTACAGATTTATGTTCAAAGTCTAAATTTATCAATGGTGTCATTGCATTTACTGTATGAAACTGTATATACTGGGTTTTATGTTTAATGAGAGTCCATTTGTAGAGAACCACATAAAACTTTCTAAAAAATATCATTTACAATTTCATCAGTTAATTCCTGTTTGTCACGTGTGTTAGCTATACTTGTATCATCAGCAAAAAGTACTAGCTTAGCATCTTCGTGAATGTAGAATGGCAAGTCATTACATTATTAAGAACAGCAAAGGACCCAAGACCGAACCTTGTGGGACCCCATTTTTGATAACTCCCCAGTTAGAGGAATTAATTGTTTCATCTATTATCATGTGAACTGCTTATTTCACCCTTCTGCACTCTTCCAGTTAAGTATGATTTAAACCATTTACGCACTGTCCCACTCATACCACAATACTTAAGCTTATCTAGAAGAATCCCTTGATTTACACAATCAAAAGCCTTTGATAGATCACAAAAAATTCCAAATGCTGATGCCGTATAACACTTCCCTGGGGAACGCCAGATATCACTTCTGTTATACTCAATGACTTTCCGTCAATTACGACGTACTGTGTCCTGCCTGACAGGAAATCACGAATCCAGTCGCACAACTGTGCGCGATATTCCATAAGCACAGAATTTTATTAGAAGACGCTTGTGAGGTACAGAGTCAAAAGCCTTCCGGAAATCTAGAAATACGGAATCTATTTGACGTCCCTTACGATAGCACTCATAACATCACGCGAGTAATAATAATAATAATAATAATTCCGTGTGGCTCATTGGCCTGCTGCAAGTCTTTCAATAAAGAGCTAGCTTTGCTTCACAAGAACAGTACTTTCTGAATCCGTGTTGACTGTGGGTCAATAGGTCGCTCTCTTCGAGGTAGTGCATAATATTTGAGGAAAGTATTTGTTCTAAAATCCTGCTGCAAACCGACGTCAGTGATATAGGTTTGTAATTCTGCGGATCACTCCTATTGCCTTTCTTGAATATTGCAGTGACCTGTGCAACAAGTCTTCGGGTACGTCAGGTTCGTTAAGTCAGCGGTAGTATATGATAGTAAGGTACGGGACTATTGCATCAACGTACTCTGAAAGGAAACTAATTGTTATGTAGTAGGGACCGGGAGACTTACTTTTGTTAAGTGATTTAAGTTGCTTTAATATAGCATGGATATCTACTTCTAAATTATGCACGATGGAAGCTGTTCTTGTTAGGAATTCCAGAGTATTTGCTTCGACTTTTCTATTGAAGGAATTTCGGCAAGCTGTATTAGGCAATTCTGCTTTAGCAGTACTGTCATCAGTAGAATCACAATTTCTATCGTGTAGTGAAGGTACTGATTGTGTTTTGCCGCTAGTATACTTTACATACGAACAGATGTAGGATTATGTCTGACAAGATCACCTATCCGAAACAACTGACACCATTGATCAACTTGACTACCGTATATTTATAAAATAGATAATGTATTATTGCCTGTTTCCAGGCAATGAAATGCATTCTACCTCCACATTTGGAGTTTTTGGACATTTTTGGACATGGCTGGAAGAACAGATACGATAAAAATAATTGCGATATATAAGTGATGGATTCGTTTTGTGAAAGGATGAGAATTTCAGACGATCTTGTTTGAAAGATTATAATGTCGATGATGAAGAAGCCTGTAGCCAGTATTTAAAAATGATCGTTTTTATAAAGATAATTTAAGAACAAAAATATTTTGGAATAGAACAGTTTGCTTGCTGTAAATGTCAGTCCGGCGTTCCCTCCCGCCAGATCCGCGACATCGTTACACTTTACGACCGACGCAATCATCAATTCCTGTGAAGGATAATCCGCAGTCCCTATATGAGACTACTCCTTCTCAGTTTAGCTCCAAAACATGCCCTAAAGATGTTTTCCACCTTCTAAGCTGCTTACGCAAACCAGCCGCACCAAAGAACAACTCCAGTACGTCCACACGGCCGTTGTTCCCCTCTTTCTACTGTTCTTTTAGGGGATGGTATTGGGCCCCGTGATGTGCGCCTGTGCTGAAATGCTAATCCTCTACATTACTCGTCCTTGTAAATGCGTGTTGCAAATTTCACCTGATTTCGATGCTTCCTTCAAGGTATTGTACTTTAGATAGACAGCTGTGTATTACTGAAACGTATTTACCCCTTTCAGTCCCACATTATGAAATCAGCCTTAAAAAAATTAAAATTCATGGTTTTCTGTGTCAATACAGTCCAGTAAAGATCAAAATACGTGTTTTAAATACTCTGGTCGAACTATGATATTTTCGTCATGTATTTCATGCAGAACACAGACGACCGTCTTTTAACGCTTATATTATCCCTTAACCGCCCCCCTCTACCAACCAGGCCTAGGAAATAGCTTAATTTCTTTTTTCACGTAGTTTTTATGCGAAACGTACGTTGGCAGAAGGAAAACCGTTCTGTAGTCATCTGCAAAAGATAGATACACCAGTCTCAATAAGATAATCACAGTTGTGTAGACGCCTAATTAGATGGCCTGTAGCAAAGCGTTACTGTATTTTTACAAGATAAACGTACACTTGTGCCGTTACCTGGTCGCTGACCGATGATTCTCGATTTTGTCGACGATCGTTGCTCTCAGTAACGGCTGGCTGAAATCTCATGGACTGAAAACTATTTCATTATAAATAACGCAGGCAACACTCAGAATTGCAGTTCTTTGACACTTTAACGATTCATAAATGCGCAGTAGTCCCCATTTATGGCGAGCTAACAAGTCTCATAAATTTAATGTCACCAGAAACGCACATTCCACACAACAATAATGGGAATTAACACTGTTCATGCATAGAATACAAAAGTTTCAGGTGTACATCTTAATGTTGCACGGATATTACTAGTCCATTCATAATACCGGCAGAAACACTTTCCACACTAGTAACACTGACGAACGTTTACATAATTCTTCAAAATTAAAGTTCACACTGGCATGGATTGGACCTCACATCGCGGCCGAAACAATTCTCGGAAGTATCGTGGATTATGCCTCAGACGAAACAATACTCTATTACATGCCGTGAACGCATCCTATTTATATCTTCCAAACAATGTCACTGAAAATTACGTATTGTTAATGCAGTTCATTACATTAATTGTAATGAAAATGTAAACAATTACACATACTGGCTATAGTAAAAGATAGCGTTAAGTGATACTGAGTAACTTAATATACCAATCTCGGTTAAATAAATAGTATTTCCTTTACGTATCCAGCAAAATAGGTTTATCAACAATACCTTCGCAATCAACGACAACAGAAACTAATGAGAGGAAAACCGTCCCAACATTACTTGTGAAAAATAGTAATACCTACCTTAAAATTATGAGAAATGAATTTACTTAGTTTTATTAGAAGTACCAATTATCACACTATCTGAAGTACAACAATACGTCTGTCTCTGGAATTAACTAATCAATATTTGCTAATTAAACTATCTTTTCCGGTGTCAAATAATAGAAAATGACTTCAGCTAGTGACATCATAAAAAAGAATAACAGTTCTAGAAAAGAAAATGATAATACATTAATTACACTAATATTTATTATTATACAACAGTGGTATCTGGAGGTTCAGTGATGCAAGCATATGGAAATAAATCCCAACATGTTTCGTTACACAGTTACACACTGACAATGATAGCTCAGCAGAGTATTCATTGCAGCTGAGTTGCAGCGGGAGATAATGGATTTCATAACCACTTCTGCAACTTGTCCGGTGGGAAAGCCTTTAACCCACGTGAATATTTTTGTTACTAAAGTGCTAATAACACCTTTGCCCTCCTCGGCGCGTGCCTGCCTACCTGTTCGACGTGTGAACGCGTGTCGGTCACGCCGCTGTAATATATTACTGATCGTGGTGAGTCGGCGGTTTCCTCCCTCCTGTTGGGTCAGTAGGACACTTGTATAGTCCATTCAAAAATTGATAGACTTCTATATTGTTTCTCTGGACATACTACTTGCACAACAAGAAATATATATTGAGAATTGAGGATGGAAATGGTCCACAGAGGTTTGATAATAATATTCTAAAAATGCTGAGAAAGCATGGACAGTTGAACTCTTGGTTCATAAAAAGAACAACCAAATGAAGACAGGCAAAAGTAAGTAGAGAAGCTTACAAGAACTACCATCGTCATACCATAGCATATGATCTTGCTGAGAAACCGGAAGTATTTTTCCCCTGTCTAAAATCTCTGAGCGGGTCTCTATACAGTCACTCGTTCATTGTTTTGGGGTTTTGAAAGAAGGAATTAAAAGGACTGCTGAAGTTTTAAACCTAATATTTAAGGAATCATTCAGTCAGGAGGACCTTAGGAACCTACCGACATTTGATCATCATGCCAACTTCTAAATGGAGGACACAGTAATATTCATAGTTGGTGTAAGGAAACAGATGAAAGAGCTGAAAACAAAAATAGACGACAGGTCCGAATGGCATTCAAAGTCAGTTTTATGGAGAGTACTTACGGCATTGGCTAGTTATCTTGCAGTTGTCACGAATCTTCGATCTACCGAAAAGATCCAGATGAATGAGAAAAAAGAGCATATGACACTCGTTTGTTAGAAAGGTATAAGAACGGACCCGCACAATTGCAGCTCAATATCATTGACATTATGAATACTTATTACACACATTCTCAATTCAAATACAGTAAATTTCTTTGAGACGGAAAGAGTGCCGCGCGGGAGTAGCCGAGCGGTCTGGAGCGCTGCGTTGCGGACCGCGAGGCCTCTCGCATTGGAAGTTCGAATCCTCCCTCGGCCATGTATATGTGTGTTGTCTTTACGTTAGTTTTAGTTTAAGTAGTCTGTAAGCTACGGACTAATAACCACGCAGTTGGGTCCGATAGATGTACAAACATCTGAACAATCGGAACGGAAAAGTCTGTCCATGCATCAGCACGGCTTTGTGGAAGTTTCGCTCATGAGATGCATGACATCATGAGGCCCATGGATGAAGGGCAAGTGGCGGACTGCGTATTTTTCTATTTCCGTTTGACACGGCACCGTCCTGTAGACTGCTAACGAAGGTACGAGCGTGTGGAATAGGTACTCAAATGTGTGAGAGGCTTCGTCACTGACAGAACCCAGTACGCTGTCCTCGACGGTGAATGTTCATCGGAGACATCTGCATCGTCAAGGGTACCTCAGGGAAGTGTGATAGTACCGTTTCTTTTATTTGCTGTACACATAAATGATCTGTGAGTTGCAATCTGCAGCTACTTGCTGATGATCCTGTGGTGCACAGGAAGATGTCATTGAATGGCTGTAGTAGGATGCTGGATGACTTGGACAACATTTATAGTTGGTGTGGGGAAGGGCAACTATCTCTAAACGAAGAAAAGTGTTAGGTGATACAGATGAGTAGGAAAAACAGTCCCATAATTTTTTTCGAATACATAAGTGTCTGTCAAATAACTAGCCGTAACACTGTAGAGTTATATGAAATAGAACGAGTATGTAAGGACAGTCGTGAGGATAGCGAATGTTGATTTCGTTTTATTGCGAGAAGTTTGGGAAGTTGTGGTTCATTTGTGGAGGAGACTGCGTGTAAAAAGCTTGTGCTACCCCTTTTGAGTACTACTCAAGAGTTTGAAACCACTTCCACATCGATTTGAAGTAGTTCAGCGGCGGGCTTCTAGGTGTGTTACTGGTTGGTTCGAACACTGCGCGAGTGTTTCAGAGAGGTCTTTGGACCCATCCTTCTCGAAAACAAGCAAGCAGGTAACAGACCCCATTCCTCTCGAACTACCCTAATGGCCTGCAGGCACAATAGGCTCATGTCAGTCAACGGCAGATCATTTCAAACTGAATATGATCTCGACGGTAAGTAGAGGGAAAATGTTACTTCCGAAAGGTAAGAGCTTCAGAGTTTCAAAAATAGTTAAAAACTGGTGTAGCGTGATCGACTGCAGCACTTAAGTGTTGCAGAAGATTTGTTAAAACTGTTAATATTGATAAGTTGGATGTTTCGGGATTAAAGAAGACCACATTCGCACGGAAATCCCTTGTGACAGAATTCAGAGGCAAAATGCAATTTGTAATCTCAAGAGATAAGCCACATAAGATATGTGCGAGAGACCACCAAAGATAATTTACAATCAGTTAAAAGCAGAAGGTAGGCAAGAAACAACAATTAGAGTTTTCTATAGTTTTCGTACATCTACTCCCGAAGTTAGGCGGAAAATTCTTTCTAAATTACAGACAAGTATTTAAGGTTCGAGTTTTGTAAGACTATCACTAGCACTCCGTGACAATACATTTATAATATGTACTTAATTGTTTCGAAATACGCGATTGTTGCATTATTAACGTCATGGTCTCTGCAGCCCCTTCAAGAATATAATTGTGGCTTCATAGCACACCATTCTATACGCCACCCTTGACAGACGCTCCACCATAGTCATGGCAACACGCTAAATTGCAAACTAAAGTAGCGACAAATTTCTTGCTTTAACAAAACGCCGAATAAGAAGTTGTAATATTTTGTGAATCTGAAAACCTTAAAAGGGTTACTCAGTATGACAATATATGTTTATGAAACAGCCCAGTGTTGAAGAGCGATTTTTTTTCTTTTGTCAACTGTTTAAAATACTTGAGTTAGTTAATTTACATTATATTCCAATTTTTTTCTTCTTTATTAACCGATAAGAAACCTTCATCATTTCAGCATGTTTTTCAAACAGTTCGCGATAAATGTAATATATAGGTCTGAAACTTCCACGATCGAGGATGTTTCAAGACTTGAAGACAGCGTAACGAAAGCTGGAAGTGAAATCTGGACTGAATGGAAGAATCCTATGATCGAAATTGGGGACTTGCACATGACTGTTACTCAGGAAATGAAACTGGAAGTTTTCTGTCTTTATAGTGGTTTCCGTTGGTGGTTCTCGATGTTTTTTGGTAACATTTTTGAGGAAAATTTTGTATCAGCATTAACTGCATATAAGAAACTGCAATCATTTTGTTATTACTTAGTGGAAAGAAAATGCACGCTTTCTCCCATCTGTGCGGAAAAACCCAGAAAACTAAGATGTAATAGACAGCGAATAAACACTGCTTGTGCAATTTTCCACGGCCAATATAACAGTCATATTTACTCCTGCAGTCGATACATTAAATGTTTTAAGTGACGAAGCAAAACAGGTCGACTCTAAACACAAAAATAAATTTTAAAAACAATTATTTGTAGGTCATACAGCAAATTTTTTGCAAGCTACCATGAGAGGCCGAAAATATCGGTAGTAATCTTCGCATTTCCCAGTAAAAATTGAAGAATATCACTGTAGTAAACTCCACTTTTACGGCTAGTAGTTTCAAAGAAAAATTTCAACCAATTCTTGTGTTTCATTGCTATAGTGTTAGTGTATATTCCATCCTTTTACGACGTTTTTGCAGTCTACTACACTAGTCAAAACAATTCTACATCTACATATACATTGGATACTCTGCAAATCACATTTAAGTGCCTGGCAGAGGGTTCATCGAACCACAATTATATTATTTTATCTCCCATTCCTCGAATAGCGCGCGGGAAGAAAGAACTCCTGAATCTCTCCATTCGAGATCTGGTTTCTCGTATTTTATTCTAATGATCATTTCTACCTATGTAAGTGGTAGTTAATATACTTTCGCATTCGGAGGAGAATGTTGGCGATTGGAGTTTCGTAAGTAGCCCACGCCGCAGCAATAAGCGCCGTTGTTGTAATGATTCTCATCCCAGATCCTGTATCATTTCCGTGTCTCCCCTGTATCGTGACAATACGAAACGAGCTGCCCTTCTTTGGACTCTTTCGATGTCCTCCGTCAAACCCACCTGATAAGTATCCCACACCGGGCAGCGATACTCCAAAAAAATGGCGGACAAGCGTAGAGTATGCAGTCTCTTTAGTAGTTCTGTTGCATCTTTTAAGGGTTGTACCAATGAAACGCAGACTCTGGTTCGCCTTTCCCACGACATTATCTACGTGTTATTTCCAGTTTAAGTCTGAAGTAATAGTAATTCCTAGGTATTTTGTGGAGTTTACGGCCATCACTTTTGATTGATTTATCTTGTAAACGAAGTTTAACGGATTTCTTTTGGTGTACATGTAGACTTCACACTTCTCATTATTTAGAGTCAATTGCCAATTTTTACACCATACTGAAATTTAGATCGTTCTGCAGTTGGTTTCGATCTTCAGATGATTTTACTAGACGGCAAATGACAACATCATCCGTAAACAACCTAAGAGAGCTACCGAGATTTTCTCCCAAATCGTTTATGAAAATAAGGATCAGCAGAGGACCCATAACACTACCCTGTGGAACGCCCGATGTCATCTCTGTTTTAGTCGCTGCCTTACCATCGATTACTACGAACTGTGTCTTCTCTGACAGGAAATCTCCTAACCAGTCGCAAATTTGGGGCGATATACCATAACCACGCAATTTGATTAAAAGCCGTTTGTGAGGTACGGTGTCAAAAGCCTTCTGGAAATCAAGAAATACGGAATTGATATGCGAACCCTTGTCGATAGCACCCATCACTTCGTGTGAGTAATGAGCTAGTTGTATTCCGCATCAACGGTATTTTCTAAATCCGTATTGCCCTTGGGTCAATACATCATTCTATTTGATATAATTCATAAAATTTGAATACGGGCTTTGTTCGTCTGCCGACGACGTTGATTTTTGGATCGTCTATGAAATTGTGTTTTCTAATAGAAGACTCATAATCAGAGAGTTTTCATATGAATCTAAAATTGATGGACTACGTTATGAAGTCCTGAAATAGCATATCGGAAAGCAACGAGTTGCCGCACGGTTCATGAGTGAAGACCAGAAACACCATCGTCTCGTAGTCTGTGGAGAGCTTTGGATTAGATTAGATGTATTTTTTGTTCAGTGGATCCAGACTGAGGAGAACGGCTTGGATGTACAACATGTCAGAAAAACAAGATACACAATGAATACTTACAAAATGACATCAGATTTGTTAATATTCGTTTCACAGATCCTGAGCGTAATTGCACTTGTGGATGTGGAATCGGTAATAAAAGATAAAACCTTAAGAATATTTACATTTTAAAGGATACCGTATACTCTGTAAGATGCTAAAAAACAAAACAAAAGAAAAAAAAAGTTCAAATATTTGTATAGCTTATGGAACTTAACTACGTGCTCATCAGTCCCTAAACTTACAAACTAGCTAATACTAAGAACGGCACAAATATCCATGCCCGAAGGGGGGATTCGAACCCCCGACCGTAGTGGCCGTGCAGACCGTGACTGGAGCGCCTCAGTCCCCTCGGCCACCGCGGCCGGCTGTATCTTGTTACTCCATTCTAAATGTTGATTACGCTAGTAGGCGCGCGTGATACTTTTAGGTTGCATTTTTTCCCAATGATCACATTACTGCACGAAATTAGTACTGAAGTCTAATTGAACACAATATTCACAATAACACATCAATCACGTTTGCTAAGAAAATATTCAATTGTCTGTGAACCTATTGGCCCTAGCTGCTATGGTCAACAGCTCCTACACTTACAAACTACTTACATTAAGTTACACTAACCTAAGGGCAACACACACACACCCACCCATGCTTGAGGGAAGACTCGAACCTCCGACGGCAAGCAACCGCGCACCCGGCAGCAAGGCGCCTTAGAGCGTCCGGCCATTCTACCGCGGCTTCTGATAAGAAAATTTATCAATGGAGTAGAAGCAGATGGCCACCAAAACTCCTTTAGGCTGTTTTCAAACTGAACTGTATTGTGAGTTAAATTCTGTACTTCATGTTATGGAAAAAGTGAATTTCTGAATACTGGACACCTTTCTGAACCCAAGTAAGAAACTTTAAATCTTTTTGAAAGTTACTATGCTTCTAATATTGATCTCATGAACTGAGCCGTTAGTTCGAGAAAAATTATACGTTTCATTAACGAATAAAAGTATTGTGAAGCAGTAGTTCGTATCTCCCGTTTCTTAAATTGCTCTCTGCAGGATGGTCTTGATTTTTGACACCGCAAATGATTCGTACTGCTCATATTTGAACTCGGAAAACTTTTCCTTGGCCTAATGAGTTACCCCAGAAAATAATGCCGTATGATATTATGGAATGAAAGTACGCATAAACGCTAGCTTTTTAATTTTTGTATCTCCTATGTCTGACAATATTCGCATAGCAAATAGTGGCATGTTTACGCACTTCAGCAGTTATGTGGCGTGTTCCTCCGAATTAAATTTATTATCAAGCTGTAATTCCAAGAATTAGACCCTGTCAACTTCTATCTCCTTGTCATACTGGCACGAAACTTTTAGGAAGTACTAAACTGCATGTATCAGTCGTCACAACAAAGGAAGAGAGAGAGAGAGAGAGAGAGAGAGAGAGAGAGAGAGAGAGAGAGAGAGTAATGAAGGTAATCTTTTAGTTCTCATCATAACGCTAGCTCGAAATAATAATTCGAGTAAACGGATTCTAGTTTCAGACCGCTCGATTAATAAATTAGCAATTCGTCAAACTTCATTACCCACTAATAACATTAAAGTACTTTTCAGAAATCCGTAGGAACTACCGAGTTATTATCTAGGGATGGGTTCGGTGAGACGGAGCAGGATAATTTTAGCCTTCCTCCTTTAATTAATGTGCAAAAAGTCCAAGTGGCGAAATGTTGCTTGCTTCCCTCTCCGTTATTTCGAATATTCGTTGAAACAAAGGGTTGGCGGAGGGCTACAAACTGACCCGCCTTTTGTAAATTCGCACCATTTCAGTCACCTGACTTGTCGGTGACAACTCTGCCACTCTGACAAGTTTCAAGTGGAAAGAACAGCAGCAGCAGGTATTGTGAGGTTAGCTACGAGGACTTTTTCGTATACCGCGGAGTGGAACTGTAATTAATCGGCCGTCTGTTAAGTAACCTGGGGGATTCTCCTGCCTCATTCCGTTGCAGTTTCTAAAGGTGTCGACATCCCGACTTGCAGAGTGCGCCAGTTAACGCCAGTTAGTGGCAAGTGCTTCCCATTACCATGGGAACTGCCTTCTCATAGCGAAGCACATCGCAATTACAATGATTGCGATTGTTCTAACATGTAGGCTTTCACGGCCGGAGTTTTATCAATTTCCGTTTGTTTTTTGAACGACATGCGCTTCAGTCGGCCACCAAACGCCCTTCGAGGTGGTATCGGTACGTGGATGACAACTTTGTGATAGGAAGTCACGGTGAAGAGGATTTAAATTATTTCCTGGTACACCTAAATAGTATTAATCCAAAGATAAAATTCACCATGGAGAACGATGGTCATGGACAATTGAACTTTTTAGATGTATCAGAAATCAAACGGGCGGATGGGTCCTCAGGTCACAAGGTCTACAGAAAAACACACATCGATCGTTACCTGCATAAGAACTCGAATCACCACCCTAGGCAGCTGGTGGATAGGGCTAACATCTGTGAGCCGATCTATTTGCAAGAGGAACTGAACTAGGCGGGAATGGCTCGTAAGAAAAATGGTTATACTGATAGGAGATCGAGCGAGCAGAAAAGTGACCGAGAAGAGGCGATAGCAACAACCATCGGAAAAGATTTTCTCTCATTGATCCATAACATCATAGACAGTATTGGCAAAGTACTGGACAAGTTTCAAGTGGAAACTATTTTCAGACCGACTAACAAAAATATGCTCGATATCTCCAGGGTATATAAAATTCCTTGTAATTGTGGCATGGTTTATATAGGGAGCACAAAAATAATCGTCAATACACGCTTAACGGAAGACAAAAGGAACTGTCTTTTGGGATATATTGACAAATCAGCAGTAGCAAAACATGTATTTAAAGACGGAGATCATGAAATAAAATTTGGTGCTAGCGAGGACTTCGTACTATCACACACGTATGTGTAGAGATACTATTGAAATCCACGAACACCAAAACGATTGTAATAGAAAGGACGGACTAAAATTGGACAAGATACGGCGGTCGACTCTGCATCAACCACGTGACAATCGATTACCTACAATCGAGAGAAGTGACGATAGTTGCATAGTCGAGTGGCGGCGCCCTCTATAAGAGTATAACTGACAGCTCCAGCACCTAGCAGCCAGTCGTCGACTCACCTCAGAAGATGTCCGTAGTTGACAACGAAACGTCAGGGGAAGAAGCTTAGCGATCACCACAGCAATTACGACCGGAAGTTTTAATTGATGGTTGCGATTGTGTTACTGTTGCATTTTTACCGCACGATTCGGGCGCTGAAAACTAGTATGTAGCTTCATAGAATCCATTGCCCGACCTGTTACTGTATTCGCTTTCCTGGTTTCTTTTGTTATAGGGGCATCCGTTATTTCAGATATATGTTGGGGATGGCCCTTTTTTCTGAAGACACTAGCACTATGGGTACTTCTATAGTTCTGATTTGATCCACAGTGAATCTATTGCCCGTCCAACGTCTACAATGTTGGTGTAATTATAATGCTTTAACCAAATAACGTTTAAAAATTATGGCGGAAACTGTGGCATGTACATGCGTTTCTCAGACGACACTGCTAGCAGCGCCATCTGTTGGTTCGAGTTGTTTACTGTACTTGCCTTGACATCTGTGGTTCCGTTTTTTTTTTTTTTTTTTTTTTTTTTTTTTTTTTTTTTTTTTTTTTTTTTTTGCTGCGTACCAAAATTACATTGCAAAATGTTCAAATGTTTGTTAAGCTTAAGGGACTTAACTGCGGGGTCATCAGTTCCTAAACTACTTATGAACTAGCTTATACTGAAGACGACACAAACATCCATGCCCGAGGGGGGATTCGAACCCCCGACCGTAGCGTCCATGCAGACTTGTGACTGGCGCGTCGCAGACCGCTCGGCCACTGCGGCCGGCTGAATGTTTACATGAAAGGGGGTCATCAGTATTCTGCTACTATGTTTTGTTAAAAAAATCAAATGCCTGCAAGTCTATGAGACTTACTTGGTTATCAGTCCCTAGGCTTACAAACTAATTAATCTACCTTATGCTAGGGATAACAAATACACCCACGCCCGGGGAAGGACTCGAACCTCCGAATTTTGCTATAGATCTGGATATACATTGGCTGTTTTGCCAATATTATCCGTTCTCATGCTGAAAGATACAAATAAAATTTTCGATACAATTTCTATGTTTCAGTTCTATTTATTTGTTTAGTAGATTTAGTGTGACGTTTAGAGATTACAAATATATTTCCGATTCGTACTAAAAGAACAAATAGAACTGAAACAAAGATATTAATTCGAAAACTTTATTCACATCTTCCAGTATGAGAACGGATAAAATTAGGAAAACAGCTAATGTCAGTAGTCTATATCCAGATCTACAGCAGTACAGGAAATATACAACACAGCTAACAAAACCCTATGATGTAAACATTCAATATCGTTGACGCATCTGTCAAACGAGAATTTGATCATAACTTCTTAAAACAACTACTTTTTTTATAAATTACTACTAAATGAGTGTGCGAGCCGACCGCGGTGGCCGAGGGGACTAAGGCGCTACAGTCACGGTCTGCACGGCCACTACGGTCGGGGGTTCGAATCCCCCCTTGGGCATGGATATTTGTGCCGTCCTTAGGATAAGCTAGTTGATAAGTAGTTTGTAAGTTTAGGGACTGATGACCCGGTAGTTGAGTCTCATAAGCTTTACAAACATTTGAACATTTTTTGAGTGTGCGACCAATTGACACAACTATTACCTTTATTAAATACGTTTTAATGTAATTGCAGAACACCCGAGGATGTCGTCTGATAGCCGAAATAAGATTCTTGTGCCGACAAAAACGTCCCAAAAGAAGCTGTCATCAATATTGAATGCAGTTTCTTTGCTTAAAATATTTTTATATGTCATTAAAAGGGTTTAATACCGGGGGCCCAAAAAAAAAAAAAAAAAAAAAAAAAAAAAAAAAAAAAAAAAACACTCCTTCGACGAATACTTGGATATTGCTCGTGTGTTTGGGTTGATGCGGGCAAATAGAGAAGTTCTAAAAAAAAGAGCAATACGCTTTATTATTGGTACATTTGGTAAGAGCTAAAAGCTTCAAAGGGGTGTCCGCCAACTCTACTGGGAGGCTTTCTTCATTACGGTGTGGTCTCTGTCAAACTTCCGAGAGCGTACTTGTTCTTAGAAGAATCAATCTCTTACGCATATCTTGCGAAAAGAACATGGAATAAAAGTACAGAGATACGAGCCCACAAACAGCCCTACACACGCTCCGATTTGTCGTCCGACCAACAAGCTGTCCAACGAACCAACCAATTGGTAGCAGTCTACACACGATCCGACCAACTGCACTCAGCGCCTCCCTGTTTCTGGTGTCTGTCTGTCGAACTGTTTTTGTTTTCGCGTGTTCGCTGTGCAGATGACCTCAGGCATAGACGTTGGTCTGGAAGCGCTAAACACGGTACAATTTTTGGGTGAAGTGGTGGAGGGGTCGGATGTCGGATGGCCAGGATTGACCAACCACCCGACAAGCGAAGTTGGTTGGGTAGCGCCTCCACATGTCCAATTTATCGGACCGCTGAAAAATTAGTCCCGACAAATCGTAACGTGTGTAGAGGCCTTTACCAGCAACGACGGCTGGTGCTTCAGAAGCCTGGGGGTAAACATCTTACCCTTTCTCCCCGCCCCCCGGCGACCCTGCGCGTCAATGTTCGGTGCCACCCTTCGTCCGGTTAACCACCACCCCCCCTCTTAGATAAATTTTCGTTAAAATATCTGCAGAATGTCTTACCTCGGCTTGTTTGAATCGGGGTGAGGCGTCGGCCTTATAAGCTTCTTTATTTCACATTTTTCTTCCAAGCCTAAAGCTGAGTAATTTGTTTCTCAAAGATACAGGAAGTTGTTCATTTTTCTTTGATAGTAAACACCAAGAACATAGGAGTATGCACATGAAAACTAAAGCACAGTAACTGACTGTAACAAAATGAATCAGTTACGATGATGAGACAAGACACCTTCGGGTCACGTGACACTGTAAGCAGCACCCCCTCCTAACCTTAAACATGCGCAAAAGCTACTCTCCCCACATCTGTTCAAACAGCTAAAATATTTCTTACAACGAAGAATATAAATGGCATTTACCCTCAAAACTGAGGCACAGTTGCTAAAACGTCCAAAGGTATGTGGCAAGTAACAATGCAAAAGTCATTGTTGTTCCCGTATCTGTCAAAAAGAAGATTGCCGCGGCGGAGCGGCCGAGCGAATTGAGGCGCTATGCTCCGATGAGCGAGGCTATTCCCCGTCGGAGGTTCGAATGCCCTTCGGCCACGGATGATAGTGCTGTCTTTGGTAAAAGTTCATAAATAGTCTGTAAGGTTAGGGACTGATGACCCCGCGGTTAAGTCCCATAAGCTCAACAAACATTTCTACATTTGAAAAAGAAAATTTGGTTTAAAAACAAATTGTTCGCAGTGGGCATCGAACCCACTACCTTCGACGGCGCAACCGCGATGCCGCTAAACACACGGTTATACTTGTTACATGGAGAGAAGTGACTTCATTGTTAATCATGATCGAAGCTTCTGGAGGTTTTCAGAGTTCATGAATCTTTAATTTTTAAGATATTTTACCAAATATGACGTATTTTTTAAGAATCTTCAATGCGCTAAAACAAATAAGAAGGGCTGACGTTACCTTCATGGAGGATTTGCGCATGCGCAAGTCGAGGTGCGCAGTAGCTCCATGGTCTTTGCTCGGGACCATTCGTGTGTAACCGCCAGAGCTCGAGTACCCAGGATCTGGCATCTCTACCAGCTCCGATGCCAATGTTAAAAGCGGCGTTTCCCCTCACCCCTCCCAGACGCGGAAGCGCTCATATGCTGCTTCCAGGAGGTCCAGGAGAGAATTTGAACCTCAGCCGCGCATGCGCATTGCAACGCTGCGGCCACTGCCCCTATATCAGGCGGCCAGGGTACAACTCGCATACGTCCTGCCTCCGCGATGTAGAACGTTAGTATTTTTTTTATTTGATAATATATATATATATATATATATATAATATATAGCGATGTAGAACGTTAGTATTTTTTTTATTTGATAATATATATATATATATATATATATATATATATATATATATATATATATATAACGGCGAGCTTTTTCCCGGGGGTTTACTGAACTAGCGCACACACAGGATGTGCCGCCACTGCTTACCAGCAATCGTTCTGCCTGAGAACCATACACAACTGGAACTGCGAAAGTACTGGAGTAGTAGCCTCCATCACACGCCGTTAGATGGCGGATTGTAGATGCACACGTATCTTCTACTTTACGAATGCAGAAGTTTCTTATAATGCCCTTTTTCTTTAATATGCTTTTCTATACTTTGTTTGTAGACAACTTCTGCAAGATTTCGTAAATGTTTTGGGGAATACAGATATACACTCCTGGCCATTAAATTGCTGCACCACGCAGATGACGTGCTACAGATTCGAAATTTAACCGACAGGAAGAAGATGCTGTGATATGCAAATGATTAGCTTTTCAGAGCATTCACGCAAGGTTGGCGCCGGTGACGACACCTACAACGTGCTGACATGAGGAAAGTTTCCAACCGATTTCTCATACTCAAACAGCAGTTGCCTAGTGAAATGTTGTTGTGAAGCCTCGTGCATACTATTACGTTTCCGACTTTGATAAAGGTCGGATTGTAGCCTATCGCGATTGCGTTTTATTGAATCGCGACATTGCTGCTCGCATTGGGCGCGATCCAATGACTGTTAGCAGAATACGGAATCGGTGGGTTGAGGAGGGCAATACGGAACGCTGTGCTGATTCCCAATGGTCTCGTATCACTAGCAGTCGAGATGACAGGGATCTTATCCGCATGAGTGTAATGTGCAGACACATATCGATCCCTGCGTCAACAGATGGGGACGTTAGCAAGACAACAACCATCTGCACGAACAGTTCGACGACGTTTCTAGCAGCATGGACTATCAGCTCGGAGAGCATGGCTGCGGTTACCCTTGACGCTGCCTCACAGACAGGAGCGCCTGCGATGGTGTACACAACGACTAACCTGGGTGCACGAATGACAAAACGTCATTTTTCGGATGAATCCAGGTTCTGTTTACAGCATCATGATGGTCGCATCCGTGTTTGGCGACATCGCGATGAACGTACTTTAGAAGAGTGTATTCGTCATTGCCATACTGGAGTATCACCTGGCGTGATGGTATGGAGTGCCATTGGTTACACGTCTCGGTCACCTCTTGTTCGCATCGACAGCAATTTGAACAGTGGCCGTTACATTTCAGATGTGCTACGACCCGTGGCTCTACCCTTCAATCGATCCCTGCGAAACCCTACAATCCAGCAGGATAATGCACGACCGTACGTTGCACGTCCTGTACGGACCTTTCTGGATACGAAAAATGTTCGACTGCTGCCCTGACCAGCACATTCTCCAGATCTCTCACCAACTGAAAACGTCTGGTCAATGGTGTCCGAGCAACTGGCTCGTCACAAAACGCTAGTCACTACTCGTGATGAACTGTGGTATCATGTTGAAGCTGCATGGGTATCTGTAGCTGTACATGCCATCCAAGCTCTGTTTGACTCAATGGCCAGGCATATCAAGGGCGTTATTATGGCCAGAGGTGGTTATTCTGGGTATTGATTTGTCAGGATTTATGCTACCAAATCGCTTGAAAATGTAATCACATGTTAGTTCTAGAAAAATATATTTGTCCAATGGATACCCGTTGCGAGCGTGAAGGTCGGGGTGAGAGTTTAAAATAGGGATAGGGGATGATATCACACGTTCGCAGCTTTCCTTCCCTGCATATGATTAACAAAACAAATTCATAATAAATTCAAGTTCATGAGAGAAAAGGGTGTACTAACTACTATTTTTGAAAACACGTGAAAGTTCACTTTATGTTGTTTATTTCACAATACTTGTACCCTGTGGCTGATACGTCTGTACGTCGGCACATTTATCAAATAAAGTTATAGCTTGAGAGCCCCGAGACAAAATGAATATTTGTCGCGAATTGATTTCACACCACGTGGCTATCTCAAACACCGTTTACGTTCATGCCTATGCGACGACACGTGTTACATTAACAAATCACAGTCACTTTAATTCAATGCGATGCACACCTTGTTCCACCGGCTAAATATTCACAAACACACAGTAGCACTCGATTTAACTTGGTGCAGTCTACGACGAGCAACCACACGTGGCGATTGCCACACACAAAACTCACGTCACCACCTCGAGATCCACATGCCGACTGAGGCAGAGCGACGCCGCCCGGCCAGCCACACCACGTGCTCTCTGGAGTCCTCACTTCCTGCCCTCGCGCGCACGCGCGCGCACCAAAAGCTCTACTGCCGGGGTTTTTTCCCCTACGTCATCAACTTCCCCATGTGAACTGTTCTAACCGATTTGCCAACGTACAGCGCTCAGCCAATACATTTCTAAAACTTTACTTAAAATCAAAATAATTACACTACACATTAAACAAATATTTTCTTACGTTTTTATATTAGTATAAACATACTTTGTACTGTTTATCATAATCGTGCAATTTCTTATATCACAGATAACTGATTTAACTGAATATTTCAAGGTAAAATACAAAAGATTGATTGAAAATAAAATGAAAAATAGTTAATATATTATTTTTATAAACAAACATTGCCATGCTAGTTGTGTAACTGTCTTGTCTTCGTTGGTAACTTATTACTTTTCATTGTCAATTAAACATATTACGTTAGATATGACTATATCAGCTAATGTATTGTTTATTTATCAACAGGCTATTTTGTAATGAGGGCCTTAAAGGTTCCTAACTGCATCGTATTACTTCAAATGCCAGTAGTATTACAAAATTTGTGCACTGCACTGTGCCTGGCACTCGCCATTGTCCCTCTCTCCCCTCACCGGAAACGAACTGTAAAATCCTAAGCTGGAACAAGCCACCAACGTCGGCCTGCTCGCTGGCCTCCCGTCAGCTACAAGCACACAGCAAATCTCAACGTGGAGAATTTCTACCTATGGCCTAACTATAAATGTTGTCACCCAACTGTGTACATACATTGCTACCATAATTAATAAGATTAAAATTGTGTAACATTTAGTGCATTGGCATGGTCAATGTTTGCAGTGAACTTCATACTGTTTAATTATCAAATGCTATTAATTTACCAGTATTTCTATTGGGCGGTAATCTCACACCGTCTATATCTGTATTTCTTTTTGGTGTAGCAATTTTAATGGCTAGTAGTGTATTAGTAGTAGTTTTTTTATGTATCGCTCATTTTCTACAGTAAATTCCCTTAGATTTTGCTTCTTGTATTGAAAGCAACGGTATATGGCCTTTGACGTCCCTTACCGAAGACAGCGTCGTAATGTTTCCACCAGATACTACGAACTTATTTGACTCTCTGCGATCGGCCGCCAGGACAAAGAAGAGAACAGTGTCCCCGCCTCTTCTGTGAAGGGCTCTTTTATTTGCTTATAAACTTTCGGTTCCTTCCATTCAGGGGCTGAATAGAGTCTTCAGCTCTTTCATCTTCTCCCGCTCGACGGCTTTGTCGGCGCTTTGTCCTTTGCGGCTGTTACCGGCCTATCGAAGCACGGCCGCAGCGAGGATCGTTCGACTGCGCTCTTCCTTTTCTCATCATTAGGGGGCGCTGGGAGAGGGATGGGGCGGTTTAGGAGGGTCCGCGTGTCCGCCGTGGATGGGGCGGCTGCTACAAAGTGTAACGAGAAGCCAGCGCTGCTCGTTAGGGCTTTGTTAAACAGCCTTCTGGCGTAATGTTTATAAAATGTCGAAACGTTTGTAAAGCTCTGGGCCCAAACTGCAATGGTCTCATCTGTCCCTTGACTTACAAAATACTTAGGGGGGAGATGTGTGTAGAAGTGAACAAAAATTTCGTTTTTTCATTCAGTAGTGAAATCTATTGACAACTCTTTCCCAAGTTTCACTTTCGAAGTTGCTTGGGGACTGATGAAAGAAAATATTTATTATGCTTCATTTTTTCTTTATATATTTTTGACGACGTTACAGCGTTCATTTTAATGATATAAATCGCAATTTGCGATCACTTATGGCTTCACTGTACTAGGTTTAGATGTAACGTCGTCAAAAATATATAATTGTATACAAACCGACGCTGGGCTCGATACCTCATGGTCTGTTCTCCCTGATGCGGAAATACAGTGTTCTGGCTGCGAGCATTATAGAATAAACAGGCTGTGGTAATAGGAAAGAGGCAGCGTGGCGAATGGAGATGTGTGTGCGGCGGGAGACGTGCAGGGAAGAGTCCTCTGTAGTTGGGCTGATCACTGTGTCCTCGGTGGCGGAGTGGTATGCCGGGCGCCGTGGCTCAGCGCGCCCGGTCAGAGGGCTGAACGTCCTCTGTAATAAAAAAGCTGAGCCACCTGATCAACGAACGACCAAGAACGAACAATGAAAAACGACCGCACATAATAGATCTACCTGAAGAACAAAAAAAAAAAAAAAAAAAAAAAAAAAAAAAAAAAAAAAAAAAAAAAAGTGGTCAACGCGTCTGCCTAGTAAACAGGAGATCCCGGGTTCGAATCCCGGCCGAGCACAAATTTTCATTTGTTGCACATTGGTATTACATCTAAACCTAGTACAGTGAAGCCATAAGTGATCGTAAACTGCGATTTATTTCATTCATGTTTTCTGTCTACGCCCGCACCACAATTTTACAATTTATTTTTATTTTTATTTATTTATTTTTTATTTTTATTTTTTGCCTTTGTTGGATATTCGTAATTTTTACGTCCATTTGATCGAACATAGCAGACGGCGGAGATGTGTAACTCTGGTCTTGTCTGTGATCTGTGAACAGTTGTGGCCTGTGCGATTGTTTGTTTCAATTTGTCTTCTAAATACATAAAGGGTTCTATGAATCAAATTTGTGACTGTCAGATGGTCGAAGGTGTTTTGGCGTTGGGAACGGAAGGAAGAAATTTGCAGTGTGGGGTATTGAATACGTCGCCATCATGCCACAGGTTCACGAAAATGAATAATGAATTACTGATGGCAGGCACAAAGGGATAACAATTGCCCTAATCACAAAAAATACATTGCTGAATGTGGCATGATTGTTATCAAGCCCACGTTTATGTTCATGGAAGTGTGTTTATGGCGAAACACAAAATCTGAGAGCGTCTCTGAATGAGCTTATTCGGAAGCGTTGCCCCAAGACAATATTTTTATGTAACTAGATTCCATTTTGTGTGCCAGCCCACCACAGAATTATAATGAAATAACAGGTTTTCGCTTGGTAGGCGATGTGAGATGTTTCTTTTATTTAGCTTTAAAACATATCGATTTCGTCCCTATGATGGGACATCATCAGTGCAGAATTGCAAGTCATGATGACCTATGTGCTCTGCTTAAAACATTTAAAGGTCTTGCCGGTACAAGTCACAACAATAAAATCCGGTAGCCGCTTACGTACACCTACGCAGCTTAGCTTGTACATAGATGGTGCCTGGCCCTATTTTTAATTGAGACCAGCATAAAAGGTAAAGTCGTTACAAAGCACCAATGCATTGGTGCTTTGTAACGACTTTACCTTTTATGCTGGTCTCAATTAAAAATAGGGCCAGGCACCATCTATGTACAAGCTAAGCTGCGTAGGTGTACGTAAGCGGCTACCGGATTTTATTGTTGTGACTTGTACCGGCAAGACCTTTAAATGTTTTAAGCAGAGCACATAGGTCATCATGACTTGCAATTCTGCACTGATGATGTCCCATCATAGGGACGAAATCGATATGTTTTAAAGCTAAATAAAAGAAACATCTCACATCGCCTACCAAGCGAAAACCTGTTATTTCATAATATTTTTATCATTTACAGTTGTCAAACTAGCTACATATATTCTTGTGATTAATTTTAGTGATGGAAACATAGGGTGTGCGTTGCTGCGTTCTGCCGTCAGGGATGATGCATTCACTCATTTTGAAGAAAACCGATTGTTATCGTGTGGCAAGAGTTGAAATGTCTATGCAAAACCAAGGAAAAAGAATACAAGAGAATTCTTGAGAACGAAGATGTTCCTCAGTACAGTGCTGGAACATTGTAAGAATCAAAAAAATAAAGAAAATAGAGTTTAATCTTCTTCTGACACTCACGTACTTTTTTTTTTTTTTTTTTTTTTTTTTTTTTTTTTTTTTTTTTTTTAGTACATCTGTGACATAATGCCTTCATATTTGGTCCATACATATGTCATAGTTCTATAAACAAACAAAGCTAAATATTGAAATGTTTCGTTTTAAGTTGAGATATATAGCTATATTCATCACATTTTAGATTTGCAGCTCTTATTATTGCCGTGTTAGCAATGAAAAATCTATGTGTGAGGTCCGGATGACATACAAAGCACTATTTTATTTTGCACCTAAACGTCTTTCAGAACCTCTGTGCCATCATCAGTGAGTTTATCATTTATTTATTACTGGGAAAAATAAAATACATTCATTGATTTCAGTACTATACTATGTGCAAATGTACGCCTAAATGTCGTAAGCCGTATTTTCGTTAGTAACTTGTTTTTACATTCTGTGGACATGTAGGAGCCCTTTCCTCTTAATTACATACTGATGGCGTTGTCATCTGCAACCAAATAATCTATTGTGAAAACACATTTCGATCGTCAGCTTATTGTGTGTTACTTATGGTTTCTGTTCGTGTGCTCTTCATCTTCCGCGTTTTTGTTGACAACATACATTAGTACACATATTTTGCCAGTTTTTTCTTTTCACGATCATTTCTCACTTTAATAAATTCGTATGTGTACATTTTATTACGCATACTAACAAACAATCAATGTGTTTTCTTTTTCAAAGCAATAAATAAGTGAAAAAAAGGTGATCATGTTAAAGGGGTGCTGAAACATGTTTGGGTGTAAATAAAATAGTGTTCGCATATCAGGCGGAACTCATACCTAGATATATATATATAGATGATTTACTGAAAATGTTACACCGACTTGCACCAAAATATGTAAAATGTTGTAAATAATATATCAGAGATTTTTAAAATTGCTTATTATATGGAAGTCAATATGAGCAGTGATTGGTTTAATAGGTTACGAGGAAAAAGAAACGTAATTAACTGTGGATTATTAAATTTATAACGGTGTTACAATTCAAAATTCGAGTAAATTTTTTGAAAACTAAATTTAAAGTAGCTTATACTACTGCTAATCACCATACAAAATGTTACTTATTCATGTTCAATATCTCAGTCATACCGTTTGATAATACGAGTGTATGCGTATCGCACTCATGCCACCTTAAACGAAGTTATGCTAAGAACCTCCGACGGGGAGCAGCCGAGCTCTACGCATCAAGGCGCCTTAGTACGCAAGGCCATTCCCGCGCTGCCTGGCCTAATGAACTAGCATTGAAAGGCATTTTTTAAAATTGTCTAGCGCTTCTGTTAGGCTACTTTATGTGATCGGACAATGTGAAGCATACCTAAATTTTCGTTCTACCTCAAAATTAGGTTACACAAGAAAAAAAAAAATAACACTAATAAAGTACACTGATGCCCAAAATTGAGCAACATAGCGTTATTTCTCCATCACGTGTAAAATGCGTGTTAGAATCAGCGAAGTGTCAAAAGATGTCCGCGCACTAGTGTGCCGTACGAAAGACTGCATTCCGGTCAGCATACGACTACTTCGGGGCGACTGTCAGAATGGGTACTATTTGCTGGGTAGGCCCGAGTGGACAATAGTTGCGTCGCATTCACAGTCGATGCAGTATCGTTTAGAGAAGGCGCTACCAGCAAGGACTTAGTCAGGATTTTTTTTTAAAGAGAACCTTAGGGTCCATAGTTTTCACTTCTTCTGTAAACAAGTCTCTTTATATTTTAATTTGATATAAATTATAAGTAGCTACATAACTTTTGATAAATATGTAAATTACAATAATCATTTAATGTTAATCAAATGAAACTTACAATGGTGTATTCAATTAAATGCAAGATATTCACTTCAAATTTTGTATATTACTTATCAAGAATTAAAAAAAATCATTTTGAATTATTTGATCTGTAAGAAATTAATTCATAATGAATTGAAAGAAACTTTTGATTTGTACAAAAAAAAAAAAAAAAAAAAAAAAAAAGACCTTCACACAAATGTTGGTTTACAAAATTGTGGACTCGTAACATAGCTCACTCTTCTAATACATTGAAGAGCCACAGAAGCTCGTATAGACTCACGTGTCAAGAGAGCTATGTTAACGCACAGAGGACGGTGCTGCGGTCGGCAATCCCCGTGTAAGGCAACAGGTGTCTGGCGCAGGAATGACATCGGTTACCGCTGTGACAATGGCCCGTTATAACGATTTAAGCGAGTTTGAACGTGGTATTACAATCTGCGTACTACCAATGGGACACAGGATCCCCGAGGTAGCGATGAGTTGGAGATTTTCCGTACGGCCATTTCACGAGGGCACGAATATCGGCAATACGTAAACAGGTCAAATCTCCGACATCACCACGACCAGGGAAAGATCCAGGAAGACCAGGTCCAACGACGACTGAAGGGAATCGTTCAACGTGGTAGAAGTGCAACCCATCCACAAATTTCTGCAACCATCTATAAACGTCGTTGTGCAGATCGCTCAATGAAACATTGTCATATGGGCTTTCGGAACCGAAGGGCGTCCCTTGTAACTTTGCTGACTGCACGACACAATGAATTACGCCTCGCCTGAGCCCGTCAACAGCGAAATGGGACGGTTTATGATGGAAAATTTCTTGCCCAGGGCACCTGGATATAGACGGGGATGCGCATCAACTTCTGCTGTAGCAGCAGCTCTCGCCGCCATTTTTGTTCCAAGCGACGACAGTACGAGCTTCTCAAAGGCGGAGCTAGTTGCTGTTATTGCTTTGAAATATCGCTCGATTCACTTCGAATAGATATATCAAGAAGTACCTACTACAGTGTGTATCCCGCGCCATTTTTTTACATTGGACCAATCAGTTTAATTGAATGTCAATTGCACTTCCATAGCATTGTTATTACGTTTTCGAGTGTGATGTGATAAATATGATCAGAATACAATCTCAGGTCTGTGCTTATTTTACGAAATATTTGTCGAAATTCATATAAAATGATTTTTCAATGGACAACGTATGAAAGTACATTACCATGATAAACCAGGATGCAATAAAGGTTTATGAATAAGAGAGGAATGGATCAATGAAAATACATTTCTGACCATTAAAATTTCTACACCATGAAGATGATGTGCTACAGACAGGAAGAAGATGCTGTGATAAGCAAACGATTAGCTTTTCAGAGTATTCACCCAGCTTGGCGCCAGTGGCTACACCTACAACGTGCTGGCGTGAGGAAAGTTTCCAACCGATTTCTCATACACAAACAGCAGTGGACCGGCGTTGTCTGGTGAAACGTTGTTGTGATACCTCGTGTACGGAGGAGAAATGCGTACTATCACGTTTCCGACTTTGATAAAGGTCGGATTGTAGCAGCCTATCGCGATTGCGTTTTATCGTGTCGCGACATTGCGTCTCGCGTTGGTCGCGATCTAATGACTGTTAGCAGAATATGGAATCGGTGGCTTCAGGGGGCAATATGGAACTCCGTGCTGGATCCCAACCGCCTTGTATCACTAGCAGTCGAGATGACAGGCATCTTATCCGCATGGCTGTAACGGATCGTGCAGCCACGTCTCTATCCCCGAGTCAACAGATGGGGACGTTTGAAAGACAACAACCATCAGCACAAACACTTCGACGACGTTTGCAGCAGCAAGGACTATCAGCTCTGAGACCATGGCTACGGTTACCCTTGACGCTGCAACACAGACATGAGCGCCTGCAATGGTGTACGCAACGACGAACCTGCGTTCACGAGTGGCAAAACACCTTTTCGGATGTATCCAGGTTCTGTTAACAGCATCATGATGAACGCATCCGTGTTTGGCGACATCGCGGTGAACGCACATTGGAAGCGTGTATCCTTCATCGCCATACTGGCGTATCATCCGGCGTAATGGTATGGTGTGCCACTCGTCTCGGTCACCTTCGCATTCACAGCACTCTGAACAGTTGCCGTTACATTTCAGATGTGTTCGATCCCTACGAAACCCTACATTTCAGCAGAACAATGCACGACCGCATGTTTCACGTCCTGTACGGGCCTTTCTCGATATGGAAAATGTTGGATTGCTGCCCTGGCCAGCACATCCACCAGATCTCTCACCAATTGAAAACGTGTGGTCAATGGTGGCCGAGCAACTGGCTCGTCACAATACGCCAGTCACTACTCTTGATGAACTGTGGTATCATGTTGAAGCTGCATGGGCATCTATACCTGTACACGCCATCCAAGCTCTGTTGGACTCAATGCCTAGGCGTATCAAGGCCATTATTACGGCGATAATTGGTTGTTCTGGGTACTGATGATGTCTCAGATCTATGCACCCAAATTTGTGTGAAAATGTAATCACATGTCAGTTCTAGTGTAATATGATTGTCCAATGAATCAACGGTATTTCTTCTTGGTACAGCAAGATTAATGGCCAGTATTGTGTTCACTCTGACAATCACGTTTAAGTGTCAGAGTGTTCACCGACTACTTTCATAAAATTCCCTTCCGTTCCATTCTCTAAGATTGCGTAGGAGAAAGGAACTCATACATCTTTCTGTTTTCTCTTATTTTCTTAAGATGATCATGCCTCGCTGAAACGGCAAAATAAGCGAGCGCACTAAGGGTCCTTGTTGCGTGCGCTCGGCCCCTTGCCTTCGGAGGTTCGAGCCCTCCGTCGGACATGGTTGAGTGTGTTGCTCTTAGAATAATTTAGTTTAAGTTTAGGGACCGATTACCGCTTCAGTTATGTCCAGTAACTTTACAAACATTTTAACCATCCTCCCTTTGCAGGTGGGTGGAAACAAATATGTTCGCATTCGAAGGAGAAAGTTGGTGGAAAAAATTCGCAAATACATCTCGTCGCAACGAATAACGCCTTTCTCTTAACGATATCCGGCCCATCTCATGTATCGTTACCTTGATATTCTCTCCTCTGAGTCACGATAACATAAAATGCTGCTCTTCTCTGAACTTTTTGTATGTCCTTTTTCAGTCCCAAAGAGTGAAGATCCTACACTGAGCAGCAACGAAATAGGACGGACAAAGGTAGTTTAGGCAGTTCCTTTAGTAGAACTTCTAAGTGTTCTACCTATGAAACGTAGACTTTGGCCCGCCTTCCCGAAGACATGTTCTATGTGTTCTTTCCAATTCTCGTTGTTCGTATTTTTAATTGTTATGTATTCATTGGAATTTACGACCTATGAATTGACTGATTTAGAGTGCAAATGGAGTTCAATGGTGGATAAATTAAGACTTTTCCTTATTTAGGATCATCTGCCAATTTTCGCACCATACAGATGTCTTATCTAGTTAGTTTTTCAGTTGATTTAGATCTTTGTGGTGACTTTACTAACCGATAAACGACAGCATCATCCACGAACAGTGTAAGAAAAGTGCTCCTAAATCGTTTTAAACACTAGACAGTGGGGACCCTATAACACATTGCTGGGATAACGCCAGATATCCCTTTTCGTAGATGACTTTCCATCAGTTAGTACGAACTGTATGCTTTCTGACAGGAAATCATGAGTCCACTCACACCACTGAGACGATTTTCCAAAAGCACACAATTTGATTTGAAGGCGCTTGAGAGGTACAGTGTCAGAAGCCTTCCGGAAATCTAGAAATGTGGAATCGATTTGAGATCCCTTGTCGATACCACTCGTCACTTTATGTGAGTAAAGAAATAGCTGTATTTCACAGGAAGGATACTTTCCGAATCCACGTTGATTATGGGTCAATAGGCTGTTCTCTTAGAAACAGTTCATAATGCTCGAACGACATATATGTTCAGAAATCCTGCTGCAGATCGACGTGAATCACGTGACTGTAATTTTGCCGATCACTCTCTTTGCCTTTATCGAATACTGGAATGACCTAGGTAAATTTCCAATCTTTCCATACGGATCTGTAGCTGAGCGGGCGGACGTATATTAAAGCTAGGTATGAAGCTTCTGCATCAGCATAATTTGAAACGAACCTATTTGGTATACAATCTGCACCGGAAGGCTTGCGTTTGTCAAGTGATTTAAGTTGCTTTACTTCTCCAAGGATATCTAATTTTCATTTGTTGGATGCTATTCTTGACTCGAATACCCAAGTATTTGCTTCATCTTCTTTAGTGAAGGAATTTCGGAAAGCTGTTTTTAGTATTTCTTCTTTAGCAGCACTGTCATCAGTAATACCCCCATTGCTATCGCATTGTGAAGGTGTTGATTGTATTTAACCGCTAGTATACGTACGACCAGAATTCTTTGTATTTGGGACCAAATTACGAGACAGAAAAATGTTCAAATGTTTTTTAAGCTTAAGGGACTTAACTGCGGAGTCATGAGTACCTAAACTTAAAAACTAGACTACTTATGAACTATCTTATACTAAAGACGACACAAACTTCCATGCCCGAGGGGGGGGGGGGAGATTCGAACCCCCGACGGGGAACGGTCTCCCGCATCGGAGCATAGTGCCTCAATGCGCTCGGCCGCTCCGCCGCGGCTTACAAGACAGAGTTTCTTTGCACTGAAGTTCTCGCTAAATTTCGAATTTCTGTAAAAGAACGCCAGGCTTGGGGATTTTGTGTCTGTTTAACCCTCCTACTACCACTGGGGTCAATATGACCCCATAAGCACAATTGAAATCTATATCTCCCTTATTTTCAATGCGATTATTTTCAAAATTTATGACTTTGTCTCTCTAACTTCCTTGTATGCAATGACATATTATTCAGTTTTACATTTACAACATATCAAAATTTATTCATGGACTACGCACTGAGTACCACTGGGGTCAGCATGACCCCAAAGTAAATTTTTTTTTTGTTTTGTTTCTTGAATGTAACATTATAAAAACATAACAGCGAATATTACGTTGAACAGATGTTATAGGAAACACCTGCAACAATGAAACTAACACTTTCCACTTCTTATTTATACCGATTGTTGTCGTTTCTTTCCTAAGCAGTTGTTGTGTGTTTCCTCAGTTGTTGCTAGTGTTTTGTCGCAGCGTGTGAAAGAACTACATTATGTCTAGAAAACGTCTGAGTAGTGTTGAAATACAAGCAATTTTGAATGAAGAAGAGGAATTAGGAGATACAGCGTCTGATGACGACGAAGAGATTGATGGTGTCATTTCTGGAAGTAGTGAATCAACTGAAGATTCTGATGAAGACGTTGGAGATTTGCTGAGTACTATGCATTTCAGTGAGGAAATAGGTGACGGCAAAGCAGCGAAACCTATTATAATCCTAGACCATAATGCAACAAAATCAGGTGTAAACACTATGAACAAGTTAGTCAGAACCTAAACCACAAAACGTATGACAAGAAGATGGCCCATGGTGATTTTTTATAATATTTTGGATATTAGTGCCCAGAATGCTTTCATAATTTGGTTGGACTTAAACCCTGACTGGAATAAAAAAAACCAACTACAAAAGAAGATAATTTCTTCTGGAACTGGGAACAAGTCTAGTACAGAAAAACAGATGTCAGCGCAGCAAAGCTTCTCTGCCTCGTCCTCCTCCTCCTTCAGCACAAGTGGATACGGGGGTAAAACGTGGACGGTGCTACCTATGCGAACGTTCAGTGGATAGAAAACATTCAGAAACGTGCAGGAGATGCTTTTCCTATGTCTGTAAACACCATTCAGACATTCTTTGTTTTAAATGTAAAGAGATGTTTTGTTTTATGTAAGGATCTATAAGATCAAGTGTTGAGACAAGATCTGTAAGTGCTTATATATCTACTTCACCAGGTTTCAATCAGTAATGTATGCTTTTGTGTCAGTTCATTAAAATAAATTAAATACTACCAATATATCCCGTGATAATTACTTGGGGTCATATTGACCCCAACGGTACTCAGTGTAACAAAAAATTCTGGTAGTAGGAGGGTTAAATTTGGCGTGGTGTTTTCTTTGCTTCTTCAAGAGTGATCTGTTTCGTCTACTAACGAGGGGGGGGGGGGCAACCCATTCCAATGTTTGGTATAAAACTGTCAATTGCCGTCGATATAATTCCTTTGAATGTAGGCCACAGCTGGTCTACAATCACATTATTAATTTCGGAAGACTGCAGATTCTCACTCAGGAAAGAGTTAAGCGAAATTTTTTATCTACTTTTTTGAATATATATATTTTCCGTTTAATTTCGGTCGATTTGTAATATTCGATATTCATTATATCTACGGCAACTGTGTGTTCACTAATTTTTGTATCTTTTTGATGCTCTTAGTTAGATTAGCATTATTTGTTGCTAGGAGGTCGAGTGTGTTTTCACAAACATTTGGTATCCTAATGGGTTCATTAACTAATTTCTCGAAATTGCTTTCAGAGAATCTGTTCAGAACATTTTCTGCAGAGGTGGCACAGTGCGAGCAGGTTGCCGTTACTTTTCACCGGCTGGTACAAGGAGGCTCGTACATTTTCTAGAGGATTAGGATTGGGTATTTCGCGACCCACTTGCTGTGCCAAACGACGCCAGATTATTAGTCAAACCAGACATGTTTGCGTTTGTGGCTAGCAGGTTGCTAGTAAATTCAGGGTAAAGCCTACCACTTTGAGAACACCTAAAAGCTTTGAAATAGTGTCATACATTGATGTTAAAGTGCTTAAGAGCAAATGCTCCTGAAAAATCACAATATTTGGAAATAAATACACATTGGCTGTATATACAAATGTTTATGGCAATTAACAAAACATATAATTTCTGGACATATTTATTTCGCGTTCGTTCTGAAATTTTACTGCACGGTTGTGACGAGTATCTGACGTGCGTCAGATATATCGATCTGCTAAAGATTAATCTACTGGTTTCCCAAAATCCACCTGCACAGTGAAGTGAATATGTGTGGCGATGACTGACGTGGATGCAGTAATAACATTCAGTGATGCTGGACTTTGTAGGAGTCGTGTTATAGAAAAATGATGGATTACCAGACTGCTGGCAAGAACGTGGTTTCAGTGGCCAGTAACCGAAGCAGAGCTAGCTGCAGAAGCTGCTACCACAGTCTAACATATACAGTCGCGACACTCACTGCTGTGAAAGTTGATACCAACTGACAGTTCAACGACACTAGCGCTCCTAGTGGTGGGCAAGCCGCCATAGGAATGATGTTTGTTAATATCTATTTGTGAGCGTAATTAACGAAATAGTTGGTATAGTTTTTGCGTTACAAGCATTAGTAAATTATTAAGAAATATACATAACACGGACATTAATGTAAAAACAGCCCAATTTAATTGATTCAAAGGTCTAATGAACAACTTCACCATGAACAACTACTTACGAATATGTGTTATTTTGCAGCTTCTTCCGCTGAAAGGAAGTAGAATATAAAAATAAGATAAACATAAATTTCTATTATGATGTGTTCTCACTATGACAAGAGTTTTTTGACGCGTATCAGTTCGGTGTGTAGTCTAATGATTCGAACATTTTTATGCTTCACTCGTCTTTCCGATATGCGCATATTCGTTTGAGTGCCATTACTTTAGCTTAAGGAGACAATGTCTGGAAGATTCATGCCATTTGTGGTTCAGTTGTAGCAACAATTGTGGAATTGGGTTCTTCTTTGTTGAAAACAGCTTGATTGCTTTTTCCGTTTTCTTGACAGGTTTTGAAGTTTTTCCTTCAGCTACAGCTGTGGTGGCTGCATGGTACGTTAAATACTGCACTTATTGCATTCTATATGCGTTTCCTATTTTCCACTCTCATTGGTTTTACTGGATTTGTAATGAAGAAACCATAACGTTCCTGAGTAGAAAAGCGACGACTTTTTGCCAAAGGCAGGTTTTCCGGTGTTTATTGGCCATTTCTTATTTTTAACAGAAAATTACATTATTCAGCAAAAGCTTCTAGGTTACAAGATATTTGTAAATAAACTTCCTGCAATGTACCGTTTCGTACCTCATCAAAGATCTCAGTAACCCTAATAAAGAGAAATGTGGAGCTAATTTTAAATTACTACCTATTTTTGTGGCACTACATACGTTCCCTAGAGTGAAAAGTTTGTAAAATCAATATAGACGATACAATTCGCACTCATCCAATATCGTATTCAGAAACGTAGCTTTCCGACCGCTTGGAGCGCTGCAGTCGTAGTGTATAACAAAAATCTGCGGGAGTGTCGTGACTGTATATGTTAGACTGTGCTGCTACCAACGAGGGCAGGATAAAGGGAAGAATGAAAAAGAGTTCAGAAATGTTCAAATGTTTGTAAAGCTTATGGAACTTAACTGGGGGTCATCAGTTCCTAAACTTACAAAATACTTATGAACTACCTTATACTAAAGACAGCACGAACCTCCATGCCCGAGGGAGGATACGGAACCCCGACGGGGAACGGAGCATAGCGCCTCAATGCGCGCGGCCACTTCGCCGCGGCCAAGAGAGAGTGTGGTGACAAAGGAAACGAGGTGCCAACTGGAATATCCACTTTTTTATGTATGCTATTACACGGAGTGTTGTCATCGATTTGTTTACTGATAACTTAATTTCGAGCTGGCTGCTATTTAGTTATCAGTAATAATGTGCATGATAAAATAATACTAAAATCGCAAGTCCATAAGTAAAAATTACGTCTAAGTTTTAAAATATGGGCTACCTGGTAGCGGCATTGGTTGAGGGGATACCGGAGAAAGTTGATTATACAAATTATAAGCATGCATTTCAACAATAACGCCTCGTTCCTTCCTCGTGTCACATTTTTATCTGCTTCTTGTAAGTCTTTATGAAAAATTTTCAAGTCTTTCAGATATTTCCCTTCTGAAATGCGGTGTGCGAAAGGTGTCCCCACGGCAGCGATGGGCAGAGGGAAAAGTGGCTCGTTCCGTCTGCAAAGGCAAGTCGCAAATACAGGAGTGGTTTCATAAAACCAGACACGACCTTGACGATGACATGAGCCACTGACATCTCAAAAATTTTTTAAATTTTGATGTGACACTTTTGATCGGTTGACGGCCAGAATCTGGATTGTGAATCTCAGAATTGGGCTAATTTATTGCCAGCAGCCAAAAGGCGGACGTTTCTTAAAAACATATATATGAGTACGGTCTCGTACAAAAGAAAAGAAAACAACTATAAACGACTTCCCTAGTAGGAAAGAGTTCAGATCATGAACATGTTTAAGGAGGAATTTACGAGTTACTGAGACAAGTAATGTTTTCATATAGGAGAAGGGATTAAAAAACTGTAATACATGATACTTAATGACCATTAGTGATACACAACAATGGATTGTGATATAGGAAGTACGACATGTAGTTCTTTTTTGTTTCCAAATGATCAATGTGACGTGGGAAAATAGCGTCAATGTTTGTATGTTTGGTCGTCGAAATTGAGGGATTATTGTTCACTTCGAGGTTGAATGTTTAACCCATGAAGTCGATAAACAGTGCTCCAGCACTACTTTCCCAAACCCATATATTTTTAGGTTTCAATTGCACATAAATCTCCAATCCCTTCATGTGATTGAATTTCTTTAGGGTCGAATCTGGAGATTAAAGTATCGATGACAATGATTTCTTTGTTCTCGTAGATGCACACTATCAACAGCTCGAATCGTGTTGCGTTTGAACTGCGCAATGGGAAGAAATCCTGGAATCCTCACACGTCTCTAATGACTTGATCTTCCTAAATATCACGAAACTGGTCGATATGTCATCCAGATGACGTAGATCGTTTCTAAACCATAGGCGGAGCCAAACAGAACAATGACTTGTCATAGAAATGCTTTTCGTGTCACGTGTTAGATGACTTCGCTTCCGTTATGATTTTCGGACACTCAAATTTTTTTCTGATCCCCCGCGTACACATGTCGAAAAATGCAGAAACGATTACCAACATAAAAGAACTGTCCTTTTTGTCTGCGGCCGAAGATTAAGTCGGTTGAGTCTGTGATCCAGCGATCAATTGTACCGTGATTTGCAACCCATCATCTTAATATTACTGATATTCAATTTTGGACATTACTTTGTTAGCCCTTTAATTGTGATGAAATTGATATTTATGTGTTTATAATAGGCAACCAGCCACTTTCTTGGCTTGTTTCACCATTTTTCTTCTGTACCATTATTAGTTAGAGGTGTTACACGAATTACTGCGACCATAACATCTAGCTTTACATAGTCAAGATAATTTTCTTGTAACGCCTCCATCTACTGATGAATCTACAGGGGATTGAAAAGTAGTTAATACCACATAAATCGTACCAAAATTCAAATAGCCACTGGTTGCATCCCATATCTACATAAATGGCAAAAAATATTTTTTTCTATTACGGAATTGGCGTAAATGCTCAGTAAATAAATAACTAGTAATTTTTATTGATTTTGTTTTGTTTTGAGATAAGTAAAATACAATCTGTTGATTACCTAACGTCCTTCACTGACCTCATATCTGTTGCTGTTGCGTACCGCACATCTCATAAACGCTGAGAATTTATTTATTTATTTTTCTATCAGCATCGATATTTGCCTCGTCGAGGAGAAAATGCATTTCATTTGTGAGTACTGTCGCAATTGTGGCTTGGTGGCGGCAGATGTTTGATTTCCAGCGAACAGGCTGCCTAAGAAGAAATGCGATTCTCTGAACGAGTGATCGTCAGTTTTTGTCGCACTTTCACACAACGAAAACACTGAAAAAGGACAAGGTTATTTTATTGACTAGTGAGATGACAGGTAGTTCATCATTGTGTACTATAACAAATTCATACCCAGTTAACACTAATTTCACAGAAAAGGGTAGCCAGAAAGTTGCATCAATACGCACTGCAACCTCCCTCCCCCCCACCCCCAACATTTGGTGGCAACAAAGGTGTATTATCGCATGAAAATGATTGTAAAAGTACTCACGAATTCACGACATTATCTGCCAGCGGGCATTGGGGCAAGCTGAAAATTTGTGCCTAGCATTAATCTATGCATATTATAAAAACTGATGTATGTGTACAGTAAGTTCCACATCTCCTCTTAGTGGGCCAGCGCATTGAGACACTATGCTAAGATGCGCGAGGCCGTTTCCTGTCGGGGGTTCGAATCCCCCCTATTGCATGAATGTTTGTGTTGTCCTTAGTATAAGTTAGTTTATAAGTATTTTGTAAGTTTAGGGACTGATGACCCCTCAGTTAAATCCCATAAACTTAAAAATAATTTGAACTTTTTTTTTCTTTTTTTGTTCAGATGTTTGTAAACGTAAACATATTGGACCGATTTCCTACGGGCATCAGCCCTTAGATTTATAAACTACTTAAACTAACTTACACTAAGGACAACACACACATACGCACGCACACACCCATGCGCGAGGCAGGACTCGAACCTCCGACGGTTAGGAGGCTGGCTGCCCTCTCTAAGAAATAAATAATAACTGAGCCAAGAATGACCAACATATAACATAACGATCAGACGTTCGCGTAGAACCTATTTACTAGAAGAACAAAACGAATAAATAAATGATGACGATTCTGTGCGGCGTGTTTGGTCGTTAGACCCCAACTGGGATGGTATCCGGCCTGCCTGGTAAAAGTCTTTAGATGACGTCACATGGGTGACTTGCGCGTCTATAATGATGAGGACGACACAACACAAATTCCCCGAGTGGAGAAAATTCCAACGAGTCCGGGAATTGAACCCGAACCCCCTGATTGCAATCTTCCACGCTTTCTACTAGATTACGGGAGCGGACAATAAATAAATTGCTTATGGCAACCGCTAACCCCAAGCGGGAAATAGGGGTTCGAACCCCGGTCCAGCACTCATTTAGATTCTCACTATTGTGCGATAGAACAGACACCATATGTATAATCAAGTAGCTAAATTCCCGCTGCTTCGCACGCGTAGACTGGATGGTCTACATTGGTTGTTTCTACTTCTAAATATACATTTTCATACATTTTGCTAAAAATGCTTTCCTAATCAACTATTTTGATATAACTTGCCTCTCCCTATTGCACCATTGTTGGCAGAATTCAAAACATCCCGAAACGCATTTAAAAAAAATTATAAACGTGGATCCAAACCCAAATTTTCACATTTCTAGCTTCAAAATAGTCTTAGTACCATCTTTAAAAGATTTTCCCCTTATTTCACCCGCTTAATGTTTGAATTTCCAAAGATAACGAAACATGTGTAAGATAAACAATTTCTACAATTTCAAGTTTATATCGTCTGTAGATTCACTTCTCTTTCAGAAACGGATCGAGAACGCTAAATTTCTATCTTACGATTTCGTACCTTTCCTGGTAGTTTTACTTTTCAAACTGGAATATGCAATTATTTTTCTTTAGTCGTATGCTTGGTGCAGAAAAACACCTGAAGAATGAGCATCACGTTTCGCTGTATATAACCTCTTTGCTATTATAGTGTCAAAAGTCATCGCTGGTCTTCAGTGCGAATTTTATATACGCCGAAGACTTTCAGCTACTGTATCGTACACCCTCTTATAGCTATCGACACGGAACTGCTAATCCAGTTGTCAGTACTTCGATGCTGAGCATTACAGATGTTTTTCCAGTGTTTATATTGATATCATTGGTGTATTGCCAGTGTAGTTGATGCTCAGTTAATGTATGTCTGTGTTTCCCAGTGTTTTACCTTTGAGTCTTTTTATCTTTGAGTATCTGTTGATCGTCGCATTCCTCCACATTTTACGGATTTTTGTTCGCCACACACTCAACCACTCCCAAACACCGCGACCAAAACACCATAGTGCACACCGCGAACCTAAAGGCTACTCTCATGCATAACCACCATTGGCCTGAATAATTTTGGCTACCAAGTGAAATATACGGCCGGCCGCGGTGGCTGAGGGGACTGAGGCGCTCCAGTCACGGTCTGCACGGCCAGTACGGTCGGCGATTCGAATCCCCCCTCGGGCATGGATATTTGTGCCGTCCTTAGTGTTAGCTAGTTCATAAGTAGTTTGTAAGTTTAGGGACTGATGACCCCGTAGTTAAGTCCCATAAGCTGTACAAGCATTTGAACATTTTTTGAATTATACGGACACACGTCCCGCGTTCCATTTTTATATATGTATATTGATAATCAGAATGAGGATGTTGATTCTCCTCCATTTCCTTCTAACAAGCAGAAAAGCTGAGAACCGTTAATAATTAGTCGTGATGCTTTCAGTAACATTAGTTGCGATTTCATACACACCTTGCGTACGGCAGGGACAAGCAAACACCAGTGGCGACTGCTGCTTCAGATGGCTGAGGGTTCACTTCATCCAGTGCGCGGGAGAAGCCGAGCGGTCTGGAGCGCCACGCTGCGGATCATGAGGCCTCCCGCGTCGGAGGTTCGAATCCTCCCTCGGGCATGGTTGGGTGTGTGTTGTCCTTGGGTTGCTATGATTTAGTTTAAGAAGTCTGTAAGCTACGGACCGGTGACCTAGCAGTTGAGTCCAATAGATTTGCAAGCATTTCAACATTTTTTGGCGCACCTCTATTAGTGACGCAGGGGAATAGTGCCTCGACGTGCCCCCCCCCCCCCCCCCCCCCCAGATATACTTTCCTTACAAGATCTGCAGAATGAGTTACCTTGGCTTGTTTGCGCTTGCTTCAACTCGAGCTGAGGCGTCGGCTTATTTCACACATTTTGCTCCCAATCTTAAAGCTGAGAAATTTGTTTCTAAAAGATACTGAACGTTGTTCATTTTTCTTTGATAATAAACACCAAGAACATATGCTCATGAACACTAGAACACAGTAAGTAACTGATTACACTTTTAAGTGTTTCGATGAAGAGACAAGCTACCTTCTGGTCACGTGACACTGTAAGCAGAACCCCCTCCTAAACATGCACAAATGCTGCTCTCCCCCCACATCAATAGTTAAATATTTGTTACAACGAAGAATATAAATGTCACTTATCCTAAAAATCGCGACACATTTGAAAAAACGTTCAAAGATATGTGGCAAGTAACAGTTCGAAAGTCATTGTTGTCCCCGTATCTCTTAAAAGGAAGTTTGGGTTTAAAGCAGTTGCTTGTAGTCGGTCTCTAACTAAATACCGTCGACTAGCTGCGCCACATGGCTATTCTTGGAGGTGGAAAACAGTGATTTCATTATTATTCATGATCGGATCTTCTGAAGACTTTTACAGTTGATGTGTATTTAATTTGTAATTATAAGATATTATACAAAATATTACTTGTTTTTAATAAACAATGCGCCAAAAATAAATTTCAAGGGTGGATGTTGCCTTCATGGAGGATTTACCCATGCGAAAGGCGAGTTGCCCAGTAGCTCCATTGCGTTTACTTCGGGACCATTCGTGGGTAGCCGCCAGAGCTCGAGTAGCCAGGAGCTGGCGTCTCTACCAGCTCCACTGCCAGTGTTGAAAGCGGCGTTTCCCCTCGCCCCTCCCTGCCGCGTGAGCGACCATATGCTGCCTCCAGGGGGTTCAGAAGAGAATTTGAACCTCAGCCGCGCATGCGCGTTGCAAAGCTGCGGCTACTGCCACTTATATCAGCCGACCTCTCACGGAGTGTGGAAACGCACGTGGAGAAGGAAGTGGTGACGCCGCAGTTGGGAATACCACGTTCCTCTACCTTGCGAAGCGTGGAATGAAGGATCCAGCTTGTTAGATTTTTGCCTCGTGGAGTGGAAGCGGCCTGGTTTTTACGTCACAAGCAGCCATAATGCAAACGGAACTCAGTATTTTGTGCCTTTTTTCGTTGTAGCGTCCTACATATGAATATAATCTTTTTGAAAGCGTCAGAGTATTTAACAACATTTGAAAAGGCGTCATTTTAGATATGATTTGTTACAGTAAATTACCGGAAATAACATTTTCAAAGCTTTAAATGTTCCCGTATTTAACGTGTGTCAGTGTTATAATTTGTATAATGTGAAAGAATATCGTTCCTTTTCTGCGGTATAACGTATTCTATCAAACAAGCGTCTTTGTGATGCTATGTCGTACATAAATACTACAACATGTTTTAGAAACGTAGTATATCTGTATTCTGAACCGTTTGCTGAAGAGTGGGAATAGGTGGCGTCGTAAGCTGTAGCGCAGTGTTGATCATTAGAGCAAGTTCGAGCCTTTGGACTTCCGAAACATTATTATTATTTCCTTTTTTGTTCACTTTACGTTTCTGGGTCTTTCATGCTAATTGAAGTATAATGTCCGATATTCGTTGTTATTTCTTTTTGAGCCAACTTATTAGCGTGGTGGTTAGCGTTACGAGCTGCGGAGGAAAAGAGATGTAAATAACATCTATACTCCCAAATATTTTTAACGATTTGGTTTAATTACGGTTTATGTAACTTATTTATTTTAAAATAGGAATATGAAATGAGACAATTGGAGCGGGTGCAAATGATTTATTTTACCGTCGACAATATTTTTAAGAATTTTTGCCAAAAGTGATTTTAACCGTAAATTTCGATTATTCTCAACCGCTTTTAGATAAATGTACCGTCTTTGTGCTCCTTGAAGAAAAAAATACAATTTTTGTAAGAGTATTGCATGCCACGTGCAAGCTTAAGAATGGTTTTTTTTTCCGACGATCACTAACAGAGATACCGTGATTTTACGCACGTCCATCTTAACAGACAGAATGATCTACGCGCGCCGCGGTGGAGTAGCCGAGCGGTCTAAAGCGTCTCGCTGCGGAGCGCGCGGTTGCTCGCCGTGGAGGTTCGAGTCCTCCCTGGGGCATGGGTGTGTGTGTTTGTCTGTAGGTTAGTTTACCTAGGTTTAAGTAGTTTGTAAGCTACGGACTGATGACCACGCAGTTTGGCCCGATAGATTTACAGACATTTGAAAATTTGATCTACACGCCAGCCAGTAATGGTCGCTGGAGAGCGCTGCGGTCGCAAAGCAAATCACGATAAGCAGCACGTTGTGTTCCGTGGGATGTGGCGGGTCGTTTCAGTGCGTGCTGTAGCTGCGGTGGGCGAGGGGACTGAGGCGCTCCAGTCACGGTCCGCACGGCCACTACGGTCGGGGGTTCGAATCCCCCCCTCGGGCATGGATATTTGTGCCGTCCTTAGTGTTGCTAGTTCATAAGTAGTTTGTAAGTTTAGGGACTGATGACCCCGTAGTTAAGTCCCATAAGCTGTACAAACATTTGAACATTTGACTGATGACCCCGTAGGTAAGTCCCATAAGCTCTACAAACATTTTGAACATTTTTTTCGTGCTGCAGCTATACTAGGTAGACAGCACGTCTGGGCTGCGCCACGTTGGGACAACACGTCTCGTTTGAGGACGGCCACGCTACGACTAGTATACGCGGTGTCTCCGCTACGTAAAACGTTTCTCATGCAATAAAAATACTTAGAATTGCATATAAAATGATCTGATAGAAGAACTAAACGAAGACTCATAGCTTAAAAACAATTTTTATTTTATTTATGTATTTGATTTTCTTTCACGGCGAACATTTTGCGAGGGTTCACTGTTCCGCCTCTGGTAAACAGCTAGCTATATTCCTTTTTGTTAGAGTTCAGTTCGGTTTCAGACGCTTACCAAACTTGTGCCCAATAAGCAGGGCAGTTCCATACAGCCTTTCCTCATAGTTTTAGTAATAAAATTATTCTTGAAACGAATCGTACTACTAAGGGAAACCGTAGCTGTTACAATTCATTATGTAAACGGTTTAAATGCATCTAATTTTAGAGATATAATACACTATACTGAACGGCGAATTTTCTACAGAAACGAAACGAAACTGTATGTGTCCCAGTTATAAGCCACCTAATACCAAGCATGATTTGGGAGTAATATTGCGCGGTACTTCGATAAGGAAATTGCTGGAGCACCGTCGTTAACATGAGACGTAACAGCGCGGTGTAATGCAAACACTTATAAGGCAACTCATTTAACTGCGCCAACTCGAAACCAGTGCTGCGTTTGACTACCAGTTAGACCGGAAAGTTATTAAAGCAAAGTCTCCGCTGCATGGAAATGAGCGGCCGAAAGCTCTGCACTGAATTTTACTACCAGAATAACGGCAGCGTAACCGTAACGGCATGGAATTGTAAGTAGCGCATTTTATTCAATACCCATGCAATTAGTCTACATATTCTATTTTCATATTGCAGATAAATTGCCCCCCCATAAGTTTGGGAACACCATGCTGCGTATTAAAAGGGAACAAGTTGGAAATGATATATGTTAATTCTGGGTTAGAATACGGAATAGCAAGCTCATATGACGGTTATTAAAAATGACACAGTATTGTACACTTAATTATTGTACATATACGTACATGTTGGAACTTACTAGCTTTGCTCCTTTTTATGTAAACCGGCGTTACCTGACAAAGCAGTGTTGCTAAACACGCCAGGTAGCGGTAGTAGACTGCATGGCTATGTAGAGGTGCGTCGTTTACAGTTCTGTTCACTTGTAGTTGCGTTTACACGAAGGTATAACACGCCGCGAAAATACTCTCCTGGTCATTAAAATTGCTACAACACGAAGATGACATGCTACAGACGCGAAATTTAACCCACAAGAAGAAGATGCTGTAATATGCAAATAATTAGTTTTTCAGAGCATTGGCACAAGGTTGGCGCCAGTGGCGACACCTACAACGTGCAGACGCAAGGAAAGTTTCCAACCGATTTCTCATACACAAATAGCAGTTGCCTTGTGAAACGTTGTTATGATGCCTCGTGTAAGGAGGAAAAATGCGTACCATCACGTTTCCGACTTTGATAAAGGACGGATTGTAGGCTATCGAAATTTCGGTTTATGGTATCGCAACATTGCTGCTTGCGTTAGTCGCGATCGAATGACAGCAAATATGGAATCGGTGGGTTCAGGAGGGCAATACGGAACTCCGTGCTGGATCCCAACGGCCTCGTATCATTAGCAATCGAGATGACAGGCATCTTATTCGCATGGCTGTAACCAATCGTGCAGCCATGTATAGATCCATGAGTCAACAAATGGGGACGTTTGCAAGACAATAACCATCTGCACGTACAGTTCGACAATGTTTGCAGCAGCATGGAGTATCAACTCGGAGACCATGGCTGCGGTAACCCTTGACGCTGCATCACAGACAGGAGCGCCTGCGATAGTGTACGCAACAACGATTGAACGGACGATTGCAGAGCTTTGCAGATGCAGGAGTGTCACTAGTGCAATAAGGGACTTTTACATTATCTCTCATACGATTTTGGTGTATATGTGTTTGTTCGCGCCCAAGTACTTTCCTTGTAAGATTAAGATAAGCTATGACTAAATAGATTTCACTCGTTGTGGAAATAACGCCGACAAGTGATTTGTCCTTTCAATAACGTTTTCCCCTATCCGTAAACGTAATTCTCTGTTCGTATAGCTTATGGGACTTAACTACGGGGTCATCAGTCCCTAAACTTGCATACTACTTACGAACTAGCTAACACTAAGGACGGCACAAATATCCATTCCCGAAGGGGGATTCGACCCCCCGACCGTAGTGGCCGTACAGCGTAGTTCTCTGACAGAGGCGGTTGCCGCTGTATTTGGTACTATGTTCGTGGAAGTTGTGCTGCGTTGTTTCAGCCTCATTAGAAATTCGCAGCGGCGTGCGCGTGTACGATGGAAATGCGGTGGCGGTTAATGTCGGTGGCTGGAGCTGTCGTGTCGCAGCGATACAAGGCCGCGGGACGGCGGCCGATGCTAGAACCTAGACGTGTGCGCCGACCTCTGCGGGGGAGGGGGAGGGGAGGGGGTGGAGACTCTGCGTGCGCCACGGCTGGAGGCTTCTGTGAACCCCCGGAAAAGAGATCGCCGTGAAAAATGAGTAAATGAATAAAATAAAAAGAATTTTTAAACTACCATTCTTTCTTCAGATCATTCTTTATGCACATTCAAAGTATTTTTATAGCCTGAGAAATGTTTTACGTCCCATAGACAACAGGTATACGAGTCGCTAGAGCAATAGTTGTCTGCACCTCTTAATGGTTCGTCTGAATAAAAGAAGTACAGGCCTTGCGGCTACGCTCACTGATGACGAGGTTGACGTGATTAACACTCGTCATTAGGACTGTCGTGGCTTTGTACTGCTAAGCTTAGATGTGTCGTGGCTTATAGATAATTTTTTTTTTTTTTATATTTTTATTATTATTGTTTACTAGATGACCCGGTGAACTTCGTATCACTTACCGCTTAATATAAACCATATTAATTCAAGTCATATGTATTTTAGACCCAATAGCTTTATAAAGATATTTGCTTTGAAGGTCAAATGTGCAAAATTTTATTTCAATCTTACAAATCATATTGATACCCCAAAGAAAGAGCTCTTTCAGTTTCCGACAAATTTTCCTATTTTCTGGCCAACTATTAACAAACTTTTACTTCACTCAAACCTTCCTCTCGCTTTGAACGTCGAACGTGCAAAATGGTATCGCAATCAGATGATTACTATCGATATTTCATAGAATTTTCCAATCTTCGGGTTTTTATTTCATAAGAACATTACTTTTGCTTTGAATGTCAAACATGCAAAATTTTTTCGCAATCAGATGAATGATATGATATCCCATTGGAAAATGCTCTTTCAGATTCTCGCGAATTTCCAAACTTTCCCGGTAACTTCTCCGAATTTTTAGTTCATAAGAACGTTCATCTTTCGTTGAACGTCAAATGATCAAAATTTTATCGCAATCGGATGAACGGTTCTGAACTTATAGTGTTGAGTACATTTAGAAACATATGGAAAAAGAAACTTGGTTCGAATTTTGCGTCTTTCCTTTTTAACTGTCACTATTTTCTTCACTGAAAACTTTTCCACGACTATAATGAACAAAACAACAAAAGAATCCGTTCGTGCGAATAGTCAGTTATAGTGCTGATTTAAATCAAAAACGCATTTTAAAACGTGCTTTCAGTTTTCCTCAAATTTTCAAAAAAAAAAAAAAAAAAATTCATATAAACCTCGTCCTGTCAAGCCGTACTCAATTGATGCTCTTACAACCACGTGGCAATTCATTTTTATTCATAGTAATAAATTGCTTTGGTTTTTCCTAAATTTTCCTACTTTCCTGACGACTTTTCCAAATTTTTATTTGATGCGAACCTTCACCTTCGTTTCAACATGAAATCTACGAAATTTTATCACAATTGGACGATAGCTATTGATTGCTCCTTGGAAAAAGCTGTTTCAGTTTTTCCCGATTTTCCTCTTTTCTAGACAACTTTTCCATATTTCATCACTTTTTGAACCTTCCCTGGACTTACACGAATATTTCAAGACTAAAATTAGCCAAATCGGTTCAGCCGTTCTCGAGTTTTAGCGAGACTAACGAACAGCAATTTTATATATATATATATATATATATATATATATATATATATATATATATATGTGTGTGTGTATAATTTTTATATTTTTTAATTTTTTATGAGTGATAGTTTAAGTAGTAAAGATAGAGGGGATGCTCAGAGAGATAATCTTTATTTTAATTATATATATAGATACAGTGGCTTGCGATTATATCGTCGCAGTCAGTAACATTACATTAAAACATATTTACATATAGATGTACATATAAGGTATGGCTTACAATTGATTACGATTATATCACAGTCAGTAACATTACATTACGTTTAAAAGAATGAAAGTAAACAGAACATATGTACATTGTGCATACAAAGTATGGCTGTCAAAGAGATGTGTGATTAATCTCTGAGATAGTCTGGTCATCTGGTACTGGCCAATCTCTTTATTCGCTGTCCTAGGTTCCCAACCAGCTGATTTTGAGATCGCTGAAGTCTCTCGTAGAGACAGGGGAGACAGCGTTACGGAAATGATACAGGATCTGGGATGGGAATCATTAAAACAACGGCGCTTATCGCTGAGGCGTGGGTTACTTGCTAAATTCAAATCGCCAACATTCTCCTCCGAATGCGAAAATATATTGTTGACTCCCACTTACATAGGTAGAAATGATCATCAGAATAAAATAAGAGAAATCAGAGCTCGAACAGAGAGATTCAGGTGTTCTTTCTTCCCGCGCGCTATTCGAGAATGGAATGGGAGATAAATAGTATAATTGTGGTTCGATGAACCCTCTGCCAGGCACTTAAATGTGATTTGCAGAGTATCCCATGTAGATGTAGATGTAGATGTAGATGTAGAATTCCTTCGCTGACTATCGGAAACGGTCCCTCAGTGAGGGGAATGCCTGTCAATTCATATAGTTCCACAATTGGGAATCTAGTTGGAAGATGTGGAAGATGGAGTGCGCTCTTCAATGCACGGTTTTGGACTCGCTGAAGTATTTGAAGGGTCGTGTCAGCGGTGTTTGCCCATACGACTGCAGGATATTCAAGGATTGGCCGTACTAGGCTGACATATAGGATTACCTCCAGTGGTGGTGGTGGTGGTGGTGGTGGTGGTGGTGTGGATGTAGGGTTAACTTAGAGGATATAATATCCGCAGTTTTCTGGTTGCCTTCCTAGGAAGTTCGTCTATGCGAAGGCGCCAGGTGAGTCTCCTGTCCAGTACCACCCCTAGGTATTTGGCGGTAGTTCCCTAGGGTACCGCTGTTCCATTGATCTGGATGGGCCTCCAGTTGTTCGGAAAGCCAGCTACCGAGGTATACGAGTCGTAGCGCGGCCGCTTAATATACGTAGCAGCGGCCGCAGTGTTGCAATGCTCATGCGCGGCTGAGGTTCAGATTCTCTTCTGAACCCCTTGGAGGCAGCATACGGGCGCTCCTGCGGCAGGGAGGGGCGAAGGGAAACGCCGCTTTTAGCTTTGGCGTTGGAGCTGGTAGAGACGCCAGCTCCTGGCTACTCGAGCTCTGGCGGTTACGCACGAATGGTCCCGAAAAACGACAATGGAACTACTGTGCACCTCGGCTTGCTCTTGAGCAAACCCTCTTTGTAGGCAACGTCCGCCACTCACATTTGTTTTTGGCGCATTAGAGATTCATCAAAAAGAAGTCAATTTGGTAAAATGTCTCATAACTATAAATTAAACACGCATCAACTGTAAAAGCCTGTTCCATTTCACACTCTTTAAGATAGTTATTAGTAACAATACTATTAAAAATAACTGAAAAACTTAAGTACGGGCTAATACGTCTTAGTACCTGGCACATGCTGTCGCCATGTCTGATTTTCGAGGTCATGTGATCATATACTGTATTCCCATTGGTGCACACTGCTTCATTCAACAAGGGTCCGAATTTGATATTAAGCTCTTATGTACGTGTCCGCTTTTGATGTGAACAGTCAAATTTAATGGTCTGCACCTCAATAGGTATGGGAAGGGGAGGTTGGCAAAGCTCATAGGTTACAGTGTAGCAGGGGTGGCGGTGTCACTCATGGAAAAATTCCTGTAGTAGTTGGTGTTAGGGCTGCACCTTTTTTAGACTGAAGACAGCTGATAGGTATTCTTGGTTAAAGGAAGTCCCTCTAAGAAAGGAACCACCTTTGATAAAGTATAAGAATATAAGTAACAAGGGAATTACTGTTTCTCATCAAAATATACAGGGTATCAGAGATAAAGTTAATGAACTGCTTATTGATACTGATTCTGACATTATTGGTATTTCAGGGCACTTTTTAAGTGGTGTGACAATTCAGAGACTTCCTTTGTCAGGATACAGGTTAGCTGCCTTCTACTGTAGGAGTTCCTTGCAGTGTGGGGGAGTGGCCACCTATGTAAAAAACGATTTTTCATCGGAGACGATCGATTTTTCTAAACACTGCACAGAACAGTTATTTGAATGTTGTGCAAGAGTTGTTAATGTCAATGGAACTAAACTGGTAATAGTTATTATTTATAGATCCCCTGACTCAGATTTTAAAATGTTTCTGCCCAAGCTGGAATTGGTTCTGGGTTCACTGTATAGGAAGTATAAAAATTTAATTGTATGTGGAGATTTCAACATTAATTGTGTAGGTGATAGCTCAAGGAAAAGTCAGCTGTTAGATATATTTAATTCCTTTAACATGATGCAAACAGTATTTTTTCTAACGAGAGTGCAAGGAAATAGCAGTTCTACCATTGACAATATTTTTGTTCATTCTTCATTATTAGAGGGGCACTCTGTCAGCAGAATAGTAAATGGCCTATCAGACCACGATGCCCAACTTTTAATTCTAAAAAGTATTTGTTCTCAAACAAATGTTAAACATAAATATCAACTACTCAGGGAAGTTAATCCAGTCGCAATTGAGACCTTTTTAAGCTTAATTAAGGAACAAGAATGGCAGGATGTTTATAGTGCTGAAATGCAGATGAAAAATATAATACTTTTCTGAACACATTTATTATGCTGTTTGAAAGTTGCTTTCCGCTAGAACGCCCAAAACAGGGTACTTCCAGTAACAGGGGATAAGAGTATCATGTAGAACTAAGCGGGAGTTGTATCAAAATGTTAGAAGCAGTCAGAATGAAGATGCAGTAGATCATTACAAACAGTACTGTAAGGTTCTGAAAAATGTCATTAAGACTGCAAAGGGTATGTGGTATGCAAAAAGAATTGCAAACTCTCGGTATAAAATTAAAACTATCTGGTCAGTCGTGAAGGAAGTGTCTGGTCAGCAGCAGCAGGTAGAAGATATAACGTCAGTGCGTAGTAGGAATGTTTCTGTTACTGACAAGGTAGATATATGTGCAATATTCAATAATCGCTTTCTGAATATAGTAGGAGAACTAAACAAAACTCTAGTTTATACAGGTAATCATATAACGTTTTTAGAAAATGCCTTTCCGAGGCTCTTACCTGAAATGGTCATTCATGGTACTTCCATAGGTGAGATTGAGTCAATAATTAAATCACTAAAGACTAAGGACTCTTGTGGATATGATGGGGTATCTAGCAGAATTCTAAAGTACTGTTCTCCATATGTTAGCCCAGTACTAAGCCATATTTGTAATTTTTCATTTCAGAATGGTCAATTTCCTAACAGATTAAAGTACTCAGTACTGAAACCATTTTATAAAAAAGGAGAAAGGGATAATGTAGACAACTATAGACCTATTTCTATACCATCGGTCTTTTTCTAAAGTTATTGAAAAGGCTGTATATTCAAGATTAATTGATCATTTCAGTTCACATAATTTATTGTCAAACGTACAGTTTGGTTTTAGAAGTGGTTTAACGACTGAAAATGCTATATTTTCGTTTCTCTGTGAGGCACATGATGTGTTAAATAAGAGGCTACGGACATTAGGCGTCTTCTTTGATTTAACAAAAGCGTTTGATTGCGTTGATCACAAAATATTGTTGCAGAAGTTGGAACATTATGGAATACGGGGAGTAGCCTACAACTGGTTCACCTCTTACTTTAATAATAGACAACAGAAGGTAATTCTCAACAGTGTAGAAAATGGCTATGACCTGCAATCCCAGTGGTGCACAATTAAGTATAGGATGCCCCAGGGGGTCTGTTTTGGGACCATTTATGTTTCTTATTTATATAAATGATATGCCTTCGAGTATAACAGGTGACTGTAAAATATTTTTGTTTCCTGATGATACCGGCTTTGTAGCGAAGGACGTTGCTAGTAATATTGACACAGTATCAAATAATGCAGTCCAAAAGATAAGTTCATGGCTTGTAGAAAACAAGTTGATGTTAAATCACAGTAAAACTCAGTTTTTACAATTTCTAACACATAATTTGACGAAAGCTGACACATAATGGGCATGTGATAAGTGAGACTAAACAGTTCAAATTTCTAGGTGTTCATATAGACAGTAAGCTGTCATGGAAAGCCCATGTTCAGGATCTTGTCCCAAAACTAAATTCTGCTATATTTACCATTAGAACAATATCTCAGATACGCGATTTTTCAACACGAAAAGTAGTCTATTACGCTTACTTTCACTCACTTATGACGTATGGCATTGTTTTTTGGGGTAACTCGCCTGATGCAAAAAGAATATTTCTGGATCAAAAACGGCCTGTTCATCTACATCTACATACATACTCCGCAATTCACCGTAAGGTGCGTGGCGGAGGGTACACTGTACCACTACTAGGCATTTCCGTTCCTATTACACTCCCAAAGTGAACGAGAAAAACAAGAATGCCTATATGCCTCCGTACGAGCCCTAATTTCTCTTATCTTGTCTTTGTGATCTTTACGCGAAATGTAAGTAGGCGGCAGCAAGATCGTACTACACACAGCTTCAAATTCCGCCCTCTAAATTTACTTAACAGAAATTCACGAAAAGAACGTCGTCTTTCTTCCAGCGATCCCCAATTGAGTTGCCGGAGCATTTCCGTGACACTCGTGCATTGGTCGAACCTACCGGTAACAAATCTAGCTGTTCGTCTCTGAACCGCCTCTATGTCTTCCTTTAAACTGATCTGCTGCGGGTCCCAAACACTTGAGCAATACTCAAGACGTGGTCGTACAAGCGTTTTATACGCGGTCTCCTTTACAGGTGAAGTACATCTTCCCAAAATTCTCCCAATAAACCGAAGTCGGCTGTCCGCCTTACTCACAACTGTCCTTACATGCTCGTTCCATTTCATATCGCTCTGCAATGTTACGCCTAGATATTTGAACGACGCGACAGCATCAAGAAGTCACTACTAATGCTGTATTCTAACATTATGGGATTGTATTTTTTACTCATGCGCATCACCTTACATTTTTCTACATTGAGAGCTAGCTGCCAATCTTCGCACCAACTAGAAATTTTATCCAAGTCATCCTGTATGCTATTACAGTCAGTTACAGACGACACCCTCCCGTACACCACAGCATCATCAGCAAACAGCCTGTTCGAGCAATATCTGGTGTAAGTTCGCGAACGTCATGTCGACCCCTTTTCAGTAGTCTGGGAATTTTGACTCTGACGTCACAATACGTTTTTTCTTTAATGTTGTTTGTTGTTAATAATATCAGCTTATTCCCACGAGTTAGTAGCTTTCACTCGGTGAATACTAGATAGAAGTCGAATCTACATTTGCATCACACCACCTTAACACTTGTGCAGAAAGGGGTACAGTATTCTGCGGCATCCATTTTCAATAAGCTGCCACAAGAACTAAAGAATCTTAGCACTAATCCACACGCTTTCAAATTTAAATTGAAGAGCTACCTCATGGCTCACTCCTTTTATTCCATCGAGGAACTCCTAGAAAAGTTAAACAATTATGCTAATTCTTTTTTTTTCTTTATTGTTTCTCTTCACTTTCTCTTAAGATTGTCGTGTTCAAAGGACTACTTAAAAATTTTCCTAGTACAATTCTTGTGTAACAATTAATGTATTGAGTTGTGTTGAGTATGACCATGGAGTCTCACTCCTCAATTGGGTCCTATGGAACGGAAAAAAACAATAAAATAAATAAATCACATTTAGGTAAATTTTTGGAGAAAAAAGGTTTCACCAATGAAAAGAGCGGAAAAACATCCTTTGGGATCGACTGCTTACTAAATTTCGACCATTAGGTCAGATTCGAGGTTTGATATTAGGCTACTCATTTTACGAACCAGCACATAAAAACACCGCACAGTATATTCCAGTATCCGCTCACTTCAGAGAATACCTCTGCGCCTTCTACGAGTTGGCAGTGAGCTTCGCAACAAGTGTATGGGCTTGCTCTTGTGATTAATAGAACAGCAGCGAGATGTGGAGAAAGGAGTGGTCTCCTGAGACTGTCGGGGAAATTTAGCGCGACTTCAACAAAGGCAATTTGTGTCGATTTGGGGTCATCCCTATCGACCTAGCAGTCAAGTAGTGGGCTGAATGTCACTGGCTTTAAAATCGGCAGATAAGGTCATGGAAATAACAGGGGTGGACATCGCCAACTACTGCCAACGAGAATGGGCACTTTTTTTTTGCCCGGAACATCAGAAAACCGAGAACGACTACATTAAACAAGCGAATCCTGGTCGAGGAGTGGTCCATATCCTAATCGGCGATGGCCCATATCGAGCGCATTAACAGTGCTTCTAAATTTATATAGAAAGCAGCAACCAGTGCCACGAACTTTAATCCCCTGAACACATAGCGATGAACTGTGAAGATACACGCACGCCGAAACATAACAGGAATTACAACAGTAACAATACCACACACACAGAGAAATTCAAAGGGGGAAAAAGTAACAGACCACTGCCGAATTCATTAACTACTAACAAATAAGACCATATCGTAGGGGACGTCAAAGAGACGACAAGTTTAGATGAATCGAAGAATCTAGTAGAACAGCAACCGAAGAAGAACGTTTACACACCTGAAAGTACGTAACAATTGCAGTGATATAGCACCATTAAACATGGATTGAATAGAGAGATGTATGTTAACAAATAATCGTGGCTGATTAGTGTATCAGCTGCCACAACTGCACACATCGGTAGCCACCCTTCTCATATAACTGCTCAAAACAGGAGATCAGAGAAGATGTCGTAGACAGTATACGAATGGTAACGTATTTTATTCAGATATTGGTTAAAATTGTAATCTGTGTGTCATACAGTACAGTATTTTGCTGTCTCAACTCTTTACTTGCCGTTTACTTAGACCGAGGCACCGTGGGGCTAGCGTAACAGTGGTCATTCTCGTTGCCCTCTGATACGGTATGTGATCACCTCGGATGGCCACCTGTGTGGCAGAGGCAGTATGAAGTCAGGGATACTTGGCCATTCTTCCAGGAGGGCAATATAGAGCTCTGCAACAGTGTGCGAAGTGCTGGTCCGGCTGCAATACGTCTGCCAAGTGCATCCCAGACATTTGGCTTTAAGACCAATGAACAAACTGGTCACTCCGTTCGTTCAGTTCCCTCAGCTTGAAGCACGTTGTCCACCAGTGCAGCTCTGTGGGGACGAGCGTTATCGTCAACCAGGGTAGGGCACAACAAAAGATCGAAGTATCCCGTCGCTACACCTCTGATCAGCCAAAGCGCCATTCTGAACGACATAGATGTCCATATGTCCGCCAATGCTGACTCGTGCCTACACCATTCGTCAACCACAATGACATGGTGATGTTTCCTGCACATGAGCAGGATTTTTGTGAGTTCGACGTTCTCTCCAAATGGTGGAACGACGATTGTCCAGCTGAACACAAAATCTTGACGGTGCCATTCCGTTACGATAATCCTCCTTACAGTTTCTGCGGGATAAACGGTATTGTGGTTTTAACGAGACACATACCATAGGCCTCCGTGCTTAGGGACCACATTCCCGAAGGTGATTTGGGACTGTTTGTGTTGGTATTGCGCGTCCTGTTGCTGCCTGGATTGTGCGTTGCAGGTGAGTTGGATTCAGCCTCGTGTCTCGATGTGCTATTAACTGGAGATGTCATCTCTTGTTGATGTCACACGTGGACGACCTTGGCCTTTCCTTCTTTTAACGGTTTCTGCTGTCTGAAATGCCGTCGAAGCCCTGGAAATTACACTTTAGGTCACTGCAATAGCTGCGGCCACTGCCTCTGTGTCTGTCCCGTTTCGAACCTTCCTGTAGCTCTCCCTGCCACAGTGCGATTGCAGCTGAACCAATGTCGATCTGCGCATCACCTACATGATGTTTGCATTGTAACATCTTCACTTTGTTACTGCGGCTAATGGAATAGTGAGATTATAATTTTGTTGTTGTTTTCTTCTTATTATTATTTTACGTTTTTAATGGTTCACCTGGTGGGACCTTACATCTAGGTTGATAAGGTATGTTTTTGTGAGCAGTCACCAACATCTATGCCAACAGACCTTGTAGCGTCTCACCTGTTGATGCAGTGGCCTTGCTTTCTATCATTATCTTTGATGTTAATTTATTTGCCTTATCAACTTGCATTTATAACTATGGCAGGGTAAGTCATTATGATTACTTATATCGATGGCTGTATGGGGACCACTCAAAGCCCAAAACAAAAATTAAAATAATAGTAAATAAAATAAACGTACCCCCAGTGATACAGCTCCTGACATGTTCTGAGGGCGTAAACAGTAAGTAAAACGATGAAGTTATAAGGTGCTAAGGAAAGTATTCTGCACGTTACATAACACATGTTTAAACCATGTAACACCAATTTGCTTCGTGAGACTTAGAACCTTTTTTAAGTTATGGTATTTAATTAGTTTTTCATTCAATGCTGTGTTGTATAAAATACAAATTTCAAAAGCAAACTCAAGTATTACAATAAGTTTGAAAGTTTTTCCATTTGTACTTCCAGAACACCAGTTGGTTTTGAGAAGTGTTGACAGAGATTATCGCTGTCGGTACAGGTGGTCCGATCTTATATTAAGCCATATAAGTCAGACGTGGTTTTGAGAAGTGTTGACAGAGATTATCGCTGTCGGTACAGGTGGTCCGATCTTATCTTAAGCCATATAAGTCAGACGTGCTCCAGAAAAATTTTGTCAGTGTAACTGTCGGTTTCGAAACGTGTGTAGCTGGGTCCTGCGTGAGTCACGAGAGGTCAGGCAGCGCTGGGCCTCGGCACGGAGTAATATTTGTCTGTGGCCTCGGGCTGATCGTGCAGGGAGGGGCCGGCCGCTGCCGCTGTCGCTGCCGTTGCGTAAACGGCCGCTGCCACAGAGTAGGAGCGCCTCTCGCGAGGTAAGGGCCCAACGGAACAGCGGGCAGGGGGAGGGGGGCACATATCGACCAGGCCGCTCTCCTGCCTTCTAGAGGTGGATACGGCCGTGACGTAACAGAGACACCTGCCCAGCCCAGGGGGCTCCGTTCTGCGAGCTGCGAGGCCCAGCACTCCGTCTACAGGAAAAGAAAACTACCGCACCCTCTTAGGCCGGTATTACACTGTAAAAGATCTTTGACAAAGATTTTTATCAAAGACTTTATCCAAGATCTTTGACGAAACTACTTCACAGGAGTAAAATATTTTGTCATAGTTGCTCTGAAAAGACTCCAAAATAGTCAATCGTCTGTATTATAGTCCGTAATATAATGTTGCTCGGGAGCGCATTCACTGCAAAGAATGAAAAATGGAAACAATTTTAGGTAAAACCGTGAATAGCGAGAGGAAAATACGAAAAGTGCTCGCACAAATGTACTTCATGAGCTACACTTCTAGTACAGAATAACCTAAATTGTTTAAGAACGCGTGAGCGCCCACATATTTCTAAATACTTCATCATAATCGACGTTTCAGGAAACCCTACAGCTGTGTCAATGGGTAAATAAGTTAATGTGTGTCATGAAGATGTCATGCTAAACATAACCTTGTTAGACACTTCATCATAATTGAGAAGAGAGAATATTTTCGTAGTTCTTTCATGTTATGCTTCATTTTGGATTATGTGCTGCGAAAGACATTTTTATAGTTTGCAGCAGTATGACATTTATTTTCCCTGATTTTCCGAAACATAAAATATCCATCTAAATTCCTGGTCTTGTGGTTAAATCACGAAAAGCATCGTGCAAAGCAAGAAAAAATACGGAGCTAATTAGTGCAGTATCTCATTACGCAAATTATTAATGCCTTTTCCGCGAAGATCGTCCCATTTATATCCACATACAAAATCTATTCCAACGGGCATTAAAATACACGAATCGTGCAGGGTAGGCCTAAGAATTCACGTATTATTGCAGACACAAGTGAAGCAAAATGTAAATCACTTTAGGAGGAATTACGAGGTTAGGTTAGAGTACATATAAAAACATTTATTTCGCTTATGCATCTCCATATATCCGTTGATACATAGAATTTCTTCCTTATCATTATCCACAGTGAGCCACTTTGAATACAACTGACAGCAGTGGCTTTTTCTTTATACGATTCTAACCCTATATTTTAGTAAATGTGTTTTGTATTAGTAAATATTCCGTATACTTCTCACTTTGAAACGATCACTGTGGCAGTAGCGACACAACAAATACACGTTTACGTTAATTTGTAGGTTAAAAGGCGTCAAAGCAAGGAAAGACACGTATATAATGGCGAACTTTTATAAAAGCTAGGCTCTCTCGCTAACTTTTATCAAATATCTTTTATAAAAGAAATCTTTTTATAAAAGATGGCCCATTACACTGTCAAAGATTTGACCAAAGAGCTTTGTTAAAAGATCTTTCTCAAAGATCTTTTACAGTGTAATACCCGCCTTAGAGTAAGGCGGCCAACTTCTTCAAAACTCATCACGGAGCATTTCGAGGATGTGAAGGTGGACTATGCGATGCACTTCACACCACACTAGGACCACATTTTGTATACAGCACCTTATTGCCTCGGTCGTTCAGTGGCAGATCTTCTTAATAGCCCGCCTGCAATAATTTTATGAAAGCATCAAGACGACGGGTTCTTAAACGTCATATCTCCATCTACATCTACATAGATGCTCTGGACGACATACGTAGTGGACGACATAGCGGCATACGCACGGTTGTATGGCGATATACTTTTTATTTTTATTGTTTCTTTTTTCTTTCTTTTTGAGAAAAAATGAAGGCTCCCAAGGAGTGTTCGCTACTCCTTCGCTGAGTTTTCATCTACATATATTCTAGATAGTTCTCATCTGCATATATACTCTCCAAATCATATTTAAGTGCCTGGCAGAGGGTTCATTAACCACTTTCATAACTTTTCTCTACCGTTCCATTCTCCAATAGCGCGCGGGAAGAAAGAACACCTAAACCGTTCCGTTTTCGATCTGATTTCTCTTATTTTATTGGGATGGTCATGTCTCCCTAAGTAGGTGGGTGCTAGCAAACTATTTTCACATTCAGAAGTAAAAGTCGGTGATTGAAACTTCGCAAACAGATCACGCCGCAATGAATAACGTCTTTCTTTTAATGATTTCCACCCCAATTCGTGCAACATCCCCCCCCCACCACTACTCCCATAACGTGATAAAACAAAACGAGCTGCCCTTCTCTGAACCTTCTCAATGTCTTCCGTCAGTCCCACCTGGTGAGGGTCCCACACTGGACAACAGTACTCCAGGAGAGGACGCACAAGTGTGATGTAGCCAGTCTCTTTGGTGGAGCTGGTGCATCTTCGAAGCGTTCTGCCGAAGAAACGTAACCTTGGTTCGCCTTCCCCACAATATTTTCTATGTGTTCTCTCCAGTCAAAGTTGTTCGTAATTGCAACTCCTAGGTATTTGGTAGAACTTACGACCTTAAGGTTTGACTGATTAATCGCGTAATTGAAGTTCAACCGATTTCTTTTAGTGGTCATTCGTATTACTTCACACTTTTCTTTCAAATGTTCAAATGTTTGTTAAGCTTATGGGACTTAACTACGGGGTCATCAGTCCCTAAACTTACAAACTACTTATGAACTAACGAATTCTAAGGACGGAACAAATATCCATTTCCGAGGGGGGATTCGAACCCCCGACCGTAGTGGCCGCGCAGACCGTGACTGGAGCGCCTCAGTCTCCTCGGCCACCGCGGCCGGCACACTTTTCTTTATTTAGTGTCAATTGCCAATTTTCGCACCATGTAGAAATTTTGTCTAAATCGCTTTGCAGTTGCTTTTGTTCCTCTGTTGACTTCACTAACCGATAAACGACAGCATCGTCCACGAACAGTCTAAGGGAGCTATTCAGATTGTCTCCTAAATCGTTTATAAACACGAGGAAGAGTAGGGGACCTATAACGCTTCCCTGTGGAAAGTTATATGGAATTAACAATGACAAGTTTCATTTTATGTATTTTTATTTATATTCTTGATGAAGAACACAAACAGAAGATGACATGACGTTGACTGAAGTAAGCCTAACTTAAGACTGACTGCATTCGGTACATCTTTAAGACTCCATAACTAATGACTTAATACTGACTTAAGACTGCTTTTAGACTACTCTAATACTGCTCGTGTTCACGCCAATTCGCGTGTATAATACATTCTGTGAGTTCTAGAACATTCTAGAACCAGGAAGTTAATATTATACGTATTTAACATTTCCTTTGTCGAATATAAATGAATCTTGCCTCACGTAAACATACACAAAATTATGATAATAAGGATTTTCGTATCAAAACAAAACAAGAGATCGTAAGTAATTTACAATTAGATTAGCAGACAGTTTTGTTGATATTATTTAAAATGGTTAAATTAAGATAATTATGCAGTTTTACGGTCATCAAAGTATCACATTAAGGTCAATATTTTACGGAAGACATCAGATAATTTTATTTATGTTAAAATTACAATGTTGTGTAATACCGCTATCAGGTTTTGAACATATTCAGTTTTAACAAAATAATTCAAAGAATATTGTCATTGTTGTAATAAAATTTTTTTCAACATATTATCACATTTCATTAACAGTTACATCAATATACGTAGATAAAAGCTTGGTTAAAGAAGGTATCGAACAATTCATCAATCTAAACAAACGGTGTTTTATAGGTTGTCATACATTACAACTAAGACCACGTGACTCACTGTGCCAGGTATTCTGAAACTGCGCAAGAAATTTAGGCGAGCAGAGCAGACCTACTCATTTACTTTTAGAGTATAATATTTAACACGGCATTTTATTCTTAACTTTCTATCTTAATTTACCGTTCATAAATATTTTTCCATGCTCCTATTTTGAATTTTAGTCTTGACAATTTTTACAAATTCTTTCTCCGTTAAGTTTATCCGGTCACCTTTCATTTTGTTATAGCTCTTAGAGCATCGTGCTCCACACATTTTGATAAGTATTTTACTACGCCCAAAGAATTACGTTTTGTAATAACCTCAAATTAAATTTGAATAAAACTGCTTTTTAAAACTATTTGAACTACTGCATTATAGAAGTTCTTTCGTTGAAGTGCAGAGTTTAATTGCGCCTTACTCACTTTTGCTGTTGCAATTTCAGCATGTCACCACCTTTTTATTCCTGAAGGAAGTAAGATGAATGCTGATATTATATTTGCATGTCAGATTTTAAATACGTTTATAAAGACTGTGATAATATTAGATCATCTTTGCCACCTTGAGCACAGAAAATATGCCAAAAACGTAATTTTTTAATAAGTTATTATATCCCAAATGCAGTACCAGCTTAAAACAAAAACAACTTCCACTGTTCACGAATGTGTCATTTTGAAATAATAAAATTATTAGTGTAGGCTTTTTTTTTTTTTTTTTTTTTTTTTTTTTTTTTTTTTTTTTTTTTTTTAAGAAGACTGTCACTTATCGAAAATGGCTCATTGTGAAGTTGACTTGCAAGCAGTCTGACATATAGCGTGACGTACACAAACATTTTCGGCTTGTGCTATTAGATCAACAGTTTTAAAATTACTGGAATACTAGACGCTTTTGCCATTTTGCGGGCAATTTTCAGTAATTATCCCAATGCGAGACAACGAGTCCGAAAGCGGTACTGTCCTACAGAATCCGGAACGGTTAACAGACTTATCTTAGAGGACTCCAATCCACTCAAGATTAATAGCTGAACCAGGGCATATGGAGCACATGAAATGATTGCATTTGTAGATGAATAGTTCAACTGCTACTGACATACCAGGTGTCCATCCGTGCTGAGCTTCCAGTATTAGTACGTGATGCAGCCTCCGTGGACGACAACGCATGTCTGATTCTCGCACCCATTCTACATCTACCTCTGCATACATACTCCGAAATCCATCGTAAAGTGCGTGGTGGAGGGTGCACTGTACCACCAGGCATTTCTTATCCTATTCCAATCCCAAATACAACGAGGGGGAAAAGAATGCCTATAAGCCCCTGTACGAGTCCTAATTTCTTCTATCTCGTCTTTGTGATCTGCAGACTGCTAACGAGCTTATGGAATAGGTTCACAGATTTGTCACTGGCTGGAAGACTTCCTAAGTAATAGAAAAAAAAAAAAAAAGTTTTGTTCCTCATTAAAGAATGAATAAAAGTTGTACATTCACAACTTAAGCAAATTTGTGATCGAGAACGCTAGTTTTATAGCACCTAAAAATACCTCATTTTAGGTTAGTACCTGATTGTACGTATATTTAAGAAAAAAATTAAGTAAATTTTTATGCCAAAAATTGTCTCGTGGTCTTCCCAGATAAGAATTGTGCAAATATTTTATCGAAAATTGTAATTTTATACTACCTAAAAAACCTAATTTCATAATGGGAACTCACTATATCTAATTTTTTTAAATCCAGACATAAAAAAAATTGCTGGAAGAGGCAGTGACTATCGCTTCAGCTAAAGATGTTCCAGAAGCCACAACAATTTCCAACGATACTGTATACATAAAATCTCATTATGCATTTTTGTCCCTATTATTAAATCTCTAGTTTTCAGGTAAACCAGTCTACATGCAACTGCGATTGATAGAAGAGGTGACAGAAAAATCAACTTGGTCCCAGGTTCTGTTGGCATGAAAGAAGATGAGTGTGCGGTCTCATTGCGTCATTTAAATATGCTCCGGTGACATCCGTTGACGTGGAACGTTCATTCTCAGCATTTAAGATGTCAGTAACAGACAGGATATGCAGTTTCTCAATGGAAAATCTGGAGAAAGTGTTAGTTATTTATTGTGATTGCAATTATGGATACGGACAATAAAATAATCTGGATTTTTGTCATTCTGTTTATCTTTCTATGCAATGAAATGATCAAATGTTTGTAGAGCTTATGGAACTTAACTACGGGGTCATCAGACCCTAAACTTACAATCTATTTATGAACTAGCTACTGCTAAGGACGGTACAAATATCCATGCCCGAGGGGGGTTTCGAACCCCCGACCGTAGTGGACGTGCAGACCGTGACTGACGCGCCGCAGAACGCTCGGTCACCGCGGCCGGCCTAGGCAATAAAATTTATGATTTAGGTCACCTATTTTATGATTTTTATGACCTATTTTTGTAAGTAATATAACCTCTTTTATAGAACTAAGATTCTTAGAACCTAAAAGTCCGAGGTCAACTGATCACGTTTGACATGCACAATAGAAATGTGAAATATCTGCTCAGCTATTTTTTAGTTCGTATCTATCTTGGCTACGATATGCGTTCACTACGCTGTTCGTAGTAGCTTACCATCATTCCTATTTCATTATTTATTATTAGATCTATTGGTACACTATCGCCTAACTGCTTTTGTATGAATAACTCTGCACTTACGTGTTTCCAATGTTCTAACGTAGCTACCTGATAAAGAGATAGAACATTCCTTGCTCCAATCCGCAGAATAAATGTTTTGTTTTTCGTGATGACAATGTACTCCTCAGTAGTTCCCGCTTGGATGCGAAAGTGAAAGATTTCTCGACCTGATCACTACGAACTTCACTATATAAGTGTGTGTTTTACGCCATAACTGGAATAAATACTACGCTTATTTGCGTATCATGTAGGTTACCAATTACTCTGCTATTTGACATCAAATTAAATAAAATATGGTGTGGAAGCAACTTAGTGTATTCTAAACTAAGACTTACTTCTATACCCTTTGAACAATAAAAAGAAAATTTTGTTTTGATACACCGCATTTCCTGAGTAAGGGATCTTCCGAACTCCTCTGACATGCACAATAGAACTGTGAAATACCTGTTCAGCTGTTTTTCGGGTCATGCTGCCCAAGAATTGAGGTAGGTTCTGCATAAATTACACGAAGAAAGTCACATAGGAGTGTTAACTGGTATGCCTTCGTGTTGGCCTGTTAAAGGAGTAAATAAGATTTCGCTGCCTATATTGAACAATTTAAGAGAGCACTATGCAGTGTTATCGCAGCATCGTCATGCATTTTCTTTAGATCCTGAGAAACCTTTACGAATGAAGTTTGCGTTTATAAGCCACTGCATACATCGTAAATGTACTGTTCAAATGTTTGTAAATCTTATGGGACTCAACTACGGGGTCATCAGTCCCTAAACTTACAAATTACTTATGAACTACTTACGAACTAGGACGGCACAAATATCCATGCCCGAGGGAGGATTCGAACCCCCGACCGTAGTGACCGTGCAGACCGTGACTGAAGCGCCTCAGTCCCCTCGGCCACCGCGGCCGGCTAAATGTACTGTACTACCATTACAATAAACAGGTAAAATTATGACTATTTGGTATATTTTTCTCTTCGATAACCTGTACTTGAAGGACAGAAGTCTGCCCAGTCGCTCGCCAGTTGACAAGAAGGTGCCGAGGCATGTGTACAGCTAGAAGTCTCATTCCTGGTGGCTGCTCTGCTAGCTGGGGGCAGAGTTGCCAAATGCGAGTGAGGGGTTAACTGGTTTTTCCAGTCCCTCTTGTGCTCATTAAAAGTTGCCGAATTCGTGTGAGTCCCATTAATCACGACGATTCTGCACATGTGGGACGAAAACAAGGAAAAAAAGGGAGACGAAGAAATGTTCAAATACTCACGTAAGGCACTTCTTCTTAGCCACCTCTGGTTTCAAAAAAACGGTTGACAATCCTGAAATGAAAGAACGCATGAGTTACTTTGTGTGCAGCAAAAGGGCTCAAATTTTTTAAATCATTTGTGACAAACAAATGTCGGAAAGCAAACGGAAATCAGTCATCATGTTAAGAACAAAGGGAAGAAGACCCCTGATAGGTATCGGGATGCCTCGAAAGCTAAACTGGCACTCCCGGCAAGAGGCAGGGAGTTCCGGAGCCATAAAAAGCATGGACGCATATAAGGGAGGGAGTCCACACACCCTCACCCCTCTTTCTATTGAAACACGTCCACTGAATGTCTGGTCGTGTTCCGTTTTGAGTTATTCATTACTCTTAAGTGTTTCTCCGCCATTAATATTGTCTATTTGTATGTCAACTATTTTATTCCTTTATTAATGATCAATGCCCCATGTTTACATATTTTGATTGAACTTGTGTGTTCGTATGAATGTGGAGGGTTGCCTTTAATATTGACTGACTGCCGCACAATGGCTTACAGTCGCCGCCTCGCGCTTTAGGCCTCGTTTATTTAAGAACGCATGGCTTCCTATGTCGTCTGCACTGCCGTCTGCTGGGTAGACAGAGACAAGCTTACTTGGCAAGATGGAGAAGTGGCCTGTTCTTAGTGTAGTACCAACATAATCATGTTTGAAAGAGGTGACAAAAGAGACCTCTCTGGAGCTCTAGAAGAGGGTATTTTCTTCTTTAGGTAGCGAGGGTTGGTAGTCAGGCAGGCTCTGAACGCACTCTGCATCGCTTTTAGCGCGCTCTACTTAAGGTGCGTGGAGGGGAAGGCTTTGCGTGTGGCCTCAGGCTCCACTCTTGCTGCGACCGCCGAAGTGAGTATATCGTCGAATCATGCTGAGAGGATTGCATACTGTTAGAAATTTACTTTGTTTGTGACCAGGCAGCCTTGGTTTATCAGTGATAGTTTCTCTTGAGTAACTATGTGAGGCGAAGTGTTTCTTAATTTACATAATTTGAGTAATTCAGTGTAAATTTAGTATTTGCATTTTCAGTCTGGTGATCATTTTGTGTCTGATTTTCTCAAGTTAGAATGCACATGTGTGGCCTTCAGCCTTCATGTAAACTTAGTATGTTTGAATTTCCTGGCTCTTTTTAACAAAAGTTTTCGTGTCATATCTGTATCTGTAAGTATGCTAAGCTTTTCTCAGATTTTCTGCATTGATTCCGTCTTTCCTGTTTTGGTATGACCAATTACACCACGTGCTTTCATAGCGGTCATTACTTTGGCCTTCAGCCTTGCTTTCACTGATACTAGCTTTCTTCTATATGAATTCTTGTGTGTGCTTTACTTGCTTATTCTAAATTAATTTCTTTTTGTAAATTATGTGTAGTTCACCATGGTCACACACGACATGGTACTTAAGAACAGTATGCCGCTGCCTCCCCACTCATGAGTTCGTTTGGTGCATAGTTTGATTGTAAATGTGATTGAAGACACCCGCCATCTCGTCAAAACGCCGCCGAAGCTTCATTTGCCACTGCTATCAAGTGTTGCCACATGAGTAATGTGTCAAAAGCATTATGCCTGTGTCAGTGAGTGAATGAATGTGCTTTCCTTTATCCACTGTGTATCTGCAAAGTTCCTCCCACATTATCTCCATATTCATAAAGGGCAGATACAATTTTATTACAGTCAGTAACTTTACAATGTAATTCACTTTTGTACAAGGCGTGTGCTTTATTGTGATTATTTGGTGTTCCCATATTTTGTTTGTTTATTTTATTGAATTAATTGTCTATTCCTTATATATATATATATATATATATATATATATATATATATGTGTGTGTGTGTGTGTGTGTGTGTGTGTGTGTGTGTGTGTGTGTATGTGTGTTATTTTTATTTCTTAAAGCCTTGGCTGCACCCTTAAGGAGTGAGCAGTTAGATAAATTTCGTTGTGCAAGTACTGTGGGCACTCGCAAAGTAATTTAGAGCAGCAGTGAGCGTTTTAACTTGCATTTACAGATCTCTACTGCCCTAGATCTTAAGTAGAAAAATTAACAAGCTACTTTCACTATAAGAAATTAATACTTTCCTATGTCCGCTATTTTAAATTCTGTGCCGCAATGTCGTGATAATGAACCGTGCTTAGTTTGCATTGCAACAATCTTTGGAAGTGTGACTAAACAAATTATAGCTGTTCCCTGTAGCTGAGTTTGTTCATGTAAACAATCAAATTTTCAGATTTGAAACAACTATAAAATGGAAAAGTTTGCTATTTTCAGTTTATGTTTGGTCAGTTGTCACTTTTCTCACCATACCGATACCTTGTTTGATTATTTTGTAATTGTATTGGTTTTCTGGTGACTATACTAGATGGTAAATATCACCATCATCGTCGTCATTATGAGCTACTTCTGCTGCAAAGAACCTAAGAGGTTGTTAGATTACTCGTTGATAATTTACGTAGATTAGAAGCAGCAGAAATCATTTCACATAAAATGAATAAGCACGCAATTTAATTAAAGGTCGCTTGTTAGGAATGGTGTTAAAAGCTCTCTGCAAATTTAGAAATATGCCGTCAGTTTGAGATTATCTGTCAATAAAACTCATTACTTTGTGAGAATAAAGAGGTACCTATGTTGTACAAGTAAGAACTTGTATTGGTTGTGCCGTAATAGATCACTTTCTTCGAGATGAAGTTAAAATACAGTATGAGTATATGCTGCAAAATCCTACTGAAAATCGACGTCAGGAGTAATCCATTGATTTATGTACCCTAGTATTCCCTTTTTTGAGTTTTGCTGTAAACTGTGTATTCCTTAGACACAGGGCTTTTATCGAACGCTTGGTTGTACAGGTATATCGTTGTTAACTATGTAGCTATTATATTGCCATATCTGAATTCACTTGCAATCTGGTCCACAATACTTATCTGAAAAATAATCTGCTCTTAAGACGATTATTATTTTCAAATAATAAATTACAGCATTTTAACATTAGAGCTTTCCGCCTACAGAATAAATAAATTAATGTTTCAAATTTCAAAATTAAAAAACAATATTAATAAATGTGCTTGCTTCATTATGAGGATCTGTCTTGAGCGAAACACTGGTTTTTGTTTTATATACCTATACATAATTCTATAGAGCTGTAGCATATTAAGTGGATCTCTGTATTGTTTTAAATTGAACAACACATATATTTTAGTTTTTATATGTTATTATAGGTTCAGATTGTTAATTAAAATTTTATACAATAATTACACATATGTACCGTCTATATAAATATTTATTATGTGTTGACTTCGAGGACGAGAGAACAGGCAATCGGGAATTGGACAGAGCCTATCTTCCTGTTTTTGGCAGAGTGCCTTGAGGACTATTAAAAAGAATGTATATACGGGAATAATTGTAGAAAGAATGAAAAATGGATATGTTAATAATTTTAGAGACATTGGGCTTTGTACGTTGATAACATCGTAGAGCAGGACTATAACGAGATTGGCTTTCGCTAGCAATATCTAGCAATATTCATTTTCTGTACTTCGGCGGTTGAAAAAATTCGAATATAAATCTCATTGCGTCGAAAAAGAAAGTCTGTACATTCCAAAGGAACTACAGAACCTCATCAATTAATTGTAAATCAATTAAATTATTTCAGAAAGTTTAAACGAAGCGTGTACATATATCTGGGAATGATGCAAAAATATTTGACACTGACTGGTCGCTTGCGTCGAAATTACGTGGCAGATTAAAATTCTATGCTGGACTGGGATCCTAATTTGGGTGCCGGGTCCGTGTCAGAGTGTAAGCCACAGTTGTTCCATATCAGCGCACAGTCCGCCGCAGACAGCTAATTCACCGTGGGCTAACATCGTTTGCTGGCGCTATTGTATTTCGCACGACTGTCATTTATCGCTCAATCGCTGTGAACTTGAGATGACAATTGAGTTCATTATGCACAGCCGCGCGGGAGTATCCGAGCGGTCTGGAGCGCCACGATACGAATCGCGTGGCCTTCCGCTTCGGAGGTTGGAATCCTCCCTCGGGCATGGATGTGTGTTGTCCTTAGGTTAGTTTAACTTAGTTTAAGTATAGTTTTCAAAATAAAAAGCCAAGGTCTCTCATTAATAGTTTATTAAATGACGACCGGTTTCGGTGCACTGTGTCACCATCATCTGGTCACATATATGTTATAATCTGGCCATCTTGTTAAGAAAATGGTATAAAATAACAAGTGCAACATTGCACTTGGTCACTATATAAAAATAAACAACTTAAACACATGACAGCTTACAAAATACTGACAGCTTACGAAATACTGACAACTCTGAAGATTCTAGTGAAAAATGTAAACTAAAATCTTCAGGGCTGTCAGTATTTTGTAAGCTTTCATGTGTTTAAGTTGTTTATTTTTATATAGTGACTAAGTGCAATGTTGCACTTGGTATTTTATACCCATTTTTTTTAACAGGATGACCAGCTTATAACATATATGTGACCAGATGATGGTGACACAGTGCACCTAAGCCGTTCGTCATTTAATAAATTATTAATGAGCGATCTTGCCTTTTAATTTTGAAAACTATAAGACGACCAGATCGCTTCCAAACCCGACTGTGTCAGGTAATCTTAGTTTAAGTAGTTTGTAAGACTAGGGACTAATGACCAACGTAGTTTGGTCCCATAGTATTACAAACATTTGAACATTATGTACACCTTCTACGGTGTTACCAACGAAGTGCGGTGACATGAAACAGTTTTGAACGCATAATTAGAAATGATTATTATCGTAAGCAACAATTACTACACTGGTGGAAACGATTAGGGGGTCAGGTGAGATATCCAAGTTATGAAGTATTGTCATCGGTAGAAATAATTAAAATGGTTCGAGGTCCTTCTGTCGGTTCTATGGAGAGCAGACAAGAGCAACCGTGTTAGTGGTAACAACAGAAAGTTCCTGCTGAGGAGGTTGGTGTTGACCTGTGTTTATTCTACCAAACGAATTACACAAGCAGTTGGGAGCAGTTGGGAGCAGTTGGGAGCAGTTGGGAGCAATGAAAAACCATTGTGACTTACCCGAAGCTGTGGCATGGAAAGCCATAGTAGGAATGGAAACGGGACGGAGACAGATGGAAGTGGCTGCAGCTATTGGAGTGTCCCGAAGTGCAATTTCCAGGACCTGCACGCGATTTCAAATAGAAACCGTTAAAAGAAGGCAAGGCAAGGTTAGTCTACGGGTAGTATCAGCAAGAGATGACCGTTATCTCCATTTAACAGCCCGTCGAGACAGGAGGCTGAATGCAACTCAGCTGCAATGCTCCCTCCAGGAAGCAACAGGCTGCGAAATGTCAATGCAAACAGTCACAAATCGCCTTCGGAAATGTGGCCTCTACGCACGAAGCCTTGTGGTGCGTATCCCATTAAAACCACTACACTGTGTAGTCCACAGGAAGAACATCCATCTAATCTGCATAAAACAGTAGCTGTAGTCGAGGAATAATGTTCTGAACAGTATTGTAAAGCATGTCCGGAGTTATGGTGAGGCATTGGCGTCGGATGTTGTCTTTCAGCATCCCTATAGATGTAGGTCGATCACGATATACTTGCGACTTCAGGTTACCCCAAACCCAATAATCGCACGGACTGAGGTCTGGGGACCTGGGAGACCAAGCATCACGAAAGTGGCGGCTGAACACATGATCATCACCAAACGACGCGCGCAAGAGGTCTTTCATGCATCTAGCAATAGTTTTTTTTCCTAATAAAAGGCCATGTCATTTCAAGCAAGTGTGTCAATTTTTACCGCTCTATCTACATTATTCCGTGATTTATTAAGTGATTTATACTACTTTCTGATCACCTGTAGGTATAGTGGTACGAGCATAATGGCCTGTTCAAGACTGGACAGAAGGTATTTCAAATGTTTGTAAATCTATCGGACCAAACTGCCTGGTCATCAGTCCTTGGCTTACAAACTACTTAAACCTAGGTAAACTAACCTAAGGACAAACACACACACCCATGCCCCAGGGAGGACTCGAACCTCCACGGCAAGCAGCCGCGCGCTCCGCAGCGAGACGCTTTAGACCGCTCGGCTACTCCACCGCGGCAGACGGTATTTCGTAGAGGCAGTGACACTTATGAAAGACTAGCACGACTCATTACAGATATACAGATTTGTCTTAGCAACAAGAGATACATAATAGTAGTTTATACGGATATTGAAATGCTTATGACGATGTTGACCTATGCTTACTAGGCAGAAAGATGGAGAAACGCGATATCCCTCGTAAATTCAATGTGAACCTTGTTTCTCTACTCAAGGACAGAGAACTTAGTATGAAAGTTGGCAACAACAGTGTGGGATCGCGGAGGACGAGTAAGGGCATCCCACAAGGATCAGCTCTCTCACCTGCGCTAATTAATATTTACACCACAGATATACACACCATTTTCGACAGTGATATCACCATATTACAATACGCTGATGATTTGTTTGTATACACAATAAACGACAGTCTAGGAGAAAGACAGCGCAAAATGGATGCAGCAAAGACAGCTCTAGGCTACTGGCTAGAGGAAAAAGGCCAGTCCATTTCACAGACCAAGTCTGCGGTGAGCATCTACACCAGACATCGGATGCTATAAATCCCATCCCTAACGTTAGGAACACAAGTTTTTCCGATGAAACCAGTGATGATAGATCTTGGTCTACACACTGACAGTAAACTACGATGGACAGTACATATAAATCAAATAATAGCAAAATGAGAGAAAAACATTAACGTGTTAAGAACAGCAGAGGCGTAACGTGGGGTGCGGACTGCTACGCATGTATGAACGTGTACCGTGGCATAGTGTGGTCGCGGTTGGACTACGGAAGTACATTCTATGGATCGGCATCAGACACCCTCCTACAAAAACTTAATACCGTACAATGCAAAGCACTTAGTCTGTATCTAGGTGCCATGAGGTCAATCCCAAATAATGCTTTACTTGTGGAAAGTAATGAACCACCTCTACACTTACGACGCGAATATTTAGGGATAAAATTTCTAATGAAGAGGGCGCAATTTTAGGAAGACAGCATATTATTTCTCATACGGTAGTGACGTCATACCGCGGAATTCCACGTTCCACTACCTACGGCATTGTTCCTTGTTGCTATAATATTGGACGAATGTGCGATACCAGTTACATTGACTCTAATCCAGCAATATGCAGGTTTATTATTTTAAGGGCCTGAAGATGACGACACTGAGCGTCAAAACTGGTTGCTAAACAAATGTATTGAACACAGCTGATGGTATTATTTTCATTACAAGATAAACAGCTGAAGCCCTTGGTCCGAAATTAAGATGTAAAAGTCAAAGAGAACGAACTTTGTCCACGAGAGAATTTGTTGAGTTTTTCGTGCTAGAGCACAGGAAGCAATAAATTTCAAGAAAGTATCTTACGTTACTCGGATTTTCCCACGGTATTTGAATTCTGTCGCAGTTCAATACAGTGTTGGAATAGTTCAGTTTCACAGTGCAAAGAGAACACGGTTAGCGTGTGGTCACGCAAAAGTTATCATAATAAACATTATCGAACTGAGGCGTTATCACGAGTGTATTAACAACTTAAATATATCAAGCAGAACTTATTATTTTAGAAGAAATGCCAAAGTAAATTTTTGAATATGCAGATTATGTACAACCTGGAAAATAGGAATATAAGAGATCAAGAGAAGAGGAGCTGGTGCAAATGATGTTTTCATCCGTATTTTCAACCGTATTTTTTACGATTTTTTTTCAAAGTGATTTGGTCGTATATTTTGTTATCATTGACAACTGCTTTCAGGTGTATATGCCGTCTCCCTGTCTCTTGAAGGAAATAAACAATAAATAAAAAACAATTTGTGGAAGAGTACTGCATGTCACATGCAAGCAAACGTACTGCTCTAAGCGTGACATAAGAAAGCTACAGCTACATTTGGGTTTCTTTTTCGACGACGCCAACAGAGATACCGAGTATTTTTACGCACATCCATCTTTGTAAACACATTGATCAACGCATCGGCATGAAACGGACGGGCCGGCCGCGGTGGCCGAGGGGACGTGTAACTGAGAATCTGCACAGTAATTGAAATTCAGGCAACAGAGGGGAAATATTCTGGATGAATTGCCAGGGCAACAGAGGTGCAATATTCTGGATGATTTGCCAGTTTTTGTAGTATTTAAATTTGTTAGAAAGTGTGTTAGTCATTGTAAGTATATTTCGTGTCATAGTGAAGTTATAAACTAATTATTTAAAGCTTGCTGACATTCGCAGCTTACACAGTTAAACTCAAGATTAACTGCTTGTCGCTGCCGAGGGCGAGCATTCTCCCTAAAAAGCCCGTCAGAAATGTCTACGCCTGCCAGACGACGTCTACCCGCCTACTGGTATTAGTGGGGCTCCGACGGAAAATAACATTATGCTTTGGCATGCTGTCATTTTCGGCCCCCATGACACTCCTTTTGAAGATGGAACATTCAAGCTGACATTGGAATTTACTGAAGAGTATCCAAACAAGCCGCCCACGGTGCGATTTCTGTCGAAGTTGTTTCACCCAAATGTTTATGCTGATGGAGGCATTTGTCTGGACATCTTACAGAACAAGTGGAGCCCGACATATGATGTGTCTGCTATTTTGACATCGATCCAATCAGTTTTAAGTGACCCTAATCCGAACTCTCCAGCTAATTCAATGGCATCCCAGCTTTTCAAGGAAAATCGACGAGAATATGAAAAACGTGTGAAGTCATGTGTGGAACAAAGCTTTTTGGACACGTAAGGTTGTAATGTTTACCTGTTTATAGTTAAAACTGTGATTGGAATATTGCATCTTAACACTGACTAAGGAAATTATGTTCCCCATAAGCCTAAGGCCTGTGATTTCACTAAATTATAGCTATTAACAGCTTCCAGATTTCTTATTGATACACCTTTTTTTTTGTCTTAGATTAGTAATGCTACTAACAGAGGACTGTTAATTTGTATGTTATATGTCATAGCTGTGATGATTAGAATTAAATGGAAGTATTAAACCCAACAAAAAAAGGGGGACTGAGGCGCTCCAGTCACGGTCTGCACGACCACTACGGTCGAGGGTTCGAATCCCCCCTCGGGCATGGATATTTGTGCCATCCTAGTTCGTAAGTAGTTCATAGTAGTTTGTAAGTTTAGGGACTGATGACCCCGTAGTTAAGTCTCATAAGCTTAACAAACATTTGAACATTTTTTTTAAACGGACGCTGTAGAGCGCTGCGATCTCGATCAAGGTCTGTATACGACAGGCCAGGTCACGTTACCATGGCGACCATATTGGGACTATAGAGCGACTGTAGCAGACTGTGTTTATGTACTGCAGTGTGTGTTGGTACTCGCTAAAAAGTATTCGTGTTTGTGAAATGGGTTGTTGTGCCGCACCAAAAATGCAGCAGCAATTTTATCAGGAAACTAAGTGACCTACGTTCAGTATTTTGACACCCAACGTGGGAGCGGCTGCCTAGCCTCGCCTCCAGCAGCATTCCGTCGCTTTCCCTTTCGGACCCTCGGCCACAGCCGTGTGCCCTGCTATCTTCTTCTAAAAAGTGCAGACGATGCCTTTCCTTCACAGTTTAGGACACAAGGCTACATTTTACGACCTACTGCCCTGCCAGTGTGCCACCCAAGGCCAGCGCGCCCGGCCTCGTACGGCGCCGCAGGGCGCAGGTAGGAAGGAATTTCACTCCCCCCCTCAGGCCCAAGTCAGCTCTGCATCTCACCTAGGAAAAATCTTCCCTGCATCGTGTTCCCGACAGCAATAGAAAATTGCATGTACAGGACTCATTAAGACAACACGTCAACAATAAACATCGATAATAAAGATGAGAGATGGGCTGCCATCTCTCAGAGTAGGTTGCGCTGGCTCGCTGCTTCGGCAGAAGGTTCGTTCGACTGGCCCAAACGCTGATAGTTCCTGATAGTTTCCGACGATTTGAAAGGCCTCCACTGCGCATGCGCACTTTTTGACAGTTTCCAACTCTAAGCCAACTCGAACGCTTGGCCACCCATAGCGCTAGTTGGCATGTTTGCTCTCTACCGATGTTGAAAGTGAGATTATGACTGGCGATATTTTATGTAGGAGGACGTTCATTTGAAAAAACTATTTAAGTGGTCATGAAACATTTGCAATTTACCGTTAAACCAAAGTATAATAACAAAGTAAAGATTAACAAGATCATTTGCGTGCAAACCGTGTATCTGTCGACTATAATATACAAATCGCGTGACGAAACTAGGTTAACTTGCGAGTCGCGATGTTACCAGACGACCGTTCCATCAAAACATTCTTCTTGAGAAAGCTCACGTTGACGCGAGGTGACGGACCGGCGACGGACAGTGTGAATTCCGCCATTAGAAATACATTGTGGAATACATTCTAATCATAAACTTCGAAAAAACGCAAAATATACGTAAACATGCCCCCCCCCCCATTTATAAATAATGTAGCCAATTAAACCTGACAAAACCTCATACAAAAATGAGGTAAATTAGGATAGAGGTGTGCGAAAGGAATATTCGGTAACATACAACTTCATATGCATTTTGTCCCATTATTATGAGTTACTATAAAATTTAAAAAATGAAACATACGCGGTGGCCGAGGGGACTGAGGCGCTCCATTCACGGTCTTCACGGCCACTGCTGTCGGGGGTTCGAATCCCCCCTCGGGCATGGATATTTGTGCCGTCCTTAGTCTTAGGTAGTTCATAAGTAGTTTGTAAGTTTAGGGACTGATGACCCCGTAGTTAAGTCCCATAGACTCTACAGACATTTGATTTTTGATTTGAAATGGAACACAAATTAATATACAAAAATTTGCAGGTATTGTGCAAGAATTATCATCGTACATGATTTTCCTAGAAGTTACACATTTAGTGTATAAAAGCCCACATTGGCACTAATAGATTTCTATAATAAATAACCATACGGAGAAACAGACGGAACAGTAATTGTGAGACGCTATAGTGGCACATATAAAGCTAGATGTCGGTTATAAAAATCTATCAGCGCTAATGCCTGTTGTGAACTATATTATTCTTATATGTGAATCACATCATTTATAGATGGCACAGAAAATCTCAGTAGGGCTATTTTGACTTCATTTTCAGGCGAATATATCACAATCCAATCTGTAAAAGCATACGCATTCATCTTTAAATTCGTATGTTATGAATATTTCCAAACCTTTCATTTATAGTATGTATGTGTGTAATAAAAAGGGGACGCACTGTATTAGAAGGCCACATAAGTTGAAAGAATGCCTGTCTAATACACAAAGCTCAGCCTCAATCAAGAGAAAATGGAAGACTAGGGACACAAACCTCTTCGTAAATGTGCAGGCTTGTCTTTTGGAGGAGGCTTGTTAAACGCTTTGGAGTCAGTCAGAAAACGGTTTGACGAAAATCTGCTGACTTAAATAAACGATCTCAAACTATCAGCTCCGCCACTCGAACCCCTGATTGGTCAGTGAGATATCGCCAGAAAGAGTCCAAAGTGCCACTCGAACGCCTCAAACCGTTTCAGATCGTCAGCAGCGCCACTCGAACGAACCTATAGTGGGCCGTGCCCCAGCGGCTGCCCAGTCAGCCATGCGCGCGCAGCCTACTCTGCCTGACGTCACACGAGAGCGCCGCGGCCTTGTCTCTAGTCTAGGTGGTGGTGGTTTGAGAGCGTGCAGCAGCTAGGCAGGCGCGGGGCGGCCTTACCTTTTTAGCGCAGTTCCACGCGGCCGCGGCTGTCAGGCTACTTCCGCCGCCTCCGGCGGACTGTACAGGGGAAGTGGAGGAGGCGACCGCTGTGGCGGGCGGCGGTTCGCTCCGCCGCGCTCCTGTTACAGCCGCACGACTCGTCCGTCACGGCAGCGGTCTCCACACACTGACACGGCACCGCGGCGAAGGCACGCCTCTCGTGCAAGATAACACAACCGATCCAAAACAAACGGGAGATCCTATTTTCTTATCAGCACCTTTCCAGTACGCCCATTTGCACGTAAAATCGGCCCGTCGTACGCAACGATAGTGTTCCAGAGCGCGTGCGTCAATTTTAGAAGAAGAACTGAGGAACAATCGGCAACGAACCATTTCCTCTCGTGTACTGGCACTGCGGGGAGCCAGTGTTGTCAGTTCTTAGGAGGAAATAACCTAAAGGTGTCTACAGAAAGAGGTCAGAAGAAGGTTGAAACAAAAGTGGGTGGAACCTGAGCTGCTCCCGGCGTACTGAATATAACAAGAACTTACGGGTATATAGCCAGGTGATGAACATTAACAAATGTTCAAATGTCTGTAAATCTATCGGACCAAACTGCGGCCGGCCGCGGTGGTCGAGAGGACTGAGGCGCTTCAGTCACGGTCTGCGCGGCCACTACGGCCGGGGGTTCGAATCCCCCCTCGGGCATGGATATTTGTGCCGTCCTAGTTCGTAAGTAGTTCATAAGTAGTTTGTTAGGGACTGATGACCCGTAGTTAAGTCCCATAAGCTTTACAAACATTTGAATTTTTGAACCAAACTGCGTGGTCATCAGTCCGTAGCTCACAAACTACTTAAAACTAGGTAAACTAACCTACGGACAAACACACACACCCATGCCCCAGGGACGACTCGAACCTCCACGGCGAGCAACCGAGCGCTCCGCAGCGAGGTGCTTTAGACCGCTCGGCTACTACACCGCGGCGAACATTAACAAGAGCAAAACAAAGGTAATGGAATGCAGTCTTAGAAAATCAGGCGATGCTGAAGGAATTAGATTAGGTAAAATAACGTATGATGGTTGCAGTACAGAGGATGCAAAATGCAAAATAACATTGAGAAGAAAAGCTGTTTTGAACAAGAGAAATTTGTTAACATCGAATATTAATTTAAGCATAAGAAAGTCCTTTCTGCAGACAATTGTGTGCAATTTTGCCTTGTATGGGAGTGAAACATGGACGATAAACAGTGCGGACAGGAAGAGGTTAGAGGCTTTTGAAATGTGGTGTTACAGAAGAATGCTGAAGATTAGGTGGGTGGATCGCGTAACTAATGAGGAAGTACTGAACAGAATTAGGGGGAAAAGAAATTTCTGGCATACCTTGACTAAAAGAAGGGATCGATTGTTTGGACACATTCTTAGACATCAAGGAAATGTGAATTTAACATTGGACGGAAGTGTGTGGGGTAAAAGTCGCAGAGGGAGACCAAGAGATGAATATAGTAAGCAAATTCAAATGGATGTAGGTTGTCGTTCTTATGAAGACGCTTGCTCAAGAGAGCTGCATCAAACCAGTCTCCGGACTGAAGACCATAACAACAACAGCCAGGTGATTGAATCGACGTCGGCTCGTACTTCGGCTACAGCAAACCCAGCCATTCGTTTGACTATGGTAATGGAGAAGAATGGTTGCCTTTCCTTCTTTAATGGCTAGCTCAGGAGGAAGGTGGATGTTTCGTTGGGACATGCTGTTCATATGAAGCCAACCCAGAGCGATATGCAGGCTGATACTTGTCACCATTCGACTCAGCGTGAAAATTTTATTTATTTTCTTGGCTTTCGCGAAGTCTCCATACAGCCATATTAAAACAGAAAAAGCTACATTACAGGTTCTTATCAACAATTATCAATGCGTTACAAAGTTCCATCACCTTAAAATGGACAATTTTCAAACACACAGTACACTAATGAGAATAGACAAGACTTAAATTGTAACACAAGACTCATATAGGTAGTAAAATATAAACAACTTCTGCTAATACAGTTACAATGATAAATCATCGTTTGTGTGCTTTTGAGATATTTCCAATTTACTTCATATTAGTGGCTAAGTATGTAAGATAATAATGAAATATAATTTTCAAGTAATAATAAAATATTGTTTTGGATCTACAATAAAGTTCTTTTAGGGCTGTAGATACAAATTTGATTTGCTTCCTTCTTTTCGTCTCTTTAAATGTTTGTAAATCCAAGGGACTTAACAGCTACACTTATCAGTCCGTAGGCTTACAACATACTTAAACTAACTTATGATAAGGACAACACACGCACATACCCATGCGCGAGGGAGGACTCGAACCTCCGACGGCGAGCAATCGCGTGTTCTGTGGCAAGGTGCATTAGACACCTCGGCCACTCCACTGTTTTTGATCTTATACGAAGTTCATTCTTAGGCCGATGGAAGACAATATGCTTTGGAGGCAAACAGGAACAAGAGAATACCACCTACAACATTTTATATAAATGAACAACAAGATTAAGTAAAACAGAATACCTCAGGTTGTTGCTGAGACGATGAGCATGCAGCACATCTGGAACCAATGAAGCATGTCATACGGTGTTACGTACGTGAAAGATGAAAATATAAATTATAGATTATGGATATAATCTCTCTGTTAACCTATACCTATCAGAGAGAGGCTACAAATCACTCTTGGAACACAAAATCGTAATCTCTAATCTACGTTCTGCTTGTAAACTATCGCCTTTAATTCAGATATGACGTCTTTGGTCAAAGCCGACGGGTGGTATCGCGGACTTCAATTGACCCATCATTGGCTTCCGATGTATTGATGCAGCAGGCGATGGGCGGGGCTTATCATTCATTCTCTCGCTGTTTAGCAGTCACCACACGCTCATCGTCTCAGCACCAGTCTCAGGTATTCTGTTTTATTTAATGTTGTTGTTCATTTATGTAAAATGTTGTAGCTAGTACTCTGTTGTTGCCGGCCGCGGTGGCCGAGGTGACTGAGGTCACGGTCAGCACGGCCATTACGGTCGGGGGTTCGAATCCCCCCTCGGGCATGGATATTTGTGCCGTCCTAGTTTGTAAGTAGTTCATAAGTAGTTAGTAAGTTTAGGGATTGATGACCCCGTAGTTGAGTCCCATAGACTATACAAACATTTGAACATTGATTACAAAGGGTTTCGCTGTGAAATGTGATGCTGATTTAATTGCATACTGTAAACGTAACTCGCTTTGAAATTTTCGTTTGCATTGACACTGCAAAGAGAATCACGCTGTGTGTGTGACTTAGTCATCTGGTGCAACACTTTCAGGTAGACGTCACTTCGGCAACTTCGTAAATCTACTACCGTTATCCAATCACGGAATGTAAACCTACAGTTTAAGGGGGTTACGATGTCAAGCGGACAGCCTTGAAGCAGGGCAGCCACTACAGGACATTTTGATTTCCACTATCCACACTTTTACAAATAAGTTCACGAAACCTTGTCAGCATGATCGGGATGGATTCAGGTTTCACACTCATAGCAGTGGGAGTTCTAAACCGTAACAAAATTTACTATTTTTGCTATAGGTACACTTTTCTTCATAAGTAGGAGAGATTTTTCGATGAGTTGTACACAGCATACAAACCATGCTTACAGGTGTATGAAACTCTAGAAGCCGGCCGCGGTGGCCGAGGTGACTGAGGCGCTCCAGTCACGGTCTGCACGGCCACTACGGTCGGGGGTTCGAATCCCCCCTCGGGCATCGATATTTGTGCCGTCCTAGTTCGTAAGTAGTTCATAAGTAGTTTGTACGTTTAGGGACTGATGACCCCGTAGTTAAGTCCCATAAGCTTAACAAACATTTGAACATTTTTATACTCTGTTGTTCCTGTTTCTCTGCAAAGCGTATTGTCTTTTATTTCACAGACAAATCGATCATGGAATGATCTTCGTATAAGATCGAAACCGGTCATCTTTATATAAAATAAAGTGTATAATTTTCTGCGAACTAGACTGAAATTTGTATATTAAAAATAAAATAACCAGATTTAAATATTACAGACGTATGTTAAGATAGTGTTTCGAAGTAGACAAAGATGTGGTACATGGTTAAATATGTTCGTAAGCTGAACGTTCTTTGTCATGTTGAGTAAAATAGTTGAATTTTGCATTAGTCTCTTCTGGTCCAACTACCAGAAGCAGTAGAGTACTAGCTCTGGGACCCATCAGTGGATGTTGGTACTGATGACAAACATGTACCGCAGTTAAACCTTTCTGTATGTCCGATGCTAGCAAGGTTTAGATATTGCTTGGGAACTGGTGACCAAGTTTCCAAAGGTAACTTGCAAGTACGCGTATGTGATGGTCTGCCGAGAACATTGTAGGAATATATGGTTTGGATCTTCTACCTCTCCGCAATCATATAGAGACGTGGCACTTAGTACACCCTGGGATTTTTGGAATCATGGGATGGACGAACGCGTAGGCACGACCTTACGTTTTAGACGTTCTAGACCTTTCCTCTTGTCAAACCGATGCCATCCACTTTTTCAGTATAGGTATCAAATCTTTGACTGGGAGTTTATCATATTTAATAGTTCCATGCAAGGATGCTTACTTCGTGAGGGTACCAATTTGTTTACTTGCAGACATCCCCGAATAGCCTTCCATCCATACCATTACACAATCCGAAACAGCGCGTCAATGACTGCCGCAACATTGGGGTTGGTGGAACAGTTATAATGCTCTCTAATAGGTGTACGGATATGTCGTGTATAGCATTCTATTTAACAGTCGGCGCAAGTAAAAGTCGAAAGTATACAAGTCTGCTGATGGAGGAGACACAGGCCTTTACTGGTGGTCTTCTCTGGTTTAAACACCTCCTGCAAAAGGGGCAATGATGCAGCTGGTGTATGTCACGTTGCTGCGTCGTGCTGGCTGAAAGTAACTTCATTTACGCTCCTTTTCTATCTAGGATTCCCAGGTACACATTACTGATCACTGTTCAATTGAAAAACTCAACGGTTGCGGCCGGAAAAAGATCGTGCAAGAACGGTGCCAAAGACCACTTAAGAGCATCCTTCAACGTGGCAAAAATGTAACCTTCCGCAAACTGCTGTTCAGCACTGGGCCATCAGTTAGTGTATACTGGTGAGGGGACAAACTCATGTACCCTGCGTGTCAGGACGTTCAAGCTGGTGGTAGCTCAGCAGTACGGAGGGGCGTGTAGTTGAGTGGTATGGCACCCCTGACATGTCTAGATGACACGTGAGTACGTATACTGACTGATCACCTGCATCCATTCAATTCCACTGTGCATTTCGACAGACTTGGAAATTCCTCCGATGGCCACGAAACTTCCCACATATAAACATTACCATGTGAGATGACTTAACGAGGTGTTTATATCTAGTTCTACATCTACATAAATACTTCGCTAATCACATTGAAATGCAGGGCGGAGGGTACACCGAACCGCTTTTATATTATTCCTCTAGAGTTCCATTCTCTAACAGCGCGCGGGAAAAAGGAACAACCGAATCTTTCCGTTTTCGATCTGGTTTCTCTTATTTTATTAAGATAATCATGTCTCCGTATGTAATTGGGTGCTAACAAAATAATATAACTCGTATTAATACCAAATCGCTGCTTTAATCTCTATATATAAAAGGCAATGTCCCGATTGACTGACTGACTCATCATCGCCAAGCCCAAACCACTGAAGATACAAACTTGAAATTTGTAGAGGCTGTTGATCTTACTCTGTAGGCGTCATTTAAGAAGCGATTTTTCGATATTCCGTCCGTAAGAGGGTGAAATAGGGGATGAAACGTTTTTTGAAAATACGTTGCTATTTAGGCAATTTTGAAGCTAGAACTACAAAATTTAGGATTTTAATTCGGGGTTCGAATTTAAAAGACACGTGTTTCGGCATTTTTTGAAATTCTACCAATAAGGGGGTAAAATAAGGGAAGCAAAAAATTGATTTTCAAAAATTAGTTGCTGTTCACTCTAATTATAAGCTATAACTACGAAACGTCGGATATGGAATCTTGGTCGGGATAAAAAACCGACTTTCAGTATTTTTGGAAATTTAACAAGTAAGAGGTTAAAATAGGGAATGAAAAATTCTTTTTGAAAACACGTTGCTATTGAGACAATTTTGAAGCTATAGCTGTAAAAATTGATATTTGTGTTGTTGTTTAGAATTTAAAAAATACGTGTCTTGGTATCTTTGGAAATTCAACCATAAAGAGGATTGAATTGGAGACGGGATGTTTTTCGAAAATCTGTTGCTGTTTAGGCAGTTTTGAAGTTAAAACTACAAATTTTCGGATTTGGTTTCGCGTTATAATTTAAAATACACGTGTTACGGTATTTTTGGATATTCGACCAATAAGGGGGTTAAATAGGGGATGCAAAAATTGATTTTAAAAAATATGTTCCTGTTAACTCAAATTTCAAGCTATAACTACAAAATTTAGAATATGCACTCTTGGCTGGATTAAAAGAACGCGAGTTTCGGTATTTTTAGACATTTAACAACTAAGGGGGTAAAATAGGGGATCAAAAATTCTTTTCTAAAGCCCATTGTTGTCAAGACAATTTTGAAGCTAGAGCTGCAAAGATTGGTATTTGTATTGTTCATTAAAATTTTTAAAAATACGTATTTCGGTATTTTTGGAAATTCAACCATCAAGGGGCTTAATTTGGAGAGGGGGTGTCTTTCGAAAATCTTTTGGTATTAAGGTAATTTTGAAGCTACAACCATATAAATTGGTATATTTTTCTTGGTCAAAATTAAAAAGACACGTGTTTCGGTATTTTCAGATAATTAATCATTTAGGGGGTGAAATAGGGGATGAAACATTTTTTTGAAAATACGTTGCTACTAAGCCAATTTTGAACACAGAATTACAAAAAATGATATTTGCATACTTGGTTGGAATTTAAAAGAAAGATGTTTGGGTATTTTTCGAAATTCAACTATTAAGGGTGCCATAGAGGGTTACAAGTAGCAAAATCAAATGTTCAAATGTTTGTAAATCTTAAGAGACTTAACTCATCAGTCCCTAAGTCTTACTAACTAATTAAACTAACTTATGCTAAGGACAACACAAACACCCATACCCGAGGGGCGAATCGAACCCCCGATGGTGATATTTCATTATTATAGTATTTAAGCTGTATCTATGAAAATTTATACTAAGAGGGAGAAACAACTGATGGAGTCCAACCAGCCTACGCATGCGAAGCAGCGGGCGTTAATCTAGTATTTCTATATTTATTTAACGATGGCCATTTCGGCTACAAAGCCGTCTTCAGGTTAGCTGCAATTGTGTACTACGAACTTCGTGAGATAATAGAAAAGTCACAGGATAAGATATTTACATAAAATTTTGATTATACATACTTCTTGTAATATGGTTTTCAATAGAATTCGTTGCCATGCCACCAATATGGTACAGTTAGCCGGCCGCGGTGGCCGAGGGACTAAGGCGTTCCAGTCACGGTCTGCACGGCCACTACGGTCGGGGGTTCGAATGCCCCCTCGGGCATGGACATCTGTGCCGTCCTAGTTCGTAAGTAGTTCATAAGTAGTTTGTAAGTTAAGTCCCATAGACTATACAAACATTTGAAACATTTTTTTGGTACAGTTATTATGTACTGTAAGAAACTGCTATCAACGATATTTTATGGTTATAATAACTTGTTTATATTTATACCAACGTTATATTAATCAGTTCACAGTGTATATATTTTGTCTCTGATTATGATAGGCGACGATATTGCATTACAAACTGCTAAAAAAATTAGTTCGCATTCCGAAGAGAAAGCTGGTGCCAGAAATTTCGCAAATAAATCTCACCTTAACGAATAAAGCCCTTCTTTTAATGATTTCCGCCCCAACTCGTGCGTCATTTCTGTGACTCTCTCTCGTATATCGCAATAATACAAAACGAGCTGCCATTCTCTGAACTTATTCTATATCCTCCGTCAGTTCCACTCGGTGGGGATCCCCAATGGGCAGCATTATTCCAAAATAGGACGCACGAATGTAGAAAAGGCAGTCTTTTAGTAGAACTGTTACACGTTTTAAGTGTTCTGCGAATGAAACTTAGCCTTTGCTTCACATGTCCTACAATAGCTTCTGCGTGTTCTTTCTAACTTATGTTCTTCGTAATTGTTATTCCTAGGTATTTAGTTGAATATACGGTCTTTAGATTTGACTGATTTACAGTGTAAATGAAGTTCAACGGATTTCTTTTGGTGCTCAGCACAGTAAACAATGAAAATTCAATTACCAATTTTCCACCATGCAGATAGTCTAAGTTTTCTGGTAACTATACTAAATGATAAACGACAGCTTCAACCGGGATCAGTCTAAGAGAGCTGCTCACATTGACTCCTAAATCTTTTATAAAAATTAGGAAGAGTAGGTACTTCTCTGAGGAACTCCAGGTATCACTTCTGTTCTACTCCATGACTTTGCGTCAGTTACTAAGTACTGCGTCCTTTCTGACAGGAAATCGCGATTCCAATGTGATGATATTCCGTAAGTACACAATTTGAGTAGAACATACTTGTAAGCTACAGTGTCGGAAGTCGAGAAATTTGGAAACCACTTGAGATCACTGATCTATAGCACTCATCAAATGATGTGATTGAAGAGCTAGCTGTATTTCACAAGACCGGTGCTTTCTGATTCCGTGTTGACTATGGTTCAATAGATGGTTCTCTTCCAGGTATAAAGAAAGAAAAAAAAAAGCAGTCTTTACTAGGCATGGTCCTGTTTGGAGATGGTATACCGCTGCCTTCCTCCGACATTCGAACTGAATTTCCCAGCCAGTTCAACTGTTCAACTGTTTGTAGAACTTATGGTACTTAACTACAGGGTCATCAGTCCCTAAGCTTATAAACTACTTATGAACTAGCTAAGACTACAGACGGCACAAATATCCATGCCCGAGGGTGGATTCGGACCCCCGACCGTAGTGGCCGTTCAGACTGTGACTGGAGCGCCTCAGTCCCCTCGGCCACCGCGGCCGGCCCCAGCCAGTTACAGGGGGATCTACAATTTAACGTGGGTTCCGAACCACGGTGCTACTCGGTATTTTCCACATGAGCAACACTGTCAAAGATGAAAGAAGTGGTAAGTCACATATAAAAATCCTAGGACCTGGCGGGGATCGAACCCATGACCTTTACATTTGTAGTCTGGCACTCTACCAGTTTTGTTTTTATTTATTATTATTCTTTTTCTTTTTTTTTTTTTTTTTCATCTGGTAAATCTATGGTTCGCGGTCGTTCGTTCGGTTTGTTCGTGGTTGTTCGTGGAAGGGTTGGCCCCGCCTTTCTCGGATACTGGGGTGACCTCTACAACTGCCCAGTCTTTGGGTGCTGCAGCCCGTCCTATTTATGGACAGCCCTGCAGAATTTATGCAGCCGTCCTTGAGACATTAGTCGAGTCCTCGTCACGTCATGTTGAGCCCCCTCCCCCCTCCTTACCCTTACGAGGCTCACGGTTCTTTCGTGACTTCGTGAGTGCTGAGCATGGGGCTCCGAGCTGATGCATTCCTTCTTTCCTCCCTGGACTGCATTTCCCCTCCCTTCCCATTCTTTCCCATCCTAAATCCTTCGCCTTTCCATCGGGTGACCGAAAACCTTAGCAGTTTGGCCCCCCTATCCCAACCAACCAACCATTATGTTGTGACACTTCTGCGCGCTCGCGGAGCGCTACAGGTCAGTAAGTGTTACAGCTCTGTCTGTATAGGGAAAGTACGCCCATCCCTTTCCGCGCCGCTTGCCGCCGTCTGCGGCTCGTGATTGGCTGAAATCGAGTCACGTGGTTCTTCTCGCCATCTTGGTCTTATACGTTGCTTGGCTACCATGAGAAACCTTGTGAATATCCGTGTGTTTGGGTTTGAATAATGCCACAGTGTTGTAGTTTTCGGTGTTCTTAAGAAACGAAGAAGGGAGGTAACCATTATAGTACTTCCATTAGATATCAGAAATGCATGAAGATAAACAGTCTGACTGATGAAAGTCAGAAGTGAATTTCTGCATAATGCCGTGAGGTTAAATTATTCACGCGTCGTTCGTTTTATCTCCAGGCAGCTGCCGATAACACCCAAATTTTGGACATATTAGTGACTGATCTAGATTCTCGTTTAGATATGAAAGTAATATATAATTCCCGAAGCAAGCTTTTCTCGTTATTTTTCATGTGTTAAGTGTATCATTAGAGGAAACAAAGAATTGAAACAAGACAAATATTAGATGTTGAAATGCAATTGGCGTTGTAAAGGCACCTTTGATTTCTCTTTTTGCGAAAAGTCATGTAGTGGGTATCCTCTTTTCATTTTTCGTAGTTCATGTAAGGTATAAGAACACAATACGCAAGAAAATACTCATCAAAGACTTATCCATAATCTCAATTGCTTTCTTAATCTACAGTATGCTCCGATGACGACATGTTCGCGGTCTATTCGAATAATTGTCTATGGTACAAGGTCAATCTGAATTTATAGGCGAACTCTTTAGATCTGGAGCCACAACCAAACAGTTTTCTTAAAATCGGATTTCGTAGAGCCGCCAGGTCCGCTTGGGAAACACCACGCGAAGTTCCCGCATCTGTCCGTTGGACTAAGCACCCGGTATCTCCAGAACGAAAAGAGTTATCGTTCTGCTCTCAGCCTTAAATAAAATTTTGATATCTTACCTACATTTCGTCCGAAGCATTGTATGTGCTAAAATCAACCATACGCAAAGTCTACGCAATGCGATTTTTCCTCTGCAAACTCTTCAAAATTTTGCGCAGTAGTTTACTTAATTTGACGTAGCACAAAAACTAGAAGTAATAATGAATAGAAAATTAGATCACTATCGAGCGAATATATAACACTATAACATCTGAAAAAAATTTTTTTTTCATTGAATAGTTTTCTCAAAATCGGTTGATAAGTATTGTTAAGCGCTGGGAACGTTGCATCGGTCGGGGTGTAAGCAGCAGCGGAATAGGCCCAACATGGCTGCTGCTGGCAGGCTGGCCATACTTTCCCTATACAGAGCCTTAGTAAGTGTACCAGGTTCTTCGGCTCATCAGTGTTGGACTAAGTTTCGACATGTCGATTGAGTCAAGTCTTCGCCCAGTGGCAGCCGCAGCCAGTAATGAAGCCGTGTGCTGAAGTGGTGCAGTCTGCCTGCCGCCGCCCTGCCCGCGCCTACTGCCTGGGCTGCTGGGCGTGCGTCGCGTGCGCCCTTGAGACGCGGCGCCGCCCACGCGAGCGTTGGTGAGCTGGTGCGCATGCGCGCGCGACCTCTGCGCCGATTAGCCGAGCCGGTGCGTCTGGTCTGGGTCACACGCAGTCGTCCCACTGCCCGTAATTACGACGCCGGCCGAGCGCTGCCGTCGCGCTGCCTCGCCGCTTAACTCTCTCCGTCAACAGCGCCGTAAAATGCGCACTGTCTGCACCTACATCTACACTCCGCAGGCCACCTACTCTGTGTGCCAGCTCCGTTCCCTCCTTTTCGCAAAACGACTGCCGGTAATCTCCCTACGAGGGTCGCCAGGAAAAGTAGTAAACTTTTGAGAATAGATATCAAAGGTAAAATAAATAATAGTAAATATTCAGAGCTGGGCACCGTGAATCAAACATTTAACTCCAATAATCATTAATCCGTTACTGAAAAAGTTAACTTCGTTAAACGTTGAAGTATTACTCTGACGACAGTTAAAGTTAATCTTTAATCGTTAACTAGTAACACTATTATGCAGCCACGAAAAATCGCCTTCAGTCTCCGAATTAATATATTTATGTTGTTATATTATTGAAATCAGCAATTAAAAAAAACGTATTACCCTACCAGGTATTTAATCATGTGCTGCTGCAATCGAAGATGTTCATCAACTATGCATGTGCTCAAGTTCTCCTGGATATTGTACTTTTGGTGAGGTTTAAAGTTTTTTTTTTTTTTTTTTTTTTTTTTTTTTTCAAACGACTTGGTTTCAACGATATGTAAATATGTAAACGTATGATGTTGCCTACGGACTGATATTCATTAGCTTGGGATGCACCACTGCAAGTTGCTGTAGTATTTTTTTGTTTTTGGCGGGAATGCTGCTGCTGCCGCCACTGAAGATATCGGAATGAAAAAAAAAAAAAAAAAAAAAATCGCACTGACGTGTTTTACGGCCCACTCTACGTTTGTAGTTTTATACGTTCTTGCAAATATTTTCGACAAAAATAATAATCTAAATAATAAAAAAATTAATTAATAAGAATGTCTGAATTCCTTTTAGGAACAAAAATTTAAGTAGTGGTGGGTTTCGAATCACTGACCCTCAGCGTCGCAGTCCAACGCATTGCCCACTACGCTACGGATAAGAGAAATTGCGTTCTTTAATTTCATACAATTGATAGCCGTTGTTAATTGATATTAATATGGCATTTGTAGATACTAGATTATCATTTATCGTACGAAGAAGGATGTGTTTCTGTTAATTCTTCAGTGCACCATTGCTTTGAAATGACAACGTGGAAGTTACAATAAGAAAATCTTCAAATACTCAACGCAAGATGGCGTATGCCAGAGACAGTTCTATGGGAGGAATGTCACGTGACATCTGCGAACGGCTGGTTTCTATGGAGGGTGTCAAAACTCCGTTATTTTTGCAAATATCTCTCAGACGATACCAGATATGAAAAAAAAGAAAACATAAAGGAACAAAGTTGTAGAGAATTTTCTCCTCTACAAATTCGTTTATTCAATTTTCGCGTCAGATTAACGGTTTATTTGCAATTAAAATTACATTACAAAAGGCTTTTTTTTGTATTACTACCGTATTTTCTATCCGAAAAATATGAAAAAGGGAGGTTCTGGTCTCTGACGGCCTACAATTATGTCTATAAAATTTGGTGCTGATCGGTTGAACGGTTCGTCTTAAAAACAGGGAACACGTTACGGACAGACAGGCAGACGGACAGACAGACAGATATACATCCCAAAATCGCCGTTAGTTTTGCAAATATCTCTGAAACGATACGAGATATGAAAAAAAGTTGTAGAGAATTTTCTCCTCAACAAATTCCGTTATTCAATTTTCGTGTCAGGTGAATGGTTAAGCCGTTATTTTCATTTAAATTTCGAGCTGTTAAAAGACGATCGCAAAGGCCCACTTTTCACTTTTAGTGTTACAACCGTAACCTAAAGTGGGCCAATAGTAACATTCTTTTTCGATTTTACTCGATCGGAACCTGCTTTGACTCTTTCTTCAAACTGCGTCTCCTCACGTGCTGTTTAACGTTACTAAGGCTCGGGGTGTGAGCCTTAATTGTTGGTTTTTCGGAAGGCACAATTTAAAGTTGAAAAATATTCCTTCTCCCGCTCTAGTTATAAAATCAACAAAATCACGTAGATGCGGCCACGGATTTTCATCAACTGTTGATCCCACGATAACGTTTTCACACACAAATCTTATTCGACACTTAGATCACACGTCCACTGGTAAAATATGCACTTGACGCGAACGTAGCGAGCCACAACCTACTGCCTGCGACTACAGTCCACTGACACGGGATGTCAGACGCTTGACCTTTCCTCCTTCCTAGGCTCACTTAGAGCAGGTTACGCAGAGTCGCGGTTTTCCCTCAGTTGCAGCAGGCTAACGGTAAGTTGTGGGTTTCCCCTGGGTCTCCATTTCCGCTGTTCGGGTCTTGGCGGCACCATTCAGAAGATCAACCGCGCGCTTTCAGGGAGTGAGTCAACCCATAGCCTGGGCGTCGCCGCGTACAGAAGGGTCCGGCGTTAAAATATGCATAATTTACGCAGAGAGGACTTTTTTTCATAAGAAGTGAGCACAAAAGAAACGGATTAACGGACGGGAGTTAAGGAGTCCGTTAACAGTCTTTAAAATTAACGTAAAAGTTAACCGGTTACTCAAAAAGTTAAACTTGCGCTCAACTCTGTAAATATTTAAGTTTCAATGAAAAGAATATACACTGCAGAATGAACTGGAATGCTTCGACGTCTTTCTGCCCGTTTCACGTAGTGGAGAAAACAATATTACGGCAACCGATATAGTGGTAATATGTTGCTGCATAGGGGGTTGATATTCATTTGTGTTCAACAAACGAATTACACGGGAAGTTGGGTTATGATAGTGTAGTGAGAATTCCGTGCATTGCAACAATATCGTGACGTACCCGAAGCCATGGCCTAGACAGCCATAACAAGTTTGGAAGCGGTACACACACAGAAGGTCGTGGATGCAGCTGTTCAAATGTTTGTAAAGCTTATGGGACTTAATTGCGGGGTCATCAGTCCCTAAACGTACAAACTACTTATGAACTACCTTATACTAAAGACAGCACAATCATCCATGCCCGCGTTGGGACTCGAATGCCTGACGGAGAACAGCCTCGCGCATCGCAGCATAGCGCCTCAGTGCGCCCGGATGCTCCGCCGCGGCTTTCCAGGATATGCACGTGATTTCAGACAACAGGAACCGTTAAAAGATCACAAGGGCAAGGTCGTTCACGGGTAACATCAGCAAGAGGTAACCGTTAACTCCGGTTAACAGCTCGTCGAGACAGCAGGCTGAGTGCAAACGAGTTTCAAAACACCATAGAGTTGCAGCAACATGCGCAATATCAACATAACCTTCGCGAATGTGTCTTCTATGCACAAACACCTATGCTGTGTGTCCTATTAAAACCACGACATCGTTTAGCCTGCAGAAACTGGGAGGAGGAATATCAGGATTGGAGTTAACCAATGGTGGCTGGTTCTGTTGACAGATGACACAAAATTTTGCGTGCAGCTGGACAATCATAATTACCTCATCTGCAGAAAACGCGGAACTCGGAACAATCCTGCTTATGTGCAGGAAACATCATGATATCATGGCGGTGGAGCAATGGTGTGGGCAGGAGTCAGTACTGCCTCTCAGAATTGTGCTTAACTGCTCACAGGCATGGAGCCGCGGTCCTTTGGCGTTTTGTTGTGTCCTTCCCTGGTGCCACAGGAGATGGGTTGCTTCTGGTGGACGATAACGCTCGTCCCCACAGAGCTGCACTGGTGGACAACATGCTGGAAGCTGAGGGAATGAAACGAATGGAGTGGCCAGCTTGTTCACATGACTTAAACCAGATGAAGAATGTCTCGGATGCACTCGGCAGACGCACTGCAGCCAGTCCAGCACCTTCCACAACGATGGAATAGCTGGATATTGCACTCATAGAAGAGTCCCAAATATCTCGCAAGAGCTTGTGACGTCACAGATACAGGAGGAAGCTGATTGTTTCCATGCGAAGGGCTGGTTTTGTCAGGTTGTTGGGTTCCCCAGCCGGCCGGCTAACAATTTGGACCTAGTGGATAGAATCAGGCAGTTAGGGTTACCCTAATGTGCTGGAAAACATGAAGCGGCGGTCTTGGCTGAGCGAGGGCGGCTATTCCAGAATGCATCTGAAATACAATATAGCCACACACATTATTCTAAGAATCAATATAAAATCAGGGAATGATCATACGGCAAATATAATTATATGAATGGATTCAGAAGACTTGGGAGAATCAAACGCTGTAATTACAATTTCAATATCCCTTACAGATAAAAAGCCAACAAATTTGAGTACTATAATAATAATATTATAAGACTTATATTTACAATTATTGATACGTAGTGTTTATCAGTGACAGTTTAAGAAGCAAATGGGCAGCATTGCACCACGCTACCTATCTAAACGCTACCACGTTATTTGCGTATTCTTTAAATAAACTTTATTTTACTCTCTTGTTCTGCTTTTCGTTGAGGTAATAATATTCTTGTGTCAGAACATAGAATCCACCACAGAAACACAAAACATGAACCCAGCAAAGCGCATTACATTTATATACGTATTTTATTATATTTAATATTATTCTTAGTAACGTTCGTTTTTTATTTGTAGACTGTCACTTAAATATTTCATGCGCGACTAAAAATAGTAAATATGCAGCAGATAATTTATACATAAACAATTATATGTATTTGCGGACAAGAACTGAATATATTTCCATGAAAAGCCATGATAAATATTAATTGTGGAACTATATATCGACGGTGGCAGTATATTTGAGACGCCACGCTTAATGGCTATCTGAGCAAAGAGCTTCAGTCTCAATCGTATTTAGTATTGTTAAATATATATTTGTTTGTTAAATGTAAACAACATTTGTAGGAAGGTGGTCAAAGCATTTAATTCTGTGATTCAAGGGAAATTGGAAGGGAAATTGTATTTTAAAGATGAGGCGTTAGGATGCGCGGAAGGATACTATTTTGGGAGCAGGGAGAGCACGCTTTCGAACGCTTGGGAAGGAACTCGTAACTTGGACGTGGTGGTGAAAGGTTGTGACGCTGGGTGGTCTGAAGCCGCGTTACGAACTTGTGAATTGAAGAGTTAGGCATGTGTGAACTAAGAAAATTTACGGGACTGTGACTGCAGAACTTAGTCTTTTATGAAAAGTGGTAAACTATGCACGATAGTGGGGCTGCAGAACTGTGATACGTCAGCAAGCGTGTACTCGTGTGATGAAAAACTGTATTTTATAACAAATACTATAATTAATAGCGTATTAATTTGGAACTGCAATGTTCCATGTACTTCACTAATTTACGAGTGACAATTTGACACTTTTACTATCGAGTGCGTATGATACTTACAATGCTTCTCAGGTACAATAAATGCGGAAATATTCAGTTATTTACCGATATATAAAGTAGGACCACCTCCGCATTTTCATGTCCAAAAAGAGTAATAAACTTCATTTATGAAGAATTACTTCGTGAGTGAATCACTTCTTTATCTTAGATTCCAATTTGTTGGTTATTCAGAGGTTTAATCTATGTTATTTGAAATATATTTTCGCGTCATCATATGCAGATTTATAGACTGGCTAAACTACAGATTAATTATTGATCTTATTTAAACAGTTTGAGTAGTTGTTCAGAGCATAGAAGCTGACATACATAACTCACCCCTACGAACAGAGACAGCGAGCCATAAACTTTTACTACCCTGAGTTATGTATTGCCCAATTCTAATTGGTGAGGACCGATAGGAGGGTCGCAAGCTGGTTGATAACCTAATACTGTCCATGCCACATAGGCGTGCAACTCTGCTGGCCGTCCAAGTTGATCACGGACGATATTAGACAAAGAGAATGACTTTTTCACCATAATGGTAGCCCCATGGTGTCTCGCTATAAGTAAACGCCATGCAAAGAGTTCAAACAGCAAAATATCTTACACACCGATTACAATTATAACCAATATCTGAGTAAAATACGTTACCACATCTGTATTGAGTTTTGATATCTCACCTGCTGCCCTAATAGTTTTGAGCAGTGGTAGTTTACTGTGTAAAATATTAAATATTCTGTTGAATATTATTTATTGTTACTTTGAAGCTATAAAATTATTTTGAGTTATTTTCTTCCTCGCAATTTGAGGTGGCGCTGTGGTTAACATCCTGGACTTGCATTTGGATTTTGTGTGATTTACCTAATGAGCTCCAGCAAATGCCAGGATGGTTCCTTTGAAAGGGCACGGTCAATTTCCTTTTCATCCTTTACAAGAAACTATTTCAAGTTAGTGCTACGTCTACAATGACGACTTTGTCGCTGGTACATGAAAACCCTAATCTTAGTTCCTTGTTTGTTCTTCTCGATTCATCCTACAGCTCGGATCTAGTTCATTCTGACTCACATCTGTTTGACCCAAGAAGAAAGCACAGTGTAAATTAAGTGTTCGTTTTGAAAATTTCTCGGAGTATATTTTGCGAAGTGTAGTGTAGTGTATCTCAATACAAGGTTGGTCTCTGACAAGCCCGGACGCTGATTTTGTGTCGACCTCATGATGATAATGGCGAGTCATCAGCAGCTGATATTTCTCCCTTTCATAATTGTCAGCACAACACTTTCAAGGTAATCCTGTTGTATTCCTGTATCGTTGCACACGCCTCGATTCGCGATTTCTTCAGAGACGGCAGACCTTCTGCGGCCTGTATTGTACTCGCCATGCTACGCCCTATTTCGCTCTAGTCTTCTATCTATTCTATTAATAGAACTGTAAACGTAGGTCTGTCACTCCACAACTAGAACAATATGCATTCGAAACATGAATGAAGTTTCGATAAAAATATAGGCAGGATTTCATCAAAATTGGACGAAAAAAAAAAAAAAAAAAAAAAAAAGAAACAACGTAAGTTTTTCAGTAACGCCGTGCCTGTCTGCGCTGCTATTAGAAACCACCAACTACTTCACGAATTTGCCGTCAGATAAAGGCTATTTGATGACAATCGGATAAGAGAAAGTAAAATTATTATAATTTAAATATTTGCCTAAAAGCAGTATTGTGTGTGTCTATACACAGGCTAACACGCAAAAGTTTTACAGATACATTGAGAGAATATTTGGGATACATATAGGCTTCATTTCATATCAATTGTATCAGGGGAAGAAAAACATCGTAATCTAAAGTTTTACTAGGGAAACTTACGGTCTCAGGAGTTCATTTCGGGATGGGACGTCGCAGGATGGTAATATTTTTCAAGGGTGTCCACGCAAAGAATTCCCAAAGAAAAGGGCAGTTTTAAGTGCAGCACGTATCTAACTGAAACATTTCCACTGAAAGATATGATATAGTACGGTCGAATAGATGCCGGGCGCCGTGGCTCAGCGCGCTCGGTCAGAGGACTGAACGCCCTCCGTAATAAAAGAAAGTTTAGCCAATTTCTCAACGAACATCAACAAAGCACCGCAAAGCGTTGGCCTAACAAAAGAGGCACAAGGAAAAATAGCAGCTCAGGGGTTGGCGTGTTTGCGTGTCGTGTGGACGATGCAGGTTCTGAACTACTTTGAAAATCCATTCATTATTTTGTGACCTTCTGCCTGTTTGTATACATACAATGGCGCAACAGCTATAGACTGCTTTTCTGGAAGAAACCCGTCTCTCGGATTTACAACGGATATTTATAATTAAGTGGATCCTCTTTCTTCAAAGATAAATAGGATTCTCCTAAAACATCAAGGCATTTTTCCGTCCACCTAATCAGATCGCAGCCAGAGTCTGTTAAAGACGATTTGTTGCTTGGCACCTCTGGTGTGTATCAGATTCCACGTGGAAATTGGGATCGTCCATACAAAGGACAAACAACACACACTGTCCATGAGAGAAGTGTTGAACGTCGACGGTATACTCGCTTATTACAACCAGACAAATCAGTTGTGACATAAAATTATTTACATACATGTCATTCGATGAATTACTGTGATACTTTGATGTGAATAGTTTGGCACCTACCTCTACATTTTGGGAAACAATTTTCAAGGAAGCAGTAGAAACTAGATTAGCAGACAATTTAATAAACAGAGATAATGGCTTTAATTTGGACAGGCGTGGAATTTTGTACTTGGTATAATAGAAGACAAAGAGAAGACAAGAGAAGTCGTCAAGGTGCTGCCACCACAGAACATATATTGATAACAGAATGGAACTCCTGATTCCTTTCGCCACGGGGGACGCGCGTGCTAAGTGTACCTCTTTTGCCGCCGAACAGCATCTGAGCCGCGCATGCGCAGTGCCGCAGCCATGGTGCATATAAGACCGCTTCTGGCAACTTGTCGGCAGTCTCTGATGATTACCGTACGATACGCGGCCGAAATATCAGTGGAAGAAGTGGAATTTGCACGGTTACACGCTCGAAATTTATTGGATATTAATAATCTTTCCACAGCTTACAAGATCGCCTAATTTGTAGTAAAAATGTAATGCCAATAGTATTTAATGCTTTGATCTACCTACATTAACTGTGAAATGAATTTGGAATTATTCGAGTTTTTAAAAAGGGTCTATCGTAATTTAAATTTAATTAATACACAAACACAACAAAAAATAAAAATTAAAAATTAGCTACAGTAATAGAAAGTCCTGGGTGCAGATGTGTTGAGATAAAATCTCAAAGCTGTTAAGACGTGTTTATTTAGACACAACCAGTTTCACATCGGTATAGATGCATCTTCAGGCGACATCTGTGAATAGGAAATACATCTGAAGTAATGACTGGAGTATGTAAAAGGACTAATAACTACGAATTTTGAAAATATTTGATAGACATTAAAAAACTTTAAAACATTTTTTGAAAGGGAATGCCGAAAGTACTTACTAGAAAAATGATTACATGATATTTATTATTGAAGTTTATTTTTAGTTTTTGTGGTGTTTGGGTACTGAATTATATCAAATGTATTTAAGCTGTGGTTGCCATTCTCAGAATATTATTTGTAAATTGAATTAGCCCAACTATCATTTCATAAATAAAATGAAGTTCTTTACGATGTAAATGAAAACATATCATATCTTTAATATTACTTAAAATTGTGATATCTTTTAAGACAAATAACAAAAGCAAAATCTTTCCTATAGGTAGAAACGAACTTTGATGAGGCGCAGGGCAATCAGGCACGCTAGTGCGTGAGATAGCTCACCATACTGCTGGACACTACTCACTGACCAGTAATACGATGTATATAAGTTACGCTTAAACTTTAAAGCTCTTTTTCTTGTAATTTTCTGGATAGAGCACTTTAAAACTTCTCAGAGTGGACACCCTTGACGTATACTAATAAGATGTCAATTTCCGTGATCGGAAGATCTCCTTAATAGGTTCTATACTACGCTTATACGGAGGGTGTAGTACAGGATAAAACCAATGGAGGCACTGTTAGCTAAGTAGTACACCAAAGAGCTATTAGATGGCGCTGCTGCGTTTTTTCTGATTTTGTTTCGTAATGCTCCAAAGACGGCTCCATCGCGTGTATTCTCAGTAACGGAAGTATTTGGTAAGTGTACGGCAGTGACAGAATTAGGCGCCACAATTTTATCTCTATGAATAAAAACTAACAATGGACAGCGAGTTACTGATTTCTCTTTAAATATCGACGATAAACAAGTTCCTTAAGACAAACATCGTCTCATTATACCAAAGGTATTTAATACAAGGAGAGACATTGTTCAAATGTTTGTTAATCTATCGGACCAAACTGCGTGGTCATCAGTCCGTAGCTTACAAACTACTTAAACCTAGGTAAACTAACATAAGGACAACACACACACCTATGCCCCAGGGAGGACTCGAACCTCCACGGCGAGCAACCGCGCGCTCCGCAGCGAGACGCTTTAGGCCGCTCGGCTACTCCACCGCGGCGGAGAGACATTGAATTACAATTCGTGCTGTGGCCAGGTTTCGAACCTGGGACCTCCTGTTTACTAGACAGGCGCATTAAACCACTCCGCGAACACAGCGTTAGGGTAAAAAACATAATTAAAAAAATTAATTCAATGTCTCTTCTTATATTAAACACCCTTGTTATAATGAGACGATGTTTGTCACAGGAAACTTAATTATTGTTGATATGTATATCACCTCTGCTTGAGGAATAAAGCAGGATACTTCCCATTCATATTCTTTCCTGGGGTGGTTCCAATGTAGGAGAGCCTTCGCAATTTGATACGTATTTCACAGGGAACATTGAGGCAGAAAATAAGTTTGTGATGTGAAGGGAGATCTGATTGAAGACGGTTTGTGTAGTCACTTTGACTGTAATGTTGTGTTAGCTGAGCGTTCTAACGCATCTCCCTCGTGAGCAGCAGTTCCTGGGTTCGAATCCTTGCCCACAGCACAAATTTTAATTCAATGACACTCCATATATTAAATGATTTCGCTTTATGTGTTAAAAGCGTAACGACATTTCTTTGTTTCTTTCGACAAGTTTCATTATTTTGTATTTAAAACATAACAACGTTCCTTCAGCTTCATCGATAGGTTTCATTTACATAAGAATTCCCTTGCAAGGGCAATCGAAATTATGTACTTTGCGTTTTGATTTCGGTGTGTATTACTTAGATTTTGAAACTGTCCTGTTTAGAAATAACCATGCCGAGTCTTTCGCAAAACGCGAGAGCGGCTACAGGGAGCCTCATTATGCGGTCTATTGGCCAGGACAACTGAGTTTATTATGAAACTGAGCCACAAGAATTCCATTTTTACTGACTGAATTCCGGATCCCTTCAATGATATAGTATCTACATCTACATGGGATACTCTGCAAATCACACTTAAGTGCCTGGCAGAGGGTTCATCGAACCACCGTTATACTACTTATCTCCCATTCCATTGTCGAATAGCGCGCGGAAAGAAAGAACACCTGAATCTCTCCGTCCGAGCTCTGATTTCTCGTATTTTATTCTGATAATCATTTCTACCTATGTAAGTGGGAGTCAACAATATATTTTCGCATTCGGAGGAGAATGTTGGCGATTAAAGTTTCGTAAGTAGCACACGCCGCAGCGATAAGCGTCGTTGTTGTAATGATTCCCATCCCAGATCCTGTATCATTTCCGTAACGCTGTCTCCCCTGTATCGTGACAATACGAAACAAGCTGCCCTCCTTTGGACACTTTCGATGTCTTCCGTCAAACCCACCTCATAAGGATCCCACACTGGGCTTCAATACTCCAAAAATGGACAGAGAAGCGTAGTGTATGCAGTTTCTTTTGTAGTTCTGTTGCATCTTTTAAGAGTTCTGCCAATAAAATGCAGACTCTGGTTCGCCTTTCCCACGATATTATCTACGTGTTCTTTCCAGTTTAAGTCTGAAGTAATAGTAATTCTTAGGTATTTTGTGGAGTTTACGGCCTTCACATTTGATTGATTTATCTTGTAACAAAGTTTAACGGATTTCTTTTCGTACTCGTGTGGACGACTTCACACTTCTCATTATTTAGAGTCAATTGCCAATTTTTATACCATACTGATATCTTATTCAGATCGTTCTGCAGTTGATTTTGATCTTCAGATGATTTTACTAGACGGTAAATGACGGCGTCATCTGCAAACAACCTAAGAGAGCAACTTATATTTTGCCCTAAATAGTTTATGTAAATAAGGAATAGCAGATGACCAATAACACTACCCTGTAGAACGCCCGATATCACCTCTGTTTTAGTCGATGCCTTACCATCGATTACTACGAACTGTGTCCTCTCTGACAAGAAATCCCCTATCCAATAGCAAATTTGGGGTGATATACCATAACCACGCAATTTGATTGAAAGCCGTTTGAGGTACGGTGTCAAAAGCTTTCTGGAAATCAAGAAATACGGAATCGATTTGCGAACCTTTGTCGATAGCACCCATCACTTCGTGTGAATAAAGAGAGGCTCTTCCGTAAAATCCGTTGGAAGCACGGCCATATAGCCGGCAGAAAAGAATCTTGATCAAATGAAATACCGCTCAACTTGTGAAGCTAACGCAGTGTGCCACTTTCGCGCGAGAGCTGTGCACAAAATGACAATCGCTCTCCATTAAGCAGCCGCTCAGCCGTGGGCCGCTTTCCTTTCACACCTGCCCCCCCTCCCCCCTCGTACGCAGACCTGGTTCGCAGCGTGGGCTGATTATAGTTCATTGTCCCGTCTACTGGTGGCGGCTCTGTCTAACCGGTACCCGCGCTGCCGACAAACGCGCCGATAGTTGCGACACGGGCCGAACGAGTTTATGAAACGAAGGAGTAATGCAAGACCTTAAAGAAACTCTAATGAAAGCCGCGTCCAGGTTTTTAGACTTCAGCCAACGGAAAAGGAAGAGAAAAAATTAGAAGTAATATCAAATCAAAAAACCTGTTGCGTCTTATATATATGGTGTTACAAAAAGGTACGGCCAAACTTTCAGGAAACATGCCTCACACACAAAGAAAGAAAATATGTTATGTGGACATGTGTCCGGAAACGCTTAATTTCCATGTTAGAGCTCATTTTGTTACTTCTCTTCAAATCACATTAATCATGGAATGGAAACACACAGCAACAGAACGTACCAGCGTGACTTCAAACACTTTGTTACAGGAAATTTTCAAAATGTCCTCCGTTAGCGAGGATACATGCATCCACCCTCCGTCGCATGGAATCCCTGATGCGCTGATGCAGCCCTGGAGAATGGCGTATTGTATCACAGCCGTCCACAATACGAGAACAAAGAGTCTCTACATTTGGTACCGGGGTTGCGTAGACAAGAGCTTTCAAATGCCCCCATAAATGAAAGTCAAGAGGGTTGAGGTCAGGAGAGCGTGGAGGCCATGGAATTGGTCCGCCTCTACCAAACCATCGGTCACCGAATCTGTTGTTGAGAAGCGTACGAACACGTCGACTGAAATGTGCAGGGAGCTCCATCGTGCATGAATCACATGTGGTGTAGTACTTGTAAAGGCACATGTTCTAGCAGCACAGGTAGAGTATGAAATCATGATAACGTGCTCCAGTGAGCGTAGGTGGAAGAAATACTAAAATGAGCTCTAACATGGAAATTAAGCGTTTCCGGACACATGTCCACATAACATATTTTATTTCTTTGTGTGTGAGGAATGTTTCCTGAAAGTTTGGCCGTACCTTTTCGTAACACCATATATATATATATTGGCAATGTAAAAAAATGTGAATTTCTTGTGTCTTGGGTACTAAAATAATATTTGCTCTATGTATTCTAAGTGGTCTATTTCAATAACTATTGCAAAATCACTAAATTTTACTGGCCGTGTAAATGACACGCTTTAAACAGTGGTACTAACAACATGAGCACAGAAACTAGTCTCAATAAAAATTTAGTCCGGCGCTGTCCTTTACCGTCAAATATTTCGTCATTGTTTACTAACTTTGTACCAAGAAATTAAATAAAATATTTGACCATAAATTGTAATCGCTACTTTCATTGTGACAATTATATTAGGGCTAACCTTCAGCCCGTACACCCCCTTACGGTACACAAACACTACACTCGGTCTTTCAGACAGGGGCGCGTTTCTTTCAGTTAATTTCGGCATTTTTACCATCTAATTACCTTAAAATCCATTTAGTGCACCATTCGTTCTCCCCCTCCCCACCATGCTCCCCATACTTTTCTCACACACTTGACATGTAGATTTTTCCCAATTTTACCGACTAGCAGTTGACTATGAAAGGAAGAACACGCCACTTGAGGGTACATGGGGTACTTAGGACCGGGCAAAATGAACACATTCCGCGTATACCTCGGTTAGATTAGATCAGATTAGATTAGCTGGTTCGTTCCATATATCCGTTTTTTACAAGTTGATAACATAATAATACTAATACGTATACATAAACTTTTTACAAGCTGATAATATAATAAAACTAATAGTGTGAATACAGATACATGCATCATTTGGTTCTGTTTAAGAATTCGTCAGTGGAGTAGGAGGAGTTGGCCACTATAAAGTCTTTCAGGCTCCTCTTAAACTGATCTTTATTTGTAGCTAAATTTATTATGGTTGTTGGTAAATTATTAAAATATGTGTTTTTGAGTAATGGACGCCTTTTTAAACTTAAATGATTTTAAGTTCTTGTGTAGATCATTTTTGTTCCTAGTATCATACGTATGAACTGAGCTGTTTGTTGGTAAAATGGATATATTATTTATGACAAATTTCATTAAGGAATAAATATACTGAGAGGCAGTAGTTAATGTACCCAGTTTTTTGAAGAGGCTTCTGCAGGATGTCCGTGAATTTACACCACAAATATACGCATTACACGCTTTTGCACTCTGAAAACCTTTGTTTGACTTGAAGAGTCACCCCAATATATAATCCATATGACATTACGGAATGAAGGTAAACAAAGAATGCAAGCGTTTTTATTTTTATGTCTTCTATGTCTGCTACCACTCGTATTGCAAATACAGATTTGTTAAGTCGTTCCTGCAGTTCTGTGGTGTGCTCCTCCCAACTGAATTTATCATCAAGCTGTAATCCCAGAAATTTTATACTGTCAACCTCTTCTATCTGCTCTTCTTCATACTTTATGCATATGCTGGATGGAAATCTCTTACATGTTCTGAACTGCATGTAGTAAGTCTTTTCAAAATTTAATGTCAATTAGTTAGCTTTAAACCATTTATTAATGTTAACGAAAATATCCCTAACAGACCTTTCCAGAACTAGGCTCTACATGCTATTTATTGCAATACTTGTATCATATGCAAACAAAACGAACTCTGCTTCTGACAGTGTAACTGATGAGAGGTCATTAATGTACACAAGAAAAAGCAATGGCTCTAAGATGGATCCTTGTGGGATACCACATGTAATTTCTTCTCAATCTGATTTTGACTGCTGGGTTAATTCAGTACTCCCTTGCAGTACTGCCTTTGTTTCCTATTAGCAAGGTACGACTTGAACCATTTTGCAGCAATTCCTGTGACACCATAGAATGCTACTTTACTTAAAAGGATGTTATGCTTCACACAATCAAATTCCTTTTATAAATCACAGAAAATACCTGCTGCTTGTATTTATTATCTAACGAATTAAGTATATTTTCACTGTAGGTGTAAATAGCTTTCTCAATATCGTAATCTTTCAGAAATCCAAACTGTGTTCTAGACAATATTTCATTTGAGATTAGGTGGTTGAGAAGTTGCCTGTACATTACCTTACCTAGAATTTTTGAGAATGCCGGTAAAAGTGAAATCAGTCTGTAGTTTGATGGTATCTCTTTATCCCCTTTCGTGAACAGAGGTTTAATATCCGCATATTTTAACCAATCAGGAAATGTTCCAATTAGAATAGACTGGTTACATGAATAACTTAAAATTGTGCTAAGTTCACAAGAGCACACTTTAATTAACTTTGCTGATATTTTATCATAATCACTAGCGTGCTTTGTTATAGTGACTTTATTATGGAAGTTATTTCTTGTGGTGAACTGAGTGACATATTAATATTGTAGGGTGGTCAATTATTTGTTCATTTATTTCCTCTCTTTCTGGTGCCTTCATATGTGCTGTTTGTAGTGGGAGTAATTTGCTAGTCCTTTTTCTTTAATTTATTCTTGCATGTTGTAAGGGTGTGCCTCAGAGTGTATTGTTTGGTGAATCTGCAGTAGTGTCTCGGATGACAATTTTCTCGTCGTTCTTGGGAACTGTATTCGTCAGCTGTTAGGCGCTGACCCTGCCTGCAGAAGGCAGAGCTGGGCTGGCGTTGTCGAGGGAGGCTGGTCGCTGGCGACACGTTTATGGGGGCAGTCTGTGAGACGGGACCTGTCTATCGGTAGGCTCACTGCCTGGGGTGGCCTCACTCTCTGAAAACAGTCGATAATGTATCGATTCCCTTTTAGATAGCGGGCAGTGTGGGTCGCATTCTGCAGGGTTCCTATCATCACAGAGCCCCTTAATGTTCGGGAGGTTATCTTCGAAGTATCCATTAGCCTTCCCTGTCTGCAGAATTACAGCTGGGGCTGACTCGGGCTACGTTTTTTTCAGGGTGATACACTGTCTGGCGTCCTGTGGAATTTCGGCGCGAAATGGAGACTTCTCTTGTCTGGTGTTTTGTGTGCCCTTTCCACTTTGCTCTTTTATCTTTGCTATACGGGCTACGAGTTCGCTAGATAAGACTTTAAATTCCTTTTAAGGCACTTTCATTGTATAGGTAGAGAAAAGTGTTGTTGTAGTTGTAGTCTTCAGTCTGGAGAATTGTTTGATGCAGCTCTCCACCCTACTCCATCCTGAGCAAATCTCTTCATCTCATAACAACGGCAACCAATATGCATATGAATCTGCCTACTGTATTCGTCTCTTGGTCTTCCTCTGCGATTTTCCCTCATACACTTCCCTCCAATGCTAAATTTACGATTCCTTCATATCTAATAATGTGCCCTACCAATCGATCCCTTCTTTGAGTCAAGGTACACCAAAAATTCCTTTTCTCCTCAATTCTATTCAGTACTTCTTCATTAGTTGAGTGATCTACCCACCTAATCTTCAGCATTCTTCTGTAGCACCACATTTAAAAATCATCTATCCTCTTTCTGCCTGAACTATTTATCATCCAAGTTTCAGTCCCATAAAGGCAACAGTCCACACAAATATCTTCAGAAAATACTTCCTTACACTTAAATTAATATTTGATGGTAGCAAATTTCTCTTTTCAAAAACGGTTTTCTCCCCATTCCCATTCTGCATTTTATAGCCTCTGTATTGCGACCGCCATAAATTATTTTACTACCCAAATAACAAAACTCATCTTCTGCCTTTATTGTTTCGTTACCTAACCTATCTCCTTCAGGACTGCCTGTTTATCTAAAACTGCATTCCAATACCTTTGTTTCGCTCTTGTTAACGTTCATCTTATACGCTACTTTCAACACACTGTCCATTCCGTTCAATTGCTCCTCCAGGTCCTTTGCTATCTCTGACAGAATTACAATGTCATCAGCAAAACGCGATGTTTTTATTTCTCCCCTTTGACCTCTAATTCCTTCTCCAAATTTCTTCTTGTTTCCTTCATAGCTTGTTCAATGTACAAATTGGGTAACATTGGAGAAAGGCTACAACCCTCTCTTACTTCCTTTCCAACCACTGTGTCCCTTTCATGCCCTTGTTGTTTGGTTAATTTACATGTTTTAAATAACTTTCGTAACTATAATTTACCCCTGGTGACTTCAAATCTACAAAAGCTACAAGTGTATTTTGCCTTTCCTCGATCTTGCCTCCCGTGTTACTACATTTCTCCTGAATCAAAACCTTCCCTGAGGTCAGCTTGCATCAGCTTTTCCATCTTTCTGTAAATAATTCGTGTTAACATTTTGCAACCATTACTTAATAAACTGATGGTTCTGCGATTTTCACACTTGATTTAACCTGCTTTCTTTGGAATGGGGATTGTTACAGTTTTGTTAAAGTGTGAGGGTACTTCGACTGTCTCATACTTCTTAGTCACCAGGTGAGATAGTTTTCTCATGGCTGGTTCTCCCAGAGACTTCAGTAGCTCTGAGGGAATATCGTCTACTCCAGGGGTCTTGTTTCGACTTAGGTCTTTCAGGGCTCCGTCAAATTCAACCCTATCTCCTATTCGAAGTTCATGTACTTTCTCCTCCCTTCCTACACTATTGTCCCGAAGTTCATTTCCTTTGTAGAACCCTTCTATATACTCTTTCCACCTTTCAGCTTTCCCTGCTTTACTCATCCGAGTTCTTGATATTCATGCTGCTATTTTTCTTGTCTCCAAGTGTCTCTTTTTATTTTCCTGTAGGCCGTATGTATTTTTCCCCTGGTTATACATTTTTCTGTAGGTTTGCATTTGGCTTCTAGCCATTCCTGCTCATCCCTTTTGCACTTCCTGTCCATGTCTTGTTTTAGTCGTCTGTGCCCCATTTTACATGCTTCATTAACTGAATTTTTATATCTTCTTTTTTCGTCAATTAAATTTAGTATTTCTTGCGATATTTAACGATTTTTTGTAGGTCTTGCCTTTGTGCCTATTTGGTTGTCTGCTGCCTTGATTATTTGATGTCTTAAAGTTACCCATTCCTATTCTACTGTTTATTTCCTCCTGTTTTTGCCAACTGTTGTCTAAAGCTCTCTCTGAAATTGTCAAGGATTTCAGGGTCCTTCAATTCATCCAGGTACCACCTGCTTATAATCCTACTTTTCTGCAGTTTCTTCAGTTTGAAGAGAAAATATATGCGTACATATTTCTGGACCTGTATGCGTCGCTTCGTATCGGGTCCAGTGATTTTAATTGATACTTATGAATGGCAACGACTGTTAACGAGCGGCCCGTGTATTGCTCAACTGGCTGCGACCCTCCCAAATTAAATGATCCGCTGACGGCCGAGGCCGCCCCGCAGCCTGAGCCAGTGCGAGCTTCCTCTGTCCTGCCCGAGGAGGAAACCAGACAGTCTGCGAGTCTCTGTGTGAGGACCCAGCCCGGGAACCGAGGCGGCACGGCAGCGAATCCCGACTGGATCACTCACATTTTCATACCGCCTTTCATCTTGCCTTCATTTCTCAGCGATGCGAGGAGTCGCCACGAAAAACAACGTGGTTCAGAATCCCCGTGAAGAGGGGGGGGGGGGGGTTAGGACGTGAAGCGGTTGGACTTGATGCAGGAGAGGCTTGACTGGACATTTTAATTTACACTGTCTATACTTTTAGAAACAAAATTCATAAAACATTTTCAGCATGACCGGGAAGGATTCAGGATTGACACTCATAGCAATGGGAGGTCTGAAACATAACAAAATAATTTTAAATCAGCTTGGAAAATATGATTTCCGTATTTTAAAAAAAAATCCGGCGAACTTATAATTTTTTAAAGATGAAAATAACAGTCTAGTTCGCAAAAGTCGACAGTTTATTACTACAGGTAACCGGTTTCGATGTAAGATTATATCATCTTCAGGCCTCAAGCTGTAGATCTGTAGATGATCAAGCCAAGAGCGTGCGGCGACTGCTCCTGGCTTGAACATCTACAGATCTACAGCTAGAGGCCTGAAGATGATATGATCTTAGATCGAAACCGGTTACCCGTAGTAATAAACTGTCAAATTTTGCGAACTAGACTATTATTTTCACCTTTTAAAAATAATTTTCAATTACAAGTGAAATTTCATAATTTTATCACTTACTATTGGCTGCGTTTGTTGCTATAGGTACACTTTTTTCATAACTAAGAGAGATTTTTCGATGAGTTTTACGCAGCATACAAACCATACTTACAGGTGTATGAAACTCTAGAATTTTCGAAATATATTAAAAACTGTGGTAAAAATAAATTTTGTTAACTATTTTAGTTCTCTCTAAATATAAAATTTAAAAAGTAACATTTCATTCAGTTTTTCATAAATTAACCCTTAAGTGCCCTGGCGGGGTCATATTTGACCCTTAGAGTTTTCATTTTAATATTTATTGTCTATGTGACATGGTAGGGAGTTACCCGTTCATGTTACCTCATTTACCCCCCCCCCCTCCCCCTGCATGCATGGTAAGTGTACGGTTCAAAGCCCAGTGGCCCCTGTGTAGGAGTGTAATCTTCACATTTTGAGTGACACTTATTTCCCAACTCAATCAAAAAGCTGTTCAAATGCTTGTAAATCTATGGGACTCAACAGCTTGGTTATCAGTCCCTAGCTTAAAAAACTACTTAAACTGAGGTAAACTAACCTGAGGACAACACAATCACCCATGTCCGAGCGGGGAATCGAACCTTCGACGGCGGACGGCCGCGCGCACCGCAACACGGCGCTCCAGTGCGCGCGTCTAATCCGCCGCAGCCGAATTCGATCGTGCAAATGTCTTACAGAACGATATAACACGGCTGACAGGTCACAGGGTTTATCGTCTGAAGAAACAGCGAATATTCTAGATAGTGACTGTTCCAATCATAATGATGGTTTGGAAGAAACCGACGATGATAGTGGATCAGAAATATATGGTGCCAATTCTGATTACGATCATTTGCCCCAAGAATTTGGGTCAAAAATGACCCCGTCAGGGTATGAGAGACGTCTGCATTCGCCAGGACAGTTAAGGGTTAAATAAATTGTAGAGTTTCAAATCAAATGTTCAAATGTTTGTTAAGCTTATGGGACTTAACTACGGGGTCATCAGTCCCTAAACTTACAAACTACTTATGAACTACTTACGAACTAGGACGGCACAAATATCCATGCCCGAGGGGGGATTCGAACCCCCGACCGTAGTGGCCGTGCAGACCGTGACTGGAGCGCCTCAGTCACCTCGGCCACCGCGGCCGGCTTCTAGAGTTTCATACACCTGTAAGCATGGTTTGTATGCTGTGTACAACTCATCGAAAAATCTCTCTTACTTATGAAGAAAAGTGTACCTATAGCAAAAACTCAGCCAGTATTAAGTGGAAAAATGATACTTTACACGTAAATAAAAAATATTTTGTTACGGTTTAGAACTCCCACTGCTATGAGTGTGAAACCTGAATCCATCCCGATCATGCTGACAAGGTTTCGTGAACTTATTTGTAAAAGTGTGGATAGTGGAAATCAAAATGTCCTGTAGTGGCTGCCCTGCTTCAAGGCTGTCCGCTTGACCTCGTAACCCCCTTAAACTGTAGGTTTACATTCCGTGATTGGATAACGGTAGTAGATTTACGAAGTTGCCGAAGTGACGTCTACCTGAAAGTGTTGCACCAGATGACTAAGTCACACACACAGCGTGATTCTCTTTGCAGTGTCAATGCAAACGAAAATTTCAAAGCGAGTTACGTTTACAGTATGCAATTAAATCAGCATCACATTTATAGGGGAGAGGCAACTTCGACAAGGTGCGTCTGAAAAGGTTTATGATTGGTCTCAGGAAATATTGGAAACAGCAGTTACAAACAAAATATCTTTACTGGCCTCCAAAGTAATCGGCACTGGCTACAACATACTTTTGACATCAGATGTACAGCTGTTGGAAACTGTCGGCAAACGCTTCTTGTGAAATCGCTCTAAGTAATGGGGTTGGGCGTTGTTGAATTTTCGTAACTGTTGCGTAGACTAAGTCTTTCAGGACTAATTTAAGGAGGGGAAACAGAAAGAAGTCAGCGGCGCCAAATCTGGAATATAAGGAGGGTGTGGAAGCACAGCGGCATTGCGCCTAGTATAGCGGGAAAGTTGAGCACGCGGATCGCAGTGTGCGGAGGGGTAATGTCGTGCAGGAAGTTCCACTGTCCACTTCGGAACAGTTTCGGCCGAATGCGTTGAAGCAACCGTTTCAAAACTCCCTCCGGTTGGCAGTAGGACCCTCGGGAACAAACTCACGCTGGACCAAGCTCCATGTTGCAATGACACGAGTTCTGACACTGACTCTGCTAGCTGGTCGCACGGGTACCACCACTTCACTGCAATGCTTAGCACGATAGGGGGCCCTTGTTGACATGTCCTTCCCAGTTATGCATTCTTCTACATAATTGTGTTCGTCCTCTAGCTTCTCCGGCTTAACCAAACTGTCAACCTCATTTCTTAGCCCCTGTATTCCCATTTGCCTGCTTCACTTATTGCGTTTTTATTACATAGGGAGACATTACCTCCGTAATGAAAAAACATCGACAACGGAAAGATACAGGTGTTCCTTTTTCTCGCGCGCTATTAGGGAATGGAACCGCAAAGAAATATCATAAAACCGGTTCAATGAACCGTCCGTCATGCACTTCATCGTCAATGGCGGAGTATTTATGTGGATGTAGATGTAGACGTATCTCCTGTGTTAAACAGGGATTGCTATTAGACTTTGTCCCTCCTACCTATAAGATTCTCTGCAGCCTTCGCTATCTCTCATACCTATACATTCCTCTTCTATTGCATTACTTTCCCCCATTTCCGTCAAACCTTGCCTAATGATCTCTCCGCAACACCCATCAACTTTTGGTCCCTTCAGCTTATCTAGGTTCCATTGCCTTACTTTTACACCTTTTTGCAGTTTCTTAATCCGCCAGGACTTGCGCGTGAGCATTTTGCTCACAGTAAGTTTAAAAGAATCGTCATGTAACCAATTTTAAATAGTCAAATATGTGTGTTTTCTTATAAACGCAACTAGAAATACTTATTTAAATATATTAAGTACATTACAAAATGTTTTTGACTGTCAGAAAAATGCTATACTCGCGATCGATCGCGTTACTTTTAAAGGCGCGAGTTCTCACTGGTTAAATTTTAATCTACATTTCATAATCAGTATATTTAAGTCTACATCTGTCCCTGTCTTACAGTTTAAAGCCTTGTTTCGAAATCATTGTCTTAACATTATAAAGTCAATTTGGTACTTTCCGGTGTCTCTTGGTCTGTTCCGCTTAAACCAAGTAAATTTGATAATTAAATTCTGCTCCGCGCTAAATTCTACCTGGCGACCTCCTCTTTCAGTCCTTTTCCCCAGTCCATATTCACCTACCATTTGTCCTTCTGTTAGCTTTCCTACTACCCAATTCCAGTCTCTCATCACAATTAACTTCTCCCCTCCCGTAATTGAATAATTTCTTTTACCTTCTCATACATTTCTTCCGTCTTCTAATCATCGGCAGAGCTATTTGGCATATAAACTTGTACTACTGTGATGGGTGCGGCTTCGTGTTTATCTTTGCTACGATAATGCATTCGTTATGCTGTTGATAGTAACTTACCTGCATTCCTATTTACTTATTCATTATTAGACCTACTCCTTCACTTCCGCAAATGATTTTGTATTTATAACCCATATACACCAATAAAATTTGACCTACTATCTCTCTCTCTCTCTCTCTCTCTCTCTTTCCCGTTGTGAAGTATATGGTAAAATACTCTTTCAGAGGCGGCCGCAATGGCCGAGCGGTTTGCAGCGCGCCAGTCACAGTCTGCACGGCCGCTACGGTCGGGGGTTCGAATCTCCGCTCGGGCATGGATGTTCGTGTCGTCTTTAGTATAAGATAGTTCATAAGTAGTTAAGTCCCTTAAGCTTAACAAACATTTGAACATTTTTGAACTTTTTCAGAAATTTTAAAAACCTGATTACTGTTAAAATTACAACTGCTTTTCAATTTATTTCGTGATCAATTTGCATTTTTATACCACGACTTATCAAAATTTCTCAACTGTTCGAAGAATTGCATACAAGTTTAAAATAGTTTTGTCATTAAGAACTGCCATAAGCTACTGTAGGTACATACTCATTCTAGGCAACTGTTACGCTTCCTTTCTTTCTCTGTCTGTCCGTCCAGTTGTCAACTACCCAAAACATAAAAGTAATCTTCTCTATATATAAAAGGAAGTGTCCCGATTGACTGACTGACTGACTGACTCATCATCGCCCAGCCCAAACCACTGAAGATAGAAACTTGAAATTTGTGGAGGGTGTTGATCTTACTCTAAAGGCGTCATTTAAGAAGCGATTTTTCGATATTCCGACCGTAAGGGGGTGAAATAGGGAATGAAACGTTTTTTGAAAATACGTAGCTATTTAGGCAATTTTGATGCTAGAACTACAAAATTTCGGATTTTAATTCAGGGTTCGAATCTAAAAGACACGTGTTTCAGCATTTTTTGAAATTCAACCAATAAGGGGGTAAAAATAGAGGACGCAAAAAATTGATTTTCAAAAATATGTTGCTGTTAACTCAAATTTCAAGCTATAGCTACGAAACTTAGGGTATGGACTCTTGATCAGGATTAAAAAGACACGAGTTTGGTATTTTTGGAAATTTAAAAACTAAGGTGGTAAAAGAGGTGATCAAAAATTCTTTTCGAAAACACTTTGTTGTCAAGACAATTTTGAAGCTATAGCTGCAAAAATCGGTATTTGTATTGTTCGTTATGATTTTAAAAACACGTGTTTCGGTATTTTTGGAAATTCAACCATCAAGGGGGTTAAATTGGAGAGGGGATGTTTTTCGAAAATCTATTGCTATTTAGACAATTTTCAAGTTAAAATTACAAGTTTTCGGATTTGGATTCGGGGTTCGAATTTAAAACATACGTGTTTCGGTATTTTTGGAAATTAGACTAATAAGGGGGTGAAATAAGGAATGCAAAAATTGATTTTCAAAAATATGGTGCTGTAAACTCAAATTTCAAGCTATAACTACGAAACTTAAGAAATGGATTCTTCATCAGAATTAAAAAGATACAACTTGTGCAGACCAACCAGCCTACGCATGCGAAGCAGAGGGGTTCAGCTAGTATACTTATAATTTTACGGCTCCGTAGTACAGTGGTAGAGTGCTAGACTACTAATCCGAAGGATGCGGGTTCGATCCCCGCCAGGTCCTCGGATTTGCTGATGTGAAAAATACCGAGTAGCACCGTGGTTCGGAACCCACGTTAAACTGTAGGTCCCCCTATAACTGTCTGGGTAAGTCAGTTTCAGTGTACAGAAAAAATGTCAACTTGCAGTCTATTTTCAACCCAATCTGTTGCTCAATTAATTTCTGCCATATTTTGTGGAAATACGTCTTCACATTAGACGTAAATCGTAATATCTTATTAATTATGTGGGTCGCCCAGCCATTGTCCAGTAACCATACCTAGATATTTTACGCAGTCTGCGACCACATTTAGAGCCATTGTAAACAGTTATAACGAAATAGAACATCCTTTCTTACTTTTTTCACTTTTGAACGGTGATCTATGCTTAATGTAGCAGTATTCACGTACAATACATAAACTACAGACTATCGGTGTATGTTGAATCAATATCCTGTGTCACCAACGTTGAGACTGTAAATTCACGTTATAGTCGTTCAACGATTCTGAAACAACTTAAAAATTAATTATATATAGCCTAAGATAATAGGCCGCGCGAGATGGCCGAGTGCTCTAAGGCGTCATGCTACGGACTGGACGGTCGTTCCCTGCGGAGGTTTGAGTCCACCCTCGGACGCGTGACTGTGTGTTGTCCTTTTGTAAGGCTAGGGACAGGTGACCATAGCAGTTTGGTCCAATACGTTAGCAAACATTCAACTTTTTATTTATTTATTTTATGTATGGTATTTGTTCTTGAGCATGCAGGAGGAAGTAGTAGGAAGGAGACGCTACAACCACAGGGATAATTTTTTTTATTTTCTTTATTTTTTATACTTATCTGAGCAATATGGTCTCTTAGGTTTACAACCAATTGAACATTTGAAGCTTGGCTGATCAGTCTAATTGATTGTCGCTCAGCGTGTAATAAAATTGAGCCAAGTGGTCAACATAGAACAAAACTATCCAATAGCCACATAAAACCAACCTACCAAAAAATATTCAAGGCGACAGCTGGCCCGAACCTGGAAATACGGTTCGAATTTCGGTGCAGCACAAATTTTCATCTCCACCAATTGAATTTATTACAGTACTCCGTTACAGTCGAGATGTTTAAATTTTCGAATTCCTTTATTATTTACCCTATATCCCCTTCTCTAAACGATCGATTTTCTCTCTGGTTCCATTACAGTTTTGATTCGTTCTGTCGGTGATTTTCGGGGGAGTCTTGTACGTAAGAGGTGTGTAGTACAGATAATGGGGACAGAGGTTCTCTACATCTGTTCTCTGTCTGGTCCTGTATCCCGATTGTACAGTTAGCAGTTGGTGACTTCGGCTCTAGCTTAAAAACTTTTATCGGTGTAACAGCTTTGATACCTTCTATCCCGTGACAGTCCATTAGGATAAAATACGCACGTTCTTGTTGAGGGAACTTCTGCACAGAGACGACGTACCGCTGAGAGGTCTTCCATGTTCCAGAGATAGTGTGAGAAGGACACGGCCGCTCAGCAAACGCCCGTAACGCGCGAAACCCTGTGCCAGGCTTGACAAAGGCCTCTTGCGGAGAACGTGCTGCCTTGAATACTGCCGCTCCTATGAGACTCACCAAACGGGCAGCTGTCAGCTATGTAAAAACACAGCGGCAAAGGAAAACATGATGTTCAGATGCAAGATGCCGCTTTACCAGTGAATTAACTCTGGCAGCAACGACCCAGGGCCTAGGTACATATTTAATCACTGACACTGAACTTTGCTACGCAATTTCAAAAGTTTTTACACTCCGGAGCATTAAAATTGCTACACCACGAAGATGACGTGCGAAATTTAACCGACAGGAAGAAGATGCTGTGATATGCTAATGATTAGCATTTCAGAGAATTCACACACTGGTGGTGACACCTACAACGTGCTGACATTAGGAAAGTTTCCAACTGATTTCTCATACACAAACAGCAGATGACCGGCGTTGTCTGGTGGAACGTTGTTATAATGCCTCGTGTAAGGAGGAGAAATGCCTACCATCACGTTTCCGACTTTGCGTTTGTCGCAATCCAGTGACAGCAGAATATGGAATCAGTGGGTTCACGAGGGCAATAAGGAACGTCGTGCTGGATCTCAACGGCCTCGTTTCACTAGCAGTCGAGATGACAGGAATCTTATCCGCATGGCTGTAACGGACCGTTCAGCCACGTCTCGAACCCTGAGTCAACAGATGGGGACGTTTGCAAGACAACAACCATCTGCACGAACAGTTCGACGACGTATGCAGCAGCATAGACTATCATCAGCTCGGAGATCATGGCTGCAGTTACTCTTGACGCTGCATCACAGACAGGAGCGCCTCCGATGGTCTACGCAACGACGAACCTGGGTGCACGAATGGCAAAACGTTATTTTTTCGGATGAATCCATGTTCTGTTCACAGCATCATGATGGTCACATCCGTGTTTGCCGACATCGCAGTGAACGCACATTGGAAACGTGTATTCGTCATCGCCATACTGGCGTATCACCCTGCATGATGGTATGGGGTGCCATTGGTTACACGTCTCGGTCACCTCTTGTTCGCATCGACGGCACTCTGAACAGAGGCCGTTACATTTCAGAAGTGTTACGACCCGTGGCTCTACTCTTCATTCGATCCCTGCGAATCCCTATATTTCAGCAGGATAATGCATGACCGCATGTTGCAGGTCCTGCACGGGTCTTTCTGGATACGGAAAATGTTCGACTGCTGCCCTGGCCAGAACATTCTCCAGATCTCTCACCAATTGAAAACGTCTGGTCAATGGTGGCCGAGCAACTGGCTCGTCACAATACGCCAGTCACTACTCATGATGAACTGTGGTATCGTGTTGAAGCTACATGGGCATCTGTACCTGTACATGCCATCCAACCTCTGTTTGACTCAATGCCCAAGCGTATCAAGGCTATTCTTACGGCCAGAGGTGGCTGTTCTGGGTACTGCTTTATCAGGATCTATTCACCCAAAATGCGTGAAAATGTAATCACGTGTCAGTTCTAGTATATTTGTCCAATGAAGACCCGTTTACCATCTGCATTTCTTCTTGGTGTAGCAATTTTAATGGCCAGTAGTGTAGATCATGGAAGGTGCCGAAACGATTGTATAATGATATTTTTAGCGATCTCGACGGTTTTATTCATATTGACGATAGAATATAGGAAATTCATATGGGAAATTCGCTTAGTTTTTAAAAATAAAAGACTGAACACCGAGCGAGGTGGTGCAGAGATGTGATCACTGGACTCGTATTTGGGAGGACATCGGTTCAAACCCGCCTTCCGCCTTCCGTGGTTTTCCTAAATCACTCAAGGCTAATGTTGAGATGCTTATTTTCAAAGGGTGCGGCTGCTTTTCCTTTCCCATCCTAAACAGAAACTATGCGACGCTGTGCTCCAAGACCACATTTAAAGGATATACATTCCGAGCATTGCGAGAAAACTAATTAGAGCAGCTGTTGCAACATCAAGGAAGCTCTTGCAGAGTAGCGTACGCTTCTTGCCCGAAGCTGTTCATATTTATGAACAAAAGAATACAAATTTCATAAAACAAGTCCTTTGTCAATAAAATTCTTCGGCTTTTCTGACCGCATTGTCAGTATATATAAAATTCCGACGTTTCGGCCGCTGTTGTAAGTGGCCTTTGTCACTTGATAGATGTACGCGACTTGTAACAGTGGCCGAAAAGTCGGAATATTATATATACTGACAATGCGGTCAGAAACCCCGCAGAATTTTATTGACAGTGACAACGACCGCGGAAGACTTCGTTTACAAGTCCTTCTTTCAATTGACGAATTATACGTATTATTATTATAAATAAAAAAGTTAATGAACAGCGTACGCCGAGGAACTGGATGCAGAAATAAAAAATACATGCCCAAGCCCAGAGAATGACCAAATCTTCGGTGAGATCTTTCGAAAGATTTCGGGGAGACTACAACGAGGCCGAAAAGAGATTTTACCTCAGGCCTCTGACTAACCAAACAACACGCACAGAAGTACAAAACGCTTTACGTACGGGACCATTTCAATGAAGAAGTAGCCAAATGTGGAGAAACATAAGTGGAAATGTTTAGATAAACCCTGGAAGGAATGGATATGATCCACAGATGAAAAGTGGCTTAGAAATTAGTCAAAAACAGTCAAACAACGCCCTACAGCAATACGCAACCAGATTGGCCACCAACTCTTACTAAATGGAAAACTCAACTACAAATGTCATTAAAAATTAGAATAATTCAGAGCCAAGCATGAAGCATGTTCCAAACGTTAATTACTCTGAAAGAACGTAAACATGGACTGGACTGAATGAAAAATAGGAAAGCAGCAGGAGCTGATTGTGTATGGAACTTGTCCAACAGCTCGGCGCTAATGCCAAACAATTATTTAATCACTGTAAATGTAAGTTCAGAAATATGTGGAGGAAATCAAAGACAGTAATGTTACCTAAACCCGGGACGCTCCCCATGAAGCCCAAGGTTTTCTCGTGAGTACGTGCGTCGAGCACGGGGCCCCGAGCTAATGCAGTCTTTCTCCAAAATAAATAAATAAATAAATAAATAAAAATAAAAATAAAATGTTCAAATGTTTGTACAGCTTATGGGAGTTAACTACGGGGTCATCAGTCCCTAAACTTACAAACTACTTATGAACTACTTACGAACTAGGACGGCACAAATATCCATGCCCGAGGGGGGATTCGAACCCCCGACCGTAGTGGCCGTGCAGACCGTAACTGAAGCGCCTCAGTCCCCTCGGCCACCGCGGCCGGCAGTCTTTCTCCCGTCTTTCCTCCGTGGACTGCATTTCCTGTCCCTTCCCCTCTTTTCTCTATTTTCAATCCTTCCACTCTTCACCAAGGGGACTGATGACCTTGGCAGTGTGATCCCCCCTGTCCTCAACAAAGCAACCATCCATCCAAGACTCGGGACAGACGCAGTTCAGCTGAAGAACTACCGCTCAACAGCACTTCAGTGGCATCTGTAGTAATAGTATAGATAAATCATCTGTCTCTCCATCATCAGATACAGACTGACATTATAGTGCATGTGTTTTATACACAAACAATAGTAACTTTTAAATCGCCTGTTTTGACTGATGATGATTCACCATATGCTTTTAAATGATCTGATGATGGCCCGAAAGGGTGAAACTCGTCGAAAATAAGAAAAAGCATTTTTGCAACCCTGACTGCATTCTTCTAACGGTTTCCTACTCCTTCCCTCTTCCCTCCTCTCTCCTTCTCTTTATTTTCGCTTTGCAGCTACTGAAGAAATAAAAATGCATTTTGGTTTTTCTGCTAAAGGCAGCAAATGACTACAAAGTAAACGAAATAAGTATGCCAAGAAACAACGTTATTTGCAGACTTCTTCACTAAGGTGTTTTGAATTGCACTGCTGACAATATCATCTACTTCAAAATTGTGGCGCTGTAGCTGTTTGTCAAGGCAAACAGATCAATTAAACTTCAATGTCCCTAGAACGCGATTTCACGAAATGTTATTCTCGAGTGTGATTTCCATCACAGCACCCAAATGGCGAACAGTGCAGAAGTTGATAACATTCCAGTTTTCGATGTTCACGTGTTATGATGATGATGGTGGTGATGATGATGACAGAAGCAGATTTTAATGCGTGATACGTGAGTTATACCAGGGATATACATATCAGAACATTTAGTGTTTGTCCTTTTCCCACTCTTAAATGCTCCTCGGTTGCACAGTGGTAGAGTGCCAGACTACAAATCCAAAGGTCGTGGGTTCGATCCCCGCCAGGTCCTGAGATTTTTATCTGTCACTTTCCACTTCTTTCACCTCTGGCAGTATTGCTCATGTGAAAAATACCGAGTAGCACCGTGGTTCGGAACCCCCGTTAAACTGTAGGTCCCCCTATAACTGGCTGGGTCAGTCAGTTCGAAGGTCGGAGGAAGGCAACGGCATACCACCTCCAAACAGGACCATGCCTAGTAAAGCACTGTGGTGTTCAAACCAATCTTCGGATTGTTGACTGCTTTACCTTTTAAATGCTAATTACAAACACGATTTTTATATTACGTACATCTGTGTCAAAATACCTTACGAGGGCTTCTTGTATGATTAATATTACAAATCCGCATTTCCATTTTCGTATTCACGTATTAATATTATAATAACTAACGTTAGCAAAAAAATCATGACACACGCGTAACAATAACTTACCATTAGAGCCTGTTGAGGAGATGGCAACTTCTATAATTTCTATTCATGGCAAATCATCCAAATTTTGTAGCATGTTTTCTTAAGATGACTCTCTGGGAATCGTGTGTTTCCAATATCGTTATCCGTTACAGAGATCTGAAGATCCAAAGTTACTACACTTATTGACGTAAAGTACACACGTGTATAATATTCTTAGCCGAGATGGTGCTTAAATGGAAGATTGAGATAGCCTCGTCGTGGTACACCCTGGGTAAAGCTAAATGGAATACACGGAAGCTCATGATTGAACTGCTCAATGGCTATAAATCCGAACGTAAAACAGCTCCCTATTAGCATGTTCAAAATGTTCAAATGTTTGTATAGCTTACGGGACTTATCTACGGGGTCATCAGTCCCTAAACTTACAAACTACTTATGAACTATCTAATCCTAAGGGCGGCACAAATATCCATGCCCGAGGGGGGATTCGAACCCCCGACGAGGCCGTGCAGACCGTGACTGGAGCGCCTCAGTCTCCTCGGCCAACGCGGCCGACTGGAACGAACATGTAAAGACAATTGTGAGTAAGACGGGCAGCCGACTTCGGTTTACTGGGAGAATTTTGGGAAGATGTACTTCACCTGTAAAGGAGACCGCGTATAAAACGCTTGTACGACCACGTCTTGAGTAGTGCTCAAGTGTTTGGGACCCGCAGCAGATCAGTTTAAAGGAAGACATAGAGGCAGTTCAGAGGCGAGCAGCTAGGTTTGTTACTGGTAGGTTCGACTAGTGCGCGAGTGTCACGGAAATGCTCCGGCAACTCAATTGGGGATTTCTGGTGGAAAGACGACGTTCTTTCCGTGGATTTCTGTGGAGTAAATTTAGAGGGCCGGAATTTGAAACTGAGTGTAGTTCGATCTTGCTGCCGCCTACTTTCATTTCGCATAAAGATCAGAAAGACAAGATAAGAGGCATATAGGCATTCTTGTTTTCCTCGTTCAATTTGGGAGTGGAATAGGAAAGGAAATGCCTAGTAGTGGTACAGTGTACCCTCCGCCACGCACCTTACGGTGAATTGCGGAGTATGTATGTAGATGTAGATGTAAAACGACGGGAGAGAAGTACCATTAATGCCCCAGTTGGTGTAATGTTGGATGAAGGGGAAACAAATATAATTGTAGATATAGATTTGGTTGCTGGAGGTTGTTATCTTTTGCCAGTTATAACGCGGCCGTCCCACGGGTCTGTAGATGTGTTTGTGCAGGCAGCGGTCTTGTGCAACACGGCGCTCCCAGCGGCACCTGCCACCGCATCCGGCGACGCTCGGCTGCCGTGGTCTGGTCTGGTCTGGTGTGGTCTGACGCAACGCCTCGCATCTGCCTGTCTGTCTGTCTCCTTTGTGAACCATAACAGGGCTTTACGAGTCGTCCCGCACATGTTACACACGCAGTGGACTCGCAGCCACATGCTACTGTTTGTCGGAATTGCAACACCGGAATAGTGCCGCGATAACGACATAGAAACATGGTTGACGACTGAATGATCGGGACTCTTCAGAGCGTGGCTGTGTGGGGAGCTACCGTGTCAGGATGTGAAAAAATGATAGTAGGGTCTCTGGACCTTGTGTTATCTTTGTACCAAGTTCTTAGTGTGTGTGAGAGATAAATAAACACTCTGTTGTAAGTATAGAAATCTCAAATGATATCACTTTCCTGGATTACGACACCAAGTTGTGGTTTACCTTGGGGAAAGTGGTAACAGGGAGTCTTCTATACCTATACGACATGTGTATTTTCCTCTCTATCACACACACACACACACACGCACACGCACACGCACACACTAAGAACACAAAGATGTAACAAGATCCAGAGAAATTATTATCAGTCCTTCAGATCAAGAAGGCTTCCTCTGACATGCAGTTGAAGGCACAAGACTCCTTCTTTACTTTTGCCCAGTTACCAAAAGCAACTATGTGGTCAGACTCCACAATTTCCTTGGATTTGATATGCAGTAATCCCAGAGCAAAACGTTTGTATTTTACCTGACCCATACAGTCGATCCATCATCCCAGCCATGAATATCCATCAGATGTACTCTCCCGAGGAATGTCTGCAATAGACTTACGCTCATTGAAACTGTGGTGGCATGGTTCCTGTTAAATAACCAAACCTCCTGCAGCCTGACCACAGAAGATGATATCGTGCTCTTCATTGCCAGTCGAAATGTATGTCGGCAAGTGTCCACTATCACCAGCGATGATAGTGCCTTCCAATTCACTCAATACTGCTCATACTGGAAGATAATATATGTCATTGGTTGGGTACTGCTGTTTATAACAAACACAAAAAGCTGCAGTGAACACCCAACCTCTTAGAGAGGGTGAGGACGAACCCTTCGCCAGATTTAGTCTATCGCATTTCCTGTTTGGAGAATGGTTGACCACACTCGCGATCGACCAGGAATCCAGGCTCACAAACGACTTGCGAGCGGTCGCCACAGAAAGACGGATTTTGGAAACGATGGCAGAGCAACTGCGTGATGACACTTCGGAGCATTCAATAACTGCGACACAAGAAGACTTCTACCACTCCAAGAGCAGGAGACGTGGCCCTACTCCAGGAAGACAGCCGAACACGTCAATGTGGTGTGCGGATTGAAGAGCTTTTGAAAGAACTAGATGGAAGAGTCTGGACTGCAGTTTTACGCGCACCAGCGGCCAGCCACCTTAATCGTCCCATTAAATTGATTATCCATTGAAACTAATCGGTGGTTGGGGGAGGACGTGAAGTACACTGGTTCAAAAATGTTCAAATGTTCGTACAGCTTATGGGACTTAACTACGGGGTCATCAGTCCCTAAACTTACAAATTACTTATGAACTAGCTAACACTAAGGACGGCACAAATATCCATGCCCGAGGGGGATTCGAACCCCTGACCGTAGTGGCCGTGCAGACCGTGACTGGCGCGCCTCAGTCCCCTCGGCCACCGCGTCCGGCAAGTACACTGGTCAAAACAATTAGGCGGTCAGTTGAGATATTTAGGTCCTGAAGTATTGTCATTGGCAGAATGAACTAAAATGGTTCGACGTCTTTCTGTCGGTTCTACGTACTGGAGACAACAACATTACGGCAACCGAGATAGTGGTAATAACAGTCGATGCTGAAGGGGATGGTGTTGATTTTACTGAACCAAATCAGTTATACAAGCAGTTGGGTTCAGGAGATAGTGTAGTGAACAACCACTCAGCGCAAGAACAAAGTGACTTACCCGTAGCTACGGCATGGAAAGCCATAGGAAGGTTGGAGGGGGGACCGAAACGGGAAGGTAGCTGCAGATTTTGGAGTTCCCGAAGTGAAATTTCCAGGAGCTGGACGCGATTTCAGACAACAAGAACCGTTAAATGAATGGAAGGCCAAGATCGTCCACTGATAAATCAGCAAGAGATGATCGTTATCTCCGGGTATCAGCCCTTCGAGACAGCAGGCTGAATGCAACTCAGCTACACGCACCCTCCAGGCAGCAACAGGACGCGCAATATCAACACAAACACTCAGAAATCTCCTTCGGAAATGTGGTCTCTACGCACGGAGGCCTAGAGTGGGTGATCCATTAAAAACGCAAACAACACCGTTTAGCCCACAGAAACAGAGCGGGGGAACGTCAGGAAAAAAAGTTCCTTCTGGTGGACGATACAACATGTTTGAAGCTGTGGGAATGAAACGAATGGAGTGGCCAGCTTGTTCAACGGACTAGCAATGCCGATGGAAAGGAGATTGATGAAAATGTATGACGAAATAAAAGAAGCTATTTAGACTGTTAACGGAGAGAAAACTTTTGATAGGGGACTGGGACTCAGTAGTAAGAGAGGCAAGAGAAGGGAAAAATAGTAGGTGAAAAGGAATGAATGAGGAGATCGCCTGGTGAAATTTTGCACATAGCACAATTTAATCATCACAAATATTTCGTTTAAGACTCATGAAAGGAGGTTGTATACGTGTAAGTGAACAGGACAGCCTCGCGCGGGTGGACGCGTGATCTGGGGCGTCATGTTACGGATTGCGCGGTTGTCCCGCCGGAGGTTCGATTCCTTCCTCTGGCGTCGGTGTGTGTTGTCCTCAACATAAGTCAGCTGTAGTTTCAAGTAGTCTGTAGGGACCGATAATCCTGACGATTTGGTCCATTAGTTACACGAACTTTGAACCGGTTTGGAACCAGGAGATACCGGAAGATTTTTTAATGGTAAGACATAGATCTCGAAACTAGGTTTCAAGTTGTAAGACATGTTGAAGGGCAGTTATATAATCTGTCCATAACTTATTGGTTAAGAACTGCAGATTAAAACTTAGGAAACTGCAAAACGTTGCTTGGTACGACACATTCTGACACATCATGGAATCGTCAATTTAGCATTGAAGAAAAGTGAGTGGGTAAAAATCGCAGCCGCAGTGGAGTGGCCGAGCGCTCCAAGCTACGGAGCACGCGGTTGCTCACCGTCGGAGGTTCGAGCCCTCCCTCGGGCATGTGTGTGTGTGTGTGTGTGTGTGTGTGTGTGTGTGTGTGTTGTCCTTAGTGTAAGTAAGTAGTTTGTAAGTCTAGAAACTAATGACCATAGCAGTTTGGTCCAATAGGTTTACAACGATTTGACCATAAAAATCGCAGATGGAGACCGAGAGACGAACACAGTAACCAAGTTCAAAAGGATGTAGGCTTGCACAGGATAGGGTAGCGTGGACAACTGTACCAAACCAGTCTTTGGACTGAAGACGACAACAAAAAATGTATTCTAAACATTGTTCTACTTTGGTATCACCTGATTTGAAGAAAGAAAAAAAATTTAAAATTTGCGTTTGTTACTTTAATTTTAGACACCATTGCACTACAGTACTTGCTACTGCTCTTAGCTGTTATTCCTTTTCTTCAGGACAATATTATTCGTTGCTCGCGCCCGCTATATTGGAAGACAGGCTGCTTTGTCATAATGAACCAGTGTTGTTACCAGAACGAGTGGTACTCAAGATACGAGGGCGAGTTGGAAAATAAGTTTCCCTTGTCGACAGAGTTGTGTATGAAAGGAAAAACAATAGAAAGATACTTTAAAGATAACACGTATCTTTATTTATTCTATTTTTTACATGATTTCCAAGTACATTGAAAAGTTTGTCACACAGCTTAATAAGCTTCAAAAAGCCTTTCAGGAAAAAATCACGGCGTTTGCATACGGAAGAAGCGTTGAACGGCTATGGAGTGGAAATATCCGACATAACCTGTCCGTAAGAAGTTCAAAAGCAGGTCTGCAGGTAAAGTGCTACTCACTGTTTTTTGGGACGTCGAAGGAGTTTAGTTGCTGGGCTTTTTGGAGGATGAAACCACCAACACTCCACGGTACTGTGTCATTCTACCGAAACTGAAAGAGGTGATTCGGAAAAAGCGGTCTGGCCTTCTCAGATCTGGCGTTCTGCTGTTGGATGACAATGAGAGACCCCTATCGGCGACGGCAACGCAAAACCACACTGCAACTCTTGGTTGGGAGCGCCTACAGCATCCGCCATAGGTCCTGATCCCGCACTAAGTGACTTCCGTCTGCTTCCAGCTTTGAAGAAGACTCTCGGCGGAAGGCGCTTTCGAAGCAATGCTGATGTCAAACAAACCGTTCGACGCTTTTCCGTATGTAACGCCCTGATTTTTACCTGGAAGGCTTTTTGAAGCTTATAAAGCGGTATGACAAATGTCTCAATGTAATTGAAAGTTATGTAGCAGAATAAAGATATGATTATTCTTTAATGTCTCATTCTACTTTTTTTCTTTCATACGCAAATCTGAGCACAGTCGACAGGGCAAACTTATTTTCCAACTCCCCCCCCCCGTAGAGTGCAAAGCCAAGAAAACTGTAGTAACAGCAGTATACTAGGCTTCAGGATACAACTATGGTTGCTCACTGATGGTACAGAAAATGAAGTGCCACTGATGACGACATAGAATTGCCAAAACCTGTTCGGGTAAGAGCAAGAAGGAGATCTGCGTCCTTCCAACAACAGATGTCAAAAGTGGGCTTTAGAAAAGAAGACAAATTAGATGATGAAGATTTGTTTAAATGATCAAGCAGTGGTAAGGCCAAGCAAGCGTTGAACCGCTGGGTGACGTGGGCGTTCCCTGGCCGGAATTGAGGCCTCTCCTAGTGGAGCGGGTCAACGAGCGGTTGACGTGCTGACTGCTGACTGCGCGGTTCAGAGGGGACCGGGCTGGGCGCCGCCAATTCCTGCGGTGGAGGCGCCGCTGTCTACCAGAAACTCGTGCTACGTGGCCACGGCTGTTAAATTTAGGTACAACATCCGTGTTTTCTTAAAGGTATTCAATTGTGGATTCCACCGCTGATTAAACTGATCGAAGGCTTTCTGTGTATGCGAGCAACTCAAGTTGGGTTAGGATGATCGACGATTTCAGAATTTGTGTTGGTTCATACGGAGGCCAAACTGACGAAGATACTTCATTAAAATTGATGAGTATGGTAAGAGGGCTCACGACATCGTCGTCTTTTCCACTTCATTGAACAGATCTGGTGTTTGTTCTCTCGAACAAATGTTCAAATGTTTGTAAATCTATCGGACCAAACTGCGTGGTCATCAGTCCGTAGCTTAGAAACTACTTAAACTGAGGTAAACTAACCTAAGGACAACACACACACCCACGCCCCAGGGAGGACTCGAACCTCCACGGCTATCAACCGCGCGCTCCGCAGCAAGACGCTTTAGATCGCTCGGCTACTCCACCACGGCATCTCTCGGAGATATCCGAAAACAGACACTTTATATTTTTAAAGCCAAGACGGCCATGGATCCTTCCTTCAGTGGAGATGCACACTACGTCCGAATTTATAAATCAGCGAAATAACGGCAGATAAAGGGCAGCCAATAATGTATAGATACTGTCAGAATTTTGTCTGAGGGAGGACGTGCAGGGTAGACCGCGCGGCCATTACGTAAGTGGCAACTCGATTGGTTAGCGAACAGGACCCGTTTCTGACTCCTGGCTGGACACAATTTTCAACTTTTCCCATTGATTTATTTCAATGCCCACTGACAGCTGGCGTCGTAAATTATTTCTTCACGTGAAACAATCGTGGATCCTCAGTAACAGTAGTCTGGCACAATTAAAATCTCTGGTGCGCCTCGGTTTCACAGTGGTAAAGTGCCAAACTACAAATCCAAAGGCCGCGGGTTCGATTCCCGCCAGGTCCTAGGATTTTTAACTGTCACTTTCCACTTCTTTCACCTCTGCTCATGTGAAAAATACCGAGCAGCACCGTGGTTTGGAACCCACGTTAAACTGTAGGTCCCTCCTATAACTGGCTGGGTAAGTCAGTTCGAATGTCGGAGTAAGGTAACGGCATACCACCTCCAAACAGGACCATGTCTAGTAAAGCACTTCGGATTATTGACTGCTTTACCTTTTTTACCTGTTTCAGATGAAACCACTGTTAAATAAAAGATAATAGAGCTACATTTATAATACACCATGTAACCAAATACACTGTGTGATCAAAAGTATCCGAACTGCTGGCTGAAAATGACTTAAAAGATCTTTTGCGCCCTCCATTTGTAATGTTGGAATTCAGTGTGGTGTTGGCCCAGCCTTATCCTTGATGACAGCTTCCACTCTCGCAGGCATACTTTCAGTCAGGAGCTGGAAGGTTTCTTGGGGGATGGCAGCCCATTCTTCTCGGAGTGCTGCACTGAGGAGGGGTATCGATGTGGGTCAGTGAGGCCTGGCGCGAAATCGGCGTTCCGAAACATCCCAAAGCTGCTCTGTAGGATTCAAGATTCTGTGCAGCCCGCTGCAGGCTGGGCATTATGAACAGGTGCTCCATCGTCTTGAAAGATGCAGTCGGCATACCCGAATTGCTCTTCAACAAAGGGAAGCAAAGAAGATGCTTAAAACATCAATGTAGGCCTGTGCTGTGATAGTGCCTCACAAATCAACAACGGGTACAAGCCCGCACCAATGGAATACACAACCACACCCTAATACTACCACCTCCGAATGTTACTGTTAGCACCACAAACGATGCCAGATGGCGTTCACCGGGCATTCGCCATACCCACAGCCTGCCCGCGGATCGCCACATTGAGTACCGTGATTCGTCACTCCACACAACGTTTTTCCACTGTTCAAACATACTACGTTTATGCTCCTTGCACCAAGCAAGGCCTCGTTTGCCACTGACCAGCGTGACGCACGGTTTATGGCCAGCAGCTCGGCCATGAAATCCATTTTTTCTCACCTCCCTCATAACTGTCATAGTACTTGGAGTGGATCCTGATGCACTTTGTAGTTCCTGTCTTTTACTTCGTACGACCGTCTTCAACTGTCGGCGGTCTTCGTCAGTCAACAGATGAGGACCGCCCATACGCTTTCGTTCTGTACGTCCCTTCACGTTTCAACTTCACTATAAAATCAGGGATGTTTAGTAGTGTGGAAGTCTCGCGTACAGACTTCTAACACAAGTGACACTCAATCACATGAACACGTTAGAAGTCCGTGAGTTCCTCGGTGTGCCCATAATGACAAATGAGGTCGCTGCTATGGAGTACCTGGCATCATTTGGTAGCACAATGCACCAAATATGAAAAACCTATGTTTTTCGGGTTGTCCGGAAACTTTTGATCACGTAGTGTATTTATAATACAATCACTGCTTTTCACAACTCTTGATTCTATGTATTATATCAATTTGGTTACATGTAATTTTGTATGTGTTGCCTCAACTATTTAGTGGAATGCCCTGTAATACACGCTGTAAATAATTTTACTCCTAAAATTCGATGTTTAAATTAATCTCACCGAATAAGCAAAGACTAGTTTTACCATACCCTCACATTTGCATAGCGTCTACAACCTATCTCACCACATCCTTCCAGAAAAAATATTTGTGTTTATTATGTGTAGCTGGGCCATGCTTATAGTGAGGATTACCTTAAATTTTAGCATTGTGTTTTGTGAAGTTCTAATCAGCAATGTTAACAGCAGTTATACACTGAGTTCGAAAACTTTTAATTTTTAAAATAGATAAAAGGAATACAGGATGGTTTCGTCACAGAGAAGGACACAATACGTAAGTTTTGTCCACACTTCGTGTGTATTTAACTTTAAAAACCTTTTATAAATGTGATGATATTAACGAAAATAAACCTCAACAAATAATAAAAAAAATATTTTTCGTCTATCCTAGGGCTGTGAAATTATAACAAATATAAAACGAGGTTCCAGCTAGAAAGCATGTCAATTATCTAAAGATGGATTTGTAAGAAAATCCGAAAGTGGTCATGGTTTAAATAGAGAAACATTTGTATACCATACTTGTGGCTAGTAACTGTTTGTAATTTTAAACATAAAAAAAATGTTCAAACGTTTGTAGAGCTTATGGGACTGAACTACGGGGTCATCAGTCCCTAAACTTACAAACTACGTATGAACTAGCTAATACAAGGACGGCAGAAATATCCACGGCCGAGGCGGGATTCGACCCCCCCGACCGTAGTGGCCGTGTACACCGTGATTGGCGCGCGTCGGCTATAAAAATAAAATGAGAACATTTATTGCAATATTTTTATTAAACGGTAATGTTGAAGTACAGATGCGTAATATATACTAGAAAACAAGATATTCCCACAAAAATCTTGGGGTTGGAGCTCTTTACCGATATAGATTCAAATTCATTACACTTGTGTGAGAACCACAGTACAAATAAGTTATTTGGTAGGCTCAACACACAATTCTAGGAAGATAAACGCTATGAAGAAAATAATAGTTGCAAAATATAGAATGATAATAGTGTAGTCACAATAGCTTCCAACTCCACACTGCATACAGTAACACTACTTCCCCAAAGTGAGAAGAGAAGCATATCTACATCTATATCTTCATGGGATACTCTGCAAACGTGCCTAGCAGAGGATTCATCGACCCTACTTTTATACTATTCAACTCCCATTCCATTCTCGAATAGCGCGCGGGAAGAAAGAACACCTGAATCTCTCCGTTCGAGCTCTGATTTCTCGTATTTTATTCTGATGATCATTTCTACCTATATAAGCTACATAAAACTCGAATGGTTCAGTTTTACAAAATAAACATGTGTGAAGTTCATTGGGCTGTTTAAAACATAAGCCTTTATAAGGAGGGGAAAAAGTGGTACTTCGGTTGGATGGATCATTGCATTGATGGATCATTGCATTGATGGAGTTGAACAAACGCATGGTAATGACGTAGGGTTGAAGGTGCCTCATTCATATTGTTTCTCTACCGTTCAATTCTCTAACAGCCCGCGGGAAAAAGGAGACTTCTAAATCTTTCTGTTTACGATCTGATTTCTCTCATTATTGTCACAATGTCTCCTTATGCAGATGGGTGGTAACAAAATGTATTCGCATGAGGTGGGGAAAGGTGGCGAAAGAAATTTTGGGTCCGACGACGTAGATCCCACCACAGGACCCCCATGTAACCTTATACACTCCTAACATCAAGGCTGTGTCGCAAAACAAGCATAAGTATTATCCTTGTACCAAAGGCCACCAGCACCTTGGCCTGTTTAGAGGCTTGCGTTATCGCGTCACCCCAAAAGGCCGAAATACGATAAATACACATTTTTGAAGTTACTATCGGAAACCGGTTACTGAAGCTGTACTTTATTCTACTAAGGATTCTATTGTCCTTTTCATGTAAAGCCGTCCCAGAAAAACTATTGGCCATGCCCTCATAATGTAAACTGTAACGGCTATTTCTGTATTAACGACATATGCTTGAGATGTATGCACGCTTATTCTAAGGAGGACGATGTGATTCAGAAGCAATAATATCAGATGCAGTTGGTTTATGAAAATATCCATTACTAAGTTAGAAACTGATAGTATCGTTAAGTCAGAGAGTTCAAATAACTGGGCGCAGTATTCAGACATCACCCAACAACACAGGCAAGACTATGGACAGGTAATTGCTGTTACCACGGCCTTCACGCTCTCCTCAAAACCAGATGTTCATCAAGATAAACATCTGCAAGATACTCCTACAGTCAGTAGTACTGTATGGATGTACCACCTGGAGTACAACCAAGCAAGATCTGTACAGACTCATGATATCTGAAAGGAAAGTCATTCGGAAGGTTTTTGGACGAGTTTCCGATAATGAGAGGGAAAAATGGAGGACACGTCCCAATACAGAGTTGTATGATATTTACAAAGAGTCGAACTTCGCGGCTATAACGAAGAACGACTCTAGTGGGCAGGGCATGTTGCTCGAATGCAGGACAACCGATGGCCGAAGACTGTACTCAACACCAAGCCAATGGACAGAAGGCACGTGGAAAGACCGAGAACTCGATGGAGTGACTGCGTAGCCAAAGACCCCCAGAGAGCGGCACTGCTGGAAGAATGGCAGAAAAGAAGACAGGCTGAAGTGGAGGCAGTCTCCCAAAGCAGCGCGCGTCCATTCAGGCTGATCGCGTAAAGTAAGTGACTCAGAGCCTGCACTAGACTTCTGGAGATCGAGCAAAATTTTACTTCCGTCAACTTCTTTGTGCGTCATGTGCCCTACTTTTTTTATCTATCACCTCTAAATCAGAAATAAATCTGCGATTCCACTGCCTGAAGCGAAACGCGCTGTTCTGCGGCAACTTTGTCACAGCACTAACTTTCGGTCGGGAGTTCGAATCCCCCCTCGGGCATAGATATTTGTGCCGTCCTTAGTATAAGTTAGTTCGTAAGTAGTTTGAAAGTTTGGGGACTGATGACCCCGTAGTTAAATCCCATAAGCTTAACAAACATTTGAACATTTGAACAGCACTAACTTCCAAAATAGATTTTACACGAGGTTAACTTACTTCACATTTTATATTGGCGGATTTTTGTAAACATAAACCATCATGTGTAACCCCGCCATGTGCCTGACTCATGCAGTATATCCAAGTTACCTTTAAAAATTATTTGTGAAATAAGACTTTTACTTCTTGTTGTACTACATAGGAGATATTCCCGTTATTTTGGGAAACCTTCTCTTCGTTTTAAGGAGAGAAAAATGTCATTTATTGTCACACTTTATACTTGAGATTGTTTTAAAAATGCCCGCTGTGGAGTGGCCGAGCGGATTAAGGCGCTATGCTGCGATGCGTGAGGCAGTTTCCCGTCGGGGGTTCAATTCCCCCCCCCCTCTCCCTCCAATCTGGCATGGATGTTTGTGCTGTCTTTACTATAAGTTAGTTCATACGTATTTTGTAAGTTTAGCGACTGATGATCCCGCAGTTAAGTCCCATAAACTTAACAAACATTTGAACAATTGTTTTCAAAATGGTATCTGCGAATTTTTTTAAAGCACCAAGTTCCACACGCCGTCTCGTGAACTTAAAATTTACGCCGGTGCAGGAACTTTTATTCCACAGTTATGAACTAAAAACCTTGAATGTACTTAACTGATTTCCTTAACCGTGTGTGTCAACCGTCAATTATTTTCATCTAATGAACTATGTACAATATTTAGAAAGTTTTCATTTTAATGCCGTTTTTATGCTTGATTATTCAATACTCTTGTGCTTATGATTGTGTATCTTCTGATGATGGCCACGCCCGAAACCAATAACCAGAGGTTGTATTAAAACAGCGAACGATAAGTATCCTGTGTTAATTAGAACGATCGCATGCTTCGAGTGAGAATTTGTCTTTGAAATTCAGGTGAGGACACGGCGTAGTTGTTACAAAAAACTTGGTTTTGCGGATCTGAAGAATGCTCGATACAATTGATCTACTAAGCTATAGACTTCAAACTACGCGCGCATAAGTTGGAGTGATTCCAAGGGAAGCTGTGAATGGCTGCATAACTTCAAATAGGGATGGTATATTGATATAGGACTGGAAAACGTACGATAACGAAATTACAAAGTGTCAAATTGATGATGGATAGCAAACCGGAATTGAACCGAAAATTTGTAAAAGAAGTACACGAATATTCAGTATAGGATTTATTTTCAACACCGACCTCTCCGGATCTGAAGAGGAAATGCATATGACATGAACCCGAGAAATTAAAGGGACCGAGAGAGCTGTATCAGGATCATCTAACTTCATTGTCTTAACGCGTTCGGATACAATTATGCCGACTGTTAATGTGGATGGTTAATTGGCGAGAATTTTACTTAACACAGGTTATTAACATCGGAATCGAAACTCTGTGATAGAGCAAAGCTATGATGGATTGTAACATGGGCTGCAACACCAGAGGGTCATTGAGAATGTCATTTAATGATTGTCTGCTGTTCACGTTTTACTGACTAACTGAAAGGTTCAGTCAGCTACCACATAATTACCGAGCTCTAGTTTATTTTTCGTCTGAAATAAGTGAAGATGTCAACAGTACTGGTGTAGTAGGACCACCGTTACAACCACTTGAAGGTCTGAAATTAAATTAAACCTGATGAAGTGTGATAAACAATGATTTATGTCGTCTGTGGGTCCTCTTAACCATCAAACTGTGTAATGCTGGTCACTAAACGACACACAGGGTCGCATCGCAGAGTGGCAATAGGAGACTTCCGCTCGAGGCCAATAAGACAAACAACCGGCAGCCACTTATGTTCGATCTGCATGGCAAACAGCAGATGAAGTGGACGGCGTGAAGTAGCTTTCTGACTGTGTGATAGTTTCCTACAGTCTCAATTCTCTGCTCTCTCTTCTTCGTTCTCTTATTCAAGGAGCATTTTTTGAGAGGACTCCCACATTCGTTTATTCGTTATAAGTCCACCCAATTGTCAACATTCTCCTGTAACACCACATATCAAAGGTTCTCTTCCGCTCTGTGTACTGTCAACAAGTCGAACAACTTACGGGTACGTAGACAGGTACAAACATCGACATCGCCCAATATTTCAGCAAGAGACCACCCTGGCGTTATCAAGGCATTACTGCGGCGAGGAAGCAATGTGCAACGACGTTTAAAACATCGGTTTTCAGTGACAACAGCAAACACATCACACATCGAGCAAGGTTTTTTTTTTTTTTTTTTTTTTTTTTTTTTTTTTTTTTTTTTTTTTACCATCGATTGTATGATTTTAACTTGTAAGTAGGTCTAGTACGCGAATTTTTGTGGGCTCCCATTATGTCATTCACATAAATTCCTGTAGAATGAGTAGTTTTCTAGTTATAGACGAAAAACTAAAAAAAGTAAAGAAAAAATATATTTCCTTTTTTTTTTGGGTCTCAATACTAAAACGCAATCGCTGCGAAAATGCTTTTTATTATTTATGAGTGTTTCGTTTGACGCATCATCATATATAAGAAATAGATTTGTTGAAGCAACATCAGTCCATGTGCCAGAGATCTTACAGCATGACAGTGTCATCAGGGTCTTCAAGAGGCGTGCGAGGAATCGGCATTGCCGTACAGAACAGTGACAAGTTGGGTGAAAACCTTCAACGAAGGCCGGCAAACTGTGGCAGGTCGTCCTAGCGTCTCTGATGAAGAAGTGCGGACTGCTGCCGCGTTAGTGGGCAGTGATCGACGCCAGACGATTCGGGAGCTCGCCCACGAAACCCTATTAGCACAAACACCTGTTCTTCGCATCCTGAAGGAACGCCTGGGCATGTGAAAAATTGCATCACGATAGGTTCCGCATGAATTGACGGAAATGCAAAAATGAATGCGTTACAACAGGGCTTAGACGCACTTGGGGCGCTATGAGAAGGAGAGGTTTTCTTGCGCCGAAACGCTTTCATACTAATGGCGTCATTATGGGCCGCCGCGAAAGTCGAAATTGCGTCAAAGACCCAGTATGGTGAAAGTTACGGTGATTTTCGTGTACGACTGTAATGGTGTTGCCGGCCGCGGGGGCCGAGGGGATTGAGGCGCTCCAGTCACGATCTGCGCGGTCACTACGGTCGGGGGTTCGAATCCCCCTTCGGGCATGGATATTTGTGCCGTCCTTAGTATAAGGTAGTAGATAAGTCGTTTGTAAGTTTAGGGACTGATGACCCCGTAGTTAAGTCCCATAAGCTTAACAAACATTTGAACATTTGTAATGGTGTTATCCTAATGCATTACGTTCCTCCACGGCAGACCGTCATTGCACAGTATTGCTGTTCGTTTTTGGATCATCACCTGCGACCAGCTTTGCGAAAGAAGCGGCAACACTTTCTGCGCAACCCACCCATCATTTTGCACGACAACGCGCGGGAGCATACAGTGCAAGTTGTGAGTGCTCTGTTCTGTCGATGGGACTAGGAAGTATTGTACCATCCACAATACTCTCCGGACTTATGACCCTGTGACTTTGATTTAATTCCGACGATGACGGAAACAATCGTCACATTCGCTTCAGAACTGTTCCAGAGATTCGACAGACAGTAGACCGCTCCATTCGCACCATCAACAGAACAGGCTATGCTAACGGTACACTACGCCTTCCACATCGCTGGCAACAGGTTCTACACCCCGCTCGTGACTACTCTGAAGAACAGTAACAGGTGTATCGGTTGTGAATAAATAGTTTGCCACCATTTAAGTAACAACATTCGTAGGACTAACATATTTCTAAGAAATTCTGTCATATATCAAAATGATAACATCTTCTCCGCCGAGCTGGTCGCTATTCTCAGAGCTCTACAACATCTCAAAGCCTGCCCCAGGGGGTCATTCGTCATCTGTACTGACTCCCTGAGTGGCTTACAAGCGATCGACCAGTGTTTCTCTCGGCACCCAATAGTGCGTTCGATCCAGGACACTGTTCACTCCCTGTGCCAATCAGGCCGTTCTGTGGTCTTTGTGTGGACCCCAGGTCATGTTGGCATACCAGGGAATGAACATGTTGATCGATTGGCCAAGCAGGCCACTATGGGACCACCTCTAACTATTGGTGTCACGGAACAGGATGTTAAACTGGTGTTGCACCGGAGGGTGCGCGAGGCTTGGAGCACCGAGTGGGCTACGGCGACTGCACCGAATAAGCTTCCACAGCTTTGTGGAAATCTTCACTGCGGCCGACCCGCCGAGAGTCAGTTGTCCTCTGTCGCCTTCGGATTGGACATACGTGGCTCACCCACGGGTATCTCCTTCGGCGCGAGGCTCCACCCGTGTGTCGATGTGGCACTGTGTTGACAGTGGCCCATCTTTAGTTGGACTGTCCGCTTTTAGCCGACCTGCGGCATTATTTTTATTTTCCTGACGCACTACCCTTAGTTTTAGGTGACGACGCCTCTATGGCTAACAAAGTTTTACGTTTTATCCGCGCTGCTGGTTTTTATGACTCGATCTAACGGTAGGTGCTGTGGCCTGACATCTTAGGCCACCACCAATCCCGTTTTTTTTTTTTTTTTTTTTTTTTTTTTTTTTTTTACCTTTTCCGCCCTTAGGGGTTCTTAGTGTATGCAGTATGGCTGGCTCATCCTGTTTCTTCTTTGTGATCAGCCAGCCAAGGTACTCTGCTACCCAGTTTTATTCCTGACTTTCTTTTACCATTTCTGTGAATCTTCGTTTTAAGTTATCAGAGGTTTGTCCATTGTCAACCTGTCCCTTATGTGCGTGATCAGTTTTAGAGCTTTGTTTAATTTTTGTCGTTCTTGACAGTGGACTCTGAGCTAGTAACAGGGGACTGATGACCTAGATGTTTGGTCCCCTCAATACCCAACAACAACAACAATCAAAATGATATTGCGCCCTCCCCGCTCCCCCCCTTTCCACACAGACACACACACACACACACACACACACACACACACACAAAGTGAAAAAGGTTCAGGTGTGCTTTCTACAGAATCAGAAAATCTCCACTGGCCAAGCGAAATCCCATATCTTAACATAAGTGGACCATTATGGAGTCTTTTAGGAAAGAGAGTGAGGACCAAATTTACGACTCCATCGTGATTGTAATTATTGGCATATGATTTAGTACAAACATTCTTTTGGAAACTATGAAGATTCTTTAAAAATCTTTTCCTCCAAGAGTTGCAGCTATCCTTACAGCTAATGGTGAGCTATATTATTTATTACCCACATTATTTTGTCCATATTATTCATAAAATTTTTCCACCTCCTGTACTCAAATAGCTTGCACCTCACACTTTAGTTCTGGCAGAATTTTGATCGAACCATTTAAGACTATTCCTCTACCGTTCCACTCTCGAATTGACCGTGGGAAAAACGATGACCTAAATCATACAGTTAGAGCTTTTTTCTTTTATTATGATGATGAGGACAGAAATTTCTTGTATGAAGGGGAGTTCGAAAATAAGTTTGCCCTGTTGACTGTCGTCACAATTGTGCATCACAGGAAAACAATAAAATGAGACATTATAGACAAGAAACCATTTTTCTAAATAATTTTCTAGTATATTGAAACATTTGTCATGCCGCTTTATAATCTTCGAAAATCCTTCCAGAAAAAAAAATCAGGGCGTTGCATACGGACCGCGGCGGGGTGACCAAGCGCATCAAGATGTTATGCTCCGATGCGCAAGGCCGTTGTCCGTCGGTAGTTCGCATCCCCTCTCGGGCATGGATGTTTGTGCTGTACTTAGTATAAGTTAGTTCACAAGTAGTTTGGAAGTTTTGGGACTGATGACCCCGCAGTTAAGTCCCATAAGCTTAAGAAACATTTTTTTTTTTTTTCCTTTTTATGTTGCATACGGAAGAAGCGCTGAACGGCTTGTTTGACGTCAGCATTGCTTCCAAAGCACCTTCCACCGAAAATCTTTTTCAAAGCTGGAAACAGATGGAGGCCACTTGGTGCGAGATCAGCACTGTATGGCGGATGGTGTAGGCGCTCCCAACCAAGAGTTGCAATGTGGTTTTGCGTGGCCGTCGCCGAGTGTGGTCTCGCATTGTCATCCAACAGCAGAACGCCAGATCTCAGAAGACCAGGCCGCTCTTTCCGAATCACCTCTTTCAGTTTCGACAGAGTGGCACAGTACCGCGCATCATTGATGGTTACATCCTCCTTAAAGTCCAGCAGTAAAACTCCCTGGGCGTCCCAGAAACCGGAGAGTAGCACTTTACTTGCATACCTTTTGAACTTCTTATGGACAGGTCACGGCGGAGATGCGACCTTTGATTCAGGCGTGTTTATGGTGGACCCACGTTTTATCCCTCGTGACAATCCGAAACCGAAAGTCATCTGCTTGATCGTTGAGGATCTCTACCCAACGGTGTATCGAAGTCTTGCACGTGCGCGTTCACATGCTGTGTCGTGTTTCGACCATAGTCCTACGCTTCTTCCGTATGCCACGCCCTTATTTTTTCTGGACAGCTTTTTGAAGCCTAAAAAGCGGTGTGACATATGTCTCAATGTACTTGGAAATTATGTACAAAAATAAAGATATCTCTTTAATGTCTCATTCTGTCGTTTTCATTTCATACACAACTCTGTCCACAGTCGACAGTGGAAACTTATTCCGCGCCGGTCGCGGTGGCCGAGGAGATTGAGGCGCGCCAGTCACGGTCTGCACGGCCACTACGGTCGGGGGTTCGAATCCCCTCTCGGGCATGGATATTTGTGCCGTCCTTAGTGTTAGCTTGTTCATAAGTAGTTTGTAAGTTTAGGGACTGATGACCCCGTAGTTAAGTCCCATAAGCTATACAAACATATACTATAAACATAAACTTATTTTCCAACTTCCCCTTGTATTACTGTGGGATACAATTGTCTCATTTAGCGATAGGCCAGTTGCAGAGATGAGTTTGACGGCGAGGATGTTGACGTAAGAAGGCGCAGGAGGAGTGTTGGGTAAGGACCTCTGCTCCTTCCCCTGTTAATGGACCCGTCATTAGCACAGGACGTGGGAAGCCAAGAGGTGTAACAAGACACCACTTCCGTCTTACACACTCGTTGCAAACAGATCTGCGAGGGAACGAACAGACTGCAATAGGCGGCAATGGAAGAGCCGAGAGTGATACGGTGACGTCGAACCTCATTACAAGAATATCCTGGTGGATACGCGCTAAATTTAAGGGAAAACGCGTCTGATGATTATTCAGTGCTGAGAAGCCTTCTGCTTCTCTCATCCTTACATCGAAGCTACTCGAAATTAAGTGCATTGGGCGCAAAGTATTAGCTCGGTTGTGCAACAGATGGAAAAGAAATTGCTGGCGACCCCGTCAGGATAACCGTCCTATCCTCTGCCTTATTTAACTTTGACGAACCACAGAAAACGTAATTTCATAACAGAATGGAAATTTGGTCTGTAGCAAGCAATGATTTACACAGAAATGTCACGAGACAGGCAACTAATACTACGCGGCGCCTTCCTTGATCGTAGGGACTTCATGAGGTGGAGTAGCCGAGCGGTCTAAAGCGCCTCGCTGCGGAGCGCGCGGTTGCTCGCCGTGGAGGTTCGAGTCCTCCCTGGGGCATGGCTGTGTGTGTTGTCCTTAGGTTAGGTTAACTAGGTTTAGGTAGTTTGTAAGCTACGGACTGATGACCACGCAGTTTGTCCCGATAGATTTACAAACACTTGAACTTCATGAGGCCCCAGAGCAAGTGAGTCTTCACGTCCCTGGTACTGATCACCAAGTCCTGTGCAGAGGGGCAGCCACTTCTCGTCTGTTGGTGGGAGGTGGGAGCAGGGTCCACGGCACGGAGGGTGCGCCTCAAATCCGGGCTCCGCGGTGAGCTTCTCAGTCTTGGGCCTTTCTCTGCATGTTCCTGGAACCATCCGCGAGCAGCGAAGGAGGGATGTGGGGACGCGTTATAACCTTCTACATTACATCTACATACATGCTCCGCAATCCACCCAAAGGTGTCTGGCGGAGGGTACCTAGTACTAGTTATTTGCTTTCCTGTTCCACTCTCATACAGAACGAGGGAAAAACGAATGCCTGTATCCATCTCTATGAGTCCTAATTTCTCTGATCTTATCTTTGTGGTGTTTAAGCGGAATGTAGATTGGTGGAGGTAGAATCTGTCTGCAGTCCGCTTCAAATTCCGATTCTCTAAATTTCTTCAACAGTGTTTCTCGAAATTAACGTCGCCCTACCTACAGCGACTCCCGTTTGAGTTCCAGGAGTAACACAATGACACTCGCGCATTGACAGAACCTACCAGTAACAAACCTAGCTGCCCGCCTCTAATTTGCTTCTTTGTCTTCCTTTAAACCGATCTGGTGGGGATCCCAAACACTTGAGAAATATTCAAAACTGGGTCGCACAAGCGTTTTATACGCGGTCTCCTATACAGACAAATCACATCATACCAAAATTCTGCGAATAAACCGAAGTCGACCACGGTTTCTTATTGCTGTGCAGCGTTACTCACAGATATTTAATTGACGTGGCCCTGTCAAGCAGCACACCACTGATGCTGTATTCGAATATTACGGAATTTCTTCTCGTGGACATCTGCATCACATTACATTCTTCAACATTTATAGCTAGCTCCCCTTCTCACACCACCCAGAAATTTGGTCCAAATCACCCTTCATCCTGCTACAGTCGTTCAATGACGACACCCTCCTGCATGTTTTTAAGAATGGGTAGTTATCCAAAGGTTGTCCGCCAACCTCAGCTGTCAGTAATCTTTATATATAAAAATGTCAAAATATTCAATGTTTGTAATTCTATGGAACCAAGCTACGTTGGTCATCAGTCCCTAGTCTTAAAAACTAATTCCACTAAGTTAAACACACACATCCATGCCCGAGGGAGCATTCCTACCTCCGACGCGGGAGGTCGCGCAATCCATAACGTGGCGCTCCAGACCGCTCGGATACTCCCGCGCGGCTATAAAAATGTCCTGCTCGAAAGATGTCTAGACGGTAATTTCCGAAAGTTCTTGACTTATTGCTTTCAAATTTTGACACAACGTTTCTTGAATATATTGCATAAGACCTATCTGTATATTACTTTTGCGAATTTTCGTATCAACGTTTGTCCATTATAAAATTTCTATAAATTTATATATGACATATATTGAAAAATTATGTATATAAAACTTGCTCATATTCAAGTACAACGTTGTGTTAAAATTAGAAAACATTCGGTCAAGAACATTCGGAGATATAAGATTCTGAACATAACACTAAACATGGCTCTAGGTTAGATATAGTTCTAACAGGAGACAGAGGAGACGAAGAAAACTGATGTAGTGAGGGCGGAAAGAGACGAAGCGGTAGACATGATGATGAGACGGATATTAACACGCAATTACTCGTTAAAAGAGAAAGGTTCCTTGCAACAACCGTTTCAAAAACGTTTCTGTGCCTACTTTTAGTACAGGTACCGCGGTACCCATTTCAACAGCCTTCAGATCATTTATATACAGATAGAAAATAACAGCGGTCCTATTACAGTTGCCCGGATCACCCTTGACGATACCCTACCCTCTGATGAACACTCGCATCGAGGACAACGTACTGGGTTCTCTTACTTAAATAGTCTTCGAGCCACTCACGCATTTCGGTTGCTATTCCGCAGAATCGTCAGGCCTAAAACTGGGGGAGCAGCTCAGTATATCGCCGACCATTCAAAGGCTATTCCGGAACAACTACTGGGTCCAATCCATACCAGGAAAATACCGGTCAGAACATAAGAAGAACACCGTCACCATCGTCCGCACTTTCTGGGCAGGCGGAATCCATCGATTCATGCGCTTTGCATTAGACCCGCACTCCCCAGTGGAATGATGCATCTCGAATCTTGAATCGCTCGAATCTATAACTGTCCGCCATTGCTCCAGTGTCCATCCCTGCTGATTGGCAAAAAATTCAAGTGGTAGCCGTGCGCGGCGCTGTTTCGTACAGCCAGCAGAACCCACGTTCTGCGGACTGTCCGCTTCTGCAGCACGACCTGTGAGGCGCGATTTGTAGCGCTGTTGCCCTTCTATTGACGATCCGTCTCAGATGTTGCCGGTCTCCTCACACGAACTCCGCAACTTTTAACTGATCACCACACGAATTCCGCAAATTAGCATAAACGATCCTTACCGCCAGTACACGAACTCCGCCATGAAGATAAGGACTCGCAGTTTTAATTTTGCCGTCTGTAAGCCGCATTCAACATGTGCAGAAATTTTATTACACCTTACTACAAAATATACAAAACGATAAATTTTGTATGAATGCAAAAAACCTTACCTTTTTTTAACAGAATGAAAGGTGATAGAATAATGTAGATAATAATGATCGGTAATAATAATTAAAAAAATCATGATTTATGCTGAAGTCTCACCGTATGAACAACGAAGATGTACTAAGCAATACTTTTTTTTTCCACTTTCGTGATTTTGTGGGAGGTGAGAGCGGGAAATTTTTTTGAAAAGGGTCGATGTTTGTAAAGTTTGATGTAAGTTGCCAAGTGCTCTCGTTCTGAAATTGTAGAACAATGAATTAAAAGAACCACACAGTATTACAAGGATGTATTTTTTAAACACGTAGCCGGCCGCGGTGGCCGAGGGGACTGAGGCGCTCCAGTCACGGTCTGCACGGCCATTACGGTCGGGGTTTCAAATCCCCCCCCCTCGGGCATGGATATTTGTGCCGTCCTTAGTGTAAGGTAGTTGATAAGTAGTTTGTAAGTTTAGGGACTGATGACCCCGTAATTAAGTCCCATAAGCTTAAAAAATATTTGAACATTTGATTTGATTTTAACACGTACCCAAACATGAGTTATTCCATGGACAGCTTGGAATAATAAAGTTCTGCTTTTCTTTGTCGTGAAAGACAAAGAACTCGCATTCGGAAGGTCGGTGGTTCAAATCCACCGTCGGCCATCCAGAGTTAGAGTTTCCGTAATTTTCCTAAATTGCCCCAGTTAAATGCTGGGATGGTTCCTTTCAAATTGAACGGCCGACCTCCTTCCTCATCCTTACCCAAACAATCCGAGCGTATGCTCCGCCTCTAATGAACACGCTGTCGCCATGGCGTTAAACACTAATGAATGTGTGTTAGCAGTTCATTCAAGTATAGTCTGAAAGACACAGAACACTGCTCTCCTGCAAGGGAAAGGGGGTAGCACTATGGCAATACAAGAAGTATTCAAAATATAAGAAGCCATTTGGACGATTAAAATGGCAACTCACGTGTCACTGTGGACAACTTAAAAAAAGAACAGTAACACCTTCGTGGCTATTGATTCATGTCCCCTCCCTTACATAACCCTATTTTAGTTATGGAAACAAAAGACAGGCGCTAGAGCAAAAGCTCCACGAGTCGTCTTCCGCAGACTACGTAACAACTCTGCGTCTTGAGCAAACAGCCATCGCCATCGTCTTGTAGCGGCTGGTGCCGTCGCTGACTGCTGTGAGCTGTTGGAGAACGCTGAATCCTCTCCTCCGTGGGCTGCCACTGAAGTTGATCATGCTTCTCGGCGACGCTTTCGTGGCTGCTAAGTGAACTGAAACACAACGTGCCGACGACGTGCGACGGTGCCTAGCTCCGCTGATCTGACAGCAACCTGTGTACCCGGCATGCCAAGGCCTGCCTGTTGTAATGGAAAACGCTTTTGTTTCGGCGTGACGCGAATTACGCAATGAACACTCGAGCGAGCAGGCTGTTGGTAGAAGGGAGAGTTTTACCGTCGTCCAGAGGCACCATCTACTCTGAACTGGTGGAAAGGGATCCTCTCAGTAACCTTCATCTACATTCATACTCCGCAAGCCACCTCACTATGTGTGGCCGTGCTTGGCGTACAGTTGTCACTTCCCCCTAATCCAGTCGCGTATGGTTCGCGGGAAAAATGATTCCCTGTATGCCTTTGTGTGGACCCTGATCTCTCTGGTCTTATCCTTGTGCTCCCTTCGCTAGATATAATCCGTAACTTAAAAGTTACCTCCAGTTAATATCTACGTATCTGTAGAAGTGATGAGGAACAGGAAAATGGATCATGTCTGGGACATATATGGCATAAGAATTGTCTTCAACAAATTATTTAGGGAAAAAGTACGAAGAAATGTTGACATGCAAAAAAATGATGCCATGAATCTGTTATCAGGATGAAGCCTTCCTGCATTTTTCCAAGGCTGGGAATCAGTTACACATACTCCGTACAGTCTCATTTTCTTCCTATATGTTTTGGAGGCGTGAAGAAAGACATTCATGGCCATCGACATGTTTCAGACCTAGAGGTGGGTAAAACCATGGCCCTGCAGCTAACGGAAACCATTTGTACAAGGACGAATTAACCGTCTTGTAATATAGTGCGTTAAATGTATTAACATTTATGGTTATTACTACTGAAATATTGAGCATTTTCCTTAATTTTTTCCCGGTCTCTTCTTCTAATTTGTCTGTTCCTTATAGACGAGTGTGATTTGCCTATTTTCCAATCACTAGGAACAATACCTTGCTCAAGACACCGACAGTAAAGTAAGGTAAAGAGCGGCATTAAGTCCGGTGTATATTAGTGTAAAAACTGTCAGTGACCTAGTTGGGCCCTGGAGCTCCATTGAGCTTTAGAGATTTCAGCTGTTTTCAAACCACCATTAATAATTTCAGTGTCAGTCATGTATTACAATGTCAGTCGGCAGTATTCATTGACGTTCCTATGTAAACAACTCAAGCTTCTTGTATAATCAGACAGTAGCTGTACACTTAATTTGTTGCCACTAACAGCTATCACGTAACGCAAAAATTTGGGTTAGGGAGTTCTTCATTGATAATGCTTCAGAAGTTACTGCAATAGCTCCAAGCACTTCCTCTCTGAGGGATATTCCTGTTTCGATCCACAGTTGCTTATCTTCATGATATGATTTGCTTTGTTCCTATTTTGGAGAACACGCGGATTTTTGAGTAGTTATTAATTTAGTTTTATACCATGTTGACACCAGTGTACAGTCTTTTGGAATGAAATATAACATATTCAGTATTAGTGCCCGTGGAAGCTCTATTAACAGTACACATCATTACAATGTCCTTCATTGAAAACTCCTACCAAAATCATATCCTGGGTAGACTGTGTAGAGATACCAAACACAACGGTTTTAATCCCGGTTTCGTTTACAGTTGAACTTCATCTTCCCAAATTCTCCAAATACACCGAAGTCGACCATCCGCCTCATCCACGACTTTCCTTACATGCTCGTTCCATTTCATATAACTCTGCAACGACACGTCTAGACAATAATGCACTGCTGACAATCCAAAATACAACAGCAAGAAGGACCAGAGGATGCACAGCCCGGTTTATTGGGACAATAACATTTAGCATGAAAATCAAATGATGAGATGCGAGGAACATTATGGGAGCCGTTGCTGGGTATAGCCGCCGATACACCCCTCTGGCTGTGTCATTGGGGTACAGCAGTCCCGCCAATGGTTTTGTAATGTTTTTGGCGATTTATTCACCTCTGAGCCTGATATGTGCTTGCATAACTAGCACCGTTTTCTGCAGCTAAGCATGCGGCCAGCAACGGTGTTCCAATTGCGGGTTCCAAGTCCCTCCCCACACAAGTGTTTTTCATGCTAGGGCGTACCTGCAGAAGTTCTCATCATAACTCACGTCTTATCCATTCTTTCCAGTCGTCATCATGCAGTCCTGCAATTCTCTAAGACCAACGATTTATATTATTCATGTTTCGCCGACTTTCTCGGTATGGACCCATTGGTTTCTGTACAGGATAAAGTCTTCAACAAGTTCGCGATGTTGCTTCTGCACGTTTGTACATTCCAAACAAGACTATTGCCCACTTTATGACAGCTATATACGATTTTATATTTACTACTTCAGTTTTGTATTTTTTGTTCATTCTATGACATTTTTGCATTCAGAAGAACTTTGTGGTTGCGTAGACGTTCCCGGCGTAATAACTGACGATTTTCTTCTCGGGTTTGCAGCCGGATACCATCGTTGACTTGACACAATATTACGACAGACCAACTGGCTGCCGGGTGGGTACGCGGAATGCAGTTACTCACCGGAGTGAGTTCGTTCAGCGTACTAACCTGAAGATTGCCGCCAGTTGGTCTGCCGAAATATTGTGTCAAGTTGACGATGTTTACCGGCTGCAAGGCCGAGAAGGATATGTTTTTGTAAGCCTTCTAATGTAACACAGGCATTTTTTTATCACACAACCTTAGGGTCTGTGCATTTTATAATAGCTGACAAATTTAACTACACTAGTTTGTTCTCAGTTGAATACTGTCCTAATCTCCCGTCGTTCCATCCTCGCCGTGCCATTCGACACCGCCATATGTGTGTGTCTCTAACAGTGGCAGCTGCATGCAATAATATTTAATAATCTTATTTTCTGCATCTTCCCTTTAATTTTTTGATTGCTTGTAAGAAGTTATTTTTTATTGTCGTTTATACGATTCCTGTTTTTACACTTATCGTGTATACAGATCCACCTGGCGGCGTCTTTCGTTTACCTGAACGGTTTCCTTCCACGTCCATACCCACAAATCGTAGTGTGAGCTCTGTCTCTTCGAATGTTCAAATTTTTGTAAATCTATGGGACTTAACTGCTTGATTATTAGTCCGTAGCTTACAAACTACTTAAACTGAGGTAATCTAACCTAAGGACAACACATACACTCACGCCTGAGGGAGAACTCGAACTCGCGACGGCGAACGGCCGCGTGCCCCGCAGCACGGTGCCTCAGTGCGCACGGCTAATCCGCTGCGGCGCTCTGACTCTAATGACACGCTGTCGACGGGACGTTAAACCCTCATCTTCGTCCCTTTCTTTTCGAACATCGTTGTCATGCCTAACATTGGCTTTGGATTAAACTGGATGATGTTGGGGTACTTATGTTTCGTTGCAATTGGAAAGAAAACGATAGATCGCCTCCAAAGGCAGAAATGTCAGAAATAATATTTACTATTCCTCCTGAAACACACTTTACGAAACAAAAAGTTCAAATGTTTGTTTAGCTTATGGGACTTAACTATGGGGTCATCAGTCCCTACACTTACAAACTACTCATGAACTAACTAATCCTAAGGACGGCACAAATATCAATGGCCGAGGGGGAATTCGAACTCCCGACCGTAGTGGCCGTGCAGACCGTGACTGGCGCGCCTCAGTCCCCTCGGCCACCGCTGCCGGCGACCCCTTACGTTGTGTGGCCTGGAATCAAGACTAAATATGAACACCGTTAATGCACGGTGGAGTTTGTTTTACCTGCCACCGAGAGTTACAATTCTAAACACAAAACGACTGATTGTTCGCACGTGCATCGGTAATAAAATACATGCTTCACGTTATTGACAAGAAGAGTATCATAGTAAAATTTCAACGGCAAATTTCACTGTTCGTTGCGATTCACGCCAAATAGAAATACACGTCGCCGGCCGCAGTGGCCGTGCGGTCTGTGGTGCGCCAGTCACGGTCTGCACAGCCGCTACGATCGGGGGTTCGAATCCCCCCTCGGGCATGGATGTTTGTCTTTAGTATAAGGTAGTTCATAAGTAGTTTGTAATTGTTGTAATTGTTTGTACGTTTACCTCTTTGCAGGCGCCCAATCACACAAATTGTTAAGATACCTCCTAAACAGCAATAGACAGTTCTGTGGCTCCATCTCCGCCCAAGTAAGTCTGATTTTCAAATTTACTCACCTTAGCCACATTAGATTCGGTGCGCGCCAGGTACACGGACGGTAACAAAATATTTGTCTTTTTCCAGTCTGACGATGCGCTAACAGCGCGAAACGCGTAATTAGAAAATAAAATACTGCAACAGAGCTTGAGCATTTTTTTTAATATTCAACACTGTTGCCGCACCAGCCGCCACCACCACCATCATGGAATGGAATGAAATGAGTAGTTTGTAAGTCTAGGGAGTGACGACCCCACAGTTAAGTCCCTTAAGCTTAACAAACATTTGAACATTTTTTTTTTAAATACACGTCACCTGATGATGGCGCAGTGCAGTCGAAACACATACTGCTTCACTCGACAGTAAAAGTGGCGCACGCAGGTTGTTTTCGCGGTAGCTGGAGGCGACAGGCAGTGGAGGAGCAGAGGCTTGCGCGGCCTACCTGTTGCGCGCGGCGCTATCGACGCTTCGCCTGCTGGGCTGGGCGGCGTGCTGTTGCTGGCGCTGTTCTCGGCGTCGCGTCGCGCGGCGTCGGCTCGGCTTGGCGGCGCGTTCGCCACTGGCCGCGGCCGCGGCTCCACGCGGCGCGAGAGGCGGGGCGCCCGCCCGCCTGCCTCTTACACAACAGCCGCCAGCCAGCAGGCAGGCACGCCGAGCGCCGCCGGCCGCTACCGATCCACAATGCCGCCGCCGCCGCCGCCGCCGCCGCGCCCGCAATTTGCCTGCGCTGCCCGGCGCCCATTCACCCAGCCTCCTGCCCGCTTTCCCATCAGCTGCGCTGCCGGACACACGGAATGCAACACCGCTACGCGGTGGCCTACTGTACGAGCGCTGCGTTGCGATGCAGTTCATCCGACGCTGTGCACGCGATGGGGCGTTCAGCAGTGGCGACGCTAGACGAAAACTGGGCGTCGGCGAACAAGTCTTTGCGAGGCCCCTTTCATTTTTTTTCCGGTAAGGTAGAAAATATTAAATAAAATGAGCTGAATTGTACATCAATAATCATTATACTAAACATTTATTAATATAATATATTATTGCAGTGACAAAAATTACAATAAACAAACACAAATTAACATAGAGAAACTTTTCGGCTTTTCGCCTCACAGATTTTGTAACAATCACAGCATAATTAATACTGCGCTTGTCCGTCCATTTTTGGAGTATTGCAGCCCAGTGTGGGATCCTTATCAGGTGGGTTTGACGGAGGACATCGAAAGAGTCCAAAGAAGGGCAGCTCGTTTCGTATTGTCACGATACAGGGGAGACAGCGTTACGGAAATGATACAGGATCTGGGATGGGAATCATTACGGCGCTTATCGCTGAGGCGTGGTTTACTTTCGAAACTCCAATCGCCAACATTCTCCTCCGAATGTGAAAATATATTGTTGTCTCCCACTTACACTGGTAGAAATGATCATCAGAATAAAATAAGAGAAATCAGAGCTCGAACAGAGAGATTCAGGTGTTCTTTCTTCCCGCGCGCTATTCGAGAATGGAATGGGAGATAAATAGTATAATTGTGGTTCGATGAACCCTCTGCCAGGCACTTAAATGTGATTTGCAGAGTATCCCATGTAGATGTAGATGTACACTAGCCGCTTTTTCGGCTTTAATTAATAGTACTGCCAACGCAATTTTTTGTGTGTGTGTTTGTGTTTGTGTGCGTGCGTGTGTGTGTGTGTGTGTGTGTCATTATTTTCAACTATGTCTTAATCAATTTTAACTTTGAGAAACTTTTTTCGGCCGAAGCTGTACTGGACTAACTGTGAGCTTGATTCTCATTGTTATATAAGCATTTGGATATACTGTACTACTTACAAATTGTTTTCTAAAATGTACTGAAGAAGTCGTTTTTCAAGTATTTAACTAAAAATTTCATCACTGCTGCACTCAATCGGAAATAAATAGGGAAACTAAATAGCTGCCGGCGGGGAATAGCCGAGCGCACCAAGGCGTCATACCATGGTGAGCGAGGTCGCTCTTATTGAGATCGAACCCCACCCTTGGGTACGGCTGTTGTGTTTGTCCTTTGGTTAAGCTAGTGTACGTTAGATGTAGGTCGTCGCTACATAACCAAGCACTTGAAAAATTCCGTTAAACTTGAAATATATAAAAAAAAATTAAAAAAACTAAGATTTTAACAATGTTTTGCGAGGCCCCTGCAGGCGCGAGGCCGTCGGCGGTTGCCGACGTCGCCGACGCCTAGCGCCGCCACTGGCGTTCACACCAGTGTACACTGAATAACCAAACAAACTGGTATACCAAAAAACGTTCAAACGTTTGTAGAACTTATGGGACTTAACTACGGGGTCATCAGGCCCTAAACCTACAAACTACTTATGAACTAGCTAAGACTAAGGACGGCACAAATATCCATGCCCGAGGGGGGATTCGAACCCCCGACCGTACTGGCCGTGCAGACCGTGACTGGAGCGCCTCAGTCCCCTCGGCCACCGCGGACGGCCAAACTGGTAAACCGGGTGATCAAAAAAGTGAGTATAAATTTGAAAACTTAATAAAACACGGAATAATGTAGATAGAGAACTAAAAAGCCGGCCGCCGTGGCCGAGAGGACAGAGGCGCTCCAGTCACGGTCTGCACGGCCACTACGGTCGGGGATTCGAATCCCCCTTCGGGCAAGGATATTTGTGCCGTCCTTAGTGTTAGCTAGTTCACAAGTAGTTTGTAACTTTAGGGACTGATGACCCCGTAGTTAAGTCCGATAAGCTATACAAACATTTGAACATTTTGATTTAGAGTAGTAAAAATTAACACACATGCTTGTAATGACATTAGGTTTTATTAAAAAAAAAAAAAAAAAAAAAAAAAAAAAAAAAAAAAAAAAAAAGTTGCTGTGGTCTTCAGTCCGCAGACTGGTTTGATGCAGATCTCCACGCTATCATGTCCTATGCAAGTCTCTTCATCTGAGAATACGTTCCGCAACCAACATCCTTTTGAAACTGCTACTGTATTTGTCCCTCGGTCTCCCTCAACGATTTTTACCCCACACACCTCCTTCTAATGCTAAGTTGAAAATTTCTTGATGTCTCAAAATGTCTTCTACTAATCTAACGCTGTTCTTAGTCAAAATATGCCACAAACTCCTTTTCTCCCCAATTCGGTTAATCACCTCCTCATTAGTTACGTGATCTACCCATCTAATCTGCATCATTCGTCTGTAGCACCACATTTCAAAAGCTTCTATAATCTTTTTTGTCTGAACTCCTTATCGTCCACGTTTCACTCCCATACAATGCTACACTCCAGACAAATGCTTTCAGAAAGGACTTCCTAACGTTTAAATTATTATTGAATGTTAAAAAGTTTCGCTTCTTTAGAAACCCTTTTCTCCCCATAGCCATTCTGCATTTTATATCTTATTTACTTCGGCCATCAGAAGTCATCTTGCTGCCCAAATAACAACATTCATTACTACTTTTATTGTCTCATTACCTAATCTAATTCCTTCAGCATCGCCTGATTTTCTGACATTACATTCCATTACCTTCGTTTTACTCTTGTTAATGTTCATCTTATATCTTCCTTTCAAGACACTGTCGATTCCATTCAATTGCTCTTCCACATCATTTCTGACAAAACTACTATGTCATCGGCAAACCGCAAACCTTTTATTTCTTTTCCCTGAACTTTAATTCCCTCTCCAAATTTCTCCTTCCATTCCTTCACTGCCTGCTCAATGTACGGATTGAACAACATTGGGGAAAGGCTACAACCCTGTCTTACTCTCTTCCCAAACTCTGCGTCCCTTTCTTGCCCTTCGATGCTAATAACCGCTGTCTGGTTTTTGTATAGGGTTGAATATAATTCTTCGCTCCCTATATTTTACCTCTGCTACCTTCAGAATTTGGAAGAGTGTATTCCAGTCGACATTGTCAAAAGCTTTCTCCAAATCTTCAAAAACCAAAATCGTAGGTTTCCCCTTCCTTAGGCTATCTTCTAAGATAAGTCATAATGTGAATATTGCCTTCCGTGTTCCTACATTTCTTCTAAATCCAAACTGACCTTCCCCGAGATTGGATTCCACAAGTTTTCTCTGTAAATAATTCCTGTTAGTATTTTGCAACCATGACTTATTAAACTGATAGTTCTGATCAGAAAAGCAATAATTAGCATAACAAATTAAGAAAAAGTAAAGATGATGTTCTTTACAGGAAATGCTCAATATGATCATCATCATTCCTCAACAGTAGCTGTAGTCGAGGAATAATGTTGTGAACAGCACTGTAAAACATGTGCGGAGTTTTGGTGAGGCATTGGCGTCGGATGTTGTCTTTCAGCATCCCTAGAGATGTCGGTCGATCACGATACACTTGCAACTTCAGGTAACCCCAAAGCCGGACTGAGGTCTGGGGACCTGGGAGACCAAGCTTGACGAAAGTGACGGATGAGCACACGACGCGCAAGAGATCTTTCACGCGTCTAGCAATACTTTTTTTGTTCTAATAAAACCCCATGTCATTCCAAGCATGTGTGCCAATTTTTACCTCTCTATCTGCCTTATTCCGTGATTTATTAAGATTTAAAATTTATACTTAGTTTTTTATCAACAGGTATGTAAACAGCAGGTGTTTGGCGCAGGCGTTAGATGGGTTACTGCTGCCACAGTGGGAGGTGATCAGGATTTAAGTGATTCTGAGTGTGGTGTGACAGCGCACGAGAGTTTGGGATACAGCATCTCCGAGGTAGCGACGAGCTGGAGATTTTCTGTACGACCATCTCGCGCACCGTGGATATCGGACCGTGGATTCCGGTAAAACATCAAAACTCCGACATCGCTGAGGCCGGAAAACTAGTCCTGCTAGAACGATTCCAACGACGACTGAAGCGAAACGGTCAACGTCACAGAAGTGCAATCCTTTCGCAAATTCCTGCGGATTTCAATGCTGGCCCATCAACGTCAGTGTACGAACCATTCAACGAAACACCATCGATATGGGCTTTCGCAGCGGCGGAGCGGCCGAGCGCATTGAGGCGCTACGCTACTATGCTCGAGGCCGTTTCGGGGGTTCGCATACCCCTTCGGGCATGGATGTTTCTGCCGTCTTAAGTATAAGCTAGTTCATAAGTAATATGTAAGTCTAGGGACTGATGACCCCTTAGTTAAGTCCCATAAGCTCTGCAAGCATTTGAACATTTTTATGGGCTTTCGATACTCCTGTACCCTAGCAGATTGCACGCCACAGAGCTTTACGCACCGCCTGAACCTGTCAACGCCGACTTTGGACTGTTGAGGACTGGAAACATGGTCCGTGGTCTGACAAGTCTCGTTTCCAATTGTGTCGAGCGGCTGGACGTGTAAGGGTGTAGAGACAACTTCACGAATCCGTGGACCCTGTATGCGGCAGGTGTCTGTTCTAAGCTGGTGGAGGCTGTGTAATGGCGTGGAACGTGCGCAGTTGCAATGATATGGGATACGTTTGGATACGACCCTGACAGGTGACACGTACGTTTGCATCGTGGCTGATAACCCGCATCCATCCGTGTTCAGTGCATTCTAACAGACACGGGCAATTCCAAGATGACAATGCAACACATCACATGTCTAGAATAGCTACAGAGTGCCTTGAGGAACACTCTTCTGACTACCTATTTTCATTAGGATGGAGGTTAGGTCAGCAACTTTGGAGCTTGATCACTATATATAATCTCAGTCGGAGCAGAAGTATTTTATTCTATGACTATCAAACCCAGCAACGCTTCGCAGTAGCCAATGTGTGTGGGACATATACCCTAACCTCTTCTCTTCTCCTTATGTCTATCCCATCCTCCCTCCTCGTTTTCCCCATCGTCTTCTCCCTCCTCGTTTTCCCCATCGTCTCCTCCGCCTATCTGTTTCCATCACCTACACACCACTCCCTCTTATCCCACACCATGTCCATTTGCTCCTCCCTCCTGCGTCTATACCATCCCCAGCCCTTTTTAAATCCATTTCATCCCCCCCCCCCGTCTCTATCTCCTCCTCTCCCTGTCTCGGATCTTATTTATTGTTATTGCAATCGGAACGTTGATTGGGAATAGAAGTCAAAATGGATGGGTAAATCAATTGGAAATGGGTTATTAGACAGTCCTTTCGAGCTTTTCTATCTGTGATGTTAGTAGCTTTCATGCCCGTACTTATAATGGTTGTATTGCACGAACAGGTATGCTCCCACAGAGGATCTTAGCCAGAAACCCGGCCGTGGTGGCCGAGGGGAGTGAGGCGCTCCAGTCACGGTCTGCACGGACACTACGGTCGGGGGTTCGAATCCCCCCTCGGGCATGGATATTTGTGCCGTCCCAGTTCGTAAGTAGTTCATAAGTAGTTTGTAAGTTTAGGGACTGATGACCCCGTAGTTAAGTCCCATAGACTATACAAATATTTGAATTTAGCCAGAAACCAATGATGCCAGTGGTTCTGGTGGCATTATCAATTCTGGTAATTTGACCTTCCCAACCGCACAACATAATCCTCACGGTTCTTGCCAAAATCTCAAAGCGTTGCTATATTGACAAACATTGTTCATTGTTCCGAAACCAACTGATTCGTCCGCTGCGTAATAGAGTTCTGAATCGTATGTGAACGCCAAACGTTCAGTTGTAATCGTCACACGTCGCCGTCTGTTTTGTCGACGGTCCAAATTATTATGTGCGTAAGCTGAAACTCAGCGAGTTGAACTCGTCTGTACCCGTTGTTCCAGAGTCATAACGGATCGCGCTTGTGAATTTCTTTTCCGATCGACCTCCAAGCGCTGTATACGATTTTCATCGGTCTCATTGACTTTACAATCACGTAGTAGGATTGCGTAGCGCTTACGCCGACCGGTATGACGCCGTTGCAATGGGAGCATTGTTGTAAAAAGTACACCACGATCTGTACTCAGTTCGTTTGTAACACTAAAAGATACCACTAACTGACATTACTTCTATCTTTGAAACGCTCCGGAGATATTGTCGCGTTGCAATGGAAACAGGCTTGACTTCGAAGGCAACTGAACACAGGACTTATACTGAAAGCACGTTTATTACGAACTCAACGTACACGCAGCACTGACTGCCTCTCGGGCAGTGTGTTCTGCTATTTATACACAGACAGAATTTACCAGAAATTAGAAGAACAGTTAACATAAGAAACAAGCAGAATTTACAAGTGAACATAAGAACGATGTAGAACATTCTGGAATTGTTAACTACAAAGAAATAAATTTTGGCCGGTGGGCGAGATTTAACCGGCGACCTTCAGCACCGCAGTCCGTGACGCTATCCCCTGCGCCACGCCTGCAGTCGGTGGTCGTAAGAATAACACGGAGGGGCTTGTAAAGACACAACGTTTCGTGTTAAATCTGTCTGGCTGTTTTAACCTTGTGTGCATGACGCCATTATAACTTCCTTGGCGTATCTGTTCGCTCTGTTACAGCGTACATGGTTGCTAGGTGAGTAGCGAATGAATAAGATGATTGATGGAGGAACTAGAAAATGATCCGAGCTGGAAGCATGGTTTCAGTTTTTCTCAAATTTTGATATTTTCCGGTAAATCAGTCAAATCGGTGAAGCCATTCTACAGTGATGCCCTTTCATAGATGCGGCAATTCATTTTTATTTATATAGATAGCTGCCGGAATTCAAACAATATATTGATTTTAATCCCTCCCGTAAGTAGCCTCTAACAAACACACAACTGGCCACATGATTTTACTGTGTGGATTGCTGACTGTACATGAAAGAGACTCACGTTTGAGTCACGTTTATATGTGGTCAGCTATCCACACATAAAATCATGTGGCCAGTTGTATTGTCCGAAACCGGTCACGTACAATAAAATACTTCTGCGCAACTTCAGCTGACGTTATGTATAATGATCAACACTCTTCTGTGCTTAAACATCTTCGCTAGCCAACAAATTCCCCACACTTGAACATTAATGAACATACCTGGGATGTCTTGCAGTTGCTGTTCAGAACAGATCTCCACCCCCTGGTACTCTTTCGGGTGTATGGACAGCCCCACAGGAGGCATGGAGTCATTCCCCACCAACTATATTTCAGACATTAGTCCATGCCACGGCCCTTTGCGGCACTTCTTCGTGTTCTAGGCGGCCCTACTCGTTATTAGGCAGGTGTGCCAGTTTCTTTGGCTCTTAGCAATACAAGTATCGGACTTCTCCGTACCCCTATGGGTAATTTTTGACCCACCACACGAAACTACCAGTTTGTTGCTATCTTTGGGGTGTTTTGCCTTTTTCCGTGTTGACATTACATTCAAGAAGTAGCTAAAGTGCAAATTATTTCTTCTGTAAAATGAATAATATAAAATAAATTAAAAATTGTGAGCAAAAAGAATTTTTATTTTAAATTTTACAGAAGAAAATCCACAACTACCATCAAACACCGTTAAAAACGAGTTAGTGAAATTCTTTCACATTTCATCTTTACAAGAAAACTGAAACATAGACAAAACATACAATTTGTCTGACAAATAACTGTATTTTTTCTTTGTCGAATGTGTGAGGTTGTGACCTTTCTGTCGGTACCCAACGATGAGGACTGTGCAGAACATAACTCAGGGTCGTAAAAGTTTATGGCTCGTTGTCTCTGTTCATACGGGTGAGTTATGTATGTCAGCTTCTACGCCCTAAACAGCTACCCAGAGTGTTAAAATAAGATCTGTAGTTTAGCCAGTCTATCAAACTGCAGATTATGAAGCGAAAATATATTCAAATGTACATAAATTAAAGCTCCGAATAACCAACAAAATGGATTGTAAGATAATGTTCAGAAGAGATTCATTCACGAAGTAATTTTTTATAAATGGAGTCTATTACTCTTTTTGGACATTAAAATGCGGAGGTGGTCCCACTTTATACATCGGTAAATAACTGAATATTTCCCCAACTATTGTGCTTGAGAAGCACAATAACTATCACACGCCTTCGAGAGTAAAAGTTCCAAATCATCACTCGTAAATTAATGAAGTCCATCGAACATTGCAGTTCCAAATTAATCCGCGATAAAAGTATTTGTTATAAAACACATTTTGTCATCACACGAGTACACGATTGCTGAATTATCACAGTTCCACAGCCCTACTAGCGTGCATAGTTTACCACTTTTCAACCGGAGACTACGTTCTGTTCGAAATTGGAATACCTGAGAACTGTATTTCGAAAAAATGGGTACTCAGAGTGGCAGATTCAACGGGCTCTCCGCCCAACCACTACAGCACAACCTTTGGAAACGGATGAAAACACGAGGGAGGACGTAGGCTCTGTGTTCGTTCCATATACCGGCGCACTCTCGGGGAAGGTCGCCCGCATTTAAAAAAAAAACACCAGGTTGGAACTGTTTTTTGTCCGCCGAATAAAATTCGTGCACTGGTGGGAAGCGCCAAAGATGATCTCGGTTTGAGGAAGGCCGGTGTGTACCAGATTCCGTGTCAGTGTGGAAAGTCATATATTGGACAGACGATGCGTACCGTCGAGGATCGATGCGTTGAACACCAGAGGCACACACGATTGATGTATCCGAGCAAGTCGGCGGTCGATGAACATTGTTTGTCGGAGAATCATGCGATTGAGTATGAACGCACTAGGATTCTGGTACAGACGTCGAGATACTGGGACTGCGTCGTTAGAGAGGCCATTGAAATTCGCACAAGTGACGACCTCATAAATCGTGACTGTGGCTATAATTTTAGCAAAGCTTGGGAACCAGCGATTGGGTTAATTAAGAGTAAATCTAGCAAACGCAAGGAAGTGACGACCATGGCGGACAGAGCCCTCACACCGACGTCATCTCAGACGCCCTCGCAATCGGTTCCACTGCGCGGCCGCGGCGCGGGGCGCGGACCGCGGAGGGGTCGCTCCGCGGGCTGAGGGTATTCAAATCGCCCGCTACCGGGCTAGAACCCAGTTCCCTTCGAGCCGCCGTAGCGTGCGGATCTCCGTGACGGCGCGTTTCCAGGAGCTCAGTCCGTCAGTTCACCTGATGATGGCGACATGTATGATCGGCGAAATATTGTGCCCGTTGGATACTATAGACCGGCATTACACCAGTGGATATTTTGGAAATACATATTTAACAACTGTAGTCTTTCTCCATTGTTATTCAATCTGTACATTGAGCAAGCTATAAAGGAAAGCAGGGAGAAATTTGGAGAAGGAATTAAAGTTCAGGGGGAAGAATTAAAAACATTGCGTTTTGCCGACGATCACGGTAAGGAATGTGTGTACCAAATTTGGTTGAAATCGGTCCAATGGTTTAGGAGAAAATGAGCTGCATTGTCGCATAATACAGCAGTTTTTCGCGCATCTCATTGTTTATGACGTCACATCTCGTGAACTATACATAGTACGTGATTCCTACACTTACGGCGACCGTCCTCATGGTTGAAGCTTACGTGTACAAAATTTCATAAATATTGCAACAAAACTGTAGATTTGTATGCAACACGTACAAACATACGGACACTCTGCTTTATATATTAGCAGCAATTGTTACCTCACGGTAAGGAATGTGTGTACCAAATTTGGTTGAAATCGGTCCAATGGTTTAGGAAAAAATGAGCAGCATTGTCACAAAATGCAGCAGTTTTTCGCGCAACTCATTGTTTATGACGTCATATCTCGTGAACTATACATAATACGTGATTCTTACACTTACGGCGACCGTCCTCATGGATTGAAGCTTACGTGTACAAAATTTCATAAAGATTGCAACAAAACTGTAGATTTGTATGCAACACGTACATACATACGGACACTCTGCTTTATATATTAGAAGAAGACGTCATGAAAAACTTATATTTTAAGAAACATTGACCAAGTCTAAAATATGTGTGTGTGTATGTGTGCGTGTGTCGGGTGATAGAAATTATGCCACAGAGCCGCAAAATCCCTCGCGCTGGCCCTGACCACAATTTGGGTATTACGATAAAACACAATAACTGCAGTTGCATGCAATAAATGGCATGACACTATTAATAAATATCGTTTGTAAACAGAAATCCGTATTTAAGGTAGAATATACAAAGTTTTTAGATGTGTGCATTGGTGAGAAACTGAACTGGAAGCAACACATCGGCGATCTACAGAAACTTTTGAGTTTAGGGTTATTGCAAATTTGGGTGACAAATATCTCAGTAAATTAGATTACTATGCCTATTTTCATTCACTACTTTCATATGACATCATTTTTGAGGTAATTCATCATTGAGCAAAAAAGTACTCAATGCACGAAAGCGAGTAATTAGAATAATTTATTAAGCCCAGCCGAGATCTTCTTGCAGCCATTTATTTAAGGATTTAGTGATCTTGAAAGCAGCTTCAATATATATATATATACACTCTTATGACAATTTATCAATAATCCAACCCAGTTCCAAAGTAATATCACCGTGCATAGCTACAACACTAGGAAAAAGGATGATCTGCACTAATCAACGTTCAATCTAACTATGGCGCAGAACTTACCAGATAACATCAGATGTCTGACAGATAGCCAACCAACACATGAAAACAAATTGTTGGAATTTCTGAGTGACAACACCTTCTACTCAGTAGATGAAATTTTACATAGAAATTAGTACTTAAAAAAATTAAAAAAATTATGTCATGTAAACTGGCACGTTCCACATCATTACAAACTCTTATATTCATGATCTATGTAACAAGTATTAAGGACCGTTAGCGACCTCTGTTGTCTTATGGTTAAACGCCTGTCATTATAATGCAGAATGATGTAGGTTCGCGACTGGGTAATTGCCGATCTTTTTTATATCATCTCCGCATTCATAATAGATTACAGGTTTTATCTAAAAGTAGTGTATTATGCAGCAGTTGATGTACACTTAACAGTGTGATTTCTCTCCCCTCCCCCCCCTTTCTCTCTCTCTCTCTCTCTCTCTCTCTCTCTCTCTCTCTCTCTGAGCAGTGAGTTTGTTGTTACTGTCGATAAATGAAAATTATATATAAACGGTCAAAACGCGATCATCATGCTATAAAACAAACTACCATTCTGAATAACATCACAGAAGACTGACATACTTGAACCAGTTTTAAAATGTAACGTTTTCTCAGTCGTCTATAAAGTGTAGAAAAAAATTCCGAATGTAATTATTCTTCATTATATGTAAAGCATGAGTTTTGAATTCCATTATTTTAGTATCTGTTGCAGTTCATTGTAATGTAATGATTCTACAGTATATTTAGTATAATTTCTTTTTTGAATTTGAAATCTTCGTATTAACAACATTGTCAGGACCTAAATATGATTTTTCGTTGCCATTCTCACCTTCAAATGCCTCCATATCGGTAATTAATGTCCTCTCTTCCTTCAAGACTTCTGGCTTCTTCTTTTTTGTCTTGTTTGCTCTGCAGAGTCTTTAATGGATTTAATGGCTGCAAGTATACGTTGAGAGTCAGTCCCCATCAAGATGTCGCGACTGAAAACGCCGGGCTTGAAGCCCATTCTCTACGAGACTCTTATCCTCTCTGAGCTGTCACCACTAAAGCCGATGAATGCGTCATAAACTGCAATATTAACTACCATGGATGAGAAAAATGTAGTTTTGGGGCAACGTATCCAAATGCGGTCCTTCAGAAACTAATAAGGATTCTGCGTTTTCCCATGAACACATTTCTTGGGAGGGCTGTTATTCCACGGCCTTTTTGATGTAGTATACAGACATTCCCTGCATCCAAATTACACAACATTGAAAACGCCACATAAACAGATATCAATACCATATAGTAATTGAAAAGCCATTGAAATTTTTTCACAATTTTGATTTTCGTGTATGTCCCTCATTAAAAAAATTAATAAATAAAAAATAAAAACAAATAAAAATAAAAAAATAAAGTAAACAGCCAACCGGTTGCGTAAAGTTTAAGGTTTTTGACCTGCTTTCGTTACAGCTTAGGGTAACGTTTTCATTTACCTTCCCATGTATCCAAGTCTGTCTCACAATTTTTTAATTGATCTGATCAAGTCAAAACCACGCCAAAAACCTTAAATTTTACGTAACTTTTTTTTTATTTTCTATTATTGCCTTTTTTTACAAAAAATTGTATTCTGTTATTCAGCCATGTTTAGAATTTTTTTTAAATGTCGTAGATATGGTTTAACCGGTAGTAACATGAATTTTCTTTTTGATGCAGTAGCACATGGGAGAAAATGGTGATAAATTGTAAAAACATATCATACTTGCTGAATCCTGATTTACTCAATTCGTATAAAAAACAAAGACATAAAAAGATCCTTAATATAAAATTCGGTGTAGTGTCAGACTTAAAAAAATAAAGCCATAAAAAGCTGCTGAATATGGAACTGGGCGTTTGTGAAGGTCGCGCGCGGGTGCGGCTAATGCCTTCCGTGCTCCCCTGCTGTCCGTCGGCACTCCACTGAAATGAAACGCAGCAAAAAGCTGCCTCACTCGCCGTGACGACATCTCCCTAAAAGCACCGAACGAGCGTCTCATCATCAAATGGTAGAAGCTCAGCACACGCAAAACGGCTAACTTCAAAAAAGGCTCCGTCTCTAATGACCACGCTGTCGACGAGACGTTAAACTGTATGCTTCCTTCCTTCCTTTTCAAAAGAGGCTCAAGGAGTGGAGGCATTATACTATCCATTTATGTAATACTCATCATCGAAACACAATCAGTTAACAGACATATAGAATCAACACCGGAGAACACAGTCATGGAAACAGATTATGACACGCCGGTAGCCAAAATTAAATTATCTCAGCATCACATTCAAATTTACGAATAATTTCTGTCATCGCACATGATACACTGAAGAGCCCGAAGATGCTGGCACACCGCATGTAGGAGCCCATGAGCACGGAGAAGTGTCACAACACGGCGTAGCGTGGACTGGACTAATTTGTGCAGGCAAGTGAGGGAAAATGGGGAAAAATTTCTTAAGTTTTACAACTTTGGGGAAACACCCTTAGGACATGTAGAAGTAAAAAACAGAAAAGTTACCTCCACTACCGTCGTGCTCCCCCACCCCTCTCCCCCACCTCTTAATGTAATGTGTTTTTTTTTTTTTTTTTTTTTTTTTTTTTTTTTTTTTTTTTTTTTTTTTTTCCAACTTTACGAGAAATGGTTCATTTAATGACCGAAAATATTTATCGTGTAATTCTACACAGAGATAGTCAAATCCATGTTTAAGTAGGGTAATTAGTTTTTAAACGCTAAAATTTGAAGTTAAAAAATGAAATTTCTTTTAAAACAGACACTTTTGCTTTACGGTCTTTTATTTTAGATTCATGCAACTTAAATTTTTGAAATAAAAATAATTTGTTATGAAAAATTAAAAATTACAGAAAAACTAAACAACAATTACTTTTTATTATATACATTCCTGGCAATTAAAATTGCTACACCACGAAGATGACGTGCTACAGACGCGAAATTTAGTCGACAGGAAGAAGATGCTGTGGTATGCAAATGATTAGCTTTTCAGAGCATTCATGGCGACGGCGGCGACACCTACAACGTGCTGACATGAGAAAAGTTTCCAACCGATTTCTCATACACAACAGTTGACCGGCGTTGCCTGGTGAAACGTGGTTGTGATGCCTCGTGTAAGGAGGAGAAATGCGTACCATCACGATTCCGACTTTGTTAAACGTCGGATTGTAGCCTTTCGCGATTGCGTTTTATCGTATCGCGACATTGCTGCTCGCGTTAGTCGCGATCCAATGACTGTTAGCAGAATACGGAATCGGTGGGTTCAGGAGGGCAATACAGAACGCCGTGCTGGATCCCAACGGCCTCGAGGGTCGAGATGACAGGCATCTTATCCGCATCACTGTAATGGATCGTGCAGCCACGTCTCGATCCCTGAGTCAACAGATGGGGACGTTTGCAAGACAACAACCATCTGCACGAACAGTTCGACGACGTTTGCAGCAGCATGGACTATCAGCTCGGAGACAATGGCTGCGGTTACCCTTGACGCTGCCTCACAGACAGGAGCGCCTGCGATGGTGTACGCAACGACGAACCTGGGTGCACGAATGGCAAAACGTCATTTTTTCGGATGAATCCTGGTTCTGTGTAAAGCATTATGATGGTCGCATCCGTGTTTCGCGACATCGCGGTGAATGTACATTGGAAGCGTGTTTCGTCATCGCCATACTGGCGTGTCACCCGGTGTGATGGTATGGGGTGCCATTGGATACAAGTCTCGGTTACCTCTTGTTCGCATCGACGGCACTTTGAACAGAGGCCGTTACATTTCGGATGTGTTACGACCCATGACTCTATCCATCATTCGATTCCTGCGAAACCCTACATTTCAGCAGGATAATGCACGACCGCATGTTGCAGGTCGTGAACGGGCCTTTCTGGATACGGAAAATATGCGAATGCTGCCCTGGCCAGCACATTCTCCAGATCTCTCACCAACTGAAAACGTCTGGTCAATGGTGGCCGAGCAACTGGCGTCACAATACGCCAGTCACTACTCTAGATGAACCGTGGTATCGTGTTGAAGTTGCATGTAGGCCTGTACCTGTACACGCCAACCAAGCTCAATTTAACGGAATGCCCATGAGTATCAAGGTCGTTATTACGGCCAGAGGTGGTTGTTCTGGCTACTGATTTCTCAGGAGCTACGCACCCAAATTGCGTGAAAATGTAATCACATGCCAGTTCTAGTATAATATATTTGTCCAATGAATAGCCGTTTATATTCTATATTTCTTCTTGGTGTAGCAATTTTAATGGCCAGTAGTGTATTTGCAATCATATGTACAGCATCTAGACAATGAAAATAACGGAATATTTAATAAACAAATAAATTCTTCTCATTGTTTTCCTTAACTAAAACGATCATCTACTGTGAAATCACTGCAAGGCACATTAGTGCAGCTTTGTGCACGACAGTTTTTACATACTGTCGTGCAATGTAGGTCAGCTTTCACTCATCCGCACCTTACTCCGCAGCCTTGAGTGCAGCCACATTAAATCAGGTGTGGCATTTTTTTCCGTAACAGGTTATCGTTTCATGTGAATCAGGGAGGCGAATGAGTTTGATTGCCTCCAATCCAAATTTCTGGATTCCTTTTGTTCCCCAGTCATAGTTGAACTTGTAGGTAAACTCGGTAAAAGTGGAGGCGCCCTGCATCAGTAGTGGGTGGCAAACTAGAGTGTATGACACTTTTGTTTGATTGACCCACAAGTCCATTAAAACATTTTAATCGAATGACATTTAACTTATCATCTGTGTGAAGAGAGCATAAATTTCTCTCTTGCTTTTGCAATGGTATCAGGAGGAGAAGCTGGGTCATTGAATATCCATGGACTATTATGAAGTAGAGCGTACCGGTTGAATAGTTGGAAAGCGTGCAAATTTTCTTTTCTAAACAAGACTGTCAAAACCACTAACTGCATGAAGAAACGGTATTGAATTCTTGCATTCATGAATGAGTTAGGAGTTACGTATATCTTTAGAACTGTAACACCTTGTTCTGATGCTACCTTTATCTTCGTTCGCCATATTTATGCCTGTGTCGTCTGGAGCAAGCGCGATAAGTATCACAGGAAGACCTGTCTTGACCTACTATAATCACTTGCTGGTAAAATTTTGAGGCATTTATTGCTTTTGCAACAGTTTGAACATCTGCGTGGTCAACCACAATCCTGGTTTCAATAGCAAAACTGTCTAGTTTCTGCACAAGCTGTGTAATAAACATTTCCTTATCTCTGAGGTTACTAAGTAAGACGAACTGTAATTCAACAAATAAGGTCTAATCAATACAGAACATTTCTCACGAAGTCCGCATCATCGTTCTCCTTAATTTTTACGGTCAGAGAACTTTGGGAATATGCGTCAAATACAACAGGAACACCATCTTTATAATGTCCCTAAATGTAGACTATTAAGGTTTTTTAGTTGTAACCAGAAGTTCCATTCTCGGGCTACACGACATGGTTGATAAGAAACCCACATCTACAACAAAAAAATTTTTCCTCAGCAATCCACTGCTGTCAAACAGAGACACTGTGATAGCCTACCAGATAATTCGTACGTGAAGTAATCATTTAAATCATCAGGTGAATGAAACGTGCACCGTATTCTCTGAAATAACTGCGTTGTACCTACTTCACTTAGAAATTTTTCAGCCTAACAGTTGACATTCCTATTCTCCTAACTATTCTGATCACTACAGAGAACCAAATTTTGGCGAGACGGTAAATATTGTTCGAAGAGCTTCTTCACCAACAGACACAGCTTTGTAGCAGTTTACTTCCTGAGAAGCTACTAATCGAGATCCTAATGAATAAAATTTCTCCTTATACACAAATATAGTGTGTTGTTGCAACCACAGTAGAAATGTTCTGCGAATTTTCTCGTCAATTTCTATCCTCCCACTCCTCATTTCAACATGTTGATCACTTGAAACCGAATGTAATTGTATAACTGTTGCATAGCTTCAAATATGTGATGGGCTATTGATATACCGCAAATCCACCGGTTCATCACGCTATCGGTGAAACGTATTCCGTGTGAAACATCGCCAGCACTCTTCAGGTTCTTTATAAGCGTTCGTCCTGTCTTCATGTCAGTCCATAGTCCACACCAGAGCGTCGAACCGTGAAGAAGATGTTCTTGGTGAATGTATCAAACTCCACGGGATTCATGGTTTCTTTCAATTTTTCCATGACATGGAAGTATAAATGACACGCCTTAGTAAATGGGAAGTGTCCAGTTGCATGGAATATCGGGAGCATAACTCTCACACATAATATATGCAGCTTCCAATCTCCCATATGCTCTGCCTGGTTGAAATTCAGTGCCAAGATGACAACCTTAAGTGAGAAGTTTACCCTCTTCGCCTAATATCAGCCATTGTGTTGACAAATTTTTCAATCACTTGATCTTTTTCCAAATCGCCGAAAAATGCACAGTTTCCACTCACATCAGAAATACAATTTTTAACATGTTTCTTCTCCTGCTCCATGACTGCCATTTCCTCCATTGTTATGATGGAAAGAGCACACATGACTGCAGAGTGAGCCTGAATTGGGAACAGCACGAACAGCCTCAAAAAGTTGAGAGAGTCCACTGTCTTCATTAAGAATTGTGTTCCTCCTAGGAAAGACAGTAGCATGTTAAAGCCTCCTAATCGAATAACTACCATTAGTGAGTAGCTCATTCCCTCCATTAGCCTCAACTATAGCTTTCAAGTAGAAGGGTTTATGGAGGAAATCACAACTGGAGACCTTATAAGCAGACAGATGTACTAGTGATACCATTCATCAACAACCCACCCAAAGATTATACCACTATTTTAACTGCTTTGACATATGTCATCAAGGAGAGTAAGAAGGCCACACAGCAAGCGCTTGCCCGCAAAAGGCAAAAGTCCCGGGTTCGTATCCCGGTTCCGGCACACAATTTTAATATGCCAAGAAGTTTCAAAGAATTGTCTACTTACACTTTGACGTGAACTTTTTGTCAATATGCGATGTACAAGGTTGGTATGGCAATCGAATTGACACATATTTCCTTTACGTATTGTAGTAACATTTCGTAGCAGCCATTTGACGAAAAAACGAAATATGAACATCTGTGGCTGGCACATCAAGACAGCTGTAGTTCAACATACAGGTGGTATAGAGATCAATGCATTACCTTATTTATTGTTATCTGGCCAACGATATTAAGGAATTCCAGTTGAAACTGCGTATATTATACATCATTGTCCTATCAGTTACATCCGTCTAGTATTACAAAATAATCTTTGACGTTTTGCATTGACATTAGTATACACCATTTACAAAAGGAAAAAATAATATTGATGACACCGTCAAGTCTTCAGAGGGGCATCACACAGCCGCCCTGAATTGAGAAAAGCACAAATAGTGGTCTGTAGAAATTCACTACATTAGTGTTAAGGTAATGTAGATTAGTAGGAGAAACAATTTCATAATTCAAATACAGCATTAGTAGTTTGGTGTTTGACAGAGTTGCATCAATTAAATAACTAGGCATAACGCTACGCAGCGATATGAAATGGAACGAGCTTATAAGGACAGTGGCGGGGGGAAGGCGTATGGTCGACTTCGGCTTATTGGGAGAATTTTGGGAAGATGTGATTCATCTGTAAAGGAGACCACATATAAAACGCTTGCTCAAGTATTTGAGATTCCCACCAGATCGGTTTAAAGGAAGACATAGAAGTAATTCAAACACGGGCGGCTAGGTTCGTTACATGTAGCTTCGATCAACGCGCGAGTATTACTGAGATGCTTCGGAAACTCAAATGGAAATCGCTGGAGAGAGAGCGAAATTTTTTTTTTTTTTTTTTTTTTTTTTTTTTTTTTGCGGGTGGTGGGGGACACTTTTTGGAGAAATTTAGAGGGTATGAATTTGAAGTGGACTGCAGGACAATTCTACTGCCACCCACTTACATTTCGCGTAAAGACCACAAAGATATGATCAGGGGCATTCGTTTTTGCCTCGTTGTATATAGCGGTGGAACAGGAAACCAAGTAGCTAGTATTGGTACTAGGTACTCTCCGCCTGGAGTAAGTATGTAGATGTACAAGTTCTAGGTAATGTTCTTTTGGAACTACGTGTAAAAACTACCGCATGAGGGCTTATTATGACGGGGGAGAAAGTCTGGGAAGGTTTAAAATTTACGAAACTATCAGTGGTAGAACGCACTGAGAAGGAAGGTACTAACCTAAGATTGTTTAATGTGTTTTGGTTATATGGCAATTCGCTATCTTCGTCTTTAATGTATCTTCTATCACAGGTGTCATCAGAATACCTAGTGTGAGGCGTACATGTGTTAGTGCCTGGCTTCTCTACACTAGCAAGCTTTTGTTTATTCTGTTCCGCTTGGCGTGTAACTTGAAACTCATTCTTTGAATTATCTGTAGTTTTACTTTTGTTAGACATTATCTGTTGGATAACTTGCTGAATTGCTAGGGGTAACCCACGGCTTAATTTTTCTGTGATTTGTGTAGCCTTTTCGTTTAACCATTTTTCAAAGATTCCTACCACCGCCTGTTCGTGTTGCTGAAATTTGTTATTTATATTGCTGTCTCTTCCAAGCTCGTCTTTTGCACGTGCGTGGATGAATCTGTAATTTTTTTTCGAGGGTTGCCTCTGCAGAGTGTACCTTTTGTACATTTTCCAGACACGTCCTTGCATTTTTGGGACCGCTGTTTGTATAGCTTCTATCTGCTTGAGCTCGAGCAAACTGTTCATGTTCTTCCGTAATACCCTTATCTCTCTTCTGTTTTTGTAGCTGCTGTAACTGTTCTTATAACTGCAGCTGCAAACGTCTGTCTCTTACCTTCTGTTATTCCTGTAAAATCCTATGTCTGCCCTGATTCAGTCCTTTATTGTTGTTTCAAAAACCCAACTCTTTTCTGCTGCTTCCTTTCTTGCTCTTTCAGCATGAGTATGATCTTAGCTATAAGGTGCACAGCTGCTTCAGTAGTTGCATCAGTAGCTTTACAAGTCATGTCTGTAATATCTGTCTTATCCTTGGTTTCACAAAAAATGTTCTCTATTTTGTACTCGAGAATAACGTGTAAACCATTAGATTGTCCTGCTTTAGCATCACTATGTGCTTCCACTTGATTGCGTCTACATTTTCCGACCTTCAAGCGTGTAAAATATCCATACACTTTCTATTAAACATATACCTTACTTATGTAAGAATCACGAATTATACGCAAATATGTGTATGCTGCGTGTGTATTCATAACAATGATCTCACTTGGTACAAAGTTTAATTTAAAAGATGGACTGACATGAAAATTGGATCGTACAAAAATTGTTTTCTAAACGAAGACATGTTTTGTTAGACACACATCCGCCAAAACTGTGATTTCCTTACCTTATATCGTTTGGCTTCATTCCACAGGTCGAGGTGTATTTTGTCTACAATTATTCTATAGTCTTTTCCCAGCATCAATTTTCTGATCTCATCTGCAAGGAATAATGCAAGTAAAATTTGCAAACAAATTGTATTATCATGACAATACACCTTACCCATTATTGTTAAGACGTGTCACGGGACCCATTTTATACTAGTTCTTTCTTATACAAGAAAAAAAAAACTAGTATTAAATTGATAAGTTCTGTACCAAAAATTATTTTGAATTTTTGTAATCTTTGGGACCTACAGCGCTGTAAATGTCATTTAACGATGTAATATTAAATATATTTTCTCCAGATTGCTGCTACAATATTTACTTATTTTATACTATTGCCATTCCGGCTATAACGACTTCTTCAGGTTATCTGCATCGGTTTGATACCAGTTTAGTTTTTTATTATAATACAAAATCAGTACCATTATAGCACCACTGTATTCTTTGTATGAACGGCATTTGAGGCCTCCTTTTTCTCAGGAAACGTTGGAGGTATAAAGATGAAATTTATGTAACTTTGCAAGGTCTGTGGCCTCTTGGCGTTTTAAAACATTTAAGGCTGTAAACAAATGAAGGGTTTGCTGCAAAAACCAGGCAAGCCACGGAATACACATGCTGAGAAAACTGAAAAACTAAGTTTCACATCTACAGAAGATGTGTATTTTCAAGAAATTATATAAGACAATGTTACTGATTTATTGCCCTGTATTTTATGTGCAATATATAAGACTTTGAAATTAAAAATATACACTTAAATAAATCAAAATCACAATTAAAGAATTTAAAATCTGAAGTAATGCATGCAAAATCGGATATAACAAGAAGTCAAAATAAGAACAAATAATGAATCATAATTTACTTTCTATTAATTACCAGGCATTTTACAGTATCTTTTGTCAGACAAATTGTACATAGTTTTGCACGCCTTATAACGTAAACTATTCTGCCCTGATGTAAATTTTTAAGGATGTTATTATTAACTAAATATAAAATCTACATCCTCAGAACATTTTGATGACCTACTTGATTTACAGTTAAAGTACTTCATGGTCATTTAAAAATGTTCTTATTCTATTTCATTTAGGCTGCGCTCACCATCATCATTTCCTGCAGAGGGTAACAGCTTTTGATGGAAACCCATATCTGCAGTAGGAACGTACTTTCTAATCAGTTGCATGACATCTTCATATTTGTGCCCCTTTTAAGAGGTAAAGGGCCACCCTGCAGTAATGCCACCTTTTATTGCCTTCTTTGGTGGTGCAAATTTTGACATAACAGGCATCTGTTGATTCTGGCTGATTTTAAATATGTATTTGTAAGCATAACTGTGCTGGAATATTTACTACCGTGAAATTTGAGAAGCTCATGTATGGCGTCTTTTGGCAACCATGCATTCAGATAAGTCCGCAAAAGTTTGGTTCTTACACCAAAATATGCACTTTCCGATGTTATATCTCTCGCCGATAATACCTCATTTTTGACCAGAAATGGATTTACCTGGTTTTTGCAGCAATCACATCAAAGGCGAACAAAGATTTTATATCGCATATTTTCATATTCGCAAACTGACACATTAAAACCTATAGGGCACCTGAAATTGATTTAGATTAATGAAATTTGACAGCGAGTATCATTTTAGAGGTGCAAGTACAGCAACAAATCCGAAATTCTTGTAGTAAATCGAGTGGACCACCCGAATTCCCCACTAGCGCCATCACACACTCGTTCCATTTTGTATCACTTTTCATCGCCTTTCACATCCTTATGCCATTCATCAATGCTAAGTCTTCCGCGTTTCGGAGGGGGGGGGGAGGGGGTAGTTTCACACCTCCACTCCTTTCTCCCGTCTTATTAGCAAATTTTATGTGCTGGAAATTTAGAACTTTCATACAATTTTGAAGATATTAAACATAAGGAGAGGCATTTAATTAAAATTTGTGCTGTTGTCGGGATTCGAACCCGGGATCTACTACTTACTAGGTAGGCGCTTTAGATCACCTAGTTCCTTTTTTTTCCAGTTATATCTATGCTTTGCGGTCAGTGTTTCAGGTTGTTCTTTGGATATTTGGCTCAGCTTTTTTATTACAGAGGGCGTTGAGCCCCCTGACCGGGCGCGCTGAGCCACGGCGCCCGGGAACCACTCAGCTAACACAGCGTTGCAGCAAAAGCAACTACACGGTCGTCTTAAAGCACGTCTCCCTCCACACTACGTAATTTAATGCTGCCGCATGTTCCCTGTGAAATGTGTATTAAATTGCCAAGGCTCTCCCATATTGGAATAGCGTCCTAACAAAGAACGCGAATGGGAACTATCCCGCCTTGTTCCTCAGCCAGAGGTGATACAAATACAAGTTTTAGACAGTCCGTGTAGTCACTTTGGCTGCAATACTGTGTTAGCTGAGTGGTTCCGAGTGCCGTGGCTCAGCGCGCCCGGTTAGGGGCTAAACGCCCTCTGTAATAAAAAAAAAAGCTGAACCACTTGATCAACGAACAAACTGAACGAACGACGCGAGGCATAGACCTACACCCCCCCCCCCCCCCGAAAAAAAAAGTAGTCTACAGCGCCTGCCTTGTAAGTAGAAAGTCCCGGGTTTGAATCCCGGCGATAGTAAAAATTTTTACTCAGTGCCTCTCCTTATGTTCAATGCTCTTGGTATAACGAGACAACGTCTCAAAGCAATATATTATTGTTAATTTTGAAGATGTTATGGAATAATCACATAGTTGGACATGGTGATAGAAATAAATGAGGAAGTTTCACTTTTTATTGTAAGACTGCTCTGCACTAACCGTTTGCAACCGCCGCTCCTGCGTCACAAGCGCACGTCCAGTAACGGCGCTCTCTTGTTGTCCAGATGGATGACCGCCAGGAACTGCGGGGTACCACGTGGGCGGGCACTGACGTGCGCTAGCCTGCAGCAGGTCCACAATTGCCTTGTTTTGTGGACTCGTCTAGTGAGGGCACGAGCTCAAAGCACTCTACTGGAACGACTGCTGCACCAGGACAATCACATGAAAATAACTGAGGTTTGAACGAATATTGTGCGATTGTGCGAACTGACGATTTTAGTGACATTGAATGGAAACCGCTTCAGGTGTATGTTACTCGTTTATTATAGTTAAGTAGCATATTATGCCTTTTTTTTACCGGTGAACTATGTCATCACCTTCAGAAACAATTTTTTTATAACAGTTTTGTCTTATTTTCACTGCAAAAAATTATGAAGATTGTTAAAAATCTGTAAAGTCCTTGTTTGTTTACAAATAAGATAAAAGTTAACTAAACACGTACAAATTCTTTGGGACGCATATAACGTAAAGAGTTACTTGTGAAAATATAAGAAAAAGAACTTTGTTAAACGATTAAAATTTGCATTACCAAAGTGGATCGTCATCTGCATTCGTGTTGTTGTTGTTTGTTGTGGTCTTCAGTCCGGAGAATGGTTTGATGCAGCTCTGCACAATACCCTATCCTGAGCAAGCCTCTTCATCTCCACATAAGAACGGCAACCTACATCTGTCTGAATCTGCTTACTGTATCCATCTCTTGGTCTTCCTCTGCGGTTTTTACCCCACACACTTCCCTTCAACGCCAAATTCACAATTCCTTGATGTCTAAGAATATGTCCTACCAATCTATCCCTTCTTTTAGTCAAGGTATGCCAGAAATTGCTTTTCGCCCCCAATTCTTTTCAGCACCTCCTCATTAGTTACGCGATCCACCCACCTAATCTTCAGCATTCTTCTGTAGCACCATATTTCAAAAGCTTCAATCCTCTTCCTGTCCGCACTGTTTATCGTCCAGGTCTCATTCCCATACAAGGCAACACTCCACACAAATGCCTTCAGAAAGGACTTCCTTAGGCTTAAATCAATATTCAAAGTTAACAAATTCCTCTTTTTCAAGAACGCTTTTCTACCCATTGCCATTCTGCATTTTATATCCTTTGTACTGCGACCATCATTTGTTATTTTACTGCCCAAGTAACAAAACTCATCTACCTACTTTATTGTTTCGTTACCCAATCTAATTCCTTCAGCATCACCTGATTTTCTTACACTACACTCCATTACCCTAGTTTTGCTCTTGTTAATGTTCATCTTATATGCACCTTTCAGCACACTGTCCATTCCGTTCAATTGCTCTTCCAGGTCCTTTGCTGTATCTGACAGAATTACTATGTCGTCGGCAATACGCAATGTTTTTAATTCTTCCCCCTGAACTTTAATTCCTTCACCAAATTTCTCCTTGCTTTCCTTTATAGCTTGCTCAATGTACAAATTGAACAACAATGAAGATAGACTACAATCCTGTCTTACTCCCTTCCCAACCACTGCATCCCTTTCACGCCCTTCAACTCTGACAACCGCTGTCTGGTTTTTGTACAAGTTGTAAATAACCTTACGTTCCCTATATTTTACTCCTGTTTGCTTCAGAACGTGAAAGAGTTTATTCCAATCAACATTGTCAAAAGCCTTCTCCAAACCTACAAAAGCTATAAATGTAGGTTTGCCTTTCCTTAATCTACCTTCTAGGATAAGCCGTAAAGTGAGTATTGCCTCTCGAGTTCCTACATTTCTTCTGAAGCCAAACTGATCTTCCCCGAGGTTGGCTTCTACCAGCTATTCCATCCTTCTGTACATAATTCGTTTTAATATTTTACAACCATGACTTATTAAACTGTCTGCACCTGCTTTCTTTGGAATGGGGATTATAACAATTTTCATAAAGTCTGAGGGTACTTCACCTGTCTCATACATCTTACACACCAGGTGAAACAATTTTGCCATGGCTGGTTCTCCCAGAAACTTTAGTAGCTCTGAGGGAATATAATCTACTCCAAGGGCCTTATTTCGACTTAGGTCTTTCAGGGCTCTGTCAAATTCTTCTCTCAGTACAGTATCTCCTATTTCATCTTCATCTACATCCTCTTCCCTTCCTACAATATTGTCTCGAAGTTCATTTCCTTTGTAGAGCTGCTCTATGTAGTCTTTCCACCTTTCAGCTTTCCCTTCTTTGCTGAGAACTGGTTTTCCATCAGTGTCCTTGATATTCACAGAGCTCTTTTTCTTATCTCCCAATGTTTCTTTTATTTTCCTGTAGGCTGTATTTATTTTTCCCCTATTTATACATTCTTCTACATCCTTGCATTTGCCTTCGAGCCACTCCTACTTAGCCATTTTGCACTTCCTGTCAATCTCATTTCTTAGTCGTCTGTACTCCATTTTGCCTGTTTCATTTACTGCATTTTTATATTTTCTCCTTTCATCGATTAAATTTAGTATCTCCTGTGATATCCTAGGATTTTTTGTAGGTCTTGCCTTCCTACCTATTTTGTCCTCTGCTGCCTTCACTATTTCATCTCTCAATGCTACTCATTCCTCCTCTACTGTTTTATTTTCCCCCATTTCTGTCAATTGTTGCCTAAAGCTCCCTCTGAAATTCTTAAGAACTTCAGGTTCCTTCAATTTTTCCAGGTTCCATCTCCTTATTTTCCTACCTTTTTGTAGTTTCTTCAGTTTCAGCCTACAGTTCATAACCAACAAGTTATGGTCAGAGTCTATATCTGCCCCTTGGTATGTCTTACACTTTCAAACCTGGTTCCGAAATCTATGTTTTCCCATTATAAAATCTATCTGGTATCTCCCGGTGTCTCCTGGTCTCTTCCACGTGTACAACCTTCTTTTGTGATTCTTAAACCAGGTATTTGTTATAACTAAATTATGTACCGTGCAAAATTCTGCCAGGCGGCTTCCTCTTTCATTCCTTTTGCCCAGACCATATTCACCTACTATCTTCCCTTCCCTTCCTTGTCCTACTACCGAATTCCAGTCTCCCATAACAATTAAGTTTTCCTCTCCCTTAATTGTCTGTATAATTTCCTTTAGCTCCTCATATATTTCTTCGATTTCCTCATCATCGGCAGAGCTAGTTGGCATATAAACCTGTACTACTGTTGTCGGCTTCGTATCTATCTTGACTATGATAATGCGATCACTGTGCTGCTCATAGTAGTTTACCCGCCTTCCTATTTTCTTATTCATTATCAGTCCTACTCCTGTAATACCCCCAACTGATTTTGTATGTATAATCCTGTACTCACCTGACCAGAAATCCTGTTCATCCTGCCACCGAACTGCACTAATCCCCACTATATCTAACTTCAATCTATCCATTTTCCTTTTTAAATTTTCTAAATTTCCTACCCCTTTAAGGTATCTAACATTCACGCTCCGACCCGTAGAATGCCAGTATTGTCTTTCCTGATAACAACATCCTCCTGAGTAGTCCCCGCCCGGAGATCCGAATGGGGGTCTATTTTACCTCCGAAATATTTTACCTCCGAAATATTTAGGATGCCATCATTATATGTTCATACAGTAGAGCTGCATGTCCTCGGGAAAAATAACGGCTGTAGTTTCCCCTTGCATTCAGCCGTTTGCAGTAACTGTGTAGCAAAGCCACATTAGCTGATGTTACAAGGCCAGCTCAGTCAATCATCCAGACTGTTCTGTTGCCCCTGTAACTACTGAAAAGGCTGCTGCCCCTCTTCAGGAACCACACGTTTGTCTGGCCTCTCCACAGATACCCCTCCGCTGTGGTTGCACCTACGGTACGGCTATCTGTATCGTTGAGGCACGCAAGCCACCCCACCTCGGCAATGTCTGTGGTTCATGGGAGTGGCATCTGTATCACACATTTTTTTTTCATCTGTATTCCACATTTAAAAATTGTGTGTGTTCTTGCCACAAGTAACAAGGAGACTGAACCAGGTAAAATTTCCATAGGTGTGTTGCTATACGCATCCACTAGGTGTCAGTGATGTCACAAAGAGACAGCATGGATACATTTAGCACTACCACATAACGCCTGACTTTGGAATTGCAATACTTTTTTCCTATATATAATATATGCAACAATTATTTAACACTTCTCATGTCATGAATCAATAAGAAAGTGTATTCAAGAGTAGCTCTGTGTCTACGTTGAGTACAGAGGATAAAACTTATATACAGTATAAAACCGAATCTCACTAACAAATGACAATAATAATAAAGTGTATTCAAGAGTAGCTCTATGTCTACATTGAGTACAGTATAAAACCGAAGCTCACTACAAATGACAATGTCATAACATTGCAGTCAATGTGGTTGTACAGGCGGCTTGGCTCATCTCGCATGAAAAAGTGAATAATTTAATTACATGAGTGGCTCAAAGTCTACAATAAATGTCAAGAGTGAAAATATATATAGCATGAAAGAATAGAGGCCTTAAGAATGACGTTACTATCACAAAATGGTACAGCTTGTGTAACGTATACAACAAAGATCATTGAAGAATGAACATATCATAATGTCGAAGACAGTAGGTATTATGGGTGACAAACCTCAAAGACATATCAGTGAAAAACCTTGTTACATAAGTGGCTGGAAGTCAATATTAACTGTAGCAGACAAAATTTATATATAGTATAAAAAATAAAACCTTAAAAAATGACGATAACATAACACTGAAACAGTGTGGTATTATGTGCAATAGCCGTCTCATATAACATGACGAAGAATGACATGGTTCATGGGTAACACAAAGTTTATCCAGAATACAAAGGGTCACACTAACTGTAGTATAATGAAATTAAAAACGTTAAAACTGTCAATAACATGATAACTCGTTTATTCAGCCAACTAGTTTCGTGGCGTTAGAGCCACATCATCACGGTTATCTGAATACAAATGCTACTAACAATTACGTTTTGGTAATTTACATTTGGGCTATGGATAAGAAAACTGTAGGTGAAAAGTACAAAGTATTTAATATTTTTCTCGGTGACACTAGACGACCCAACATTCTGTGGTTTTGTTGCATAAAATGATAAATAAATTGGATTTCCCGAATTGAAATAATGTGGAGAGAAAATTAAGCATACATAATTTGTTGCAACCGATGATTTAAAATACATCAGTAGGGAAAATGAAATTTAGTTTTATTTGGCAACTCTTTCTTGACGTCTGAACAGACATGTCCTTAACATTTATGGATGAAGTATTGCGCTTATAGTATTGCTACATCCATTTTAAGATATTTCATGGCCACGGCCATTTTTAATGACGTCATTACAAGAAATTTTCTAGACGGCAGATGTGCGGAAGAGCGACATCCACACTATGGTCTCCAGATACACACCATCGACCTTAACTGTTTGGATAAACGCATAAGTTCGTAGGTCGTGGCATGAAGATAGTGTAAATGGGATACCGAAATTACTAGCACAAGTAAATAAAAAAATTATAATTACGGCTGTATGAATTTACCTTCTTAAACACTTACCAGCTGCCGTCCCAACTTCCATACAAGTATGGAGCTAATAAAATTCCATTAGTGCATCTCCTCCTGCCCCCTCTTCGATCAACTACCCCCATCCTCCCCGTCTCTCAAATCCTTCCCCCGCTCCACCCATTTCCTCCTCCCTCGTCTCATCTGTTCTTCACGCCTTTTCATCCGATCCTCTCTTAACTCCCTCATTCTTTACCTCCCCCCTCTCTATAAATGTACACCTTCTCCTCTCTTTCTCTCTCTCCCTCTCCTCCCCATATCTACGGGAAATAGCAAACAACTGCCAACTTTGATGGTAATCAGCTAAACAGTGTGGAAGTCGATTGCAAAGTTCTTCTGTCATGGACCACACAGTCTTCTGGAATACAAAAAACAATGTCATGGTGACCTGTTAAACATTTCAGCTCTGTCGACAGTTCGGAGCGCATTTAAAACGTATCATCTTTTTACCGTTAGCCCAAGTTATCTAACATTCACCCCTGAACAGACCAACAAACGAATTATGCAGTTTAATTGTTGGAATAGTGAAATATGGTCCTGAATCCATAATAAACACTCATGGTTAAAAAAAAATAATTTCCATTTACTTTTTCAAAATTTCGAAATATTGTAATTTTGTCTTTGATACTAATTTTGTCCTGACAATTACAAACACAGAACAAAATAAACACTATTGATCTTTCATACAAGCGGCAACAGGTTTTTATTTATGATGCTGTGTCTCGGCAGAACAGAGGTAAAGCGTTAGAATATGGTTCCAAGGGTTATGGGTTCGATCGCCATTAACTCATATCTTAACCTTTGACAATGTTATTCATGCTAAAAATGCGGAGTTCACCTTGGCTCGGAATCCACGTAAAACTGTAGCTCCCTCTATAACTGGCTACTTAAATCAGTTCAAAGGCCAAATGTAGACAACGGCGGCGTACCACTTCCGACAGCACTAACAAAGCACTGTGGTGTTCAGTCTTCGGATTGTTGACTGATTTAACTTTTAGATAGAAGATGAAGGCTGCACCTGCAATTCATCAGTACCAGAACAGCAACGAGAGATTAAACCACGGCCTTTGCAGATATTAAAATGGACGAATGTGGACTAAGCATTCATTACACCACTTTAAACATCTGGAATGCAATGTTTGAACTAGAGTTCCTTTGCTATCGATCACAATTAAAATATAAAATTGCGTATTGATTTGTTTATTTAAACTGGCGTAGCTCTGCACACTTACTGTGTGAGTACATCCAGTCCTGCAGCTAGGGAAAGTTACACATAAAATTAAAAATAGTGAAAGTTAATCACTTTTTGCCATTATTTCTTCATCAAACACGTACATTACAATAATTATTAATGGTTATTTATAGAAAATAATATAAGAAAAGTTAATAAAATATGTATGTCTACGACTTTGGGCACTGTGTGGCTCCAATGGTCATAGGCTCCTATTTCGGGTTACAAAAATGTGTTCAAATGCTTGTAAACCTATCGGACGAAACTGTCAACGTTATCGGTCACTGGACTTCCTAAATTCTTTAACTATAGCAGCGTGGAATAGCCGCGTAGTTTAAGGCATCACGCAACGAATTGGGTGGCTATATTCTGTTACTGATTTTGTTCTTTTTTTCACTCGCTAAAATGTAATATTTTTGCACTGTTGACCACATAATACACATTTACAATCCACAATCGGTTCCAGAAAGTTTTTGATAACACGTATTTTATGGTGAAAGCCGCGTACTGAAAGCCTTGTTGTCACGTGTCTGCGTGTGGTTCCTGCATTCGCGGGTCCAGCTGTCATCCATCACGGTCGGTGTGCTGTAGAGATCCACGGCTATCTCCTCCTTTCGATCCATGGTGTTGACCAGTTTCTGGTATGGTCCCGTTGATGATAGGCAATGTTGAAGTCCGATGTCTCATTAAATAGTTCATATGTTACACACGTTTCTGAGTGCGATATCTTTTCGAGTGGAAACTTTTCTTTGTTTTGCCAAGATCGCTTATTTATTTACCACAATTATCGGTTTCGACTGAGTTTGCACTCATCAGATCTATAAAGGGAAAAGGAGAAGTACAGTCAACGTACCTGCCACTTACTACCCGTGAACGCTAAAATCATAGCTTATACATTTCAATTAAATACAAAGAAAGAATCCCTGAGACGGATTTTCGTCTCAAATATGTCAAAGACATTTTTGATAGAGCTGAAGCATTGAATTAAAATTTGTGGTGCGGCCGGGAATCGAACCCGGACCTCCATGCTTACTAGGCAGACGTCTTAACCGTTAGACTACCACACCACTAACGATTAAGGCGCATCGGAATAGTCTTTGGAACAAAGAAGCTGAATTAAAGTTTGTGTTGTGGAGGGAAATCGTACATAGACTATTCCGAGGCGTTTTAATCGTTAGTGGTGTGGTAGTCTAACGGTTAAGACGTCTGCCTAGTAAGCATGGAGGTCCGGGTTTGATTCCCGGCCGCACCACAAATTTTAATTGAATGCTTCAGCTCTATCAAAAATGTCTTATACATTTCATTTTTGATATCTACGTACCTGTGAAACTGTGGTGAATCTAATCATACCAGTAACATGCAGCCGTATAGACAGAGCTATATGTTACTGGTATGATTAGATTCACCACAGTTTCACAGGTATGTAGATATAAAAAATAAAATATGTAAGATATGATTTTTAGCGTTCATGGGTAGTAAGTGGAAGGTACGTTGACTGTACTTCTCCTTTTCCCTTTAAAGACCACACGATGACTGCAAGCTCAATCGAAACCAATAATTGTGGTGGATAAATAAGCGATCTGGCCAAAACAAAGACAAGGTTCCACAATTCATATGTTAGTGGGGATGGCGCTATATTTCCTTCTCCTTGGATCCGTTTCATGAACCTCGTCTTCACTTTTTTCTATTCTTTTGAATCGCCGATCTTAAGGTTTTCCAATATGCCCTCTACTCCATATGTTATGACTGGCGCCATTGCTACTTTGTATAGTGTCATAGTATAGCAGTTTGGTCCAATAGGTTTCCAAGTATTTGAATTTCTGTTGCGTAAAATAGTGACTAGTAGTTATGGTTACGTTCTCTAATTGCATTAAAATTTCCAAATTATCCGTTATATCTATATTTCTTAATTTGTCTTACTCTCGGAAACATCCAATGTTATACAGGGTGTTACAAAAAGGTACGGCCAAACTTTCAGGAAACATTCCTCACACACAAAGAAAGAAAATGTGTTATGTGGACATGTGTCAGGAAACGCTTAATTTCCATGTTAGAGCTCATTTTATTACTTCTATTCAAATCACATTAATCATGGAATGGAAACACACAGCAACATAACGTACCATCGTGACGTTAAACACTTTGTTACGGGAAATGTTCAAAATGTCCTCCGTTAGCGAGGATACATGCATCCATCCTCCATCGCATGGAATCCCTGATGCGCTGATGCAGCCCTGGAGAATGGCGTATTGTATCACAGCCGTCCCCAATGCGAGCACGAAAAGTCTCTACATTTGGTACCGGGGTTGCATAGACAAGAGCTTTCAAATACCCCCATAAATGAAAGTCAAGACGGTTGAGGTCAGGAGAGCGTGGAGGCCATGAAATTGGTCCGCATCTACCAATCCATCGGTCACCGAATCTGTTGTTGGGAAGCGTACGAACACGTCGACTGAAATGTGCAGGAGCTCCATCGTGCATGAACCACATGTTGTGTCGTACTTGTAAAGGCACATGTTCTATCAAGATAGGTAGAGTATCCCGTATGAAATCATGATAACGTGCTCCAGTGAGCGTTTGTGGAAGAACAGTCGCATGTCAACACAAGCACTGAAGTCAACATTACCTTCCTTCACTTGGGCCAACTGGCGGTGAATCGAGGAAGTGCAGTACATACTAACGAAATATTTGGGTATTTTGACACTTGTCTGCACGAATTATTTCAATTTACATTTAAAGATAAATACTAAAATGAGCTCTAACATGGAAATTAAGTGTTTACGGACACATGTCCACATAACATATTTTCTTTCTTTGTGTGTGATGAATGTTTCCTGACAGTTTGGCCGTACCTTTTTGTAGCACCCTGTATAACACACAAACAAGGGCAATTGCTTGGAGTGGCCGAGGGGACTGAGGCGCTCCAGTCACAGTCTGCACGGCCACTACGGTCGGGGGTTCGAATCCCCCCTCGGGCATGGATATCTGTGACGTCCTTAGTATTAAGTAGTTCATAGGTAGTTTGTAAGTTTAGGGACTGATGGCCTCGTAGTCGAGCTCCATAAGCTATACAATCATTAGAACATTAGAATTGCTTGGATTGAGGGGCTGTTCACAACTTAGTTACTTGTCAGCAGAGAAGTAAACCCTTCGATCTCTGAAGCAGTAGACACTGTGGCACACACACACACACACATGCACACACACACGCACCAGCTAACAGTTGCGAGTGACGCAATACTGTTCCACTCGATCAGAAGGCGGCAATTATTCATAAAGCGCCGACATAAATACGTGCTCCGTGAAGTAAGATTGGTGTCTGTTAACTGATCACTGGACGCGATAATGCTGTCGCAATTCACACACGGGGTTGTGAAATTACTGGTCCAACTACTCTGAGGTTACACGGTGAACATATGCTGATCGCTCCGACACAAGTACCACTTTGTTGTAACGAATAACACCACATATCTCTTATACAAACAACAAATTAAAATGAACGCATTTTATATGTATTTTGGTGGAAATGACAGAACTGAATATTAAATTTGTAGTTGTGGCCACCAAAAGAAAATACAAAAGTCATAAACTATTTTCCAAAAATGGTTCTCTTGATCCGCCATTATGAAGGGTTTTCACAAGAAAAAGTCTTCGCTCAGAAAACCGGTCTGTTGCAGCTCTCCACGTTAGCCTATCCTATGCAAGCCACTTCATCTCCAAATAAGAACAGCAACCCACATTCATGTAAACCTGCTAGTCTCGTGGCCTCCCTCTGCGATTTTTATCCCACACCCTTCCCTCTAATACTTATGAAACTATTCAGTGATGTCTCAGACTGGGTTCTAGCATACATGCCTTTCTTTTAGTTATCTCAAAATTTCTTTTCTCCCTAATAAAGTTCAGTGATTCTGGGTTACGCCTTCTGCCTATCTAATCTTCAGTATTCTACTGTAGCACAACATTTCAAAATATCCAATCATCTTACTGTCAAAACTCATTATCGTCCCAAAATTCACTCCCACACTAGGCTACACTATAGATAAATGCCTTCAGAAAATACTTCTTAACATTTAAATTAATATTCAATCTTAGCAAAGTTATCCTCTTCAGAAACGATTTTCGTCCCATGGCCATTGTGCATATATTTTCTACTCTGGCCATCGGAAGTAATTTTACTTCCCAAATAACAAAACTCATCTACTACTTCTATTAATGTGTTTCCTAAGCTCTCAGGGTCGCCAGATTTATTTCGACTATATTCCATGACCCTTGATAGGTTTTTCTCATGTTTATCTAGCACACTCATTTCGTTCTATCCATTCCGTACCATTGCAGTTCCATGTCCTTCAAATTCTCAGTCAGAATTATAATATTATCGACCAACAGAGAACATTTTATTTTTAAGATTCTACTTCTTCCCCCTGAACATTAATTCCCTTTCCAAAATTCTCCATTCTTGTCTCAACAGCGTGCCAAATATACAGCTTGAATAACATTAGAGAAAGGCTACAGCCCTGTCTTACTCGCTTGCGAATCACTGTATCTCTTTTCATGCCTTCGACTGTGTGGTTTATGTATAGCTGGTATATAAATTTCCGTTCCCTGTATTTTACGTTTGCTACCTTTAGAATATGAGACTGTGTATTGTACTGAACATTCAAAGCTTTTCTCTAACTCTTCTAAGGTACGTCGGTCAGTAATGTCTCGTCTTATATTTCTCCCTAATACAAACTCATCTTCAATGAGTTTGGAAGCCACTAATTTTTCCAGTCCTCTGCAAATAATCCTGGTTAATAACTTGCAGTCATGACTTATTAAACTGATAGTTCTGTAATTTTCACACGTGGTGCGTTCTTGTTGCACATCAGATGAAATAGTCATGGCTGTCTCTCTCAAAGACTTCAATAGACCTGCTGGAATGACGTCTAGTCCAGAGCTTAGTTTTGACAGCTCTTTTAGTGCTTTCAAATTGTTATCACAGTGTCTAATCTTCGCTCTCCTCTTCATGTACTTCCTCTTCTCTTTCTACGATAATGCCTTTATTTGCTTTGCATACCTACCTCTTGAAAAATAAACCATTAATCGTGTTCTGACGTGCAAGTGCTAAGTAAATGCAATGTTCACGTTGTATTGCTGTCAACAAACGCCATCCTTCTTCAATAACGCAGCATGGAATTCTCATCAGAAAAGGCTGTTTTGTAACTATTATGACTAGTTTAATTTACCCGTCGCAAATTTTCATTTCTTTGCCAATTTCTTCGTCCCAAAATAGTAGTTACTGTCTCTGATTCTAAACTGTAAATGTGAAAGTTTGATGTTCTCCTTGCTTGTACCCGTATTTTTGTATCTTTGGACAACGGGCACAAAGTGCAAAAATTGGCACTCCGTTGCAGTGTTCAAGTTAAAGAAGAATTATAAATTTACAACCTTAGCGAGACAGTCTGGAACGGATGCATCAACTGTAACGAATACGTGTTTGATGTCAAGAAACCACTCTCTTAGTGCGTCATTCAGTGAGTTTTAGATGGTCGCACGAAGTAAACTTCTTGTCGGTAAATAAATATACAGTGAGTGGACAAAAATTTGCGAACACCATTTACACAACACAAAATGTACTTAAAATAGATTAATACATGTTGTTTTCAAGGGAATCTATGTCCATTCTTCCTGCAAAAACTTTCGGTAACTATGATTGAGGTGGATAGCGCTTACGGTTCTTTCCTTCTGAGTGGATGGGAAATAGAGACGCGATAATTTATCCTCGCGATGACAAAAGGATGTATGTAACAATTTTCCCTGTCGTCTTGAAATGTAGCATCATCTCAGGGAAACAAACATTGTATCATGGGATCACTCGAAATGGCCACAATGGGTCCCATGGAATACCCGTCATCTTCCATGCCCTCTTCTACTCGCCATGTCCATACGATATCGATCTATAAGTATGTATTTATAGGCGATGACGGCGTAAGGTTCACCTACTTCACAGCAGATGCGGTAACATCGTTTGACCTCGCCCGGGATTCCGAAATGTCGAGAGTAAGATGGCCAGGACAATTGATTGTTACGGCCGTAGCGTACGAGTTGTGGAAAGGGGCGAGCACTGGTAGCCAAGTGGTTAAGGCAACCGATGACGCGAAATGCGAAACATGGGTTCCGATCCGACTTACATTTTTCACTTGTCACCATTGAGCAATTTCAATGCTCCTGTATAGCAAAAAACATTCCTTCTACATCCTTCTTACTTCCTTTTCTTACTTCCTTAAAAAAAAAAAAAATAAAAAAAAAAATAAAAAAAAAATAAAATAAAAATTGGAAATGCAATGAGTGTGTAATCCTGGTGTGGTGTCTGTTCTTTCTCACATATCCGAAAGAAGACACACCACATCTACATATACTTGTGGATCTATGGCTGCGAGTTAATCCGACTGCTCTCGTCTGAGTGGTCGGATTCGTTTAGAGGTCAGCAACAATATTGTAGAGTTGTCTGCTGTGCAGTTTCGCGCCTGAACATCGAAGTGCCGGCATTGTTTACACGGGATAAAGTAGTGTTAAAGGGAAGCATTAGTTGTAAAAGGAGTAAGACAGGGTTGTAGCCTTTCTCCGGTGTTATTCAATTTGTACATCGAGCAGGCAGTGAAGGAAAGCAAGGAAAAATTTGGAATAGGGATCAAAGTTCAGGATGAAGAAATAAAAACACTGCGTTTTGCTGATGACATTGTAATTCTGTCAGAGACAGCAAAGGACCTGGAAGAGCAGTTGAATGGAATGGACAGTGTGTTGAAGAGAGCGTATAAAATGAACATCAACGAGAGCAAAACAAAGATAATGGAATGCACTCTTAGAAAATCAGGCGATGCTGAAGGAATTAGATTAGGTAACGAAACAATAAAGGAGGTAGATGAGTTTTGTTACTTGGGTAGTAAAATAACAAATGACGGTCGCAGTACAGAGGATATAAAATGCAGAATGGCAATTGGTAGAAAAGCATTCTTGAAAAAGAGAAATTTGTTAACATCGAATATTAATCTAAGTGTAAGAATGTCTTTCCGAAGGCATTTGTGTGGAGTGTTGCCTGGTACGGGAGTGAAACATGGACGATAAACAGTACGGACAGGAAGAGAATAGAGTATTTTGAAATGTGGTGTTACAGAAGAAGGCTGAAGATTAGGTGGGTAGATCGCATAACTAATGAAGAGGTACTGAACAGAATTGGCGAGAAAAGAAATTTTTGGCATACCTTGACTAAAAGAAGGGATCGCTTGGTAGAGCACATTCTTAGACATCAAGGAAAAGTAAATTTATCATTGGAGGGAAGCGTGTGTGGTAAAAATCGCAGAGGGAGACCAATAGACGCATATAGGAAGCAGATTCTAAGGGATGTGGGTTGCCGTTCTTATGAGGAGATGAAAAGGCTTGCTCAGGATAGAGTAGGGTGGAGAGCTGCATCAAACCAGTCTCCGGACTGAAGACCATAGCAGCAACAACAATAGACCTTACTACCATAGGAAATTACGTTGTTGATGTTCTTTGCAAATGCCATGTGGTAAAATATCTGTACACTATTAACTGGGAAGGTGAGGATTTATAACGCAACGAGAAACGTGGGGAGTTCAAAGCACCCTACATAAAAACGAAACTGAGGTTTTGATTTTTTTTAATTCTTTGTTATATATAAACATTGAATTTAGCCTTTTATTAATTCATTTAGTAGAATTTTAATCACTTAGGTACTCCAATAATTATCCGTAACTGATAAATCAATAACATGGGTGATATTTCTTTCATTCTTTTTTCAAATTAAGCAAATAAGAAAAGCTTTAAACATTTAAAAATTATAGAGAGATATTAACAGACAAAGTAACAGACATATTTATATAACTTTAAGCAATCACTTTTGTAAAGGTTATGGGACTTAACTACGGGTTCATCAGTCTTTAAACTTACAAACTACTTATACAGTACAGATAAATCACATTTCAACACTGAACGTTTTCATCATCATTGGAAGAAGATACTGCATTCATACGTTTACTGCAGATGTTTGTCATTTAATTTAGTGAAATACTAGTGTGAAATATTTCTGGTCGTAATCCCTGTGAAGAAAACAGATTTTGTGTATTCATTTTCGCTGCTCTATAAGAACGTTCAGTTATAATAAGTCCAATGAAAGATCGTATTTCTATTGCATCGGTACCCCGACATCTATTATTTTTTCTTACAGAGGCCTCAATGCGATGAATATAGAGGTTGGTGCGCTCTACTATTGAGTGAATGATTTGCTCATTTATGAGCACATCAAAACATTCTACAGTAGTTTTCGGCAACAAGTTTGATACCAGGAAAGTGAGTTACTATATTTTACTTCCTTGTTCTGATACTATTAGACTTCGGTGTGGTCATCCATTTAGTTCCTTTATTCTTACCAAGCATGGACCTCTCCATTGTTGTTGTACAGTAGGATGCCGTATCTTCATTATCATCGCTATGAGACTGATAACTTACAGTTGCACGTTCGCTTTCTTCGCACTGTTCTTCTTCATTGTCATCCGAATCTTCAAACTCTAGAATCTGACAATATTCATCTTCATTAAAACTTTCTCCAACAGCCTTGCAAGACGTTTTTGGTTTTCGTCATATGACATCCCGATGTGCACTGCTAAACATAAAAGGTCGCACTGCTCGGTAGATGGGGCGTTACCAGCAACTCAGCATTTAATAATTGTTGTGTACAGGGTTGTTTACCTTTAAAAACACTAACAATAGTTTAGCAACATTGTACATCCCTCTGAACGAAGGTAACGAGCCGCTCAACAGTATTTACTAAATACAAGTGAACTTTTACAACTGGAGGACTGTGAACACGCCCCATCCATAGGTAAGGGTTAAGAACTGTAAAACAGAGAAGGTGTTTACTGGAACCTCCAGAGCCTGTGGTGCCTCAGTCCCGTGGTCGCTGCCCTCTTCTCCCCGGTACGTTTCGCGCAGATACCACCTGCCCCACATCTCCACACCCTCCGTCCTCTCCCCAGTCAACTTGTCCCTCCCAGAGAGTGAGCTCCGTCCTATCCCTCCCTCAAACTATAAGGCTCCCGTCCCCTTCCCCTCACTACCCCTTCGCCTCCCCCCCTCCTCCTACTCCATCTAACCGTGCCTGTCAGATCGGCCTCCACCCTAATTACTGGACAATCTGCCCCTACCTCGGGGTAAGTTGGCCCAGAGGCTGGGGCACGTCCACCCGTGTAATCTTTTGCTAAGTATAACTAAGAAATCAAAATAAAACTGTTATCCAGAAATATACTTTAATGTTTATAATATTAAGTTGAATATTCAGTTAAATGCTTAACACCGACGACTATGACAACAGGACAGGTTAAACATATTACGATTTATAGTGTCTGAATACAAACCAGTCAACTTTAATCAATGTCCAGTTTCAAAGGATCATCACAGTTTTAACACTCATGAAATAATCCACGGATTTCATTTTTCACGCATCTTCGATGAGCTCTACGCTTACAGTTTTTGAACTGAATTCCTTGTTCTCCAGTTTACTGTTTCAAAAAGGCACTGTGACTCTTCCTCATTGTCATCACCATGTTTCCTTTTGGAAAAAGGGCTTTTCTAGCCTCTGATTTAATTTTCTCCAGTATTTCTTTCCAGTGGCATGGGTTGAAATACAATATCTGTTTTTTGAGTTTCAATTACCTGTGCAAACTGACATGAGGTCTGTCTGTGCTCAGCAGCGTACCTCCAATACTATTTTCTTGGAGTCCCAAAGTCTTCGCTAACAGTCCTCACAGACCATTCCTTTTCTTTCACTTCTAAAACTGCTCTTAGCATCATATCTTCTTCAGAACTCATTCCCGTTTTATTCTTTTATAATTTTGGGTCATTTCTATGATACTACAAATAAAATAAAGGTTTAAACCAGAGCCTTAACTCATGTTTTGAAAACAAGGAAATGAACGAGATTCTGACTTCTCAAATCGTCGTTTAACATTCAACGCTTTTTTTCTCGTGACCTCTGAAACGTATCAAAATATTATTTATTTTTTGACGACATTACAGCGTTCAAATTAATGAAATGAATTGCAATTTGCGAGCATTACAGAACAAACTAGGCTGTGGTTATAAGAAAGAGACAGCGTGGCGAATGGAGATTTGGTTGTGGCGGGAGACGTGCAGGGAAGAGTCCTCTGCAGTCGGGCTGGTCACTGTGTCCTCGTTGGCGGAGTGGTCAACGCGTCTGCCTAGTAAGCAAGAGATCCCGGCCGGGCACAAATTTTCATTCGCCCCACTTTGGTATTTCATCTAAACCTAGTACAGTGAAGCCATAACTGATAGCAAATTGCGATTTATTGTATCAAAATATGTTTAACTTCCATAATTATGTTAATAATTTAATAAACTCAAGCAAACCTTTCATCGAGTTTAAAGAAGTGCAGCTCCTATAGGATGTGACAGGCTGTCTCGGTTGACCATCGTACCCCGTCGTCTCTGGGCCAACCTCCTCCATCGCCGTCTTTACAATAAATTCTGTTCTTTAGAAAACTCACTGAAGCAATTAAGTCTGTGCGACATTTAGAAATAATACGATCTTTTAGTATACTACTCACCCCGTTGCGCCTAAAGCAAGCAAAAGTTAAATAACTCACATTAACCGACGAGTAGAATTTTACTGAAACAGGCACAAAACAATTAAGGACTACAGCTAGTTTAAAACTTCGCCGCCTGCATTATTGGCCATGTATAAGGAGAGGGACAGTGCAGCCTACTTTCTGATTGATTCCTAAGACGATATAGCGTCTACTGTACGAACTAATTCCACTGGGCCATCCTGCCCCTATGGCCAATGTGCCCCGGTCTCCCGTACCACAAATAAATTTAAAAAAAATAATAATAATCCGGTCTCCTTGAGGTCACCTTGTTAGATCCGGTAAAATGCACCTATAACAAAGACATACTTGCAGCTTATTGCGGATATTGCAAAAATACCGTTCCCAGTCGGTCAGCGGGCTTGTTTACCATCTTTATCTTTGATCGAACACGAATTAGACGCGATATGTCAATATTGTTGTTCACCCTGAGTATATTGCTGCATCTTGTGATCGCTCCATGATTCCACTGAAGCTGTGCAGCAGTGTTAAAAATATTTTGCCCTTATTAACTTTTCGACGTGGGAATGACCGCCGGATTTGAAACATTTCGCAGTCACTCTACATGTGAAGACACTTCGAAAATGTGGAACTTGACATATTAAGACAATTCAGTTTCGTACGCTTTATTATTAATAATTACAAAACCTATAATCGTAGGTATGCCTTTCCTTAAACTATCTTCTAAGATAGGTCGTAAAGTGAGTATCCTTATGGGTACCTATATTCCTCATCCAAACTGACCTTGCCCGGGGTCGCGTTCTACCTCTCTGTATATAATTCGTGTTAATATTTCGCAACAATGACTTTTTAAACTTGTGTTGTTGTTGGTATGGTCTTCAGTCCGGAGGCTGGTTTGATGCAGCTCTCCACCCTATCCAATCCTGAGCAAACCTTTTCATCTCCTCATAAGAACGGCAATCCACATCCATTTTAATCTGCTTACTCTATGCGTCTCTTGTTCTCCCTCTGCGACTTTTACCCCACACACTTCCCTTCAATGTTAAATTTACGATTCCCCGATGTCTAAGAACGTGTCCTACCAAGCGATCCCGTCTTTTAGTCAAGATATGCCAAAAATTCCTTTTCTCACCAATTCTGTTCAGTTCATCTTCATTAGTTACACGATCTAACCACCTAATTTTCAGAATTCTTCTGTAGCACCACATTTCTATTCTCTTTCTGTCCGCACTGTTTATCGTCCATGTTTCACTCCCGTAAAGGGCCACACTCCACAAAAATGCCTTCAGAAAAGACTTGCTTACACTTAAATTAATATTTGAAGTTAACATTTTCAAAAATGCTTTCTTTCGTATTGCCATTCTGCATTTTGTATCCTCTGTACTGTGACCGTCCCATGTTGTTTTACTACCCAAGTAACAAAACTCATCTACCACCTTCATTGTTTCGTTACCTAATCTAATTCCTTCAGCATAGTCTTTTATTTTTTTATTATTTTTTTATTTTTTTATTTATTTATTTATTTTTTTTTTTTTTTTTTTTTTTTTTTTTTTTTTTTTTTTTTTTTTTGCTGTTGTTAATGTTCATTTTATACACTCTCTTCAACACACTGTCCATTCCATTCAACTTCTCTTCCAGATCCTTTGCTGCCACTGCAGAGTTATAATCTCATCAGCAAAACGCAATGTTTTTATTTTTTCATCCTGAATTTTAATCCCAATTCCAAATTTTTCGTTGCTTTCCTTCACAGCCTGCTACTAATTGAATAACATCGGAGAAAGGCTACAACCCTTACTTACTCGCTTCCCAACCAATGCTTTCCTTTCATGCTCTTCGAGTCTAATAACTGCGGTCTGGCTTTTGTACAATTTGTAAATAACTCACCTTGCCTGCTGACTTCAGAATTTGAAAGAGTGTATTCCAATCAACAATGTCAAAAGCATTCTGCAAATCTACAAAGGCTAAAAATGTATGTTTGCCTCTAGTGTTCCTACGTTCCTCCTTAATCCAGACTGATCTTCCCCGATGTCAGCAGCTGCCAGCATTTCCGTTCTCCTGTAGATACTTCGCGACTTATAAAACTGATGGCTCTGTAATTTTCACACCTGTATGCGCCTGATTTCTATGGAATGTGGAATATTACATTTTCTTTAAAGTCTGAGGGTATTTCGCTTGTCTCATAGATCTTACACACTAGGTGAAACGGTTTTGTCATGGCTGACTCTCCCAGAGACTTTAGTAGCTCAGAGGGTATGTCATCTACTCCTGGGGCCTTGTTCCGACCTAGGTCCTTCAGGGCTCTGTGATATTCATCTCTCAGTATAGTATCTCCTATTTCATCTTCATCTTCTTCCTCTTCCCTTCCTGCAACATTGTCTCTGAGTTCATTTGCTTTGTAGAGGTCCTCTATGTATTCTTTCCATCTTTCAGCTTCCCCTTCTTTGCTGAGAACTGGTTTTCCATCTGAGTTCTTCCTATTCGTACGGCTGCTTTTCTTGTCCCCAAATGTCTCTTTTATTGTCCTGTAGGCAACATCTTCTTTTCTCCTTATTGTACATTCTTCTACAGATTTGCATTTGACTTCCAGCCATTCCTGCTTAACCATTTTGCACTTCCTGTCAATCTCATTTCTTAGTCGTCTGCACTCCATTTTGCCTGTTTTATTTACTGCATTTTTACACTTTCTGCTTTCGTCATTTAAATTTAGTATTTACTGTGGCATCCAAGGATTTTTTGTAGGTCTTGCCTTTCTACATATTTTGTCCTCTTCACTATTTCATCTGTCAATGCTACCCACTCCTCCTCTACTGTTTTATGCCCCCCCCCTCCTCCCGTTTCTGTCAATTGTTGCCTAAAGCTCCCTCTGTAATTCTTAAGAACTTCAGGTTCCCTCAATTTATCCAAGTCCCATCTCCTTATTTTTGTACCTTTCTGCAGTTTTTTCTCAGTTTCAGCCTACAGTGCATGACCAATAAGTTTTGATCTGAGTCTGTATCTGCCCCTGGGTATGTCTTACAGTTTAACACCTGGTTCCGGAATCTATGTTTCTCCATTATAAAATCTGATACCTTCCGCTGTCTCCTGGTCTCTTCCACGTACACAACCTTCTTTCGTGATTCTTAAACCAGGTGTCTGTTATGATTAAATCATGTTCCGTGCAAAAATTCTACCAGGCGACTTCCTTTTTCATTCCTTCTGCCCAGTCCATATTCACCTACTATTTTTTCTTCTTTTCTTTCTCCTACTACCGAATTCCAGTCTCCCATCACAATTAAGTTTTCCTCTCCCTTAATTGTCTGAATAATTTCCTTTAACTCTTCATACATTTCCTGGCTTTGAATCTATCTTGGCAATGATAATGCGATCACTGTGCTGCTCATAGTAGTTTACCCTCATTCCTACTTTCTTATTCATTAACAGTCCCAGTCTTGTGATACCTCCAACTGATTTTGTATTTATAACCCTGTACTCACCTGACCAGAAATCCTGCTCATCCTGCCACCGAACTTCATTTATCCCCACTATATGTAACTACAACATATCCATGTCCCTTTTTAAATTTTCTAATTTTCTTACGCGATTAATGGATCTAACATTCAACGCTCCGATCTGTAGAATGCCAGTATTGTCTTTCCTGATTACAACATCCTTCTGAGTAATTCCTTCCCGGTGATCAGAATGGGGGACTATTTTTCCTGCAGAATATTTTACCCGAGAGGATTACATCATCACCTGTTCATAAAGTAGAGCTGCATGTCCTCGGAAAAAGTAACGGCTGTAGTTTCCCCTTGCTTTCAGCCGTTCGCAGTAGCTGTGTGGCAAAGCCACATTAGCTGATGTTGCAAGGCCAGTTCAGTCAGTCATCCAGACTGTTGCCCCTGTAACTACTGAAAAGGCTGCTGCCCCTCTTCAGGAACCACACGTTTGTCTGGCCCCTCCACAGATACCCCTCCGCTGTGGTTGCACCTACGGTACGGCTATCTGCATCATTGAGGCACGCAAGCCACCCCACCTCGGCAATGTCTGTGATTCAGGAGGGTGGTATTAATCTTTTAATTCTGTAATTTTAAGACATGTTAGCACTTGCTTTTCTTGGAATTGTATTTTATGCGTACTTCTTAAAGTCCGAGGGTATGTCTCCTGTCCCATATATCTTTCACAACAGGTGGAATAGTACAAGATACGAGGGTCACTCCAAAAGAAATGCACACTTTTTTTCATTCAGCATGTTTGAAAGTTTTTAGAAAGTGTTTAGAAACATCCTTCTCGCTTGTTTTCAAACTTAGTTCAACCTGTTCCCGTGAGTGGCGCCTTCACAGCATGTCTTAAAGATGGCTGCTACACTTGACGTTCGTCAGAAACAACGTGCTGTCATTGAATTCCTGTGCTGTGAAAACGAGACAGTGGGAAACATCCACAAGAGGTTGAAAAGGGTGTATGGAGATGCTGCTGTCGATCGCAGTACAGTTAGTCGGTGGGCAAGCAGGTTTCGTGATGAAAACTGGCACGGCAATACTGAGGATTGTCCTCGCAGTGGCAGGCCTCGTACTGCACACACTCCATACAATGTGCAGAGAGATAACGAGCTGGTGACTGCTGACAGACGCATCACAGTGAACGAACTGTCACGCTACGTTGGGATAGGCGAAGGAACTGTTTGCAGAATACTGAAAGTGTTGGCGTTAAAATAGGTTTGTGCTAGATGGGTTCCCAGGATGTTGACAGTTGCTCACAAAGAAACACGAAAAACTGTATGCAGCGAACTTCTGGAACTACGGGAATGGTGGAGATGAATTTCTTGGAAGAAGTGTGGCAGGTGATGAAACATGGCTTCATTATTTTTCACCAGAGACGAAGAGGCAATCAGTGGATTGGCATCATGCAAATTCAAACAACAAAAAATTCGAACCTACACCTGGAAAAGTTATGGCTACGGTGTTTTTCGATTCTAAAGGACTCTTGATTGCGGACATCATGCCACGTGAAACCACCATAAATTCTGATGCATATGAGACGACACTGAAGAAACTTCAAGCTCGACTGAATCGTGTTCGACCACATCGGCAAAAGCAGGATGTTTTGCTGTTGCACGACAATGCTCGGTCACATGTCAGTCAAAACAGCATGGAAGTGAACACAAAACTCGGATGGGCAACACTGAAACACCCGCCTTGCAGTCCTGAGCTCGCTACATGTGACTATCATCTCTTTGAAAGACTCTCTTCGTTGAACAAGGTTTGAAGATGATGCCTCCCTTCTGCAAGCTGCCAAACAGTGGCTCCAACGTGTTGGTCCAGAATTTTAGCGTGCAGGTATACAGGCGCTGATTCCAAGATGGCGTAAGGCAGTTGATAGGGATTGGGATTATGTGGAGAAATGAAAATATTGTTCCTAAAGGATGTATCTACATACTGTAAAACTTTCAAACATCTAGAATAAAAAAATTGTAAAAAGTGTACATTTCTTTTGGAGTGACCCTCATAATATACTGGTTCAGGTATGTAGCTGATATAATTTGCCCAGTAGGTGAACCACATTCTCCGTGAACAAATAAGCACCATCCAATCGCAAAGACAGGTAATTATAAAAAACACAAATAGAGGGAAAACTTTGTTTCTTAGAATACACCATACATGAATGAAGGGCAATTTGAATTCAGAATTTATAGGAAACCTACAATGACCAGCACCTTGATTTACAATCTATCTAATCATCCCACAACCTAAAAGGAAGCCAGACATCTACTACAACGACTAAGCAGACCACCAATGAACAAAATAAAACAAATTGCACAAGGAAATGGGTATGATACGAAGACAGTGGATAAAATAAAGAAGTACATACAAAAATAGACAGCATACAACCAAGAAAAATTCACACACAGAGATGAAACAAAACAACAATAGTAAGCAACAAATGGCACAGAAGGACTTAAAATTACACACAGAGTGCGCAACATACTCAAGAAACAAGGGCTTAACATACCATACCGAACCAACACCACAATACATACTAGGGAGACCAGGGCTTACAAATACAGCCAATCAAAATTGTACCAATTAACGTGAAATAACAGCCATTCTGTATATGTGGGTCAAACATGGAGGAACTTTAAAACCAGATATACAGAACAACTGAGAGGACTGAAAATTAGCAGCTCCCTCCGAACACTTACCTAACACATGAGATAACAGAATTCAACACAGAAAGGAAGTGGCTTGCACATTCCCAAAACCAGTAACAAATTATTTCCAAAATCAAAAAAAGAGCATTACCACATCCAAAATCAATAGATTAAGGAAGGAAAGTACTACTTGAATTTATCACTGCGCAACAAAATCCTATTTTCCACAATAAAATAAGTATATTAATTATTACCTCATGTACATCACATACACAAATGTTTCTATCTCTCTGTCTCTCTCTCTCTCTCACTCTCTCTCTCTCTCTCACACACACACACACAAACAACCACTCACTCACACGCAGTATGTATCTCCCACTCAAATGCACTAAAATTAAAATTACAAACTACTGAATATCGTGCAGCCATCATAAAACTACAAATGTTGTTATGAACAGCGCTCTTTGACAGCAAATAGTTACAGAAGACCAACTGATTAAACGACGAAAACAAAAGAAAAGAACACCGCAGCACAAATGTAAAACCAGGCGAAAGAACAATAAATAGAAAAATAAAAACGTTTTGCTGTCGCAGATGAAACGATTTGAAGCATAATATTGCAGACTTAAAACCATAAACAAACTCTGTCATAATTTTATGTAAGTTATGCAAGTATATGTTGGCCTAAAAACGACTTCATTGCTAAAAGAAATTCGCAGTAGAATTTTAATACTTCAGACTTATTGCAAATGAATAGTTGAATGATAAATGAAAAACTTTGCTACTTTGTGAAGATTGACGTGAAAAGATATTTGTGCCTTTGCTATTTCGTTATCAAGTATGTCCAATATAGCCAGATGTTTATAAAACTCACACAAAAACTGCGACAACAATTTTCAGAAATTAAAGGCATAAACTCACTGAAGATAGGACTTGCGTAAAGAAACATGTCTGAGTGAATAACTACGAGAAGGTGTCTTGCGTAAGGCGGAATTCCTCTCTAGTTTTACGGTCGGGGGTTCGAATCCCCCCTCGGGCATGGATATTTGTGCCGTCCTAGTTCGTAAGTAGTTTGTAAGTTTAGTGACTGATGACCCCGTAGTTAAGTCCCATAAGCTTTACAAACATTTGAACATTTTTCTCTCTAGTTTATCTTAGCAAGCACGGAAATATGAAGGATTGCAACTTGTGCAAGATGATTATAAATAGTTTGCGGTTACCCTGTGGGTAGAGAGAACTTTTGTGGGCAAATATTGCACGCTTACGCTTCGGTGGAGTTGGAGACTGGTTTCTAATCCACGAACATAAACACGGAGATTAATAACAAATGATTTAATCTACGAACAATAAATAATTAGTTAACTAAAGTTCTGAAAACAGTGATAATGCATGAAGTCAGTATAAATACTATTAATAATTTTACATACTACTGAGTTATCGGTATGCTGACATAATTAGCGAGTCTTCTAATAGTAATTGATTTCTAGTAAAGTCTGCAGCAGCAGATTGCTGTGAGGGCAGTCGTGATATTTTTGCATTTTTAAATGAAGCGTGTGGTGATTCCAGTGATTCTGACTTTTGATGATGACACTAATGATCCAGATTTCAATTTAAACTAGGAGATTGAAGATTCTGTAATTATTAATTCTATTGCAAGTCAAGTAAGTTTTGTTTTCCTTATCAGTTTGTTATTTGCTGGTTACTATTATCTTTGTGCTAGCTACTTCTGCTACGTATTTTAATTCCATATTCAACGTTTTTTTCAAGATCTTGATACGTAGATAGAGTCAACACGTCTTTTAATGCAGCTACATTGTCCGCTGTAAATTATGTGATGTTTACAAAAAGAAATATTTTCATACTTGTCGGTTACCACTTTATTCAGCTGATGATTGATGAGGTTAGCATTTTAATGATTAACTGCACTGATTATAAAATTAAGCCCACTGTATGTCCGTGTTACGTCATTGGAAGATTTTTATGCATCAGTGACATGAGAGCTACATTTATCCAAAAGAATATCTCAGTAGACTGGCACAAAGTGTTATTGCGAGATGCTGTACGGCTCCTACTAGATGCAGATCTTCCAGGAATCTTGTTTGTATCAAATATATTTCATGGGGAAGACTGCCATAAAATCAATTTACTCCAACGACGTCGCCCTACAACCTTAGAAGGAACCAGTCCTCAAAAGAAGTATTCTGGGTCATTTCCATTTTACTCGAAGAACAAAAACGACCTCTTATCTGCAGTGAACTGGATACCTCAAATTTACCATGAATTCTATAAAGCAATAAAAACGAAGACATCTGCGGACGAAATATGATAATTTTCAGCTGTTCGGTGTGTATTGTAGGAAAACAATAGTGTGCCACATAACATGTTCGCCACAGATAAGATAATATGGAGTTTTGGACATTATTAACCCAAACTCTGTGTTTTTTCCATTAGTGTGTGTACTTAAGATGTACAGCGACAACCAGTTGCATAAATAATAAAATATTAATAACTTACGTATGAAATATTATTGTAAACTTCTACAATTGAATATCTTCATTCATAGCTAATGTGGGTTACTATTATATTTCCCCCATGCCCTTAAATTTGTATTGGAGTGTATGTTTATTTTAGATTTTTTCAGACTTGTTCATTGTATAATGTTGTTCTACCTATCGATTGATTCCTAAAAAACAGTTTTCAGGCTTTGCGCTTATTCATATTAAAACACTATTTTAAAACAGTGTATGATCAATTCATAATGAATGTTACACAAGGAACTCTGTAATTTAACATCAAACAAATTTAACATATTCATACGTTTTTGTATTACTGAACATTACTTATTTTATGGTGCAAGTACTTTGTCTTTGCGACTCCCTTGGGGATCGCGACCCAAAGGTTGAAAAAACACTGGTGTAGGGGACGGCAATGGACCTCAACATAAACAAGTGTAAAATGCTGCGTTTACAGAGAAAGAAAAATCCTTTATATCTACGCAGTAGCAGGAAAAGCACTGGAATCAGCTAGTTCCATAAAATATGGAGTAGAAATAAGGAGCGATTTGAAATGGAAGGACCATATAAAATTAATCGTTAATAAGGCAGTTGCCAACAGATTCACTGGAAGAATATTTAGGAAGTGCAGTCCGTTAGCTAAGGAAGTAGGTTCGTTCGGTCAACTCTGGAATATTGCTCATCAGTGTCGGATACGTACGAGGTAGTGTTTACATAAGACATAGAGAAGATCCAACGAAGGTTTTCCACATCCCACTAGGTGAATACTGGACTGGCACCAAAGTCCCGTTGCAGTTACTATATTCGAATACATTTATAAAAAGATACACACTTTTTATATACCCAGACAGTTAGTGCACACATATGTGGGATTGGGGGAGGGGTACTTCGGGACTGGCGCGAACGGCATCTTGCCATTCTTTAAACTAACAATACATTGGATTAAGCACACCGACGGAGCACATGCGCGTCAATCTTCATGATGTTACCAGCTGTAAACCCGCCGTTGCCCGGGTGTTTATTTATCATACACTCTCATAGTCCAGATCCCCTTCTCTCTCTGCATCCACCTCTTTCTCTCCCATCTCTCTGTTCGATTCCACCTTTGCCTCTCTCGGCAAAGTTTTCTACAAGGTGCCCTCTGTCATGTACCATACAAACATTTGTGCAGCGAGTGATCTTCCTCTTGGTTTAAAGGTCATGCGTGCAAAACTTGATGAAGATTGGAGCAAAACTATGCTTTTTGTAAAATCCCGTAAATTAAGTACCCTCCACCATACACCGAACGAAATCTTATACAGACATTGACATTCCTCTTACTTTTAAGGTAGAGTGTGCAAAATTTCATCAATATCGGAACAAAACTATAGATTTCTAAGCAATAGAAACGCAGGGTCACATTGAAAATCGCACTTTGCTGTTCTCAAATATTCTAGTTTTATTTCATATAACCCTTGTTCTGAGAATAACGAAAACAAAAAACAAAAAAAGAGGATCTGTAAAATCGGTCAAGCCGTTCCGAAGTTATGGCGCAACCAAGGTTTTTAGGGATCCATTTTCATGTTGCAAAGTACCCTCTTCCACGCACCGTATGAAGCTCAAGGTGGACGGTGACGTTCCTCTTGTTTTGAAGGTCAAGCGCGCGAAATTTCGTGAAGATCGGAATGAAACTGTAGATTTTGTGAGTCTGTAGGAGAAGTATGCTCCGCCATGCACAAAATACTTTCTTGGTTGACGTTATCTACCTATAAACTATATTCCTGCCAAATTTCAGCTTCATAGGTGAAGTAGTGTTTGAGATTTCGTGTTTAGTCAGTGAGTTAGTAAGTGTCCTTTCTCTTTTATATAGATAGAGATTAAGAAAACAGATTGCTTAATTTTGGATGCAAGAGAATTGAGGGAGACTTGCAGTTAAAAATAAATAGCAACATGTAAATCTGTTATGCTAATTTTATTTGATACAAATTCATGTCTGGTTCGACAATTTTACGGCATCTACAGCGAAAGTGTTGTTAGCGGTAGTCTTGAAAATTTTTCTGTCTGTGTGTGTGTGTGTAAGGGGGGGGGGGGTCAATTACAAAACGCTTCATAAACGTCCGAAATGACATGCAAACTTTGTTGCAGGTCTCTAACTACTCCCATTTTCCGATAATTGACGCATAAATCTGGGTATTCTCACGAGGTGGCCCCTCATTATTAAATAGTAACTATTTACCGAGCACCAGCAGGAAATTATAATCTATTCCTAAATCATCTAGAAGCTCTATTGGGTTATTTAACAGGAAGAAATAAAGAAATCCTTGTTGTTGGTGACTTTTATACATATTTTCTTATGCAGTCATCCAGTAAAAATTTATTGCAGTCAGTAACTGTCTTTCAACCTAACACATACCGTAAACTCCCCAACTAGGTTAACTAAAACCTCTAGGACAACAATTGATAATTAAAGGAACAAAATCATATCATAAAACCAATAATAAATGGCCTATCAGATCATGATATGCAGCTCCTCGTTTTAGGTATAGATTCTAGATAGATTATGAAGACTGAAAATCTACATACAGGACAGTATTCAACCCACCAAAAATTGAAAATTCTAGAAAACTCCTCAAAGACATGAACTGGAAAGATGTATATAGTGTTCATGGCACGAATGAAAAATATAATGTATTCATTAATAATGTTAGTATCATGTTTGAAAACTGTTTTCCTCTAAAAGTAGCTCGAATTATACAGTCTATAATAAAACCATGGATTACGCAAGGGATAAAGATTTCATGTATGACGAAAAGGAAAATGTATCTATCAGCCAAGAGTAGTTCCAATGATGATGATTTAGCTAAATATAAGGAATACTCAGGCACGTTATTCAGGCATCTAAACAAATGCACAATGAGAAGAAGATAGCAACATCAGGAAAGCAAATAAAAACAATATCGGATATATTTAAAGAGGAGACAGGTAGAACCAGAAAGGAACAAAATCAGGTAGCATTAAGTGTAGATGAGACATTAGTAACTGATGGGCATAGTGTGGCAAATCTAATAAGTACCTTATATCTGTTACTGACAGTATGGGATTGTCTGGGTCCGTAAATAATGTCCTTGAATATTTGAAACTAGCATTTACAAATAACTTCACGTACATAAATACGTCACTCACTTCACCACAAGAAATAACTTCCATAATTAAATCTTCAAAAACAAAGCATTCTAGTAGTTACAATGAGATATCAACAAAGTTAATTAAAACGTGTTCTTGTAAACTTAGCACAACTTTAAGTTATTTGTGTAATCAGTCTATGATAACTGAAACATTTCCAGATTGGCTAAAATATGCGGATATTAAACCTCTATTCAACAAGGGGGATAAAGAGATACCATCAAACTACAGACTGATTTCACTTTTGCCAGCATTCTCAAAAATTCTAGGAAAGGTAATGTACAAACAGCTTCTCAACCATCTGACCGAAACACAGTTTGGATTTCTGAAAGTTTCCGATATCGAGAAGGCTATTTACACTTACAGTGAGAATATACTTAATTCATTAGATAATAAATTGAAAGAAGCAGGGTTTGTCAAAGGCATTTGATTGTGTGAACCATAACATTCTTTTAAGCAAATTAGAATTCTGCAAAATGGTTCAAGTCGTATCTCACTAACAGGAAACAAAGGGTGTCAGTGCAAGTGACTAGTGAATTAAGCCAACTGTCATGATCGGATTGGGGAGAAATTACATGTGGTGACCCACAAGGATCCATCTAAGGGCCATTGTTTTTCCTTGTGTACATTAATGACATCTCATATGTTACACTGCCAGAAGCAGAGTTCGTTTTGTTTGCAGATGATACAAGTATTGCAATAAAAACATATCAAGGATAGTTATAGAAAGGTCTGCTAATGATATTTTCATGAACATTAATAAATCGTTTAAAGCCAACTCATTGTCATTAAACTTTGAAAAGACTCACTACATGCAGTTCAGAACATGTAAGAGATTTCCCGCCAGCAAATGCATTAAGTATGATGAAGAGCAGATAGAAGATGTTGACAGTATTAAATTCCTGGGATTACTTCTGTGTCCCAACTTCGTCGCCGCTTTTGTGTCCCAGCCTCGTCGTAGGTGTCGGTGGCCGAGTGGAATGAGACCGACACAGGAATAAAGGTAGCACGCTGGTGCAGGTACGGAGGGGAGCAGCCAGAAACTAGAAACACTAGAGTAAATTAGAACGAAATATATATTGCACAGAATTTATACAATACTTAACTTTTACATAGTACTGCAGAATGTTGATACATAGTTGAGCTAGAGTCCTGCCTAGTGCCTAACTGATAGCCAAGTCTTCACTGGTGCCTATCGGATTCCAAAGTCTTTACTGGTTCCTAACTCAGTCCCAAGTGCACGATGTCGTTCACTGGTGGCCACGAGCGCAGTTGCCGCAGACGGCGCTCGTGGCTGTCGTCGTAAGAAGGCCGCGCCGTGCGTGCATGGCGGCGCGCGGCGAAAATAGGTGGCGCGCACTTTGGACTTGTGCGACACCACACCCCTCCCCCCCCCCTACCCGCCAAACCACCGCGCCGTCGTGGCGTAGGGCTGAGGGCCACGGCGACGGCACTGGGAGGAGGGCATGGGCGGGGGCGTTACTGGTGGGACGGGCGTCGTAGCTGAGGCTGGGACCGAGACGCCGTCCGCGCCCCCGGCATCCGCCTTGCGATCCCCGCCCAGAGTGAGCAGGTCATCTTCTGAGGTGCGTGGCCCAAGCTGGGGGGGGGGGGGGGGCGCACGGTCCCGGAGTCCCTCTCGGTGACGCTGTCATCTGCGGCGGCGACGGAGGCGGAGGGGCCGACTGCGTAGGAGGCGCGTCGACATCCATCGGGAGCTCGTAGCCCGGGGAAGCTGGGCCCGGCGGCGAGCGATGTGGCTGTGCTCCCTGGCGGTGAACTGGGTCTGGAATCAAGAAACCGGAGACAGGATCGCGCGGCCTGTGCAAGCGCAATTGGTTTGCGTGGCGCAGCAGATCCGACCCTGTGGAAGAACGTACAACATACATATTGCGACCGAGCACGCACTGAATGGTGCCTGGCAACCATGTCTTCTTCATACCAGCAAACACTCTGTACAGCACCGGCGTAGAAACCTGAAAACGCGTAGCGCCATACGAACCGACTCGGTGCGTGGGAGGCTGCAGCAGGTGAAGGAGAGTGCGGTGACGGCGGCCGTGTAGCAGCTCGGCAGGAGACGGGCCGTGACGTGGCATGCATCGATACGTAGACAGGAAAATTTGAAGAGCTTGCTGCCTGGAGTGCTGACCTTTCACCTTCTCCATGTGAGACTTGAATGTTCGAACGAAACGTTCTGCTTCACCATTGGACTGAGGGTGAAAAGGTGTAGTGGTAATATGCTGAATGCCATTCACACGACAAAACTGTTGAAATTCCGCACTAACAAACTGTGGTCCATTGTCACTGACGATAGTTTCTGGCAAACCTTCGATGCAAAACACTGATGTTAAGGCACTGATTGTACTAGAAGCTGTCGTTGAGTTCATGGCAATCACAAAAGGACACTTGCTGAAAGCGTCTACAACAATTAACCAGCGCGTATTCCAGAAAAGTCCGGCAAAGTCAATATGTAAACGTTGCCATGGCCCCTTGGGGCGTGGCCAGTCTGAAAAACGCTGTGGAGGAGCCGCCTGATGCTCCGCACAAACTGTACACTGTGATGTCATGCTCTCTATCTGAGCGTCCATACCAACCCAGGTACAATGACGTCTGGCCAGTTGCTTTGTCCTAACAATGCCCCAATGTCCTTGATGCAGGAGGCGTAACACTTCTCGGTGCAGGGAACGAGGAACAATCACTCTTGTTTGGTCGTTGTCGGTATGTAACAACAGAACACCCTGACTTAAAGACAATGCCTGACGTTGTGCAAAATAACGTCGAACCAGAGGCCGATCAATGTCTTTGGGTCTGGCAGGAGAACCAAAGCGAACAAAACGTGCTACCACACTTAGGTCTGCATCCGCAGCTGTTTCCTGTGCAACCCGACGAGAGTTCAAAGGGAAATCTGCGACAGCGGAAGCATCTTTGGAGTCTATTTGATAACATGCCATTTCTGAAGAATCAAATGACACATCCTGGCCAACCGGAAGTCGGGAAAGTGTGTCCGCGTTGGCGTGTTTAGAGGTAGGTCGGTACAAAATCTCATACTGATAATTAGACAAGATCAACGACCATCTCTGAAGCTTTTGTGCCGTTCGTGGCGGAATCGGCTTTGTGGGTGAGAACAACGACGTGAGAGGCTTGTGGTCTGTCAACAAATAGAATTTTCTGCCATAGAGATAATGATGAAACTTTGTGACGCCGTAAATTATTGCTAAGGCCTCCTTTTCTATCTGACTGTAATTCTGTTGCGTTGGCGTCAGTAGCTTGGATGCAAAGGCAATAGGACGATCGTGAGAACCAATACGATGCGACGAAACTGCACCCAGACGGTACGACGAGGCATCAACTGCTAACACTACTGGCTTCTGTGAGTCAAAGAGAATCAAACATGCATCACTGAGTAGTGCAGACTTTAGTTTGTCAAAGGCAACCTGACAATCTTTAAACCATACAAAAGGAACATTCTTCCTACGTAAGTGATGCAGTGGAGCTGCAATCTGAGAGGCATTGGGAATAAATCTGAAATAATAGTTAAGCTTTCCCATTACTGCTTGCAATTCCTGCACATTCTTAGGAGGAGGCAAGTCTTTGATTGCTCGAAGATGTGACTGTAAGGGATGGATTCCTTGGGCTTTAATCACATGGCCTAGGTACTCTATTTCAGTTTGAAAAAACGAACACTTTGCTTTATTGCAACGTAGACCTGCTGCAGTCAGCACTTTGAAAAGGCACTCCAGGTTTGCTAAATGTTCTTCAACTGTACGTCCGGATACCACAATATCATCTAAATAGTTCGAGCAACACGGTACAGAAACTGTCAGCTGTTCCAAAAAGCGCTGAAAAATAGCGGGGGCGGAACAACTGCCAAAGGGTAGGCGTTGAAATTGAAAAAGGCCCATGTGAGTATTAATGACGAAAAACTTTTTTGATTCGTCATCGAGAGGAATCTGTAAGTATGCCTCTGCTAAATCAATCTTAGAAAAGAAGCGAGACTGTCCTAATTTGTCCATTAGTTCGTCAGGTCTGGGCAGGGGATAAGTGTCTACAATTGCTTGGCTGTTCACTGTAGATTTGAAGCCTGCACAGAGACGAAGTTTTCCTGTCGGCTTGGGTATAATTACTATAGGCGAGGCCCACTGACTCTCAGAAACAGGAGAAATCACCCCACTATCTTGCCAACGTTTAAGTTCTTCGGCAACTGTATCACGCAATGCGATAGGCACTGGTCTAGCTTTACGAAATTTTGGAACTGCAGAGTCTTTTAAAGTTACATGTGCCACGAAGTCTTTTGCACAACCTAGTTCCGGCGAAAACAAGTCACTATATTTGTCACACAATGCATTGATTTTATCCTGAGGCACTATTGACGAAATTTGAAGCACATCTCTTTGAATTGATAAACCAAACAAGTCAAAAGCATCTAGTCCAAAAATGTTCCGTGTCGATTTGGCCTGAAGAACTACAAAAGCAACTGTTTTTGTTACACCTTGAAAAGAGGCGGGCAGGCTACACGTTCCTAGCACGGGAATGTTTTGACCTGTATAAGCTGTTAACACTTGCTGTGACGGCTACAATTTTGGCGAACCCAGAAGTTCATAAGTATCTTTATTTATTAATGTGATAGCGGAACCAGTATCAAGCTGAAATTGCACCGTCTTATTTTCTATGAAGAGAGTCACAAACAGTTTTTGCTTGCGGCGCTCGACAGGTGCGCGAATGTGGGCAACGTCTGCTACGGTTTGTTTACTGCGCTTGCGCGGGCCGCGTAGTGAAGTAAAAGCGGCGCAGACTCGGCACGCATCGGATTAACAACACTGTCACTAGATGGCACTACCGCCGGATCGGCGTCCGCGCAAGCATGCGAAACTACTCCAGATGTACTAACTACTGCACTACACTTTTGAGTAGCTACTTGATGTCTACTGTCACTAGCTACACAGTACTGGGCACTATTACAAGGAGCAGTTGCAGAAGGCACTATTTTCACTACAGGAATGCACTGTTCACAGTCATTTTGCTTGTCCCGAACCCTTTTCCGTTGCGCGCTCGTCGGCGCTTGCTACGTGGTGCACTATATAGTTTTGCCATAGGCGCATAACTACTTTCTTGCAATTGAGATCCAAGGAAAGCACTGTTCAATTCCACAGCCCGTATAACATTTACAGAATGAACTGTTCTCGCACTCTGCGAAGCACTGTTTCTAACGGTACCGTTCTTTGAGTTTTTAATTTGCATACACACAGACTGTACATGTCCTGATTTGCCACATTGATAACAGGTTGCGTTGCGACCAGGGCAATGAGCACGCTTGTGGCGAGATACACACAGGGGGCAAGATTTACGAGCATTTTTCTGAAATGAGCGTTGGCGCCCGTTATTCAAATCACTGTTTCTAACACGACGGGGCGACCTTTGTGTCGCACTTTTGCACTGGCTACTGTTCACTGTCTCTTCAGCACGGCTGTACTATTGTAAGAATCATTAGTGCTACACTGAGAACTACGGCTAGGAAAGCGTCTGTTACGGCACACTGAATTTACACTGTGGCTTTGCATTTCTACATCTGCTAAGTCAAAAGTATCATGCGCTTCTATAAGCTGCAGTACACTGTCTAATGAGGGGTCAGACTGTTTCACAATTGCTGCTCTAATTCTGGGGTACTGAATATTCTGCGTAATCGCATCCCTCAACATCACGTCACTATACGAAAGTCCACAAGAGCAAGTAAATTTACATTTGCGGGTTAAGCCCTTCAATTCCGTAATCCACTCTTGGTGTGATTGCTGCGGTAATTTTTTAAGTCTGAAAAATCGGTACCGTGCCGCAGCTACGAGAACTTTTCTCTCATAATGAGCATTTAGTGCCTCTACTATTTGTTCAAAGTCTACATCACGACGAGATACATCGGGGAAAAGTTTTTTCAGTAACACGAAGGTGTTGGTGCCCACCACAGATAATAGCAGATGCTTCACTTTCTGACCTGTAATTTGATGAGCCGCGACGAGTTCTTGAAACTGTGCGAAGTAGTCGCTCCATTCTTCCTCACGTTCGTTGTACTGGCGAAACGTAGGAAGCGTTGCGGCGGCAGGTGTGGGCTGCTGAAGCGGCGGCTGTTGTTGTTGGTTAGCTGCTTGCGCTGTGAGCTGGGCCACAGCCTGCAGGAGTTGTGTTATTTGCGCCGTCTGTAACTGAATAATTTGCATTAAGTTTGGGTTCGGGGTAGTGGCCATGCTGACCGATTAGGCGCCGCGCATACAAGTAAATTATAACAAAACACAAATTCAATATGAAAGAGGACGCTCTGCAACAAAAAAGTTCACAAAACACGTAACTGAAAACGTTCCCCCAAAAATCTTATAATAAGGGTGGGTGGACGGGAGCAATTTCTGCGTGCTCCGACTGTTGCTGTCTGGCTGCTGGTCCACGGTTCGTGTATCACTCTTCGTCGCCACTTTTGTGTTCCAACTTCGTCGCCGCTTTTGTGTCCCAGCCTCGTCGTAGGTGTCGGTGGCCGAGTGGAATGAGACCGACACAGGAATAAAGATAGCACGCTGGTGCAGGTACGGAGGGGAGCAGCCAAAAACTAGAAACACTAGAGTAAATTAGAACGAAATATATATTGCACAGAATTTATACAATACTTAACTTTTACATAGTACTGCAGAATGTTGATACATAGTTGAGCTAGAGTCCTGCCTAGTGCCTAACTGATAGCCAAGTCTTCACTGGTGCCTATCGGATTCCAAAGTCTTTACTGGTTCCTAACTCAGTCCCAAGTGCACGATGTCGTTCACTGGTGGCCACGAGCGGAGTTGCCGCAGAGGGCGCTCGTGGCTGTCGTCGTAAGAAGGCCGCGCCGTGCGTGCATGGCGGCGCGCGGCGAAAGTAGGTGGCGCGCACTTTGGACTTGTGCGACACCACAATTACAGCTTGATAATAAATTTAGTTGGGAGGAGTACACCACAGAACTGCAGAAATGACTCAACAAATCTGTATTTTCAGTACGAGTGTTATCAGACATAGGAGACATAAAAATAACAAAGCTTACTTTAATTCTGTAATGTCATATGGCATAATATTTTGGGGGCTCTTCAAGTCAAGCAAAGGTTTTAAGAGTCCAAAGCGTGTAATACGTATTATTTGTGGAGTAAATTCACGGACGTCTTGTAGAAGCCTCTTCAAAGAACAGGGTGTATTAACTACTGCATCTCCTGTATATTTATTCCTTAATGAAATTTGTCATAAATAATATATCCCCTTTCCTAACAAACAGCTCAGTTCATACATACAATAGTATGAATAAAAATGATCTAAACAAGGACTTAAAAGCACTTACTTTAGTTGAAAAAGGGGCCCACTACTCAGGAACACACATTTTCAATAATTTACCATCAAGTGTAAAAAACTGAGCTACAACTAAAGAACAGTTTAAAAGGAACTTAAAATACTTTCTAGTGGCCAACTCCTTCTACTCCATTAGTGAATTTCTAAATTGTATCAAATGATGCATGTATCTTATTTTAGACTGAAAGTCTTGGTACAGCTAGGCAATCTTCATTGTAAAATTTTTAATAATGTTTTTAAAAATACTAGAGATTGCTTAATAGTCAAAAGATGTTATCAGTAGATTATTTATTTACAGTTCACAACATGTTTCGGGCGTAGTTCATCTGTCTGGTGATCGATATTATATAAATTTAAATTTGATGTATTCAAATTTGTCATATAAAATACTGTTGATGCTTATTGACAAATAAGAATAAAAAGAAATTCTTATTTGTCAAAAAGTATCAACAGTATTTTATACGACAAATTTGAATACATCAAATTTAAATTTATAATATATCGAACACCAGATGATTGGCAACGCCCAAAACATGTTGTGAACTGAAAATAAATAATCTACTGATAACATCTTTTGATTATTAAGCAATCTCCAGCATTTTTAAAATAATTATTAAAATGATGCAGGTTTCGGTACTCCTACTATATTAGTCTTGTTATATTATTAGCTTAAAAAACTTTAAAATGTATGTATATGTTTTTATATTATTAGTATTATCCATTATTCAGCTTTAAAATTTTGTTTCTTGACATGTTCCACATTCTTGAGGATCTCCTTAACATGGATCTAAGGAAGGAAAAACTAATCTAATCTAATGACGTCATATCTCCTGAGCTATGTGTCGTGCTCTTTTGTTTTTGAGTCAGAAACCTTCGAGGGCGTACGGTGAACAGTTCACCAAAGTTTTACTGCAATCTAATGAATGGTTTAGGAACACATAGAGTACACACAGACAAACATTTATTTTTATAAATTGCACACTTGACCGTCTAACCAAGAGGACGGCCACAGTAAGTGTAAGGATCATGCCAACACACATTTCGGGCGATACGACGTCATAAACAATGAATTGCGCGATAAACTGGTGCATCATGCGATAATGTTGCACATTTCTTCCTAAACCACTGGACCAATTTCAGCCAAATTTGGTACACCAAGAGGTAACAATTGGCGTAGGGCTAATAATCACATACGGAACATGGTTCAGAAGGTATAAAGTAATAAACAATAGGAATTGCAGAAAACTGCCACATCATGCGACGAAAATAACTGTATGATAATGAGAGTACTTAGTGACCTTTAACAAACTTTAAACATAATTTCAAACCTTTATTAAAATTTTTTTCTCCCTGACAACCACAGAAAAATGATGAAAGTAAAAAGGTTTCTCTCTTGTTACATTTCCGCTGTTGATGGAGTGGAAGTTCGGCATTCAGTACGACGTTACAATTTATAATTTATACACTACAAATTGTACTCGCAGGAAATTTTGCGGTCAGAATACACACTTAAAACTGAATGTACCTTCGAAATTGTATCACAGTACGACACATAGTTCCTGAGAAATGACGACATAAACAGTAACGTTCATGGATAACCGCCCCATCACACATCAGATTTTAATCTATTACTTCTTTACTAGTAACTGTATTCACAATAGATTTCACAGACATACAACACATATAAAAATGAATATATACCAATAAATTTATACAACTGTAAAACAACATAATTAAATAAATATGAGATAATATATACTGCGATGAGTAAAAACGTGTCGCATAATGCACCACGTTTTAATCCAGTTCTTATATACTGTTAAGATACTCCTGAATTCCAGTGAGTTTAAGGAAATTCCTAAAAGCTAACAGCTTTATACCATCCTTTTAACGCCAAGAGACTGCAGCTTTCAGTAAGACTTGCGTTTTGTATTACGTTCAATAAATGGCAGGGAAATGTATTGAATACTGCGGAGTGGATGTGATGCCTCCATGTTTCTCACGCAGACAATTGAATGTCGTTGCTCAGAGGTTAGCTCGCCATAGTGTTGATTCATAATTAGATCCTGGAGAAGGAACAGGAAATATTGCTTACAGCCAAGGCTTCAATTAAAAGAATTTAAGTGTGTTATTTATCATATGCGTTTTTATTTCCAATTTTCTTAGGTAGGGTGCTTGTTAGCAAGACAGATCTATTAATAATCTTTTCATTCTCCACTCCGAGGAGTGTAGCGGGCTGTTTGAGATCCGGCCCATAATGAGTCGCGGTTCTATTCAGCCAATTATCAGACAAGCTGATAGTGGGGCAAAGGGGGATCCCAATTGGGAATAAGTGGGAGGGGCTTACCAGTTCCGGCATACGCCTTAAAACCAAGGAAAGCCTCCCGAAAACCTTGGTTGGAACCGGGGGATTGGGACCAATTTAATTTATGCCTGGGACGTTGCTCCAGACTACAAACGGATTATTGTGAGAGCACGAGTGCACTCACGACAATCAAGGATCAGACGCTCGAGTTATTCTCGTAAACTGGTAAAAATCAGTTCGACCAAAAGTTGACAAGCATTCCCCTACACGAACCGCACCCGTGAGCGCGGTAACCTCAGCGTTTTCGAGGACGTATTAGTTACATTTTTCCCATGAATATAACATGTTTCAAGGAAAAAATGACAAAGAGAGAGAAGGGCTCAAGGCTCAAGGCTTGAATAAATAAATAAATACCCGGGCAACACCGGACTTTTAGTTAGTTCATTTGAAAACTCAATAAAACACGGAATAATGTAGATAGAGAGGTAAAATTGACACACATGCTTGGAATGACATGGGGTTTTATTATTTAAAAAAAGTTTTAAAAATGTCCGACAGATGGCGCTTCATCTGATCAGAAAAGTAATAATTAGTATAACAAATTATGACAAAGTAAAGAGAATGTTCTTTACAGGAAATGCTCAATATGTCCACCATCATTCCTCACAACAGCTGCAGTCGAGGAATAATATTGTGAACAGCAGTGTAAAGCATGTCCGGAGTTATGGTGCGGCACTATCAGTTCCGATCGGAAGATTCACTTGAATGCCAGTCTTGTTTAAATAACTGTATTACAACACCGGTGCATACACTGTTACCGAAACATTCAGCACGAGATTAATCGAGGGTAAACCCTATGACCGAGAAGGATTTTAGTGGTGAGAGCTTGTCATCAGCTACGACGCTCATTAATGTTTTTACCAAAACCCCATGTCATTCCAAGCATGTGTGTCAAATTTTACCTCTCTATCTACATTATTTTCAAATTTATACTTACCTTTTTTATCACCCGGTATATATAGATGTGTGTGTGTGTGTGTGTGTGTGTGTGTGTGCTTCATGGTTGTCCCATATGAAAACGCAACAAAGCGGATTTCACCACATGAGAAAATATTAGTTTTGTAAGGACACTGGTATATACGAAACGGGACGTTACAGGACAGTTTACAAAGGTTCTCTTGTAACCTAGAGGTATTTACTGAATAATGTCTGTCTCTTTGATAAACAAAACATGGTTTTCAAAACAACAAAAGGCTTTCTGTAAAAAGACGTCTCAGCCGTGCCGGTTCGCAGTGTTTTTATTTATTTATTTATTGTGTCTCTCCGTACGTTCTTCCATCGACCCTCTTTCACTCTGCGCTGTGAATGCCACCTAAATCGTGTCGCAGCTCTCTGGCCAGGGGACGTAAGAACTGCGATAATCGCTGCTGGTGGGATAAACGGGGTCTGTAATGTTCCGGCCTGGCTATCAAAGTTTAAGATTAACAAATTTACGGAACGAAGAGTTTTGAAGTTTGAAGCTATGAAAGATCGCAATCAGAAAATAACGGAACATTTTTTTGAAAATTATTACATGCATTTAAATGAAATGGCAAGCTAATTAACGGTGGATTGTTGTGCAGGCGGAACATTAAAAAAATAATCGAGTTAAAATTGCTAATTGTCACTGGGAAATCTTCGTTAGTGCCCTTCCGTGTCCTCGTCAACAGCCCGGGGTACTAGTCGTATGTTACTTGGCAGAATCCTTTCCTTCCGCAGGGTTAGTTGTCTACCCTTAGAGGTAATTAGGCTATTTTTTCTGTGCATGAAGTTCTGTGTATTAGGGCTGAAGTTCCCTTCTTTGCACTGGTTGTCCTGTAAACTTTCCTTTCCACGTCCTAAATTGTTCGTGGGCCTTCCTCACCATCACGCTGTGTTCGTGCAGGATAACTACTAAATTTGATTTCGTTACGTTGCGCCAACCTGATACGTAAGCAGATCTGAAGCGTGACTGCTGTTTCATTTAGGGTAACTGACTTTGATATTGACATTAAATCTTGAAGGCACTTGTACTCTCAGTTGTTGTGTCTTAGAAAATTAGGCCAGCTTCTCTGGTGGCATGGTACATTGTAACTGATTTGTAAAACAAAACTAGTGAAAAGGCACGTATTGCAGTTTTCAAAAGCATAGTGAATTCTTGTTTCTTAAGTAGTCATTCCCTATTTATGGTGTGATTTTAATGTGCAGTTTTATGTACGCATACCTAACCTGCTTTAAATCTGTTTACTTCATTGTAATTTTGCAGCTTTGTGGGCAGGTGCCCTTGCGTTATTGCGATTGTACCTTTGATATAGTATCTTATTGCCGTGTCTCATCATGGGATGTTAGTTAACTGATTACTTCATATTTTCTTTTACCTTCCAAATTTGTGGGCTGTTCGCCCTGTGTTTTTTAATTGTTAAACTTGCTAGCTCCACTTCTCCCCTCAAAGTGTTTATTGAGGCCTTGTGCCCCTATAATTTTGTATTTCTTAACCACAAATTTATGTTTCTGTTTATTTAACCTGTAGCAGATGATCTCTATGAGATCCGCCAGACATCAGTTTTCGGTTATAATATAGTGATGATTGTTTTTTGATTCTTAAAGTATTATCTGAATGCGAATGTTAGTAAACCTACGTTCGTTATGACTTGGTAGTATTTACATAAGGCTTTGCGCAACAACTTTAAGGTAAAGTTAAAGTGAAATAAGGCACATTTCCCGTTACCATAAAGAAAATCCTATCCCTTAGAAACCAGAACAAAATTAACTTTGCGTCACGGAGAAACATGAGATATTAATGGTTGACGATTATTTTGGTTTCGGCCCTGTTTCTTTTGGAACTTACCTCGGGGATAACACCTCTCTCAGACGTGACTCTGTTCAGCACAGCACATAATTTGAATTAACACTAACTACAGAAAAATTCTAATGCTTGAGACTAATATTTTTAAGCATGCAATGCATGACACAATCAGATGACAGTAATGAAAATGCCAGAGAGAAAAATTAACGTGAAAATTAAATAACCAAGAACACAACGGGTTTATGATTTTAACTGAACTGAATTGTATTCTTACTAAAGGTCTACAATCATGACTGAAATTATTGGTGGGGTTAATTTATAAATTTTACAGAAAACAAACTTAAATTTTTTAACAAATTGACAGGAATTAAATTACAAAATTTCTGGTTGGATAAAAGTTTTTCGGACGATAACATACTGGAAAACAAACCTAGCATTACATAGGCGCTGCAGAAATGACGCCGATAATAACATCAAGGAAACAAATGTGACGCCATTAGGTCTTTCTTTAGGTAACTTAAAAAATATCTTTCCGAGTGGTGAGGCATTAATGTTGAGTCACACGGCTACACCACAGAAATCATACCTCTCTTTATCTGCAGCAATGAACACTCCCTAACATTTCATTTAATAAGAGGACGACCTCTCAACAACTAACTCCAGCTTGAACCCAACTACTACTACTAGCGCCTCAGCTCCCAAAGGTACAAGAAGGTGGCTGTGTCGACGAACGATATTACACTTAGCATTCACCCCCGTGAACCACAGAATTGCCGAGGTGGAGTGGCTTGCGTGCCTCAACGATACAGATAGCCGTACCGTAGGTGCAACCACAGCGGAGGGGTATCTGTGGAGAGGCCAGACGAACGTGTGGTTCCTGAAGAGGGGCAGCAGCCTTTTCAGTAGTTACAGGGGCAACGGTCTGGATGATTGACTGAGCTGGCCTTGTAACATCAGCTAATGTGGCTCTGCCACACAGCTACTGCGATCGGCTGCGACTGCTTAATGCCCGAACGCGAGGTGCTGTACATTAGCGTTGCTGTTGTTTGTTGTTGTGGTCTTCAGTCCGGAGACTGGTTTGATGCAGCTCTCCACAATACCCTATTCTGAGCAAGCCTCTTCATCTCCATATAAGAACGGCACCCTACATCTGTCTCAATCTGCTTACTGTATCCATCTCTTGGTCTTCCTCTGCGATTTATACCCTACACACTTCCCTCCAACGCTAAATTCACAATTCCTTAATGTCTAAGAATGTGTCCTACCAATCTATCCCTTCCTTTAGTCAAGGTATGCCAGAAATTCCTTTTCTCCGCAATTCTGTTCAGTTCCTCCTCATTAGTTATGCGATCCAACCACCTAATCTTCAGCATTCTTCTGTAGCACCACATTTCAAAAGCTTCTATCCTCTTCCTGCCCGCACTGTTCATCGTCCATGTTTCACTCCCATACAAGGCAACACTCCCTACAAATGCCTTCAGAATGGACGTCCTTAGGCTTAAATCAATATTCGACGATAACAAATTTCTATTTTTCAAGAACGCTTTTCTACCCATCACCATTCTCCATTTTATATCCTCTGTACTGCGACCATCATTTGTTATTTTACTGCCCAAGTAACAAACTGATCTACCTCCTTTATTGCTTCGTTTCCCAATCTAATTCCTTCAGCATCACCTGATTTTCTTACACTGCACTCTATTACTCTAGTTTTACTCTTGTTAATGTTCATCTTATATGCACCTTTCAGCACACTGTCCATTCTGTTCAATTGCTCTTCAAGGTCCTTGGCTGTCTCTGACAGAATTACTATGACGTCGGCAAAACGCAATGTTCTTAATTCTTCCCCCTGAACATTAATTCCTTCTTCAAATTTCTCCTTGCTTTCCTTTATAGCTTGCTCAATGTGCAAATTGAATAACATTGGAGAAAGGCTACAACCCTGTCTCACTCCCTTCCCAACCACTGCATCCCTTTCATGCCCTTCAACTCTGACAACCGCTGTCTGGTATTTGTACAAGTTGTAAATAACCTTACGCTCCCTATATTTTACTCCTGCTTGCTTCAGAACTTGAAAGAGTTTATTCCAATCAACATTGTCAAAAGCCTTCTCCAAATCTACAAAATCTAGAAATGTAGGTTTGCCTTTTCTTAATCTATCTTCTAGGATAAGCCGTAAAGTGAGTATTGCCTCCCGTGTTCCTACATATTTCCTGAACCCAAACTGATCTTCCCCGAGGTCGGCTTCTACCAGCTTTTCCATCCTTCTGTATATAATTCGTGTTAATATTTTGCAACCATGACTTATTAGACTGATGGTTCTGTAGTTTTCACACCTGTCTGCACCTGCTTTCTTTGGAATGGGGATTATAACACTTTTCTTAAAGTCTGAGGGTACTTCACCTGTCTCATACATCTTACACACCAGGTGCAACAATTTTGTCATGGCTGGTTCTCCCAGAGCTTTCAGTAGCTCTGAGGGAATATCATCTACTCCATGGGCCTTGTTTCGACTTAGGTCTTTCAGTGCTCCGTCAAATTCATCTCTCAGTATATTATCTCCTATTTCATCCTCATCTACTTCTTCTCCCCTTTCTACAATATTGCCGCTAAGTTCATTTCCTTCATAGAGCCTCACCTTTCAGCTTTCCCTTCTTTGCTGAGAACTGGTTTTCCCTCAGTGTCCTTGATATTCATAGAACTGTTTTTCTTATCCTCAAATGTTTCTTTTATTTTCCTGTAGGCTGTATCTATTTTCCCCTATTTATACATTCTTCTACATCCTTGCATTTGCCTTCTAGCCACTCCTGCTTAGCCATTTTGCACTTCCTGTCAATCTGATTTCTTAGTCGTCTGTACTCCATTTTGCCTGTTTCTTTTACTGCATTTTTATATTTTCTCCTTTCATCGATTAAATTTAATATCTCCGTGATATCCAAGGATTTTTGTAGGTCTTGCCTTTCTACCTATTTTGTCCTCTGCTGCCTTCACTATTTCATCTCTCAATGCTACCCATTCCTCCTTTACTGTTTTATTTTCCCCCGTTTCTGTCAATTGTTGCCTAAAGCTCCCTCTGAAATTCTTAAGAACCTCAGGTTCCTTCAATTTATCCAGGTCCCATCTCCTTATTTTCCTACCCTTTTGTAGTTTCTTCAGTTTCAGCCTACAGTTCATAAACAACAAATTATGGTCAGAGTCTATATCTGCCCCTGGGTATGTTTTGCAGTTTAAAACCTGGTTCCGAAATCTATGTCTTACCATTATAAAATATATCTGGTATCTCCAGGTGTCTCCTGGTCTCTTCCACTTATACAACCTCCTTTTGTGATTCTTAAACCAGGTGTTTGTTATAACCAAATTATGTTCCGTGCAAAATTCTGCCAGGCGGCTTCCTCTTTCATTCCTTTTGCCCAGACCATATTCACCTACTATCTTCCCTTCCCTTCCTTGTCCTACTACCGAATTCCAGTCTCCCATAAAAATTAAGTTTTTCCCTCCCTTAATTGCCTGAATAATTTCCTTTAGCTGCTCATATATTTCTTCGATCTCCTCATCATCGGCAGAACTAGTTGGCATATAAACCTGTACTACTGTGGTCGATGTTGGCTTCTTATCTATCTTGACTATGATAATGCGATCACTGTGTTGCTCATAGTAGTTTGCCCGCATTCCTATTTTCTTATTCATTATCAGACCTACTCCTGTAATACCCCCAACTGATTTCGTATTTATAACCCTGTATTCGCCTGACCAGAAATCCTGTTCCTCTTTCGACCGAACTTCACTAATCCCCACTATATCTAATTTCAACCTATCCATTTCTCTTTTTAAAGTTTTTAGCTTCCCTACCCAATTAATGGATCTAACATTCCACGCTCCGATCCGTAGAATTCCAGTATTGTCTTTCCGGATTACAAGATCCTCCTGAGTATAACCCGCCCGGAGATCCGAATGGGGGACTATTTTACCTCCGGAATATTTTACCCGAGAGGATGCCATCATCATATGTTCATACAGTAGAGCGGCATCTCCTCGGGAAAAGTAACGGCTGTAGTTTCCCCTTGCTTTCAGCCGTTCGCAGTAACTGTGTGGCAAAGCCACATTAGCTGATGTTACAAGGCCAGCTCAGTCAGTCATCCAGACTGTTGCCCCTGTAACTACTGAAAAGGCTGCTGCCTCTCTTCAGGAACCACACGTTTGTCTGGCCTCTCCACAGATACCCCTCCGCTGTGGTTGCACCTACGGTACGGCTATCTGTATCGTTGAGGCACGCAAGCCACTCTACCTCGGCAATGGGTCGTATCAATAAAATGGAGTATCTGCTTTATACTCTGGATTCCTGAGAACATACTCAGGTTCGCATGACTAAAGGGAATCGGAGAATTTACTTCAGCCGAGTATGTTCTCGGCGTGAGTAACTTGGTGGGAGAAGTTGCTCACAGCAGAGAACATTCTCCAGTCTCATTTGAATAAAACTACAGAAGTTTCTCACGGCGGGAGAACATTCTCAGATTTCTGGAGTGAGCTCTATGGCATAATCCGTGCGGAGTAACTTCTATTAAGGTTACGTTTTACTGAGGTTTATTGTGGTGTCGCACAAGTCCAAAGTGCGTGCTACCTACTTTCGCCGGGCGCCGCCATGCACGCACGGCGCGGCGTTCTTACGACGACAGCCACGAGCGCCCTCTATTACGACTCCGCTCGTGGCCACCACTGAACGACATCGTGCACTTGGGACTGAGATATCAACCAGTTAGGACCTTCGTAATCAGATAGGCACCAGTGAAGACTTGGCTATGAGACAGGCACTAGCGAGACCACTAGCTCAACTATGTATCAGCCTTATACAGTACTGAGCTATGTAAAAGTTAAGCAATTGTATAAATTCTGTGCAATATATCTCTCATTCTAATTTACTCTAGTGTTTCTAGTTTCTGGCTGCTCCCCTCCGTACCTGCACCAGCGTACTATCTTTATTCCTGTGTCGGTCTTCGTACTCGGCCACCGACTCCTACGACGGAAACGAGACACAAAAGCAGTGACGAGGCTGGGACACAAAAGTGGCGACGAGGATGGGATAGAACCTTGGACCAGCCCGCTTACAGCAGCCAGAAAGCAGCAGTCGGAGCACGCAGAAATTGCTCACGCCCACCCACCCTTATTATAAGATTTTTGGGGGAACGTTTTCAGTTACGTGTTTTGTGGACTTTTTTGTTGCAGAGAGCGTCCTCTTTTATCTTGCATTTGTGTTTCGTACTAATTTACTTGTATACGCGGCGCCTAATCGGTCAGCATGGCCATTACCCCGAACCCAAACTTAATGGAAATTATTCAGTTACAGACGGCGCAAATAACACAACTCCTGCAGGCTGTGGCCCAGCTGACAGCGCAAGCAGCTAACCAACAACAGCCGCCGCTTCAGCAGCCCACACCTGCCGCCGCAACGCTTTCTACGTTTCGCCAGTACATCGAACGTGAGGAAGAATGGAGCGACTATTTCGCACAGTTTCAAGAACTCGACGCGGCTCATCAAATTACAGGTCAGCGAGTGAAGAACCTTTTCTTATCGATTGTCGGCCCCCAGACCTTCGTATTATTGCAAAAACTTTTCCCTCACGCATCTCCTCGTGATGTAGACTTTGAACAAATTGTAGATGCACTGTATTGTGACCGAAGACCTGACTGGTCGGGAGCGACTAGCGACGATCGACCGATCAAGCATCGCCGCTAACGAGAAACACTCCACGAAACAACAGAGACGACAATAACAACAACTAATCGAAAAAACAAAGATCCAAACGAAAGCCAAATCGGAACCGTGTCACAGCAGAGTACGAAGCCAGATAACCAATGAATAGCGAAAGTAAACGGAGCGCAGTCAACACCAGACTGAGGAGCGAGCTGTGGCTCCGGCCCTATATAGTGCGGCGCGGTAGGCGCGCCACGGCGTGCAGCGCTCTAGTGGCGATGGCAGCGCTAGCAGGTTGTGCGCGCCGCCTAACGGCTGCTGTCATAGTCCATGTGGTCTGGCGGGCTCTCAAACATGTCGTTCCGGAATACCAGACACTGAATGCTCATTACGAGAGAAAAGTTCTCGTAGCCGCTGCGCGGTACCGATTTTTCAGACTGAAAAAATCACCGGAACAGACCCACACGCAATGGATTACGGAATTGAAGGGCTTAACCCGGCAATGTAAATTTACTTGCTCTTGTGGACTTTCTTATAGTGACGTTATGTTGCGTTTGTAGTTCTTCAGGCCAAATCGACACAGAACATTTTTGGACTAGATGCATTCGCCTTGTTTGGTTTATCTATTCAAAGGGATGTGCTTCAAATTTTGTCAGTAGTGCCTCGGGACAAAATCAATGCATTGTGTGACAAATATAGTGACTTGTTTTCGCCGGAACTAGGTTGTGCTAAAGACTTCGTGGCACATGTAACTTTGCAAGAATCTGCAGTTCCAAAATTTCGTAAAGCTAGACCAGTGCCTATCGCATTGCGTGATACAGTTGCCGAAGAACTTAAACGTTGGCAAGATAGTGGTGTGATTTCTCCTGTTTCTGCGAGTCAGTGGGCCTCGCCTATAGTAATTATACCCAAGCCGTCAGGAAAACGTCGTCTCTGTGCGTACTTTAAATCAACAGTGAACAGTCAAACAATTGTGGACACTTATCCCCTGCCCAGACATGAGGAACTGATGGACAAATTAGGACAGTCTCGCTTCTTTTCTAAGATTGATTTAGCAGAGGCAAACTTACAAAATCCGCTTGATGACGAGTCAAAAAAATTTTTCGTCATTAATACTCACATGGGCCTTTTTCAATTTCAACGCCTACCCTTTGGCAGTTCTTCTGCCCCCGCTATTTTTCAGCGCTTTTTGGAACAGCTGACAGTTTCCGTATCTTGTTGCTCGAACTATTTAGATGACTTTGTGGTATCCGGACGTACAGTTGAAGAACATTTAGCAAACCTGGAGTGCCTTTTCAAAATTTTGACTGCAGCAGGTCTACGTTGTAATAAAGCAAAGTGTTCGTTTTTTCAAACTGAAATAGAGTACCTTGGCCATGTGATTAATGCCCAAGGAATCCATCCCTTACAGTCACATCTTAGAGCAATCAAAGACTTGCCTCCTCCTAAGAATGTGCATGAATTGAAATTAGTAATAGGAAAGCTTAACTATTATTTCAGATTTATTCCAAATGCCGCTCAGATTGCAGCTCCACTGCATCAGGAAGACTGTTCCTTTTGTATGGTCCATGGATTGCCAAGCTGCCTTTGACAAATTAAAGTCTGCACTACTCACTGATGCATGTTTGATTCCCTTCGATCCACAGAAGCCTGTAGTGCTAGCAGTTGATGCCTCGTCGTACGGCGTGGGTGCAGTTTTGTCACATCGTATTGGATGTCACGATCGTCCTATTGCCTTTGCATCCAAGCTACTGACGCCGACGCAACAGAATTACAGTCAGATAGAAAAGGACGCCTTAGCAATAATTTACGGCGTCACAAAGTTTCATCATTATCTCTATGTCAGAAAATTATATTTGTTGACTGACCACAAGCCTCTCACGTCGTTGTTCTCACCCACAAAGCCGATTCCCCCACGAACGGCACAAAAGCTTCAGAGATGGTCCTTGATATTGTCTAATTATCAGTATGAGATTTTGTACCGACCTGCCAACGCGGACACACTTTCCCGACTTCCGGTTGGCCAGGATGTGTCGTTTGATTCTTCAGAAATGGCATGTTGTCAGATAGACTCCAGAGATGCTTCCGCTGTCGCAGATTTCCCTTTGAACTCTCGTCGGATTGCACAGGCAACAGCTGCGGATGCAGACCTAAGTGTAGCACGTTTTGTTCGCTCAGGGTGGCCTGCCAGAGCCAAAGACATTGATCGGCCTCTGGTTCGACGTTATTTTGCACAACGTCATGCATTGTCTTTAAGTCAGGGTGTTCTGTTGTTACATACCGACAACGACCAAACGAGAGTGATTGTTCCTCGTTCCCTGCAATGTGACGTCTTACGCCTCCTGCATCAAGGACATTGGGGTATTGTTAGGACAAAGCAACTGGCCAGACGTCATTGTACCTGGTTTGGTATGGACGCTCAGATAGAGAACGTAACGTCACAGTGTACAGTTTGTGCGGAGCATCAGGCGGCTCCTCCGCACCGTTTCTCAGACTGGCCACGCCCCAAGGGACCATGGCAACGTTTACACATTGACTTTGCCGGACTTTTCTGGAATACGCGCTGGTTAATTGTTGTAGACGCTTTCAGCAAGTTTCCTTTCGTGATTGCCATGAACTCAAAGACAGCGAATAGTACAATCAGTGCCTTAACATCAGTGTTTTGCATCGAAGGTTTGCCTGAAACTATCGTCAGTGACAATGGACCTCAATTTGATAGTGCGGAATTTCAACAGTTTTGTCGTGTGAATGGCATTCAGCATATAACCACGGCACCTTTTCACCCTCAGTCCAGTGGTGAAGCGGAACGTTTCGTTCGAATATTCAAGTCTCACATGGAGAAGATGAAAGGTCAGCACTCCAGGCAGCAAGCTCTTCAAATTTTCCTGTCTACGTATCGGTGCATGCCACGTGACGGCCCGTCTCCTGCCGAGCTGCTACACGGCCGCCGTCACCGCACTCTCCTTCACCTGCTGCAGCCTCCCACGCACCGAGTCGGTTCGTATGGCGCTACGCGTTTTCAAGTTTCTACGCCGGTGCTGTACAGGGTGTTTGCTGGTATGAAGAAGACATGGTTGCCGAGCACCATTCAGCGCGTGCTCGGTCGCAATATGTATGTTGTACGTTCTTCCACATGGTCGGAGCTGCGGCGCCACGCAAACCAATTGCGCTTGCACAGGCCGCGCGATCCTGTCTCCGGTTTCTTGATTCCAGACCCAGTTCACTGCCAGGGAGCACAGCCACATCGTTCGTCCCCGGACTACGAGATCCCTATGGACGTTGACGCACCTCCGACGAAGTCGTCGCCGCCGCTGTCGACGCCGCAGATGACAGCGTCACCGAGAGGGACTTCGGGACCGTGCGCCCCCCCCCCCCCCCAGCTTGGGCCACGCACCTCATAAGAAGATGACCTGCTCCCTCTGGGCGGGGGTGTGCGCCCTTCCCCAGGATTCGGCGGGTTTCCTGGAGGATCGCAAGGCGGTTGCCGGGGCGCGGACGGCGTCTCGATCCCAGCCTCAGCTACGACGCCCGTCCCAGCAGTAACGCCCCCGCCCAGGCCCTCCTCCCAGTGCCGTCGCCGTGGCCCTCAGCCCTACGCCGAGACGGCGCGGCTGTTTGGGGGGGGGGGGGGAGGGGTGTGGTGTCGCACAAGTCCAAAGTGCGCGCCACCTACTTTCGCCGCGCGCCGCCATGCACGCACGGCGCGGCGTTCTTACGACGACAGCCACGAGCGCCCTCTGTTACGACTCCGCTCGTGGCCACCACTGAACGACATCGTGCACTTGGGACTGAGATATCAACCAGTTAGGACCTTCGTAATCAGATATGCACCAGTGAAGACTTGGCTATGAGACAGGCACTAGCCAGACCTCTAGCTCAACTATGTATTAGCCTTATACAGTACTGAGCTATGTAAAAGTTAAGTAATTGTATAAATTCTGTGCAATATATATCTCGTTCTAATTTACTCTAGTGTTTCTAGTTTCTGGCTGCTCCCCTCCGTACCTGCAACAGCGTGCTATCTTTATTCCTGTGTCGGTCTTCGTACTCGGCCACCGACTCCTACGACGGAAACGAGACACAAAAGCAGTGACGAGGCTGGGACACAAAAGTGGCGACAAGGATGGGATAGAAACTTGGACCAGCCCGCTTACAGCAGCCAGACAACAGCAGTCGGAGCACGCAGAAATTGCTCCCGCCCACCCACTCTTATTATAAGAATTTTGGGGGAACGTTTTCAGTTACGTGTTTTGTGGACTTTTTTGTTGCAGAGAGCGTCCTCTTTTATCTTGCATTTGTGTTTTGTACTAATTTACTTGTATACGCGGCGCAGTTGTAAACAGTCACATAGCAAAATAATATTGTTTTAAAATAGGGTCTATTAGTAAGACCTTATGCTGTTAGTTCCAAATAAAGTGTATCCCAGGACTTGACAGTTTCTATCACAAAATAAATATTGCTGCAATACCATTTAGGCCTACTGAAGTACTGTTTCTATCCAAACCAGTTGGCCAATTTATGATGTGTTTTCTGACTTCGTAATCATAACTTCTGTCATGTTAGAAGTAAGTAAACACGACAGGAAAATTAAAAACCGATTAATTACATACATAGCAGCCTGTTTCTTGTTCAAAATCGCATGGCCTAACGCTTATGACCAAACCATTGGGTGTCATATTTAACAAGGCGTATCTCATGTTAGAACACTCCGACAGCATTCCACGTTGTAACAGATGAATATGCGATGTATTCAAAAATGTTTGTATAGTCTATGGGATTTAACTACGGGGTCATCAGTCCCTAAACTTACAAACTACTTATGAACTACTTACGAACTAGGACGGCACAAATATCCATGCCCGAGGGGGGATTCGAACCCCCGACCGTAGTGGCCGTGCAGACCGCGACTGGAGCGCCTCAGTCATCTCGGCCACCGCGGCCGGCTGTGATGTATTCTTATTATATCGTTCGCAAATTGTGGTAACCCTATTTCATTGATAAACAAGTTTCTCGCGTGACGAAAATTTTGTATCGCAAGCAGAATACATTTTCGTAAAAAGTGCATATTTTGTCTTAATAATATGCTCCTTCACAACAAACTAATATCTAAACACAGTACAGTTCTTTCTGAACACGTCGATGCCTACTCCATATTTGTACACTTAATAATTTGCCTGATTGGGCTAGTTTAAAGAAATACACGATTGGACAGCTGATCTGTGGCGGAGGAGGGGAGGTAGCGAGAATGAACTACCTGCTCAGAGCATATGCTCCGAAGTTTTCATTCATACGAAATTGAGAACTTACTCAGAGAACGTTCTTTTGCTCTGAGAATCTTCTGTGGAGCATGTGCTCTTTTTTATTCATACGACCCAATGTCTGTGGTTCATGGGAGTGGGTGCAATAGCGAGTAACCCGAAACGTGAAATTTGAAGAGCTAGGGTTGTGGAAGAGGAAATAATATTACAAAATGAAATAATATTACAAAATGAAACATATGTACTGTAGTTCTTTCAAGTTTACTCTACTTCAGTAGAGTCAGCTTGACGTATAACAGAATGATGTGCATAAAAGGTATTGAAAATTAAATTACGTTATACTGCCTGTTCAAAAACCGTCTCATTCGTTTTATACTGCAGTTCTGACGCGTTGTATAAAGCGCAAACAGCTCCTTGCATGTATTCTTCTGTTACAGAGACGGGAAAATTGGTATTCCACGCCCAAGCTCCGTTGAAGCAATGAAAGTGCTCGACGAATCTGACGGTGGTGAAGTGGCAGCGTCGTTATCGTCGACGTCATCCTCTTGTAAATCTGAACCGAACGTCAACCCGCTATTTTCTTCTGTATCCAGCACGTCTTCTTCAATGCAATTGTCTATTATATTTGCAACGTAGTTGAAGTATGTAAGGAGAAGCGTGAAGAAAGTGCCATATACTTTCTTTTGCCGTGTATAGTTCGCCTAATAACAACAAATGGTTCTCCTTAATGGTGATGACTTAATTCTTTGAGATTTAACCGTTGCAGATTAGTCACCATTCCACACTGTTCGTGGAGGTGTCTGTGGCTTAACTGACATCGCGTACACAAACATCTTACTGGACTCTGCTCACAGTGCTAGACGTTCGGGCATTAACCCCGTTTACATGGGCTCCCAAAACCGGATTTCATAAACCGATTTTCCAATTCCGCTTTTGGTTGGTCATGTAAACACTCCAAAATCGATTCTGCAAATCCACTTCTGTAAAGCGGTTTTCCAGTTCCACAATCGATTTTCGTGCCCATGTAAACGCAACCGTTTTTTGAAGCGTTCTTGGATTGTCAGATTGTGTTTTCTTCTTGAGAATTTTCGGCCCATGTGGACAGACTGACAGTTTCTACCATTAAATAAAAGTATAAATATTAGAGGGAACATGAATCTGTGTATTTAAGTAAAGAAAAATAGCGATTTTTCCAACTAAATCAGGAACTGAATCAGCTGTTTTTCAGCCGCCATATAAAGTGGGATAGGAAATCCGATTCAGGCTGTGACATGTAAACACGACAGCGAATTTCGTCTTCCGGAAGATGTGTTGCATGTAAACGTAGTGAGTGAAGCGGGCCGAGTGAGGAACAACGTGAACGCACGAATGTTTGAAAGCTGTACTTTGAGGAGGCCGTAACTCCGTAGTATCTGAATAACGGCCCAAATTTTTACGTTATATCGATTTCTGGGGTTGATATCTAGCTCATGTACTTTTTCTCGAGAAAATATGAGGTCGAGTTGATGATGTTCCCTTGTGAGATGACGTGCACCCTGTGGACTAACGTACGCAAAATGCCTTCTCGCTGACCAGCGTGGTGACATATCTTTGTGAGTTCGTTTCCCATAAACAGCATGTCCCAACGTACCTTCTACCTTCCTCCTAACCAAGACATCAAAGAAGGCAACCATTCTTTTCCATAACCATAGTGAAACGGATGTTAAGATGGATTAAATTCGGATGTTCCAAATAAACTATTGAAGTTCTCAGTACCATGAGGCCAAATAAGAAACGTCTTCATATCTGAAAAAACAAGCAGGTTTCAAAGTCCTTTATTAAATAAACTAGCAATGAGAGGTGACATGGGAAATCCCATTTCTTTTCATAGTAGGGTAAGGTGGTACAAATTCGATATGTACAATTCAGATCCACATAAGTTTTCGCACCATTTGTCAATTTCATGGTGCCTCGTTGTGTGGCGTTGTAGTGTAGCAGTTTTCCACAGCTCCTCCTGTCTTTTCCAAGAATACACCACTTTGTGCTACGGAGATATAATTTTTTTTCCTTTTAAGAGGTAAGTGACGCTACTTAGTCCAACGCGCTCTTATACATTTTCTGGTTAAGGGTGATTCGATTCGCTGCTAAATATGCAATGTTTGCTACCACGAAGTGTGCATTGGTGCCTTAAGAAAAAGTGCTTTCTATATGGAAGATGCACATTATCGAAATTGTACGAGGAAGTGATCATAACTGTACCTAGTGTGATACATTTTCGATCGATTTTTCTCAATTCTGTAAACTTTTCTAGTGTTTATACCAACAATTGTAACTGTCTAATATTTGTGTTATATATTCATTAATCATCCGGGAACAAGTGAAATAGTTAAAATTATTTATTTTCTCAATATATCTCCAGTTACAATAACATTCCGAAATGATCGAAATTGTATCACTTTACCCTACTGGTCATTAAATAAGAAGTAGGTGGAAGTCATGTCGAAATAAATTTTTAATTCAGTATCGAACCTAGACGCGATTCCAACTATTGGGAGGGTGTTGTCAAGGAAGCGACTGAAATAAATCTGACGGATAACCTGATGAATAGCGATGGAGGTTCTTGCTTGAATTGTGCATGGAATCCTGGTCTCTCACATATCCAAAACAAAAGAGCCAAAGTTAATGCCACCTCATCCGCTGAATGTTTATTTTCGATATTGCTGTGGTATTGTGATGGTGCAGTGTGCTTCTTGCTCGGTCTGTGTTACCTTTCTGTTGTCATTGAGAAACGAGATTTCAAAGGTCATTGCACACCGCTTCCTCGCTGCAGTATTGCCTTGAAAACGGCAGGGTGTGCTTCTGCCGAAATAACGGCCGATATCGAGTTTCATACCTGGCTGCATACCCGTAAGTTTCTTGAATGCGTCTCAGACAGGTTTGGACTAGTACGGCGCGTAAGCCTCGACATCCTACAAGTGACGTAGTGCCAGTTGTCGGCTACAGGAGACGCGGGTACGCGCGAGTTAGAAGCGTAAATTTTCTGCGACAGTTTTATGTCGCCCTTACACACGACATAGCAGCGGTCGTCGACGTGGACATGGGCACTAAACCAGCCGTACGAGACACACCACGCGTGTCAAACTGGACGAGCTGACTAAATGTTCAAATGTTTGTAAAGCTTATGGGACTTAACTGCGGGGTCATCAGTCCCTAAACTTACAAACTAACTGATACTAAAGACAGCACAAACATCCACGCCCGAGGGGGGATTCGAATCCCCGACGGGGAACTACCTCGCGCTTCGGAGCACAGCGCCTCAAGGCGCTCGACCGCTCCGCTGCGGCGACGAGCTGACTAATGCGTATTACGTACAGTATGTGCCTTGTGCTTTCTGTCTATAACGCTCGCAAGCGACAGTTGCCAACTGTACCTGGCTAGCAAGTCACAAAGTTCGTTTTCAAAGCGGACTGGTGTAAATTCCTAAATTAATTTTGTTAATGTAGTAGTCATGTCGTTTAGTCTCTAGTTTGCACAAACAAATAATTATGTATCCATGAACGTGTTATAAAGCAAAAGCGAATTTCTATGTCCAGTCAATAAGCACCTCAATGCATACAGAGTATTCAGAAGCCGGGCGCAGTGGACGAGCGGTCTGCGGCGCGCCAGTCACAGTCCGCACGGCCGCTACGGTCGGAGGTTCGAATTCGCCCTCGGTAGTTCATAAGTAGGTTGTAAGTTTAGGGACATGACCCGCAGTTACGTCCCTTAAGCCTAACATTTTTTTAGTTTTCAGAAAAGAATACCACAAATTTGAAAGTGAAAAGCTCTGCAAAAAAGAAAAAAAGAAGTCGCACCTTTCTATCGTTGATTTAGCGATGCTGTAAAGTTTCGTTTGGTCACTCATTTTGTCGATAGAAGCACTGTAAGCGACTGCTCAACAAAAAGTCTTTCGCTTATCCGAGTACGGCAGAGTGAATCATCGGCGTCCATTACTAACCAAGTATAGTGGTGTATCACACATTGGTATAAACGATTCACAGGGAAAGGAAGTTTGTGCGAAGGGAAAAGATACGGACGGCCGTGCACTAGAAAAGAACACGTTGACCGCTTTCGGGAAGAATTTTCTCGCAAGCCATTAAAATCAAACCTCCGAGCTGACAGACAGCTGAAAATTCCAAAACTGACTATCTGAAGTTCCCTAAGGCAAAGGTTAGTGATGAAATCTTATAGTCCCGTTCAAGCCCTCTCCGAAGCTAATAAGGTGAACGGACTCGAGTACTGCGGTTTTGTTATGCAGAGTCTAAAAAATTCATTCATGTATCTATGATAGTTTCTAAAATAATGGGGCATATGTTCTGAATAGTTTAGTTTGCGGCTATCCTCATTTTAAGATTACCTGACATAGTCTGGTCTGGAGGCGATCAATTCGTTTTATAGTTTTCAAAATGAAAAGCCAAGATCACAATTTATTAAGTGATGACCAGTTTCGGTGCACTGTGTCACAATCATCTGGTCATAATATTTTATAATTTGGTTATCTTGTTAAAAAAATTCGCTGTGCAATGTTGCACTTGGTATTTTATACCCAATTTTTTTAACAAGATGACTAGATTATAACATATATATGACCAGATGATGGTGACACAGTGCACTGAAACCGGTCGTCACTTAATAAATTGTTAGTTTGCGATCCTGGCTTGTCATTTTGAAAACTATATCGTCATTTTATCGGAAAGTTGCAGCCCAGTGATCATATTTCTCATCAGGATTTATTCCCAGTTTTTTCAGTAACCAACACTTTCCAATATTACCGCAATTGAATGTAATAACAGCATCATGAACGCCTAGTTTCATTGTATGCATTCCTACAAATACAGTTTTAGGAAGGTGCTTGCAAACTATGCTGTTGAAACATTCATTTGGATGGATGATGGATGGATAGAATGTTATGGACGCACGACAACTAAGTCTTTAGCGCCCGATTCATTTGGGTTCTATGTCTGCCCATGCAGACATTTCCTTAGAAGGTCAGGATGAGCCAAGTCTCTTAAAACAGGTTTAATTTTTATAATAACAGCAGCAGGAAGAGAATGCTGGTGAGAACAAGATTCTCCAGTTGCCTGAGCCCTATTGTATTTGCAGAACGAATTTTCTCCTGATGGACGCAATGCATGACACGGCTTATCATCTGTAGAGGACTTATGAAAGAATATGGCCCAAACATCTCTCTTCATTACCTCCAGATTTTCTTTATTTCTCCAAATTGCCTGCCCATAGTATACCTGCAAACGTAAGTATAACAACTACTCGCAATCACACTTGAAAGCGTGTTGTTTACAAATAGCAGAAACGAAAGAATGCCGACCGTTGCATTCCAAGGATAGCCAACACACTCTGGAGTAAAAAAGAAATCCCTAACGTGCAATGTAGGGGAAATAACGATCTGAAATATACGCAGAAGAGTGGGTGACATAAAAATGGGCGTAATACATAAATGCGCGTGGTAGCAAAATGCCCTTTAAATGCTTGAAAAAATATGTTGTTCAGCAAAATCCTTTACAGAGTACTTAAATAAAACCTTAATCTATCGAAATACAATAAAAATAGAAAATCGATATTTTTTTCGACCTGAATGACGGTGTGGTCCCCTTAAGAGGCCGAAACCGGTCTCAAATGCACTATTAAGAACGGGATAATTGACTGATTCACAATGAATATATGATTATTTGATTTTGAAGCTAACTTTTAGCGATGAAGCTACATTTAACACAAATATCCGTATATGGGGCACGCGGGAAACAAATGAGGATGACCATATTTACTTAAGGTTAACGTTTCCTGTTCACTTCAGCTAAAAAAGCTTTTGGCCCTTTTTTAACTTGCAACTCTGACTAGTAGCTGTTCCTCAGTTCATATCACAGCAGGGATATGTGAAGCAACACGATACAAAATGTCACGTCGTATCCATGAAAAACTCATAATGTTATTCAACATGTCATTTACTAAGTAGAGCAATATGAGAGTACATGCCATGAAGGTTAGGATGCATGCATCACCGTCAGGGATATTCGATATTGTAGGTGCACCACGTTCGAGAGTTAACTGCACTAGTAATTATCAATAATGGATTAGGGTAAATAGTAAGAAAGCGCGAATATGTCAAGATTTTTTTAAAAATTGAAGTGTGTTTGAATCTGCTGTTTCCAGCTTGGACTCTGATCAGGACATATTCCCGTTTTTCTGTGCTGTGAATGCAGCATTTTTTTTTTCATTCTGATTCCTTTTATTCTATCGTAGTCGGTTAGCTGTTGACAGGGGTTGTGTATTATAACGGCTTCGACGTTTCTACACGAGAAAAAAGGGCTTTACGATTGTTTCACTGGACGTAAAAGCTTATCGCAGTTAACGCATAAACAAATACGTCACTGGCAAATTCCAGTTATAATAATAATATAATAAAATAAAATAAAAAATCGTTTTCATTTTATCTATCTACTTTAGAACAAATTTTGAGCCTATTCGTACAAGTTTGAGGTATAAAAGCGTCACCCTTCAAAAAATGTCCTAGCAAAAACAATTTATTTTTGTACGTAAAATCCAAACGGTGCACTTGAAAACAGTACCATTTGTGAGCATCAAATTCAGTCTAACCGAATTCTATTACGAAAGGAATTAATAGATTCGCACTATTTGCCTCCTCGCAAGCTTTCGTTCGCCGTTTAAACTTTGCTTATATACTTTAGCATCACAGTGGCAAGACGACAACCATACATGTGCACTAGTCCGGGGTAAATCCAAAAACAGTTTGAGATAGGAACCGAGTACCAATAAATCCAAAATCACAATGCAGCGCTCGACCTTCTCGAACGTAACGCGCCCAAAATCTCCTACCATAATTATTTCCCTGGGGTACAGTTAGATGAAATTACTTATGTCAGAATTAAGTGAAGCAAATTTGTTATTTACTCAGACAGAAAGATGTATATTTTCCACAAACACTAGCAGCATCACAGAATTTTCGGTCCCAGTTCTCCACTAAAATTGTAGGAAAACTTTTCACAAAATGCGGAGTTGGCAGAGGCAGAATAGTCATCAACATCCAGATCGAGATCGTCTTCTCTTTCCACTACTGAAGGTAGACTAAAAGCTCCATTATCAGAAGAACTTGAGATTGTAGATAAGCTCTTGCCGCTTCCGTAGGAGGTTCGAGTCCTCCTTGCGACACGGGTGTGGGTATTGTCCTTAGGTCAGTTTACGTAGTTTGTAAGCCTAGAGACATAACCACAATACTTCGGCCCCCATAGATTTACAATCATTTGAGACACGCTCAACACAATCCCCCCTTCCCCTCGGTTTCGTTTGTGAGATGCTGGGTCGAATTTTGCTGCAGCTTTTAAGTCTGCGGGCTACTCTACACAATGATATGAGATGAGAGCACATGAGTATCTGAGTACATGAAAATTATTTTTTCAAAGAAAATGAGTTTAGGAAAACTGTGAGATGGATGGGTTAACGAACTAAAAATAGGTGCGCCCAATGCCGCCTAATGGCACTATTACGATACAGTTCATGGGCTGTATTAGGAACACATTTCAATCAACACACACATACACATGGTAGTGCTTCAGAGCATCAACTCGCACTAAAAATAATACGATTGCAATTCTTGTTTAAATTACTTTCTAGTGGCATAAACGAAAGTATGAGTCAACACACAGTTCCCTCATTGATTGCTGACAGTGAAGAAAGACAGACACATTCTTCAACACCTGAGATGACATATTGTTTCCGCTCTCACTAATAGGAAGATGCAACTAGTGAAGGTTGTGGCAAACCCACAAAAGCTCATTCTTACAACAAAGTCATACATGGAATGCATAGCAGCTGGAAATACGAGTAGTTGGGACATCTATTAGTGAAAATAAATATGTATGTATAAATGTTCCACGGCTCCTGAAATATGGACTCATTGCGAGCAAACATGGCACACATATTCCTTAGTGTTATTCAAGAGTCGCTGTGGGTGAATGAACCACCTTTCTTCAAATCTTCAAATGTTTGTAAAAATGTTCAAATGTTTATAAAGCTTATGGGATTTAACTACGGGTCATCAGTCCCTAAAATTACAAACTAATTATGAACTACCTTATACTAAAGACAGCACAAACATCCATGCCCGAGGGAGAATTCGAACCCCCGACGGGGAACGGACTCGCGCATCGGAGCATAGCACATTAATGCGCTCGGCCGCTGCGCCGCGGCTGTTTGTAAAGTTATGGAACATAACGGTAGTGCTTATCGGTCCCTAAACTCACAAATTATTTAAACTAACTTATTCTAAGAACAACTCTCACACACACACTTTCAAGCCCAAGGGATGACTCGAAACTCCGACGGCGAACGGCCGCGCGCACCGCAGAAAAGCGCCTTAGCGCACACGGCTATTCCGCCGCGGCCACCTTCCTTCCAAGGGGACCATAGAGCGGGTGAAGACAATGTATCCCGCCATACGTAAGTTGCCAAATTTTGTAGAGGCACTATTTGAGAACGAATGCACTTGGCGATTTGCAACAAACTTTGTCACGATTTAAAACGTTTATGAAAATTTTATCTCTGACAACTCGTACAAATAGATGAATTGAGAGATGTTTCTGTCTTACTACGTTTCTGCTGTTCATGCAGTAAAACTGCACTAATCGCCTTGGCAAAATTCATTACGTCTACCGTACTAACCATATTTAGCAGACAGTCGGCATAAACCACTGAATCTACACTAAAAATTTCAGTAGGACACATATTTCGGGTGATTTGACGTCATTAACAATGAGATGAATTGAAAAAATCCAAGACACGTGCACATTTAGTTAACTACGAATTTGCTACAAATTCTATTCGCAACATATTTCGCAGACAGTTTTCTAGAATTGCACTGAAGGTGCCTGGAAAATTGGATTATTTAAACACATTGTTCAGGAGATGTGACATGGTTCACTTACGTGAAAATGAAACTAAAAGCCGAAATCCACCACAGATAAAGGGGAAATGGACAGAGAATATGACACGAGATGATGTGACATGTTAATGTATGAATAGATTTCGCTCAGTTGTGAGACATGCGACGAATTTATTGATATTAAAGAAATATTTGCATGCAGAAAGTGCAAGAGGTTTCGAGGTTCCGATAAGTAGTTTGCATCTGAGAGGCTTCGACAGTTGTCTAAGTATCTAAGACAGTACATTCGAGAGTATTACTTCACTAACATGTTTCACACTGCGTTAAAGTATAGTAAAATTAGTATCAAGTGTAGAACATCAAGTAACGTCTGCTTGGAGATGCTTCACTGACGGAAGAAAGTACTGTAGATAAAACAATAAATGTTAAGCAGAAGGTAAATGCAGCACTTGTAAAGATATCTGCTTTTATATGCAAAATTTAATAAATATATTTCAGAACAGTAGAAGTATCTTAGAGGAGTCTTCAGGAAATAACTCATTCAGGAAATCATTAATCCAACGAGTTTACATTAGGTTGTCAAGGGAAAGGATTTCCGCTGGCCTCACTTTCGGTGCCGTTCATTGCTCTGCCTTTGCTGGGGAGTCCTAGAGCAGCGAGTTTTGCCCTGCAAATTTAACGCTCTGCAGCGTTTTCCGTAACCAAACAAAGCAACTGACTACTGATATGATGCATGTGTTGAGAGGTTCTGCTAAAGCAGAATTGCTTAACACAGCTATCCGAAATTCCTTCACCACAGAAGACGAAGCAAATACTCCAAAATTCTTGTTGTTGTTGTTGTTGTGGTCTTCAGTCCGGAGACTGGTTTGATGCAGCTCTCCACAATACCCTATCCTGAGCAAGCCTCTTCATCTCCACATAAGAGCGACAACCTACATCTCTCTGAATCTGCTTACTGTATCCATCTCTTGGTCTTCCCCTGCGATTTTTTCCCCATACACTTCCCTCCAACGCTAAATTCACAATTCCTTGATGTCTAAGAATGTGTCCTCCAAATCTATCCCTTCTTTTAGTCACGGTATGCCAGAAATTCCTTTTCTCCCCAATTCTGTTCAGTACCTCCTCATTAGTTACGCGATCCACCCACCTAATCTTCAGCATTCTTCTGTAACACCATATTTCAAAAGCCTCAATCCTCTTCCTGTCCGCACTGTTTATCGTCCATGTCTCACTCCCATACAAGGCAACACTCCATACAAATGCCTTCAGAAAGGACTTCCTTAGGCTTAAATCAATATTCGATGTTAACAAATTTCTCTTTTTGAAGAACGCATTTCTACCCATTGCCATTCTGCATTTTATATCATCTGTTCTGCGACCATCATTTGTTATTTTACTGCCCATGTAACAAAACTCATCTACCTCCTTTATTGCTTCGTTTCCCAATCTAATTCCTTCAGCATCACCTGATTTTCTTACACTGCACTCCATTACCCTAGTTTTGCTCTTGTTAATGTTCATCTTATATGCTCCTTTCAGCACACTGTCCATTCCGTTCAATTGCTCTTTCAGGTCCTTTGCTGCATCTGACAGAATTACTATGTTGTCGGCAAAACGTAATGTTTTTAATTCTTCCCCCTGAACTTTAATTCCTTCACCAAATTTCTCCTTGCTTTCCTTTATAGCTTGCTCAATGTACAAATTGAATAACATTGGAGAAAGACTACAACCCTGTCTTACTCCCTTTCCAACCACTGCATCCCTTTCATGCCCTTCAACTCTGACAACCGCTGTCTGGTTTTTGTAAAAGTTGTAAATAACCTTACGCTCCCTATATTTTACTCCTGCTTGCTTCAGAACTTGAAAGAGTTTATTCCAATCAACATTGTCAAAAGCCTTCTCCAAATCTACAAAAGCTAGAAATGTAGGTTTGCCTTTTCTTAATCTATCTTCTAGGATAAGCCGTAAAGTGAGTATTGCCTCCCGTGTTCCTACATATTTCCTGAACCCAAACTGATCTTCCCCGAGGTCGGCTTCTACCAGCTTTTCCATCCTTCTGTATATAATTCGCATTAATATTTTGCAGCCATGACTTATTAAACTGATGGTTCTGTAGTTTTCACACCTGTCTGCACCTGCTTTCTTAGGGATGGGGATTATAACACTTTTCTATAAGTCTGAGGGTATCTCACCTGTGTCATACATCTTTACACACCAGGTGAAACAATTTTGTCATGGCTGGTTCTCCCAGAGACTTCAGTAGCTCTGAGGGAATAGCATCTACTCCAGGGGCCTTGTTTCGACCTAGGTCTTTCAGGGCGCTGTCAAATTCTTCTCTCAGTACAGTATCTCCTATTTCATCTTCATCTACATCCTCTTCCCTTCCTACAATATTGTCTCGAAGTTCATTTCCTTTGTAGAGCTCCTCTATATACTCTTTCCACCTTTCAGCTTTCCCTTCTTTGCTGAGAACTGGTTTTCCATCAGTGTCCTTGATATTCATAGAGCTGTTTTTCTTATCTCCAAATGTTTCTTTTATTTTCCTGTAGGCTGTATCTATTTTTCCCCTATTTATACATTCTTCTACATCTTTGCATTTGCCTTCTAGCCACTCCTGCTTAGTCATTTTGCACTTCCTATCAATCTCATTTCTTAGTCGTCTGTACTCCATTTTGCCTGTTTCATTGACTGCATTTTTATATTTTCTCCTTTCACCGATTAAATTTAGTATCTCCTGCGATATCCAAGGATTTTTTGTAGGTCTTGCCTTCCTACCTATTTTGTCCTCTGCTACCTTCCTTATTTCATCTCTCAATTTTACCCATTCCTCCTTTACTGTTTTATTTTCCCCCGTTTCTGTCAATTGTTGCCTAAAGCTCCCTCTGAAATTCTTAAGAACTTCAGGTTCCTTCAATTTAGCCAGGTCCCATCTCCTTATTTTCCTACGTTTTTGTAGTTTCTTTAGTTTCAGCCTACAGCTCCTAACCAACAAGTTATGGTCAGAGCCTAATTGCCCCTGGGAATGTCTTACACTGTAGAACCTGGTTCCGAAATCTATGTCTTACCATTATAAAATCTATCTGGTATCTTCCGGTGTCTCCTGGTCTCTTCCACGTAAACAACCTTATTTTGTGATTCTTGAACCAGGTGTTTGTTATAACTAAATTATGACCTGTGCAAAATTCTACCAGGCGGCTTCCTCTTTCATTTCTTTTGCCCAGACCATATTCACCTACTATCCTCCCTTCCCTTCCTTGTCCTACTACCGAATTCCAGTCTCCCATAACAATTAAGTTTTCCTCTCCCTTAATTGTCTGAATAATTTCCTTTAGCTCCTCATATATTTCTTCGATTTCCTCATCATCGGCAGAGCTAGTTGGCATATAAACCTGTACTACTGTTGTCGGTGTTGGCTTCGTATCTATCTTGACAATGATAATGCGATCACTGTGCTGGTCATAGTAGTTTACCCGCATTCCTATTTTCTTATTCATTATCAATCCTACTCCTGTGATACCCCCAATTGATTTTGTATTTATAATCCTGTACTCACCTGACCAGAAATCCTGTTCATCCTGCCATCGAACTTCACTAATCCCCACTATATCTAACTTCAACCTATCCATTTCCCTTTTTAAATTTTCTAATTTTCCTACTCTATTAAGGGATCTAACATTCCACGCTCCGACCCGTAGAATGCCAGTATTGTCTTTCCTGATGATCACATCCTCCTGAGTAGTCCCCGCCCGGAGATCCGAATGGGGGACTATTTTACCTCCGGAATATTTTACCCGAGAGGATGCCATCATCATATGTCCATACAGTAGAGCTGCATGTCCTCGGGAAAAGTAGCGGCTGTAGTTTCCCCTTGCTTTCAGCCGTTCGCAGTAGCTGTGTGGCAAAGCGACATTAGCTGATGTTACAAGGCCAGCTCAGTCAATCATCCAGACTGTTGCCCCTGTAACTACTGAAAAGGCTGCTGCCCCTCTTCAGGAACCACACGTTTGTCTGGCCTCTCCACAGATACCCCTCCGCTGTGGTTGCACCTACGGTACGGCTATCTGTATCGTTGAGGCACGCAAGCAACCCCACCACGGCAATGTCTGTGGTTCATGGGAGTGGCCAAAATTCTTATCAAGAACAAATTGTCAACATGCTAATTTAGAAGTAGATACCCCTGGAGTATTAAAGCAACTGCAATTACTTAACAAAAGTAAGTCTCCCGGTCTCGATAGTTTACCAATTAGGTTCCTTTCGTAGTATGCCGATGCAATAGCTCCATACTTATCGTATACAACTGTTCCCTCAGTGAAACATACGTACCCAAAGAATGGAAAGGTGCACGGATCACTCCGATATTCAAGAAAGGCAATAGCAGTGATCAAAAAGCTTATAGGCTTATTTCATCGACGTCGGTTTGCAGAAGGATTTTAGAAAATATACTTTCCTCAAATATTATGAACTACCTCAAAGAGAACGACATATCAACACGGATTTAGAAAGTAGATTTCTTGTGAAACACAGCTAGCTCTTTAGTCACATGATGTGACGAGTGCTATCGGTAAGAGATGTCAAATAGATTCCGTGTTTCTAGATTTCCGGAAAGCTTTTGACACTATACCCAACAAGCGTCTTCTAATCAAATTGCTTGCTTATCGAACACCGCCGCAGTTGTACGACTGGATTTGTGATTTCCTTTCAGAAAGGACTCAGTGCGTTGTAATTGACTGGAAGTCAACGAGTAGAACAGAAGTGGTATGTGGCGTTTCCCATGGAGGTGTTGTAGGGTCTCTACTGTTTCTTATCTTTATAAACGATGATGGAGACAAAATGTTCAAATGTTTGTACAGTCTATGGGACTTAACTACGGGGTCATCAGTCCCTAAACTTACAAACTACTTATGAACTACTTACGAACTAGGACGGCACAAATATCCATGCCCGAGGGGGGATTCGAACCCTCGACCCTAGTGACCGTGCAGACCGTGACTGGAGCGCCTTAGTCCCCTCGGCCACCGCGGCCGGCGATGGTGGAGACAGTCTAAGTAGCTCTCTTAGAATGTTCGCAGATGCTGCTGTCATTTATCGAAGTCACCAGGAAATCAAAAGCAAATGTAAAATAATTTAGATAAGATATCAGCACGGTGCAAAATTGTCAATTGACCCTTACCGATGAGAAGTGTGGAGGCTATGGGAAAGTATCAGGTACGTTGTATTGGCAGAGCAGTTAGAAGCTACAACATAACTACAATTATGCGTCATACATTGGAATATTGCTACACATTGCGAGAGACACACCAGGTGGGACTGACAGAGAAGGGCAGCTTGTTTTGTATTATCGCGATATAGGGGAGAGTGTATCACGGAAATTATGCACGAGTTCCGGCGAAAATCGGTAAAAGAAAGGCGTTATTCGTTTGCTCAATTTCTTTTATCAACTTCCGAATGCGAACATATTTTGTTACTACTCACATACATAGGAAGACATGATCATCATAACGAAATGAGATAAATTTAGATCGAAAACGGAAAGATTCGGGTGTTCCTTTTCCCCGCGAGCTTTTAGAGAATGGAACTATAGAGAAATAACATAAAAGCGGACCGAAGAACCCTCTTTCATGCACTTCATTGTGACTTCAGAGTATTTATGTAGATGTAGATATGTACAAGTTAAATGCGCGACAAGTGATTGAAATTCTAAAAGTTTCTGAAGGTATTTCAAGTGTCATTGTTTCACGATAAAAATGTTACATTTCATGACCAAGAAATAACAAATCTTTGAAATATACTGCAAATTACATAATCCATTCTCTTTTCCTTACCAGTGTGTCGGAAATAATGATATAGATCAGGAGTCTCCAAAATATGGCCCGCGGGACGGGTGCGACCCAAGAATGCATGTAATCCGACCCGCGTTTAAAGTTGAGCTTTTTGTAGCTAAGCGCATGATTTTCGCTCGATTATCTCAAAGAGGTTCCTAGAAGCCTTGGAGGACTCATTGCACGTTCAAAATCGCCACCACTTGTTTATAAATAGGAGAGACTCCATTAGGAGGTCGCTTTGAGTAGGTGATTTCTCGTTCCAAAGTATGTTTTGTTGCGTTAATCTTATTAACATTCTTATGGCAGGTATTTTGTAATTTCGTGATTTCTTGTTTGAAATATGTGTATGATCCTTGTTCAGAGAACTTGTGTAATATGTCGGCTGAAGATAAAAGGAGAACAGTCGATACTGAAAGTCGTACATTCAGTCAAATAAATAGAGCGTAAGATGCCTCCTTATAGAGAAAGGCAACAAAAAAACGCGTCAGCTGTGCTCGAGAAACATAATATGTTGCAGAGTTTGATGAATTCAATGACAGCGTACGTGAACATAAATTCGAAAAAAAACGTGGACCGTGTTTTCAAAAGACTAACACTACGTGTACTAGATAATAATAAAGATAACTTGACGTTTTCACTTAATATTGTACCTGCGTTAAAAAAATAATTAAATTTTGTTGTTGCCTTCCTACGACAAAATGTGTAGTAAAATAAAAGTTGGGATTCCACGGAGATTGTTTGTAGATATGTAGACGAATGTGGTGGAGTTAAATAATTCGTATGTTATTTATGTAATGTGAAATATCGTGTTGGTCATACTGTATACGATTGAAATAGGGGCGTCCAATATCTTGATTTCGTTACAGGTCAAATTATAGGGCTGCTATTGCAATTTTCGGTACTCCCAAATTGTGTCATCCGGCCCCCATTGAGAATCGAAACTTGAGATGTGGCTCTCGCGTTCTAATAATTTGGAGACATATAGATCAATTACTGTAAAGAGATAAATAAATGTCAGAGACGATTCGTAACTTTGGCGTGCCACTCTGTAACTCTTCTGGCTCAAATTGGGTGTTTGGTTGGAAGTAGAATCAAGATTGCGCACAGTGAAGCTTTTGACTGCCGCTGCCTCCAGAAGCTTGAAAACCATCTTCCGCCAAAACTACTTTTGTATCGTAAAGAAGCTGCAGGGTGTACAGTCGTAGCAGGTACACCCAATCTACCCACATTGATATTATTGTGACAATGACTTTGGGATTTTGGAATTATTCGTGTCTGTTTCCTTACTGTTACATCGCTTGATACAGATGTCACAACACTCCAGTGCAAGAAATACAGCGGAGAGAGCTCCGCCACACGAGTTATAGCGAATTGGAATGAATTTGTGTCGACGACGCCCGCCCTGTGAGACTATTGCGATATTTACGCGGTCGGGGCTGCCCTGCCGTTCGACCGCTGGGGGCCATTAATTTAAAACCTGAACATCAAGTGTCGTGACACTCTTCCTAGCGGCATGCCCGTTTGACTCCTACATCTGTCGACGGATTTCTTTCTGAGTTAAATTGTTGTATCCTCCCTGCCAAAAATCCTGTCAAGTCACTATACTTTTAATATTCAATGTGGATGACGTAGAGAGTCAAATGTATTTCAGAAATTGTAGAACACAGCATCTATTTTACTGCCTTGAACCGAGGTTTCCAGTATACTGACTTAACAAATATCACAGCATAATGTAGCCTAAACGGCGCGTGTGTTTTTTTTTTTTTTTTTTTTTTTTTTTTTTTTTTTTTTTTTTTTTTTTTTTTTTTTTTTTTTCGCGTGCTATACTCACCATGCGTCATTCGGGAGGATGGTGGTTCATATCCGCCTCCGCCTATCCAGATGTATGCTTCCCGTGATTTCCCTAAATCGCTCCAAGCCAGCATGGTTCCTTTCAAAGAGCTTGGCTGGTTTCCTTTCCCCGGACGTTATGATAAGAAACACTCGCCGGCCCAGATTGTTCCGTATGTCTGCTCACGAGAGCAGTAAACAACGGACTGTGTGCAAGTTTTAGTAAGGCGAGTTTTGTTGCCCAAAAAAGACGCTGTTGTCAGTATTCTGAAAAAAATGTTGAAATGTTTGTATAGCTTAAGGGACTTAACTACGAGGTCATCAGTCCCTAAACTTACAAACTACTTACGAACTAGCTAACGGTTGCTCGCCGTGGAGGTTCGAGTCCTTCCTGGGGCATGGGTGTGTGTGTTTGTCCGTAGGTTAGTTTACCTAGGTTTAAATAGTTTGTAAGCTACTGACTTATGACCACGCAGTTTGGTCTGATAGATTTACAGACATTTGAACTAGCTAACACTAAGGACGGCACAAATATCCATACCCGAGGGTGGATTCGAACCCCCGACAGTAGTGGCCGTGCAGACCGTGACTGGAGCGCCTCAGTCCCCTCGGCCACCGCGGACGGCTGTCAGTATTCTGACATTGGTAATTCAGTTTTGTATTATATAATTACGTAGGCTTCCGCGGCCAGAGTCAGATGACATAAAAGTTTTCTGGCTATGGCACCGCGTCATGATGTAAGGCTATTACTTAAATAATTACTTAAATAAAAGTTTTCTGGCTATGGCACCGCGTCATGATGTAAGGCTATTACTTAAATAATAGCCTTACATCATGACGCGGTGCCATAGCCAGAAAACTTTTATGTCATCAGTTTTGTATTGTTCTGGCTAAATGGAAACGGTCTTGCTCCATTTGCTCTCCTCCTATATTAACACACTTTTTACCTATCCTGCGCCACACGGGGATGGTTAAACCGTTTCGGGTGCTATGTCTCGGATTGGGCATTGCTCCCACTGGAGGTTCGAGTCCTTCCTCGGGCATTGTTGTCTGTGTAAGTTAGTTTAAGTAGGCGACCTATGAACTTGTTTAGTCCCGTAAGTACACAAACCTTGTACTTTTTACCCGTCACGCAATTATCACGCTTTTGATATTATTCTTGTTCAAAAAATTTTCAAATGTTTGTAAAGCTTATGGGACTTAACTGCGCGGTCATCAGTTCCTAAACTTACAAACTACTTATGAACTAACTTATACGAAAGACGGCACAATCATCCATGTCCGTGAGGGGGGAGGGGGGGGATTCGAACCCCCGACGTGGAACGGCCTCGCACATCGTAGCATAGCGCCTCAACGCACTCGGCCGCTCCGCCGCGGCTTTTGCTTGTTATTTTTCGTTCCTTGTTCCTCTAGAGTCGCGTTGGCGTCATTTAAGATCTGATCCATCTCTCTTGCATTTTCTGCCATCCCAACCATGTCATCTGGTAATCTTATATTACTTACTCTCTGGCCCACAAGACGTATTGCTCTTTTTGTATTAAAACTTTCATTGATTATTTCTCGAGGTAGATACTGAACAGCGTCGGAGACAAAAACAGCCTTACCTTACACCTCAATTCAATGTGATTGCTCTCTTGCTCTCTGGTTTAATTCTACCAGAATTTGGTAGCATTTCACATACTGTTTGTCAATAAGAGGAAAAATTGAATCATTTGGAACCAATGGTAAAATTTAAAGTACAAGTTCTTGCACTCCCATCAGATTTAGTTATAAGTTGGCGCAGTGGATAGGCATTGAAAAACTGGACACAGATCAGTCGAGAAAACAGGCAGAAGTTGTGTGGAAATATGAAAAAACAAGCAAAATATAAAAATTGAACGGTCCACGCGAAAGGTATGCAACGTCGAGCACAATACCTGAATCGCAGCGCCGTTGTCCTGTAGCTAGCATGAGATGCTTCGGAGCGGGAGGTTATTGGTTCAAGCCTTCCCTCAAATGAAAATTTTAATTATTTTATTTTCGTAAAATTAAGATCTGTGCGTCCGTTCATTTAAGTCTCTGTTCGCTGTAATCAGTTTAGTATCTGTGTTTTACGACCGCACCACTAAGCCGTGCAATTGGCAGACGGAAGGAAGTGCCTCTCCAATGGGAACCTAAAACATTTCATCGCAAGGAGATAAGTCTGCCAATTCCTCCACAGGAAAATATATCTGATATGTACTATATGACTGTGGTCATGGTATGTGCGTCATATGACAGGAATCTTTTGTCGACCCACCTAACTTGTACACTTGGTGAATGAGTAAATAAATTATACCTTGTCCGATTTAGGTTTTCTTGTGGATGTGTTAATCACTCCCAAAGAAGTGATGAACACAAAGAATTTGTCGCATAAACTGCAACAAATGAATGCAACAGTTTCACAGTCGCACAGTTTCCCTGTGCTCTGTCAAAACATACGGTTTAACGTTTTCGAATTTTTCCGTGTGTAGACTGTGTGTGCTTCCAGCTGTCTGCTTCCAGTTTATAGCGGACATTTTTATGGGGCACTTATTGATGATAATGCCCAGAGTTTTGTGAGTTTCCACGAAACTTGCCCACTCTATATATAAATGTTCGAGTCCTCTAAGATTTAAAATTTTACATTTATCAGTATTGATTTGCGCCTCAGAAGCTTTACAATAGTTATCAGTTTCTTCTTTCAGAAGATCTACTTCATCCTCCCGCCGTATAACAATGCCCACGTCGTCTGCATAGGCTCTCGCTACAAAATTTGTGCCCGACATTGTCACTCCACTTAGTTTTTCTTCTATCGTGCGAAGTAGTGGTTCAAGTGATAAGACATATAGTAACATGGAAAGAGGACTTCCTTGGGGAACACCTCTCCGTATAGTTATTGCTTTTGACAGCTGGCCATTTATGGATACCGATGCCTTAATATCAGTTATCATGTTGCGTACCACCCCAAGAGCTATTTCTTCTATTCCTATTTGCTGTAGTATACACTCGATGTATCGATGACTAACTCGATCAAAGGCTTTACTAAAATCTAAAAACAGTAACGCGCACTTAATGTTGGTAACGGCGACTATCGAAACCAGATCTCTGTACTCGGAAGTTGCTGTCATAATAGATCGCCCTGGGAAACAGGTTTGATGTGTGTTGACTGCTTTGCGTATTAATGGTGTCATCCTCTCATTGATCGCTCTAGCAATGGTTTTATAATCGAAGTTCATCAGTGTTATCGGCCGAAACCCGCTGATTTTCTTCCGACTTTTACTTTTCGACACCAAAACAATTTTTCCTTCTTTCAGCTCCGGGGGTATGATTCCTCCTTTCATTATTTCATTTAAAACTGCTGTAAAAGTTGGTCCAATTATGTCCCAATAACTCAAATAAAATTCTTTTGGAAGTCCATCCGGGCCTGGTGATTTATTTGAGGGTGATTTGGACACGAGTTCGAAAACTTCTTCCACTGTAAAATCAATTAAAAATTCAGTGTTATCCTCTGGTGTTATAATTTTATTCAAGGAATTCACTACTTGCGATAATGGAGCGTCATCAATATCGTTTGCTCTATACAGTTTTTCGTAATACTGGAAAATTTCTTGTACAATTTCTGGGTGGGTGGTGAGTAGGTGCCCGTTTTCTGTGACGAGTTCATCAATAAACGTGCGTTTACGAAGAGATTGATGTTTTATCAAATGGTATAATGACGTAGTTTCTTCCTCTGCAAGACATTTAGATTTAGATTTAATTTTCAGACCTTGTAACTGCTTTCTTTTTATACTTAACATTTTAGCTTTTATTTCTTTAAATTGTTTTAATTCTGTGTTTGTTAGTTGCTGCTTCTCATAGAGATCTCGTAAAACACTGTAGTAAAATTCGAAGGTTCGCTTGTTGTCTCGGACTTTTTCACGACTATAGATAATTAAGCTTTGCCTCAACTTCTTTCTGCCTACTTTTGTCCACCACTCGCATTTGGACGGGTACCTACACATTGACCGCAAGCAATAATTCCATGATTTCGTAATCTCGTCACGTAATTTTACATCATTTAATATCGATGTATTGAGGTGCCACTGAGTTCGATACATTTTTGTGGGCTGTCGTGGTAAATTTATTGTTACTGACAGCGCGGAATGATCTGAAAAACAGGCCGGGATGACGTCCGCTACTATAACTTTTTCAGTGGGTGGATCAGAGATGTAAATTCTGTCGAGTCTGCTACTCGAAGATGAAGTAAAGTGCGTAAGTTTTACTAAAGTTGGATACTTAATTTCCCAGGCATCTTTAAAGTGCATTTTTTGTACTAAGTCATGAAGCTCTTTACAATAATTAAAATTAGGAGTCTGGTCCTTTCGGTTAAGGACACAATTAAAATCGCCTCCAATAATTACATTCTGCGGATTTTTTCGTAGCAGGTAAATAAGTTCATCTCTAAAATAATTTGCTCTCTGGAGTTTATTACTGTTCCCAGAAGGGGCATACAGGTTAACAAAGGTGACGTCATAAATTTTACATCCTATACCTCGTCCTGATTCTAATTGTTCTAAGTCTTTGATGGGAATACCACCCCTAATCAGGAGCGCTACTCCCGTGCTATATTCAAAAGCTACATTTAAGATAGTCTGAAAACCAGGAATATGTAGGTTTGTTGTCATAACCTCTTAGAGAAACACTATGTCAGCATCAGAGTCATATATGAATTGTTGCAAGGATGTTAATTTGAGAGCTGACCATATTCTATTGATATTAAGTGTGACTATTTTATAAGCTTGCTGCATTTAGTATTATAAAAAGAGGAGAAAACTTTGATGGCATCATCGTAAAGCATTCGTACATGAGTGGAAAGTGACTACAATTGTAATCCAATTTTTTAAAACACATTTTGCCCCTCGCTTTTGGACTCCTATGGTATGGTACTGTGCAGTTTTTGCTAACACCATAATCATGCACTCATACTGTCATACAGGATGAAATTACAAATACACCTTTAAGAAGCCTAGGTATAAGTGGTTGAATTATACGCTTCGTACTTCATCCGTGTAAAATTAGTAAAAATCCATGTCGCTGGTGTCTTCCCTTTCCGGATCTTGATCTTCTACTTCGTCAACCCACTCCTTTCGTCCCTCTTGATTGTCATCTCTTAACCGAGATCTTTCTTCTTGTTATGTAGTTGGTGGGTCAAGGGTCATTTGTTTTTCAACGCTGGAACTCTTGTGTGAGGTTTGGCTTTGTTTCTCCTTCTGTAAGTTCATAGCAGACTCCTTTTTCTGCGTTCTTCGTCCTTCTTTACTATTCCGCAGCTTTTCCCTTATAGCTGGGGCTATACTCTCAGCTGCCTAATGGGCTATTCTTCTTTTATTACTTTTTTTTTGGCGATTTAGTAAGAGATTTCTCTGAAGAAACGTCTGGAGAATTCTCACTCAACTCCTGAGGTAGTATCGGAGAACGTAAATTTTCTTTCCTGGTTGAGGCTTCCCCCTGAGACTCAATGGCTTGCTTCGGCGACGAATCTTTCCCCTGCACACTTAGACTTCTGGAGCATAGTTCACCATCTACATTCTGTGCCTCTTAGAGGCTGGCCCTATTGATATTGGCGGGCCGAATTATTGCAGAAGTAGCACTGTCACGCTGGGGATCCTCTACTACTGCAACGTTTTGTGCAACATCATTGTGGGACAAATTTGTCGTGTCTTCTGTATTTTGCTCAAAAGCCGATGTAATCTGTCCTTGAGATTCATCTCTCAAACTGTCGGATAGGAGTTCAGAAGGAGTTTCATTTTGACTGCTGATGGCTGCATACGGGACTGCCTTTGTTTCCATCCTTTTGGCTACCGGACTGATTTCGTGTTCTCCTAAGGCTACGATCTGCTGTGTAGACGCCGTGCCTTGGTCCGACAATGCGCGTTCGGGTCGTTTCGGGGAGACTGCGGCGGCAGCGTATGTCAGCTTCATCGCGGTTACCGGCCCAGAAGTTACATCTTCCGCGGAAGGCAACTGCGCCACTCTTTTTTTCTTGCACTCAGCGCGTACATGGCCAGTAGAGCCACATAACGCGCAAGTGCGAGGCTGACCGTCATATATAATCAAACCTCGATAGCCACAAATATTCATATAGGATGGTAAATGCCGTAACAGTTCGATTTTTACTTGTCTCACACCGTTAAGGACAGGAAACATATGAGCTTCCGCCCATTTTTTGGCTACATTTGAAATTACACGCCCATAAGGTTTAAAAGCGTCATCAATTGCCTCCGCCGGTACCTCAAAAGGCAGTTCAAACACTCTCACAGTTCGTATTCCTAGTCCTGCATGGCATACTAGTACGTCACTAACATGTCCGTCAGAGTGATTAAATTTTATTCTATCACCAATCCTATCAACAATAATGTTGCACATAGTAGGATCTTTCAATTTAACATACATAGCACATTGAACAAAGGACAAATGTACTCCTTCAATATCGTCTTCAGTAATCCTAACTTTTTCAGATAGCCATATTTTTTAACTCTAAAGGCTTAGGTCTTACATAGCTACGATCAAACGTAAATTTTATCGTATCTTTTCTCAAATAAGATTGAGGTTCCATCATGTTGTCCGGCATACAATCATTTCAAATAGGAGTTTTTTTTTTTTTTTTTTTTTTTTTTTTTTTTTTTTTTTTTTTTATTCTTTATTATGGCTTTTGGTGACAGCGACCATACAGCCAGCGGTTATTACATTGACAACATTACAATAGAATTGAGATTCTTACAATGTACAGCACAATATTAATAAGTACCATACATCATACAGCCTTAGAATAAAAGTAGAAAAATCACATGTAAAGACATAAAACAATACATATTTAACAGTACGACATATATTTGTAATACAACAAAAGTGCAAAAAGCATAGGACCATACGAGAGGTGCAAAGACAAATAAAAGTCAAAATATAATATAAAATCACTTATGCAGTTTCCCGCTGTGCATGTTCAAGGTAAACACACTAGCTCTAAAATTAGAGCTGTATGCCAGTGACTTTGAGGTAGTCCTTCAGTAAACTGTACTTAAGCTTGTCGAATTCATGAAGGAGGATGTTGTGGGGAGGGGGTAACGCCTCGCAACCAGCGTTCGGTAGAATACACTTTGTGCGGCCGTGTACTTGGTGCATGCCAGTATGATGTGGTTGAGATCCGCCACTGCCGTTACATCTTTGTCGCAATGCCGAGAAGCGATGATTTTCAAACGGTGTAGGTGGGCAGGGTAACATCCATGCCCCAGTCTCATCCGAATGATAGACGTTGCATGACGTCTACTAAGCGTCATCGATGAAAACCACGGTCGTGAGGAGACATTTGGTTGTATAGCTGCCAGGTGTCCTCCCTTAAACGCTTGAGAGAGGTGCCATTCGTGGTCCCAAGTGCGATAGGCAGCTTTCCGAATCGTCGTTCGTAAGTCTGTATATGGAATCGGCGTGGGGCGGTGTTGTCCTTCCGTAATACTTCTCTTGGCGAGGCGGTCTACTGTTTCGTTATGGGGTATACCTTGATGTCCTTTAATCCAAAGTAAGTGGATGTCTATGCCCACTGTCTGTGCATTTGATATGGCCTCCAAGACGTCCAATATATATCTATTCGTTCGTTTGTCAAACGTCGGATGTTGTAATTTTTTCAGCACGCTTTGGGAGTCCGTGAGGATCAATATAGAGTTAAATGTTCGTGTGCCGTAATAAATGGCCTCCCTGATGGCCAGTAACTCTGCCGTGTAAATAGATGACGCAGGCGGAAGCGCAAACATTTGGTAGGTGCCGTTAGAGGGGCAAAAGAAGGCGTATCCCACCCCTGCTTCAGTTTTAGAGCCGTCAGTATAGATGTGAGCATGCTGTGGCCAGTTGCGGAGAAGAAACTGTTCCACGTCGAGAGTGATGTTGGTCCCCGTTGTGTAGTCGGGTGGCAAGTGTGTCACCGGGACTGGGTTGAAACACAGGTGATGAGAATGACGGAAACAAGGAAGTTTGGTGTCCTGTATGATGAGTGGGAAGAGATGTCTCCATTTCTCGTAGCTGCGAACCACTAAAGGAACTCGGGTCACGCCTCTTCTGTGATGCATTTCTGTAAGGTTCCAAAATTGGTGCACAGTTTTGAGAGAGGCACTATCACATATTGACGCTCGGCTGAGGAGGAAAATATCGGACAGCATCTGTCGACGTATAGTTAACGGCATTTCAGACGCTTCCACGAGCAAGGCGTTGATGGGTGTTGACTTCATAGCTCCGAGCACAACACGAAGCATTCTGTACTGGAGGACATCAAGTTTGCGCAGGGTCGATTGCGCTGCAGTAGCGTAGACGATACTGCCATAATCCAAAACGGAGCGGATCAAGACCTTATAAAGAGTAAGGAGTACCGTCGGATCGGCTCCCCACCAAACTCTGGCAAGCATACGCAGGATATTTGCAGTAGTGTCCACTTTGTCCAAGAGGTATTCAACATGACGCGTCCACGTCAGTTTGCTGTCGAAGTAAACACCAAGGAACTTAGCATATGACCGAACAGGCAGTTTGTATGGACCGAGCTGAAGGTCTGGAGAGAAATAATTCTGTTGTTTCCTCGTGAATATCACCACAGTAGATTTTTCAGGCGACAGCGTGAGTCCGTGTTCTAACTCCCATTCAGCCAGTGTTTCACATGCAGTAGTAAGCCATATGTTTGTCACCCAAAAGCACGGCGAGTGGGCGTATATACAAACGTCGTCCGCGTACTGTAAAACTTTGAGTAGGATGAAAGATAGAGTCTAAGTCGGCAACATACAAGGCGTATAGCAAGGGGCTTAATATCGCACCTTGCGGGAGGCCACGGGAAACGATTCGTGGGCCATGTAACACATTGTCCTGGTCACGGATATAAACAGTGCGGCAACAAAGTAATCTGTATATAATTCTTAACACCTTTAGCGGGAGATGCAAAAGTTGTAATTTATTTATAAGTTTATGTATCAAAACATTGTCATAAGCCCTCGAAAAATCAAGAAAAAGAGCCGTCAAATACCCATTTGTCAGGAATGTTCTTTCGATGTCCATAGCAAGAGATGTTATATTATCGTAAGTGCTCTTCCCCTTGCGAAAACCGTATTGTGTCCGTGGGAACAGATCGTGATGTTCTAACCACCATTCTAACCGGACCTTGAGGAGACGTTCAAAGGTCTTGCACACACATGACGTCAATGCAATGGGGCGATACGACGTTGCCTGACCAGAGTCTTTTCCAGGTTTCAATATAGGAACCAATACCTGAGTGGTCCAGTCGGTTGGAACAGACCCCTCTCTCAAGATGTCATTAAAGATATTCAAAAGAATAAGTTTTGCATCATCAGACAAATTGCGTATCATGGAGTAATGTATCTGGTCATGCCCGGGCGACGTATCGGTCGAGGGCGGCAGCGCACTGTTGAGTTCAGCGTGGGAGAACGGTGAGGTGAGATCATCTTGAAGATCTTCAACGGCGATATTTGTGGTGGGATCAATGGGTTCTGGCATGGCCGTAAGAGGTGCTACAATGTTGGCAAACTCGTCTATCCAGGTCTGTAACCGCTTGGGAGGCATTGGTTTTCGTTTGAGTGAGTTAACTTTCGACCAAATCCTTCCGACAGGAGTATGCAGGGATAACTGTTCACAGAATTTCTTCCAATGTTCTTTCTTACAAGTCTTGAGAAAGCGTTTGGTAGTCGCATCTATACGTTTGTAGGCGAGGTAGTTTTCCCATGTGGTTTCCCGTTTAAAACGGCTACATGCCAGTCTCCTTTGCGCCACTCGACGCGAGCACTCTTGGTTCCACCAGGCAACCGGCAGACGTCTACTGCCAGTTACCACCCTCGTCTGTGGGATTGACTGCGATGCTGCTAGATTGATGCAATTCCTATAATGAGCGTACCTTGTTTGCGGTGACAACTCGGTGGGGAACGACGAAAGTTGTGTATCCATGATGGCACCATACCGAGACCAATCTGCCCTCCTGACATTCCATTTGCGAGACGGCCGACAGACCGTGTTCGGTGACGAGGTTGGTGAAGAGAGCAGAATAGCATAATGGTTGGAACCCATAGGATAGGAAAGTACAGACCATGTAAAGAATGAAGAAACAGACGCTGAACACAAAGTCAAATCGACGGCTGATGGTCTCTGTCCGGGTAATGGAAGTAACGTAGGGGATCCATCATTGAGGATGGTAAGATTGAACTCGTCGATAATATCAAGAATGCCATCACCCAGCCTATCGTTATATGCACAACCCCACAATCTCTTGTGTGCATTAAAATCCCCGCAGAACAGAAATGGAGGTTCCAACTGGTGTACCAGAGCGTACCACTCTTCAATGGTAATGTATGACCGTGGTCGGCTGTAGAGGGCCACAATAGTTATTCGACCAATTGGAGATGAGAAGTTTACTGCTATCGCTTGAAAGCTTTCAATATCGTCATGAGAAATCAGAACAGGGGTGTGATGCAGCATATTATGGTAAAGAGGGCGACTCCTCCTCGACCATCATCTCTGTCTTGGCGGTAAACGTGGTATCCTTGGAAGCGTACGATGGTATCTGGTTGAAACCATGTCTCAGAGATGGCGGCCACTGCTATGTTCCGCATCCAAAGTTCACGTTGAAGTACACCCTTGTTGGCAATCGCAGATCGCGCATTCCACTGCAGTATCTTAAATTCCGCCATTGTTGTTAGAAGTAAGGAGAGTCGTTAATAGTTGGCGAATAGGCTGTATCTGCAAAGTTCCAGGTGGCATTGTTTTCGCGTCTTCTATGAGATGAAGGATAAACCAGATAATTTTCTCTATGATGTATTCACTATTGTTACGTGGTGGCACTGTTTGTTGTCCGTACAGAGGAGGATACGGGTTGGGTGGTAAAGGGGCCTGTGGTAGATGTTGGGAGATAGAATATTCGTGACTAACGTCTGAAAATCCCTGACGCCAGGCGGGTCTGGAAGTTTGTTTTTTCCCCGTGCCGCTCATGACGGAGCTGACACCCGCTCTGTCTGCTATGGGAACATCATTCCGTTGATAGCTTTCGTCCTTAGGGGGTGAACGCAGCTGGGGCGCCACTGGCGGCATTGGTGGCCCCGTAGAACGCTCTTGTACGGCGACTTGCGGTTGCTGTAAATGCCTTGGAGGTAGGGGCGGGAAGTCCGCAGAACTCTGAGGGCTAGGGGGCTTCCGTACGGCCGCGGAATATGTGGGGTGCGGGCCACTGAGTGCCCTTCCTGACGTGGCGTACGCCCTTGCACGTTGTAGCTCTTGCTGGTGGAGAAAAATGGGGCATGACCTCTCAGTGACAGGGTGCTGTCCAGAGCAATTTAAACAGGTCGGAATCGTTGCAGGGCACGAATCAGCTTGGTGCTGACCGCCGCATCTGCTGCAATGAGTATGGCTTCGACACTGGTTCGCCCGATGATGAAAACGCCAGCAATTTGTGCACTGAATGACTGGGGCAACGTACGGTACCACTGGGCAGCGTGCCCCCAGAATAGCAACATGAGAGGGTAATGTCTGAGAGCGAAACACCACCATGCAACTGGAATGGGTACTGTGAGCTCAGGATTGGAAGGATGTTGCTTCGTGTATCGTTTTATACTTGTTACAAGATAAACACTTTCCATGGCATCTATTATCTTTTTGTCCGTTAAGCTGGTCTCTACGTCATGGATAATGCCATATGTATGGAGTAAAAAGTTAGGGATGTAAACATCGAACTTATGATCTTTGAAAGCAGGGACATTTAGTAAGTTATTAGCAGCTGCAGCAGTTTTCAGTTCTATCTTAACTCTGTTCTTGCCTGAGGAACTAATGTCAACAATATCGTGCTTGAGGTGAGAGCTATAGGAATACAATAACTTGCCCACTGACATGGGATGGAGTTTGCCAATGTTTTTATCTAAGCTCTCCACGAAGACAATGTAGGGGCCTGCATCTGTCCGACTGTATCGGTTATTGACACTCGGTCGAGTAACGGTGGCAGGAGAAGCAGATGTCTGTACCGGCGTGCGTTCTGTGTTTGCCTGTCCGGTGCCGTCGGTAGAAGACGCGTGGGAAACCGGCACCTGGCTCATTTCACAGTCCGTGACTGAAGGAGAATCGACACACAGTCGTTTACTATGGGGACCACTTTCTTGCTGCTGTTGTGCAGCTGTATCGCCACTAGGTAATATGCTGGAGGGATCGCAGGAATAGCTGAGGTGCTGACTAACCTGTTGTAACTCATGTTGTTGATGTTGTTGCTGGAGTAATTGCTGGTGTTGCCGTTGTTGCAGCTGCAGTAGCTGAAGCTGTTGCTGCTGGGCCAGTTGCTGCTGGAATTGTAGGTGGTGGCGGTGTAGAAGCTGCGGATCCTGTTGCTGCTGTGGCCCTTGTTGTGCATATTGTAGGTCCTGTGTTGGTAGTGACTCTGCTGTACGTCAGCAGGGTTGTCGGACATCACCGGCAGCGGGATAGCCGTCGCTGCAGGTTGATTACATATTTCCATGGCGGACTGGATGACCTGACCCGTATTAGGTGGGTCGGCCATTTCGAAGATACACTGAGTAGTACTGCTACCACGAACGTGTGGTTGAGACAACACACACAATTCCGGCGCGCACAACTCTGCACGTAAACGTTTCTCTCCGAAAAGGCAGATACGAGTATACAAACGCACGGAAGAACAACTACGTAGCACCACACTCGTCCGCGAAACGTAAACAAAGCGCGACCGCACAGAGTGCAGCAGTAAACGCGTCCGGACTCCGCGGGAGGCGGAAGTAGACTGCAAATAGGAGTTAAGCGTAAGCGCAGCGAAGACCAACCTGTCAACAGGTAAACAGCCGTTGTTTACGCCCGGTGCCTCGCGCTGCCGCCGCAAGTCCGTCGTCCGCCACGGCTGCCTCGAGATTGCCACAGGTCCACGGCGCACCTGTGCTAAAAATCTACTCGACGTTGCATACCTTTCGCATGGATTGCTCAGTTTTTATATTTTGCTTATTTTTTTCATAGTCCCACACAACTTCTTCCAGTTTTCTCGATTGATCTGTGTTCAGTTTTTCACGGCCTATCCACTGCGCCAACTTATAACTAAATCTGAGGGGGGATGTGATAGGAAGGTTTCCTTTTTAGCCTTCTGACCCTGTCATCATATCCATGATTTCTTAATTTCCCTCCAATTTGTCCAGTCTGACACAATCACTAACCTTGTCAAGATCAATGGATACAGAATATACCTTGCCGTTCTTCTTTATGCACCTCTCTCGTATCGTCCGTAGCAGCCCTTGCATCTCTTGTCCTTTTTTGCTGAACATGTGTGTACTTAGTGCACACAGAATGCACACGGCCCAGCATACTACACGTATGAGGGGTTCAAAGCACAAGTGGTGTAACTCCACTTTTAGTTGGAAACGAGTTACAGAGCTGTTTGGTGACAGAGAGACAGCTACAGTTCAGAGCTGTAAGTACGTTTCTCTGAAGTGTCACCATCTGTGCACAGAGTGCGCCACTGTCATTTGCTTTAATTGCAACGCGCCTTTTTTTTTCAGAGCACGATGTACGTATGTCCCAGTGCATTAGTGGAAGACAGAATATGGTTCTTGTAGTGACCATATGATGGAGTGGTGTTTAGAATATCCACCAAACAGGAAAATGTTTTTACGAATGATGATATGACACATAAGCCCCATCAATAATAATACTATTCTGTATTTAGCAAAAATGAATAATGAGTGTGTTTCCTTGATGAAATTAGCGCAAGACCCAGACATGTAAGTGGAAGTAATAAACCACAACTTGTTCATAGCTGCCTAATGATGCAGACTTTGATCTGATTCAATTATCCATTCGCAAAAAAAAAAAAAAAAAAAAAAAAAAAAAAAAAAAAAAAAAAAAAAAAAAAAACAATATATTTACTCAGCTGGTGACTGGGTAGATAATATCCAACGGTGTAAAAATGAAAAGCCTTTAATTATTCGCAAAATAAGGAACGACGACTTTGTCTCAACAGTCATCAGGAAAAGGTCTACAGATAGGCATCGGTTAAATTTTCTGCAAGTTAGAGGGACGCAGTTTGAACAGGTTCAAACCAAGTATCTGTCAAAGTGAAGAATTTCATGAGGTGGCAGACCACTTCAAAGCCCTGCTTCAGTGACACAAGGGAGACTTTATAAGACCAGGCGCGGATTGTCACAACCAACAAATAGGACGATATGCTTGATCTTCTAAAATTTATTCCTCCTGTGTATCAGGCAGTCTTCAAGAACTTGCCTATGAAAGTGTCTACTCATCATTCAGGGACAGATTTCTGACGAGGAAAACGACGAACCTAAAAGTGTTCAAGGCACAAACTACGTAACTCCTTTCATATCTTTTATTATTATTTTTTTAAGGAGTAGTTAACTCTTACCCATTACATATATGATTTTCAGTTTTGTAAATATTATCGTGTATTCATAAATACAAATAAATTATTAACGTTAACAATTCTTATAAACTTCTTAAAGAATGCTCCTCTTACTCAAAACTATCTTACGTGGAGTTACGCCATATTCCATGTTTTCATCTAGTCCTATTTGTCTTTTCGTGAGGCCTAGTTTGGACCATACCCTCGTGAATTGTGCTATCTGTTGCTATCGCTATCAAATGAAGAAAAACGCCGTCCACCCGCTGTTGTGAAACCAGAGAACAAAGCTGATGCTAAGCTGTGACTCTCGCCACTGGCCGAATGCCTGCCCCCAGCTATCAGACCCCTTCGCCCAGGGCACGCCGGTCTATTTGTTTGACTCTGACTCAGCTTATTATTGTTTACGAATCTTCCTCGGCGCCTTTGTCGTCGGCACCCGATCGCGATCCTCAGCGACGTTTTATTTCACTCGATCTGCTGTCCGGCCGAGCTTTTGTCGCCTGTCCCAATTTTCCGACAGCTTTATGTTCCTCCAAAATACGCGTTTGATTGCGTCAGGATGCGAGGGAGGCACACAACTGGAAAGTTGCCAGCACTGCGCTCCTTCCCAGAAGGAGTCCTGCCAATCTTTTACGATCGTTCACAGGCTTCCCAGGTACGGCTGTAAAACAGCGCCTGTGTTCTGCGAAATTCACACCTTTGCCCGTATTGAGTAAATTTATTTATTTATTTATTTATTTTTATTTTTATTTTTATTTTATTTATTTATTTATTTATTTATTTTTTTACGTGTGTAGCGTATATTGCATTACTGTCGAAACTCGTTAATTATTTGCTGTCGACGTTTGTTAGAAACTACAATATTCATCACAGAAATAGAAGTGCACTGAAGACATCTTCATTTTACTGCCTTCAGTGTACTTTATAAGGGAGACCATGCATACTTAAGCACCGCCAATGCTTAGCCGCCACCCACGCATTTCCATGACGACTGCAATGATACACCAGTTTTCTTTTACACGCCATACAAGTTCAAAGTACTAACGATGTGCATGACCACGGAAGCTAGCTTCCATTGTCACCACAGGTACAGGGAGAGCAGACTTTGCAACCCGTGTTGACGGACAAGCCAGGTGTCTGTGCAATAATGCAACCAGACTGGAATATTGCTGAAGATTCCCCCGGGTAGCGAGTTTCGTTTCCTCGTGTAATGCCCAAGCGCTACTCCTAGTGTCATAAATAGGATAAGTACAGCGTCGTAAAAATGGCATACATTTTGATTCTATTATATCAGACTACACATCCAAAGTCGCAGTTTCGATCCCCGCGAGGTCCTAGGATTTTTATCTGTCACTTTCCACTTCTTTCACCCTTGTCAGTATTGCTCATGTGAAAAATACCGAGTAGCACCGTGGTTCGGAACCCACGTTAAACTCTAGGTCTCCCTATAACTAGCTGGGTCAATCAGTTCGAAGGTCGGAGGAAGGCAACGGCATACCACCTCCCAACAGGACCATGCCTGGTATAGCACTGTGGTGTTCAAAACAGTCTTCGGATTGTTGACTGCTTTACCTCTTTTATGACAGATACCACGTGGGGGTAGTAGATGTAATGGTTTCAACGTCCCTTTACTTGGGAATGTTTACAGCCAAAAGACTCGGTGACCGCGGAGGAGCGACCGAGAGCATTGAGGCGCTATGCTCCGATGAGCGAGGCCGTTCCTCGTCTGGGGTTCGAATCCCCCCTCGGTCATGGACGTTTGTGCAGTCTTTAGTATAAGGTACTTCATAAGTAGTTTGTAAGTTTAGGGACTAATGACCCCGCAGTTAAGTCCAATAAGCTTAACAAACATTTACAATCGACATTCCACAGAGACATACTCCTGCTTCCTACAGCCAACTGAGCGTGTCTGAAAGGGATCAAATTGTGGCCTTCCGAATTGCAGAATGGCCCTTTCAGAGGACTGACATACAAGTTGGTCGTGGTTCGTCAGTCGTGAAACGATGCTGGTTGTAATGGTCACGTGGTAAACGACATTCTTAACGTCCAGGCATCATCATTAGAGACTGATTATGCCTTTCAGCGTTCAGTCTGGATCATACTACCTTAATAAAATTCCTCCATGATTCCCTATTCAATGCTAACATTGATACCTCGTCTGATGTTATGCCTTTTACTTCAAAATCATTCTGCACCGAATCTAAGTACTTTCTTCTTGGTCTTACCCTCCGCTGCCGAGCTCAAGAGTCTCTTAGGTAACCTTGCTTCTTCTATGCGTGTAACATGACGCCACCATCTCAAACTGCTCACTCTAACTGCTTCATCTATGGTTTTCATTCACAGTTTTTCCTTGATTTCCTCATTATGGACACCCTCCTGCCATTGTTCCCATCTATTAGTACCTGCAATCATTCTTGCCACTTTCATATCTGTAACCTCTACCTTATAAATAAGGTAACCTGTATCCACTCAACTTTCACTCTCATACAACAAAGATGGTCGATAGATAGAGCGGTGCACTGCTAACTTAGTCTTGGTACTGACGTCACTAACAGCTAAGACATCTAACCCCATCTTACTTGAAGTCTCCGCCAGCTCTACCTTCTTCCCAGTGTAATCTCCATTGATACTAATAGCTCCCCATCTCATTCCAGATCGTTTGCCAAGTCGTAATGGAGGAGTCCCTGGTCTGTCAATTAGAGGTGGGACTCCATCACCTCCAAAGGTCCGAGGCATTTTGTTCTGATTATTGCCAGCATGATATTGAAGTACCTGGGAAGCAGGTTGCTACCCTTACTTGCCCAAGGCCCCACTGAGTTTTACTCCTAACGGTTGAGGGACTAACCGGTGGATTTGGTAGTCTTTGCCGTCTGAGCATAAAGGTGGCCACGACTCAGAATATGTACGAGATTCCAAACCTTATTCCAAAGTAACTGGTATCCCAACTGTCAGGACCACGTACTTGGCAACTCATACGTTGCCCGTGGTCAATGAACAAGGACATGACTGCAGGAACCCACACCATGAACCACTGACGTCCAGGCAGCATTGCTGTCCTTGCTTTATGACGATTTTCTCTGAAGTCCAGGCAGCACAGAGAAAATCGTGATAAAGTAAGGACAGCAGTCGGAAAAAGTACAGCTATCACAGCACAGATAAAAGGGTTTGTGAGCCCAGAAGTGTGAATACGTACTTTTGCCAAGCGGATACTGGCAGTGGGACTACGTCGCGGCCGGCCGCGGTGGCCGAGGGGACTGAGGCGCTCCAGTCACGGTCAGCACGGCCACTACGGTCCGGGGGTTCGAATCCCCCCTAGGGCATGGATATTTGTGCCGTCCTTAGTTGTAGGTAGTTCATAAGTAGTTTGTAAGTTTAGGGACTGATGACCCCGTAGTTAAGTCCTTTAAGCTTAACAAACATTTGAATTTGAACATTTTTGAACTACGTCGCGTTGAAATTGCCGTGAGTTCCAAGGAGTGCTGCGGAGTGCGTGGCTGATCCACATCGGAGTTTCGAGTCCTCCCTCGGGCATTGGTGTGTGTGTGTTTTGTCCTCAGCATACGTTAGTTTAAGTCTGGTGTCTAATGTCTACTGCAGTTGGTTTCGTACTCTTACAAACATTTTAACAATGGGAATACGGACACGCACACCTGCAGCACGTCTTCCAATTACTGCAAAGCCTTGACGAGCAAGACACCCTGGTGCTGTCAGAGGATCACCTGGAAACAAGGGCGCCGATTCCGTGGCTGTTTGGGGCTTGTGCACCCTGACAAACGTTTTGGGGGTGCTGAGTACCCACATAAAATTGAGATGAAAAAAAAAACATATTTAATGAAATAAATAGCTATTTGCGATCACTTATGGCTTCATTGTACTGGGTTTAGATGTAATACCAATGTGCGGCGAATGAAAATTCGTGTCCGGTTGGGATTCGAACCCGGGATCTCTTGCTTACTAGGCAGACGCGTTGACCACTACGCCACCGAGGACACAGTGACCAACGCGACTGCAGAGGACTCTTCCCTGCACGTCTCCCGCCACACACAAATCTCCATCCGCCACACTGTCTCTTCCTATTACCACAGCCTCTTAATTCTGTAATGCTAGCAGCCACAATACTGTATTCTCGCAGTGACAGTGTGGCGAATGGAGATTTGGGTACAGTGGAGCCATAAGTGATCGAAAATTGCGATTTACTTCATTAAAATGAACGCTGTATCTTCGTCAAAAACATATAATTGAAAATAAAATAGGAAAAATTGGAGCCATAAGTGATCGCAAATTGCGATTTATTTCATTAAAATGAACGCTGTATCGTCGTCAAAAACATATAATTGAAAATAAAATTGGACAAATTGGAAAAAACCAAAGCTGTGCCTTATGAGTCAAGAGGCAATGCAAAACGTGAACAAAGCAGGAGACGATATTTCAAACGTGAAACAAATGTTCGGTTTTGAACGCGGGTCTCGAAGCGAGTAGTAAAGAGTGTCCGTGTTTTAGCCACTGTGCTAGCTTTATTCATCCGGAAGCACGTCGGCCCTTTTGCCCTTTCAGATATACGTGTAGAATAAATTGAAAACTGTTTTAAGAACATTAAATTTTGTTCTTTCAGGAACGTAGCTTGAAGAATCTGAAGCTGGTGCTAAAGTTAATTGTTTTTATCTTTGTCACTTCCGTTGTCATTAAAATTTTAGTCACTGGAATTTTTTCTTGCTTAAAAATGCCACGCTCTATATAAAAACTGTCCTATATGTCGCGTAGTTATCTGAAAATGATGGAAGTTTTGATTAAGTATATAGCTCTTGCTTGGATTTAACCAAAAAATTTTATGTCGGACTTCAAAATTTAAATATATTTGAAATATTTCATCAAACCCCGGTGACGGTGTTCTTGCATATGCTTTTATCGGAAAGATTAGCTTTGCACAATAATATGTGAGATGTGTATAAAGTGAAAAATTATTTCTTTAGTAGTTTAGAAGATTTAACGCGTTTCTCATACTGAATGTTTATTTGGCCCATTAAATCGCTTTATTGCAGTGTCCTCATGCAGCCACGCTTTCCTTTCCTTCCTCTTCCTTCTAGCTTTAAAAGATCAGACAATAGTCTATTTTGTTTTAATCAAGTACTGCTCGTTCAAAAATGTATGATTTTCAGGAGGTTAGTTTCGAACATTCGTGAATCGTGATATAGAGCATCCACACTGCTTTTCAAAAGTCTGCGCCTGTGCTTGGAATGGTGGGGCCAAGCTCTTCGGCAATAAAAGCAGTGATGGTTGTTTGCGTGTACATCATAGGTCTGGACAGCGCTGGCTTATAGAATACAGGAGACACTATCCCCACCATTGCGTGCAATAAACTCCATCAGCGGAGTTTGCGGAGACAACGGTGACTAGCAGTCGGTAGTTCATAGACCAGTTCTGTTTCCATTCGTGTAACATGAGGATGATATATTTTTGCAACAGGATAATCCTCGCCCAAACACGTGCTGTGCGGGAAAGTCAATGTGCTATGCAGGAACTGCAGCAACTTCCCCCAAACTTTTCTCCAGTCTAGCACGAGAGGGATACCACGCGACGGTACAACAAGTGTCACGTGCTACTCATCAGACCGACACTCTAGCGAACTACATGAAAAAGTGGAGCAGGATCCCAAGACAGTGTGGGCCATCTGTATGATCGGATGGGTGTCAAAATCAGGGCCTGCTACACCACCTACTAACATGATTGTAGAGGACGTATCGAACCTTGTACCTCTGTAACGCTAGAGATAATGACTGTTGCGTCTCTTGGTAGAACTGCTTAAATTTCGTACAGCGAAAAATACGCCAAAAGAAAATTTACTGACAAAAATTGTTGGAATAATTTTATACGAGTATTATATATATATATATATATATATATATATATATATATATATATATATATATATATTTTTTTTTTTTTTTTTTTTAAACCAGAAAGTGTACGAGATTCAGATTATCTGTATAGTTAGCATGAAAATAATAACGAAATGTTTAAGTACCAGTAATCAGTGTCTTTCAATTGTAGTATCACTTTAGATGCCTTTCCATTTTCCTTTATAGAGTCTGAGTAAAGAGTAAAGTTTGCTGTTGTAAATATTGATGTCAGAAGTAATCCGTTTAATTGCTTTAACCCTTTCAGCCCTGATAATTTGTTTTTCATACAAAAAATTTGATACCTAGTATTTTTCATTATAATGAATTTATGTACAATGAAATGTACAAAAAAGTTTTTTCACATTTAATTAGAAATAATGGTGCGTGCTAAAAATAGCAAATCCGATGTTAAATGGAGTAAATCGTTACACATAATCACTTTTTCTGCATTGTCACAACAATTTATAGTTATGAACAAAAATATTTCCAATGCAAAGTACATATACGTCTGTATACGATAGAAACAATATGCTTACCAGGGGCAGCTACATGTCTGACCACCATCTTGACTTCTATCAGAGTAGTGTGCAGTTGCTACACACTGAATGGCAGCGGCTGTTACTCTCAGAATCTCAAGTGGAAATCATGTTATATTTAAAACACTAGAACTCAAGTGTTTCACACTGTTTCATGAAGAAATAAGGATGTGTAGAAGTGATGTAGTTTATTTAGTACGCCAGGGCTGAAAGGTTTAAGATAGTCCACTTCTGCGTCTTATCGTTATTGTTCCCCGCAGTATCTCCTCTTCTTTTATTCAAGTAATGCTCGTGGTTGCAAGTACAAAAGATATCCATGTAAGAACTTCCTAGGCGGATTGCTGCTTATGATTACATTCTGGCCTACTAGTTAATTTTCTGGAGTCGGATTTAACTAAAACAAGGCAATATATATTGGATTCATATTCCACTATTTCTCACTATATTAGGCTCCATGTAACGATCTCCTTTCTTCCATGAGCAATTTTCAGATTTAAAGCAATTGGTTCAGTAATCAAATGTACAAATGTTGTAAAGCTTATGGGACTTAGCTGCGGGGCCATCAATCCCTAAACTTACAAACTACTTATGAACTAACTTATACTAATGACAGCACAAACATCCGTGCTCGAGGGGGGTTCGAAACCCTGACGGGGGACGGCCTTGCACATCGCAGCATAGCGCCTCAATGCGCTCGGCCGCTTTGCCGCGGCTCAGCAATCAATCTCATTCGTTTAGACACATGTTTGCTTTTAAAAATAATCTAGGAAAAGAGAAGAGACTTCATATGATCTGTAAATTTAATATATAAAAAACAGCCTAGAGCGCAATATTTATATATTTAATTATAATAATAGCGCTGTCATCCCAAAGAAAAACATGTTTCTAAAAAATATGTGACCTGTAAATGTAATAATTTCATGTACTCCATACGCACTGTTTCAACAATAAATCTTGGGTGAATACTGTAATAGCGTGTACTAATGCAATGGAATGCAATGTGAGAAAATCAGGCGATGCTGAAGGAATTAGATCAGGTAATGAGACAATAAAAGTAGTTGATGAATTTGGTTATTTGGGTAGCAAGATAACTTCTGATGGCCGAAGTAAAGAAGATATAAAATGCAGAATGGCTATGGGAAGAAAAGCGTTTCTAAAGAAGCGAAACTTGGTAAATCTAATATTAATTTAAATGTTAGTAAGTCCTTTCTGAAAATATTTGTCTGGACTGTAGCATTGTATGGGAGTGAAACGTGGACGATAAGGAGATCAGATAAAAAGATGATACAAGCTTTTGAAATGTGGTGCTACAGCTGAATGATGAAAATTAGATGGGTAGATCAGGTCACTAATGAGGAGGTGCTCAACCGAATCGGGGAGAAACGGAGTTTCTGCCATATCCTGACTAAGAGAAGGGATAGATTGGTTGTACACATTCTGAGACATCAAGGAATTGTCAACTTAGCGTTAGAAGGAGGCGTGTGGGGTAAAAATCGTAGAGGGAGACCGAGGGACGAATATAGTAAGCAGATTCAAAAGGATGTAGGTTGCCGAACGTATTCTCAGATGAAGAGACTTGCACAGGATAGGGTAGCATGGGGACCTGCATCAAACCAGTCTGCGGACTGAAGACCAGCACACAGGGTGTACAAATTGTTATTTCCAGCAGAATAGAGAGGATCACAGACCGAGAAACATGAATGTCGGTGTGGTAGTCTTCAAATGTTTTATGTGTCTTCAGAAGAACTCAATGAACAGTAACAATCTTTATTCATTAAGATGCATGTCCAGAGGTTGATTGCCGCAACTTTGTGACATGCGAAGGCCTGCGGGCAGCATCAGCTGTCACGAGACTTGGGCCGTCTGCGGTGGCTGAGGGGACTGAGGCGCTCCAGTCACGATCTGCACGGCCACTGCGGTCCGGGGTTAGAATCTCTCCTCGGGCATGGATATTTGTGCCGTCCTTAGGATAAGCTAGTTCATAAGTAGTTTGTAAGCTTAGGGACTGATGACCCCGTAGTTAAGTCCCATAAGTTCTACAAACATTTGAACATTTGAACGAGACTTGGGCCTACTTAAATATTTGTTTACATAAAGAGGAACGAAAGTGAAAGATGCCTACTTGCACTGGCCCGTCCCATTTGCTATCGTGTAACTCGTATATTTCACAACCTGTGGTCCGTGGAGCACAAGGTGTCTCCAATAGATAAAATACGTTATGCGAAAGATATAAAAATTTTAAACATTTATTCACTTGAAAGTATAAATTCCTTCTTACTGTGTTACCATGATGGCTTGACAACTTCACTGCTGACGATAGAAGTGGGTAACACTGGACGATCTGAAATACATTCACTTGTCAGCTGATGTGAAAGCTTTCAGAATTCCCATATGATAGAAACTTCATAATTGCATTTGCACTCATCCTCTTGTGGCAGTCTTGTAGAAAAAAAAGGGAAAAATCGTACAATAACAGTCCGGAAATCACCTTATGTTTGTGGCACGATAATTCATATTCGCACGTTTGGTGACTATACAGCAAAGCGCAGCATCTGAGAAGGCGCAGTGCACACCGCTCTGGTTGTCTGTGGCCGAGCATGCGGACTGCAGGGGTTTCTGTGCGTGAGGGTCAGGCTCCTAAATACCCAGGCTGAATCGTCCGCCATGTTTTCCCCAACAAGGTTGGAATCGCGCTGTACTAACAGCGTAGAGGCGTATGCCTTGCCATCTTTCACAAACGATTACGCAAAAACTAACTGGTAGAAAAATTTAATTTTTCCGTTACTTAAATCTTTATATGTCAGCATTGTGACTGAGGCGCTCCAATCACGGTCAGCACGGCCACTACGGTCGGGGGTTCGAATCCCCCCTCGGGCATGGATATTTGTGCCGTCCTAGTTCGTAAGTAGTTCATAAGTAGTTTGTAAGTTTAGGGACTGATGACCCCGTAGTTAAGTCCCATAAGCTTAACAAACATTTGAACATTTGAATTTTCAGCATTGTGACGAAATGCTCGTCATTTCGTTAGTAGTCATAGTTAATAAGATATTGGCTTCGAAATAAGAGACCGCTACAATAGGAAAAGTTCGCAGTAAAAAATAGAGGCTACTATGATATTCCGTTTGGTGTTTGTTGCACCATATCTTGCTGCGGATGAAACTTTTCTAATGGATTGAATTTTATTTTCGACTTAGGAGGAGATCTTTACCTTTCACTCATACCGCTAAATTTGAATTTATTTAGCGCACTCATTTCCGATGGCGATAAGGCAAGAATGAATCATTGCGTATCTCATACACGTTAGAGGCACCAAAATGATATTTTGACAAATGATAACATGCAAAGAGGGGAGTATTTTGGCACATGGTTACTACGCAAAATTTCATTAATTGTTATTCAAGCAAATATGTAGTTGTAGAATGAAAAAGAGTAAAGTTAGTGATTTATTACTCGATTTGCAGATATTCCTACGTCACTCACAAATGTTTATTTCTTTGCTTCTAGTCAATTGTGTTTCAGAGGTACTACTCAGTTTCCAAAATCTAATAGGAGTTACATTTCTTTAAGTTTAAAGCCTAGCAGTAACAGAACGGAAGTTACTAGATCAAATGAGGATTTTATGTGAGAATACTTGAGAATGACAGATAGCAAGGATCTCTTCACTAGCTAACGAACTGACTTGTTCTGATTTCCTCACACAATAAAAGCACTCTGTATTGAGATACTTAGAATATCCTTTTCATATAACTGAAAAATTGAAGTTGCATATTACATAGAGACACAGCAGTTTTGTAGTGTGCAACTATTAAATTTAATGGGTTAAAAGAAGTCAGTACCAGTATCTTCAAGTATGTATGTTATGCAGTAACAACATGTGCCTAGTTATTAGGAGCACTAATACGGAAGACGTGTTACTACTAGACGGGCGAGCGAATCCCAGTGCGTCATATTTAACTGATATTATCTCAAGTTATACGTTTCTCACAGAGTTTCTGTTTGGTGAGAATGAAAATTTGATGTATTTTGAACATTTCATTTGCTTAATGTGTTCACGTAACTTCAACAGAAAAAAAGTTCCTCGCATGTCGAAAATTCCGTAACGTCGTCAGAAAGTGCATGGTCGTAAACTGTCAGTATATGCTGCTTATAAATTATTGCCATAAATAAAACTAAAATGAAAATGTAGTGTAGTTCTTAACGAACACATTGATGAACGTTTCACGTTGATACAGTGAGTAGTTGCGAGTGTGAGCGAATTGAATGAAACGCGAGGTAACGCGTGAGCTCGTCCGGAACGTGGCAACTCCTGCAGCTTGGGGAAACAAAGGCGGACAGTTCGGCTCGGGTTTATAGGAGCCTTACGTGCGGGCGTGACGTCACGTGAACACAGGCCGCTACTGTCCTAGTTTGCCACCGTACGGTGCGGATAACGGTGGTAGCAGGGGAGCTCTTGGTGGGAAATGAAAAATAATTGAGATACAAACACAGTGATGGGCAGGTATGATCTGGATGTCCGACAAGAGAGGGAGCAATGCACCTGAACAGGACATAATCGTTAAATAGTTTATATCTTGAAAAGTATTAATCATATCCAAGTGATCGAGCACTCAAGTTGTCTCTTGTCAAGATTCATTGACAGAACTATTTACATTTTCAATAACGTTAATAACTCAGCTGTGAGATACATTTTAATTGAACGATTAATCAAAACCAACATGTCTTTTGAACAAACACAGACACACTAACAGAATGGCAGTTATGTGTTGACAGCGGATACAGTGAACAACACATATTTAGATGTCAAGATTATTGATTTTTATGTGATGTTTATTTTATGTGAAATTTTCATGGTTTGTCCATGATTTAGATTGACAATAGGTAAACTGTAAAAATACTATGAAATAGATAGGCCTATGCAGTCATATTTGTACCACAAATAATAAGGGTACCACAAAAATATGCAATTCTCGCCCATGCAAGTGTTGTTGTTGCGGTCTTCAGTCCGCAGACAGGTTTGATGCAGCTCTCCACGCTACCCTGTCCTGTGCAAGCCTGTTCATCTCTGAACTTGCTTACTGTATCGTATCCCGATCTCCCTCAACGTTTCTTACCCCATACACTTCTCTCTACCGGTAAATTTACAATTTCGTAATGCCTCAGAATGTGTTCCACCAATCTATCCCTTCTCTTATCCATGACATACCAGAAATTTCTTGTCGGCTGCGTCCAGACGCCAAACTACGATTGTAGACACTTCTAAGGTGTTTCGCTACAGTCCTTAGGGCCAGAAGGAATGCCCACAATAAATTAAGCACCTAAACTACGATATTTGTTTAATAAGTGCATGTCATCTGAGAAAAATGTCTGTTGGATTTAACAACTTGTATGTTTTAAGCATCCATACTGAATTGCACTTAGGAGGTGATCCTGTTTTCAATATCTCTTCATCTTTACGCTAAGTATATGTTGTCTGATTGTACAAAATATATATAGAAATGTTCAGATGTTTGTGTAGTTTATGGGATTTAACTACGGGGTCATCAGTCCCTGAACTTACAAACTACTTACGAACTAACTTATACTAAAGACAGCACAAACATCCATGCCCGAGGGGGGATTCGAACCACCGACCGTAGCGGCCGTGCAGGCCGTGAGTGGCACGCCGCAGACCACTCGGCCACTGCGGCCGGCTACAAAATATTGATTTTACGGATACTGAAGACACTGTGCTGTACTTTTGTGGATCATTTCAGCTACCCTTCTTGTGGGTACCTCCAGATACTGGTCACTGTTTTTTTCCTCTTTTCTACCCATTTCTGTTCAGTACCTCCACATTAGTTACGTTAACACTTTGCCATTCTGCATTTTATATCTTCTTTACTTCGACCATCAGAAGTTTTTTTTTTTTTTTTTTTTTTTTTTTTTTTTCCTACCCAAATAACTTATCTACTACTTTTACTGCCTCATTGCTTAATGTAATTCCTTGACCAACGCCTGATTTTCTGATATGTATTCCATTAACTTTGATTTACTGTTATTAATGTTCACCTTTCAAAACATTGTCCATTCCGTTCAATAGCTGTCCCAGGTCCTTTGGTATACCTGACAGAATTAGTTTGTCTTCGACAGAGCGCAAGGTTTTTAATTTTTCTCCGTCTTAAAATTTCTCCTTGCATTGCTTCACAATTTGGTCGATGTACAGATTGAACAACATTTGAAATGTTTCATAGTTCCTCTGCAGGAAAAATTTGGTTAAAAATTATTGTCATGCGTGTTTGTAATGTAGAATTTTAGCACGGAACTGATGGCGCGAACTGAATTTTAAACAAATGTTAGATTAAAACGCTGAGATATGAAATGGTGATCGCTTAAAGCAATTACGTGATGTCAGTTCGCGAGATTTTAAAAAATGGTGTTAATATCTGGAGAAGGGGGAGAGGGAGAACGGGTCTACATAAGGTTGCACTGTTGAGTTGGGAGACGCTGACGCTCCAATGGGCTCTCTGTTTAGTCTGGCGTTGATTTTTGTACCAGAAGGCTTAGGAAAGAGTTTTGTGAGCTGTGTGGAACAGGCCGTTGAATTTAGGTAAATGGTTGAAATATTTCGTATCCAGAGTGTTTCAGTTTGGACTTAAAATATTTTCGAGCAGTGTTGTAACTTTGTCTCTGTCTTAGTAGTGGGGACCATTTTATTTCCATTTTGGTACAGCTAACATCCTAACCTATTGACAACACACACACACACCAATGCCCCAGGGAGGACTCGAACCTCCGACGGCGAGCAACCGCGCGCTCCGCAGCGAGGCGCTTTAGACCGCTCGGCTACTCCACCGCGGTAGTAATGTCATTTGCAGCATTCAGAGGAGAAGTAAATCAGTATTGCTGTACCGAATTTCATATACTTCATTTAGTGTTATCCGTTTCCAGCAAATAAATACGAAAATATCAGATAATCCTACGATCCTTCTGTAAGTATTTTGAGAAATAAGACCCGAAACAATGCCTATAAAAATTTTCTTAGGTAATACTTTTACAAATATATTCAAGATTACAAATTTCAGATGTTATTAACATAATGATAATGTGAATAATAAACCTTTTCATAAGGTTTATTCAACCATGCAAAACCAAGTCGCTTATTCACTCAATGCTGCAGAAGACTGATTTTCGAAGCACAATACAGACGACTTTGGCATCTGCTGCGCCGGCCGCGGTGGCCGAAGGGACTAAGGCGCTCCAGTCACGGTCTGCACGGCCACTACGGTCGGGGGTTCGAATCCCCCCTCGGGCATGGATATTTGTGCCGTCCTAGCTCGTAAGTAGTTCATAAGTAGTTTGTAAGTTTAGGGACTGATGACCCCGTAATTAAGTCCCATAAGCTTAACAAACATTAGAACATTTTGGCATCTGGTGCAGTAGTCGGTGTTGTGGGGCAGGTGAGCGAGAGTCGTGGTGTTTGTGAATTCTTACAACGAATAATAATTTTATCTATAGACAGAAATAATAGTTTTACTGTGCTCCTTATTGTTCAAAGATTTTCAACATTGTTTGTTGATCTGTGGCATCGCGTTGAAGCCACTAATTATCTAATATTTGGCATTATCGTTGTGGCAGTTGCAAACCGAAAAACAGATTGAACTATGCATTAAACTTGAGCTTCTTTTTGTTTTGTTAATATTCATAACTGGAAACATATGTTCCCAACTGAAAGTTCTTCTGAACTTTGCAACGAGTTTTAGGGCAAGGGCATGAATCCTCGCGAATTTTTGTTGATCAACACCTTTATAACAAGGAATTGAAATCACTTTCTTAATCTGTCCAAATTGAATCGTACTGTAGTTTTATCAGTTAAATTTGGAGACATGATGGGGCATCCTCTGGGTGCACCCAAAAAGGCATCATAAAAAACTTTGAGTGAAGGTTCATTTATTTTATTTCTTCAAAGCTAAATTCATAACTTTTATGCAGTGAATGTAACTCTTTCTTGTACTTCCTGATGTGGACATATATACTGTACTTAATTTCAAGAATTTTGAGAGGGATAATTTTCCAAATTATCTTCTTGAAAATGACTTTTAGGATGCAAAACTTGCAATTTGGAACTTCCAGTACGATCACGCGTAGTACCGATTAATTTATTTTTACCCTGTAGCGATTTATTTAAGTCATGTCAATAACCCGTGATGTCTTTCTTGAAAGCAAGGTCAGCGATCAAACTGTTCAAACGTTTGTAATCCTACGAGACAAAACTTCCGTCGTCATCGGTCCCTAGATGTACAAAGAACTTAAGCTAACTTATACTAAGGACAACACATACACGCGCGCATGCCCCATGGAGGACTCGAACCTTCGATATGAGGGGCCACGAGATCCGTAATAAGTACATTGAAAAAAGGGTATATTTTTGTTTTTCTTTTAGAATAAACAAGACTTACTGTTGAATCATCCTCGTTGCAATTTCTTGTGTTCTCGTCCTGGACTAGTTTTGAGGAAAGGTACGGTGCAGGATGCGTGGTCATCTAGAACAGTTCTACAGATTATCAGCTGAAAACCCGGCTTTGTCCGGGTATTTATTTATTCCTGCTTTGAGTTAGTACTTTTACTATCCTTTCTCTCTTTGTCCATTTCCCTTTTTCAAAAAAACTTGCTATATTTACCGGAGAATAAATAAGAAATAAGACCGTCTGGCATAATGTACAAAATTATAAGTATCGAAACAAAGAAAGATAGTAATCAAAACACAAATGGCACATAAAATGCGTAAAATCTCATATTTATTGAGTTATATGTTGTACAATTATATTATTTTGCAGGTATGTATTCATTTGTATAAGTGCTGGATGTCTGTATTAAAAGAAATTTCTTTTTTACTGCTTTATTTATTTATTCTTATATTTCCTTATTCGTATGCTTATCCTTACAGAGAAAGAACTGAAGACATTGTAGCACGCATAGACCAAAGATATGGTCTGTGGCATCACGTTTCGCTGTATGTAACCTCCTTGCTATAGTGTCGCAAACGTCATTTCTGGCCTTCAGTTAGAATTATTTTTTTTTTTTTTTTAAATAATTTAACGACTTTCAGCCACCTTATCTTCCACCCTTTTATAGCTATCGGCATGGAACTGATATGGTGTACAACGGGAGGCTTCGGACAACAATTACACACCGACCATTCGTTTGCGTTATATAGTTTTCGCTGCAGAGCGAAACATTAACAAACAAACACACACACACATACACACACACACACACACACACACACACACACACACATAGAATTTTATATACGCTGATAAGTTTCCATCGCAATATACTCCACCCTTATATCATTATCAACGCTCAAGCACCGATGCAACCAATAAAACCAATTTCAAAGAAAAAATATAATTTTCAAAGAGTAAATATTGTTCCGCATTTCGCGTTATATTCTTCAAATTACTAAATATCTATCAGATCGCTATAAAACCGTGCCTAAAACCTTTCAAATGTTCAAATGTTTGTATAGCTTATGGGACTTAACTACGGGGTCATCAGTCCCTAAACTTACAAACTAGCTAATACTAAGGACGGCACAAATATCCATGCCCGAGAGGGGATTCGAACCCCCGACTGTAGTGGTCGTGCAGACCGTGACTGGAGCGCCTCAGTCCCCTCGGCCATCGCGGCCGGCTTAAAACCTTTCTCAGATGTCAATTAGTTCAAAGTTCAAATGTTTGTTAAGTTTAAGGGACTTAACTACGGGGTCATCAGTCCCTAAACTTACAAACTACTTATGAACTACCTACAACTAAGGACGGCACAAATATCCATGCCCGAGGGGGGATTCGAACCCCCGACCGTAGTGACCGTGCAGACCGTGACTGAAGCGCCTCAGTCCCCTCGGCCACCGCGGCCGGCTGTAAATTAGTAACTGCACATATATTTAGGTCTCTGCGTCTTGTCTTTTGGACATGATAAGCGTACACCGAACAGACATTCACATTAATATATATAGATAAATAGCTATCCGATAGCCATAAAACCGTGCCTAAAGCCTTCCCCGGGTAGGCGTTAGTAGCTGTACAAATTGTTAGCTCTTTATGCCTTGTGGTTCAGACGTGATAAACGTACACCGAACAGATATTCACATTTATAGATATAGATTATTTATTGACCGAACAATACAGTACTCAACTTTTATATGTTCTTCTCTCTTCTCGCGTCGTCGTCTTCTGTCTGGTCCGACAATCCCCTCATATGTAATGGAATGTTTATTTTCGTAGTGACGGCGCTGTGTCGGTATTATTTTACGGCAGAGTGGCATATTAAGCGTCGTGCTCTCCCTTCAGGCACTGTCTCTGTCACACACGCGCTGCTCCACGGTGAGGCAAGAGTGGTACCGGGAAAGTACCGGGACGCGCAAGCACTGACTGCTCTAGTTGCAGAGGCCTCGTTTAGTTCAACTGTGTCAACATTCCATTTCAAACTTAAGTTTCATTTATGAAAAAGTGTTCTGCAACTCCATTACGAGGTGCATTCAAGTTCTAAGGCCTCCAATTTATTTTCTAATCAACTACTCACCCGAAATCGATGAAACTGGCGTTACTTCTCGACATAATCGCCCTGCAGACGTACACATTTTTCACAACGCTGAGTCATGATTCCATGGCAGCGGCGAAGGCTTCTTTGGGAGTCTGTTTTTACCACTGGAAAATCGCTGAGGCAATAGCAGCACGGCTGGTGAATGTGCGGCCACGGAGAGTGTCTTTCATTGATGGAAAAAGGCAAAAGTCACTAGGAGCCAGGACAGGTGAGTAGGGAGCATGAGGAATCACTTCAAAGTTGTTATCACGAAGAAACTGTTGCGTAACGTTAGCTCGATGTGTGAGTGTGTTGTCTTGGTGAAACAGCACACGCGGAGCCCTTCCCGGACGTTTTTGTTGCAGTGCAGGAAGGAATTTGTCCTTTTCGTAAGATGCATCTGTTACCGTAGTGCCCTTTGGAACGCAATGTGTAAGGATTACGCCCTCGCTGACCCAGAACATGGACACCATCATTTTTTCAGCACTGGCAGTTACCCGAAATTTTTTTGGTGGTGGTGAATCTGTGTTCTTCCATTGAGCTGACTGGCGCTTTGTATCTGGATTGAAAAATGGCATCCACGTCTCATCCATTGCCACAACCGACGAAAAGAAAGTCCCATTCATGCTGTTGTTGCGCGTCAACATTGCTCGGCAACATGCCACACGGGCAGCCTTGTTGTGGTCGTCCGTCAGCATTCGTGGCACCCACCTGGATGACACTTTTCGCATTTTCAGGTCGTCATGCACGATTGTGTGCACAGAACCCACAGAAATGCCAACTCTGGAGGCGATCTGTTCAACAGTCATTCGGCGATCCCCCAAAACAATATTCTCTCCACTTTCTCGACCATGTCGTCAGACCGGCTTGTGCGAGCCAGAGGTTGTTTCGGTTTGTTGCCACACGATGTTGTGCCTTCATTAAACTGTCGCACCCACGAACGCACTTTCGACACATCCATAACTCCATCCCCACATGTCTCCTTCAACTGGCGATGAATTTCAATTGGTGTCACACCACGCAAATTCAGAAAACGAATGATTGCACGCTGTTCAAGTGAGGAAAACTTCGCCATTTTAAGTATCTAAAACAGTTCTCATTCTCGCCGCTGGCGGTAAAATTCCATCTGCCGTTCGGTGCTGCCATCTCTGGGACGTATTGACAATGAACGCGGCCTCATTTTAAAACAATGCTCATGTTTCTATTTCTTTCCAGTCCAGAGAAAAAAAATCGGAGGCCTTAGAACTTGAATGCGCCTCTTACATGCATACAAACCTTTTGTAGGGATGTTAGGGTCAACTGGATTAAAACAGTAAAGTATACATAAAGTAATAACGACCACGGTGCACATGTCTGGTTGGGCACCTCCATAAAACCACTGGAACCCCCGTGTCGGGGACAGCTCAGGTGTTGGGTGTTTACTGAGATAAACGAGCAGCGCTGCTCGCCTTATTATATCAGGTGCGCGGCGTCGGCTGGCCGCCTTAATGAGCGCCAGCTGGGCTGGCTATGGCGTAGCCGGCCGTCCAGCAGGGAGCGTAAGCCGAGAACTGCCCGCTCATTAGCGACGAAGAAGAGCCCCACCAGCAACTCGACGCCTCGCAGCCGCTGCTCGCCAAGGTGACCGCAGGCGCCGCTGCCGCTAGCCGCGGGTGCCTGCTGGCGTCCAGCACTGCAGTCAGCGTTGTCACAAGTTTCCTCCAGATCTATCTACATCTACACGGGATACTCTGCAAATCACATTTAAGTGCCTGGCAGAGGGTTCATCGAACCATCGTTATACTATTTTATCTCCCATTCCATTCTCGAATAGCGCGCGGGAAGAGTTAACACCTGAATCTCTCCGTTAGGGCTCTGATTTCTCGTATTTTATTCTGATGATCATTTCTACCTATGTATGTTGGAGTCAACAATATATTTTCGCATTCGGAGGAGAATGTTGGCGATTGGAGTTTCGCAAGTATCCCACGTCGCAGCGATAAGCATAATGATTCCCATCCCAGATCCTGCATCATTTCTGTAACGCTGTCTCCCCTGTATCGTGACAATACGAAACAAGCTGTCCTTCTTTCGACTCTTTCGATGTCCTCCGTCAAACCCACCTGATAAGGACCCCACACTGGGCAGCAATCTATATCTATAAATGTGAATGTCTGTTCGGTGTACGTTTATCACGTCTGAACCACAAAACATAAAGAGCTAAAAATTTGTACAGTTAGCAATGTGTACCCGGGGAAGGCTTTAGGCACCGTTTTATGGTGATCGGATAGGTATTTATCTGTATATATTAATGTGAATGTCTATTCGGTGTACGCTTATCGCGTCCGAACGACAAGACGCAGAGAGTTAAATATTTATATAGTTACTAATTTATACCTGAAGAAGGTTTTAGGCACGGTTTTATAGCGATCCGACAGATATTTAGCAATATCTAAATCACATAACGTGAAATGCGGAACAATAATTACACTTTGACAATTATATTTACTCTTTGAATTTGGTTTTATTGGTCGCATTGTTACTTGAGGGTTGATAATGATAAAATGGTGGAGTATATTGGGATGGAAAGATACCGGTGTATATAAAATTCTACGTGTATGTGTGTGTGTTCCTATTTCGCTCTGCAAAGAAAACTACAGAACGCAAACGAATGGTCTGTATGTAATTGTTGTCCGAAGTCTCCCGTTGTACACCATAGCACTTCCATGCCGATAGCTATAACGGGTTGGAAGATATGGTGGTTGAAAGTCGTCAAATTATAAAAAAAATTCGAACTGAAGGCCAGCGATGACGTTTGCGACTCTATAGCAAGGAGGTTACATACAGCAAAACGTGATGCCACAGACCATATCTTTGGTGTATACGTGCTACAATGTCTTCACCTCTTTCTCTGCAAGGATGAGAATAAGAAAATATAAAAGAAAGCAGTAAAAAAGAAATCTCTTAAAAAACGATTTGACATTTCGGGCATTACATCAAGTGATCAATCTGTGATCACTTAGAATCATTATTGTTGAATTTCATGATTGGATCTTCGAAACGAGTGATTTGATCTACACTATTTACTTTCCTGATAAACGGTAAGTGCTTAGACTTCTGCAATCTGATAGGAATATTTTTCAGTTCCTTCAAAACCAGTCTCATTGCACACTACTTAAAGATAGTTTATCTATCATAATCAACCAACACGCGAGCGGAGCCGCGGGTTTAAGCTAGTACTCCATAAAAGGTCGGACAAGCGTAGTGTATGCAGTTTCTTTAGTAATTCTGTTGCATCTTTTAAGGGTTCTGCCAATAAAACGCAGTCTCTGGTTCGCCTTTCCCACGACATTATCTACGTGTTCTTTCCAATTTAAGTCAGAAGTAATTGTAATTCCTAGATATTTTGTGGAGTTTACGGCCTTTACATTTGATTGATTTATCATGTAAACAAAATTTAATGGATTTCTTTTCATACTCCTGTGAACGACTTCACACTTCTCATTATTTTTGAGTCAACTGCCAATTTTTACATCATACTGATATCTTATTCAAATCTTTCTGCACTTGGTTTTGATCTTCAGATGATTTTACTAGACGGTAAATGACGGCGTCTTCTGCAAACAACCTAAGAGAGCTTCTTAGACGTTCTCCTAAATCGTTTATGTAAATAAGGAACAGCAGAGGAACAATAACACTACCCTGTGGAACGCCCGATATCACCTCTGTTTTAGTCGATCCCTTACCATCGATTACTATAAAAGCTATAAACGTAGTTTATCTTTTCTTAATCCATCCTAATATAAATAATTACTGGAAGTATAAATGGGTAATGACAGTCACGTGATTGCGTAGCAGACACCAAAACTATGGATCACATAGCAATAGACTGCCCCCTGCGTTCTAAGTGTTTGGCTTAAATCTGTGGCGGGAGATCCTATTCACACATAATTTTTAATCCCCTGAACGCAAGTACTATGTACTGTAGTAAAAATAGTTTAATATGGTGGCTGACAAAAATCATACGATAATCTACACTGATAATAAATCTGTAAATGCAGGTCTGTCGCTGTTCACTTCAATCTTCAAAACTACTGGGACGAATCTTCATGTGGTTTTCACAGGAAACATGAGAAAACTTTGGGTCACCATACTGGCATAATTTTCTGAATTTCGTTTCACGGAAAAATAAGATATCGTAATTTTAAGTGTTTTCAGTAACAATCGTGTCTGTTTGTTCAACTAATAAAAACCTCTTATCTCCAAAACTACTTCACGAATCTGTATGGGGTTTCCACAGGTAAATTGAGCGTAAGTCTGGACAACATATAGACTCCGTTCCATAAAAATCAGATCATGGGAAAAAAGAATATCGTAATTTGAAATTTTTTATCTACGACCGTCATGTCTGTCTGTCTTTTTGAACGCGTTTATCTCCAAAACTACTTGGCGAATGTTCATGTGGTTTTCACACGTAACTTGAGCATATCGTGCGGTTACATAAAGGTTTCAATAATTACAATCGGGTCAGCGAAAATAAAGCTATCATAACTTACTCACTTGTTTAAAAGCCATCGTGTATGTCTATTCGTTGAGGATAATCTCCTAAAATACTACACGATCTTTCATGGGTTTTTACAAATAAATTGACAATAGTTTGGAGAGTAACATAGGCTTCATTTAATCAAAATCTGATGAGACGAAGGAAAAATATCGTAATTGGAAATTTTATGTGTATACTCTGCTTATAAGTGCGGCGTAGTATAGCAAATCTCCAAGAGTACTATACGAACTTTCATTGGGTTTCATAGGTCAACTGGGACAACATATAAGCTTCATTTCATCAAAATCGGTCAAGGGGAAGAAAAAAATTGTAATTTTTGGTTTTTGGTGTATGCTGTTCTTGAATTGCAGCGTAGTATAGCAAAGATCCGATAGAGGCGCTGTTACATAGTATACCAGATAACTAATAGATGTCCATGCTGAGTTGTTTAGTCTCATAATACACTGAAACAATCAAGGCTACGATTTCCCATACGGCAGTAAAGCAGTGTTTTACCAAAATCCGGATTTCGCATTTATAACAAATAAATTTCCTGCTGTCAAAGACCATCACAGCCGGCCGCGGTGGCCGAGCGGTCTGCGGCGTGCCAGTCACGGTCTGCACGGCCGCTGCGGTCGGAGGTTCGAATCCCCCTCGGGCATGGATGTTTGTGCCGTCTTTAGTATAAGCTAGTTCATAAGTAGTTTGTAAGTTTAGGGACTGATGACCCCGTAGTTAAGGCCCATAAGCTAACAGACATTTTTGCGACCATCACAAACAGTCTATGTATAGTGCTCTAAACTATTTTTTGTCTGAAATATTTAAAATTGAAGCCTCTGGCCGCTGGAGACCAACGTTTGTAAAATTTGCTGCCGATCACTTGTACGGCTCGAACTAAATCATGGGAACACGTTACAGACCGACAGACAATGTCAAATTGCCGTCATTTTCAAATAGTTCTGAAACGATGCGATTTATGAAGAAAAGAGAGCAAAGTTATAGAGAAAGTTCACCTCTACAAATTCGTTTATTCAATAGTCGTGTCAGACTAACCGTTAAACCGTTATTTTCACCTAAATTTTGAGCAGTGGAAAGGCGCTCGGAAAGCCCCAAATTATTGTTACTATCGTAATGGCCGACTTGCATTTCATGTACGGGGTTGCTTAAGGAAATGGATTGGCTGCTCAAAGGATGTTCTTCGAGCGATTTCCAGATGGGTATCAGCCTGGTCGTCGACATTCGAGCGCCTTCATCATTAGTTGCCCTCGAATGAATCGTTATATGCTTCGAGGCTTGGAGCTGGCATCACAGTATATGGTAGAACTCCTCCAGTGGAACAAAGAACGTTGGACATAGTAGAGGATATTCTTCGACAAATTCGAAAGTTGTAGGACAAGCGTTTGGTGAGAGTCATCAAAATGCCTTGAGAACTTTGCATGAAGAGGGAATGCAGCCATACCATTTACAGCGAATGCAAGCTCTAACACCTGATGATTATCGTCCACGTCTTAACTTTGCTCGTCGGTACTTACAGCAGACTGCAGCCAATCACGCCTTACTTGTCGATCTTTAATTCACTGATGAGGCTCCCTTTACGCAGTGTCGTGCGTTTAACATCCATAATTCTCACCTGTTGGCTCAAGGCAGTTTGTGACCACGATGAAGCCACATGGACCCTGTCTACAGCGAGCATTGGACGGGCCAGTTCCCTGACCATCACGTTCACCTGATTCAACCTGCGTAGATAATGTTAACAACTTCGTGTATGTGAGTTCCGTCACATCTGAAGAAGAGCTAGTTGCCCTTTGTCTGTTGCTGCTGGACGTGAAATGGACTCGCCTGAGGCTTTTCTGATTTAAGCCAATCCACGTATTGTCACTGAATTTTGTATCGCTGTCGCTGGCCGCTCTTTCGAGAACTTCTTGTGAGCTATCAATAAATAATATTTTACCTTTTTGAACTTATTTGAAACATATGTACACGCTAGCGCTGTAATAGCTTATTACCGACCAGGCATTGCTATATGAAATCTACTTATTTCGGTCGCCTCTACCTGCCTTTTCATTTCTAAATTTTAGGATCACCCTGTATAAGTCGTAAACCATTCTTACGAGTCCCCTAGGTCCAAACTCATCTTCTCCGAGGCCGGATTTTTCCAGTTTTTCCATCCTTCTGTAAATAATTCGTAACAGTATTTCACAACCATAAACTGAGCGGATCGGGCGAACAAAATGATAAGAAACACTGTAGAGTACTTTGAACTTAGGGCCGTTAATGCAGCCTATGAGTTGCAGAATACAGTACATGGGGAGAAATCCGCGTTTCCCTCCACAGACAACATTTTTCCTGGGTTTCTGTATTCTGCAGCTGTTCTATGCAGTGGCGCTCACCATCTTGTTCTTCCAAACCAATGAATTACTATACTGATAATTCGCTAATATTCACAGAATTTCCGACGGTAGATGCGAATGGGTAAAGTTGAAAATGTGTACCCAGCCGGGATTCGAACTAGAGTCTCCTGCTTGCTAGGAAGTTGCGCTGCCCCTACACCATTGGGAGAGAGCAACACAACTGCACGTATTTCTCAAGCACGCCGCCCGTCAGGTACAAGTTATCTATTTTTCCCTGTCCTCTATTACTCAAACTCGGGGTTTTTGCAAGCTATTGCCGTAATACCAAGAGCCTAGGAGTGACTCCGCACTGAAGAAAGGATCATTGCCCTCACCCACTAATTTTATGATATGCATAATGTGGTCTATGTTCTTTCGGACATCTCAGTGCGGAAACAGTCCTAAGCCCTTACTCTTACGGGAACAGATTGGACAAAAGAACCATGAGTTTGAGTGACAACTTGCATCTGACTGGTGGACTGCTTGAGTAAATCCTGCATTTGTGATTATCGCTTTGGCCCCAGTGGTGCAAGACTCACTTCAGCTTCTAGGTAAGCAGGAAACCCGGGTTCGAGTCCTAACTAGGGGTGCATTTTCAGCCTTACCCAGCCGCAGTTGTCGTCGTAAATTCAGTGAATATAATATGAATTGATAATAACTGCAGATCAAAGGTGGTGTCTGTCCTTTCGGACATATAAATAATTCTGCAATATTCACACCTGTCAGCACTTGCCTTCTTCGGAATTTGAATTATTACATTCTTCTTGAAGAATGAGAGTACTTCGTCTTGCCCACCAGATGGATCAGTTTCGTCATGAAAAGGGTATCACCAGTTCAGAGGGAATACAATCTACTCCACTGTCATATACTCGTCTACTTTCTCCTGCCCTTCTACAATGCTGTCTTCATGTTTATTTCTATAGCATAGACCCTCTGTATATTCCTTCCAACTCATTTGTATCCGCCTATACTCCCTTTTGCCCGCTACATTTTTATAATTTCCCCTTTCCCCTCCTGTCTTATCCAAGGATTTCTTGTTCTTCCACCCATTTCATCTTCACAGACTTCACTATTTTTTTTTTCATTTCTGAAATCTACCCATTCTCCTTCTGCTTTATTACGTTCCCCTGTTTCGGCAAATTTTACCTAATACTCTCTCTCTAAATGTCTCTATAACCTGAAATCCTTTATCCAGATTGCATCTACTCTGTTTCTGCGATTTATTTTTAAAATACAGTTCTTGACCAATAAGTTATGGTTAGAGTCTACATCTGCCTATTGAAATGTCTTACTTCTGAAACCCGTCGTAACGGACGGTAAACGCAGGGCGTAATTGGCGTGAGATCGTGATATTTCCCCCGGCTTTCCCGCCAGCTACTCCAGGTGGCCTGTCGGTGCTGAACAGCATCGCAGCATCACGCTGGTTGGTTCCCCTGCATCGTTAGCGTACTGAACCCGTGTCCTTGTGTAGTGGGTACGCCACCTTGCGCAACACCTCGACAGTCGAGCTGACTTGCACTTCCCTCCTGCTAAACATGCGGTCTGGACACCTAGGGAATTTTATACAAATTAGCCAGTAACGCAATACTTCCATCAATCCATATTTGGATTAATTTAAATGATGTTTGAGCACTGTTGTTTCGGATCCTGTTACCTGAAGAACAGCAAAATGTTCAAATGTTAGTAAATCTATCGGACCAAACTGCGTGGTCATCAGTCCGTAGCTCACAAACTATTTAAACTAAGGTAAACTAACCTACGGACAACACATACACACCCATGCCCCCCGGAAGACTCGAACCTCCGACGGCGAAAAACCGCGCGCTCCGCAGCGAGGCGCCTTAGACCGCTCGGGCTACTCCACTGCGGGGAAGAACAGCAGCAAGCGTACCCTTTTTTGTACAGTTTTACTGTTAAAAGGACGAGGTTTGAGCTTTCTTCCATTAGAAACTCTTTGCAAGGCATACATATCTACATAGACTTCAAATTTCAACCGTCCCCACGGACAAAGATCCAAAGGCGATAGGTTCCGGGACATCGGTGGCGAAGAGAAGTGCCAATATATACCGACCCATTTTACGGGGATCGTGACCATTAACTGCATACAGCTGATGACGAGAATGTACAGTAGCGTTGTAATGCTGGAAGAGCACACGCATGCTTGTACCCAAAGAATCTCTATCAATAATTCTGAAAGCTCGTTTTCAAGAAACTGTAGATAATGGTGTCATTGGTAAATGAGACGGTAACACAACAGGCCCAATCAACTGATGGTGTGTGAAACCACAGTACACATTTACAGAGAAGCGTTCTTGAAAATAGCGATTTTCTAGTACCCAACGACAAAATACCAATTATCTATGTTCATATCCTGATCGAAAGCATTGTGTGAGATGTAAATGATACCGGATCTGCACATGTATGATATCCGACTAGTATGTGGAACACCGATGCTTGCAGAAATTGTAATTGTGCTTGTTCAACGACTACTGAATAATGTGTTCTACTTAATCAACAGTCTGTCCATTTACATGTTCAGATACGACGTGATTGCACTTGAATGTGTGTCACAAAGTGTGTTGAACACACGAGTGAACACTAAAACTCTGATAATCTGTGGTTAGCAGATCGGATGCTGTATTCTATACCAATAGCACTGGCCTTTCGATTACAAAATCCACACACAAATACCATATGGCATACTCAGCTTTTATAAACACATACGGCATGTTTACATGATACGGTACAGTAGATTTCTACAAATGGCAATGGAAACTTCAATGTAAACTATACTACGACTTCACAATTTGAACATCAATAGTTTACTGCTCACATTCGATAAATAAGCCCATAGCAACAAGTCTACCAAAACGTGAAACAAAATTACATTGAACACAGCTGTACGTGTGCACTCATTAAAACACAAGTTGTATGGCATTTTTATTGCGATTCGTCTATACTACTAACTTCTAATTTTTCAAATGTTTGTGAACATTGTAACGATTGTACCGCAACTGATGAGATTGAATGTATGGCCCTATCGCTAATTTGCATGTGTTTCACCAGGCTTACGGTACCATTACGAATATTAATATGAATTACTCCTTTCAATTAGGCAATTACCGATACAAAAACACTTGGTATTAATCTTAGATAATTTCTTATCACTAGTGATAGCTGGGATTCTTAATCATAATGAATAAGAAATCGGAGGATTCAATGTCCAATATAGAAATTTAATTATAAAAAATGGACAGTGCATAAATTCAGGGAAGAATTATGATACAAAAGTAATGAATCTCTAACTAGGTTGGCACAACCTATGAAAAGTGGATGACTTTCCACAGTCATACCTCCTAAAAGCATATTATTCAGAACACTAAGCATATCAAGACACCTGCGCAAGCAATAAATATCCTGCACAGATACGTTGATGTAATTGACCGCTATGTAGTTAACCCCACTATCACGCAACTTCCATCTCTTTAAAAATAGCTACTATGCTTTTTAATTGTTTAAAGGAAATTAAAACTCGTTAGAGAATACAACCAGAAGCTCAAGAACACAGCCAACTAGTGGAAGTACATTTATCTTTGACTGCGCTATAGCAAATGCAATGTGGGTATATCACCAATCCCCAATACTGCACTGATAATACGAACGGCGGCTGGCTACCGCGGACGGGTCTATTTGACGTGAAGCCAAAGCTGTGAGACGATGGCTACACAGTGAACCAACTACTTTGTTCAAAAAAACTCCTGAAGTCACTCAAGTATCAAAGTCGAACAAGAGGTTTTCGCAAACTGCTTGCCTCACCTGCCAGAAGCAGAAGAGAAGCTCAATTGTAATCTTGTAGTTGAGTGCTGCGAAATGTAAATACATTGCACTGAAGTAATAATTTTGTTCCTCTCCTCACAGAGCGACAAAAATGTTCAAATGTTTGTAGAGCTTATGGGACTTGACTACGGGGCCATCAGTCCCTAAACTTACAAAGTACTTATGAACTAGCTAATACTAAGGACGGCAGAAATATCCATGCCCGAGGGGGGATTCAAACCCCCGACTGTAGTGGCCGTGCAGACCGTGAGTGGAGCGCCTCAGTCCCCTCGGCCACCGCGGCCGGCTCACAGAGAGACAGTTATGAATACTTCAAGCAATGCAGTCCGCTCTTGCAACTAATTGTGAGGTGAGTCACTGGACGCTTTGCCAGCAACTGCCCACCTGCGTCCTCGCACCACGAGTGCCGCTAGCCGAATCCCCTTTTTATTCACTTTGCAGCAAGCCACAAGCCTCTCCAGACCGTTTTCTCAAGAGCGAACCGCAGCAATGGCTTCAAACTTTTCTCCCCCACTTTTACCACATTACAAACATTTTCCCACTAAAAAGAAGCTTCTACAGGCTTCTAGAAAGTTCTAGAACGTTTCGACCGTTTGGCGGTTGAAATAACCTCCCAATCGTAGCGTCGCCCGCCGAGTTTTAGCGCGGCCGGTCAGTAAGCTGTCACCTCACACCGCCTGGTGAAAACTCCGGGGTTGGAACACTTGCGCGGAGTGACACTTGCGCGGGGTGACACTTGCGTGGGGTGACACTTGCGCGAAACCCGGGACCCTTGGGGCGGCTAATGCCTTTTCCTGGGTACAGGCACACCAAGAAGTCTAGCACTGCTGTTGTCAAGTTTCCACACTGCCAACATAACACGAAACTCAGTAAAATTGCACACCCCTTTGCAAGCTGAAGAGCAATATAGTAACTTGTTCTAACTACATATTAATCCGTTGAGTGTTCCTCCTGTAAACAAAAAGGTATTTTAATAGTGATAATGTTTGGAGAGTTAGTCTCTGCTACTACAAGACTATGACTTTCCACAGTCATACCTCCTAAAAGCATATTATTCAGAACACTAAGCATATTAAGACACCTGCGCAAGCAATAAATATATTAGGCATCCTGCACAGATACGTTGATGTAATTGACCGCTATGTAGTTAACCCCACTATCACGCAATTTCCATCTCTTTAAAAATAGCTACTATGCTTTTTAATAGGAGATGCAACCTTAAACCTTCAATTAAAAACGTTAATAATAAGTCAATGAGTATTTTACATACTTAAAGCGTTTATTCTTAGACCCCAAAACGATTTGGCTGTATTCGAATTACAAATACATCTAAGAAATATATGAAATACGGAATGTGTAAGGGAATGTCACACACCGAAAAATGCTAAAGATAAATTCTATTTTCCATCACTGTCATATAGAACCATTTTTACTCAGAACGTGGCATAAACCAACAGGGAGAAACAAGTTGCAAGACTTCCAGGAAAAAAGAAGCGAAATTGGCAGCCAATAGTTGGTTATAAATTACATTGCCTATTAACTGTAGAAATATAAATTACGGAATACGCGGAACTACTGTTCAGTACAGTCAAAAAGGTCTAAGTTAATAGGCAGTGGTTTACAATCAGATATCCGTATCACTCTCCTCCTCAAGAAGTCTGTGTGAAGATTTATATTCATAACATTCAAGAAATAGGTGTTGAAACTATAAGAAGCAGCTCATTTACTCAGGAAGGGAAAACGTTAAGGTGCCCGTAAATTTGAATGACTGTATCTCTTGTAGTAACATTTAATTTTTGATAAAATGTTAAAATCCAATATACCAGAATTTTGTTTTTCTAAACTCAGTGCCAACTTTTTTTGTCGAAATTTTTGCAGGAAGTAGTCTCGACGTGATTTCATACTTCTATGCATTAATATTATCAAACATGTAATTTGTGTCACAAATTGCGCGGCCGGTCCGGTCGGAGGTTCGAGTCCTTCTTCGGACATAGGTATGTTTGTTTGTACTTTGCCTAAGTTATTTTAAGTAAGATTAAGTAGTGTGTACGTCTAGCGACCAATGATCTAAGTAGTTTGGCCGCATAAGACAACACATATACACGTAATTTATTTATTTCATAACCACATTTAAGTACTAATAATTAAAGAAACTTAAAAGAGAAATTTGAAGTAAACACTGAAAAGAAATGATTGATATTTCTCATAAGATGAATGCACACAACCGTTGACTTATGTCTTGTGAATGTACCTATAAATTCTGCCATATGAAAATTGTAGTGTGAGTCCCAAATGTGTTTTTTCTGTAATAACATTAAAAACATATTAAAAATTCAGAACTCGAAAATCAGTGAAGTTTTGGGCTTGAAGCGTTTTGTGTTGCTACATCTTTACATAGTAGACACGATTTTAAAATTTGGTTGCTATCGCCAAAGTAGACGAAACGTTAAATGTTTTGGTGTAATCTTCGCCGTGTAGACTGTATGTTGTAGAAGTCTACGTCGAAACTAATCATACCTCTGAGGAGAGAACGTTGTTTGCACTTCTCCTGCGTTTCCAGTCGGCTGTGCTGTGCTACGTAGCGACATCGTACCGTTCCACTTTACCGAGAGCTATGTATGTATTGGTGTGATGTCTGTTCTGTCGAAATAAGATATCACACCAATATATGTATCATTTAGACGCAAAGATTCTGGGTTCTGTTTTCATCGCTAACGCGATTAACAACGTTAGACCTCGTGTGTAAACAGTAAAAGGTTATGAGTGCCACAGGAAAAATGCATAAGTAACACCTGTTGTTTGAGACCTGAAATTAGCCGAAATCGATATCTCATAATAAACATAAGGTGTATCTGTCTAAATTTCATAATGCTATTCCTAACATATTTAAAAGCTGCTCAAAACCACCCACAAAAAACCTTTGTAATGAGATTTTATATAATTCCACGATCAAATTGTGTTTTAGTTATTTGTAGTAATACACCCAAAGATCTGCTCTTGCTTTTAGTGCCTTGGTCAGCTGTTTATTTTTAGAGGTATTACTATTATCGCATTTGCGATAAATGCGAATATAGATGCGAATTCTGACTCAAAATGCAGTAAATCCGAAATTGTAGTTAGCAACGGTTGCGCTCAATTCCGATTTCATCACATTCCTCTTCACATGGTGCTGTAACGTGAATCGAGTGACATTTGTATGACGTGTTATCTCCCTGTTGAATGAGGCTGTGATATCACCGGGCCGTTACTACAGCTCCACCTCGCTCGGTGAGCCTTTCCTTGAATACGGCACAGGTAGCGGCTGGAGGGCGAGGAGTAGGGGTGGTGTATCGCTACTTCTGGAACAGCCTGTTCACTACCTGCAGCGTCCGGGTCTCCGCGCAAGTGTCTACACATTCCCTTTCCGCGCAAGTGTCACTCCCCGCAAGTGTCACAAACTCGAAAACACCACGCCCTCGACGTACTGACACGACTGCCCTCATTGCTCGCCGGCCTCCCTCACTGACTTGGCTCCATTCCCAAACCAATGAAAGCACAACACGCAAACATTGTCAATATTAAATGTTGTCTACCAGCATCAACCAGTTTTCACAGTGACCTAATCAACATTAATATTCCCACTCTTCCTATCTATTTTAGCTTTCAGATTATCCGGAATCAAACATACCAGCAATTACATTATACATACATGCACATTATTAATACGTAAATACAGCATGTAAGGCGATGAAATTTCCTGCCGCCCTACAACATATTGGACTAAACTACTATCGCCATCAGTCCCTAGACCAGCCATACTCATCCTTTTTCCTCCTCAGGCCAAATTCTCGAAAGTTTTATTTCAAGTGGGCCACAACATTATTACAGGAAAAATTAACACTGCGAAATAGCTACACCCATTTGTTTTATTATCAAACTCTATTTTAATTTATAATTGTTAATGGAAGAGTACGTTGCTTTTTGAAATATACATGAACGTATTTAAAGAGACAGGAAGTGTTCAGCCACAAGAGAAAAATTAACCACGACCTGAACAAAATGATGATGCCCAAGTGTTTTAGCTGTAATTGCGGTTAATCCGCACATCAGTAGCAGACAAATTGAGCGAGAATCGGGAATCTCAAAAACGACGGTGTTGGGAATTCTACATCAACATCAATTTCACCCGTACCATATTTCTATGCACCAGGATTTCCATGGCGAAGACCGAACTTTGTGTACAGTTTTGTCACTGGGCACAAAATAAATTACAGATTTTTTTCACTCGTTCTGTTTCGTGACGGAGCGTCATTCACAAACAGAGCTAAAGTTTGTTTGTTAAGCTTATGGGACTTAACAACGGGGTCATCAGTCCCTAAACTTACAAACTACTTATGAACTACTTACGAACTAGGACGGCACAAATATCCATGCCCGAGGGGGGATTCGAACCCCCGACCGTAGTGGCCGTGCTGACCGTGACTGGAGCGCCTCAGTCACCTCGGCCACCGCGGCCGGCACAGAGCTAAAGTAAACCGGCATAATATGCACTATTGGGCAACGGAAAATACACTATGGCTGCGACAAGTGGAACATCAGCGACCTTGGCGGGTTAATGTATGGTGCGGCATTATGGGAGGAAGGATAATTGGCCCCTATTTTATCCATGGCAATCTAAATGGTGAAATGTATGCTGATTTCTTACGTAATGTTCTACCGATTTTACTACAAGATGTTTCACTGCATGACTGATGGCGATGTACTTTCAACATGATGGATGTCCGGTACATGGCTCCCATACAGTTGAAACGGTCTTAAATAGAAAATTTAATGACGGGTGAATTGGTCGTAGAAGCACCATACCATGGTCCGCACGTTCACCGGATCTAACATCTCCGGATTTCCTTCTGTGGGGAAAATTGAAGGATGTTTGCTATCGTGATTCACCGACAATGCCTGAAAACATGCGTCAGCGCATTGTCAATGCATGTGAGAACTTTATTAAAGCGAACTACTCGCTGTTGAGAGGAATTTCGTTACGCGTATTCCCAAATGCATTGAAGTTGAAGGAAATCATTTTGAGCATTTATTGAAGTCATGAGGTTATTACAGGTAATCACGCAGCAACAGCATGCGATCTCATAATGTGTGATAATTTCACAAAAGTACATATATCACATTGGAATAACCGAAATAAAGTTCTGTATTTTAATTTAAAAAAACGTAGCTGTTACCCACTGTTCGTCGAAAATTGTCAGCAATATGTTTGTGAATATTACAGCGCCATCTATCACAAACCAACAGAGGTGTTCCAAATAAAACATTCATATTCATTTACGTACTAGACGAATATTTAATAAAAAATGGGGGTACTGCGAGGGTCCGCACGTAATAGTAATTTTAATAATTACTATCCAAAGCAAAATGACTTCTTGCTTCACTAAGCCTTGTACTCTTGTACAGATACTTACTTCTTTTTAATGTATATATGTTTTCTCTTACTGATTTATTATGTAAAGACGACTCAGTAACACAGTTAATCTTCAGTTCATTAACACATTTATTACAATGTTTTAAACAATATTTATACATCCGTTCAAATTCAAATGTTTGTAGAACTTATTGGACTTAACTACGGGGTCATCAGTCCCTAAGCTTCCAAACTACTTATGAACTAGGTGAGACTAAGAACGGCACAAATATCCATGCCCGAGGGGGGATTCGAACCACCGACAGTAGCGGCCGTGCAGACTGTGACTGGAGCGCCTCAGGCCCCTCGGCCACCGCGGCCGGCTATACATCCGTCTTATCTCAAGGCTGGCTAATCGTTGTCTTATTTGCAAAGTAACTCTCTGTATGCATAAATGTTCTCTTCTTTGTTCTCGGTGCTCCTCGGAACCCAGTACCATAAAAAAAACTATTTGCTTCACCTTGTGCCGCCGCATCGAGCCCAGAAGAAAACCTTGAAAAAAGAAAAAAAACACACACAAGAGAATATATTTAAAATTAAAATAATACACGAAATATGCCTTTTAACTGATACATTTGATCGTTTATTATTTACTTATTTGATGGATTTTAATAATCCGTTCCCTTACAGGTACCAATTTTTAAAAGAATGCAGTTGATATCCGTTTGACCTATGGCAGCGCCATCTAGTGGGCAAACCATAGCGCCGTATGTTTTCCCCCTTCAAGCTAGACAAGTTTTGCTTTTTGTAGTTGTTTCGTCTGATGCTTATTTCGTGAGGTATTTGGCACGGTCACTATCAATGGACCACCCTGTATATGAGTGTACATAGGTCCATTAGTTCTCATTTTTATAATGTTACCTGAACAAAACATTACTTTTCCAAATTTTTTACCAAAATAATTGATTATTACTACATTATTTTCCGTAATATTAAAATTCTTCAGCTTCGAATAACATTTTTCAGATCTGCAATAAGTTTAGGCTACGCGATCACGGACAAATATTTACTTTACATCCATTTCAATTGTTCAACTGTTTGTTAAGCTTAAGGGACTTAACTGCGTGGTCATCAGTCCCTAAACTTACAAACTACTTGTGAACTGGCCGGCCGCGGTGGCCGAGGGGACTGAGGCGCGTCAGTCACGGTCTGCACGGGCACTACGGTCGGGGATTCGAATCCCCCCTCGGGCATGAATATTTGTGCCGTCCTTAGTGTTAGCTAGTTCATAAGTAGTTTGTTAGTTTAGGGACTGATGACCCCGTAGTTAAGTCCCATAAGCTATACAAACATTTGAACATTTTTTATTACAGGTAATCACACAGTAACTGCGTGCATTCTCATGATGTATTATAATTTCACAAAAGTACATGTATCACATTGGAAGAACCGAAATAAAGTTCATACATAACTACGTTCTTAGTTTTAATTTTAAAAACGTACCTGTTACTTACTGTTAGTCTAAAATTTGTGAGCAATTTGTTTGTGAATATTTCAGGGCCATCTATCAGAAAGCGACAAAAGTCTTCCAATAAAACATTCGAATTTATTACGTTCTAGACGAATATGTAATGAAAATGGCCTCGGTGGAGCAACCTAGCGTATTGATGCGCTATGCTACGATGAGCGAAGCTGTTCCCCGTCGTGAGTTCGAATCCCCCCTCGGGCATGGATGTTTGTGCCGTTTTAGTATGAGCTATAGTACAAGTAGTCTGTAAGTTTAGGGACTGATGACCCCGCAGTTAAGTTCCATAGGCTTCACAAAAATTTGAACATTTTTGTAATAAAAATGGGGGTACGTATTTTTAAAAAATGTTGTTGATATCCGTTGGACCTATGGCAGGGCAATCTAGCGGGTCAACCATAGCGCCATCTGTTTTCCCCCCTTCAAGCTAGAAAAGTTTTGCTTTTTGTAGTTTTTTTTCGTTTGATGCTTATTTCGTGAGATATTTGGCCCGGTCACTATCAATGGACCACCCTGTATATGAGTGTATGTAGGTCCATTAGTTCGCACTTTTTATAACGTTACCTGAACAAAACATTTCGAAATTTTACCAAAAATCGTTGATTTTTTCCTACATTATTTTCCGTAATATTAAAATTCATTAGTTTCGAATAACACTTTTCGGATCTGCAATAAGTATAGGCTACGCGATCACGGACAGAATTTTACTTTCCATCCATTCCATTAATGCAACAAGCAGGTGGCATATCGGCTAGTCGTTGTTCGCTGTATCCCAACCGTAACCCACACACAGCATACCTTAACTAGCATACCTCCACCATGGCTAACGTACCAGGAAGCGCGCTTACCCTAAGCGGCGGCAGAAGCCCGCGCCGTCACGTGCCACTGTGCTGAGAGGCCCTCAGAAGCGCTGCCCTCAGAGGCCGCTTCGTGGTCCGCGGCTCATCGTTACCCTGGCTCCCATTCTGCACTCAAATCCCTCTGCCCGCCTCGCGCTGCTCCGGCAGAATGGCATTCTTTGAAACGTTACCACCACCTCTCTCTCTGTAGCAACGCGCCTGCCACGAAAATCTCCACCCTCTCCCAAAGTCGACGTTCCTCAGTCCCGATGCGGCTTTCGGCGAAGTGCTTGTGTAGTCGTAGTTGTGAATTACGCCCACACTAGAGCCGTTCCGGCTGCGTGACCGCACGAGGCAAGTTAGTGGCGCCACTTGGAAATGGCAGCTCTGACTTTCCGCTCACTGGCTGATTTGGAATAGTTAATGTTACTGCTGGAGCTGGAAAGAGCACGATTCGCCCAGATTCTGAAGAAGCAGAAACCAGAAAGCAAAAACTACAGGGATAAACTTCAAGTCGTACAGTAGTGTATTATAAAAACTATGCAATAGAAGTTTTCAGTCTTACTGACTGTTACAGAACGCTGAATTAATTCTTTTTAATGGAGACAGTTACACAACGCACTTTCATGCCGCAGTCAGTATTTTACTTTTATCTTTTGTCATTTACTATGTACAACTATTTTCGGTGAAACTTTTGTCATTATTTTCGAGTAGCTATATATCAACTTATGTCTCCCACATGGCCTGACAGGCACATGGGGAACCTTAAACAGAGAAACTTTTACAAGAGTAACCAAAAATTAATCTGTAATAACACAAAATCGGTGGAACCATTTCACAAGTTTGAATTTGACTGTCAAGTCAAGACAACAAACAAATGTGCTGTCAACAGGACAAACAAGTGTTCATTTTGAACAAAAGCTAATATTGTTTCAGACCAGACCAGTTTCTTTACTCTTGGTATGATGCAACAATCCTCGCATATGGAATACGAATTTTTCATAATTGTTTTGGCAGTAAAGAGACAGTATTCAAGTTTATTTTTGTGAAGATGTAGAAATCCACTGTTTTGTAGAGGAAATTTTTTTTAGTTTATACATAAGTACTTGAAAATAGTGACATAGTTTCACCAAAACTAGTTGTGTATAATAAATGACAAAACATGAAAGTAAAATAGCGACTTTGGCATTTAAGTGCATTGTTTAAATGTCTCCATTGAAAACAAAGTTCTAGCAGCTGCACTCCTTACAGACAATATGTCTGATTTTACAACGTTGAATTAAATAAAACTTTGAATAAAAAAAATAATAAGTTGAATATAAAGTGAACCCAATCGGTACTCCATCTGGAATTCACAGCTTATTGCGAATGGTTCCCTAAGCCGCTTCGTTCACTCGGTCATCATCATCGTTTGACGCATATTCTCAACCTGTCGCACACTGCTTTTGTGTACCCGCTAATTCTCCCACTTGATCGCAGTGGATTCCCGCGAAAGGAGTCGGACTCTTTTTCTGTGCATCCGCACAGGAATTGTCTAAAGCGTGTCAAGACATATATTAAGAATTGAGCCGTCCCAGCTGCTGTTTCTTCGATTGACCCTGTCCTTGATTTAATTACTGGCGCAAGTAACATCGATCTCTCTGTGCTTGCACCGCTCGTGGCGCTCTTTGATCTATCGCCCGTCAATTGTCTACGACGTGTGTTTTCCTTGCCGCGTGTGTTCTAGTAATTGTATTTTTCAAAAGGGCTATGTTCGCTTAAATTTCGAAGTCCCACTTTAGTGTGATTTTGATAAGTAAGCTGAGCTGTTTCATTTAAATGGCACGGGTCATTTGTAATTAAAATGGTATTTACAAGACTTGCCTTTTATTTAAAATTTTTCGCTCTTGTTTAAATTGCTGGGCTCATTGTGTCTTTGCATTTTAAAGAGTTGGTTTACTAAATTTGGAGCCTTATTATGATAAATTGCTTGTCTCAACTTGACCTCCTGCCATGCATCATTTAACTGAACTGTCTTGTTCCGCCTTCAGCCTTTGGTTTTAACATTAATAATGTATATGAACTGATTATGTCTGCTTAACTCCACCCACCAACAACCCACCGCTTCCACAATCACCCCTCAAGAATTATCTCTTGTGTTGTCCTATAACATCTTGTAGACAGATGTTTCACAATAGATAGCTAGAGCACAACTATCTGAAAACTACCACACGGTCAGTCCGATATCGTATGCCTCAAAATTACCTGCAAGAGTTATTGATCGAAGAGAAGAAAGGAAAATTGTACGTTCTTTCTGAAGAGGACCAAAACGTATTTAAGATAAAGGGGCACTTCAGAAGCAATTTTTTTACTGTCCTAATTACGGATGACAGTTTGCGTTTATGTGCTTAGAGAAGGCTTCAACTACAGGGATTTAGTCTACCCTCCTTATGAAAGGCAAACTAGCCAGCATTAATAGAAGAGATGAAAATCACGGAACGTGTTAGAAAAGGTTTTCTTTAGGATTATTCTTTTTATTTGTAACCAACCTAGACATTTCAGTGAGGCAAATAAAAGGTACTGTTTGTCACGGAGAGAAATGCAGTATGATGTGGATCGCTGATTACATAAGAATTAACACTAACAGAGTCGACTGCTTAATGTCCCGAAAAATATGTTAGCCGATGGCTGCAATCCACTGATCAACGAGAAGTGAAGCAAAGTAATTTTCGTGTGTTGTAAATGAGTATTCTTTGTGGCTTTGCCAAGAAGTGCTTGACTGAGTTGGCGGATTTTATTTCCGGATGTAGAATAAGAAGGAAAATAAAAGAAAGACATTCTACAAACTTAAACACGTAGTATTTTTGTTCCACAATATTATTTATTTGGTTGTTATTAGCAGGTTTCGGCTTCTTAGGCAATCGTCAGATAACTTCATACTAAACAGATAATCCACGCGTAACATTGAGGTTACATACACAAAGCTGGTTTTTCAAAGATATGTGAATTGCAAATTAATTATGTTTATAAATCGATAATGCATAACAAACGTATTCCTACAAAACAAATGGATTTTAAATGAACATATCTTTGGCTACAATGGTATTACAATATTAAAACTGTGTAATTTTATAAGAAAGTATTGTCAGCAGGTGATGGTAGAAACAAAATGTGGGTTTGTTATGAATAAGTATCAATACGACAGAACGTGAATAATAAGAATAATAGTAATAAAAGAAAAAACACAAGTGGGCTCCGAATGGGTACATCTTACTCACTAAGGTTACAAATATTATAAATGTCCAGTTGAGCGATGGATGATTGTACAGGCAAATTGTAAATTATGGCAAGGAGGAGAAAGGTATATGAAGTATTAGTATGAAACACAGTGAGAACAATAGGTCTATTAATAAGTTGACATTATTTTAGTAAAGGTGAATGATGGAATTGTGTCTGGTCATTCAGCACTAGGCCAGGATTCTTGGACTGGTGTTTGTTAATGGCCAGAATTTCCAACAATTTGAGTTTTCTACCTTTTTTTCCTTTATGGAGAACATCACATTTGGTATCATGGGAATATTCATTCAGAGCATTGTCAGCAAAGGCGGAATCTTTCTCTTTCAATCTCCAGCTCCTGCTAATAACAACAAAGTAAATAATATTGTGGAACAAGAATACTACGTATTTAAGTTTTTAATATGTCTTTGTTCGTCCAAGCACCGCCGGAATATTCCATAAACATAAGAAAGACATACGGTACTCTATAGGGTTAATCACGGCAAAAAAAGGCTTTCTAAAACAGCTGCCAACAGCCAAAAATGAAACCGATGAAAGTTTCATTTGTAGCGCTTTTCTGGAATGAGAGAATCATGGACAAGAGGGATTAATGGGACAGAACAGTTACAAGCTTATGAAATGTGATGTTATAGAGGAAAGCTTGCAGATGCTCTAGACGTTGAAGTAATTCAGCTGCTGCAGTTGATAATCTTGTGTGTCCGAATAGCCGAGGCAACTACTCGCATTCCACCTCAGGCCTGTTCATTGATATCCACGTACGAGAAACGACAGGAGGGAGCACTCTGCCTTTTCTACGGGAGAGGATCGTTTCCAGCGAGTCTATTTCCGCGTTTCTACAGTTCTGTTAATTCTAGGGAGATAGCTTTACGATGGATAATTAGTCCTTTCTTGACAGTTTGCACTGATGAGAAATTCAAGTGAAATAAAAATAGAATTGTTTCCATTCTCGAAGCGAATGACATGAGGTATCTAAGTATAGAACGTAATACTTAAAACGATTATTTTTAGCTAATGATGAACGGCATTTTCGGACGAAGTTTTAAGTTAAAATCAGCTCGTACATTTCGTGACCATTTTAGGCGTAAGTTAAACAAAGGGTGATTCACGAAGATATGCTAATATTTTAATATGATGTTCTACATCTTAAGAAAAAAAATCATGTAAACATAGGTCTTCAAATGTTTAGTTGCGGAGTTACGGCTAATAAAAAATTTTGTCGGAAATTTAGCAACGTCGATGACACAATCGCAAAACTGTGCGAGGTTAAAGAAAAGCACGATTTCCATTTATTTTGTTGTTATTGGTCTGATGAATCTAATGAAACATGTCCCAGACATGTATCTGCAGTAGTTTTCAGGAAATTCCATACATAACACAAGGATACTCCAGAGATTCTACAATTTATCTTCCATTAAATATGTTGGCAATTGTATTGATTTTTGTACGCCAAGTCCCAGTAATATGTTTTAATAAGGGATCTGATAATTTCTTTTGACTCAACACATCTTGTAGCCATGTTTTTCGTAGTTTCTTTGTCAGCTGACAGTGCTGAGGGCGCAAGATGGTGTTACATAAATTCATTCAAATAATATTTAATTTTAACACTGCGCCATCTGGCGGCTATTGGACCTGATTTACCTGTTACGGTGTTCCCACCCCTTCTCACCACAGTTTGGCATGAGATTCTAGTCGACACAACACCTTAACTAGACATCCACGATGGTGGTTTATGTTTTAGTTAGTCATCTCCAATAAGATGTATTTTTATTACTACCGTTTTAAAAAAGTTGTAAGTATATTTTCATATAATGTGTTTGTGCTCCATATGAATTTTATGGTTAAGAACTGTAAACATCCGAAATGTAATTTATTTATTCCCACAGATCTGATGATGATGTATCGAAACGCGTAATGATAAAATAAAAACAGTTCGACCAAGACATTTCAAAATATAAATAAAGAAATTTATGCAAATTAAATAAACGTCAGTGATTTGTTCATAAAAACCTATGTTGCCTTGTTTACCAACAGTGACTTTTTTACTATATATGTTCACCAATATCCAAAGTTGGCTGTTTTGAAATAGTGAACTATTGCCTAATGCCTAATATGAATCGTCCGATACCAATATCGGTAAGATATGTCACTAATCGTTCATAAATATCTTATACCGACACAAATGTGTCTGTGAATGACATAAATAGCATTAAGAACATTCCGAAACACACTGTGAGACGTGCATATATTCCCAGACTCAGCACCGCGCTACGTGAGATGAACAGTTTTCTTGTGTTATGACTACTCTTGCCAGGTAGCGCACAAGCCTTGCATCTAGGTGGCATTGGTTTAACGCACCTCACTGGCGCACACTCCGCTCAGCGAACACATAATGCAGCGGCCCACATCTCCGGTGCGCCTTAATTTCGGGGCTCACTTATTTGTGCAGCCTGACTTGAAACGTGTCACACTAGAGCTCAGTGGCGCCATGACGCCTCATCAGCTCGTGTGAGTGACGTAACAGCCGGAGGACGTCCGCTCAGCGGCCTGGACGGAAAGCCAGCCGCTGCGTCCGCAGGAACGTCCAGTGACGGCGGTAGTACGATAGCGCCGGCCGCCGGGGACGGCCAGCGCCCACGTTCTGCATCGGCACTCACTGCAGGACATCACATCAAGCACCAGGAGCACCACGGCCTGCCAGAGGTTGCGGCGGACGTAAATCCAGACACATTTGTGACGTTGTTCTTGATTATCTATATCCACGTATTTACACTGAAGAGCCAAACAAACTGGTAGTGGCATGTGTATGCAAACAGTCAGAGGACTGCGCAACGTCTACAGAAGACTTTAGGCGTCAGACACAGGCGCTGGATAGGTCACTGTAGCTACAGTGGCACTTTATCACTAGTGATGAAAATCCCAGAGCCTCTGCTGGAACTGGTGTGCGCAGTGCCAACGCCAAACGGGACGCCGCGCCGTGCTGAAAAACCGAAACACACCGTCACTGCCACGGCGACTACTTATTCATAGCACCACTTCTGATCCAATCAAAAATGAGGTGCCACAAGGTTCGGTCTTAGGCCCTATGCTGTTCTTAATATATATATTAATGACTTGTCTTTCTATATTCATGAAGATGCAGAGCTGGTTCTTTTTCCTGATGATACAAGTATAGTTATCACACCTGACAGACAAGAACCAACTGAAGAAGTTGTAAATGACATCTTTCAGAAAATCATTAAGTGGTTCTCAGCAAATGGACATTAAATTTTGATAAAACACAGTACATACAGTTCCGTACAGAAAATGGAATGGCACCACTCAGCTACTTATGCTATTTGGGTAATTGCAAATTTTGGTGTTATACATCTTAGTAAATTAGTTTACTACGCCTATTTTCATTCTCTGCTGTTTTATGTCATCATTTTCTGCGGTAATTCGTCATTGAGTAAAAAAGTATTCATTGCACAAAGACGTGTAATCAGAATAATTGCTGAAGCCCATCCAAGATCATCCTGCAGACATTTAAAGAGCTAGGAATCTTCACAGTAGCTTCTCAGTATATATACTCACTTATGAAATTTGTTATTACCAATCCCACCAAATTCAAAAGAAATATCAGTGTACATAACTACAACATTACGAGAAAGAATGATCTTTACTATTCAAGGTTAAATCCAGCTTTGGCACAGAAAGGGATGATTTATGCTGCCACAAAAGTGTTTGGTCACCAACCAAACAGCATTAAAAGCCTGACAGATAGCCAACTAGCATTTAAAAATAAATTAAAGGAATTTCTGAATGGCAACTCCTTCTATACTATAGATGAAATTTTAGATATAAATTAGTAAATCTGAAAAAATAAAAATTAAAAAATTAAAATAAAAAAATAAAAATAAATAGAAAAGAATGTGTCATGTAATATGTAGTACAAAGTAATAATTTGTAAAGACACCTTTCATTAACCTGAAACGTTCCACATCATTACGAAGTGTCGTATTCATGATCTATGGCACGGATACTAATCTAATCTAATCTAGAGGATAATTTACTATCGTATTTACATGCAGAATACATCAAAATATCCCTCAAATAAGTTGCCCGTTTACATCCAAGGGCACATTTATTTATTTTTAATTTGCAATAAATTATGTATTGTGGGCATCCACAGCTGTAGACTTGAGTCATTATGAATGGAAACCGCTTCAGCTGTATGGTACTCGTTTACTGAACCACCTAGTTTCGTGGCATTAGAGCCACACAATCAGATTTATCTGTATACAAAGAAGAGCAAATGCCAATAACAAAGACGTTACGGTAATTTAGATTGGGGCTATAGGTAAGAAAATGGTAGTTGAAAAACACTCACAAACTATTTCATATTTACACATAATTGTGTCATAAAGTCACGGAGAAGGCAGGCAACCATTATTAATAGTAAATAAAGTCTGCAATAGGCTGCATAGGTCGCTGTATTGATTAAAGTCATGAAGTGGTTAAAATATGACTTTATTTGACCCGTTTCGGCCTTGGCCATCATCAGAATCTGTGAAAGGGAGATAGTAATTGTACAATATAAAAACAGAAATATTGTAAAAACACTCTACAAATTTTGTTATAAAGAAATTCAGCATACGTGCCCAGCATACATAGATTATAAGTACGTCAGTACAAATTGTTACATGTTCTTGTTGTAACATTAAGGAGCAGACTGAGGACACGGTAAAGGTAAAATACAGGTTTACAGATTTTGGTCACCAGATGGCGTGCCGTCCTTGAACATAAAGCCTAGTGGCGCCGTGACAAGTGAAATTACGATAGGTGAAATTACAATTTAGCAATACAAAAACAAAAATGTTACTTTTTACAAATGCTTTTCTAAACATGTCCTATGGGGTAACAAATATTGTGTCATACTACAAATCATGAGTGGGTCAGAATGGTTGATTTAGAGAATAAATCGTAAGGTGGCAGAGCTGGACATTATAAACAAATTTACAGCAATTGATAAACAATATACATACAAAATCACAGAAAATAAAGGTTGTAATGATGAACATCATAACGATGCTCTAACATAAACAATGTGTATATGATGCATAGATACTACTATAGAGCGCCAAGTTTGATTACATTGTCTAGGTATTACCAGCTAACAGATGCTCAATACATCGTGTCTAATAAGTGCCATATAATGTGTCCTGGTAAGTCAGGTGTGGTTCAGAGTGGTTTGATGGTGAGATATACAATTATTACACTTGAATGGTTATTGTTTACAACCATGTGATAATTGTCAAATAAAGTTACAGTAATGAAACAAACAGGGAGAATTTAGAAGGGATGCAATAAAATTACTGCTTGTGATAACAGACATAGCTATGACAAATATAGTGCCAATAGTGCAGTCTATATATATATATATATACGCGCAAGCTTACAAAAGATAAAAGTTATGATTAACAATGGTAACAATGCTCATGCATATATAGTGTATATGTGCTTACTAGGAAATATGTAAGGTGCCAGGTCTGCGAACCATTACTTGGGTATGAAAGTGCTGTCAGGATGCACAGTGTGTATTATCAGTAAATATTACACTTGTATGTAGAAATAAGTCAAAGAAAACTTGAAAAGATAATACAAACAAGAACGAAAAATTCTTTCCACATTTTCTAAAGATGCATAAATACGTCGTGTACGAAAGGTACCAGAAAGGAAAAAAAAAAAAAAAAAAAAAGGCCACATCATATGCCGTGGTGCTTTGGGAGTGGGTCAAAAAGGTGATCACACAAACAGATCGTCAGAAAGCTACACAATTATTGTACATTAATGACAATTGTTTACAAACTTCTAGTAATGATTGCCCAACCATTTGTATTATCATTTCAATTTTTCTTTGACTTATTTGTACATACAAGTGCAAAATGCCTCACAATAGCTGAGTCGTAAACGTATCCTCCCAAAACGTTTGAAGAGCAGAAATGAATCGTAACCTTATGTCCTCCAGTTCAAAAGGAAATGATTGTCATTATATTCGCGTGCTTGGCGCTTAGTTTCAAGTCCCACGTTTTTAGTGGATTTCCAACATTTTAAAATATTAAAACTTAAACAAGAGTTCTACATTCTTGTGCAATAGGAGGTGCAAACTGTCTGGTATTGCTTCTATGCCACGTGTGTACCCACGATGTGTTTCTTACTTGCTCAAAAAGTGTCAAAATGTATAATTTCAAGAATTTGATCTGCTAATATCAACAGTTTCTTAATTACTTGTAATAAGGAATTTGCTTACTCAAACTAGTAGGTAACAAAAAGAAAAAAAGTGTATATATAGGCTTACAGCCGGTTCAAAAACTATGGTCGCCACAACCCTTTTATCTAAATATGAAATTTTTGTGTCCCAGCCTCGTCGCCTGCTTTTGTGTCTCGTTTCTGTCGTATGTGTCGGTGGCCGAGTAGACAGACCGACACAGGAATAAAAGAAGCACGCTGGTGCAGGTACGGAGGTGAGCAGCCAGTGGGACAGCAGAAACACTAGAGTAAATTAGAACGACATATATATTGCACAGAATTTATACAATACTTAACTTTTACATAGCTCTGTACTGCAGAGTGCCGATACATAGTTGAGCTAGAGGCCTGCCTAGTGCCTATCCGATAGCCAAGTCTAAACTGGTGCCTATCTGATTTCGAAATGTTAACTGGTTCCTATCTCAGTCCCAAGTGAACGATGTCGTTCAGTGGTGGCCACGAGCGGAGTTCCAGCAGAGGGCGCTCATGGCTGACGTCGTAAGAACGCCGCGCCGTGCATGCATGGCAGTGCGCGGCGAAAGTAGGTGGCGCGCACTTTGTACTTGTGCGACACCACACCCTCCCCACCAAACCGCCGCGCCGTCGTGGCGTAGGGCTGAGGGCCACGGCGACGGCACTGGGAGGAGGGCCTGGGCGGGGGCGTTACTGGTGGGACGGGCGTCGTAGCTGAGGCTGGGTTCGAGACGCCGTCCGCGCCCCGGTATACACCTTGAGATCCCCCGGGAAATCCACCAAAACCAGGGGAAGGGCGGAAGCCTCCGCCCAGAGTGAGCAGGTCATCTTCTTCTGAGGTGCGTGGCCCAAGCTGGGGAGGGCCCGCACGGTCCCGGATTGCCTCGCGGTGACGCTGTCATCTGCGGCGGCGACAGCGGCGGCGACAGCGGCGGCGACGACTGCGTCGGAGGTGCGTCGACGTCCATAGGGATCTCGTAGTCCGGGGACGCTGTGCCCGGCGGCGAACGATGTGGCTGTGCTCCCTGGCAGTGAAAGGGGTCTGGAATCAAGAAACCCGAGACAGGATCGCGCGGCCTGTGCAGGCGCAATTGGTTTGCGTGGCGCCGCAGCTCCGACCCTGAGGAAGAACGTACAACATACATATTGCGACCGAGCACGCGCTGAATAGTGCCTGGCAACCATATCTTCTTGTTGCCGGCAAACACCCTGTACAGCACCGGCGTAGAAACCTGAAAACGCGAAGCGCCATACTTATCGACACGGTGCATGGGAGGCTGCAGCAGGTGAAGAAGAGTGCGGTGACGGCGGCCGTGTAGCAGCTCGGCAGGAGACGGGCCGTCACGTGGCATGCACCGATACGTAGACAGGAAAATTTTAAGAGCTTGCTGCCTGGAGTGCTGACCTTTAATCTTTTCCATGTGAGACTTGAATGTTCGAACGAAACGTTCTGCTTCACCATTGGACTGAGGGTGAAAAGGTCCGGTGGTTATATGCTGAATGCCATCCACACGACAAAACTGTTGATTTGAAGTCCGCACAGAGACGAAGTTTTCCTGACGGCTTGGGTATAATTACTATAGGCGAGGCCCACTGACTCGCAGAAACAGGAGAAATCACACCACTATCTTGCCAACTTTTAAGTTCTTCGGCAACTGTATCACGCATTGCGATAGGCACTGGTCTAGCTTTACGAAATTTTGGTACTGCAGATTCTTTTAAAGTTACATGTGCCACGAAGTCTTTTGCACAACCTAGTTCCGGCGAAAACAAGTCACTATATTTTTCACACAACGCATTGATTTTGTCCTGAGGCACTACTGACGAAATTTGAAGCACATTTCTTTGAATTGATAAACCTAACAAATCAAATGCATCTAGTCCAAAAATGTTCTGTGTAGATTTGGCCTGAAGAACTACAAAAGAAACTATTTTTGTTACACCTTGGAAAGAGGCGGGCAGGCTACACGTTCCTAGCATGGGAATATTTTGTCCTGTGTACGCTGTTAACACTTGCTGTGACGGCGACAATTTTCGCGAACCCAGAAGATCATAAGTGTCTTTATTAATTAATGTAATAAATTGCACAGATTTATTTTCTATCGAAAGAGTCACAAAAAGTTTTTGCTTGTGGCGCTCGACAGGTGCGCGAATGTGGGCAATTTCTAATACAGCTTGTTTGCTGCGCATGCGCGGGCCGCGTAGTGAAATAAGCGGCGCAGACTGGGCACGCAGCGGATTAACAACACTGTCACTAGATGGCACTACCGCCGGATCGGCGTCCGCGCAATGCGAGGCTGCCGCACTAAAATTACTTTGAATAGCTACTTCAAGTCTACTGTCACTATCTACACAGTACTGGGCACTATTACAATGAGCAGTTGCAGAAGGCACTAGTTTCACTACAGGATTGCACTGTACATAGTCATTTTGCTTGTTCCGAAGCCTTTTCCGTTGCATATATTTACGCGCTCGTCGGCGCTTACTACGTGGCTCAATACATAGTTTTGCAGTAGGCGCAGAAGAACTTTCTCGCAATTGAGAATCAACTAAAGCACTGTTCAATTCCACAGCATCCATAACATTTACTGCTTGTGCTGCTCTCGCACTTTGCGAAGCACTGTTTCTAACGTTACTGTTCTTTGAATTTACACTCTGCATACACACTGACTGAACATGTCCTGTTTTGCTTTATTGATAACAGGTTGCGTTGCGACTAGGGCAATGCGCACGTTTGTGGCGAGATACACACTGAGGGCAAGACTTACGAACATGTTCCTGAAATGAACATTGGCGCCCATTATTCAAATTACTGTTTCTAATACAATGGGGCGACCTTTGTGTCGCACTTTTACACTGGCTACTGTTCACTGTCTGTTCAGCACGGCCGGTAGAAAAATAAGAATCACTAGGGCTAGACTGAGAACTACGGCTAGGAAAGCGTCCATTGCGGTGCACTGAATTAACACTGTGGCTTCGCATTTCTACATCAGCTAAGTCAAAAGTATCATGCGCTTCAATAAGCTGCAGTACACTGTCTAATGAAGGGTCAGACTGTTATAGAATTGCTGCCCTAATTCTGGGGTCCTGAATGTTCTGCGTAATCGCATCTCTTAACGTCACATCACTATAAGAAAGTCCACAAGAGCATGTAAATTTACATTTGCGGGTTAAGCCCTTCAATTCCGCAATCCACTCTTGGTGTGACTGCTGCGGTAATTTTTTAAGTCTGAAAAATCGGTACCGTGCCGCAGCTACGAGAACTTTTCTCTCATAATGAGCATTTAGTGCCTCTACTATTTGTTCAAAGTCTACATCACGAGGAGATACGTCGGGGAAAAGTTTTTTCAGTAACACGAAGGTGTTGCTGCCCACCACAGATAATAGCAGATGCTTCACTTTCTGACCTGTAATTTGATGAGCCGCGACGAGTTCTTGAAACTGTGCGAAGTAGTCGCTCCATTCTTCCTCACGTTCGTTGTACTGGCGAAACGAAGGAAGCGGTGCGGCTGCAGGTGTTGGCGGATGAAGCGACGGCTGTTGTTGGTTAGCTGCCTGCGCTGTTAGGTGCGCCACTGCCTGCAATAGTTGCGTGATTTGCGCCGTCTGTAACTGAATAATTTCCATTAAGTTTGGGTTCAGGGTAGTGGCCATGCTGACTGATTAGGCGCCGCGCATACAAGTAAATTATAACAAAAGACAAATGCAATATGAAAGGAGGGCTCGCTCTGCAACAAAATAGTCCACAAAACACGTAACAGGATATGTTCCCCCAAAAATCTTATAATAAGGGTGGGTAGGTGGAAGCAATTTCTGCGTGCTCCGGCTGCTGCTATCTGGCTGCTGCAAGTGGGCTGGTCCACGGATCGTCTATCCCATCCTCGTCGCCACTTTTGTGTCCCAGCCTCGTCACCTGCTTCTGTGTCTCGTTTCCATCATATGTGTCGGTGGCCGAGTAGACAGACCGACACAGGAATAAAGGAAGCACGCTGGTGCAGGTACGGAGGTGAGCAGCCAGTGGGACAGCAGAAACTAGAAACACAAGAGTAAATTAGAACGACATATATATTGCACAGAATTTATACAATACTTAACTTTTACATAGCTCAGTACTGCAGAAGGCTGATACATAGTTGAGCTAGAGGCCTGTCTAGTGCCTATCCGATAGCCAAGTCTTCAGTGGTGCCTATCTGATTTCGAGGTGTTAACTGATTCCTATCTCAGTCCCAAGTGAACGATGTCGTTCAGTGGTGGCCACGAGCAGAGTTCCAGCAGAGGGCGCTCGTGGCTGACGTCATAAGAACGCCACGCCGTGCATGCATGGCAGTGCGCGGCGAAAGTAGGTGGCGCGCACTTTGGACTTGTGTGACACCACAGAAATAATTCCCCTTCCTCACCCCTACCACTGTTTGAACTATATGTTTACACATAATACCATATCACATTGTTTAACAGTAAAATATATACCAGTACCATAGTCTAGCACTCGGGCACTTCATTTTTTATGTAGCGTTGTCGTTCTGCTGAGAAGTACCACTTGTCAGTAACACCTTTGGGACAAACTCATACACCCGCGTCGGTAGTTCGAATCCTCCCTCGAGCATGGATATTTGTGCTGTCTTTAGTATTAGCTAGTTCGTAAGTAGTTTGTAAGTTCAGGGACTGATGACCCCGCAGTTAAGTCCCATAAGCTTTACAAACATTGAACAAACACACACAGAGGCGGTCCATTCACAGATCACCAGAAAATCCTCCGGTGTATGTGTCTTCAGACAAGTCCTTTCAGTATTTAGTATTTGGCGTGTGCTCCGTTAATACGTTTTTTCGCTCCATTTCCGGTTGAATTCTCGCGGATGAATCAGCTGACGATGTGTAAAGGTGTTTTATAGCATTGAATAAAATACTAACGATTATCTATGAAACATAAATATGAAATAGTCAAACCCGGAAAATGCAACAGCTTTCAAGACATTTAAGAACCCGCCTCAAATAAAAACACGAATCGCGTGAGACTGACCCCACTCCAGCTCAGACAGCTCTGGGTAGCTTGGAAACACCAGAAAAAATTAGGAGTAGAATCTGCTAATCTGGTTGCTTTCTGTAATTGCTCATACAGGAAGAAGGCGCGGGAGAAGACGCAGCTTTCACACAATTTCAGCTCTGCACATGCGCCTGAACCTGCTGACAACTGCCTGAACAAATCTGAAGTGTACGGTGGAGATACGATAGCCGAGATGTCAAAACAAAACTGGCGTGTAATATCTATTATTTACACTGATACTGAGGAAGAATGGTAAACAATAAAAAAAACTGATACTACTACCTGGAAATGTAGGTCTGCATTATTCGTTAGTGAAATTACCGCTTACCTCTTCGGACTTGTACAATTCTGAACCCAGCTCTAGTGATCCGAAAAAAAATATTTATATGTAAATCTATATCGCCAGCTGCCAATTTTCGGTCGCCAATGGCGAGCTGACGACCGTAAATTTCGCAACCTGGCTTCTAGTTTTTGTGAGTCTAAAGTGCTATACTAAGTAGGCTCTATCGAGAAATTTTACTATCTGCGATCGAAAATTTTGACATTATTATTAAACCTCGGAAGTATCACGAAGTAGAGGTTAAACTTTTGCAGTTCTCATTACGAATTGAAGTTCTGAAGATATTATGAATGAGTGAAAATAATGATGATTTTTGTCCTGCCTTATAGTATAATTAAGCACCCTAAAGGAGCACATTTTTGTTGTTCGTAACGTTATTCACTTTGAAACGTGTCCATAGAAAATGTATATTGCTGAATTTGTAAGAAAATGTCTAATATAGTGCTTTCTGATTTGTGTCGAGTAACTTGCTTGCAAAAACAATGTATAATATTGCATCGATGTGTATCGATGTGTGTACATAAACCTGTGAAATTGTGAAGTTTCATCTTTGGCAAAGATTATGTATCGCATAGCACTGTAGCTCGTACGGAGAGACAGAGAGTCAGACTTGGGGTTCAGCTCGCTTAGAGAGCAGTTGTGTTGTGTATGTGGCTTCGATGTAGAGCAGAGGCTGCAGTGCCAGCTAGTTGGTTTGATTATATTTGGAATATATTGCATTTCATATAATTGTGAAAAAGGTTGTACAACCTCTGGAATTAAGGTAATAGCATTTCAAGTAATTATGAAAAGGTTGGATCCTTTAGGTAATATAATGGTGATTATTAAAAGTAAGTAACAAAGTTGACCTTTCTTTCCTGTTTCATTTACGTAGTTAGAAGATTAACCTACTCCTTTATTTGATAATTAGTTATTTGTAGATTTAGAGTGCAGTATTGATTTTGGTAATCTTGTTCAACAGATTTCTTTATTGGTAACGTATTGTTATGCGACACTGCAGTTAACTGAGCATGACACTGAGTTTTGATAATCAGATACTGATTTGCATAAAATTCTTGTAGTCGAACATTAAGAAAGTAGTTTATGTTTTTAATATCTTTCTCGCAGTCAAATTTTTTGTGTATAGTCACTGTGTGTTTCATGCAGGTTACATCTCACAGTTGCTTTGTTAAAAGATCCGTTGCTGTGTTACTGAACAATGTATGTGTTCAGTTAAATTTTGATGAAGTTATTTGATGACTTTGTGATCTTTACTGATAAACATCAATATATGACAACTATTTGGACTGCAACTAATATCCGATCAGGTTTTCGAACAGTAACTTTAAAATAAACTACTTTTGTTGTCAGATTAAGCGATAGATTAAACTTTAAACTTCACGGTCGCCTCTTAACTTACTTCTCAGCATCCTTCGGAAATCGAAAAAGATGTATTTCCGGATTATTGTTTTTGAATGCTGCTACAATCTATAGCTGCACGATAAAGTTCGAAATACGACCGGACATTCAACACGCAGTCGTTTCGCGGTGTTTATACGATCTAACCGATTGGCAGTGCTGCAGTTGTTAAGTTTTAGAAATTCTCTGGGTGGGGGGGGGGGGGGGGTTCTGCCACTTATGTTAGTCTCCGTTTATACCATGATTGAGCCGTGCGGTAGTGGCCGCGTGGTCTTAAGCGCCATGTCAAGACTGCACGGTCGCTCCTTAGCGTGTTACTTCAAGTTCTTCGTAAGCCTAGGGACCGATGACCTCAACGGTTTAGTCCATTTGGCTCACGACCATTTCATCATTTTAGTGTGTTTTAATGTTTTCCTTATGGTACAACCTCACTCAATTTGGTTTTAGTGTGTGATTTTTGCAACTCACTTTTCATACAAAGTATCCTTTACTAAAAAGGTAAAATACTTGAACACTTTTTCATAATAAAAACGAAGCAGACTGAGTTGTTATAATTCTCAGTTATGTAATGATATTATTATTCTTTTGTCTATTCACTGTACGAAGTTTGCAGATCACGTCGGTGTGTTGAAAAACAGAAGCTTTATTGTAATCTACCACTAGAGGAAAAAAAGGATATTCCCTATTTTCTTTCCTCGTTCATATTAGCTCGACATATGAATGCGTGCAATGTACAGGCGACAAATAATTGAGAGCTTTAGACGTCTTACAAAGAGAATACATAATTAAAAAGAAATATGTTGGCGTATCATTGTCAAATGAGGTGATCGTATTACGTGCGTAGAGACAGTACTCTCTATACAGTACTGGGCTTTTAACTGGCCACGTACAGTGTGAGACAGCATGACGCCGCGATGTGTTCAACCACACAGCGCGTAGACGTAAGTGTGACGATGTGTCACACTTCCCGCGCAAAGGTACGTTCACAAAAGCAGTACCGCGCTATACATTCATTGTTGCTTTCCACCTCTCACCTTTAGGTGACGGCGGTGGCTACCTAGTATTAAGAATAATTGAAAGTCATGATTGCGGAACGCCAGGTATAAAATGAGTGCTACGGTGACTCACGTCACGAGCAGGATGAAACGCATATCTTACAAATCACAAGTAAGCTTAATGTTACGCTATTGCTCGTAATTTTTTTTTTCTTTTTGTACACAGAATGAAAAGTGAAGTTCAGTTACATACATCTACTGAATAGGTGATGCAAAACGAGGTGATCCGGTGAAAGAGTGCACACAGTTATTGGAGAAAAATAAATGAATGCTATACTAAGGCAGCTACCGGTTGAAGTAAATATACCGGGTGATAAAAAGTCAGTATAAATTTGAAAACTTAATAAATCACGGAATAATTTAGATAGAGAAGTAAAAATTGCCACTCATGCTTGGAATGACATTGGGTTTTATTAGAACCGAAAAAAAGTATTGCTAGACGCTGTGAGATTACCGCCCAATAGAAATACTGGTAATTAATAGCATTTGATAATTAAACAGTATGAAGTTCACTGCAAACATTGACCATGCCAATGCACTAAATGTTACACAATTTTAATCTTATTAATTATGGTAGCAATGTATGTACACAGTTGGGTGACAACATTTATAGTTAGGCCATAGGTAGAAATTCTCCACGTTGAGATTTGCTGTGTGCTTGTAGCTGACGGGAGGCCAGCGAGCAGGCCGATGTTGGTGGCTTGTTCCAACTTAGGATTTTACAGTTCGTTTCCGGTGAGGGGAGAGAGGGACAATGGCGAGTGCCAGGCACAGTGCAGTGCACAAATATTGTAATGCTACTGGCATTTGAAGTAATATGATGCAGTTAGGAACCTTTAAGGCCCTCATTACAAAATAGCCTGTTGATAAATAAACAATACATTAGCTGATATAGTCACATCTAACGTAATATGTTTAATTGACAATGAAAAGTAATAAATTACCAACGAAGACAAGACAGTTACACAACTAGCATGGCAATGTTTGTTTATAAAAATAATATATTAAGTATTTCTCATTTTATTTTCAATTAATCTTTTGTATTTTATCTTCAAGTATTCAGTTAAATCACTTATCTGTGGTATAAGAAATTGCACAATTATGATAAACAGTGCAAAGGATGTTTATATTAATATAAAAACGTAAGAAAATATTGGTTTAATGTGTAGTGTAATTATTTTGATTTTAAGTAAAGTTTTAGAAATGTATTGGCTGAGCGCTGTACGTTGGCAAATCGGTTACAACAGCTTACATGGGGAAGTTGATGACGTAGGGGAAAAAAACCCGGTAGTTGAGTTTTGGCGCGCGAGGGCAGGAAGTGAGGACTCCAGACCACGTGGGGTGGCTGGCCTGGCGGGGTCGCTCTGCCTCAGTCGGCATGTGGATCTCGAGGTGGTGACTTGAGATTTGTGTGTGGCAATCGCCACGTGTGGTTGCTCGTCGTAGACTGCACCAAGTTAAATCAAGTGCTACTGTGTGTTTGTGAATAATTAGCCGGTGCAACAAGGTGTGCATCACATTAAATTAAAGTGACTGTGATTTGTTAATGTAACAAGTGTCGTCGCATAGGCATGAACATAAACGGTGTTTGAGACAGCCACGTGGTGTGTAATCAATTCGCGACAAATATTCATTTTGTCTGGGGGCTCACGAGCTATAACTTTATTTGGTACATTTACTGGCGTACAGACGCGACAGCCACAGGGTTCAGGTATTGTGAAATAAACAACATAAAGTGAACTTTCACGTGTTTTCTATAATAGTAGTTAGTACACCCTTTTCTCTCATGAACTTGAACTTATTATGAATTGTTTTGTTAATCATATGCAGGGAAGGAAAGCTGCGAACGTGTGATATCATCCCCTAGAAAACGAGTCAAACAGTCGCAATAACAGTTCCAGTGTTTTTGCATGTTTAGGAATTTGGTTCGCAGCTGGTGGTTGTGAGTTTAAAAAATTAATCTTTCCCTATTTTAAACTCTCACCCCGACCTTCACCCTCGCATTTGGGGGCTCGTCCGGGATAAGTTCACGTTGGACTTGCTCAGACGGAGAGATTAGGGTGTGTATAGGACAGTGAACAGTTACGAACTGTTGCAAGCAGATACGCAATCGCGTCGCGCGGTTAACGACGGTTAGTGACGCAGAGTTCAGGCGCGGGCATCCGTAACCAGCGATCGACGGCGCATCGGACCGGCAGCAGTGAGCGGTGGCGCGTGGGTTCAACGCACTCAAATTTCATCTTCTGCAACGGACGGCAGTGATCGTGGGGACTTCGCAAGTCGCCAACGGAGCGTCGAGGCCCAGCAGCTTCGATTCTACAAAGGATAAGGGATGCAGTGAGTACATATTCCAGCCACAGCTTCTACAACAGACGGAAGCGGGCGTTGGGGACGTCGCAGCTCGTTGCAGCAACTTCTGGATTAAAAGATAAGTAAAGCAGCTGGCGCTATAAATTCTTGTGTGTTAATCAAGCTTTCTTGTGGTACTAAATCATGGAGCAGGTGTTCAAAAAGTCGCCAAGCGACGTAGATTCAGAAAGTAGGATACCAGAAAGTCCAGAGAGGGTAAATACTGGGGGAATGTTGTTGACACCGGAGATGTTAGCAGCCATGTTAGCGAGTTTTAGCTCAAATTTAGAATCGAAAATAGGAATTTCAAACTCAAATTTAAAATCAGAAATACAAAATTCAAACTCAAATTTAAAAACAGAAATAGGAACTGTAAAATCAGAAATAGAAACTGTAAAATCAAAACTGAAAGCAGACTTTAAGGCAGACATTGGGGCACTACAAACTTCAATGCTTGGATTAAAGACAGAAATAATCACAGACATTGACAAAAAGATAGGAAGTCTAACAGAACGGTTTGAAAATAGGGAAAAGGAGATACATGCCAGAATTAGTGCTATTGAGACTGAGGTAGGAGGCAAGTTAGATGCTGTGAAACAAATATGTGATCACAGGAATGAGGGCACTATGCAAGCGTTGGCTGAGGTTGACAAGAGGATGGTGGCAGGTATTGAGGAAACAAAAACTTTGTTGTCAGGAAAATTAGAGGCGCTCCAGTCACGGTCAGCACGGCCACTACGGTCGGGTGTTCGAATCCCCCCTCGGGCATGGATATTTGTGCCGTCCTAGTTCGTAAGTAGTTCATAAGTAGTTTGTAAGTTTAGGGACTGATGACCCCGTAGTTAAGTCCCATAAGCTTAACAAACATTTGAACATTTGATTTGAAAATTAGAGAATACAGAATGTAACTTTAGGAAAAAGAACAAGTAGTGACAGTAAACAATACTGAGATTGAGAAGGTGAACACTAGAATAAATAATCTAGAATTGGGTACTGCATCAGGAAACACTAATTGGTCCATGGTGCAGACACCTAATGGCAAAAAGTTTTCAGGAGTGGGTAATTATCATCCAGTAGATTTTTTGGCTGCTTGCAAGGACCAATTTGTGCCTGGTATGTCAGACCAGTCTAAAGTGAAGTTAGCAAAGAGAATGCTTGACTGTTCTGCTCAATCTTGGGCAAAACAGTGTGCTGATAAATTTGTTAGTTTTGAGGCATTTGAAAAATTGTTTTTAAATAAGTATTGGGGGGAGGCCAAGCAAGCTAAGATACAAAATGAATTCTTGAACGGGCCAAACTATGTGAAAGGGAAACAGAGCATGAAGGAATTTTGTCAGGAGGAATTTGAGAAACTAGTACATTTAGATACACCTTTGAGTCTTTTAGCATTAATTTCCACTTTGTGTAGGAGGTTACCTGCAGATTTACATTGGCAGTTAATTCACCATCCCACAGATTCAGCTGAGAATTTCATTGAATTTGTAGAAAAGATAGACCAGGGTTTATTTATGGAACAACAGCTCAGGGGGACACAGCATGTGAACCACAATGAAAACAGAGGCAGTAGAAACGGGGGTCACAACCAGGGAAACCACAATAGAGAGAGGAATTTAAATGAAAATTGGAGAGGTAACAATAACAGAGGAGATAACTGGGAGAATAGAAGCCAGAGGGAAACATGGGAAAATGATAGGAGAAATCAAATGCAGGAAGAAGGAAATAGGAATTGGGATAACAGGGGATCTAATGACCATAATTACAGTAGGAATAGAGATGGGGAGAGAAGGGAGGCCGGCCGCGGTGGCCAAGGAGACTAAGGCGCTCCAGTCACGGTCTCCACGGCCACTACGGTCGGGGGTTCGAATCCCCCCTCGGGCATGGATATTTGTGCCATCCTAGTTCGTAAGTAGTTCATAAGTAGTTTGTAAGTTAAGAGACTGATGACCCCGTAGTTAAGTCCCATAGACTTACAAACAAACAGAGAAGGGAGGAAAAACTATGTCGCGTGGACAGAGATGATGATAGGAAAGAGGAAGTAGGAGTTCACAAGGGCAGTTATAAAGAAAAGAGGGAAGAAATCATAAATAGAGTAAACAAGGAAAGGGAGAAAAGAGAGGAAAGTATGTGTCAGATGGATGCTGTTATAGGTAGTGAGGAAATTTTTGGGGATTGGTTCATGCAGCATGACAAAAGAGAGGCAAACAGGTGGAGAATGGATAGGAATGAGGACAGTAAAGGGGAATATGATGTACAAAATTTATTTGATAATAACATTAAAGAAGATAAAAACAGTGTTGGGTTAGCCTTAGTTTTGGATAGGTCAGAGGCACAAGTGTTGACTGAATGTGAAAGTATGAATGTAAATATTGCTGGTACTAGAGCCAGCATAGATGGTGTTGAGTGTGTGAATGAGAATGAATGGAGTTCTGAATTTCAGAAAATTAAATGTGATCCAGTAAAAACATTAAATGGCACTGGGTCTAGTATGAATAATGAGAGAAATGTGAATGTTTCTGAAGTAGGTGAAATTGTCAATACTGATGTACACCCACCTGTAACTGATGATGTGTTGGGACAGGACAGAGGTATTATTGAGAAGATAAAGTTAATTAGGAAGTGGGCACCAGATGATTGGCTATTACACAAATATGAGTATTTGGACCAACTTGGGAAGCAATGTAATAGGGATCAAACTTACTATAGCCTGGTAAAAGACTTAATGAGTGGGGACAATGAATACAATGAATTAAGGGGATTAGGCATGTGTGCTGTAGACCGAAATGAAGTAGATGAGGGATTTTGTGTATTACAGGAGGGAATAGATAATGATAAGGAGAGTGTACAAACTTTTGTAGTATACAACAATGAAAATTGTAAGGAAATTGATTGTGATGGGGTAGGAGCAGGGTGGATTGATAAAGAAGTAAGTGAATATGGTCCAGATGATTGGGTCCAACTCCTTAGACATTTAAAATCAGTGGAGCCAGTATCATGGGTAGAAGAGAAATATGGGTATGCAAGGAAACTTGGGGAGTTGAGTGCAATAAACCCAGAATTTGGGAAAGCATTCAGTGAAATATTTGGAAATGATGAGGACATACAACCATATTGTTATGTAGGGGAAGTAAATACTATAGTTAGGAACTGTATGCAAGAAATTGAGGAGGATTTGTTGGCAGAAAATGAACTTAAGGAAGATGTCATTGAAAATGTACAGCCCATTATAAATGTTAAGGTAGAAGGGGTCTGTGAAACTGCATTGATTGATACTGGAAGTACAATTAGTGGTATCTCAGAGGATTTCTACAATCAAATCAAGAGTACAGGGACAGTAGAGTTTCCAGTCACTGGGGTACGGATAAAGAATGCTACTGGCAGTCATAGCAAACCAGTGAATAAGGAAGTAGTGTTAGACTTGATGATTGAGGATGAATTGTTTAGTCAAGGTTTACTTGTCATAAAGGGACTTTGCATAAATTTAGTGTTGGGAAATGATTTTTTGTGCAAATATGGGGCACAACTAGACTATAAGGATAAAGTGCTAGAATTAAGTCTGGAGGGATGCATGAAGAGGGTGAAATTCAAAAATTTTATAAGTGATAAAGATTTAATGGCATGTTTACACAAGTAACTGTCATGAAGTATAGATTCAATGCATTGTAGATAGTAGGTTAATAATTTGTGTATATTTATTCTGTGATCTGTGTTAGTTTCTACTTGTGTGTTTAGATTTAAGCATTGGGGTCAAGTTTACAAGTAATCTTTGTAAACGTTTTTCTTTTGTTGTTTGTGTTAAAACATGTGCTTGTATCAGATTTGCAGTTCAACAGTGGTACACGAGGTAAATGTGTATGTATGTATGCCAACACCAAATGATAGAGGAAGTGGGAGTGTACTGTTTATGTGTGTGTATATGTGAGCAGGGCTGGATATGTGATGTGAGTTGTGGGGTGACTCGGAGAATGAGAAAGTGGTGGACATTGATGCAGGCAGTGGGGTCTGTGACTGAGATAAATTGTGATGAAAATGTCAGCTGACAGTGTTGCATATGTGGGTGTGACTGACCACATGGGTCAGAAGTGAGGAATGTATGTTTGTTGTGGCTGTTTTGGCTAAAGGTGGGTTGGATTGAGAAATGTTTCAATGAGAGAAAGTGGTTGCTCTTTAATGTCTGTCTCTTTGAGTGTTTGGTAGGTAACATGTCTAATAGGGAATGCTCTGTATTGTTATACTAAATTGATTCTGATAACAGATTTTGGTTTCTTTAATGGTGCTCAACTGTTGACTGAACAATTTCTGCAACAGCAGTTGACGAGAACTATTTTTCTGTCTAGCCTGAGTATCAATAGGGTTTGGTGATACTTTATTTAAAAAATGTAGATTTTTTGTGAGAAACTAATTTTGAAATTAGACTTTAAACTTAGATATTTTATTGTGTGGAGTACTTGTGGAAAGCACATGAGGCTGATGACAGGGATCCAAATTTAACCTCACACCAGCAAAAATAAATCTTTTGGTGTGAGGGGGTAGGATTTGTATTTATGTTTGTAGGTGTCATTATGATGGAAGAGAAAATTCTCTATGATAACATTCTTTTGGTAGTATTATTTGAGCTTTAAGATATATTTTTGACATGGGGAGGTTGTTTTTTTTTATTTGATGGAGTAATACTCCAAGTAGGCCACATATTCTCTTGTCTGTTTCATCTGAAGCTATGGCTGATGAGAGTGCAGGCATGGTGGTTTGGGTTGATCTGATAATGACTAACAACAGCCACTTTCAGTTCTTAATTCTGTTGATTTACATGTTACTGTAATGTCTCAATGCTTAGTTTCAATTGCACCAAGTCTGGATGGCAGGGGGGTGGGATACAAATCCAACCGAATCCTGGTGTCCAGACAAACTTTTGTCTATGTAGACTCATGAGTGCCTTCTGCTCTTCCTGTTCCATGTAGGGTGCATATGACGTGTGTGAACAAGAACGCTTGATCCAGTGCCATGAATCTAAGCTGCAACAGCATGTTGGTTGAAATGACGGAGACATAGGACCGTATACCATGGACCAGAGTTGCTGCAACGATGACTCTGGGGTTCTCAGTGTCAAAGTGGTGAGAGATTTCCTTTAAACAAGTGGAGTGTACACCGTCAAAAGTTTTTATAGTGACAATTTTACTTTTTCCATGTAGGACAAGGTTCTCTAAAGACTGAAGTTTAATAATATTATAAATTTGGTGCCAATTCTGTATATAAACAACAGGCACACTTAAATTTCATTGATGTAATTAGTTATAAGGATTCTTTTCTTAAAAATATCCACACACTATAAGTGGTCTTAATGGTACAAATATTGGGAAATTATCTCACTGCCCTGTTTATTTTTTATTTATCTATTTATTTATTTTTTGTGTTAGTTGAGGTCATAATTGGCATAGTGTTTGCGCCAATCCGATTAAATAATTTTGTAATTTAAAAATTTTGCTCACTTGAATGTATTAATTTTGGTGCTACTTGCGCCATCCTGCACATGGTTTGGATGCCGCAAGTGGGGGTATTGTGAGATTACCGCCCAATAGAAATACTGGTAATTAATAGCATTTGATAATTAAACAGTATGAAGTTCACTGCAAACATTGACCATGCCAATGCACTAAATGTTACACAATTTTAATCTTATTAATTATGGTAGCAATGTATGTACACAGTTGGGTGACAACATTTATAGTTAGGCCATAGGTAGAAATTCTCCACGTTGAGATTTGCTGTGTGCTTGTAGCTGACGGGAGGCCAGCGAGCAGGCCGATGTTGGTGGCTTGTTCCAACTTAGGATTTTACAGTTCGTTTCCGGTGAGGGGAGAGAGGGACAATGGCGAGTGCCAGGCACAGTGCAGTGCACAAATATTGTAATGCTACTGGCATTTGAAGTAATATGATGCAGTTAGGAACCTTTAAGGCCCTCATTACAAAATAGCCTGTTGATAAATAAACAATACATTAGCTGATATAGTCACATCTAACGTAATATGTTTAATTGACAATGAAAAGTAATAAATTACCAACGAAGACAAGACAGTTACACAACTAGCATGGCAATGTTTGTTTATAAAAATAATATATTAAGTATTTCTCATTTTATTTTCAATTAATCTTTTGTATTTTATCTTCAAGTATTCAGTTAAATCACTTATCTGTGGTATAAGAAATTGCACAATTATGATAAACAGTGCAAAAGATGTTTATATTAATATAAAAACGTAAGAAAATATTGGTTTAATGTGTAGTGTAATTATTTTGATTTTAAGTAAGGTTTTAGAAATGTATTGGCTGAGCGCTGTACGTTGGCAAATCGGTTACAACAGCTTACATGGGGAAGTTGATGACGTAGGGGAAAAAAACCCGGTAGTTGAGTTTTGGCGCGCGAGGGCAGGAAGTGAGGACTCCAGACCATGTGGGGTGGCTGGCCTGGCGGGGTCGCTCTGCCTCAGTCGGCATGTGGATCTCGAGGTGGTGACTTGAGATTTGTGTGTGGCAATCGCCACGTGTGGTTGCTCGTCGTAGACTGCACCTAGTTAAATCGAGTGCTACTGTGTGTTAGTGAATAATTAGCCGGTGCAACAAGGTGTGCATCACATTAAATTAAAGTGACTGTGATTTGTTAATGTAACAAGTGTCGTCGCATAGGCATGAACATAAACGGTTTTTGAGACAGCCACGTGGTGTGAAATCAATTTGCGACAAATATTCATTTTGTCTGGGGGCTCACGAGCTATAACTTTATTTGGTAAATTTACCGACGTACAGACGCGACAGCCACAGGGTTCTAGTATTGTGAAATAAACAACATAAAGTGAACTTTCACGTGTTTTCTAAAATAGTAGTTAGTACACCCTTTTCTCTCATGAACTTGAACTTATTATGAATTTGTTTTGTTAATCATATGCAGGGAAGGAAAGCTGCAAACGTGTGATATCATCCCCTAGAAAACGAGTCAAACAGTCGCAATAACAGTTCCAGTGTTTTTGCATGTTTAGGAATTTGGTTCGCAGCTGGTGGTTGTGAGTTTAAAAAATTAATCTTTCCCTATTTTAAACTCTAACCCTGACCTTCACTCTCGCAACGCGTGAAAGATCTCTTGCGCCCGTCGTTTGGTGATGATCGTGTGCTCAGCCGCCACTTTCGTCAAGCTTGGCCTCCCAGGTCCCCAGACCTCAGTCCGTGCGATTATTGGCTTTGGGGTTACCTGAAGTAGCAAGTGTATCGTGATCGACCGACATCTCTAGGGATGCTGAAAGACAACATCCGACGCCAATGCCTCACCATAACTCTGGACATGCTTTACACTGCTGTTCAAGACATTATTCCTCGACTACAACTATTGTTGAGGAATGATGGTGAAGATATTGAGCAGTTCTTATAAAGAACAACGTCCCTGCTTTGTCTTAATTTGTTATGCTAATTATTACTTCTCTGATCAGATGAAGCGCCGTCTGTCACTCATTTTTTAACTTTTTTTCCTAATAAAACCCCATGTCATTCCAAGCATGTGTGTCAATTTTTAGCTCTCTATCTACATTATTCCGGATTCATTAAGTTTTCAAATTTATACTGACTTTTTGATCACCCAGTAAATGCGAGGGGTGTAGTTGAAAATGTTCTGAGGAGCCCTTTCGAAAGATAAGACTGTATATTTCCTCTTCTAATTTATTCCCCTTGATGGACTCTTCACACTAAGTTCTTCTTTCGTCCTTGAAACAACTGTAAAGAAACCGATTAATACGAAAATGAAGTCGTTTGGGAGGGTTTTTACCTCGATAATAACTTTTCTGCGCTCATTTGAACGGCTCAGTAATAACTTCTTTGAGCTGTGACCAGTGAAACAGATATATAGCACATCTCTCATCACAAAACTGAAAAGGGATATACTAATATATCATGCATGGAAACCCATACTGAGCAAACCTATCTATGTCCCTCATGACAACATCTCACAACAAACAATCAAAGAAAGTAGAAATCGGTGGATATTAAAATGGATCAATACCTGATGATCGTTTTTTCATTTTTTACATTTGCATAAATCACTTCCCACGGTTAGGAGGAGGGCTCTTTAAATTTGTTTCAGTCTAACTACATCACCAGTCTCGTCTAACGGGATCTGACGATCAGCTTTTAATGGCCGCGACGGCTTTTTGGGGCTTATTTTCCTTCCATTTAAAATTAGTTTCGCATTTGTCGATTATACGACTAGGATTCGTTATTTTGAGATTTCTCCAGTATTGAATGTCCGCCCCGAGTGACGGAGACGAACCTAAGCCTGTTTCGCGGTCAACTGCGGACATCGGCAGTACATACGAGATGGTCCGAGTTATAAGCTTTGCGGGCTGCCTACCTCCCAGGTGCTTCTACTGTGGGCACATCGTCCCTGGAAGGCAGCAGCGCAGATTTACAAGCTCCAAGTGGAACAATTCTTGCAGCGCTTAGGTAAACGAATCGCACGATACACTAAACACGTACGCAGTAATTTCTGATGACTCTTCTTGTTCACAACATAAGGGTTATGACCGTGGCCTCCACATTCTATTACGGGCACCAGACCTAGCGTCAGAGACGCCCTATTCTACAGTAGCATTCTACATTAAAATTTAATATTATTTGTTACCGATGTCGTGTTTAGAATGTAATTTAAAGAAAAAAGATATAGAATATAGTTACTATTTTATTACACCGTACTAAACTTTATTCATAAAATTGCTTTACTCGCAAATGACACCAGAAGTATACTCATTTACCAAGGGAAGATTACAATAAAAATCGAAACATTTAAAATTACTATAGAAGCCAGTTTAAATACTGGCTACGAAACAAGACTACTGAACAATAGTCTTTCAGACACTTGTGTATCTGATTTAGAGAATTGGATTGGACACATCTGTGTTCATTCAAAACCAATATTCAAGGTGTTATAATGACATTTTGCAAACAAAAATCAAAGAAACGGATTTCTTTGCATCCTTGCCGAGAAATCAGAAACTAACTCAGATCAAGTCTACGACGTCCACTGCTGTAACAGACGAAATGGATGGTGCAGATGTTATTTCAGAACATACTTCATTAACAGAGTTGGAAAGTCAGAATATACATCAGTCTGTAAAACATCCAGCGAACAAGGCCGAAGAAATTTATTGCAATATTCCAGTTTAAAAAAAAAAAGTTATTATATCCTTTTCATGGATCTAGGAAAACAACCGTTTAATTTGTTCAGTTTTATGCAACACAGACGATAAAACATATCAACAGGTCTCAATGATGGAAACACAAAAACTTTCTTCTTGGTCTACCTCTCACAGTCCACTGACGAGCTCATTGGTCTCTTATGTAACCTTGCTTCTTTCTTGCGTGTAACATGACCCACACCATCTCAGTCTGTTCGCTCTAACTGCTTTATCTATGGTGTTCATTCCAAGTTTTTCTTTGATTTCCTAATTATGGACACCCTCCTGCCATTGTTCCCATCTATTAGTACTTGCAATCATTCTTGCTACTTTCATATCTGTAACCTCTACCTTATGAATAAGGTAACCTGTATCCACTCAACTTTCACTCCCATAGAACAAAGTTGGTCGAAAGATAGAGCGGTGAACTGCTAACTTAGTCTTGGTACTTACTTCCTTCTTGCAGAAGAGAGTAAATCTTAGCTGAGCACTCGCTGCATTAGCTTTGCTGCACCTCGATTCCAGTTCTTTCGCTTTGTTCCCATCCTGTGAGAAAATGCAGCCCTGGTACTTGAAACTGTCCACCTGTTCTAACCTTTTCCCTCCTATTTGGCACTCAATCTGTTTAAATCTCTTTCCCACAGACATTACTTTCGTTTTGGAGATGTTGATCTTCATATCATAATCCTTGCACCTCTGAAATATTAGTTTGCAGCCTTTCAATCGAATCAGCCATTACAACTAAGTCATCCGCATATGCGAGACTGCTTATTTTTTTCACCTATTTTAATCCCGCCCTGCCAGTCTACTGTTTTCAACATACGATCCATGAATAGTATGAACAACAGTGGTGACAGGTTACAGCCTTTTCTTACCCGAGCGCTTTGAGGCGCTATGCTCTCATGCGCGAAGCCGTTTCCAGTCTGCGGGGGAGGGGGGGGATCGAATTCCCCCCCTCATGCATGAATGTTTGTGTTATCTCTAGTATAAGGTAGTTGATAAGTATTTTGTAAGTTTAGGGACTGATGATCCCGCAGTCAAGTTCCATAAGCTTTACAAACATTTGGACTTTTTTTTTTTTAATTTCTGGCACTCTGCCGTGGCTGTCAGCAGCCAAATGCGCCAACCTGGCGCAGCGGACCCGTGTGGATAATGTGTGACCGGAGACGGCTCTGCCCTTATTGGCACGCCGATTGGTATACAAGTTCAGACAACATACGCACTCACCATAACATCATATATATCTTATGGTAAATAGTTTGTCATAGATGTCTATTTTAAATATTAGGATATTAGATTCATAATATTCTAAAATTTAATTAAATTTTCACTTTAAATTAACGTTCTGTTGTAGCTTTCAGTCCGTTGACTGGTTTGATGCTGTCCTGTGCAAGCCTCTTCATCTGAGAATACGAACGGCAACCTACATGATTTTGAATCTTCTTACTGTATTCCTCCCTCGGTCTCCCTCTGCGATTTCCTTCTAATGCCAAGATGACGATTTCTTGATGTCTCAGAATGTTTGCCACCAATCTATCCCTTCTCTTAGGATATGCCAGAAACTCCTTCTCCCACCATTTCTGTTGAACACCTCCTCGTTAGTTACGTGATCTACCCATCTAATCTGCAGTATTCATCTGTATCACCACATTTCAAAAGTTTCTATCATATTTCTCTTCATTCTCATATAATGTTACACATCAGACAAAAGATATTAGACACGACTTCCTAATATTTAAATTGATATTGAATGTCAATGAATTTCGTTTCTTCAGAAACGCATTTCTTACAATAGCCATTCTGCATTTTATTTCTTCATTACTACGGCTGTCAGAAATCATTTTGATAACCAAATAACAAAAATCATTTGTTACTGCCCCCTTACCTAATCTAATTCCTTTAAGAAAAAGCATCTATTACTTTTATTTCCTCATTACCTAATCTAATTTCTTCAGCATTGCTTGATTTTCTGACACTACATTCCATTACCCTTGTTTTACTATTGTTAATGTTACACCCTCCTTTCAAGAAAATATCCAGTCCTTTAATTTGCTCTTCTAGATCCTTTGCTGTTGGACATAATTACAATGTCATTGACAAAGCACAAGATTTTTATTTCTTCTCCCCTAACTACAATTCCCTCTCAAAATTTTTCCTTGCATTCGTTCACGTTTTGCTTAATGTGCAGATTGAATAATATTGGGGAAAGGCTACAACCACGTCTTACTCCTTTCCGCACCCTCTTCTACGGACTCCTAAGTACGCCTACAACTCCAGTACTAGGAGGGGTTCTTGTAATGATTGTAAATCTAAAGGAGTTTTCGTTATCAGTCCCTAGGCTTACAAACTTTTTTAACTTATGCTAAGGACAATACACACACACGACACACCCATCGCTGCGATTATCAGTCCCTAGGTTTACAAACTACTTGAACTAACTTATACCAAAGACAACAAACACACACCCATGCCCGAGGGAGGACTCGAACCTCCGACTGAGAACACCTGCGCGCTCCTCAGCAAGGCGCTTTAGAGCGCTGGGCCACTCCACCGGGGCGAGTATTTTTCAGCTGGTTGTAATGGCAGCTTATGCCGACAGTCAGTCGCTCTATATTCCAAACATCGGTAAGATAAGAACAAATGTCCACTCACATCGGACTCGAAGCTCAAAGATGTGCAGATGAAAAGGAAAAGTGATATATTACGGAGAAAATTAAAGGAGTGGGTGACTGCCGAGCATTTTACTCGACCTAATCCTCTATTCCACAGGACAGAAAATCAAATTATCTGTAGAATAAAATCAAACTTATTTCTTCCTCTTCGTCATAGTTAGGCACTTAAATCTGTTAGGTCTTCACTTACTATTGGCATCTCATTCTCTCAACGTCCCTTCTACTTCTTGATTGGTACATCATGCCATTCTCTGTAGATTATGTTTCCATATTACTTCGTTTTCTACAGTTATTTCATTACTATTATAAATAGTGAATTCATTCCTAATAATTTCATTTTCTATACGTTTATTCCTAGTAAAAAGTATAGCGTAAACCCACGCATACGGACCGCTACCTTCACGCTACTAGTTGTAGTCCACCACCAGTTTTTTCCAACTTTCTATAAACAATTCAAGTTCAGTAATAATTATACCTGTTTGCTCCTTCAACGTTTGGAAGTCTTGAAGACTGATGTTATTTCGCTAGTCTCATACAATTTGCGCAGCAGGTAGAATAGTTGACTTATTACTGGCACGTCCGATGATAACAGCAGATCAGAGGGAATATCTTGTAATTCATCGGCCTGTTTTAAGATACAAGTATCATTATAGAAGTGCCACTCGTCTATTGTAATACACTTCGAATATGTTGTACCCCAGGTGAAAAAAGGAGACAAGTATTTTTTATAACTGTCTATTCAGCCGTTGAAGTGGTGAAAACGCACAAAAAATAAATAAATAAAATAAAAAATAAATGTTCCATTGTTTATAAATCTTTGAGACTTAACTCCTTTGGTTGTTAGTCCCTCGGCTTACAAACTACTTAAACTAAATTAACCTATGTACGATACACACACAGGCATGCCCGAGGGAGGACTCGACCCTCTGACCACTGCACCGCGGCGCTTCCAGTGAAAATGTGGTTGATACTTTCCTGAGCACATATATAACAGAAAGTAACGTAACATTGTTTCCATGGTTGGTACTGTACTTAACAACTACACAATCTTACAACATTCTGATGTAATTCGAAATTCTCCAAACACCTAACAATATTTTTAATCTGCAAAAGTTTTGTGTGATTCATTTAAATACAAATTCAACCATTTATGATACAATTACATCTCGAAGTCGCACAGTAGTCAGATGTATGATTGCCGCGGTAGAGTAGCGGAGCGGTCTTAAGGCGTTTCGCTGAGGAGCGCGCGATTGCTCACCGTCGGAGGTTCGAGTCCTCCCTGGGGCATGGGTGTGTGTGTTGTCCTTAGGTTTTAAGTAGTTGATAGCTACGGACTGATGACCACGCAGTTTGGTCCGATTGATTTACAAAATTTGAGATCCATGTTGGAAGTACCCCTATACACCACGATACGCGCGTTCTATGGGCTCTCTATGCCTTTGCTACATAGCATTACTGTTTTTTGCCATTGTCCTCCAGGTCGGTGCTGGTGGATAGTCAAATATGAAACCTTGTTATGCTACTGGATAGTCAAACATAAAGCAAGAAAATAATTATAGCTAAAGAAACACCATATTCCACATTGCCGGACTCCATAAAACTAATGGTTCTATATTTGATTATTCATTAGAACAATTTTAGAATAGTATGTGCAGCGCTTTAGTAAGCCGATAAATGGAAACTGTAGCAGAGACCAGAGGATAACTCCATTGAGTGCTGAACAGTTCGTCTTGTGCCGGCCGCAGTGGCCGAGGGGACTAAGGCGCTCCAGTCACGGTCTGCACGGCCACTACGGTTGGGGGTTCGAATCCCCCCTCGGGCATGGATATTTGTGCTGTCCTAGTTAGTAAGTAGTTCATAAGTAGTTTGTAAGTTTAGGGACTGATGACCCCGTAGTTAAGTCCCATAGACTGTACAAATATTTGAACATTTGAAGTTCGTCTTGTGTTATTCAAAAGTTCAAATGTTTGTTAGCTTAAGGGTTTTAACTGCGGGGTCATCAGTCCCTAAACTTATAAAATACTTATGAACTACCTTATACTAAAGACGACACTAACATCCATGCCCGTGACGGGGATTCGAACCCACGACGGGGAACGGCCACGCGCATCGGAGCATAGCGCCTCAATGCGCTCTGCCACTCCGCCGCGGATCGTCTTGTGTAATAAAATAAAAGCAAAAATATTGCGATCTTGGCATTTTCTCGTTATATTACTGTAATATGATCGCTCCTTACGATGAGCAAACTAAGTTCCCATGTATTCTGACTATTGCAACTTCGGGATGTAACTTTATGAAACATGGTAGATTTTCTTGTTAAATTAACGATCAGACGTAGTACACATAAAATTTTTAACGTTTCAAAAATTGTGAGGTGAAGTGAGGGTTTCGAATTGTATCGAAATGTTTTAAGAATTGATTGCACAGTTGTAAAGTACAGTAGCAACTACGGAAACTACATCTCAATACTTTTGTTGTATCTCCTACTGTTTCGACAATGTGTACTCACAAAGATAACAATCGCGTTTTCTTCCGGAGGATCTACACCACTTTATCAGCCGTATCGACACGTATAAAGAAGTCCGTGTCTCTGACTTAGTCTACAGCATATTAAAAGTGTATCTGAATTGGAGATAAGCACTTGGGTAGTCTTACTTCTTAGATATTTCACTGGTGTGTCGAATTATTGTCGCAATATCGTATCTCCAAACTTCATTTACTTCCTCTTCTGTTTCTACAATACTGCCTTCATTTTTTTGTATAAAGGAGGTAACTAAAATGTGAGTAAGCTCCGGGGATTCGATAGAGGACGTGAAATCAAGCAGGACATGTTGGCACACACGTGGTTTATATTCTTTCGATAACGTGCTGCATGCATTTGCTTGTGTACTTTGGACAGGGCGTAAGGCAGCTACACCCTGGCCTGCCAGTTCTCCCGACTTAAAAAAAATGTTCAAATGTTTGTATAGTTATGGGACTTAATTACGGGGTCATCAGTCCCTAAACTTACAAACTACTTATGAACTAGCTAACACTAAGGACGGCACAAATATCCATGCCCGAGGGGGCATGAAGACCGTGACTGAAGCGCCTCAGTCCCCTCGGCCACCGCGGCCGGCCTCCCGATTTCAGTCCCTTAGACTGCTGCTTATGGGGTCATCTGAAGGCCACTGTGTATGCCACACCTATTGATAGCGTGGAACTGCAGCGTCGGCGTAGAAAGCAACGGTGCCAGCAGACGCGACATGCGTGGAATATGGGGGCGACTGAGGTAGTCCAGTGCTGCCAACCCTGAAGCTCAATTTTCCCCTAAATCGTATGTGAATTCCCCCTAAGAAAAACCTGAAAGTTTTTGTTACGTCGCGTTTTGCACCTCTTAAATACTCTAGGAGAGACTTTTTATATATATTGCACCAAAGCTGATTTTTTTATTGAAATGCTGACTAGTTTCGGACTTTACCCATTTTCTTAAGCCACATTATTTTATGTTTGGACACTGTGTAGGTCACGCTGTGTATTTCAATTGAAATAAATAGCGTGAACCACACAGTGTCCAAACATAAAATAATGTGGCTTAAGAAAATGGGCAAAGTCCGAAACCAGTCAGCAGTTCAATTTAAAAAGCAGCTTTGGTGCAATATATATATATATATATATATAAAAATGTCTTTCCTAGACTACTGATTTTCGTTAGTAAAACATTCCAATGAAGCTCTGCATGACGAATTAATGCATTCATTCTAAATATCACTTAACGAAAAACTAATTACTAATATTCCACTCTTTAGTGGTTACTAAAAGAAAAAGCAGTAGTTTCTGCATGACATTCTAAGATGTAAGCCGTAGTATATGGGCTGCAAGGAGAAGTTAGGCTATATAAACGTCCCTGTTCAGCTATGCTAACAAAATCTAACAAACTGGGAATGAAAGTACCTTTCAACAAGGGATCTGATGCCCACGCCTTTGTGTATCTCTGGGAATATTTTATTCTCCCTTGAAGCCATAGTCACTTGAATAGACACACACATACACTTCCAGCGTATTCAACTTCAGTTCACAATCGCCAATACAACAGTAGTACGGTACAGTAGACGTTGCAGAAGCGCCTTTAAAGGAGGGTAGTGCCAACGAAAACACAACAATGAAATATTTCATTGTAAGGTAGGGTTAAACAAATTTTGATAGGTATGCGTTTTTCATGTCTGAAAAACCCCTAAAAATTCTCCTCAAAGAATACTTCCCCCAAAATTCCCCCTGAAGTACAAATCCCTCCAAATTCCCTCCCAAAACAGTAGAGTCCCCCTAAATTTAGGGGCAAAACCCTCATGTTGGCAGAGTAGGTTGCGGGCGCATAGCTGACTGGCTGGCTGCTTCGGCATAGTGGGCCGTGCCCCAGCGGCTACCCAGTTAGCTATTCGCGCGCAACCTACTCTGCCTGACGTCACACGAGAGCGCCGCGGCCTTCTCTCTAGGTGGTGGTGCACTGACGCTGCGCATAGACGCCTACATTGCAGTTCGTGGTAGCCTTTTTGACCACCTTCTGTAAAGGACGGTGCATAGTAAATTACATTGCATCAACACAAAAATCATCAGATTAAAAAAAAAAAAAAAATAGAACCTACAGCCCTCAGTCTGACGTATCCACTAAGGTTGTTTCACGGCCCTGCTTAAAAATCATGTTTTTGTATTTTATCACTTTTACTGTATATGTCGGGCCTTGAGCATTTGTCCAGTTTTATGTAAAATACTAGCTTATATGCCCATGCTTCTCGACGTTTAAGCCCGGCGATGCCTGGGTATTTATTTATTTCACACTCTGGTAGTCCACCTCCCCTTCTCTCCTCTCTCTGCATCCATCTCTTTCTCTCCCATCTCTCTGTTCGTTTCCACCTTTCCCTCTCTCGGCAAAGTTTTTAACAATGCTACCCTCCGCCATGTTGTATACCAACATTTATGTACCCAGTAACCTTCCTCTTAGTTTAAAGACCATGTGTGCAAAAATTAATCAAGATCGAAACAAAAATATGCATTTTGTCAGAGTCCGTAAGTTAAGAACCCTCCATCATGCAACGACCGAAATTTGATACAGACAGTGACATACCTCTTGTCTTTAAGCTCAGATATGCAAAATTCTATCAGTATCGGAAAAAACTATAGATTTGTATGCAGTAAAAAGAGGGTCACATTGAAAAACGCACTTCGTTGTTCTAAAATTTTCCAGTATTTTCATACAACCCTCGTTCTTAGAATAACGAAAACAACCCAAAAAGATTTGTGAAATCGATCGAGCTGTTCACAAGTTATGGCGCGATCAAGGTATTTAGGGATACATTTTTATGTTCCAAGATACCCTCCCTCATGCACCGTATGAAACTTTAGGTAGACGCTGACCTTCCTCTTGTATTGAAGGTCAAGCGCGCAAAATTTCGTGAAGATCGGAATGAAACTGTAGATTTCGTCATCTGTAGTAAAAGTATCCTCCCCCATGCACCTTAATTCTGTCCTGTCGCAAAATACATTCTTAGCTGACGTCTTCTACCTATAAACTACATACCGGTAAAATTTCAACTTCATATGTGCATTATTATTATTATTATTATTCTTTTTTTTTTGAGATTTGGTGTTTAGTGTAAAGACGTTGTATATTACCTCTTGCTTATTATGGGGAATTTTCATGAATTTCATTCTTTGATGTCATAGCATCTGAACTATATGTCGTAATACGACATTATTTCGAAGGTACATCCAGTGGTGTATACGTAAATGCGTGCAAAAGACGTCGCGAACAGAGATTGTAGGAAAGACGCAATAAATCAAAGCGTCATGCCTGATGAGGCGGTTTTTCATGATCCTAATTTTTTTTTACTCCACATCTCATGAACTGCGTGTCGTACTATGACAAAATTTTGAACGTACGTTCAGTGGTATGTGTGTAAACTGTCTGTAACATTTCTCACGAATACAATTAATAGCGTACGAGTAATAAACTGTATTGTCATGCCAAATGCCGTAATTCTACTGCATGAACGCCGAAAACGTAGTAAGCGACAAACTTTTTTCTTTTCATCATTTTGCTGGAGTTGTCAGCGAGAAAAAGTTTCCTAAAGGTTTGAAATTATGTTTAAAGTTTGTTGCAAGTCGCTAACTGCTCTCCTCAAATAAAGACACACTATCGCGTGTCGCAAGACGAGTACGTTTTCATTATTTATGACGTCATATCTCCTCAACTATAGGTCCCATCGCAAAATCCTTTCTTAGCTGACGTCTTCTACCTATAAATTACATTCCTGACAAATTTCAGCTTCATAGGTGAAGTAGTTTGTGAGATTTCGTGTTTCATCTACATCTACATATATACTCTGCAAATCACATTTAAGTGCCTGGCAGAGGGTTCATTAACCACTTTCATAACTTTTCTCTACCGTTCGATTCTCTAATAGCGCGCGGGAAGAAAGAACACCTAAATCGGTCCGTTTTCGATCTGATTTCTCTTATTTTATTGGGATGGTCATGTCTCCCTAAGTAGGTGGGTGCTACCAAAATATTTTCACATTCAGAACTAAAAGTCGGTGATTGAAACTTCGCAAACAGATCACGCCGCAATGAATAACGTCTTTCTTTTAATGATTTCCACCCCAATTCGTGCAACATATCCGTGACGCTTCCCCTACCCCCCCCCCCCCCGTAACGTGATAAAACAAAACGAGCTGCCCTTCTCTGAACCTTCTCAATATCTTCCGTCAGTCCCACCTGGTGAGGGTCCCACAAGGGGCAACAGTACTCCAAGAGAGGACGCACAAGTGTGATGTTGGCAGTCTCTTTGGTGGAGCTGGTGCATCTTCTAAGCGTTCTGCCAATGAAACGTAACCTTTGGTTCGCCTTCCCCACAATATTTTCTGTGTGTTCTCTCCAGTCAAAGTTGTTCGTAATTATAACTCCTAGGTATTTGGTAGAATTTATCGCGTAATTGAAGTTCAGCGGATTTCTTTTAGTGGTCATGTGTATTACTTCACACTTCTCTTTATTTAGTGTCAATTGCCAATTTTCGCACCAAATAGAAATTTTGTCTAAATCGCTTTGCAGTTGATTTTGATCCTCTGTTGACTTCACTAACCGATAAACGACAGCATCATCCGCGAATAGTCTAAGGGAGCTATTCAGATTGTCTCCTAAATCGTTTATAAACACGAGGAAGTGTAGGGGACCTATAACGCTTCCCTGTGGAACGGCAGATATCACTTCTGTTTTACTCGATGACTTACCGTCAATTACAACGAACTGTGTCCTTTCTGATAGGAAATCGTGAATCCAATCGCACAATTGTGGAGATATTCCATAAGCATGCAATTTCATTAGAAGCCGCTTGTGGAGTACAGTATCAAAAGCCTTCCGGAAATCGAGAAATATGGAATCGATTTGAGATCCCTTGTCGATGGCTCTTAACACTTCATGTGAATAAAGGGCAAGCTGTGTTTCGCAAGAGCGATACTTTCTGAATCCGTGCTGACTATTGGTTAATATGTCGTTCTCTTCGAGGTAGTACATAATATTCGAACAAAGTATATGTTCCAAAATCCTACTGCAAATCGACGTCAATGAGATAGGCCTGTAATTTTGGGGATCACTCCTATTGCCTTTCTTGAATATTGGAGTAACTTGGGCAACTTTCCAGTCTTTGTGTACGGATCTTTCGCTGAGTGATCGGTTGTAAATTATAGCTAAGTACGGAGCTAATGCATCAGCATACTCTGAGAGGAATCTAGTTGGTATACAATCTGGCCCGGAAGATTTATTTTTGTTTAGTGACTTAAGCTGTTTTACTACTCCAGGAACATCCACTTCTAAGTTTCGCATGCTGGCAGCTGTTCTTGGATTGAATAATGGAGTGTTCACTTCGTCTTGTTTGGTGAAAGAATTTCGGAAAGCTGTGTTTAGTAATTCTGCCTTAGCAGTACTGTCGTCGGTAGTATTACCATTGCTATCGCGTAGTGAAGGGATTGTTTGTGTTTTGCCGCTAGTGTACTTAACATATGACCAGAATTTCTTTGGATTTTCTGCAAGATTACGAGACAGGATTTCGTTGTGGAAACAACTATAAGATTCTCGCATTGAAGTCCGCGCTAGGTTGCGAGTTTCAGTAAAAGATTGCCAGTCTTGAGGATTCTGTGTCTTTTTAAATTTTGCATGCGTTTTTCTTTGTTTCTGCAACAGTGATCTGACCTGTTTTGTGTACCACGGGGGGTCAGCCCCCTCTTTTATGAATTTATTTGGTGAGTGAATGAATGAGTGAGTGAATGAATGTCCTTTCGCTTTTAGATTAGTTGGAGGCTTCTGCCGCCTACGTTGCTGGTACGTAAGTTAGCTGCTATATTGTTTATTAATTTGGCCAGTAGATGGTGACAAGCGTGCATAGCTGCTCAGTACCCCAGCACATCCAGTTGCTTCTCAACCATCGCAGCGACTACATGCAGCCCCTAGTGACTGCTGCTACTGTTCCTCTTTTAGGGTATGACTATCTGTCTACGGCAGTTATGTTACTGTAATTTAAATTTCTTTTACATTTGACATGTAATTTTTAACTCCCTATCTCATATTGTCCGAAGAAGGTGTCCTTTGTGACACTGGAAAATTTTTTGTAAAACTATCGGACCAAACTGCGTGGTCATCAGTCCGTAGCTTACAAATTACTTAAAATGAGGTAAAGTCACCTCAGTACAAGACACACACCTTAGACCGGTCGGCTACTCCACCGCGGCGACCTTGAAACCTAGGTAAGATATTCAATTGTAACTTACGACTAAGGGCTGTAGGTTTTTTTTTTTTTTTTAAAGTCTGATATACTTCAGTCGCTGATCATCTGCCATGCGTAAAGTCTTACAAATGACCGGTTTGTAGAGTTTAGGTTACCGTCGTTTGCAACTGTAAATTAGTCTATTTCAGAGGAGACGCATTTCATTATAAAGCATCTTCAGTGGTCAACTGTGCAGCAAATAATTTTTATTTTATATTTTAACTTTTTTTTTTTTTTTACGAAATTCGATCATGATTAGTTCTTATGCAATGGGTTCATTTTCTCCTTTCTTTCTCTGAGGACCTTTTCGCGCACTTGCGCGGTCGGCACTTTGTAAAACGCGGATTTAGCACGTGTTAATATTGACAGGGTGGCCTGATGCCCTTTCCGCCGCCACCCCATGCCCCCCAGGAGGAAATGCGTACCCCAAATATCTGCGTATAGTGTTACATGTGTGTGAAAGCGTAAAGTGTTACGAAATGTTTGAGAATCGCGTACCTGAGGCGGGACTTGGGGACCAGTCCGGTATTCACCTAGTGGGATGTAGAAAACTGCCTAAAAACAACGTCCAGGCTGGCCGGCACTCCGACCCCCTTCGTTAATCCGCCGGGCGGATTCGAACCGGAGCCGGTACGCCTCCCCGTCTCGGAAAGCGGTGTGTTAGACCACAGGGCTAACCGGGCGGGTCATGCTATGGGTTTATTTTCTTCTGAATAAAATGAACTATTAAGATTACTCACTTCATGGTTGCCCTCCTTCTTTATTTTCTTCTGTAACACATTTCCACTTGCTGTCACTATTCGCATGTACACTTTTTTATGGAATTTGCTGAAAATCGCCATTTTTCTAAATTAATATTTAAAATCTCACAAACACATACATAATATCACATACGAATTGCTGGCAGACGCCTATTTTATGAGAAGCAAAACAAGAACACATCGGAGAGAGCGAACCAACGAACTTATAAGCAGAATGAAACTTTCAATCTGAAGCGGAATGTGCGCTGATATGAAACTTACTGGTCGGAACCGAGACTCGAAACTGGGATCTTCGCCTTTCGCGGGCAAGTGCTCTACTGACTGAGCTATCTCTGCACGCTTCAGTGTCCGTCCTTACAACTTTACTTCTGCCAGTACCTTCTGCCAGAAAACAGGATACGAGGTACTGGCAGAAGTAAAGTAGCTCAGTCGGTAGAGCGCTAACCCTCGAAATGCAAAGATCCCAGGTTCGAATACCTGTTCCGGCATACAATATTAATCTCCCAGGAAGTTTCAACTTGTAATCAAATTACACATATACAGGCGATAAACAAAAACAAAAAAATGTTCAAATGTTTGTAAATCTATCCGACCAAACTGCGTGGTCATCAAAATCAAATGTTCAACTGTTTGTCAAGCTTATGGGACTTAACTACGGAGTCATCAGTCCCTAAACTTACAAACTACTTATCAACTAGCTTATCCTAAGGACGGCACAAATATCCATGCCCGAGGGGGGATTCGAACCCCCGACCGTAGTGGCCGTGCAGACCGTGACTGGAGCGCCTCAGTCCCCTCGGCCACCACGGCCGGCCAAAACCAAAAGACAAACGTAGGCCACCAGGCTACAGAAAGGATTTTTCTCAAATTTTATAAAAAAAAGTGTAACTGAAAATAATGAAAGGAAGTGTCAATGTGTTACCAAAAAAATAAATAAAACGAAAAAAGGAAAATATGAAAAGAGCAACACATGTTCAAATTTTTGTAATTCTATGGGACCAAACTACGTTGGTCATCAGTCCCTGGTCTTAGAAACGATTTAAACTAAGTTAAACTAACGTAAGGACAACACACACATCCACGCCCGAGGGAGGATTAGAACCTCCGGTGCGGAAGGGCGCGCGATCCGCAGACCGCTCAGGTACTCTCGCGCGCCGGCAAAAATAAAATTCATAACATGAGAACTGTTGATGATCGAATAGAGTAAAACAACACTCAAAATGTATACATATAGTTAATTACTGAAGGTGCTTTAAAATAAAGCGATACGCGTCAGGTCTAAAGTAAACTATGTATAGTTGCATTAGAGGGTCACCTAACCTATACATGTATAACTGTAACTGCCGAGAAGTAGGTCCCAAAAACAAAGAAGAATCATATACAAATGACCAACCTAGGTAGTGTGTGTCATGTACACCACAACATAAGCCTGTAACTCGGTTACGGAGGCGAACAATCCGCACATGTACAGGACATGTTCTTCTTTTGTCAGGTCCTCTATCGAATCAAATATTCAAAATGTTTGTAAATCTAAGGGGCTACGTTGCTTATCATTTCCTAGGCTTACAAAATACTTACACTAACTTAAAGTACATTATGCTGAGGACAACACAAACACCTATGCCAGAGGGAGGACTCGAACCCCCGATGGCGAACGGCAGCGCGCACCGCAGCAGGGCGCCTCAGTGCGCACGGCTATTCTACTGTGGCCTTTATCGAATCCCAGGAGCTTTCCCACGTACTCAGATATAACCCTGTATACCTGTATACCTGATAAAAACAATGACATTACCTGTATACCTGATAAAAACAATAACATTAGATGGATTACAGACCTCAGGGAAGCATATTGGCAGTCGGTTTTTCGTGCGAGCAGGCCGCAGTGGCCGAGCGGTCTGCGGCGCGCTAGTCAGAGTTTGCACGGCCGCTACGGTAGTGGGTTCGAATCCCCCCTCGGGTATGGATGTTTGTGATGTCTTTAGCATAAGCTAGTCCATAGGTAGTTTGTAAGTTTAGGAACTGATGACCCCGCAGTTAAGTCCCTTAAGCTTTATAAGCCTTAGAAACATTTGAACATTTTTTCCGCGTGAACTTTTCGCGACTAGAAGAGGAAAAGTGGGAAGTTATACTGGTGCTCAAATACCCCGCACATGACTTTGCTTGTCATATTATTTCCGGTGTACACTTCTTTAGAGGATAGGTGAATGATATTTTCCTGAGCCCTGATGGTACATTAAATGCTGTTTTAATTGTTTTGTCGATCAGTTTTTCGTGTCTCTCGGATAAGTACAAAAGCTTTCGGCGAAGTAGTGGTAACCTTGAGATCAGGCCGTGAAGAGTTTGTGTTAGTAGAGGAATGCGTCCCTTCTTTCTCTCTCTCTCTCTCTTCCTCGGTTCAGCGACCGCCGGGCAGAGACAATCGCCACCTGCTTGAGTGCCCGCCTGACGTGGCCAATGCCGCCTCACGCCCACTGTGCCCTCTCAGAGCCCATTCGTCACGCTCAAGCACAACATGTCGGACGGCTTCACGAGCTTTTTCAGGAGACCGAGGAACGGCCGAAAGCAAACACTGGAAAAAATGCCGCGTCCACAGAGCGTGGAAGTCACCTTCTATACTCTGTGGACACCGACCGCACGGAATCCAGCAGCCATTTCACGTTACATTCAGCTCGCTCAAGCACGCAAACTATTGCCTGTGTAAATAAGGAACTTGCTTATACTGCACTATGGGAGCCGCCGCCCCCTTCCTTCCTAGCTCTGCCTCCTCTTCCAGGCCACGCCTTCCGCATCCCCCCCCCTCACCCCCTGCATCATCCTGGAGCTTCCCCTCCCCCCTCCAACCCGCAACCCATCCTCTCCTTCCCACCCTCCTATCCCCTGCACTTGTGATGTAGACTACATTACTTGATTTAGTTGCTGCTAAGATTTGCTTAATATAATAATAAAATCAAGAAATTTCCTGCTTAGTGGGCGACATAAAATATTTACTATAAAAATCTACAGATCAACAGTGCAAAATGCAAGCCATGATGACTCACGTACTCTTTATAAAACATTTAAGTCAGGTACATAAAATACAAGTCTTCCTACTACATGTTACAATGTTGTTGTTTTTTTTTTTTAACATGTACTATGAAGACCTTGGATGTATTTTATGGAACTGCCTGTTAAATGTTTTACGCAGAGTATATGAGTCATCATGTTTTGCAATCTGCAGTGAATAAGTTACATCGTGCGAACGAAATCGATATGTTGTTGTGGTCTTCAGTCCGGAGACTGCTTTGATGCAGCTCTCCATCCTACTCTATCCTGAGCAAGCCTCTTCATCTCCTCATAAGAACGGTAACCTACATCCATTGAATTTGCTTACTATATTCATCTCTTGGTATCCCTCTGCGGTTTTTACCCCACACACTTCCCTCCAATGCTAAATTCACAAATCCTTGATGTCTAAGAACGTGTCCTACCAATCGATCCCTTCTTTTAGTCAAAGTATACTATAAATTCCTTTTTTCCCCAATTCTATTCAGTACCTCCTCATTAGCTACGCGTTCCACCCACCTAATCTTCAGCATTCTTCTGTAGCGCTACATTTCAAAAGCCTCTGTCCTCTTCCTGTCCGCACTGTTTCACTCGCATACAAGGCAACACTCCACACAAATGCCTTCAGCAAGAACTTCCTTATGCTTAAATTAATATTCGACATTAACAAATTTCTCCGTTTCAAAAACGTTTTCCTACCCATTTCTATTCTGTATTTTATATCCTCTGTATTGCGACTATTATTTGTTATTTTACTGCCCAAGTAACAAAATCATTTATCACCTTTATTGATTCGTTACCTAATTTAATTCCTTCAGCATAACTTGATTCTCTAACACTGCATTCCATTACCCTTGTTTTGCTCTTGTTATATGTTCTTTTCAACACACTGTCCATTCCGTTCAATTGCTCCTCCACGTCCTTTGTTGTCTCTGACAAAATTACAATGTCATAAGCAAAACGCAAGGTTTTCATTTCTTCACCCTGAACTTTAATTCCTTCTCCAAATTTCTCATTGCTTTCCTGTATACCTTGCTCAAAGTATAAATTCAATAACATTGGAGAAAGGCTACAACCCTCTCTTACTGCCTTCCCAACCACTGCATCCATTTCATGCCATTCAACTCTGATAACTGCTGTCAGGTTTTTGTACAAGTTGTAAATAACTCTCCTTTCCATGCATTTTACCCCTGCTGACTTCAAATTTGAAAGAGTGTATTCCAATCAACGTTTCAAAAGCTTTCTCCAAATCTACAAAAGCTAGAAATGTAGATTTGCCTTTCCTTAATCTCTCTTCTAAGAAAAACCGTAAAGTGAGGATTCCCTCTTGTTCCTACATTTCTCCTGAACCCAAACTGATCTTCCCCAAGGTCGGCTTCTACCAGCTTTTCCAACCTTCTGTAAATAATTCGTGTTAAAATTTTGCAACTATGACTTATTAAACTGATGGTTCTGTAATTTCACACGTATCTCTTCTTTCTTTGGAATGAGGATTATAACATTTTTCTTAAAGTCTGATGGTATTTCCCCTTTCTCATACATCTTACGAATCAGGTGAAATAGTTTTGTCATGGCTGGCTCTCCCAGAGACTTCGGTAGTCCTGAGGGAATGTCGTCTACTCCAGGGATACTTCATATCACCCACCAAACTGGAAATTTCTTGATTTTATGACAATATTGTGGAGGGCAGGCACAATCTCCAATATGGAGTCAAATTGCAGGAAGAAGTTTCTTCTTAAATATCAGAAATACCCAAAATATGATTTTGTTTACAACAGTAGATTTCGCACGTCAACATGCACGTGAATCGGTTTGTACTTCGATTATATGCTGGTAATTGCTATTTGATGAAATGGGATATATTTTCTCACAGGATGGCAAGATAGCGAAAGAACTGGAATCGAGGTGCAGCAAAGCTAACGCAGTGAGTGCTCAGCTAAGATCTACTCTCTTCTGCAAGAAGGAAGTCAGTACCAGACTAAGTTAGCAGTGCACCGCTCTCGACCAACTTTGTTGTATGGGAGTGAAAGTTGGGTGGATAGAGGTTACCTTATTCATAAGATAGAGATTACAGATATGGAAGTAGCAAGAATGATGGCAGGTACCAATAGATGGGAACAATGACAGGAGGGCGTCCATAATGAGAAAATCAAAGAAAATCTGGGAATGAACACCATAGATGAAGCAGTTAGAGCGAACAGACTGAGATGGTGGGGTCATGTTACACGCATGGGAGAAGTAAGGTTACCTAAGAGACTCATGAGCTCGACAGCTTAGGGTAAGAGAAGTCGAGGTAGACCAAGAAGAAAGTACTTAGATTCGGTGCAGAATGATTTTGAAGTAAAAGGCATAACATCAGACGAGGCATCAATGTTAGCAATGAATAGGGGATCATGGAGGAATTTTATTAGAGGTACTTCGCTCCAGAACACTGAAAGGCATAATCAGTCTCTAATGATGATGATCATGATGATGATGATCCTCTGCAACTTCGGTAGTTAAATCCACGGTAGTGTGTGTGACTGCCTTAGGAAAGGCCTGCTTCTTTAACGGTGAACTGTGGTCGTATTTCTCTTTCTGCACTAATGATAAAAAACAACGAAGAATCGCATCATCAGCAAAGGAAACGATACTGACAATCCACCTATCAATATGTCTGTTTCCCCAAGAGATTTAAATTTAGGCAATTAATTTGTGGATTATTCGCAATAATTTTTTTATGTTCTGAGCTGCAGCATTTATAGTTGATGCAGACGTGCAAAACACTTCTGTAGACTGACGTCTAACTAACTAACGAGCGGGTCTATTCCGCTCATAACAATCGACGAACCTCAATCTGACGTTGATCAGTACCACAAAAAATTAATAAAATTAAATTATAAAATTAAAATAAATAAAATGGACTGTCACTAATACTATTTACCTGTGTCCTGGGGAAGATTCGGAGAGTTTGGAATTTCGAAACTGAAAATGAAGGTATTAGCCCAATCTGTCTAGGAAAAAAACCGGAAGGATTCAAACTCAACTGTTTGGCTTTTGTTGATGATTTTGAAATTCTTTCAGAGAACTTAAAAGCCATACAGCTCAACCTACTAGAAAGAATCGCTATCAAGACAGGACTTAGGATATCGAAAAAGAAAACCAAATTCATGACAAGTGACAAACACGGGATACAATTCCTCCAAACATAGACTGGAGGAACTGAGAGGGTAAAAAAATCAAATACCTCGGTGAAGTCATACAAGAGAACGGACTAGGGAAAGCTGCTGTGGGGGACCATATCTCAAAAATAAAAAAAAATTTAAAAAAAATTATTTTAATTTAAAGAAATGGACAAAACCAGATTAACCTGTGGTAAAAGAAGACAACAGCGATATGGATTAAAGAACCTCGTAGATATGGAAAGTATCAACGTTCAGGTAGTTCAGATGCTTAATATATCGGACCATGATTCAAAATTTGGAAGGATTTCAAGTCGAAAGAGCCTGCATGTATGAACAGGAGCAACAGGGCAGCATCCATATGAAGGAGTACCGGAGAAAGACGAAATGAAATTCTAGAGTGATCCTAATGGTCAATTCATTTATATTAAGAATTAAGTTCTAAAATTATCGTCATAGATAAATAGCATGTTTATTAATGTAAGTTGTTATTTTTGTGGTCTTCAGTCTGGAGACCGGTTTGATGCAGCTCTCCATCCTACTCCATCCTAAGCAAGCATCCTCATCTCCTCATAAGAAAGGCAAAACGCATCCACTTGAATCTGCTTACTATACGCGTCCCTTGGTCTCCCTCTGCAATTTTTACCCCACACACTTCCCTCCAATGCTAAATTCACGATTCCTTGATGTCTAAGGATATGTCCTAATAATCGATCACTTCATTTAATGAAAGTATGCCAGAAATTCTGTTCAGTACCTCCTCATTAGTTAAGTAATCTCAACACCTAATTTTCAGCATTTGTCTGTAACACCTCATTTCAAAAACCTCCATCCTCTTCCTGTCCGAAGTATTTATCGTTCATGTTTCACTGACGTACAAGGCAACTCTCCACACATATGCCTTCAGAAAAGACATTCTTACACTTAAATTAATATTCGATATTAGCAAATTTCTCTTTTTCAGAAACGCTGTTCTTCCCATTTGCATTTTATATCTTCTGTACTGAGACCATCACATGTTATCTTACTGCCCAATAAACATCTACCACCTCTATTGTTTCATTACATAATCTAATTCCTTCACCGACGCCAGATTTTCTCGGAGTACAATTAATTACACTTGTTTTGCTCTTGTTAATGTTCATTTGAAATGCTCCTTTCAACACACTGTCCATTCCGTTCAATTACTTTTCCAGGAACTTTGCTATCTCTGACGGAACTACAATGTCATCAACAGAACGCAAAGTTTTTATTTCTTCACTGTGAACTTTAATTCCTTCTCCAAATTTCTTCTTGCTGTCCTTCACTGCTTGCTCAATATACAAATTAAATGAGATTGGAGAATTTACACAAACCTGTCTTATTCCCTTCCCAGCCAATGCGTCCATTTCATGCCCTTCTTCTCTAATAAGTCTGGCTTTTGTACAAGCTGTAAATAACCTTACGTTCCCTATATTTTACCCCTGCTGACTTCAGGGGTAAATTAATTTACGCAAACAGAACCGAGAGAACAATCTGTAAATAAGAGGGAATTCGTTGTCAGAAGCATTTTCTTATCTGGTAATACTTTCCCTCTCTAAATACATATAATGCCTTTGTAATTTATATCTTGTAAAACCTAACTGTGTTGTAACATCTTTGTACTTCTTAGATATAATCTCTTTGACCAGAAACTATGTATCCAACTATAGCCGGCCACGGTGGCTGAGCGGTCTGCGGCGCGCCAGTCACGGTCAGCACGGCCACTACGGTCGGGGGTTCGAATCCCTCCTCGGGCATGGATATTTGTGCCGTCCTTAGTCTTAGCTAGTTCATAAGTAGTTTGTAAGTTTAAGGACTGATGACCCCTAGTCAAGTGCCATAAGCTATACAAACTTTTTTTTATCGAAATATAAACAAAGTGTATAGCGTGATTTCACATTTCTGCGCGGTGATGATGATAAATTCTACTCAAAAAATGGCACGCAGATTAGAATTAACAATAAGGTGGTTATCAAAGGAAAGCGTGTTCGGAAAATTGTGTAAAGAGTGTGTGATATGGGCAATTGAGAATTGTATACTATATTAATGTAAATAAACAGTGTTTTTGTTCACGTCATCTCGCCACCTGCAATTGGTTTCGTTATTATTAATACCAAATAATTTGTTTTCAACCAGTGAACTACACGAACATGCTACACATGTAAAATTCTTAATGTTTTACGCACCAGAAGAGGGGCACAACCCGAAACCCGTCTTGTCATAAATACATAAAAAGAACTTTAATGTGACTGGCAGCTGATTTTATTCTCAACCCTGTATTAGAAACAGTCACGGAGTTCAAACACATCCATCATGGATAAAACACACTTAGGTCACTCTCCAGTACAGAAAGGCACACTGTAGCTATTCACACAAAGCCCGCCAAGTTTGATCGATACATGGAATCTGGGCTCTCAGCCAATCAGCAGCGGGCCGGCCGAGCGGTCTGCGGCGCGCCAGTCACAGTCTGCAAGGCCACTACGGTCGGGGGTTCGAATACCCCCTCGATTATGGATATTTGTGCCGTAGTAGTATGTAAGTTTAGGGACTGATGACCCCGTAGTTAAGTCCCATAGGCTCTACAAACATTTGAATCAGCAGCGGTGTCTCTCAAGGCCCTGTTTCCATGTACAGTCTCAGCGCCAGACACACGCAGCAAGCGCTGACCGTATCTCAAATGGGAAGGCGCGTGGCCTATCTGAGTTTGACCGAGGTCAGGCGGCGAAGTCCCGGAAGCTCGCAACAACAGTTCCGAAACTGCACGACTTCTGTCGCCATCTACACAGTCACTCCGTTTTCACAGCCGTGTTAACCTTACAGCGGCTTAGGAGCTCTATTTTGAATCATAATTATGTGACGATCAGTCGCAGAGTGTCACAAAGAAAGCTAATGCTAGACTCTCCACCTCCGTGCTTGACGGAACTGTAGAGAGTAAAAACTTTTGGGGAAGAGTAATATACGTACCGGGTGATCAGAAAGTAGATTTCTTAGATATCGAAGAATTGTGAATTTAACGTTGAAGGGAAGTGTGTGGGGTAAAAACTGCAGAGGAAGACCAAGACATGGCTACAGTAAGCAGATTCAGACAGATGTAGGTTGCCGTTCTTATGTGGAGTTGAAGAGGCTTGCTCAGGATAGGGTATTGTGGAGAGCTGCATCAAACCAGTCTCCGGACTGAAGACAACAACAACAACAACAATAAATCACGGAATAATGTAGAGAGCTAAAAATTGAGACACAGGCTTGGAATGACATGGGGTTTTACTAGAACCAAAAAAATAGTATTTCCAGACGCGTGAAAGACCTCTTGCGGGCGTCGTTTGGTGATGGTCGTGTGCTCAGTCGCCACTTTCGTCATGGTTGGTCTCCCAGGTTCCCAGACCTCAGTCCGTGCGATTATTTGCTTTGGGGTTACCTGAAGTCGCAAGAGTATCGTGATCGACCGACATTTCTACGGATGCTGAAAGACAACATCCGACGCCAATACTTCACCATAACTCCGGATATGCTTTACAGTGCTGTTCACAACATTATTCCCCGACTACAGCTATCGTTGAGGAATGATGGTGAACATATTGAGCATTTCCTGTAAAGAACTTTATCTTTGCTTTGTCTCAATTTGTTATGCTAATTATTGCTTTTCTGATCAGATGAAGCGCCATCTGTCAGCTATTTTTTGAACATTTTTTCCCTAATAAAACCCCATATAATTCCAAGCATGTGTGTCAATGTTTACCTCTCTATCTGCATTATTCCGTGATTTATTAAGTTTTCAGATTTATGCTGACTTTTTGACCAACCGGTACATTTGGCAAATAATTGTGGACTTAGGGTGTAAGAGTTACTCTGGAATGAAAGGGATCGCGAAGGGGAGGAATTTACGGCGAGCCACATCAAACGAGGCATAAAAATGCACAAATCTGGTGCAAAATGGTAAATTCGTGCTATGTGCAGGTGGTGGAGGTGCTACAGCGAAATACTAAGGCAGAGGCCTTACTGAACGAAACGACAGTGACATATAGGAGGGAACTGTTGACAATGTGCAAACCATCGGACTGACCGTGAAGAGCTAGTGTTGAGATGTTACATATTTAATCGTATCACCGAAATCAGTTAAAAAAAAAGACCCCCGGAAATGGGGTTGGTTGATAACGGTATGACGCAGTGGTAATGGTTCCAAGTTGAATGTGTTCATACCAGAACTGAAACTATCGTCAGGCTGTAACACTATAATCTAGACTGAATGTACAGATTTCACTGTATTGAACTCTTGGTAATGTAAATATGTGCTTTAAATTTTATATATATGTGAATAATAATGTGTTTTTTTATATATTTTATACTATTTCGTTTTTATTCTATTCAAATGTTCAAATGTCTGTTAATCTATCGGACCAAACTGCGTGGTCATCAGTCCGTAGCTTACAAACTACTTAAACCTAGGTGAACTAACCTAAGGACAAACACACACACCCATGCCCCAGGGAGGACTCGAACCTCCACGGCGAGCAACCGCGCGCTCCGCAGCGAGACGCTTTAGACCGCTCGGCTACTCCACCGCGGCGGCACGTTATCCAGTGATGAGTGTGAGCACATATCACTGTCTTCAATTACATCAAAATTCTGCCCTATAATTTCTCATCAGATGGAAGTGTGCCCGCATCTTCGAAGACAGCGCGGTCAGCTTCTCAACAGCGAGGTCGAAGACCACTTCAATATTTTTCACCTCACCAAAGTTTAGGTCTTTTGTTAGGCTTTTAGCTATAATTCGTGTATCTAGTGTTTCTGACATTAATTGAAGTAACAATTACCCATTTGAAATGATGAGCCATTATTACCTGCGTAGGGTCCTATCCTTTGCAGTAACGTGAAAACCGAGTGTCATTACAAAAGGAAGAATTAATTAAAGAGCCCAGCTAATTAATTTTAGTTTTAAAAAGTTCAAATTCATGTCTTTACTTCATTAACTTGGTTACGTAATAATAGCATGAGAACTTCAACTAGTAGAAAATTAAAAATACGAGGCGTGTTTTTTAAGTACCGTTTTGAAATTAAAAAAAGACGTGCTAAGATATCTTAATAACTTTATGAGCACTGGGCACCTACATCTGTTGTCTACGCACTGACGCCATTACAGTCTGATTCTTCCTCGTTTACGTTGTATACTGAGTGTTTAAGATGCCTCCGATGATCTTGAGTCCCGCCGACTGTGAACTACTGGCTGTTATAAGATTTCTTTGTGCTAAAGGCCTAAAAGCGATCGATATTCATCGTGAGATCTGTGCAGTTTACGGAGGAAACATTATGAGCGATGGGGTTGTAAGAAAGTGGGTTAGAGCATTTAAAGATGGCCGCACAAATGTGTAGGATGATCAACGGAGTGGGTGTCCTTCGGTCGTTAATGAAAGTCTGGTGCAGGAAGTGGACGGTAAGGTGAGGGAAACAGACGCTTTACGATTTACTCCTTGTGGGATGACTTTCTTAATGTTTCTCGTACTGTTTTGTATGGCATTGTGACCGAGCAAGACGATGACGAAGTCAAAACTGTTGTGATGCAGTGGTTAACAAGTCAGGCGGCAGACTTTTATAAGGAGGCTATTCAAAAACTGCTACAACGATATGACAAGTGCCTCAATATTGGTGAAAATTATGTAGAAAAGTAGATTAATGTACAGACTTTCATTTAAAAATAAAATTATTCAGATATCTTAGCACTTTTTTTTTAATTTCAAAACTGTACTTACTTAAAAAAACACGCCTCGTAGTTTTCTTGTTACTGAAAGCTTGCACTAATAAAAAATCTAAATTCATAAAACGTAAAATTCTTGGATTAATTTTTATATATTTTGTACTGTTTTTTTATTCTGTACTGTCTTGTAGGTTCATTCGTATTTCGGCGGTGTTCATGTGCTGAGAACAGTAGGTTTATGAATTACTGCAGCAGTCAATAACGATCTAAAATCTCGTATGTACTCTTCCATCTGGAGTAGCAGTAACTTTGCAGTTGGTAGTAATATTTTTACTAAAACACTCCATACGACTACAATTTAATGGACATTTATGATTAAAACACAACTACACTTTTATTGAGGTACTGATAAGGAGTAAGCAACAGGCGGACGTTGTGGTGGCTAAGTGGTTCCGTAGTAGACCCTAATATAAAGGTTTCGGATTCGAATGTACTTACATACTGCATCTTTGGTCCCTTACTAAGAGTTTTCTCTGCTGCATCAGTCATGAAAGATAATTAGGAGGACACTACCATAGCATAACACACCATTCCATTATTTAAGCAAATTGTCAGTTTTCAAGGCATTCTAGGCAGCTGTTGGGCAACAGAATTCTTTCACATTATTGTTTTCGAATATGCAGGGCTTACTGAAAGATTAAATGTACCAAAGAGAGTCTCAAAAATAATATTATCTGTTCAAGTTAATTGCTTTCGTGGTTTTTTAATAATATTTTGATAACACAGTTTCAAACTCTTATCTGTTTCGATATTGTGCGTATTAAACCCAACAGAAACTTCTTTCCATGCCAGTGGCGTAGCTGTGTCACCAAGGGCCCCGTGGCAAAAATGACATTGGGGCCCTCTTGAAACTAAAACTATGCAAAACTACTTCATCATCAGTTCCTTACCGCCTACTGGAAGACATAATAAGGCAAACCTAAATATTGTTAAGTAAATTATTGTGTGTCACGCAGCAGATAATATTTAATTGTATTCTCAAATATAACTGTGAAAGTTGGTTTGTTCGTAATGCTTTCACGCAAAAGTTATTGGGCGGATTTGAATGAAATTTTGCAGAGGGATAGATTTGGACCTGGGTAGGACATAAAGATAAACGATCTCTTGGGATAGTTTCCGAAGTTTCTGCAAACTAGGTAAATGAAGTCGCAGGCATAAGCTAGTAAAGAATAAACATTGAAGAAGTATTATCTAACCATGAAAACATGGCCCCCTGCCGCGAAGCAAACCGGGAACAGTCCGCGGTGGCAGCAGGCGGACTGTTGTCAGTGGCGACATCTCACTGTCGCGAAACTACTGCGCTGTTATGTCACTGCTCCGTACCGATCAGTCTGATTTCGTTGATAGCACAATCAAAGAAGGAAAATAAGGGAAATATTCGTGTAGGATGGTTTCAGAAAAGAAAGTTGTCGCATTTTGTTTGATGGAATACTTTGGTTTGAGCCGTGCCCCTACCAGGCTTCATGAAGTGTATATAAATGTCTGGCTATGAAAAAGTAATAAGTAAAATAACTAAGTTGACATATTCGCTTATTATGCTGGCAGTGGGGTACAGAGTAGTGTCTTGAATGCACAATTTACTATTGTGACAAAGTAACCATATTTTCTCTTCTTCTTGCACGAATTTCAGAGTGCAATTTGTTACAGCACTTCATTGGGATCTACGATTATGGAGCACACCCTTGGGGAATTCACTACACAAACAGTTGATTTACCATAATAATACCGTTCCGTAATAATAGATTATAGAGACTTCATATTCAAATGTGGTCACACTATCTACTGTCAAATACTGTGCTAGTAATTCAGCACCATTCAATGTTATTTCACAAAGATTGGCAGGCACGGCAACTTCGACTTCAACCGACAATGTGCTGACGATGGCGGGGTTCACGTCTTAGCGGACAAGCAAAGGACCTTTTATGTTTATATTCTGTGGTGCGAATAATTTTTGGATTTCACTTCGTGCGTTTGAGGTTTGTTGGTCAGGGTTCAAAAAGTTCAAAGTCGGAAAACCTTCATTCAACTAAATTATTATATACAGTTGAAATTAGATTATCCGAAGTAATTGGCGGACATGAAAGTGTTCAAGGATCTACGGTAACTTTTTTCGAACGTCGCTCACGTAGGCCAAGGGGCCCCTGGAGCTCGGGGGCCCCGGGGCACTGCCCCGCCTAGCCCTATGGTAGCTACGCCACTGTTCCATGCGTGTTCCTTCTCGACAGTAGTAACTGAAGTCGATTGTTCTTTTTTTCCCCTATTGTGGCTTTATATCGCTCCAAAACTATTCCTAGAAATAATTCTTTTTATGTTGGGAGAAGTTTAAATATAGCTCTTTTTCCTGTTTACTACTTTCCACCTTTACAACATGAAAGCTTCGTCAACAAATATTGTGTATCGATTAATATCTGCGGTCGAGGCGTAGTAATTATGTCGATAGCCAATTTTAGTGGTATTGTCAACAATCTTCCAAGCAGACTCATATCCAAGTTGAACCTATTTAGGCGGATCTGGGTTGAAGGCTAAAAAATAGAGCGGAGCCCTGAAGAGAGTTTAATTTCTGAACTACGTCAGATCTGATTTCTTGTTCGGCGATGTTTATACAGTCGACCGTACACTTTGATAGTATGTAAATATGGATTAAATACGCAAAGGTTTGTGTAAGAATTGTGTTGAATCATGTTGCGTAGAACACAGTAAAGAATAAAATAAATGCACATTTCGATTTTTATAAGTACAGAATATAAATTCCACCCGTGCGAAGCCGCTCGTGTCGCTAATAATGCACAAATATGAAAAGTGTCTAAGAAAGCAGATGAGACCACAATTGCCGGGTTTACAGTACTAAATACATTTCAGCTCAGTACATATTTCTTTTGTCTACTGTCATGACTAGCTACCATTTTAGAGATTGTATATTGATTTAAAACTAAGAAATTAATTAGTCGAAAAGATACTTGTACAGCTAAAAGAGGAATGTACGGAGTGCATTCCTTGAAACATCGCGGTACTTGTGACGAACGTACTCGATGAATTTGTCAGTGAGCGCCTCCCTGCTTTTCCTCCAAAACTTGGAAGCAGCTTCGCCCAGGAGTAGCCCGCTTGACAGGAAGGATATGGCAGAGATTACGCGGCAACCGCAGCCAGAGAGTAAGATGTGAGCACCACAGTTTCCTAACCGCATCTTCTTACTAGGTCACTCCACGTCCTTTTGCACTTTGGATTTAAAGCCTGTTCAGTAAACGGTTCACGCGAGGCTACATCCATACATGGCCTGGTTAGACGTAAAGGGCTAATAGACAGTACCTACATTTACGCTTAGATGACTACTCAAACCAAGAATAAACTTTAACTATACACTGAAAATGTAACCTGCGTATAATATTGTAAATAAGCTAATAGTAGCACCATCCATAAATTAGGAATACTTGAAAAGACTGCTAAAGAATATGTTTAATATTTGAGGATCAAACCAGAAATGAACTTGAAACGAATAAAATATGCGTATACAACAGTTTAAATTATCAATTACTCCAATTAAAATAACTTACTTGACAAGACACCTGAAGAATATTTTGACTAGCTCTTACGTCATACAATTTTACTATTTGGGATACTTATAATATTGTTAGTAAGCATCAATAACATAAAAAATAATTACATGTGGAATGTAATGCAGTTACAAAGTTATAATAGATTTTTCTAGGAAACATAGTATTCTGGCAAACGTAGGCAACTAAAAGAGAACATAATATGGGAAAATGGTTGGAGAGATAGAATCAGACAGTGTGGGAGGTAATGGAAAACCATTAATAAATTTTAACTGTGAAGTGAAAAACTTCACATATACAACATTTTGAATTAATTAACAATTTCAATAAAGAAGTTACCTGATAAGACTGCTAAGAATTACTTTGAATACCTGGTGAGCAAACCAAGGATAAACTTTAAACTGGAAAATTTACTCTGTATACCATATTTTTAAATAGTTAACCATTCCGATTAAAATAAATTACTCGACAAGAGTGCTAAGAAATATTTTGAATAACAGGCACATGAATGGAGATAAAGGAACGGACAGTGTGGGACGTAAAACAGATGATTACCTATAGTTCAGAAGAGGGGATGTGTTGTGTTGGGTCATTGACAGTTTTCGCCTGTGTTATTTAACAAGAAGTACGTCTGACAGCCAGGCACAAGAACGAGTTTAGAATCGAGGTACATACAAGGCCTTTGCTTTAAGAAGTGGAGCACACTCAGTCTCGTGGGAACATTCGAGGAGGCCACATTAAAGACTTGCTTGCAGCTTCAGTTCTGCCACTCAAAGAGAATGGTTCTGTGAGCAATCGGTAACATTATGTGGCCCTCTGTGTATGATGACGGAATTCACAGATCACCAGTACACATTTGAAAACGTCATTTACACATTTGTACTCGTATAACAGTGGAACTTGAAACAGCATTTCATGTCTTATTTACTGTCTCGAAGTACTGCATATAAATGTCAGAAACAGAATCGCTTGATTCCAAATCTTGATGGTATTTGAAACTGCAGCCAAGTTGTTCACAGTAGTCTGCTCTGCAGCAGCCGTATAAAGTGTAGAGCGTTTCCCTTGACATTTACTGATGATAGCGTCGCTGAACTACTGCAGAATGCACAACAGATTCTTTTTACGACCAACTTCCTTTCTTCGATCTCAATCGCCATGCTTACAAAGTGATCACAAATTATTTTTTCTCCACGCGGAACTAAGAGATGTGCGGCCTTGACAATTGGTTTGTGACTCGGCGACTTACTGGTTAAGTGCTGGACTGTGGATCAGAAGGTAGTAAAAGACGACTGAAAGGATCTCTATCTCTCTCTTTCAGTGCTTTGCTGTAATTGCACTGCCTGACCATCCAGGTTTTTATCAGTATTTCTTAATCTCGATTCTCCCACCTTAATGTTAGTATTTGATTTCTTTTGTTTACTCACGAGGTTCACGAATGAATGAATCTATTAAAGCTGTCACACTGAGCAGTTCCATATTAAATCTGAGACAATACAATGTTCACTCACAAAACTTCATAATTTCCTATGTACCACTATTTTCAAGCATATACTGTTCATCATATGCGCTCTTGTTGTCACTTGCACTGAACAGCTCATATTAACCACAAAACATTCAGTACACTTACAATTTATAGATATTTGTGCTAAGGCTCATCCAGTATCTATGGTTTTGTTCTGTGTGTCTGTTTGTACCATCATCGTCATTAGTCTATGATCGCCGCAGTACTAAGCCCCTTACGCTTTTCTGCAACCTTCTTTCTTTTTAATTATTTGGACTTCTGAGTTTTAACTCAATGTGGCCATCTACAATACACAGTGAAAATGTACGTACAATTAAATAAACAAAAAGTACATTTGGAAAAAACGGGAGAGTGAAAACTATAATCGAACACTGGTGTTCGGCATTGGAGGTCAGACTATTAGACACCAAGGGAGCTGAAACTGCATTACATTACAATTCAAATCATTTCTGAAGCATTTTCACATCTTCGCAAGCAAAACCTTATGATGTATGACCAACAGAGTTAATACTTATGGATTGTGTCCAGTGGTTATAATAAACTTAATTATGTTTTTATACACACGAATGTCTTTTGTAAAGAAAAGGGAAGAAGCTGACTGGGGAAGGGGATATCCCACCTTCAGCAATGTCTGTAGGAAGTTCAAATATTCGCGGTCAAATTTGGGACACCTGAGCAAAATGTGCTTGACTTCATTTCCGTTGCAGGATCACACTCACATGCCGCCGAATCGCGGACGCTGATTCGATGGAGATGTTGTGGATAAGAGGCATGGTTGGAGCGAAGTCGAATGATGGTTGAAATCGCGGATCGGTTCAAATGAGTCCTCATAAACCACGGCTGTATAGATATCCGACGTTCCAGCATTGCGTAAGACGCAGATAGGAAGTCTGTGTACGGAAGTTGCAGGTCGAGGACAGTGCCTAAGGATGCCGCTTGTTTAGCCAATGCATCAACTTCCTCATTGTGGCAGATACCAGCGTGAGAAGGCACCCACAGTAAATTAACTTTTCGCCCCATATCTGTACAGCGAAGATGTGCCGAAATCACATCCATCTCCGAAGTTTCAGGGTCTGGAGGTCACTTTGAGAGTCAGACACAAAATTAATATCTTCGGGGAGGTACTCCAGCATTATTGATGCACTAATACCCACTATTAATCACTTCGCCCTTAATTATATGTTGTTGTATTGTCAGCTGGAACACTATATCTCTACAGTTTCATACAATGCAACCGTCCACTGTACTTGAACCAAAATATGATGAATCACATTTTTAAACATAAAATTGTAAATAGATATATACCGTAATTGAAGATGTGATACTGGTTCTGTCATGGGTTTCTAGCCGCTACCACCTCCGCCCTCATAGGATACGGCCAACACATGACGCGACACCGTACGTTCTTTTCACCGTTACCTCTTAACGTAAAAAAAAAACTGAGGTCAGCAGAGGTAGTGCCATACAAGAGCGATCATACGGACCTCCCTTGTTTGCACCTTTCCCTCCGCTCATTGCTTTCTTTATGCAAAGCACCTGTGGTTCAACCGTACCTTTTCCTTTTAATGCGGTGAGAAAGCCGTTACGCAAATACCTGTTTCTAGTCCGCAACGAAGCGAACTGTCTGGTGCGGTGCGCAACGCACCAGATTTCCAAGAACTTTGCGACCTGGAGCCATGGGCCAAGTACTTACTTAACCTGATCCACTGTTTCGTGGAAAAAGTTCCTTAGGCGTTTTTGCCTTTCCTTTGTAACATATTTTCAATATAGATTCAAATATATAATTCCTGAGACGGATTTTCGTCTCGAATATGTCAAAGACATTAATGATAAATCTGAAGTACTGAATTAAAGTTTGTGATGCGACCGGGAATCGAACACGGACCTCCATGCTTGCTAAGCAAATGTCTTACCGCTAGACCACAGCATCACTAGCAATTGAAGCGCCTTGGTATAGTCTGAGCACAAATTATAATTCTATGCTTCAGGTTTGTCGTTAATGTCTTTGACATCTTCGAGACGAAAATCCGTCCTAGGGATTGTATATTTGTATTTACATTGATATTTCTATCACCTTAAACAGAAATGTTCCAATATGTCCCTTGCCGAGGTGCTATTCCGCTGCATGGAGAGCCTTGGAAGTAGTGATAACATTATATGGAACACAGACGCTGAATTAGAGTTTGCGACGTGAAGGAAATCATGCTTGACTATTCCGAAACACATTATACGCTAGTGATGGGGTGGTCTAGCGGTAAGACGTTTGCCTTGTAAACATGGAGGTCCGGGTTCGATTCTCGGTCGCATCATAAATTTTAATTCAGTGCTTCACATTTATGATTAATATTTTCAATAATTCATTTTTATTCACGATGTCTTTACTCGCCGCGGTGGATTAGCCGTGCGTGCTGGAGCTCCGTGTTGCGGTGCCTGCGGCCGTTCGCCGTCGGGGATTCGAGTCCCTCCTCGGGCATGGATGTTTGTGTTGTCCTTAGGTTAGTTTACCTTATATTGAGCAGTTTGTAAGCTACGGACTGATGACCTAGTAGTCAGTCTGCTCGCGGTCGTGCTAGGGGCAGGACGGTCCGTGCCGTGCGCTGCGACAGCTTGTCTTCGCGTGGTAAGTGTCGGCGCTTGCTGCAGCAAATAGCTTTCGTTATTGAACTGTGGGAAAGGTATGAACCGATTGTAATGATGGAGCAAGAAATGGAACGACCGACTAGGAAGGATACTTTGAAATTGACATTTGAGAATCGATCTACTAGACCGAAATCTTATGAGATAGAAAATTGGTTAGAGCAGGATGTAAAACTATCATGCAACGACATTATTGGTATTCATCTGTCGATTATAGCGAGTGTGGTATTTGTCAAGTTGAGTAGTGCGGAGGTATGCTCGAAGGTAGTTGAATCCTGTGGAGGTACTATGAAATTTAGGTATTCAGACGGACGTGTTGGGGAGGTTGCTATCACTCATGCTGGGTTTGGAATACGCACTACCCGAATTTTTGATTTGCCTTTTGAAATTACTGCGGAACATATAAATGCTGTAATTTCTCCGTTCGGTACAGTGCTTAGCAATTTTGCTGAAAAGTGGTCGAGCGCGCATAAATTTCCCGTTCTAAACGGTGTACGACAACTCCGAGTAGAACTACGGAAACATATTCCTTCGTATGTAAACGTCTGCGGATATAAAGGAATTGTTATTTATGACGATCAACCCAGAACTTGTTCGGTCTGTAACAAGCCTGGCCACGTGCGCGCCAATTGTATACAGAGGCGCGTGGCGCAGCTACCCGCCGGCGAGCCCGCCAGCCCACTAGCCATGACGTCACTGCCTGGAACTTACGCCGCTGCAGCTCGAGCGCAACCGGCTACAGTTTTGGTCCCTGATCCCACTGCAGGAGCAATCGTTGCAGAGCCTGAAATCCCAATGGATGTCAGCACACTTATAGCTGACGATATACTCGATTCCCGACCGCCAACAACAACAGACGAATTTCGGCCGACACAGGAAACCGAACCTGTAAATGGTGCAGATCCTTCGGCAAATGAAGAGCTTACCACTCCGCAGGAACCAGAAAGTGGGTCTGAAACCACAGAGAGTTCACCAAAAAGGAAGTCCGGAAGGAGAAACAAGAAGCGCAGGATTGCATCCGAAGGCGCAGAGGAGGCCGCTGCACCTCTGCGACAAAAGGCAAAAGAAATAGCAGCCAGCTTAAGTCAAAAGTCCTCTTCCGATAAGAAAGCGACACCAGCACCCGAAAAAAACCCTGTCTCTGCACTGGGGAGAAAAGGCGCTGAAGGACGGTTACCAAAGGAACCACCCACACAGAAACCAGAAAGAATTCCCTCTCCGGAGGCTCCCCATGACCCATCCCAGACGCCTACGCACACCGACTGGGCGGACGAAGTGGCATATGACCCAGCGGATGAAGAAATGAGCGAAATTCACGAATCTGAGATAGATAATGCACAGCTCCAAAAAGATGACGACACTCGGAAAGAAGACACTTCCATGACAGATCTCTCAAAGCGACAAGATTATGTTCCGGATCCTTTTGATACTGATGAGTATTATTAAGCTGTTTTTTTTTTTTTTTTTTTTTTTGTTTTTTTTTTTTTTTTTTTTTTTTTTTTTTTTACTATACGACTTTTAGAGAAGGAACGAAGAACTGAAGAACGAATTCATGATTGAACAGCCAGAACGACCGATGACAGAAGTACAAACGTACAAGATAGCCACAGTAAATCTCAATAAGGCTCATAGCTCATTCAAATTACAAAGCCTCAAAGATTTTATATATGCCGCTGACGTAGACATTCTCCTTTTGCAAGAAGTCACAGATATTGACCTTGAACATATACCGGGATTCAATGCTTTCACAAATCCAGCGATTGGAACGGAAATGGGTACAGCTATCCTAACGAAAGAGGGCATAATAGTCCAAGATGTTGTAAAATTAACCACCAGTAAAGGCATAGCAGGTGCAATCAATAACGTACGAATCATTAATGTCTATCCCCCATCGGGATCTAGCAATAGACAACGCAGGGCGGAGTTCTTTAAAGAAGAAGTTGTCCCTCTGTTCGGATCCCGACAGGAGCACATTATCCTCGGAGGTGATTTTAATTGCGTATTGCATGCCAAAGACCAAACTCCCAATCTCAATAAGTCTATCGAACTTGAACGGATATTCACGCAACTACGTCTAGTAGACTCATGGGAGCACTTGCACGGTGCAGCCCCCGGATTCACTCATGTGACCAGCCACTCGGCGAGTCGTTTAGACAGAGTGTATGTCTTACATAATTTAAAGCGCAACATCCTGCAATCGGAAATATGGCCTGTCGTTTTCTCGGATCATGCAGCGTACATCTGCGCAATCAATATGGCCAAACAGGGGACTTACAGAGGTAGAGGGACCTGGAAGCTGAACGTGTCTCACCTAGAAGACCAGGCGTGCCAGGAGGCGTTCCACGCACTATGGAGGGAGTGTGAGAGCAGGTTCGCCTCGTACAACACTGCTACCGACTGGTGGCTGAAATATGTCAAGCCGAAAATACGGAGATTTTTCCTAAACTACTCCAGAGAAAAAAGCTTCTGGTACAAAAGTACTATGGAATTTTACTTTCAATGCCTAAGAGATTTATTCAAATCAGATGCCACGATTGTTGAAAACTATGCAAGAATTAAAAAGATCAAGGCGAAAATCTTGGCCCTTCGACGTAAACAACTGGAAGGTTACAAAATACGGTCACGAGTGCAGGATACGGCGCCGAATGAGATAACTTCCGTATATCACGTTATCCGTGAGCACAAAAGAGCGTCGCGCAAAATATTCACTGCAATACAACTGAATGACGGAAGGAAGCTAACGAAAAACTCTGAGATTAAGGAGGCGATCGTACAACATTTCGCTTCCTTCATGTCCTCTCAACCAGTTAACGAACGCCTTCAAGACGAGTTTCTGTCCACCCTACAAAGGAGAATAAACCACGCGGAAGCACAATCCCTCATCTCATAAGTGACTGCAGAAGACGTCGAAGAAGCAATAGCAGAAAGCAAGACGAACAAATCTCCGGGATCGGACGGTATTCCAGCCGAATTTTATAAAACATTCAGTTCCCTCATAAAAGACAAGTTCACTCTCATTTGCAATGAACTGTTAAACCCTGAAAACGATATCCCAAAAGAGCTTCGGGAAGGCATCGTAGTGCTAGTGCCCAAAACATCAGGTACTAAGACTATAAGCGGTCTTAGGCCAATAACATTGCTGAACAGCGATTATAAGATTTTTGGTTGAGTACTAGCGCGAAGATTAAACAGCACAATGACCACTGTCACCGGCCGGTAAAGATAGAAAAATTTTGAAGACCCTCTGTGATTACAGGGATATAATTGCCACGGCCGACGTTTGCAAAATAAAATGTGCCCTGGTGTCCCTTGACCTTGCCAAAGCTTTTGACAGGGTCAATCACCAGTTCCTACTCCGGACTATGAGCGCAATGGGATACCCACCTCGCTTTATTGCCGTCATCCGCAATACGCTAACGAACAACGCAGCGAGATTTGTAATTAATGAACAGATTAGCCAACCGATAGAAGTTACCAGCTCCATCCGACAAGGGTGTCCCATGTCCATGGCACTCTTTGCCATTGCTATCGAACCACTTCTCGCTTCCCTCACACAACATCTCCAGGGATTACAAATTAGGAGAGAAAAGATCGTATGCAATGCGTACGCTGATGATGTCGAATTTCTCGCCACGAGTGGCAATGAAGTCATGACTGCGCTGGAGATAGTCAGGAAATACGAACAAGCTTCAGGCGCAAAACTTAATGAAGCGAAGTCCGGGATATTTCATATTGGACGTGGCATCAGGTTACAAACCCGAAGCTTGCTACCAGAACTCGCAACAATGAAATGCCTTGGCATTGATTTTAAACGGTCCATCCAGAAAACTATTGCAGTTAATTATCGGAAACTACTGAACAGCATGCGAGCCTGTGTACAAGAACATAGTATAAGGAAACTCGACGAACTCCAAAAGGTCGCAGTTGCAAATGTTTTCATTACATCTAAAGTAAACTATGTAGCACAAGTCTTGCCCCTTCCTGCAACCTTGGCCAAAAGCATGATATCTGCTCTAGGACATTTCGTGACCCGCGGACGAATCTTCAAAGTGAAATACGACAAGCTGACGCTTCCCACGATACTTGGGGGTTTAAACCTCACAGATGTCAGTTAAAAAGCGAAAGCTCTGTACCTCTCCAACACGTACAAGGAATGGAAAAAGCAAGGTGGTAGCCTTACTGCACACTTGGTAAACGAAACAGCTCCTGTCGACCTCAATGCACCTGTCAGTGTCCGACACATCCCTAACGGATTGCACCAATTAAAATATTTATTCGTGGAATACAGTTACATACACGGCAGGATACCAGGAAAAGAAATCGTAAAGGTTAAAGATCTTTACAAACAGCTGATGAAAAACAAACTCGGAAATAATATAGAACAGAAATATCCGTCGAATAACTGGAACATAATTTGGAAAAACATTCACAGCAGGAACTTACCAACGTCCGTGAAAGCGACCTGGTATTTCGCGGTCAACAGGAAAACTGCAACGAACTCTAGACTACATGCAATCCGGCTGGCACCTTCACCGCTGTGTCCACTCTGCAACGTAGTAGACGATGAAGAACATAGACTCTTGTGTAAAAAGGTTGAAGACATATGGCTTTATGTTAGATAAAAGTTAGCTAGCATCAGCAGAACGACACCCACCGCCTTCACAGCTGCTGACTTCCTAACACCGGATAGCATTCCATATCCAAGAACTAAAAGAACTGCTGTCAACTGGTTGAAAGGGCAAACTCTTCATTACATCCTAACCAAAGAATCAAGCAATGTGGAGGATTTCTGGGCGTATCTTACAACTGAACACCACATGCTGATGCGTAATAACAAATACAAGGAAACTTTTGCAAATTTTTTGACTAGAACATAATGTAAAGTATTACAAGAAGTTTACATTTAGAAGAATGTAATTGTTTTGACTTTTCTGTTACACGCAACAAGAGAAGGTTTTTAGGGAAACAAAGAGAAGACCGCCATGGATCATTTAAATTCAGATACGTTACTGCGTTGACGACTCTATATAACCCAGTGACGAAACTGGACGTTCTGTAGCAATTACAAATTTAATTTAATTAGTATAACAAGAAGAAGAAATCTAATTTACTCAAGACTAACATCAACACAGTTTTAAATGATTGGTAAATCAGAAGAAAAACTTAATTATGTTACCACATTACATCTACGAGGAAACGAACTTATGTAGTCATACAAATGATTCTTGATTTCCTACAAGACATACCGGAAAAGAGATTTTCTTTTCATTACAGTTTTTAATTCTTTACAATTTATTTTCTTATTTATCTAATTCTATTTTGACATCACGCCATACGCAAAGTTAAAAAAAAACCTACTAATTCATGTACTTGTACGACGAAGATGGCGAGCAAAAAAAAAAAAAAAAAAAAAAAAAAAAAAAAAAAAAAAAAAAGTGGCAAGCACTCACTGGTCTTTTGGTTCGCAATATTTTCGATGTAAAGCTGTGGAACAGCGAGACAGAAATTCGTCAAATCAGCTACATTTTTATTATTATTATTTTCAAGTCCAAGAAATGGTACAAAAAGGCCGATAGAAGCCGACGCGGAAGAAGGCGACTTTGGTGAGCGGAAGGACGGGTTGAAGGGGAGGAAGGAGACCCGAAAAAAAAAGAAAGAAAAAGAAAAAAAACCAAAGAACGAACCCAAAAAAAAGTAGTTGAGCCCGATAGATTTACAAACATTTGAACATTTGAAATGTGTTTATTTCCATCAACAGTTGCAATATAATTGTTTAATAACATGTTTCGATCACTTGGATCATCTTCAGATCTTATAGTTGCGTCCGCAACTCGTCTGGCTGTGTACTAATTTGAACATTTGTCTTTACTCCTATGTTTTTCCAACAATCCAGCTTTTGATTTTCGCAATTTAGCACGGTTTACATAAGAAAAAAGGAAAAAAGAAGAAAAAACAGAACACTACTCATTTTCATTAATGGAAATGTGCTAACCATATACTATCACTGAACAACGAGAACCATAAAGCAACGTAGACACATCGAAAGAGAACACACGAATCGTCCTTACGGCATTTACGCATTACTTTCCCTTCATAACGAGCTCCACATAACTATCAGTAGTAACACATTACCTGGTACAAATCTGAGGATGAATTGAGTATCTATAAAGAAAAATATGTTGAAAACTAGTGTAACTTTCATATGAACAAAAAAGTATAGACAGCTAAGAAATTCTTTTCCTTGTGTCTTTGCGGCATCTGTTATCTTCAAATCTGGGAAAACTTTGAACTTACTAAATAAACACCATATATATATATATATATATATATATATATATATATATATATATATATGAATTGCTTTTCGTTAGTCTCGCTAAAACTCGAGAACGGCTGAACCGATTTGGCTAATTTTAGTCTTGAAATATTCGTGTAAGTCCAGGAAAGGTTTAAACGGTGATAAAATATGGAAAAGTTGTCCGGAAAAGAAGAAAATCGAGAAAAACTGAAAGAGCTTTTTCCAGTAAGCTATCAATACCGTTCGTCCAATTGCGATAAAATTTTGTACATTTCATGTTGAAAGCAGGAGGAAGGTTCGCATGAAATAAAAATTTGGAAAAGTCATCCGGAAAGTGGGAAAGTTTAGGAAAAACCAAAGCGATTTTTTTCTATGAATAAAAATCAAGCTGCACATGGTTTTAAGAGCATCGCTTGAGTACGGCTTGATAGGACACGTTTGTATGAAGTACATTTTTTGCAAAATCTACCGGAAAATTGGAAAATTTGAGAACAACAGATAGTGCGTTTTTCAACGTGTTTTTGATAGAAGTCAGCACTATAACTGACTATTCGCACGACGGAGAGCAGTAATTCATTTTTTTTTTTTTTTTTTTTTTTTTTTTTGGAATAGTTTTCAGTAAAAAAAATGGAACAGTTGAAAACGAAAGTCGCAAAATTCGAACCAAGTTCCTTTCTCAATTTCTTTCAAAATGTACTCAACACTATAAGGCGAGAACTGTTCATCTGATTGCGATAAAAGTTTGATCATTTGACGTTCAACGAAAGATGAACGTTCTTATAAACTAAAAATTTGAAAACTCGCGAGAAATTGAAACATCTTTTGTCAATGGGATATCAATATCAATCGTCTGATAGTGATAAAATTTTCCATATTTTACGTTAAAAACAAGATTAAAGCTTTAATGATTTTTTTTTCAGGAAGAGTCCAAAGAAAAAAAGAAAAGTATTAATTAATAAATTTAAGATAACATCCACAGAGATCTGTTGGCTCGTATTGAGACATAGAGGACGAATGAGTTTGATAATGAGGAAAATGTATCCAGAATGAAACTTTCACTCTGCAGCAGAGTGTGCGCTGATATGAAACTTACTGGCAGATTAAAATTGTGTGCCGGAACCGGGACTCGAACCTGGGACCTTTGCCATCCGCGGGCAAGAGCACTACCGACTGTGCTATCCCGACACGACTCACGATGCTGCCTCACAACTTTACTTCCGCCAGTACCTCGCCTCCTACTTTCCAAACATCACAGAAGCTCTCCTGCGAACCATGCAAGACAAGCACTCCTGGAAGAAAGGATATGCTATGTTTCCAGAATTAAACTTTCACTCTGCAGCGGAGTGTGCGCTGATATGAAACTTCCTGGCAGATTAAAATTGTGTGCCGGAACCGGGACTCGAACCTGGGACCTTTGCCTTTCGCGGGCAAGCGCACTACCGACTGTGCTATTCCGACACGACTCACGATGCCGCCTCACAACTTTACTTGTAAATGTATGTTTGTGACGAGGGGGGGGGGGGAAGAGGAGACTTAAAAATTTAATAGGAAGCTTGCTACAATAAAGTTCAAACTAATTGAAATATATCTCCCCAAAAAATTTATTTCTTGTAGTAATAACAGTAATGGTTGTTATAAAATTTAAATGCGCCAAAAAATAAATTGCTCCGCCAATTAATTGAAATTCTAATACAGATTTGCGTAAAGTTAAGAACTGTATTTGGCGCAAAATACTAATCGGGAGATACATTCCAAGTTATTGGTATCGTTGCATTTACATTTAAAGTTATGTGACTGCATTTATAAGTGAACAGACATATAATTGGCACAGCATAAGCAAAGCACCATTCAATCAATCTGCTAAATAGTCTTGACTGTACTGATCCTGCTGATGGTATCCGCAGTTGAACATAACTGTTGGAGACATGTTTCACTGATTTAATCCAAGTTAACCCCGGAGAGCACAAAATCGTGAAATAAATGTATTAAATTGACATTATATAATCTCAGAGACGTTGTAGCACAGCTATAAATAAAAGAATATACTTTCCACGAAAGACACTATTTAATCAGCATGTCTCCAACAATTAGTTTCTTTCCTAAAATAGTGGCGGTAACCATAATCGTTGTTTGCTGTAAAATAAAACACATCTTACATTAGTGATGGGAAAAGAAAAATGAACTTTGATGAAATAAATCCAATTACGAAACTGAAATGATATCATCCTTATTATTAGTAAATGTATTCACCATTAACACATTTTACAATCTGATGCAACTAGAGAATCTTACGCAAAATCAGAGTAAAAGGACAACGCTTCCGAACGCTACGACTGGCTATCAGAGAGAGGATCTGCCAACGGTAGCAACCGCCTCGTAAAAAAAAAAAAAAAAAAAAAAAAAAAAAAAAAAAAAAAAAAAAAAAAAAGTTGATATATATATATATATATATATATATATATATATATATATATATATATATATATATATATATATATATATTACAGAATTTGGCCAATTATAGACCGCTTAGAACTCAAGACTATGGTACAATATTTTTCTTCTTATCTTCCCAGAACTCTTTCATGCGTTGGCTAATGGCCTGCCTCTGTTATGGACATCACCCTCCTAGGTTGTTGTTTTTGTTGTTGGATGGGAAATTTTGCAGAATCGATCTGTAGCCTGAAATTTCCCCTGTCTTGTATTAAGTCTTCTGTGATGTTAAGTTTCCTCAAATCCCTTTTTGTCTCTTCAAGCCATCCTGTAGTGTGCTTCAATTTGGAAATGAAATTAAAAATTTTCTTTGTCAGCCTACTGTCTTTCATTCTGTAAATGTGTCCATAAAACTTTAATCTCCTCTTCCTTATTGAGTCTGTGATGGTTTCTATGTTTCTGTATAAATCTTCATTTCTTCTCTTCGTCCAATTGTTATCCTTGTTTTTTTGTGGTCCTAAAATTTTTCTGAGTATTTTCTTTTCTTTCTTTTCTAGTTCTTCGTGTTCCCCTTTTTTATTCAGAGTTAGGCATTCAGATCCATATAGTGCTTCCGGTTTAATTACTGTTGCGTAGTGTTTAATTTTTGCCTTAAACGATACCGATCTTTTGTTATATAGGTTTTGGGTGAGTTTGTATGCTAATTCCATTTTCCTTTATCTTTCTTTACCTGTGGTGTTATCCAATCCATTTGATTGTATCCATTCTCCCAAATACTTAAACTTCTCAACTCTTTTAATTTTCCCTTGTTGTGTTTGTAGATATTTCTCTCTGTTGTGTTTATGTTCAATGTATTCCGTTTTCTCATATGATATTTGTAAACCGGTTTTGGCTGCAGTTCTGTGAAGTGTTTCTATCATTATTTTTGCATCTGTTTTGTCTTTAGAAATAATTGCAATATCGTCAGCAAAAGCGAGACATTTCACTTCGAATCTTCCTCTCCCTTGTCCTAGATAAATTCCTTCAATGTTTTTCCCTTTTAGTTCTTTTTCCCATTCTCTCACTACTTTGTCTAAGACCAGATTGAAGAGAATTGGTGAGAGTCCATCGCCCTGGCGAACTCCTGTGTTAATTCTAAAGGGTTGAGAAACTTCTCCAAGAAATTTAACTTTAGAAGTTGTGTCTGTGAGTGTCTGTTGAACTAACTTTCTGGTGGTTCTATCGATACCTGCTTCTTGCAATGTTAGGAATACTGTTTGTCTGTCTACGGAATCATAGGCTTTTTAGAAATCAACGAATGTAATGGCTGTGTTAAGGTTCCGCATTGTTCTGATCCTGAGAATTGTTTTCAAGTTAAATATTTGCTCTGGGCACGATCTACTTTTTCTGAAACCTGCTTGGTACTCACCAATTGTGTGTTCTGCTTGTGCTTCTGTGTTATTCAGCAGAGCTTTGGATATAATTTTATATGTGACTGGAAGTAGAGATATGCCTCTGTAGTTGTTCGTATCTGTCCTGTCTCCCTTCTTGTGTAATGGGTGAATTATGGCTTGTTTCCAATCATACGGTATTCTTTCTTTTTCCCAGCAATCTTTAATAACGTCATAAATGGTTTCAGCAGCCCGCTTCCCTCCCAGTTTCCACATCTGGGCTACTATCCCGTCTTCACCTGGTGCTCTGTTGTTCTTCAACTGGCTAATGTATTTCTCAATTTGATGCAGTGACGGTGCTTCTGAAGGAGGGTTTTCTTTTTGAGGTTTACAGAAAGTTAGTCGTTGTGTTAATTCATTGCAGTTTACCCAACACTTGTGAGATGGGGCCCCGGGCTTGGGACCGGCAGTGGCGGAGTTATATATAATCAGAGGGCACTTTTTCTATCGATTTTTTTTTCACATTTAAAAATTGTTCATAGCCTCCTACGTCATTTTATACAAAACATGCAAATCATGACTTTTTTTTAATTGTTACAATTACGAACAACTTTGAGAGAAAGGATAGAAAATTTTGTGGGGAAGACGAACCAAAGGTTACGTTTCATTGGCAGGACGCTTCGAAGATGCACCAGCTCCACCAAAGAGAATGCTTACATCACACTTGTACGTCCTCTCCTGGAGTACTGTTGCCCCTTGTGGAACCCTCACCAGGTGGGACTGACGGAAGATATTGAGATTAGGAGGCATATGTAACACTACGTTATGAAGACGACTTCTGTACAGGGCAGAGTAGTGCACGGAGTAATATCAAGTCATAATTAAGTTTGATAGCCACAACAATTTCAAAAATGGATAAGTAACGCTACAAAGCTACCTGAAATCGAAGAAATACGTGAACTTCAGTAACGTATTGCTAAGTACTGTTCTGAGAAAATATGGCGGATTTGTTAAGAAAGTTAAGAGAAACACTAATCTGCCCGACATCGATAAAACTGTTTGTACTCATAACGTCGTTACTACATCTGCGATTATCAGATATAAAAAATCTGATCTTGCTAGCTTTGAGTTAGTACTTCTGATATCCTTTGTCTCTCTGTATATCTCATTTTTTTAATAACTTGTCATGTTTATGGCAGGGTATTCAGGGAATAAGCCCGTCTTGCATAATGTACAAAACAATAACTTCAGTATCCACAAAGAAACGTAGGAATCAAGGTGCAAACGATATGTAACCTTAATGTACCTTAATACCTACATTTAATTCAAAACTTTATTGTAAACAATATTTCGGGTTACTTGTCCACAATCTAATACGAATAAATTCTTTAGGGACCCAGCCCTGAGCAAGCGACATGTAGTTGTCCATATGAGAAGCACGGAGATGTACAAACCACTTTAATAAGTTCCCTGTGATTTACCAATCGTAACAGAAAATGCAAGTCTCACTGGAAACTACAGTGTCTTTAAGTTAAAAGGTACATCTGCCGGATGTACACTGTTTCATTCTTTACTTTCCCTGTAGCTCTATATGAGTCTCTTGTTTTCTCCTACAGCCGAGTGCGCTTCACAGTTGGTTCAGAGTTGTCAACAGTGTTGTTGCTGTTAAGGACTTCAGTCCGGACACTGGTTTGATGCAGCTCTCCACCCTACTCTATCCTGAGCAAGCCTTTTCATCTCCTCATAAGAACGACAACCCACATCCACTTGAATCTGCTTACTATACGCGTCTCTTGGTCTCCCTCTGCGATTTTTACCCCACACACTTCCCTCCAATGCTAAATTTAGATTCCTCGATGTCTAAGAATGTGTCCTACCAAGCGATCCCTTCTTTTAGTCAGGGTGTGCCAAAAATTCCTTTTCTCGCCAATTCTGTTAAGTACCTCTTCATTAGTTATGCGATCTACCCACCTAATCTTCAGCATTCTTCTGTAGCACCACATTTCAAAAGCCTCTATTCTCTTCCTGTCTACACTGTTTATCGACCATGCTTCACTCCCGTACAAGGCAAATGCCTTCAGAAAAGACTTCCTTACACTGAAATTAATATTCGATGTTAGCAAATTTCTCTTTTTCAAAAATGCTTTTCTTCCCATTGCCATTCTGCACTTTATATCCTCTGTATGTTATTTTACTACCCAAGTAACAAAACTCATCTACCACCTTCATTGTTTCGTTACCTAATCTAATTCCTTCAGCATCACCTGATTTTCTAACACCGCATTCCATTATTTTTGTTTTGCTCTTGTTAATGTTCATTTTATACGCTCTCTTCAACACACTGTCCATTCCATTCAACTGCTCTTTCAGGTCCTTTGCTGTCTCTGACAGAATTACAATGTCATCAGCAAAACGCAATGTTTTTATTTCTTCCCGCTGAACTTTAATCCCTATTCCAAATTTCTCCTTGTTTTCCTTCACCGCCTGCTCGATGTACAAATTGAATAGCATCGGAGAAAGGCTACAACCCTGTCCTACTCCCTTCCCAACTGATGCTTCCCTTTCATGCCCTTTGAGTCTAATAACTGCGGTCTGGCCTTTGTACAAGTTGTAAATAACTCTCCTTTCCCTGTATTTTACCCCTGCTGACTTCAAAATTTGAAAGAGTGTATTCCATTCAACATTGTCAAAAGCTTTCTCTAAATCTACAAAAGCTAAAAATGTAGGTTTGCCTTTCCTTAATCTATCTTCTAAGATAAGACGTAAAGTGAGTATTGCCTTCCGGGTTCCTACGTTCCTCCTGAATCCAAACTGATCTTCCCCGAGGTCAGCTTCTACCAGCTTTTCCATTCTTCTGTAGATAATTCGTGTTAAAATCTTGCAACCATGACTTATCAAACTAATGGTTCTGTAATTTTCACACCTGTCTTCGCCTGATTTCTTTGGAATGGGGATTATTACATTTTTCTTAAAGTCGGAGGGTATTTCGCCTGTCTCATACATCCTACACACCAGTTCATATAGTTTTGTCATGGCTGGCTCTCCCAGAGACTTTAGTAGCTCTGAGGCTATGTCATCCACTCCTGAGGCCTTGTTCCGACCTAAGTCTTTCAGGGCTCTGTCAAATTCATCTCTCAGTATAGTATCTCCTATGTCATCTTGATCTACTTCCTCTTCCCTTCCTACATCATCGCCTCTAAGGTCATTTCCTTTGTAGAGCTGCTCTATGTACTCTTTCCACCTTTCAGCTTTCCCTTCTTTGCTGAGAACTGGTTTTCCATCAGAGTCCTTGATACTCATAGAGCTGTTTTTCTTATCACAAAATGTTTCTTTTATTTTCCTGTAGGTTGTATCTATTTTTCTCCTATTTATACATTCTTCTACAGATTTGCATTTGGCTTCTAGCCACTCCTGCTTAGCCATTTTGCACTAACTGACAATCTTATTTCTTAGTCCTCTGTACTCCATTTTGCCTGTTTCATTTACTGCATTTTTATATTTTCTCCTTTCATCAATTAAATTCAGTATTTCCTGTGATATGCAAGGATTTTTGTAGGTCTTGCCTTTCTACCTATTTTGTCCTCTGCTGCCTTCACTATTTCATCTCTCAATGCTGCCCATTCCTCTTCTACTGTTTTATTTCCCCCTGTTTCTGACAATTGATGCCTAAATCTCCCTCTGAATTTCTCCAGAACTTCAGGTTCGTTCAATTTATCTAAGTCCCATCTCTTTATTTTCCTACCTTTCTGCAGTTTTTTTTCAGTTTCAGCCTACAGTTCATGACTAACAAGTTATGGTCAGAGTCTATATCTGCCCCTGGGTATGTTTTACAGTTTATTACCTGGTTCCGGAATCTATGTTTTACCATTATAAAATCTATCTGATACCTTCCGGTGTCTCCTGGACTCTTCCACGTATACAACCTTCTTTTGTGATTCTTAAACCACGTGTTTGTTACGATTAAATCATGTTCCGTGCAAAATTCTACCAGGCCACTACCTCTTTCATACCTTCTGCCCAGTCCATATTCACCTACTATTTTTCCTTCTCTTCCTTTTCCTACTACCGAATTCCAGTTTCCCATCACAGTTAAGTTTTCCTCTCCATTAACTGTCTGAATAATTTCCTTTAGCTCCTCATATATTTCTTCGATCTCTTCATAATTGGCAGAGCTAGTTGGCATATAAACCTGTACTACTGTTGTCGGTGTTGACTTCGTATCTATCTTGACAACGATAATGCGATCACTGTGCTGCTCATAGTAGTTTACCCGCATTCCTATTTTCTTATTCATTATCAGTCCTAGTCCTGTGATACCCGCAACTGATTTTGTATTTATTATCCTGTACTCACCTGACCAGAAATCCTGTTCATCCTGCCACCGAACTTCACTAAACCCCACTATATCTAACTTCAACCTATCCATTTCCCTTTTTAAATTTTCTAATTTTCCTACCCGATTAAGGGATTTAACATTCCACGCTCCGATCCGTAGAATGCCAGTATTGTCTTTCCTGATGACAACATCCTCCTGAGTAGTCCCCGCCCGGAAATCCGAATGGGGGACTATTTTACCTTTGGAATATTTTACACGAGAGGATGCCATCATCATATTTTCATAAAGTAGAGCTGCATGTACTCGAGAAAAGTAACGGCTGTAGTTTCCCCTTGCTTTCAGCCGTTCGCAGTAGCCGTGTGGCAAAGCCACATTAGCTGATGTTACAAGGCCAGGTCAGTCAATCATCCAGACTGTTGCCCCGGTAACTACTGAAAAGGCTGCTGCCCCTCTTCAGGAACCACACGTTTGTCTGGCCTCTCCACAGATATCCCTCCGCTGTGGTTGCACCTACGGTACGGCTATCTGCATCGTTGAGGCACGCAAGCCACCCCACCTCGGCAATGTCTGTGGTTCGTGGGGGTGGTGTCAACAGTAGGCGACTAGAATACAGAAGTGTCTTAGTAGTAAATACGTAAATGTGTTAAGATTCGGTGCGTGATGTGTAAGGCTTTCACCCATCGCAGTATCTACGATCTCATATTTTTGTTAAATTATACGATGTAAAATTGTATAATTTTGTAGCTAGGCCTTTACATTCATGTGCTGCACGTCGGTAAAATCTTTTACGAATACCGTTAGTAGTAAAGAAGGAATAGATTAAAACATGGTGCGTGATGGGGCGGTTTTCAGTGAACGTTTCTGTTTATGTTCTCATATCTCATGAACTATGTGTCGTACTGTGATACAATTTAGAAGGCTCATTCAACGTATGAAGTATCCAAATGTTGACTGGCCGGTGGTATGGCGATCGATACACCACGTTTCCTTGGATACGGAGAAACGTGCCATGTGGCACCTGACAGTTAATGGTAAACACGCAACACGATCTAGACTCCACTCTATACATCTGATGGACTCACCATTATGCCCCCAGTGACGAGTCCTGGACGGCGACGAACACCGGCTAACATGTGGCCCATCAGCAGAAGTCAGGCGTTTAGGACAACAGATAATAGCTTTCTTTCTTCGAGTGGGGCCACAAGACATCAGACCATGTTCCGTGTTATTCTCTGACAAGTTGTACTACCCATGTACTGAAACGATTGCAGTAACGTGGATTCGAGCACAACTAGTGCTATATTTATTCAGAGATACCCCGAAGAATGTATTAGACTTTTGGATCTACTTAGAAGAACGATATAGAAAGATTGTGCATAATCCTAAGTATAGACAGTATTTTTCTAATTTTTTATGGATTGCGTTTCAGGACCCGCCGCACAGCTGGAACGTCCCGGGTAGGAGAAGTTAGAATATCAAATCGACGAAGAATGAACGAAAGATCTGAAAACGGCAACTAATCCTAATGTACGAGAAGACGTACCCGGGCGCTGGAGCGGCGATGGAATTGGAATAACACTACACCGTGCTGCGTGTATGTTTATTTATGAAATGCGAGAAGGCAGTTAAGTTTCTGTAAGGGTTGTGCGCACAGTGAACAGATTTACTATTAAATAAAAATAATAATAATAATAATAATAAATACATAAAAAAAATAAAACTCTATAAGAAGAATTATGTTGTCAACACTGAATAAAAGTCAAACCTGCTTTATACACTAGTCCTAGCCTCTCCTAATAAATTTACACCTGTTTCCTAGCGCGTGGTTGCTCGCCATCGTAGGTTCGAGTCCTCCCAGGGGCATGAGTGTGTGTGTGTGTCCTTAGGTTAGTTTACCTTAGTTTAGGTAGTTTGTAAGCTACGGACTGATGACCATGCAGTTTGGTCCGATAGATTTACAAGCATTTGAACATCTTGACGAGTGGAGACGAGTGGCTGTACTGCAACGCCCATGGCGTGTCATTCCCACGCCTGTCTCGTCTGTCTGTTTGTAAATCTATCGCACACAGCTGCTTCGTTATTAGTCCGTAGCTTACAAACTACTTAAACTAAGGTAAACTAACCGAAGGACAACACAAACACCCATGCCCGAGGGGGGCATGCGCGCACCACAGCGGGGTGCCTTAGACCGCTCGGCTACTCCACCGCGGCTCGTCTGATCTCTAGTGCTCGTTTTCGTTTATAGCCAGCTCCAAGACTGCAGAGGTGTTTGCTCCACACTTTCGCATGAATAAGTGAGGTTATGAGGGCATTTTTTTTTTCTGTAGGAGCTGAAAATAATAACTGAGTTTACTAATGACAAAATGGTAATATATGGTTACTGTTCTCGTCAAATACCACCTGGCAAAGTCTGTACTATTGAGAACCTAAAAAATAGGAAAAGTGTCGTCCAAACATTTCAAAATTTATACCTTTATTTGCTGAAGAAAATTTATACTTGCAAACACATCAAACAGAACGGAAAATACAGTTAAAAGCGCCTTTTTACGTCGGTTTCCATCTGTCATTTTCTTGTAGCCGACAAATATTGCCGAAAATAATTTTCTCGTGTAATAATTCTGTTTCACTGTTAAAATAATCTTTGTAGAATACTTTTATATATTTACGTCCGTATTTATGCAGCAGGTACCCTTTTTCCCTGTAAAACGTAAATATCATTCTAATTGTACATATTTCATTTCTTTTGTAAGAGAACGCTAGAGGAATGAAATATACTAGGCTGTGGTGGAAAATTTTCGGTGTTTACTTATTAAATGAGAACGCAAAGCAAACAAATGCGAAAATATTTCTGCAATATGAATGAGCTCGACCAGAATAGGTTAACTTCCGATGTTAGCAGTCACCATTACGGCTTCTTGCTTCTGCGCATGCGCATTTTGCTACCCACTCGGAAATTTACAACTCCACACTCGGCACAATCTATAGATCACTGACGTCATAGAGGCACTCGCGATGTGCTTGGCTGCTGATTTACATGCAGGCACGAAAGCTGCATCACTGCTTTTTCAACTTTGCATTTGCTTCTGTTGTTATGGGTGTAAACACTGAATCCCTTCCATGAACTTTCAGTTCCAGCCATGCTGTTTTATCGAAAAAGTGTTACTCATGCGACTGTTGAGTTTTCTAGTTGCTTTTGTCGTGATAGTTTTATGCTGACTTGTCACAATCATTCTTAATGCTTGTCGGTCGTTGCAGTTAACTTCAGTTATCGTTAACTGTTCCCCTTCGGCAATGATGTTTCACCTTGTTCTGTGTTCGCTGTCATTACCAAGGACACTGCCGCTACTGAATCGTTGGACAGTGCAGCCGTTTTCGCCACAGACGCTACCCGTAACTGCTCATCATCGAGCTGTCTGGCTTCTTTAGATGTGCGAGAGGTCAAGCATTTGTGGTAACCGTCGCAGAACAAAATCTGTATTATTCTGTAAGGTAACGTCAATTGTGGAATGTGGTCACGTACGCGATGATGTCGACTGGTAACTAGGTGGCCTGTGCCGCATGGCTTTGATATTGTTTTCACCACCCTTTTTAGATGCCTTATCTGCCTCACAAAGCAAACTGCTGCTCAGCGTTTAACTGCGTAAATCGATTTAAGGAAGGAATTTAAAAAAATGAATACTGTCTTCCCTTTATATTTGTCAGGAATACTACTAGTTGTGTTCAGAGACAGTTACTCTTGCTTATCAGGCTGTTAGTCAAGACAATATAGGACTGAATGAAATAACAGGCTTTTACTATACTGGTATCTCTTCAAAACGAGCTACTTTAGGCAGTACTGGTGGGCAGGAAGTTCAAAAAGCTTCATTTTATGATTGTATAAAATAACTATTGGGCGCACGAGTACAGTTGCCTCACTGCAGTTCGAATTTTTGTATCTGCAATTAAGATTAGCAACTTGTAACACAGAATTTAAAAGTCATCTGCTTTATAAATAGGTCTAACAACTGAAAAGAGTTTGCAGAATTGTGTATAGTTCCATATATGAATGACACTTAGCCACACTAAATACTCGTTGTGAAGTTCAAACAAATGCCGATAGGTGTTGACTTTTGAGCAGTTCATGCTACTGTAACGTATTTCGCTTACACCATTAAGAATGCTAATATTCGTGCTAGATACCCTAATGATAATGTTAGATGCACTTAGTTAAGAAAATGTTATGGCACACGTCGTGTTCTTAAAAGAATTTGGCAGTGGCTGGTTGTTGTATTCATAAGGTAAGACGCTATTTTACAGTTAGGTATCTAATGAGATATTTCATATTTTAGGCAGCCCTGTTTCATTTTTTGAGGCTATAAATATCTAAACACTGGACAATGCAGCAAGTACTCATACAAAGACGTTAAGTGTCGTGAAACTTGTGACATTTCAGGTACAGGGGGAAGCTGATTGTTTCCATATGAAAGGCGGGTTTTGCTAGGCTGTTGGGTTCCATAGCCAGCCGGCTAACAGTTTGGACCTAGTGAATGGGATACAGCAGGTAGTCAGGTTTTCGTAATGTGCTCGGAAACCGGAAACCCTCTTGGCTGAGCTAGGACGGCTATTCCAGATTACAACTGAAATATAATATAGCCTCAAACATTATTCTAAAAATCCATATAAAATCAGGGAATGATCATATGGCAAATATAATTATATGAATGCATTCAGGAGACGTGCCTCGCCTTAAAGTGGCAGCACATTCATGTCGTTGTATAAGCAGCACTACCCTCACTCTACTACCCCTGCAGATCCACGGAGCATGTGCAGGTGCGCTTTGTCTGTGCTGCGGTGAGACTCTGCACACACACTGTATGTACAGTCCATTTTTATGGTGGTACATAGTTCTCTATTGCAAAAACTATGTTACAAATTACTAAGAACGATACTACTCGCACTCATCCACTATTCAGAAGTTTATCTTGTTGGCCGCTTGGAAAATAGGAGTGTCACAGCTGTTAAAAATGTCTATGTTGAATTTGCCCAATTTATATTTGTTCCATATAAATGAAAAAAAAACTTAGTTTTTTTTCACAAAAATAAGTTTCATGTTATAAGTTTCGAAAAAAAAATCATTAACCACGTGAGCCCCTGCGGTGACAAGAAGAATGTCGAGTCCAGTTGAAATTGTATCCTGGTCCGCTGCAACATGTCAGTAGGAATGGTGTCAACAACTCCCACAATCCAAGTAGGAGGTCTTGAAAGTCCCATACGGCAGTGGCGAACACCCTGTCCTTTTCGCAGCCGCAGAGAAAAAACATCCAATGGTGTGATATAAAGAGAACACAGAGGCCAATTTGCGGCCGCAGATCGTTCTATCCAGCATCCTGGAAATGCTGCATTTGCTGTTTTCCGAACATCCATCGACCAGTGGGGTAGAACACCATCTTGCTGAAAACAAATGTTCCAAGCGTGTCCAGGTACGTTGCTCCTGCGGCAGTTGTTTATGCAAAGAACAATCTTTCAGCTATCTTGATACATGAGGTCACAGCAAACGTTCACTTTTGGCGTATCTCGTACCTTTTCCCTGACAATGTGTGGATTCTGTGACCGACAAATTCGAACGTTAATCGTGTTCGTAATTCCAGAGACATGGAATGTGGCATCGTCAGAAAACGTTACACTGGACAGTAAAGCGGTTAAGAATTTCAGATGCAAATTGGTATCGTCAGTGCTTGTCATTAAATTTGATGGCTGCAGTATCTGCATTTTGCATGAATAAAGACGTAGCTCCTTCCTCAGGACATTATGAACAGTTGCACGAGGCATCTGAAGTTCTCGTGACACTTGACGGACCGCTTTTCGTGGACTTGGTTCGAATGTTGGGTGCATATTCTCATCTCGTTCTTTAGAGACCCGCCGGCCTCCTCCATGCCCCTTTCCAGTTTCAAAAATGTTCAAATGTTTGTAAATCTATCGGACCAAACTGCGTGGTCATCAGTCCTTAGCTTACAAACAACTTAAACTAAGGTAAATTAACCTAAGGACAACACCCATGCTCCAGGGAGGACTCGAACCTCCTACGGCGAGGAACCGCGATTTCCAGTTTCCAGAAACTGACTGTGCCGAGGTTTTATGTTCTTGACTCCTATTGCAGTAGTGCTGCATTACTGTTTAAACCACGAAACTGCGTTTGCGCTATAACCATGCATTTAAACTCTGCGTACCAAAGGACAGTTTGTGCCTTCTCGAACTGATGATATTTCCGCGTTTACGGAAAACAATTCATCAATGAAAGTGAGCCACATATTTAAAACATTTAGATAGCAATTCTTAAGTCCTTTTGCACCCAGCGGACAAGTCAGAGTAGAAACAAAGGATGATTTAATATTTTTAAATTGCCTGAAAAAAGTAGGTAATTTGGGTGCAGGCAGTATTCACATGTTAGACTGTGCTGCTAGCACTGGCCGGCCGCGGCAGCCGAGCTGGCTGCGGCGCGCCAATCACGGTCTGCACGGCCACTACGGTCGGGAGTTCGAATCCCCCCTCGGGCATGGATATTTGTGCTGTCCCTAGTCTTAGCTAGTTCATAAGTAATTTGTAAGTATAGGGACTGATGACCCCTAGCTAAGTCCCATAAGCTATACAAACATTTGAATGTTGCTAGCACTGATGTGGAGTACCGCGATGCGCGGTCGCGGCCCGTGCAGTGTGCAGCTTCTGCCGACTGCCTCAGCCGCGCTGACTGCTGAGGCTCGGTGAGCGGACTGGGAGCGACTGCACCCGCGCTGCGCACTGCGCGCCATCTCCCCTCCCCCCTCCCCGCTCCCATCTCCCCTCCCCCTCGCCACCCCCCTCCACCACATTAGCCTTCGCTCCCTCCTCCCTGTTAAGTTCAACGCTGGCGCCTCAGCCACAGCCAGCTGCGCAGACTGCCCGTGAGATAGGGATGGGCTAAACTGCGATTTTTCGATATCAGTGATTTCTGTGACTGCTACTTTTATATATCTGTGATTCTTAGTTGCGATTTGTCACTGTTTACAATCGCACTGAACAAATCCTCGACATGTATCCCTCCGCACCCAAACTGCGATTTCGGTGACTCTGAATGCTACTTCTGCGATTTCTGCTACTGATATTGCTACTTCTGCGATTTCTGCTACTTCCGTGATATCTGCTACTTCCGTGACTTATGCGATGTGTGTGGCAAATGCAATATATATATATCATCCATAACAGATCCTCTTTCTACATGTAAATATATACAAAAAAAAGAATGTTGATGCTCAATTTACGTGTAATGTTGGGATTATTTACACATCGACAAATGTCAATTAGTCTTATAAAAGCGATCTCAGTGTTTGGTGTGTAATGTATAGTTAAAAGAGAAGGTTATTCGCAAGTAATGTGTAACCGAAATCGGCAAGTAGGCCTATAGTCTACCTTAACAGAAACATTTGGTAGATTAGGCACACAGCAACTATAACAGTGCAACGAAAGTGCTATGTTCTTGCCTGTAGAATGAATGAATAGATTTTTTAACATTGTGTGATATAAGTCACTTACCAATTTGAAAGAGATAAGTAAATGTGAAATACAACGTGAGTGACTACTGAAAATTCCGTTTTTTCTTTAAAACCTTTCGGTATCACTACATATTCTGCCAAATAACTATAGATAAGAGCTTGCGTTATATTTTACTAATCGATGTGCCGACCTAGTGTGCTCATGTTGGCGACTAAAGCTTCATTTTATAAGAATTTTTAACTTACTGACTGTACAGGGTTACACACAAGAAATCTTACAACCACAGATTAAGAACAACATTAATTATTTATTTTATGATAAACAAAATATTATTTCAATCATTCTGTATGATTTAGATTTCTAGGATCATTCATCAGTCGTTGCCAACATAAGCACACTATGCCACCACTGCAGTAAACAAAAGTTTTAATAATACTGAAGGATTCGATACCACCCATCTGCTTTCACTCATGTCATCACAGGACGCAATGTACGAAAAGAAAAAAGATGGAAAACAACATTCCTAAACCTAAAACAAATCTGATAAAATAAAAATTTCCTTTACGCAAAAAAATTGTTTATCTTCAAGTGTAATATTTTTATAGAATCCTCAAAGATACAAGTTCACTCTTATATAGCAGTACTTAACATAGTCCACATTGAAATGGAGTTGGCCTACTGTTAAACATTTCGTAAAATTACCTGTACTTAGTTGACCACTTGATACCACCCCCTTGGAATTTTTATTTTATGTACGATGTATAACGCAAGCAAAAATATTCGTCGAAACCAGATTTGCAATGTAACATACGTATTCTGAATTCCGATAATAGTGGTAGGTTCTATGACGAAAAATTATTTTAAACAGGGATCAAGTCCGTAAGACAATATTTATTTGGCATTCACATTTGTTGTCTTTACCAACTATAACCTAAAAACATATATGCCAGGCTTTGCTTCACAACATGTAAATGCTGCCGCCAGGTAAAATAGTGCCACTAAGTGTAAACATTTTCACAAAGAAAATTATCTTCTTGCTCATTAATTCGACAACATCCCTAAACAACACACGAGTGAAAGTACGACAGTTGGTCAACAAGTAGCATAAGGCGGAATATTAAATGCTATTCTCAGTTGCTAATTGCGACTCTTAATCGCGACTTTTCACTGAAATCGCAGTTTGGACCAGTGAGGACGTTCGAGCGCATTGGTTTGAGCCGATGGCGTTCGACCAACCCATACACAAAAAGCCACACATACACGAGGCAGACAGCGGGAAGCTAGAAGTACCAATTTCGGCCAACAGATGGCAGCCAGCGAAGTCTAAACTGCGCCTCTTAGTTGCTACTTGCGACTCTTAAACGCGATTTGTCACTGAAATCGCAGGTAGACTCTATAGCCTGCCCAATGCAAAGATATTAGTACAAACTTCGACCAACAGATGGCAGAGTGCAAACTGCTTCTTGCTACTCTTAGTTGCGACTTGCTACTTTTAGTGCTACTGCGCTTCTAAACTGCGACTGAAATCGCAGTCAGAATCCGTAAAGTTGCGACTGTGAATACTGTTACTTCCAAATCACTGTGATTCTTAACAGATACGCGATTTTCGACCCACTCCTACCGTGAGATCTGGGGCTCGTTTTACACGAGCACTTTCTGGTGAAAACTGACTACTCTAAGTACGTGCGCCTTTCGTGACTGCGTGCAAACCAGCAGCCAACCCCATCGCGAGTGCGTCTGTGACCTCAATGATCTATAGATTGTGCCGAGTGTGGAGTTCCAAATTTCCGATTCTCGTTTCGAATGCGCATGCGCAGAAGCAAGGAATTGAAGTGGTGTCTGCTCACATCGGAAATTAACCTATTCTGATCGAGCTCATTAATATTACAGAAATACTTTCGGACCTTCTTAAACTTGACTCTGCTGTTTGTGTTTTGTTCTCATCACACCAAAAAGGCTGATAAAGCTTAGTATTCTTTTTCTGTTACTGTTCTTCTACAAAAGAGAAGAAATATCTACAAATCGAAAGATATTTATGTTTTACAAGGGAAATTAAAATTATATCAACAGTGAAAGACTCAGTATTTTCCATATTACCTATATAAATAAAAAGGAATCGCCAAATATGTTGCTAAGAGTAAAACCTGAGAACGGATCGACCAATTCGGCTAATTTTATTTTAACGTTTTTATTAAAGCACAAGGAAGGTTTTTATTGGGAGAAACAACCTAAAAATTACAAGGAAAATAATAAAAACAACCTTTTTATTTAGACGTCAGAGCTCAGCATGTTGGCGTCGGTCTGTATGATGTCTTCTTATTGCGTGTCGAATTGCAAAATGGTCAATCTGGAGAAATATTTTCAAAACATCTCACTGGCATTGGTAATGGTAAAATCCCTGTAAATGTTATGACAGGCTGCATTACATCTGCTGTAAATTTTTGTTACTTTACAGAATCAAAAACTGAGTTTATACAAAAGGAGTTTCCAAACTTCGCTCAAAATTATAGAGGTCATTGCTCTATTAAATGACGGGAATACTGCCGGATGTCCGTATCTTGCTGGTGCAATATTTCGGCGCAGAGTCTTCTGGTCATTTGCAGGTAATGACTGATGAGCTCGCCTCACCTGTTTGAGACCCCACCGGCACACGGGTGGCGTCTTCTGCTGCCACTGCGCATGCCTCATTTGAGCACATGCGCTTCTCATGCAAGTCTGTTCGTGACTCCGCGCGCCCTCCGCGCTGAAAGCTCGCCGCATCGATATCAGTTCGATTGTCATCGTATTTTAAAAACGATGAATGACGACACTTTCGCAGAGCACGAAGTTTGTCCACAATCGGATTCCACGCTGTGTTTATGTGGAAACCACCATCACGATTAATAAGGGTCTCGTTGTCTGACAACCTTATTTCTATAGATTCGTGGATGATGGAGCTCCAAAAGTTTGACGTGGTAGCCACAACTTTTGTGTCGTCACATTTCATCAGATGGCCGCTGGGGATGGTGTGTTTGGCGATAGCTGACTACATACAGGGTTGAATGGAGCAAGCGGGTATGTCTTTGATGCTCAGCAATGCGATCTTGCTCAGTGCGCGTCGTCTGCATTCACACTTGCTACATTCACACGGAATTTTGTATACCCTTGCTCAGGGCCGGAGCAAGCCCAGGTGCCGCCCCGTGCGAGCTGCTAAAGAGGCTATATTAACTCACTGGACTGTGGTTGTTCATTTCAAAGAAGTGACACTCGACATCTGTCGTAAATTCCATGTGTCAGTTCTTTCGTGACTGATTATGGAATAAGGTGTAACAAATTAGTCATCGCCGTATCGCTTCACTTTTCTGCCTTTTATTTTCATTCCAGATAATAGGACGACGCGTGCGTATTTGCAGACTTGCCAATTTTTGAAGTAACAGATCATAAGGAAAATAAATTTTTCTATTCTGATATCTTGATAGAGAAAAATTGTAACTTATGAGTAACGTGAATACGCGATATTAGTTTTACGTTATATGAAAAGCACTTACCTATTACATCCCAAGTTACAAAAGATTCGGACGCACCAATTCTTCAGTTCTTAAGAAACCCAATGAAAGTGCTTCTGACCAATCTTGACTCCCTCGGCCAACTACCGAAACTAATTTTGAAGCTTTCGTTGTAGAGAACGCAACAATACCTATTGCCTGGAAAGGTGAAGTGGTGACGCGGTAGTGCCAGGAACTAGGTCACGTGACGAGGTACCGCGAGGCTACGGTTAAACTAACGCCCAAGAAGAAGAAACAAGAAGCTCACAATAAGTATGTGACCGATGATATGGAACATGTATTATCAGGCAACAATTTCTATGGCATTACGAACAATAGAAATACGAACTGCGAAAACTGCACAACTTTTGTCAAACAGATGATGATGATGATGATTAGCGTTTTAGGGTGCTCAACAGCGAGGTCATCTTCGCCCGTTTGTCAAACGAGCTACAAAGCTAGCAAGGAAACCCTTAGAAGCAATGTTGTTCCTATGGATTTTCGTTTTAGAAGATGTCAAAAATAACGTTTTGTTTTGTGCGGACGACAGGGCATTGTTGCTAAAAGACCATACTTTCTCAGATTTTCATCACTATCAAAGCGACCAGTAATTTACTTAGATGAAACATGGATTCTCACGCATTATACAGTAAATAATTGATGGCAAAGTGGTAGTATGCAAGTAGTATTGTCAAACAAAAGTTGTTCATAAGGGCGAAGACAGGTGTTTCATGGCTCAAAAACCAAATAGTCCGACTATCACTCACAAACGGATAGCAAAAATTATGCCATGCTTATTACCAATTTCTTTATCCCTTGAAATTACTCGCAGCGTATTTACCCATTCGGAATAATTATAGGCCGGCAGCGGTGGCCGAGAGGACTGAGGCGCTTCAGTCACGGTCTGCACGGCCACTACGGTCGGGGGTTCGAATCCCCCCTCGGGCATGGATATTTGTGCCGTCCTTAGTTGTAGGTAGTTCATAAGTAGTTTGTAAGTTTAGGGACTGATGATCCCGTAGTTAAGTCCCATAAGCTTAACAAACATTTGAACATTTTTTTTTAAATAATTCTAGCCACTGTAGGTATTGGGCATGTTTGACTGTAGTAATGTTCAACTATTTTTTTTCCATAATGCTGGAGTTGTAAAACACTCGAAAACTGCAACTGAAGGGCTTAGCAAAATTGCTTCAGGTTTAATATGTAACCGCAGTATCGAACATTGGCCTTGTTCAACAGGGCCGGCCGGCAGGTAGTCGAGGAGCCATGCCACAGTTTCCGAGGTTTGGTTTAGAATCCCCTCTTGGGGATGAATGTTGAGTTTGTCCTAAAGGGAAAAAAGGCGGGCGGCAGATTTGTCGCCCCTCCCCCTAGGAAAGCGCCGCCCCGTGCGGCCGCACCTTTCGCACGCGCCTTGCGCCGGCCCTGCCCTTGCTTTGGGCAATTCTGCGTCGTCTTTTAGAGATCCCAAAAGCGCCGAGATTTTGGAAGGAGAACGAAAAATGACTTTCACTTTATACTTCCTTAGTAATCGGCCAACTTGCGCTGAAACATTTCCTGTGTAATGTAGGCAAATAGTTGTTCTGAAGCCTCTTTCCCTTCTTTGTGCTGTTTTTTGTGCGTCCTCAGCGCTTTCTGTATGTGATAGGACGAATATCCATTGCTCTGAAACACAGTTTGCAGGTGTTCCAATTCCATTTGCAAACTATCGGGCCGGCCGCGGTGGCCGAGGGGACTGAGGCGCTCCAGTGACGGTCTGCACGGCCACTACAGTCGGGGGTTCGAATCCCCCCTCGGGCATGGATATTTGTGCCGTTCTTAGTCTTAGCTAGCTCATAAGTAGTTTGTAAGCTTAGGGACTGATGACCCCGTAGTTAAGTCCCATAAGCTTAACAAACATTTGAACATTTGAACAAACTATCGGCATCTGATATAACGTGGGCTCGGTGGATCAAGGTCTTCATAACACCCATCTGTTGTGACTAATGGGGGCAAATTGTGGTTTGTAATTAGAGGTCGGTGTGAGTGGGTTTTCTAAACACCGAATGTCCTACTGTGCCATCACTTTTACGTCGCACCAAGACATTTAAAAACGGAAGACAGCCATCTTTCTCCATCTCCCTAGTGAATTTAATGTTGTCATGTATAAAGTTAAGATGTTGAAGAAAATCACGCAAGCTTTCCAAACCATGTGACCAAACTATAAAGATATCATCAACGTATCACCAACTCAATTTTACTTAAAAACGAAAAGGATTAGAGAACCTTCACGCTCGCACTAGCATGGTGACCATCTCAATAGATCTACTGTCCCTTCTGCATTTGTTAGTAAGTTAATATTCGAGACACGGGAGTGTAGGAGTCTCATGTTATTTGTGTGTCTGCTTGTCTAATATTGTCCATCGGAGCGCTTTTACGGGAAGAGAAAAGAAAGTGCCAAGGCAAGCGTCATAGGGAAAAAAAGCTCTGCGTCGGTCTGGTCTTAGTGAGGGCAGTAGCGGTTTTCTGCTGTCTGCGACAGTCAGACATCCATGATAGGGTTGTGTTAGTATCAGGTATCGTGAAAATGTGGTTCCATTAGCCACTGAAACGTTTGGCATCATCATATCAGTTCGGGTCAACGAAAGAGTGTGGTATTACCCCACATTGTTCCCTACCTTATTTCGGGATTTATTCCATTACATTTTCCTTTCTTTTCGTCTGGCCTGCCTTCTGCAGTCCAGACAGTTTTGTTTCGGATAGCGGGCCGCACACGGAAGCGAGCCGAGCTGGTTCCTACCGGCCGTGACGTACTGTATGGTGCAGGCAGTATTGTACCGTGGGAAGCATTCGTTCGCTGCGGCAGTCAAGGCGGTTCTTCCCGGCCGCTGTCGAGGCGGGAACCGCGTGATTTTCATTTCATTATTTTGCCGATAATATTTTCTGAGACATAACTCCAACTTACCGAAGGAATACCATCATGTCTTATTAGATTAATTACAATTTCAGATTCATTAAAAAGTGCTGCTTTATCATAAACTAAAAGTTATAGAAAGTGAATTGTTATTGGCTGATACAAATCAACCAATCGGGTGAGAGCTTCTAACATCTAGGCGCCAAGTCAGAGCGTGGGCTCTGTACCCAGTCTGCGACGATCCAGAGGACGGTCAACACGTATGTGAAAGGCTAGGGTCATAAAGTGTATAATGAGACGTACTTAACCGCCAAATAAAGTGATATCAATAAGAATTATCTGCTCTATAGTGACGAACAGTGCGTGGGAAGTTCTCAATATTGAGAAGGTGCTCAACAGATTTAATTACCGAGATATTTCAGAAGTTTGTAAATCTGGTTCCAACGTAGTTAGCCACACTAAAGTTAATAAACAAAATTGTTCAGAAAGGCCGCTTTCATTTCAAGTACGCAGAATCATTTTCTCCTGTGATATTAATTTCCAGCAACTCACGACGAGATTTACATTCCGTCAGAGTCCACGGCCGGCGGAGGAAACCTCCAACGGGACTTAATCGAGTCTGTACAATCAGGTAAGCAAGCCTGAACGGTGTTTGAACGAGGTAGCAGGAGAGGGCGCACACCGCAGAGAGTTGAAAACTGTTCTTGATATTGACATTTATTCAGAGTGTGTGTGTGTGTGTCCGCGCGTAACCCCACTCGGCAAATTAATTCTGAGCTACGACTTTATTATAGTCTTACGCGTTAGGACATATGTCATTATCAAAGGCTATAAAAAGAATTTGGTGTTAAGATTCCATCAAACATTTTGCTAAAACATAACAAATAAGTAACAATAACATTACACTCACCAAAGCTATGTTACAGAATTCTCGCTTAAAACAATTTGTGTCGTAAACAACATACGTCATACATAAAATAATTTTTAAAATTCACCCCAGAACATGTCCATAGACGTGTCAAGTGCATATGCTTGAACGTTCAGTGACTATGTGGAGAATCACCTAGATGGTGACACTGTCCTCCTCCTGCCCCCCCCCCCTTTCTCTCTCTCTTTTTCACCTCACCCTTTCTTTTCTTTATAACTTACAATATTTTATACAATTTCAAATAACTGGGTGCAGTACAAAAATGTTTTCTGTTAAATTTATACAATTTTAAATGAGTGCTATACAAAACATTTTCTGTTACATTATAGTTCGATATACTGCAGGCCAGATAGTATTAAGTAAAACAATTCTGAGAAACACCAAAATTACAGTGTGGGAAAGGGGGGGGGGCAAGGTAGGTGATGGGGAGGAGCATACATGCAGAGGTGTCAGGAAGACCGCCATCAAGCACTACATAACCTTACAAAGATCACACGTCGGTGGCTCCTATAACACACAAGATTGCACTGTGCTTCTCATCTACCACAGAGGAAAAGCGATAAGAGTTGTGGGGATCGTTGACGGGTAGGAGACAGGGTTACTTGTGGGTGCGAACAATTAAGAGAACAGTTTACAGAGAATAAAATGAAAACATTAAACTGCAACGTTGGCTTAGTACCGGCAGTACAGTGTATTTAAGTAGTTTAAAATCTATACAAATGATTACCACTTGTAGGAGGAGCTAGGTCAGGAAATATTGTGTATATTTACAATTTAAGCAGTACTGATGTTGAGATGATATCCATTATATAAATTCTCTTCAGTTCGCCATCTGGCGGAGTCTCCACAGTCACTGGACGTTCAAGCAGACGTCAGTATGCACTTGACCTTGATGTTATGGGCTGAATTTTAAACATTGTGTTATCTATGACTTATGTCTACGACACAATTTTTTTTTAAGGGGGAATATATGAACACAGCTTTGATGAGTGTACAGTTGTTGTTACTTTTTTGTTATATTTTAGCATAATTTTAGCTGGAATATTAACACCAATGTCTTTTTAAAGCATTTGATAATGACCTATGCCGGCCGCGGTGGCCGAGGGGACTGCGGCGCGCCAGTTACGGTCTCTACGTCAACTACGGTCTGGGGCTCGAATCCCCCCTCGGGCGTGGATATTTGTGCTATCCTTAGTATTGGCTAGTTAATAAGTAGTTTGTAAGTTTAGGGACTGATGACCCTGTAGTTAAGTCTCATAAGCTCTACAAACATTTGAACATTTGATAATGACGTATGTCGAAAAGCTTAAGGCTTTGATAAAGTTCATTTGTGGTCAAGACAGTTAAATTATTTCCAAGTGCATCAAAATGACCACCACGTCTCACAAAAGATTCATACAGACAGCAAGGTACTTCTGCTTTTGGGCGCCGGCGAGGTACAAAGGAACTACCTAGCAGGCTGGGCGTTTGAGCGCTGTTACTTGTAAAACAAGTTAACTCGACGGACCTTCGCCCTCCTGAATCGTGACTTCGTCGAATTGTTTGTCTCGGCTCTCAAGCATTAGCAGAACTGGTTTTCCAGTTCAGGCGCGGGCAAGAGCTGATAAGCGGTCCTGGGCCACGTTTTTACGCATTTGAGACAAGAAAGCCTCCTTTCAACCCAAGAAATACTTGCAGGAATAATAGCAATTAAACAAAATAATTTGAATGCTTCTGGAAGAATGTGATCAATTTCTCTGATCATATCTCTTAAACTGGCAGACTGAAATGTTTGTTTATACTGAGAAGAATACATAGTTTCCAGTTCTACACGCTAATGTGAACTATCGAAGAACGCACCATACGTTTGTAGTAATTAATCTCCCCCGTCTACTGGAAAATGCTGAGAATAACTGCAGAACTATATCGTTCAAAATGTTCAAATGTTTGTAAATCTATCGGATCAAACTGCGTGGTCATCATTCCGTAGCTTACAAACTACTAACACTACGGTAAACTAGCCTAAGGTCAACACACACACCCATGCCCCAGGGAGGACTCGAACCTCCGACGGCGAGCAACCGCGTGCTCCGCAGCGAGGCGCCTTAGTCCTCTCGGCTACTCCACCGCGGCGACTATCTCGTAATTTAAGAATATCACAAAGTAAAAATCTTGTTTTCAGTTATGTTATAACATTGTCCAACACCTCGAAATAAACGGAAACGGATCAGAGAAAAATAGAGAGGATAAAAATTCATTCAAACTTCAGGAGACTATTTTTGAAGCTACAGGTTTATCTTGTAGTCACTGAAACCTCTAATATCCCCGCACGGTTTTCCTGAATGGTGGATATTATTATGGCTTTACAGCTCTATCTCGTTTCACTGTTTGCCGGAATTCGCTGAACAACGATGTTGTTATGGTCTTCAGTCCGGAGACTGATTTGATGCAGCTCTCCACCCTACTCTATCCTGAGCAAGCCTCTTCATCTCCTCATAAGAACGAAACCATACATCCATTTGAATCTGCTTACTGTATTCATCCCTTGGTCTCCCTCTGCGATTTTTACCCCACACACTACCCTCCACGCCAAATTTACGATTCCTTGATGTCTAAGAATGTGTCCTACCAATCGATCCCTTCTTTTAGTCAAGGTATGCCAGAAATACCTTTTCTCCCCAAATCTGTTCGGTATCTCCTCATTAGTTACGCGATCCCGCCACCTAATCTTCAGCATTCTTCTGTAACACCACATTTCAAAAACCTCCATCCTCCTCCTGTCCACACTGTTTATTGTTCATGTTTCACTCCCATACAAGGTAACACTCGAAACAAATGCTTTCAGAAGGGGCTTCCTTACGCTTAAATTAATATTCGATTTTAACAAATTTCTCTTTTTCAAAAACGCTTTTCTTCTCATTACCATTCTGCATTTTATATTCTCTGTACTGCGACCCTTGTTTGTTATTTTGCAGCCCAAGTTACAAAACTGATCTACCACCTTTATTGATTCGCTACCTCAATTAATTCCTTCAGCATCGCCTGATTTTCTTACACAGCATTCAATTACCCTTGTTTTGCTCTTGTTAATGTTCCTCTTGTATGCACCTTGCAACACACTGTCCATCGCGTTCAGCTGCTGTTCCGGGTCCTTCCTCTGACAAAATTTATTTCTTCACCTTGAACTTTAATTCTTTACTCAAATTTCTTCTATCTTTCCTTTGTAGCTTGCTCAGTGTACAAATTGAAAAACATTGGAGAAATCCTAGAACCCTGTGTGACTCCCTTCCCAACCTTTGCATCCCTTTCACGCCCTTCAACTGTGGTAACTGCTGTTTGGTTTTGTACAAGTTGTAAATAAACGTCCATTCCCTATATTTTACTCCTGCTGATTTCAGAATTTAAAAGAGTCTATTCGAATCAAAATTGTCAAAAACTTTTTCCAAATCTACACAATCTAGAAATCTACTAAAGCTTACCTAAGATAAGCCGTAAAGTGAGGATTGCCTCCCGTGTTCCTACATTTCTCTTGAATCGAAATTGATCTTCCCTGAGGTCGGCTTCTACCAGCTTTTTTATTCTTCTCTAAATAATTCGTGTTAAAGTTTTGCAGCCATTACTTATTGAACTGATGGTTCTACTGCTCAGAATTGCGGTGCGTTAGAAAGACCATTGGAAGAATGCAGGCTGAAGTGTCAAAAAAAAAAAAAAATAATAAATAAATAAATAAAATAAAAGAACATGCGTGCTGATTTCATACAAGAGCATCTCTGCTGCAAACCCGAATTCAAACCCACATAAGAGTGATTAAAAAAATGTTGGGGGGATTTCATGGACCCTTCCTTCCATTGTTTATCTCACGATATCGAAAGTCCATGTCCTTTAGACGTTATGTTCTCTTTCACTCATGAAACCATTTCGTCTGCAGTCAGGTAGGCGTCTCCGACGAAATCATAATTAAACTTTTTCTGCCTCGATAGACTGCTGCAGATCGTACTTTCCTTGCGTCTTGATGAAGTCAAGAACGTCCTGTCAACCCTAATATATTGGCGTGGTACTTCGCTCACAAGCCAACTCACCACGATGCCACTCAAAAAATGCGCTCGCGAGCGTTATATAATTCTCTATTTTCCCTCATATTCATCTCAAATATTGTAGATAGATCGAAAGAATTATGTGTTCCTGAGACACATGTAGTCTAGATTTATCAATGATGATGAATATAGGTTAAAGCACAATACCGGTTCTGGTGCAAATTTCAATCCTAATCTTCAGCCTATATACATTATCCTTGTAAGAAAAATCGTCCAGATCGCCTACATTTATCTTTCGACTGCGTCATTTCTCTGGCGACTTAAAAGATGCCGACTCAGTGGCTTCAATGAACGCATTCGCTCCGCTTAACACGCGCTGAACACTTCTCAATGTCACACATGACGCCTCATGTGCTTTCATTTGTCTAGTGTCAGCGTTAGGGCGAGCACCATATGCCCACGAGCTGTCTGCTTCAGATTCTTCACACTTTCTATGTGTTCTCTCCAGTCAAAACCGAGCGAGGTGGCGCAGTGGTAACGCACTGGACTCGTATTCGGGAGGGCGATGGTTCAAATCCACCCCCGGCCATCCAGATTTAGGTTTTCCGTGATTTCCCTAAATCACTCCAGGCATATGCCGGGATGGTTCCTTTCAAAGGACACGGCCGATTTCCTTCCCCATCCTTACCCAAAGCTCCGAGCGTTAGCTCCGTCTCTCATGACCACGCTGTCGACGGGACGTTAAACCCTAAGCTTCCTTCCTTCCTTCTCCAGTCAAAGCTGTTCGTAATTGTAACTCCTAGGTATTTGGTAGAATTTACGACCTTAAGGTTTGACTGATTTATCGTGTAATTGAAGTTCAGCGGATTTCTTTTAGTGGTCATCTGTATTACTTCACACTTTTCTTTATTTAGTGTCAATTGCCAATCTTTGCACCAAGTAGAAATTTTGTCTAAATCGCTTCGCAGTTGATTTTGATCCTCTGTTGACTTCACTAACCGATAAACGACAGCATCATCCGCGAACAGTCTAAGGGAGCTATTCAGATTGTCTCCTAAATCGTTTATAAACACGAGGAAGAGTAGGGGACCTATAACGCTTCCCTGTGGAACGGCAGATATCACTTATGTTTTACTCTCTGACTTACCGTCAATTATAACGAACTGTGTCCTTTCTGATAGGAAATCGTGAATACTATCTTTAGTTTGAGTTAGTTCATAAGTAGTTCCTAAAATTAGGGACTGATGACCCCGCAGTTGAGTCCCATACATAACCTTTACAAACGTGTGTGCTCACCTGCTACCTCCTCTTCTGTGACGTACTGGTTACTATGGCAACTAAGTGTTTACGGTAAGCCACGCGCCTGCTGGTCTCCGTTGGCCTCCCCGCAGCCTCCGTGCAGCTAGGCTTGCGTGTAAAGTGCTGGCAGCTTATTACCAGTAACACAAGCCAGAGTCTATCGTGCTCTCAGATAAAAGTACTAATAGTTTTTATGACGAGGGTTGCAACTTAAATAGAGTCATCACTGCTGTGGAGACACTATGCTATTGTCGCTGGTAGCACACGTTGTTGACATACCTGCCTTACATCCGAACAAATGGACACACCCGTCCCACGTCAGCGGCGTGCGATCAATCGAGGGAAACACAGTCACTTGTGAGCGAGCGGTCTAACATAACGGAGCCTCCGAAACAGGATCAACGCAGTTGCACCAATATTGAATGTGCCAGAGATCGTACAACGTGTTGACAGTGTCATCAAGGTGTTCAAGAGACGTGGAATCTGCATTGCCGTACAGAACAGTGGCACCTGAGTAAAAGCATTCACCGAAGGTCGGCAAACTGTGGCAGACACGCATTGGGTAGGTCGTCCTAGCGTATTACCCTTCGTGTTTTGACACGTCGCCTGCAACCAGCTTCGCGAAAGGAGCGACAACACTTTCTGTGTAACCCACCCATCATTACGCACGAAATTGCGCGGCATATACAGCGCAAGCTGTGGCTGCTCTGTTCGGTCGATGGGACTGGGAAGTACTGCACCATACTCCCCGGACTGAAGTACTTGTGATTTTAATTTCGTGGCATTCGCTTCAGAACTGTTCCAGAGATTCGGCAGGCAGTAGACCACTTCATTCGCACTATCAACAGAACAGGAGCTTTTCTAACGGTGTACTACGCCTTCCACATGGCTGGCAACAGGTTCTACACAACGCTGGTGACTACTTTGAATAACAGTAACAGGTGCAAACATGTAACGCTTTTGTACAGGTTGTGAATCCATAGTTGCCACTATGTATGTTCCAGCCCTCGTAGTAAAAATTATTGGAACCACAACTACTACGACTTCTGCTACAGAAAAGGAAGAAGGCCTGGCCTCCCTTTCCTGATCAGCTGCCACTGATAGAGCCACTGAGGAAATTCATTAGATCAGAATCGTGCCTCTATGTGCACGAAATTTTACATAAATTTGAGAAAGATTCTATTGATAATGACAATGAGGACGACGAAATTGACAATTCAAATTATGATCCAGTCTTCATGCAAAAAGCATTACTTCAAATCTCTAGTGAGTATTTCGAGCTTGATGATTCTTGAACCCACCCCCATGAACCATAGACGTTGCCGACGTGGGGTGTCTTGCGTGCCTCATCGATGCAGATAGCTGTACCGAAGCTACAACCAGAACGGAGGGCCGGACAAACGTGTGGTTGCTGAAGAGTTTCAGTAGTTACAGGGGCAACAGTCTGGATGATTGACCGAGCTGGCCTTGTAACATCAGCTAATGTGGCTTTGTCACATAGCTACTACGAACGGCTGAAAGTAAGGAGAAACTACAGCAGTTACTTTTCCCGAGGACATGCAGCTCTACTGTATGAACATATGATGATGGCTTCCTCTCGGGTAAAATATTCCGGAGGTAAAATAGTCCCCCATTCGGATCTCCGGGCGGGGACTACTCAGGAGGATGTTGTCATCAGGAAAGACAATACTGGCATTCTACGGGTCGGAGCGTGGAATGTATCACGTAGGCGAGTTAGAAAATCTGAAACGAGAAATGGATAGGTTAAAGTTAGATATTGTGGGGATTAATGTAGTTCGGTGGCAGGATGAACAGGATTTCTGGTCAGGTGAGTACGGGTTTATGAAAACAAAATCAGTTGGTGGTAACGCAAGAGTAGGTCTGATAATGAATAAGGAAATAGGAATGCGAGTAAGTTACTATGAACAGCATAGTGAACGCATTATCGTAGCAAAGATGGACACAAAACCAGCACCGACCACTATAGTGCAAGTTTCGGCCGATGATGAGGATATAGAATAAATGTATGAGCAGATAAAAGAAATCATTCAGAAAGTGAAGGGAGACGAAAACTTGACTGCGATTAGCGACTGGAATTCGGTAGTAGGAAAGGGAAGAAAAGGAAATATAGTAGGTGAATATGGATTAGGAAAAAGAAATGAAAGAGCAGAGAGGAGATCTCTTGGTAGAATTTAGTGCAGAGCACAATTTAATGATCACCAACAGTTGGTTTAATCATCATGAAAGAAGTTTGTATACGTGGAAGAAACCAGGAGACACTGGAAGATACAAGATAGACTTTATAAGGGTGAGAAACAGATTTAGAAACAAAGTTTTTAACTGTAAGACATATCCAGGGGCAGATATATACTCTGACCATAAGTTACTGGTTACGAATTGCAGATTAAAACTTTATAGACTGAAAAAAAAGGTACAAAATTAAGGGCCGGCCGCGGTGGCCGAGGGGACAGAAACGCTTCAGTCACGGTCTGCACGGCCACTACGGTCGGGGGTTCGAATCCCCCCTCGGGCATGGATATTTGTGCCGTCCTAGTTCGTAAGTAGTTCATAAGTAGTTTGTAAGTTTAGGGACTGATGACCCCGTAGTTAAGTCCCATAGACTCTACAAGCATTTGATTTAGGATAGTGAAGGTCACAGAGGATCATGTCGGCAGAAGGACAAGACCTAATAGAAATCCCTGGATAATACAGGATACACTGAACTTAATAGATGAGAGGAGAAAATATAAAAATTCAGCAAGTGCAGCAGGCAAAAGGGAGTACAAACGTCAGAAAAGTGAGATTGACAGGCTACTGACTGGCTAAGCAAGATTGGCTACAGAAAAAATGAAGAACCGTAGAAGAATGTATATATAGGAGAAAACTACCGCCTACAGGAAAATAAAAGAAATATTTGGAGACAAGAAAACTAGCTCTATTAATATCAAGAACTCAGGCGGAAATCCAATACTAAGCAAAGAGGGAAAAGCTGCACTGTGGAAGGAATATATAGAGGGACTAGACAAAGGAAATAAACTTGAAGGCAGTATTTTAGAAATGTAAGATGAAGTGGAGGAAGATGAGATAGGTGATACGATGCTGCGCGAAGAATTTGACAGAGCGCGGAAGGATGTGAGTGGAAACAAGGCCCCTGGAGTAGATGATATTCCCTCTGAACTGCTGATATCTTTAGGAGAGCCAGTCAAGGAAAAAATTGTTCCATCTGATATGCAAGATGTATGCAGACAACTGTGAAAATTACAGAACTATCAGTTTAATAAGTCATGGTTGCAAAATACTAACACGAATGATTAATCAAAGAATGAAAAAACTTGTAGAATCCGACCTAGGGGAAGATTAGTTTGGATTTAGGAGAAATGTAGGAACACGGGATGCAATATTCACATTACGACTTATCTTAGAAGATAGGCTAAGGAAGGGCAAACCTAAGTTTTTTGCGTTTGTAGATTTGGAGAAAGCTTTTGACGAAGTCCACTGGAATACACTCTTCCAAACTATGAAGGTAGCAGGGGTAAAATATAGGGAGCGAAGAGTTATATTCAACCTATACAAAACCCAGACAGCGGTTATTAGAGTCGAAGGGCAAGAAAGGGACGCAGAGGTTTGAAAGGGAGTAGTGGTTGTAGCCTTTCCCGAATGTTGTGCAATCTCTACATTGAACAAGCTGTGAAAAAAACGCAAGGAGAAATTTCGATAGGGAATTAAAGTTCAAGGAGAAGATATAAAAAAATGCGGTTTGCCGATGACATAGTAATTTTGTCAGAGACTACAAAAGATCTGGAAGAGCAATTTCAGAAAATCAGGCGATGCTGAGGGAATTAGATTAGGTAATGAGACAATAAGAGTAGTAGATGAGTTTTGTTATTTGGGTAGCAAAATAATTTCTGATGGCCGAAGTGAAGAAGATATAAAATGCGGAATGGCTATGGGAAGAAAAGCATTTCTGAAGAAGCAACATTTGTTTACATCCAGTATTTGTTTAAATATTAGGAAGTCCTTTCTGAAAGCATTTGTCTGTAGTGTAGCGTTGTATGGGAGTGAAACGTGGGCGATAAGGAGTTCAGACAAAAATGTGATAGAAGCTTTCGAAATGTGGTGCTACAGACAAATGATGAAGATCATGTAACTAATAAGGTAATGCTCAACAGAATTGGGGAGAAAAGGAGTTTCTGGCACACCCTGACTAAGAGAAGGGATAGGTTGGTGGGGCACATTCTGAGACATCAAGGAATCGTGAACTTAACACTAGAGGGAAGTGTGTGGGGTAAGAATCGTAGAGAGAGTCCGAGGAACGAATACAGTAAGCAGATTCAAAACGATTTTGGGTTCCGTTCGTATTCTCAGATGAAGAGGCTTGCACAGGACAGGGTAGCGTGGAGAGCTGCATCAAACCAGTCTACGTACTGAAGACCACAACAACAACAACAACAACGATTCTTGAATGGATTGTTTTGTATGTTGTTTTCCCGATTTTCTGAACAATGACTTTATCTTTGTCATTAGGTTCATAAAATGAAGGTAGTGATTCCAAGATGAATGTAGAATCCCAAAGTATTCTTCCAAGACGAGTGGGTGGTACAGCAACATATCGCAGTGACTCTGCATAGGGTTGGACTTAAACGGACTGTTTGCGAGAGGTAGACGTTTTAGTGGGGCCTTTGGCGTCAATGTTAGATGTTGTGAGTTCAGTTCTGTATTTCTTGTCATGTTTCGTGGACAGGGACCTTCTTGCTCATTTCAAAGAGGTGACAATTTTTTATGCCAGACAGAAGATGAGGAAACCAAGTGCAGCTCGGGTTACTCCAGCATGCAGAATGTCCGGCAGTCTAATGTATGGTGTGGTTCGTATGGCCGGCAGTCAAGGTGTTAAATGACGTATCTTGAATTTACAAGATGAAATTTAGCATATTTTCCTGTTTCCTTCGTAATAACAACCAGCTGTACTACTTTTTCCTTTATTTCCTTTGGGCCCAGTTCGTCAGACATCTGTTGATATCCTGAGGTGTTTGAGGATTCCAACATATCTGAAGAAGTGCCCAAATGGGGTGAAAGAAAAAGTGCTACTAGTGGTTGCTGTATTTTCCTTTTTTTTTTTAAACTAAATATCACATTTGTCGCAATGGAGAAAATACTAGGAATGAAATTTTCACTCTGAAGTAAAGTGTGCAAATGTTCAAATGTTTGTGAAGCTTATGGGACTTAACTGCGGGGTCATCAGTCCGTAAACTTAGAAACTACTTACGAACTAGCTAACACTAAAGGCAGCACAAACATCCATGCCCGGGGAGAGGGGGGTATTCGGACCCGGATGGGTACCGGCCTCGCGCATCGGAGCATAGCGCCTCAGTGCGCTTGGCCACTCCGTCGCGGCCGGAGTGTGTTCTGATATGCAATTTCCTGGCAGATTAAAACTGTTTGTCGCACCGGAAATACAAGGAAAACGACAAAAGTTCGTGTCCTGGTCTAGCACACAATTTAAACTGCCACGTACGTTCATGTTTAATTTTTTCTTTTGACGGTCATTTTCTGTTCAAAGACATTATGGGTTTGATTTATTTAAAATTGTTGAATATGTTCTGGTTTACATAGGTGGTAACGAAGGTGGGGGTGTGCATATAGGTTTGAAATATTCTCCGATGTTTTTAAGATCAAACAGCCGCTTTAATGCCACCTCGTGATCCGCGTCCGTTGCCCTATCAAGCTACCACCAGCGTTGAGTGCTGTCTTTTCAGATTCCATACTTGGCTTTATTTCAGTGCCTTGTCATGTTTGTTAGTCGGCGTAGCTGTCACCTGACGGGGACCGGGCGTGATGCGCGTTCCATCACCGTCATTGCGGCGTGATCTGTTTGCGAAGTTTCACTCACCGACTTTTACTTCTGAATGTGAAAATATTTTGCTAGCACCCACCTGCTTGGGGAGCTTGACCATCCCAATAAAATAAGAGAAATCAGTTTGAAAACGGAACGATTTAGGTGTTCTTTCTTCCCGCGCGCTATTAGAGAATGGAACGGTGGAGAAAAGTTATGAAAGTGGTTAATGAACCCTCTGCCAGGCACTTGAATGTGATTTGCAGAGTATCTATGTAGATGTAGATGTAGAGACGGGAATTTGTTCGAAATTTTGTGTGGTGAAAGACGACCCCAAACACCTTATGAGTATAAACTACGTGGTTTGGCTCAACGCACCTGGTCAGGGGTCTCAACGCCTTCTGTAATAAAAAAGCTGAGCCAAATATTCAAACAAGAACCAACCGCGAAACATAGATCAACCTGAAAAAAAAGGAAATAAAAAACAATAGACGGTTACGGCTCGAACCCTGCGCCAGAGGTCTCGGGTTCGATTTCTCATCTAGCACTAGTTTTTCTTTTTTCTTTTGCATTTTCTTTCGTTAATCACCCATTATTCAGAAAGTTTCCCAAACCTACATAATCTTTAACAAATTAGTTACATCACTGAATAAAAATTATTTTCTTTTTGTCCAACAACATAATTCATGGCGGCGGGTTTTCCATTTTTCATTGTAATGCATATGAGGAGAAACATTCGGTTTTTAATCAGAATAAGAAAGTCGATTGGTAAACATTCAGTTTTTATACACATAGTAATTATAAACAAGAACCTCAGTGGTAATTACCGTAAAAACATACACAGCAATAATTTTTGCGGCGTCTTGCGCGACATATAAAAGTGGATTTTTTACAATCACAGGGCGTTTGCAATAAATCTGTACAAAAACATGCCCAATTAACATTTACGAAAATGTTTCGAGTTTCTGATAATTTTGAGGCAAATCAGGAATATTGAATCATGTCTCCAAATATTAGTGATGATAATAGATGGTGAATTATAGAATGAACTTTTATACAATTTATAATTGGTGGAATCAAAAAAGAAAAGAAACAGAAGAAAAAAACTGTCGGGCGGCGGCTCGGCAATGGACTAACATTTTATACTCATAAGGCACCTAAGGAATTTCAGATTGAAATTACAACTAAAATGTTGTTGTGGTCTTAAGTCCGCAGACTGGTTTGATGCATCTCTCGACGCTACCCTGTCCTGTGCAAGTTTCTTCATCTGAGAAAATGTTCGGCAACCTACATCCTTTTGAATCTGCTTACTGTATTCGTCCCTCGGTCTCCCTGTACGATTTTTACCCCACACACTTCCTTCTAATGCTAAGTTGACAATTCCTTGATGTCTCGGAATGTGTCCTACCAATCTATTCCTTCGTTTAGTCAGGATATGCCAGAAACTCCTTTTCTCCCCAATTCCGTTAATCACCTCCTCATTAGTCACGTGATCTACCCATCTAGTCTTCATTATTCGTCTGTAGCACCAGAATCCAAAAGCATATAAATATATTTGTCTGATCTCCTTATCGTCCACGTTTCACTGCCATAGAATGCTACCAGACAAATGCTTTCAGAAAGGACTTCGTAACATTTAAATAAATATTGGATGTTAACAAGTTTCGCTTCTTTAGCAACGCTTTTCTCGCCATAGCCATTCTGCACTTTATATCTTCTTTACTTCGGCCATCAGAAGTTGCCTTGCTACCCAAATAACAAAATTCATCTCCTACTTTTACTGTCTCATTACCTAATCTAACTCCTTCAGCATCGACTGATTTTCTGACATTGCATTCCATTAAATCCATTCAACTGCACTTCCCGATCCTTTGCAGTCTCTGACTAAATTACTATTTATAAATGTTTGTGCAAAGTTTGTGGAACATCTGCTGACGACAGTGACCTATAGTCTCTGGTGTGGAGGGTAAGACAGACTGGCAGACTCACGATATGCAGCAGTCTAGGAGACCACCAATGGCTGTCACACCTGCCATGCTGCAGGGAGTGGATACCATCGCAGGGAGAGACACTTTACCACCGGGGCGCAGAAACTACTGTGTAGAGGCAAACGCATTTCTGTCGTCCTGCTTATGACGTCACGAAGGAAGTCTTACCGCAGGCCAAAGGGACGAGGATGAGCAGGAGAAACAATCCCCGCAGTCTTCGAATACAGCTTTAGAAGGATGCTGCTTGACAGAGTCGCGTCAATTGGTTGATTTCGCCCTTTATTGTGAGAATTTTAGGAAGGTGTGATTCGTCTGTAAGGGAGAGAGCATATGTAACATTTGTACAACCCAGTCTTGATATTGCTCCAATGGTTGAGATCCCCACCAGATCGGTTTAAAGGAGGACATAGAGGCAGTTCAGAGGCGGGCAGCTAGGTTTTAAGTGTTTCTGAGATGCTTCGGGAAATCAAATGGGAGTCGCCGTACGGAAGGTGACGTACTTTTTGAGAAACACTATTGAAGAAATTTAGAGGGTCGAATTTGAGGTGGAATTGTTAGATTCTACTGCCGCCAAACTACATTTCCCGCAAGTAATTAATACTGGTACTGAGTACCCTCTGCCACGCACCCTTGGGTCGACAGCGGAGCAACTGTGTGTATGTATATTTAGACCTGGCTGTTTGAGGCTTTGTGATTTCGTGTTTCGTGAGTGCTGTCGATATCGCTAAGTTATTGTTGTTGAGTGAGTGATTTATCAGGGAAAGTGTTTTAGTGCTGTTCTCATCCATAACTCTCACAATCAGAATAAAATAAAATAATAATAATAAATGTTGAAATGTTTGTAATCGTAAGGGACAAAACTTCGGTGATCATCGGTCCCTAGACATATAATCTACCTTAACTTATACTGAGGATCACACACAGACACACATACACACACAGAACAGCACACACACACATGAACATGACCAAGGGAGAGCTCCAACCTCGAACGGGAACGACCGCGCAATCCGTGACATGGTGCCTCAGACCGTGCCGCTACTCTCGCGCGCCAGTCTAAATACAAAAGAGACTGAAGTAGTGTTTGATTCAAGTCCGTCAAAGATTTGACTCTCCAAATGCTATAGGAAAGACCGTGTAAATGTTGAAAATGTCGGGACATCCTCTCATCATTTCCATCACCCAGATTACATAAGAGATTCGCGTGCGGGTCTGCTAAATTTATTGCCAAACAGGATGTTTGGCTGATTCCTATGCATCCTGTAATTTGCCTCGTGATAGTACGGCCAGTTATAGCGCAGTAAGAGCAACAGAAGATAGCAAACAACGTTTTAACAAATGTGAATGCCAGAGTAGGAAACTTTAAAAACGTTTTCTCGTGAATGTCAAATGTTGACAAATGTACTTTTACGGGTTAAGTTGTTTGTAACGGTTCAGATGAAGTCTCTTTATGGAATTCGGTAGCATCATTACAGAAGATAAATTCTCATCGTGAAAACATCTCCATGAAATTGCGATTATATAATAGAGATCTTCGAATTCAGTTGTCATAAGCGAAATAACGTTTGCGGGAAAAACTAAGTAACAAAAATGCGTTTGTGTCTCGAGAAATTAATCGAATACTAGGCAAAATATTTTCACTCAATCAAATCGGAAGTCTTTTTCATGATTCAAAACAGGTTCGGCGGAGAAAACACTACATTTGCAAGTCGATCACTTTACTTGCCATTTCGCAGAAAATCTTTCATTTTCTCAAGGAAAAACTCTGATATCTTCTACTTGCTGTGTTAACGTTGCGATCTTGGACGAATCGCAGTTTCCGTTACCACCCAGGTATTTTAAAGGATGTCTTATGTTAGCGATAACTGAAATGCAGGCTGAAACACTGACTGAGAGGAAGCGAGTTACTCGAGTGAAAATATGGCAATGTCCATACGTCAGATCAAGTTCTTTTAGATTTGTGATACTTAAAATATAAAAATAAACGTGTTTTTTTTTTTTTTACTTGTTAATTTTTCTTAGAGTCAAGTCAGCTCAGCAATTAGATAAGCTGCAGAATTTAGCTATACAATTGTAGCAATAACAGAACAGCAGATCTACTTATCATTCTTTCAGTAGAAACTGAAACGCACCTCAAATACGACACTCAAAGGTCACATACTGCAGCACCGTTTCCAAGCCAGACGATGTGACCTCACAGCTTCAGCGAATAGTAGCACAGTACGCTTATTGCTCAAACGTATTTGAGCACTCCGTAACCAGAACAAGGATCAGTACCGGTAGACTATACACACACTTGTTTATGCTGGAGGAAGGCCACAGAACGAGACGGAGATTTCGTGGAAAAAATAGGGTGTACATGGAGCCTTCAGTGTTTAGTGCGTGTATTCTCATTTTGACCAATAAGTAACTGCTGACGAAAAAAGGCGGTGCATTATTTTCTGGACAACCCTCACACGATAATCTGTATGAAGCCAATGAAGTACACAATGAATTGTATTCCTAAAGGACCAAAATTCTGTGGTCATTGGTCCCTGGACTTACAAATTGTACTAAGGTTTTCAGAAAGGCCTTTCGACATAAAATTCACTGATCAAATGTTAAATGCTCTGAAAAACCGTACATCAACCATTGGTATTTTTCGTGATCTTTCAAAGGCCTTTGATTGAGTAAATCATGGAATTCTTCTAGATAAGCTTAATCATCATGGTTTGACTGGGGCACAAATGGTTTAATTCATACTTAACTGGAAGAATTCAGATAGTTGAAATAACTGGTTCATGTAATGTCAAAACATCAGCCGATTTCTCAAACTGGGCGGTGGGGGGGGGGGGGGGGGGAGGGACTGGTCAAGGATGGGGGTGCCACAGGGTTCGGTCTTAGGTCCTTTACTGTTCTTGGTATACATAATGATTACCATTCTACATTGATGAAGATCCAAAGTTAGTTCTTTTTGCTGATGATACAAATATATTAATCACATAAAAAACAAGAACTAAGTGATTTAATCATAAATAATGTTTTTTACAAAATTAAGTGGTTCTCTGCTAACGGACTCTCATTAAATTTTGATAAAACACTCTATATAGTTCTGCACAGTAAATGGCACAACTCCAGTAATAAATATGGACTATGAACAGAAGTTTGTAACTAATGTAGGATTTTCATAAATTTTTGGTGTGTGCATTGACGAGAGATTAAACTGTAAGCAACACATAAACGCTCTGCTGAAACGTTTGGGTTCAGCTACGTATGCTGTTAGGGTTATTGTAATCAGTAAATTAGCTTGCTATGCCTATTTTCATTCATTGTTTTCGTATGGCATCATACTCTGGGGTAATTCCTCATTGCGTAAGAAAGTATTCATTGCAAAAAAGCAAGCAATCAGAACAATTGCTGCAGCTTACCCACGATCATCCTGCAGACATCTATTGTATCCTCAGAGTAACTTCACATTATATATATTTACTTATGAAATTTGTTGTTAATAATCCAACCCAATTCAAAAGTAATAGCAGTGTGCACAGCTATGACACCAGGAGAAACGATTATCTTCATTATATAGGGCTAAATCTGAGCTTGGCAGAGAAAGGGGTAAATTATGCAGCCACAAGAGTCTTTGGTCACCTACCAGGCAGCATCAGAAGCCTTACAGATAGCCAACTAGCATTTAAAAATAAATTAAAAGAATTTCTGAATCACAACTCCTTCTACTCATTGGATGAAGTTTTAGATAAATTAGTAAATCTTAAAAAAAGTGTCATGTAATATTTTGTGTAATGTAACATCTTGTACAGACACCCTTCATTAACCTGACACGTGCCACATCATTACGAAGTGTCGTATTCATGATCTCTGGAACAAGTATTAATCTAATCTAAGGACGACACACACACACATACACCCATGTCCGATTGAGGCTTCGAATCGCGGCGGAGTGGCACTCCAAACCACACATCATTCCCTCGCGGCGCCATCTGTAACGTAGTAGTGGGCCGTATGAGTTTTAAACACAAAATATATAAAAAGTGAAAACCGTTGGATGTTAATAGTTTCAACCAAATTGTCCATCTCCTAACGGATACCTGTCAAATATAACGGATGCTAGAAGCTACGAGCTGCCAACGATTAGTTTAGATTAGATTAGATTATTACTTGTTCCATAGATCATGAATACGACACTTCGTAATGATGTGGAACGTGTCAGGTTAATGAAAGGTGTCTTTACAAATTATTACTTTGTACTAAATATTACATGACACAATATTTTTTTTCAGCTTTACTAATTTATATCTAAAAATTCATCTATAGTGTAGAAGGAGTTGCCCTACAGAAATTTATTTTTAAATGCTAGTTGGCTATCTGTCAGGCTTTTGACGCTGCTTGATAGGTGACCAAAGACTTTTCTGGCAGCATAATTCACCCCTTTCTGTGCCAAAGCTACATTTAACCTTCAGTAGTGAAGATCAAGCTGTCTCTTAGTGTTGCAGTTATGTACACTACTATTGCTTTTTAATTCGTTGGGATTGGTAATAACAAATTTCATAAGTGAATATATATATACTGTGACGCTACTGTGAAGATCCCTAGCTCTTTAAATAAGTTTCCGCATGATGATCTCTTGGATGGACTCCTGCAATTATTCTGATTACACGATTTTGTGCAATGAATACTTTTGTACTCAGTGATGAATTACCCCCAGAAAATGATGCCATGCGAACGTTTCAGCGGAGCGTCTGTGTGTTGCTTACAGTTTAATCTCTCATCAATGCACACACCTAAAATTTTTGAATATTCTACCTTTGCTACAGATTTCTGATCAAAGTCTACATTTATTAATGGTGTCATTCCATTTACTGTGCGGAACTGTATGTACTGTGTTTTATCAAAATTTAATGATAGTCCATTTGCTGAGAACCACTTAATGATTTTCTGAAAGACGTCGTTTACAATTTCTTCAGTTAGTTCTTGTCTCTCAGATGTGGTAACTATACTTGTATCATCAGCAAAAAGAACCAGCTCTGCATCTTCATGAATATAGAATGGCAAGACATTAATATATATTTAGAACAGCAAAGGGCCCAAGACCGAACCTTGTGGCACCCCAGTTTTGATTGTTCCCCAGTTTGAGGAATCAGCTGTTTTTTGCATATTATGTGAATTACTTATGTCAACTTTCTGCACTCTTCCTGTCAGATATGATTTAAATCATTTGTACTCTGTCCCATTCATAGCACAATAGTTTATGTAGAAGAATTACATGAAATTCCGTAGATGCTGTAGATGTGCCTGTGTTGACTCTGAGTGTTACCTCGCAGTAGCAACAATTGCAGGTCATATACATTGTCTGGCTTCTGTTTCGGTTTCTTCGGCCGACGTTTGTTTGAAGGTTTTTCTGGCGTTTCGCCAGCACTTGTTGTTGGATAGCAATGGAGCGTGAATCTTTGACAAAGGCAGCCACCCGTCCTGGCGAAAAGTCAGAAAAACCCTCGAAGAAACGTCAGCCTAAGATCCCAAGATAAAGCTAACAGGCGATGTGTTAACAAACCATGAAAGCCTTAACCGATTTGCGCAAGTCGGGTACCTAACGCGAGGGAATTACGTGGACGGCACACAAGAAAATCCCAGGCAGATGCGCGACTGCTGAAAGATGGCAGTGGGAGTATCGAGGAAAAGTGGTAGAACCTAAAAGACTCCCTAACACAATGCCTGTTCTGATGAAGAGCGTTCAAACGTAGCGTGGATTAAAACTGAAGCAAGATGATGAAAGCGGCAGGTAAACCATATTGGAAAATACCTAGAAGATTAGAGAAAACCAACTGCACCTCTGTGGAAGATTTACACTATTCGTCGCGAATGTCGATACCAACAACTGGTAATATTTCAAGACAGCTGTTTGTACTACGACATGCTGAAAACATAAGCACAGAGATAATTCTTCTCATAATGATAATTCTTCTGTGAAGCTAATTGACTATGCCTAATGTTGTGAAAATACCCTACAGTTAATGAAATAAAGTAATTTATTTATTTATTTATTTATTTATTTATTTAGCCTGATCAGATTAGGGCCATCAGGCCCTCTCTTACATCGGACCAGGGTTTTACACATACTGTATTTCTTTACATGTGAGTTACCTATAATATAATAATGATGTTTACAGAAGAACAGTTAATAACATTATTTATACAGGTTGATTACATGTAAAAGGATGTAAATAAAAGGTAATAACTTAACTCTACATATGTAATAACTTAACTCTAAATAGGATTAATACTAACAGTACCACTGAGACACCTTCTGCTGCTGCTGCTGGTGTAATGATAGAAGTAACAACATTTATATTAGCAGATACAATATTTACTTTTGAATATATCGAGACTGGTTTACGCATGGCGAATTCTGACAGAAGCTGTACCTGGCGAGAGCAATGGCAGTTGAAGAATATCTGGGAGGAGGAATGGATGTGACGTACCTGGACCGTAGGGTAATAAAGACTGGCGTCTTTATTGCTTTAGTAGATAATCCATTAACTGTCGTTTGAAGCTGGCAGTGTTATTCAGTTCTCTGATATACTGAGGTAGATTGTTCCATAGCCTGGTTCCTGCTACTGAAAAGGATTTTGAGAAACCGGCTGAGTGATGGATAGGGACAGAAAGGGTTTTGCTCTGACAGGAACGAGTAGTTCTTTTATGTTGATCAGATAAGAGTGTTAAGGTCGAGGAAAGGTATGATGGACAGTGTACGTTGATAAGAGAGTAGAGGAAACAGAGTGTATGAAAATCTCTACGCTTGTCAGCACGGAGCCAGGATAGTTGCTTATAAGATGGTGAAATGTGATCAAAGAGACGGATGTTACATATATATCGAACGCAGGCATTCATGATTAGTTCCAGACGTCGTGAGCTTTCCGAAGAGAGACCTTGCAAGATAACATCACCGTAATCAATAATTGGAATTACAAGCGTTTGTATAAGTTTCTTTTTAAGATCGAGAGGAAAAACCTTCTTATATCTCTGTAGGGCATGAAGAGATGCTGATGCCTTCCTACACACGGCGGCTGTGTGCTCAGCCCAATTTAGTTTGTCGTCTATTATCACTCCCAGACTTTTTGCCGAGGGCGAAAAATAGATAGGTGTGTCATTTAATATTAATGGTGGTTGAGATTCGCGGTATTTGTGGTTAATGAGTCTAGGATGACCTACCAGAATCGCTTGTGTTTTACTTGGATTGAGCTTTAATCCTATATTCTGTGCCCACTTTGATAGTGCACATAGGTCAGAATTAAAATTCTCGATTGCTGCCTTCAGGTTTTTTGGTTTTGCACTTAAATACAACTGGAGGTCATCGGCATACATGTGGTATTTACAAAAGGACAAGACCGATGATACGTCATTTACATACAATGAAAAGAGAAGTGGACCTAGCACCGAACCCTGTGGAACGCCTGATAGAACTTTTCTCCACTGTGACTTTTCGGTGCCGGACATGACGCACTGAAGACGCGATGTCAAGTATGAGCGGAACCATTGCACCACGCCTTGAGAGAAATTTAGACTGCTAAGTTTACCAAGTAAAATATCAAAGTCCACAGTGTCGAAAGCTTTGCTAAAGTCTAAGAAGCACATAATACTCGCCTCTTGTCTATCCATTGCCTGCTTAAGATCGTCTGTTACTTTTATCAAAGCAGATGTTGTGCTGCGATATTTGCGAAAACCTGATTGGTGTTCGTCAAGAAGTTTATTAGTAGTCAAGTAGCTGGTTAGCTGATCATGTACTATATATTCTAGGGCTTTGGACAGTGCCGGAAGAATGCAGATAGGTCGGTAATCAGAGGGTGCTGTGGCAATGTCCTTTTTTGGCAGTGGCTTAACTAGTCCACGTTTCCATGCATCAGGAAAAACACTTGTGGCTAAGGACTGATTAAATATGTCTGTTATGATGGGCAGCAGTGGATCAATAATCAGCTTTATCATTTGGATAGTGATACCATCATCCCCGGTAGATGCTGATGTAATACGCATAATGGCTTTTTTTACTGTATTTCCAGTAACATGCTTAAAACAAAACTTATCATGTACTTAATGTAAGAAATAGCCTCACTTTGGAACATAACTTTCATGATTGTATTTGTCAAATAAATCCGTGGCATGTGACTCAAAACTTAAATTTGAATCATGTCGTTAGGTACTTTGATCTTCATGATGTTTGGCAACTATTAGTTAAAGTTAAACTACCGTAAGTGTTCCTTGGAATGATTAAAATATTTTAGTTAAGTTCATTCCCTACCTGTACCCCAGACCAACCTCCGATCAGGTGGGCCTACAACTGCAGCCAATTATAAAATGTGTATATATATCCACACATTTTATAAGGATAAAATTTATACGAAATAGTAATGATGCTTGTCGATGTAGCCATGTGGATTACGACTCTTGTTCGTCAGTAGTAATCTCTCCTTTGTAACCGTATTCTGTTCAATTCCGAGAAGAATATTTCTTTACTATTTCAGCTATTGAAATGCCACTTACAGTGATAAATAGATACTCTCCAGAAAAAAAAATTCTGTTCTCCGAAGCTCACATTCCAGTTTCCGCAAGGTCGTGCAACGGCTACATTTCTATTGTAAAGCACTTTTTTCCGGCGAACAGCACACAAAGAATTGATCCTTGGAACCAACAGCAATATATGGAGGAAAACTGGAATAAAATGTACAAATGAAACAGGTGCGCTGCAGTTGCAGATACTTACGCAGTACAATATTTTGTTAGCAGCGTGTGTCTTGCGATGGCTAGCAGAAACGGCTGAAGTTTTTAATGTCACAATCCAGTTTATATTTTATGTAGCCTTCGTGAGAGCTAAGTTACTGCATGAGCGACAGAAATGATTTTGTTAAGTAAAAAATTTGGTCGGTACAAAAGATTGCTATGCCGAAGTAGGCGATGAACTTAATTTTTCTTTCTCATGGTATGTCTTTCCTCTAGTATATTTAGACACCAACGAAAATGCTCCTGGGAGATTTTTATGTTCCACTAAGTCATTAGTCGAAATGACGGGAGTGTAAAAAATACAAGAGATGAATACGGATAAGGGTGTCGAATACGAGACCATCGGTCCGTACTTCAAACTGACAGAATTATAGACAACAGACTTGTAGTGTGCGGTGTATTTGTGTTTAACAGATATCTACAGCAGTACTCAAATACATGCTTCATAATAGGTATGTACATCTGATTGGAATAAGTAAATAAATAACAACAGTCATTGTGTTATTTTGGTACCTATGTTTCCTGTCGAATCTATAGGACTTGTCAATACATATAATTGCCGCTATGGGCACCTAAAATTGGTGTAGTAATTATCGACTACACCTTATGTTTCCATTTTAATTAATATTATTCCAGTATCGATGAAACGCTTTATGAATGTACCTTGTTAGAGCGTGCAAAGACGTGTTCATAAAACATCATGAAACACGTACAAGCAATACAAATGTGGAAGGTTAAAATACACGTGTTGTAGAGAAATGTAGTGATCTTACCAAATAGTTGAAATTCGGTGCTCGAACTCGTGCACATCTAACAATCTCAGGTAATGCCAAAAAGTTTTTGTTTTTTGCCCGTTTTGCTTCTATTATTAGGCCCTAAGCGCAGAGACAGACCCCCAGGTGCCTTTACCTTTCCAGAAACCAAATTAATCGTTATCTAACACACTCTTTTTCCATTATTCTGTAGATTATTCTCGACAACAACTTCAATACATGAGCTGTTATTCTGATTGAGCGGTATTTCTCACTCTCATGTCCAATGCTATCTTGGAAATAGCCTGAATAGTATTTTTCCGAGTTGGATGACTGATTTCAGATTATAATGGAATGCTATAAATACCTTCGAAAAAGTCTTTCTGAACTCCTTTAAATTATTTTGTATTTATTTGAAAAATGAAAATTTTATGTGAATAAATCTAACTTAGACAGATTTATTTGGTGGCGTACACAGATATACTATTTGGAACTGCAACTTTCAGAAATTAATAAATAATTGTAGACAAAATATTAAACAAAAATATAAACGTAAACAAGAACAAAATATCTGTTGACATTAATGAAAGTTCTGCATTTCCATCGAACTGCATCAGTGCAGACAATAAATCCACTTGATATCTGAAAATGCTAGCATGTATTGATGGACTGAGTATAACATCGCGACAGTTAATTAACTTCAGTAAAAATACTATCACAAAAGAAGGTTGTATACATGGAAGAGACCAGCAGACACCGGAAGGTATCAGATAGATTTTATAATGGTACGACATAGGTACCGGAACCAGGTTATAAACTGCAGGACATACCCAGGGGCAGATATAGACTCTGACCATAACTTGTTAGTCATGAAATGTAGGCTAAAGCTGAAAAAACTGCAGAAAGGTAGGAAAATAAAGAGATGGGACTTAGATAGATTGAAGGAAAGTGAAGTTCTGGAGAATTTCAGAGGGAGATTTAGGCAACAATTGACAGAAACAGGGGGAAATAAAACAATAGAAGAGGAATGGGTAGCATTGAGAGATGAAATAATGAAGGCAGCGGAGGACAAAATAGGTAGAAAGGCAAGACCTACAAAAAATCCATGGATATCACAGTAAATACTACACTTAATTGATGAAAGGAGAAAATATAAAAATGCAGTAAATGAAACAGGCAAAATGGAGTACAGACGACTAAAAAATGAGATTGACAGGAAGTGCAAAATGGCTAAGCAGGAGTGGCTAGAAGCCGAATGTAAATCTGTAGAAGAATGTGTAGCAAGGGGAAAAGTAGATACCGCCTACAGGAAAATAAAAGAAACATTTGGAGATAAGAAAAACAGCTCTACGAATATCAAGAACTCGGATGGGAAACCAGTTCTCAGCAAAGAAGGGAAAGCTGAAAGGTGGAAAGAGTACATAGAGCAGCTCTACAAAGGAAATGAACTTAGAGACGATGTTGTAGGAACGGAAGAGGAAGTCGATCAAGATGAAATAGGAGATACTATACTGAGAGATGAATTTGACAGAGCCTTGAAAGACCTAGGTCGGAACAAGGCCCCAGGAGTAGATGACATACCCTCAGAGCTACTAAAGTCTCTGGGAGAGCCAGCCATGACAAGACTATTTGAACTGGTGTGTAGGATGTATGAGACCGGCGAAATGCCCTCAGACTTTAAGAAAAATGTAATAATCCCCATTCCAAAGAAATCAGGCGCAGACAGGTGTGAAAATTACAGAACCATCAGTTTGATAAGTCATGGTTGCAAAATTTTAACACGAATTATCTACAGGAGAATGGAAAAGCTGGTAGAAGCTGATCTCGGGGAAGATCAGTTTGGATTCAGGAGGAACATAGGAACCCGGGAGACAATACTCACTTTACGTCTTATCTTAGAAGATAGATTAAGAAAAGGCAAACCTACATTTTTAGCTTTTGTAGATTTGGAGAAAGCATTTGATAATGTTGACTGGAATACACTCTTTCAAATTCTGAAGGTAGCAGAGATAAAATACAGGGAAAGGAGAGTTATTTACAACTTGTACAAAAGCTAGACCGCAGTTATTAGACTCGAAGGACATGAAAGGGAAGCATCAGTTGGGAAGGGAGTAAGACAGGGTTGTAGCCTTTCTCCAATGTTATTCAATTTGTACATCGAGCAGGCGGTGAAGGAAAGCAAGGAAAAATTTGGAATAGGGATTAAAGTTCAGGGGGAAGAAATAAAAACATTGCGTTTTGCTGATGACATTGTAATTCTGTCAGAGACAGCAAAGGACCTGGAAGAGCAGTTGAATGGAATGGACAGCGTGTTGAAGAGAGCATATAAAATGAACATTAACAAGAGCAAAACAAAAATAATGGAATGCGGTCTTAGAAAATCAGGCGATGCTGAAGGAATTAGATTAGGTAACGAAACAATGAAGGTGGTAGATGAGTTTTGTTACTTGGGTAGCAAAATAACATGCGATGGTCGCAGTACAGAGGATATAAAATGCAGAATGGCAATGGGAAGAAAAGCATTTTTGAAAAAGAGAAATTTGCTAACATCGAATATTAATTTAAGGGTAAGGAAGTCTTTTCTGAAGGCATTTGTGTGGAGTGTTGCCTTGTACGGGAGTGAAACATGGACGATAAGCAGTGCGGACAGGAAGAGAATAGAGGCTTTTGAAATATGGTGCTACAGAAGAATGCTGAAGATTAGGTGGGTAGATCGCATAACTAATGAAGAGGTACTGAACAGAATTGGTGAGAAAAGGAATTTTTGGCATACCCTGACTAAAAGAAGGGATCGCTTGGTAGGACACATTCTTAGACATCAGGGAATCGTAAATTTAGCATTGGAGGGAAGTGTGTGGGGTAAAAACCGCAGAGGGAGACCAAGAGACGCGTATAGTAAACAGATTCAAGTGGATGTGGGTTGCCGTTCTTATGAGGAGATGAAAAGGCTTGCTCAGGATAGAGTAGGGTGGAGAGCTGCATCAAACCAGTCTCCGGACTGAAGACCATAACAACAACAAAAATACTAGTATGATTTGTTTCATTCGAAAGTTTAATTCAACAGAAGTATTTTCCAGTGGTCGACTTCATGTGCCCTTCCGATGAAGCCAACGAAAAGTGTTCGCTTCCCCTTTCTCAAAATCGAGTGAACATGTAAATAAAATTTGAACGTAGTATAGTTCTATTTTTCTTATCGATTGTAAATCAGTATACTGCATCTAAGTTTCTGTATTTATAGGTATATTTATTTGACATGAAAAATACAAAAAATAATTTACGAGGAGTGTTGAAATGAAAAGGTTGTCCCAACAAACAAACAGGTCCGGTTGAAATTTGAATGTACCGCTTTGGGATAACGTAGAGCATCATCTAAGAACGCGAACGCGAAGTCTGCATCGTCACCTCCTCCTAAAAAATTCAAGGCTGTGCAGGTAAGATGATGCTCACTGTCTTTTTGGCGTCCAAAGTCCGATACTCATCGAATTCCTCGAGCACGGAAAAACCATAATAGTGACGTGTACTGTTGGGTCCGCAGAAAAAAATAAATAAATAAAAACGCTCAAAGGGAAGCACTTCAACTGCAGGACTAACTGAAGGACACAGTAGAGAAATGGCTCTTCTCGCAGCCACAGGAATTCTGGGCACAGGGAACGCTTAGGCTCGTTAAACAGTGGTAGAGTTTTGCTCAGGCGTCTTGTGATTACTTTGCATCTACATCTACATGGATACTCTGCAAGTCACACTGCATGGCAGAGGGTTCATCGAACCACTTTTATGATATTTCTCTATAGTTCCATTTTAACAGCTCGCAAGAAAAAGTAACACCTAAATCTTTCTGTTTTCGATCTGATTTCTCTTATTTTATTATGATGATCATGTCTCCCAATGTAGGTGCGTATATGTTCGTATTCGGAAGCGCAAGTTGGTGAAGAAAAATTAGCAAATAGATCTTGCCGCAACAAATAACTCACTTCTTTTAATGATATCCACCCAAACTTGTGCAAGTCTCTTCATCTGAGAATACGTTCGGCAACCTACATCCTTTTGAATCACCTTACTATATCCGTCCCTCGGTCTCCCTCTACGATTTTTACCCCACACGCTTCCTTCTAATGCTAAGTTGACAATTCCTTGATGTCTCAAAATGTGTCCAACCAATCTATCCCTTCTCTTAGTCGGTATATCCCAGAAACTCCTTTTCACCCCGATTCGGTTAAGCACCTCCTCATTAGTTACGTTATCTACCCATCTAATTTTCATCATTCGTCTGTAGCACCGCATTTCAAAAGCTTCTATCATCTTTTTATCTGACCTCCTTATCGTCCACGTTTCACTCCCATACAGTGCTACACTCCAGACAAATGTTTTCAGAAAAGACTTCCTAACATTTAAATTAATATTGGATATTAACAAGTTTCGCTTCTTTAGAAACGCTTTTCTTCCCATAGCCATTCTGCATTTTATACCTTCTTTACTTCGGCCATCAGAAGTTATCTTGCTATCCAAATAACAATATTCATCTACTACTTCTATTGTCTCATTACCTAATCTAATTCTTTCAGCATCGCCTGATTTTCTGACGTTACATCCCATTACCTTCGTTTTACTCTTGTTAAGGTCCAACTTATATCTTCCTTTCAAGATACTGTCCATCCCATTCAATTGCTCTTCCAGATCTTTTGCGGTCTCGGACAGAAATACTATGTCATCGGCAAACCGCATTGTTTTTATTTCTTCTCCCTGCACTTTAATGCCCATTAGGGAAAGGCTACAACCCTGTCTTACCCCCTTGCCAACCTCTGGTGTCTCTTTCTTGCCTTCGACTCTAATAACCGCTGTCTGGGTTTTGTGTAGGTTAAATATAACTCTTCGCTCCCTATATTTCACCCCTGATACCTTCAGAATTTGGAAGAGTGTATTCCAGTCGACATTGTCAAAAGATTTCTCCAAATCGACAAACGCTACAAACGTAGGTTTCCCTTTCCTTAGTCTATCTTCTAAGATAAGTCGTAATGTGAGTATTGCCTCTCGTGTTCCTACATTTCTCCTAAATCCAAACTGATCTTCCCCGAGGTTGGATTCCACCAGTTTTCCACGTCAATGATATAGCCATGTAATTCTGCGTCTATTGCCTTTCTTGGATATTGGAGAGATCTGTGTAACTTTCGGGTCTTTGGGTAAGGATCGTTCGCTGAGCGAGCGTTTGTGTATGTTAGCTAGATATGGAGCTATTGCATCAGCATACTCTGAAAGGAGCCTAATTGATATACAGTCGGGACCGGGAGACTTACTTTTCTTAAATGATTTAGGTTCCTTTAAAACTCCAGGGTTATCTTCTTCTAAATTACGCATGCTGGCAGCTGTTCCGGAGCATTTTCTTCGTCTTCTGTAGTGTATCAATTTCGTAAGGCTGTGTTAAGTACTTCTGCCTTATCAGAACTGTCATTAGTAGCATCACCATTTCTATCGTGTAATGAAGGCATTGATTGTGTTTCTACCGTTAGTATATATGACCAGAAATTCTTAGGATGCTCTACCAAATTACGTGACAGGGATAAAGACTCAATAATACTCACAGTGTCGTTTCTTACGTTTTCATCTGAACAGCCCAAATAAATTTATCATCTTCTTTACTGCTCGTTCCGTTACAATCCTCGCGTTTTAAAATTCAACTCGAATTTTCCTTCTATCACATCAGACAAGTCCTACCTCTAATAGAGGCTTTTTCGTATTCTCTCCACCTACCGGCTCTGTCCGCCACGTTTAGCAGAGGAAAAGACTGCTGTCTTACCACTGTTGCTTTTAGATCCATCGATGGTTGTTTTGAATTGCCTTTCTACCGATTCAGTCTTTACGAGGGTGTTTCTTTTCCGATTTCTTCAACCATTTCGCCCTGGCTTCCCTAAAGCCTCGCGGGAATGGCGCGCGGTCTTAGGCTCCATGTAAAGATTCTGCTGCCGCTTCCGCCAGAGATTACTCAGGCATGGATCTGTGTATTGTCCTTAGCGTAAGCTGATTTAAGTTAGTTTAAGCAGTTTGTTAGTCTACTAACAATAGTACGTTAGGTTAGCAAGTAGTAGAAACTGGGTTTTTAATTTTTGTATGATATGATGATTCAATGATTTGATGTTTTGACTCCTGATTTTAAGATTTGCGTTCATCTTGCCACAACGAGTAATTTTACCTCATTCAATTAATTATGTTTGTCATTACACTCCCTGATTAATGAGATTTGTCGGGAAAAATCGTGTGCTATACTACTAACTTTGTAGTACATGACAGAAAAAAGTATCTATTAGACGTTCTGGCAGATTTAGTGCCTCTTACGAGTATCATGTCAAATAAGATTGCGGGCATGGTAAATATACTGGTGAGTCACCAAACTATAAATAAGACAAAAATTTGGTGACAATTTACCTGGAATAACAGCCAGGCGAAAATAATGAACGGAAAACAAAGCCCGGTTCGTAAATTAGATTAAATTCGATCAGTACTTGTTCCATAGATCATAAATACGACGTTTCGCAATGGTGTAGAACGCTTCAGTTTAGTAAAAGGTGTCCACACATGACACTCAATATTTCAACGATTTTTTTAGTTTCAATTTTATTTTCATATTTTTTTATTTTTATAGAAATTAGTAAGCATTATCTAAAATTCATCTATTGTCATTCAGAAACACTTTTAATGTCTTATTAAATACTAGCTGGCTATTTGTCAGACTTCGAATGCTATTTCGTAAGTGACCAAAGACTTTTGTGGCACCATAATTCACACCTTCTCTGCCAAAGTTAAATTTATCTTTGCATAGTGAATATCGCCCTTCTCCTAGTGTTTTAGCTATGCACACTGTAATTACTTTTGAACTGGGTCAGATTGCTAATAACAAATTTTATAAGTGAATACATATATTGTGAGTCTACAGTGAAGATCCACAGATCCTTAAATAAATGTCCGTAGTATGATCTTGGGTAGGCTCCAACAATTATTCTGATTACATACTTTTGTGCAATGAATACTGTTTTACACAATGTTAAATTGTGCAATGAAAGCAATGAATGAAAATAGGCTTAGTAAGCTAATTTACTGAGATGTATCTCACCAGAATTTGCAATGACTGGTAGCATAACTAGCTGAACTCAAACGTTTCTGCAGATCTTCAATGCATTTCTTTCAGTTCAATCCCTCATCAAAGCAAACACCTGAAAATTTTCAATATTCTACCTTAACTATAGTTTTCTGTACAAAGTCTATATTTATTACCATTTAATGTATGAAACTGTATATACCGGGTTTTATGAAAGTTGAATGTGAGTCCATTTGTAGAGAACCACTTAATAATTTTCTTAGAGACATCATTTACAATTTGATCAATTCATTCCTGTTTGTAAGGCTTGGTAGCTATACTTGTACCGTCAACAAAAAAGAATTTGCTTAGCATCTTCGTAAACTTATAATGGAAAGTCATTAATCTACATTAAGATCAATAAAGGACCCAAGACCGAAACTTGAGGGGCCGCATTTTTACATGTCCCCAGTTGGAGGAATTAGCTGTTTCTTGCATATTATGTCAACTGCTTATTTCAACTTTTTGCACTCTTTCAATTAAGTATGAATTAAACCATTTGAGCACTGTCCTCCTCATACCACAATACTTAAGCTTATTTAGAAGAATTCCATGATTTACACAATCCAAAGCCTTTGAGAGATCATTAAAAAAAAAACGGTGGTGTCCGGTTATTCAGAGCAGTTAATACTTCACCAATGAAAGACGTAAAAAATAGGATGAGCACTCCAAAGCAATTGGTAAAACCTTCCGTTACAGAAAGGCTTCTTAAAACCTGGTTGTGGTACCGCTATGCACGAAATTTTAAAGAAATGTATGAAAATCGGAACACTGTAATTATTGTTGTTGGGATACTGTATGTAAGAAGAGGGAAGAAAGGCAGAAACCTGATCATGAGAATGCATTACATGACAAGACAAATCGCCCAATTACGATTAGACCGACATTTTTCATTTCCATTTACTGAATGACTAGAATATGCAGCACCAAACAGAAACAACCATGAGTGAAGTAAACTTTTTTATTTGCAATTAAAAAATAGACAAAAATCAGTTGTGATACCCAGTCTTCAGATTAGAGCATTTACATTGCTTTATATGAAAATACCGTTTTTGATGCATATCTCTGATACTAAATGGGCTAATGCGTGTTGCATTCAGATTCCTTTCCCATTACAACTGAAAACGTCTGTTGTCGGGAGACTAGTTTGATGCAGCTCTCCATCCTACTCTATCCTGAGCAAGCCTTTTCATCTCCTCATAAGAACGGCAACCCACATCCACTTGAATCTGCTTACTATATGCGTCCCTTAGTCTCCCTCTGCGATTTTTACCTCACACACTTCCCTCCAACGATTCCTCGATGTCTAAGAATGTGTCCTACCAAGCGATCCCTTCTTTTAGTCGAGGTATTCCAGAAATTCCTTTTCTCACCAAATCTGTTCAGTACCTCTTCATTAGTTATGCGATCTACACACCTAATCTTCAACATTCTTCTGTAGCACCACATTTCAAAAGCCTCTATTCTCTTCATGTCTACACTGTTTATCGACCATGTTTCACTCCCGTACATGGCAAATGCCTTCAGAAAAGACTTCCTTACACTTAAATTAATATTCGATGTTAGCAAATTTCTCTTTTTCAAAAACGCTTTTCTTAACATTGCCATTCTGCATTTTATACCCTCTGTACCGTCATATGTTATTTTACTACCCAAGTAGCAAAACTCATCTACCACCTTCATTGTTTCGTTACCTGATCTAATTCCTTCAGCATCACCTGATTTTCTAAGACTGCATTCCTTTATTTTTCTTTTGATCTTGTTAATGTTCATTTTATACGCTCTCTTCACCACACTGTCCATTCCATTCAACTGCTCATTCAGGTCCTATGCTATCTCTGACAAAATTACAATTTATCACCAAAACGCAATATTATTATTTCTTCGCCCTAAACTTTAATCCCTATTCCAAATTTTTCCTTGCTTTCCTTCACCGCCTGTTCGATGTACAAATTGAATAACATCGGAGAAAGGCTACAACCCTGTCTTACTACCTTCTCAACTAATGCTTCCCTTTCATGCCCTTAGAGTCTAATAACTGCGGTCTGGCTTTTGTACAAGTTGTAAATAAGTCTTCTTTCCCTGTATTTTACCCCTGCTGACTTCAGAATTTGATAGAGTGTATTCCAGTCAACATTGTCAAAAGCTTTCTTCAAATCTACAAAAGCTAAAAATGTAGGTTTGCCTTTCCTTAATCTATCTTCTAAGATAAGTCGTAAAGTGATTATTGCCTCCCGGGTTCCTACGTTCCTCCTGAATCCAAACTGATCTTCCCCGAAGTCAGCTTCTACCAGCTTTTCCATTCTCCTGTAGATAATTTTTGTTAAAATTTTGGAACCATGACTTATCAAACTGATGGTTCTGTAATTTTCACACCTGTCTGCGCCTGATTTCTTTGGAATGGGGATTATTACATTTTTCTTAAAGTCTGAGGGCATTTCGCCTGTCTCATACATCCTACACACCAGTTCAAATAGTCTTGTCATGGCTGGCTCTCCCAGAGACTTTAGTAGCTCTGAGGGTATGTCATCTACTCCTGGGGCCTTGTTCCGACCTAGGTCTTTCAAGGCTCTGTCAAATTCATCTCTCAGTATAGCATTTCCTATTTCATCTTGATCTACTTCCTCTTCCCTTCCTACATCATCGCCTCTAAGGTCATTTCCTTTGTAGAGCTGCTCTATGTACTCTTTCCACCTTTCAGCTTTCCCTTCTTTGCTGAGAACTGGTTTTCCATCTGAGTTCTTGATATTCGTAGAGCTGTTTTTCTTGTCCCCAAATGTCTCTTTTATTTTCCTGTAGGCAGGTAATGGAAAAGTGCTATGATTGGAACAGGGAATTGTATCTATGTTTCATAGATCTAGAAAAGTCTTATGACCGTGTTTCTAGGAGGAAGCTACTGTCAGTTCTTCAAGATTATGGTATAGGAGGCAAACTGCTGCAGGCAATTAAAGGGCTTTACGTAGACTGTCAGGTAGCACTTCGATGGCAAATTAAGCTCATGGTTCAGGGTAGTTTCAGGCGTAAGACAAGGCTGTAACCTGTCACCACTGTTATTCATACTATTCATGGATCATATGTTGAAAACAGTAGACTGGCAGGGCGGGATTAAAGTAGGTGAAAACAAAATAAGCACTCTCGCATATGCGGATGACTTAGTTGTAACGGCCGATTCGATTGAAAGGTTGCAAACTAATATTTCAGAGCTCGATCAGAGGTGCAAGGATTATGATATGAAGCTCATCACCTCCAAAATGAAAGTATTGTTTGTGGGAAAGAGATTTAAACTGATTGAGTGCCAAATAGGAGGAACGAAGTTAGATCAGGTAGGCAGTTTCAAGTACTTGGGATGTATTTTCTCACAAGATGGCAACGTAGCGAAAGAACTGGAATCGATGTGCAGCGAAGCTAATGCAGTGAGTAGTCAGCTAAGATCTACTCTCTTCTGCAAGAAGGAAGTAAGTACCAAGACTAAGTTAGCAGTACAACGCTCTATCTTATGTCCAACTTTGTTGTGTGGGAGTGGAAGCTGGGTGGATACAGGTTACTTTATTAATAAGGATGAGGTTACAGATATGAAAGTAGCAAGAATGACTGCAGGTATTAATAGATGGGAACAATAGCAGGGGAATGTCCATAATGAGGAAATCAAAGAAAAACTGGAAATGAACACCATAGATGAAGCAGTTAGAGCGAACAGACTGAGATGGTGGGGTCATGTTAAACGCAAGGGAGAAGGAAGATTATCTAAGAGACTCATGAGCTCGGCAGCGGAGGGTAAGTGGAGTCGAGGTAGACCAAGAAGAAAGTACTTAGAGTCGAGGCGAAAGTACTTAGAGTCGAGGCAGAATGGTTTTGTAGTAAAAGGCATAACATCAGACGAGGCATCAATGTTAGCATTGAATAGGGGATCATGGAGGAATTTTATTAGATGTATTATGCTCCAGACTGAACGCTGAAAGGCATAATCAGTCTCTAATGATGGTGATGATGATAATGATGATTAATTGTCTGAAAAATGTCCTTTAACTCTTCATACATTTCTTCAATCTCCTCATCGTCGGCAGAGCTAGTTGGCAGATAAGCCTGTACTACTGTTGTCGCTATTGGCTTAGTATCTATCTTGATAATGATAATGCGATCACTGTGCCGGTCATGGTAGTTTACCCGCATCCCTATTTTCTTATTCATTATCAGTCCTACTCCTGTGATACAAAAAAACGCTTCAAATGTTTGTATAGCTTATGGGACTTACAAACTACTTATGAACTAATACTAAGGACGGCACAAATATCCATGCCCGAGGGGGGATTCGAACGCCCGACCGTAGTGGCCGTGCAGACCGTGACTGGAGCGCCTAAGTCTCCTCGGCCACCGCGGCAGGCTCCTATGATATCCCCAACTGATTATGTATTTATAATCCTGTACTTACCTGACCAGAAATCTTGTTCATCCTGCCACCGAACTTCACTGATCCCTACTACATCTAACTTCAACCTATCCGTTTCCCTTTTTAAATTTTCTAGCTTCCCTACCCGATTAAGGGATCTAACATTCCACGCTTTGATCCGTAGAATGCCAGTGCTGTCTTTCTGATGATCACATCCTCCTGAGTAGTCCCCGCCCGGAGATCCGAATGGGGGACTATTTTACCTCCGGAATATTTAACCGAGAGGATGCCATCATCATATATTCTTACAGTAGAGCTGCATGTCCTCGGCAAACGTAACGGCTATATTTTCCCCTTGCTTTCAGCCGTTCGCAATAGCTGTGTGGCAAAGAGACATTAGCTGATGTTACAAGGCCAGCTCAGTCAATCATCCAGACTATTGCCCCTGTAACTACTGAAAAGGCTGCTGCCCCTGTAACTATTGAAAAGGCTGTTGCCCCTCTTCAAGAACCACACGTTTGTCTGGCCTCTCCACAGATACCCCTCCGCTGTGGTTGCACCTACGGTACGGCTATCTGTATCGTTGAGGCACGCAAGCAACTCTACCTCGGCAATGTCTGTGGTTCCTGGGGGGTGGTGAAAACGTCTATGAGCTGAGAATGCCTCAGCCTCTTTATAAATAGGTTTTTCTGTTGGATGATGCAGAATATATTTCCAACCATTTGTCATTGCACAGAAGACAACTGTAGAGAATGAGTTCTGCTCAGCTGAACAGCACCTTAAATACTCCTCAAACAAAGTACCTTTATGTCAACCGAAGCTATAATATACAATGCATCAATTTGCAAACCTAAAATATACAGTGCTCACAACTCTCCTGTACCATGCATTCAGATATGTGCAGGTGCACGCCACTCACTTCTACTTGACTGGACTTTTTATGTTGCAGTAAACAGGTACAAATTTCTACAGGGTAGTTCCATATTCACAAATTTACTTACGGTTTAGTACAAATTTATAGCATAAATTGTCTTTGGCATAAACATGAAACTTCAAGCATCAGTGAAAAATTGCAACTCCTGTCTGACTTCTGCAGTAACTGGAATGTGGTATGAAATTTTGGTAAGTTGGTCTCAATGCCATCCTATAAAGTTTCCTCTATACATGTCTTTCATCAATAGTACTGATTTACATTACTTTCATTGGTCCATGTACCCACAGTAAGGAAAAAAATGTACATAAGGACGGGTCTTTGCTCACCAAACACAGAGAGAAGCCATGAGGGGCAGACAGAAACAGAAAAAACACCATGCCTCATTGTCTGCTGATCACTACTTTTGACTGTCTGGTCACTATTGGCCTCTCTTCATTTTCGTAATAATGCTAATAATAATGTAAAGCAGGTTTAACATCATCCATAATTGGTTATAATTTTTTATTCACACAATAAAGTATAATATTGTGGGCAGACAGAAAAAACTGCGCCCACCCACCAAAGACTTTTCTTTTTATGGCAGCAGGAAGTGGTGAAAACACACGAATTTGTAAATGTAGAAGTGCATGCCATTATTAAAACAAATATGTAAGAAAGTATTTCCTTAAACACTCAATGGAACTGTCAAGTATTAGGATGATTATAGGCAACAAAAAGTCCTCTGAACGTTACAAGTTCTTCAGGTCTATTAAAAACGCCCAGAATTAACCAAACGTGCTATCTTATTTTCAGTATAACAAACTGAGGATGAAGCCAATAAAAAGAACAAAGTTAAATAGAATGCATTATCTATGTTTGTCATAAATTAACAAAATGAAAAATAGTATTACAGTTAATCCTAAGAAGTTGGCATATTTTTTAAACAAATGTTTCAGCTATGGTGAAATTCTCTCACAGGTTTCTCAATAATACAACTTCAACTAACACAGTTCACTGCAAACTATACTAATCTATTTGTATAGGTTAGGTAAGCGTTTTATGCTACTGTAAACTATACTAATCTATTTGTATAGGTTAGGTAAGCGTTTTATGCTACTGTAATTAGTCTAATTTAGACGACACGCGTTTCGCTTTATGCTAAAAAGGTCAAGTCGTTTTTTTATGTCCTCTTCATGTGTCTTTTGTAGCACATTGTCACTTGCTGTTACTGTTTATATTTACATTTTCATTTACTCATAAAAATATCTGAAAAATCGCCATTTCTGTGTCTTGGCAGGCTTTGTATGTCGTTTGCAAACGTTGTCACTACAAATGTACATTTCATATGTATCTATCCAGATTGTTTTCTTACTCTCACGGAACAATTAGAAGCGGTCTCCCAGCGAAGTCAGGCAGTGGTGTTCTGGTGACGGAGGCGATGTAGGAGGTCCGCGCCCTGTGTGGCGCTAGCTCGTCCCTGATTTATCTCCACCCGTTTCCCAGAACCGGCCGTCGCCTCAAAGCAGTTCCTCTTTCATTCTGCCCACACGCCAGCAGCAGGGCCTACAGCCAGAGACTTAGCATTCCACGAGGAGTCGCTGCGTCAGGCGAGATACGGAGGTGGTACACGACACAGGGTCACACACCGAGGGCTGTTCTGTACCAGCGGTAAAAATCACGGCGTTGACAACGCCGTATTGACGTAGGCTGGCTGGAGCGTTTTCGATGTCGGTGTTTCCGCATCGGCTCGGCGCTGATCGCTAGGAACGCGGCCAGAGGCGTAAAAACGCCGAGTCATTGACGTCAGTCCCCTACTTAAAGCACTAGATATACCGAGCTGAACAATCCGCCATTTTGAATCCCAGTCCGGCGACAGAGTTCTAAGCTTTGTGTGGTATAGCGAAGTGAATCCGCGAATATTTTCTGATTTTGTTTCACAGTGTGAAATGGTCGGCTGTGCAGCTTCAAACTACTCAAATAATAGCAGACGTGGTTGCAGTAAGTTTTATCGGTTTCCTTCAAATTATAGATCGGCGTAAGAGGTAGCTTGTAAGTTCCAGAACCGCGGCGGAGGCGCTACGCTAAGATGCGCGAGGCCGTTCCCCGTCGGGAGTTCTAATCCCCACTCGGGCATGGATGTTTGTGCTGTCTTTAGTATAAGCTAGTGCATAAGTAGTTTGTAAGTATAGGGACTGATGACTAGTCAGTAAGTCCCATAAGCTTTACAAACATTTAAACTTTTTTTTTTAAATTCCAGACGCCACGTATGGTCGCTAAATCAAGTAACTACCTGTGTAAAGTTAAGAACAAAACTTTTTTCATTTGTACTAGAAACAGTTATGCTCACAGAGAGGTAGTAATGAAAATATTGGCCTTCACTTGTAAGCAATGATTTATTTTACTTTTGCTTAAGATTCTTAACACGACATTCAGTGTGTTGAAAATAAGCTACATTTCTTGACTTTTTTAGAGCAACTAAGGACTTTATCTACGGGATGTTAATGGTATTTTAAGTGTTTCATGAGTGCAGCTGGCTTTACCCAGCTTGTGGTTTTTTGTATTATTTCGCATTAGTTCAGGGTTTAAATGTGATTCTCAACATTGAAATATGTAGGTGTAACCCAACCTGTGAACAAGAGGTCTGAAATAGTAATAAACTGAACTTCGCAACGATAGAGAACGGGAAAGAAGTCGTAAATGAAAGGCGTTGATTTCAAATCTTAGCATGCAACAATGACTTTATTTCAAAGTGCATGCTACAAGAGAGACTTTATTTAGTAATTATCTAACGAAACCGGACGTTCAAAGTTATTAAACACAGGTTTTTTTTTTTTTTTTTTTTTTTTTTTTTTTTTTTTTTTTTTTTTTTTTTTTTTGTAAAAATATTCTGAATTGTGGTGTGTGTAAAACATGCGAGACATTAAGGGGAAACACGGGAAGTACAGTATCGCAAGGATATCTCAAAACAGAGTGTTTTATTATGTGACGAAATGAGAACAAGTCAGTTCGTTAGCTAGTGAAGAGATCCTTGCTATCTGTCATTCTCCAGTTTTCTCACACAAAATCCTCATTTGATCTAGTAACTTCCGTTCTGTTACTGCTAGGCTTTAAACTGAAGGAAATGTAATTCCTATAAGGTTTTGAAAACTGATTAGTAGCTCAGAAACACCATTGACAAGAAGCAAAGAAATAAACATTTGTGAATGACGAAGGAATATCTGCAAATCGAATAATAATCACTAACTTTACTCTTTTTCATTCTACAACTATGTATTTCCTTGAATAACGCGTCAATTAATAAAGTTTTGCGTAGTAACCATGTGGCAAAATACTCCCCTCTTTGCATGTTATCATTTGTCAAAATATCATTTTGATATCTCTAACCGTGTATGAGATACGCAATGACTCATTCTGGCCTTTCACCATCGGAATTGAGTCCGCTAAATAAAATAGTTTAGCGGTATGAGTGAAAGGTAAGGATCTCCTCCTAAGTCGAAAATAAAATTCAATCCATTAGGAAAGTTTCATCCGGCCGCGGTGGAGTAGCCGAGCGGTCTATGGCGCCTCGCAGCGGAGTGCGCGGTTGCTCGCCGTCGGAGATTCGGGTCCTCCCTGGGGCATGGTTGTGTGTGTTTGTCCTTAGGTTAGTTTACCTTAGTTTAAGTAGTTTTTAAGCGACGGACTGATGACCACGCAGTTTGGTGCGATAGATTTACAAATATTTGAACATTTGAGTTTCATCCTCAGCAACATTTGGTGCAACAAGCAGCCTCTATTTTTTACTGCAAACTTTTCCTAATGTAACGCAGTCTCTTATTTCGAAGCCAATATGTTATTAAATATGACTATTAACGAAATGACAAGCATTTCGTCAAAATGCTGACATATAAATATTTAAGTAAAGAAAAAATTAAATATTTCTACCAATTAGTTTTTGCGAAATCGTCTGTGAAAGATGGCAGGGCATGCGCCTCTACGCTGTTAGTACAGCGCGAATGTAACCATGTTGGGGAAAACATGGCGGACGATTCAGCCTGGGTATTTAGCAGCTCTAACCCTACTGAACAAGGCGTTAGCCGGCCGCGGTGGCCGAGGAGACTGAGGCGCTCCAGTCACGGTCTGCACGGCCCCTACGGTCGGGGGCTCGAATCCCCCCTCGGGCATGGATATTTGTGCCGTCCTAGTTCGTAAGTAGTTCATCAGTAGTTTGTAAGTTTAGGGACTGATAGCCCCGTAGTTAAGTCCCATAGACTTTACAAACATTTGAACATTTAAACAAGGCGTTAGTAACGCGCAAAGACTGACCTTGTGTCAGGCGAGTTGTCATGTTTCTTTTGGAAGAGATAGTTGCTTTGCCCGGAGTCTCTTGTAGAAATTCGACTTTTTGAAAACACTTGACTCACCCTCGCGATCATACGCACCGACACCAATAGCAGTAAAATTGTACCTAGTCTCATAGCCAATAATAACACAAGGAGAAAATATTGTTGATTGTTGAAACACTTAGAACCAGAATTTTTCGGACATTTCAAACGAATATGTTTACCATCCACCACCCCAACGCAGTTAGGACAGTTATTTAACTCTTCATACTTATGCGCCTTCTCAAGCCACATTGCCTCGCTTGGAGTTGCATCTCTTGGGAATGCAGAACATCCCAGATAACCTCTCATGTTTCTCATATAATTAACGGGATTGTTTTTCTCGATACATCAAACCCAAACTTCAAATCGCCGAAGTTTATTCCCGAGGTTACATATCTGAAATACACCGACGAGTGCAAGGAACATACCAAGTAACTGATTTACTTCTGCAATAACTTACTAATACACAATTTTATTTCAGGTAAAGGAATGATGAAGAAGTGGTAATCACTATGAAATAATTTCGTAAAGGATTTCCATTTGTTGAAAAAGACTACAGAGTAAAGGAAAAAGTACTTACCTTGACGAACTACTGTTCTTGATCCCATACGTGAAATGTTTTCAACTTAGGACAAACAAACTACTACTTTAACAGTTGTAGAGTACTTAATAATGAATAAAATAACTTTACTCAATGTAATGACCAATCTCTCTGTACATTCTATACATCACTGTGTCGATCTTCCTTACATGTTCATTTTGAAACTGTAAGGTAGTAAAACCAACACCAACGCCCCAAATACGCGGTGTACAGTACACACCCAAAGCTAACGTCGCGTCAAAACGCGGGCTTTCTAGCGCCCTGTATAGTATGCAAATTTAACGCCTAGTTTTCAGCGTTATCGCCGCCGCGATTTTAGCGCTTGTATAGAAATGCCCTAAGCTTTAAGCAATATTGAATTTCAAAGAAAACCATGCTCGCCGGCCGCGGTGGCCGAGGGCACTGAGGCGCTCCAGTCACGGTCTGCACGGCCACTACGGTTGGAGGTCCGAATCCCCCCTCGGGCATGGATATTAGTGCCGTCCTTAGTATTAGATAGTTTGTAAGTAGTTTGTAAGTTTAGGGACTGATAACCCCGTAGTTAAGTCCCATAGACTTTACAAACATTTGAACATTTGAAACCATGCTCAAGGGTCGCTGTGTTATTAATTAATAGAACTTCTTCATTACTAGTTTCGGAAGTAGCCCATCATCAGATAACCTGTGGTAATACACAGTCATGAGCACAAGGGTTCTGCACAGTTAATCATAATAATTAAAATAGCACATGCAAACCATTGTTCATCGTTCGCAATGTAAAAAGTAGTGACGAATGTCTAACACATCATGCATGCTAGGGTGTTTGCTACATAAGTGTGAAAATCAAAATTCCCTTGAGGAAGTAAATTTCAAGCTCACCAGCTGGCGCGCGGAACATGACGCTTCTAAAGAGCCTATGTACGGAGAAAGTGGCCATAGGTGAAAACTCACGTGATTGGCTGATCCACAACGACGCCATGTTTGTGTCAAATGTAGCTCTCAGTCCGTATGTTCGCAGTGATTTTCAGAGTTGGAATATTGTTTAGAAGAGTTTTAGAAACGATTGGAAGGCATTTGCGGTATTTATAAATTTGTTATTCATTCATGTGTGTTTGCACTTCAGTTGGAGAGATTTTTGCCTTAAATTTACGCGTGAGAACCTATATACTAGCTCAAATAGGAAATTTTGTGATAAAATCAGTACGGTTTAGAAGTAAACACGACAGAACTTGTGTTGACACCTATAATTAATTCTATAGACATTGAGAAGCGATGCCAGGATGTGCAGATTTCAGATTTACCAATCGATGCGAATGTGGATTCTGTATGCTTGCAATACTGGGGGGAGAGGAGAGTCAAAAGAAACGGGCGGTTGCAGTCCACAGAGCTGATGCAAATCACACTGGAGCCTTGTGGAAACCGACTAACTACTCTTATCTATGCCGAGTAAGTTTTTTTATCTTTAAAGTTACATGTAATTCGAGTTACAAAATATATGTTATTTTGAAATGTGACAATTCGCCTGTAAACTGACTGTAAGCAATTCTTTTATAGACACATTATTCTTATAAACATAGTTCTAAAGTTTGATTATGTAGCAAATGTCGATACCTTATTATAAGCTGCAAACGCCTTATAACCTACCTGTTTGTTTCATGAACCATTTATAACAGTACCCAAATGTTTCCACAAACGCCTTTTTAAATATACAGCTAGTCATGCAAAATAAATATTGACTCTTTGTATATCAATAGTGCTGTGGAAACACGGAGCTCTGCCGTTTTCCAGATTTTGACTCTTATTTTCTCTATTTAGTATAGCTGTAAATATGTTCTGGTATCAAGTTTCCAATACTTCCTTTTGTTTGTTTACAGTAGAAACATTTCGATAATGGAGAGTGGGAAAAATTGAGGGTTGATGGCAAGAGGAACGACACGCCAACCACTTCTTATCTCAAGTACAGAAGGCCAAACGAAGGAAAGTTAAATTCTGCTATCAGCAGCCTACTCAGGAATGCAAAAGTCCCTCAGCAGAAACAACTGCAGAAAGCCATCAACACTGTGCTGAATATCCCATGTGTATATGTAGTGTGGAAAACAGTGACTCAAGTACATCAATAGAATCTGAACTCACTGATAATTTTTTAGAAGCTACATTCAGGTACAATAAACACAATTTCAGCTCCCAAGGAGAGAGTCAATTATCTGTTGGAGTAACCTCAATATTGCCAGTACAGATGTTGTTGCTAGTGACATATGGCACAATTTAGCTTTAAAGAGAATTCGTTTCGACCTTTTCAAACGTTTATTAGTGTGCAACTTCTTTCCGCTGATCAAATGGTAACTGATACCTGATATACATTTCAACAACAACAAGTGTTGCGTTTGCTCTTCTTCAATGTGTTTTTAACGCCGCCGCGGCACCACTTTTTACTCACTGCATGTTTTTCACCTCTACTATGGTGTTTCTCCGATTGTTTCTAGTCCTCAGATTTTAATTCTTCGTGTTTTAACTCCATCGTCAATGTTTTAATAACTTGATGTCCATTGGTTTTACAATCGCACAGGTGAAGAGCAGAGTTTAATGCTGCTGACTGCCTACCGACTATATGTTTAATTTTAAAAAGACAATAAAGAATAATGTACTCTTCTCTAAGGGAATAAATCATTTTTGCAGTATAATTTCAGGAACCTTCATTTTTGACACTGTTCACCAGTTTTCGTAACATACACTCTCGGCCATTAAAATTGCTACACCACGAAGAGGACGCGCTACAGACGCGAAAATTAACCATCAGGAAGAAGATGCTGTGATATCCAAATGATTAGCTGTTCAGAGCATTCACACAAGGTTGGCGCCGGTGGCGACACCTACAACGTGCTGACATGAGGAAAGTCTCCAACCGATTTCTCATACACAAACAGCAGTTAACCAGCGTTGCATGGTGAAACATTGTTGTGATGCATCGTGTAAGGAGGAGAAATGCGTACCATCACGTTTTCGACTTTGATAAAGGTCAGTTGTACACTATCGCGATTGCGGTTTATCGTATCGCGACATTGCTGCTCACGTTGGTCGCGATCCAATGACTGTTAGCAGAATATGGAATCGGTGGGTTCAGGAGGGCAATGCGGAATGCCGTGCTGCATTCCAACGGCCTCGTATCACTAGCAGTCGAGATGACAGGCATCTTATCCGCATGGCTGTAACGGATCGTGCAGCCACGTCTGGAGCCCTGAGTCAACAGATGGAGACGTTTGAAAGAACAGCTCGATGACGTTTGTAGCAGCATGGGCTATCAGCTCGGAGACCATGGCTGCGGTTATCCCTGACGCTACATTACAGACAGGAGAGCGCCTGCGATGGTGTACGGAACGACGAACCTGGGTGCTAATGAAAAAAACGTCATATTTTCGGATGAACCCGGCGTATCACCCGGCGTGATGGTATGGGGTGCCACTGGTTACACGTCTCGATCATGTCTTGTACGCATCGACGGCACTATGAACAGTGGCCGTTACATTTCAGATGTGTTACGACCCGTGTCTCTACCCTCCATTCGATCCCTGCGAAAACCTACAATTCAGCAGGATAATGCACGACCGCATGTTGCAGGTCCTGTACGGGTCTTTCTGGATACGGAAAATGTTCGACTGCTGCTCTGGCCAGCACATTCTCCAGATCTCTCACCAATTGAAAACGTCTGGTCAATGGTGGCCGAGCAACTGGCTCGTCACAATACGCCAGTCACTACTCTTGATGAACTCTGGTATCGTGTTGAAGCTGCATGGGCATCTGTACATGTACACGCCATCCAAGCTCTGTTTGACTCAATGCCCAGACGTATCAAGGCCGTTATTACGGCCAGATGTGGTTGTTCTGGGGTCTAGGCACCGAAATTGCGTGAAAATGTAATCTCATGTCAGTTCTAGTATAACATATATACTCGTTTATCATCTGCATTTCTTCTTGGTGTAGCAGTTTTAATGGCCAGTAGTGTAGAATGACCATATGAAATCAATCATGTGTAAGGCTGATGCCAGACATTTATTGGAAGAATCCTCAGGTAGTGTACTTCGTCAACAAAGTAAGTAGGATACAAAACACTCATTCGGCGATCGCTTGAATATGATTAAGTAGTGTTAATGGAAGACATAGAATAGATCAAACGGCGAACAGCAGATTTCGTTACGGGCTCATTTAGTAAGAGGTAACACGTCACATGGGTTATCAGAAAACTCCATCGTCAGACGCGACAAGAGTGACGTTCTGTATCGCGGTAGGCGCTTCTGCTACAGTTCCGAGAGCAAACGTGTCTCGAAGACTCAACGAATATACTGCTTCCTCCTAAGTAAATGAAACCAGACCTAGATGAAGCAATGTAAGAACCATAACTGTAAACAAACAGATTATAAACAATGCAAAACCCAATGAAAATGATCTATATAACTTCACAAATGAGACGAATTGTACATTTAAATTATTAATTTTACCTAAATGTGTAAAAGGTAAAGCAGTCGCAATCCGAAGATTGGTTTGAACACCACAGTGCTTTACTAGGCATGGTCCTGTTTGGAGGTGGTATGCCGTTGCCTTCCTCCGACCTTTGAACTGACTTACCCAGCCAGTTATAGGGGGACCTACAGTTTAACGTGGGCTCCGAACCACGGTGCTACTCGGTATTTTTCACATAAGCATTACTGCCAGAGGTGAAAGAAGTGGAAAGTGACAGATTAAAATCGTAGGACCTGGCGGGGATCGAACCCGCGACCTTGGGATTTGTAGTCTGTCACTCTACCACTGTGCAACCGAGGCGCACTCCTAAATGTGTACTATACTATATGAAAAACAATACAAAGTAAGCCAATTTTGTTGAAATAATAAAAATTCCCAAATGATGGAAGACTAAATTGTAAAATTTAAAAACTCGCATATATATATATATATATATATATATATATATATATATATATATATAACTAACTTTGTGATAAAGGAAAGGAAAAAAATGTAAACCCTGAGACTGAAAAGTGCACCAAGACGCACTGGAAACTCCGCCTTCCACCACCAGAGAAAGGAATGAAAACTAGTGAAGAAACGGCTTGTCGGCCAGCCTCAGGATGGAAAGACGCACCACCAGGTACAGCCGATTATACGAGGTGTTATCAAACAGTGTTTAGAGCGCAGTAAACTGCACCTTTTTGTAATGTGTATATCATTTTCTTGCTATGTGCCAAATAACATATTAAAACAAACAGTTCGCAATTGTTCATTGTTAAAATAGGTTTCATTAAAATATGCTCATCTACATCTGCCCTATGTGTTTTCCTTGTGTAACGTAAATACCTTGGTGTATTCTTTAGCCTTTTAAGAATGTCACAAAGCAAACAACACTACGAAGGTAGTAAAGAAGATGCACTTCGATAACAAGAGCGAGCTACACCAGAATTGGCAGAACTGGTTAATTCACCAAGTTAGCAGAAGCTGTATGAATGTTCTGTGCATGCGCAGTATGCAAAACACTACACACATCACAACTGCCTCCACAATGACCCGCAACGCGGTTGGTTGTTAATTTACACGCAGAGATGAAGGGTACATTAACTCCCAGTAATCGATTTTATCAGCAACAACAAAAAAGTCGCTCACGCGATACGCGCTTTGCCTATTCAGAGACTCTGTCCTCGTAGTCGAACGGTTGGCGTCGTTTCTTGTGATGCGGAAAGAGACGTTTTCAAAAAATGTTCAAATGTTTGTTAAGCTTATGGGACTTAACTACGGAGTCATCAGTCCCTAAACTTACAAACTACTTATGAACTACTTACGAACTAGGACGGCACAAATATCCATGCCCGAGGGGGGATTCGAACCCCCGACCGTAGTGGCCGTGCTGACCATGACTGGAGCGCTTAGTCACCTCGGCCACCGCGGCCGGCAAGAGACGTTTTGAATAAATTCCTGGAACCTCCTCAGACTGGTGTAGCGAGGAGCTGGACGAGGTTCATTTACTCTCTTGTGGCCAGAGGAGCAGCTTTTGGTAGAGACATCATCAGGAGTCGCCTACCGACAATAAAGGCAGGAGGGACTATCGACATGCCAATCCCAGTCCCTCGACCACCAACCGGTCCACATGCGTCCTCTAAGGGGCAATCGGTCAGTCGTAACAGGCCAGAAGGTGATGCCACACTCGTGGCATTGACCTTTACAAAACGTCTTCCCGTCGGGAGCGGGCAGTAAAATAGGCCTACAGTATGTGACGTCACTTACTGCTCTCCGAACGCCACTCAGCCAGGTTCTCACCGCCTCGTCCCACTTCAGAGGTACTGAGCGTGTGATCGCCCAGTCCTTCTCTGGATCGGCTTTCAACATTCGTTTATACTGAATTTCAAAGTCCGGCGTATCACGCCGGGTGATAGGCCACTATAGCGATGACGAATACATGCTTCCAATGTGCGTTCACCCTGATGGTGTCAAACACGGATGCGACCATCATGATCCTGTAAACAGAACCTGGATTCATCCGAAAAATGATGTTTAGCCATTCGTGCACCCAGGTTCGTCGTTGCGTACACCATCGCAGGCGCTCCTGTCTGTGATGCGGTGTCAACGGTAACCGCAGCCATGGTCTCCGAGCTGACAGTCCATGCTGCTGCAAACGTCGTCGAACTGTTCGTGCAGATGATTGTTGTCTTGCAAACGTCCCCATCTGTCGACTCAGGGATCGAGACGTGACTGCACGATCCGTTACAGCCATGAAGATAAGATGCCTGTCAACTAGACTGCTAGTGATACGAGGCCGTTGGGATCCAGCACGGCGTTCCGTATTGCCCTCCTGAACCCGCCGATTCCATATTCTGCTAATAGTCATTGGATCGCGACCAACGCGAGCAGCAGTGTCGCGATACGAGAAACCGCAATCGCGATAGGCTACAACTCGACCTTTATCAAAGTCGGAAGAGTGATGGTATGCATGTCTCCTCCTTAAACGAGGCATCACAATAATGTTTCACAAGGCATCGCCGGTCAACTGCTGTTAGTGTATGAGAAATCGGTTGGAGACTTTCCTCATGTCAGCACGTTGTAGATGTCGCCACCGGTACCAACCTTATCTTAATGCTCTGAAAAGCTAATCAAATGTTCAAATGTTTGTTAAGCTTATGGGACTTAACTACGGGGTCATCAGTCCCTAAACTTACAAACTACTTATCAACTACCTTATACTAAGGACGTCACAAATATCCATGCCCGAGGGGGGATTCGAACCCCCGACCGTAGTGGCCGTGCAGACCGTGACTGAAGCGCCTCAGTCTCCTCGGACACCGCGGCTGGCAAAAGCTAATCATTTACAAATCACAGCAGCTTCTTCCTGTCGTTAATTTTTGAGTCTGTAGCACGTCATCTGCGTGGTGTAGCAATTTTAATGGCCAGGAGTGTATTTCAAATAACCCCTTATGTCTACTCCCAGATATTTGATGGAAGTAACTGCTTCCTGTGTTTGTCCTGCTATTGCGTAGTTACGTAATAAAGGATCTTCCTATGTAAACGTAGCACATGACACTTGTTTATCTCAACTGCCATTCCCTGCCCATAGGTCGATACACTGAAGACCACCTTGTCTTTCGCTACCGTTTTTAGTATTGCGTCTTCTCGATGAACTACTGCATCATCCACAAAATGCCTCACTGAACTTCCGATGTTATCTACGAGGTCATATATGTGTGTGTGTGTGTGTGTGTGTGTGTGTGTGTGTGTGTGTGTGTAAAGCAAATGGTCCTATACACTCCCTTGGGGCAGAACTGGGTTGACATAAGTTCTGCCTCCAACGCAATTCTACTGTTACAGTCGTGTGTATTCACCCGTCTTATTAACCCATGCTTTTTTCCATTACAGAGTTGTTGCCATACATTAAATGCTGGATGGCGTGTCATGTTGCCGCTTTTTAGTAGTGCTGTTAATAAAATATTGATATCTCGGTTGTTGTTTTTTTTTTTTTCAATAAAATTCAAATGTTCAAATTTTGTAAATCTATGTGACTTAACTACCGTGGTTATCAAACCCTTGGCTTACAAACTACTTAAACTACCTTAAGTACAACACACACACACACACACACACACACACACACACACACACACACACACACACGAGGGAGAACTCGAACCTCCGAAGGGAAGCAACCGTGCGATTCGCAGCGAGGTTCCCAATAAAGATCGGTATTTATCGAAGATACTGTTTCCAAGAATATTTCGATTAATAGATATAAAAAATGAATATCGAGGGCGAAAACTTTTATTTTATATTACAATTTTTTCGCAATCTTTGGTATTTGAAATTCTCCTTTTAAAATTGTAGTACAACATAATTTTCCTTCCACTGTGTGAAAGAGTCTATCTACATCTTCAGCTTTCATCATGTCCAAGCTTTCTCTATGACCGTGTGAAGCAACTATAGGTGGCAGAAAAGAAGTCCGACTGCTCTAGAGGGTGACTGTGTGTGAATCGTATGAGATTTCAGATGGGGAAAAATAGCGCACCAGTCACGTAAAAATAAATAAATTAATTAATTAATAAAAAATAAAAAAATCAAGTTGCGTGCTATTTTTCACTCCAACATTATTCAAAAACAGTTGCGGAAAACGACACACTTACCAAATGATGAATGTGTCATTATAATCCAGTACAAAATGGCGAACTACTTGCCAGTTATCTGGGATGACGTGCAGCCACTGACAAATTCAGAAAATTAGAGAGAAGTCTACTGGAATGAAATATTTTATGAGACTGTACGATGTATATAGTTATTAATTAACAACACAACAATCGATTAAAATATTGTAATACAAACTTTGTACCTACAGAAAGTACCATTATCAACTTACAAATTTTCACTTTAATTTTTTGTTTTCCTTAAATTCTTGCTGTAAGGGAGACAGGCAGTCTGCTAGTTTGTTAATGCTCAGAAAATTTAATAATAAATCAGCAACATGTTTACAAAGTGAAACCGATATTATTATATGCTGCTATCAATACTTCTTATTCGAAATATCGAGAACCAATAATGATATTGTTTTAAATGTCGATATATCAGATTCCAGATTTATCTAAACGTATCAACAGTCCTAGTTGCTAAGGGACTGTTCCATAGGGTCAGATGTATGTCCCTATCTTCCTACTGTTTTTGCATATCATGTGCCGATGCTGGAATAGTGCTACTTCATTTTTGCTTAATTTTGTTTAACCCGCCGTTAACCATCCACTTTTTCCAGTTTGTTAAGATATCTTCCAGCCTTCTCTTGCACTGCAGTGGTTTTATTGCCTCATAGCCAGTAAGCTCTGTCATATGCATGTAGGACCGAGCGAGGTAGCGCAGTGGTAACGCACTGGACTCACATTCGGAAGGACAGTGGTTCAAATCCACCTCCGGCCATCCAGATTTAGTTTTTCCGTTATTTTCCTAAATTTCCACACATTCCTTCTTCAAACAATCCGAGCGTAAGCTCCGCCTCTAATGACCAGTAATCTTCAAAATGTTCAAATGTTTGTTAAGCTTAAGGGACTGAACTGCGGAGTCATCAGTCCCTAAACATACAAACTACTTATGAACTACCTTATACTAAAGACGACACAGACATCCATGCCCGAGGGGGGATACGAGCCCCCGACCGTAGCGGCCGTGCAGACTGTGACTGGCGCGACGCAGACCGCTCGGCCACCGCGGCCGGCCAGTAATCTTCCCTCCTCCATAAGCATATAGGACTGAACGTGTCGCATGTCTTACGCGTAGCTGGCGTCTGGTATTTTTCATGCGGGCACTTTCCGCTGTGTTTGTTTCGGTTGGTATCCGATGTCATACATTTGTTAATTGTCGCCAGATTTGGTCATTTATAGTCTTTGGGTTGTGTAAAGTATAAATATGTGACAATTCAAGAAGGTAAAGCGAGTATCGGCCATTTGGGCGATATTCACCCCGAAAACCCGAGAGATTCGGGAGACATACTGGGTGTCCAGCAAAGGGCTCCCTGATTTCAAAATTAAATATCTCGAAAAGCTCGATAGAGGAATTCAGACAACGGTATGTTTACTGCGAAAGCTGTAAGAAGTTTATACAGCAGTTTGAAATAATAGTTACAAAAGCTGCTTACAGATGGCGATGTACGCTGTACAGCTCATATCAGCATACATAAATGAAATAATCGTATGAAAACACTCTTTGCAAACAATCACATCACTATGTTTTCAAAATGTTCACATTGGCACTACAGAGGTGGGCAAACGAAGAATGAAATTCGCCATCACATTTCGCAGTGTCTCGACAGAAATGGATTCACATGCCACAGAGATCGTCGATTCAAGCTCGTCTAGCGTGGCGGGATGCTTCGGGTAGACCATGTCTTCCACTGGGCCCCACAAAAAAAAGTCACAGGGAGTCAAATCCGGCGAATATGGAGGCCAATCCATGCCTGCATCAGTAAATTTGGGATATTCCAAAGCAATGACTCGATTCCCGAAGTATTCCTCAAGAAAGCGAAACACTTGTTCGGTCCGATGTGGTCGGGCTCCATCTTGCATAAACCATTCAGTACCTGGTCGATCCTCTAACGCTTGCTGTGTGGCGACAAATTGTTCCAAAATCGCAACGTAACGTGCACCAGTGACCGTTTCTCGAATGAAAAAAGGGCCAATAATGCCTCTGCTGCATAATGCAGCCACACAGTAACTTTAGGAGAATACAGGGGTTTCACTTCACACCAATATGGCTTTTCGGAACCCCAAAATCTCCAGTTATGCTTCTTCACGTATCCATTCAGGTGGAAGTGTGCTTCATCTGTAAACCAAATGCAGCCAACATCAAATCCTTCACCATCAATCATTGTGAACATCTGATTAGTAAAGGCGACCCTTTGTTGCACAGCTCGTACGGGTATGGCCTGGTGCGTTTGAATTTTGAATGGAAACATGTGTACTCTCTTTCTCAGTATTTTCTGCGTGCTGGAACGCTTCAAACCAGTCTCAGATGCAATTCTACGGACGGATGACATTGGATTTCGCTGAATATTTCTAGAAACTGTAGCGATATTTTCAGGCGTAACTGCGGTTTGCTTGCGGCCAACATGCCCCACTAGATCATCAGTTACGCTGCCTATTCGTTGAAATTTTGCGAAGAGCGTCGAATGGTTTTCGCAACGGGTCCTTTTGGAACATTAAATCGTGCTTGAAAACTTCGCCTTGTTGCCGTAGGACTCTCTTCTAACCTGTGGTACTCTAGCACCAGAAAAACGCGTTGTTCAATGGAGTTTCAATAGTGGAACTGATCGCTCTGGGCTTTGGATCACTATTTATACTAGGCATTACGTATGGCGATTACAGTGCCATCTGTTAGCAGCTTTTGTAACTATTATTTCAAACAGCTGTATAAACTTTTTACAGCTTTCACAATAAACATACCGTTTACTGCATTCCTCTACCGATCTTTGTTTTCGAGATATTTAATTTTGAAATCAGGGAGTCCTTTTCTGGACACCCTGTACATATTTTATGATATTCGTGCTTCGCATCTAAAATTTACTTCGCCACTTTAAAATCACTTTAAAATTTAATCACTTTAAAATTCAATTTGACACACCTAAAGCTGCCCGCTCAGGCGCAACAAAGATTACTCGTTTATTAACACTGTATACCGTAGTCAACCAGTTTGCACCTGGACATTAATTTATTGTTGGAGCGAGTGTTAACATTTTCATTAGGCGGAGAAACGGGAGGCATAACGAATTGAAGACGGAAAATGTGATCACTATTCGAGTACATCCATTTCGCCGCTCGGCGGCGCTATCTCCCGTTTACGCAATACTCTTCCATGCAGTTAATCTGCACTTCCCAATTCACACCTATGTTTCGAGTGTTACAAAGTAGCGATTCTCATACATGTTGCGTGAATACTGAAACTAGATTATTTAAGTCTAGCCGCAATACTGATAATTGTTTTTTGTTTTGGTATGGAAACAAGAGAACACAGTACATAAACTGTACGATTTCACACACAGTAATTAATTTTGCGATTGTCCATGTATTAAAGTACCGCAGTAACAAAAATAAAGGAATTATTGAATTTTGTATGACGATACTAATATTTATTCTTACAACGTCACTTCATATTCCTACAGCAGACCGGCTAGATAACAATCATTAATCCACAAAATGCAGCAACCAGTTGCTTCTAATAATTTATTTGTGATGACCGGTTTCGGGCGCTTGAGTGCCCTTCTTCTGGTCTATACAGACAAACAAGTGCATAGGTATTACAGTAAACCATATAAAACCTACAAAAGTCGGTTACAGAAATTTAAATTTGTGAGTATAAAAGTATTCGACCTGGGTGTGGAAGTTTATAAAGCTAATACAATGAGTGATGCTGTTTTGAAACAAATAGATTGTAATAAAATATGTGTTCATATAAAGGAATAAAATTTACACTTACATTTTAATATTGTAACTTAATCTATGTACATGCTAGGTAACAGTTGTGAAATGTACTACAAAATATAAGACATTAACAACTCACTTTCAGTAATGCTGCGAAAAACTAGGGTGAAGTTATGAAATATGAACTGTAGAACATTGTCGTTCCTTTATCTTCTTCCAATGTTGGTTTTCAACGATTACTTTGCAGCGTGTCAGTCAGGATTTAGATTTTATTGGCCAGCAGTCAAGCAAGAATGCATGCTTCGTAGGCTTTCTCGGCGTGACAAATCTTCGAAGTCTCTGCGGGTTTTCTGCCGGATAATAAAATCAAACTGATTCAATATTTCGACGGTACAGCTGTCCGCCATCTTCGGGAAACTGCTGCTGCTGAGGCCCGCTGAATACTGGAGCAAGATCGAAGTACGGCGTCCTATATAGGCGTCGGTCGCGTGCATGGCGCATGCGCCGACCGTCACAGTTACTACCCCCTAGACAGGGCTGGTGGCGCCGCCCCTAGTGGAACAGGGCACTACGATATATCGCACCTTACATTAATCAGTCCCAGGTGCTGCCGTTTGATATTATTTACTAATGGATTCCATGTCCTACTAAGAGGAAACCCCATGTCTCTATTTATTAGATTGACTGTCACCCTGATTTCAATGGTTTCTCTGTAAACACTGTTCCAGAAACCGGAGGTATTGGTTACTATGCGGGTTTCATCATATGCTGCTTGCCCAGAGCTGATTACAATGGATTGTGCCTACAGCAGCACAATTATTCTAGCCTGGACGAGCTACTTTTTAATTTTTGTATTTGTACTTTCAATACACCTACTTCAAGTGGATCAACAAATTTTACACCTACCAAACAACGAAGTTCTACTTAAATCAGAAGTGGGAGCACTATCACAAATTTTTAAACATCTGGTGGGGATTTTATTCAAAAATTTTGCAAGCAGCTTTGCAATTGTAGATTTTCCTGACTTTAATAGGGTAGATAAAAACTTGGGCAATTTCGGGAAAACGTGGCGAAGTGAATTTGACATCAAGTGCCATTTAATTTTTGGCAGTTTTAATTGCTTTTCATCAATAATATATTTTTCAGTGTTTAATGTTAACTTTTCAAGAAAGTGGGTGTCACAACTGTACGAATTTCTTAATAGCTTCTTGTCTTTTTTGGGGAGAACTTCTTTTTTGTTTGTTAAAATTTTATAAGTCTTTCGGTGCTTTGAAAAAGCGTCTTACTAACTTACAACTCCTATATCCTTACTTGCAACCAGGCACAAAACAGGAAAGCATAGCCTCTTCAGTTTATGAGACTCCGAATATTAATTTCAATCGAAATATTTGCTTGGCACTCAGGTTTTCGGTTTAATTTAATACCTAAAGCAATTAACAATCTGAACCACTGCACAATTGTTCATATAAAAACCGAAATATCCACAAAGCAGCAACGAAGCACACTATATAGCGTTTATAAACATAACAGCGCGCAAAATGTTCGAAGTGCTGCACAGTGGGAGATTTCCTCACTAACATAATGCAGCCCATGTTATAGAGATGAGAGATCACACTTTCTACCTCTACACGTTATTCTAGGGGTAAAGTATCGCATAGCACTTTTATGTCTGTTGAAGACAGTCTTACATTTTTATAATAATCTTGAATGATGACTCCGTAATGGGTTGTGTGCTAAACCACCACAATCTTACAATAATAACAAATTTGTAGCTTGGTGGTGTGATACAGAATATTTATTTAAAATATCGCATATCAATGTCGTTTGATGATTTAACATCATCAGCGTAGATTCGAGTCCTGATGACTCGTGTGCACCACATGAAAACATTTATATTTATATTTTTTATGGATTTGACTGTAGAGATGTTTTTATGTGGTGTACACGAGCCCTCAGGACTCGAATCTACACTGATGATGTTCAGTCTTCGAAAGAAATCGATATGCAATATTTTAAAATAAATATTCTGTATCACACCACCAATCTGAAAATTTGTCTTTATTCTTATAATATTCTAGAGTCATCTTGATGAACTTCACTTGATAATACGGTCATACGTGTATTGAACAGAAGAAAAATGTTTACGGCTACTTTCACGACATAGGTGCTTCGAAAAGTCTACAAGCCACCGTTTTATATGGTCACGTTGCAAACTGCAGGTGGTCCGGAGTTAGAAGGCTGGTCGTTAACAGAGCACAACACTTTACATTTGGGTCACGTTTATTGCTAACACAAGCGTACACTCAGTAGAGAATGACTGCTGCTTGGAGTTCTCCACTATTTATACATAGAAAGAATTTTCTGGAACTTAACGAGTACATCAAACATGGAGAACATTCCATAAACAGTAAATACAAAGAAATAAATTACTTCTGCTCCTGGGGGGGATTTGAACCGGGGACCGCAAGCACAGCGATCTGCGATGCTAACCTCCTTATTTTTTTTTTTTTTTTTTGGGGGGGGGGGGTGGCGGGCGGGGTCTCCTTACCACCCCTTCAGCTCACCATGTGTCGCTTTCCTCGGCGTCGGCTTCAATGCCTTCAAAGGAAACAAATTGGCCTTCTGCCACATATAATCTCTTTCAATGATCCGATATATATATAGCGACATGATTTCGCGCCTTTTTCGGCGTGGTGGCCACCACAAAGTTCGTCTTCTCGAATGTTGCAAGGGTTTCCGTGTCGTTCTTTTTGTCCTCAGTATTCCCCATCGTAATTGCTTGTTGTCTTCTCTTAACAAAGTTTCTCATTCCCATTCCGTGTCTCTTATACTTAGTGCGCAGTGGAAACTTGCTCTCCTACCGCAGATCAATTAGTAGGTAGTTCTGGAAGCGATTTTTGTTTGTTCGATATCTCTGAATCTTACGATGTTCACTAGAGATGTAGAACAAAAAGTCTTCAAAAGCAGGTGTGGCCTATCTTATTACGTAGTACACAAATTGACCCATGAGCCAGGAATAACTATTATGTTTTGCTCCGGGATAATGGTTCCATTTAGGGAAGAGTACGTCATTTACGGATACTGTGGACTCAGTTGTCCTTGTCATCAGCGCCATATTTTTCCGCGTCCAGTTCCATATTCGTATTTTCTCCCCGCAGATAAGTAAATGCGCTACCGACTCAACGACTTGACAACGGTCGCATAACGGCGTAGCTCGAAGGTTAATTTTGTGAAGTCTTTCCGCTGTTGGGATGGTTGCGTTAACGACATCACACCAAGCAGCACTCACTCTGGTAGGTAGGTTTAAGTTTGAAATGTTGTTCCAGATGTTTTTCCATTCCTTATTTGGATATTTTCCTTCGACAGGACTCCGTGGTCGCCGCGCATTGAGTAGCAGTCATTGCACCACTCATTCAATCGTAAGACTCGCGGCATTGCTTCCCTTCCTGATCGAACAGCGGCCCGCTGTTAGCTTTCCTTTGCAGCCAGCTGCAGTGTCCTGGATCTTGTGATGGGTCCTCTGTATGGCAGGTCCGGAGAATCCTTCCATTCTGCCTCCTCGCCTTCCTTGCGGTGACAATGACCGGCGCCAGACCCTCCTTTCGTGGCTTCATCATTACCATAACGGTCTTCAGAGTCCTTGAACAAGAGGCCGTTTATGTGATCTTCTTTGTGATCGTTGTAAGGTTTCGTACGGAGGACGTGCACAATGTCTCTTCATTTTTGTCCTTTCGAGAACGGCTCATAATCCTCGACTTCGTATGTGACGCCTGACAGGCGGTGTATGATACAATACAGTCCAAAGAATCGCTTCAGTAACTTTTCCGGCAGCCCAACTTTCCGTACAGGAGTAAAAGTCCATATCAGATCTCCTGGGCTGTACACAACAGCTCGGTGCTTGTCGTTATACCGCTGACGGTCCTTCTCCTGGGCGTCCAGTGTCCTTATGCGAGCCAGCTGTCTTGCTTCTTCGACTCTGGTGATGAGCTGTTTAACATAGTCATCCTGAATGTCGTCCGGTTGGAACGGGAACAGCGTATCCATTGTCGTCTCAGCTTCACGGCCATGGAGCAGGAAAAACGGAGTGAAGCCTGTGGTGTCTTGTCTTGCGGTATTGTAAGCAAATGTCACGACTGGCAGAATTGTATCCCAATCCTTCCGTTCAACGTTGACGTACATCGACAGCATGTCGGCTAACGTCTTGTTAAAACGTTCCGTAAGACCATTTGTCTGAGAATGATAGGCATTTGTTATTCTGTGGACAATGTCGCAACGTGACATTACCTATGATAGTAGTTTTGACATGAATACTTTTCCTCTATCAGACATCATCACACATGGTGCTCCATGCTTCAAAATAATGTCTTCCTCTAGGAATTTTGCGATCTCTAGGGCTTCTGTAGTCGACACAGCTTTCGTTACAGCGCAGCGTGTGAGGTAGTCAGTGCAGACTGTTATCCAACGGTTACCGGTTGTCGACATCGGGAACATCGCAATCCGGCTGAATGGAGGTGCTGCTGCAAGTGGAATTGGTACCAGATGACCTGGAGGTAATTGCGGCACATGCTTCCGTCGCTGGCACTCTTTACAGTGACTCACATAGTGCTTGACAGATCGGTAGAGACCTTTCCAGTAATACCTCCGTCTGATTCTGTCTAAGGTCTTCACGAATCCCAAATGACCGGATATTAGAGAATCGTGGAAATACTTGAGAATAGATGGCCGGAGTTCTGAAACAACCAGCAGCCATTTGGGGCCCATTGGATCGTAGCTGCGCTTATATAATGTCCCGTTTATAAATTGAAACTCTCCTTTGGTCGGTTCTCCTTTCTCCAGGGCCTCTATGGTTTGTAATAATGCTGGATTTTCTCTCTGTTCTGCTGTAATGTCACCTAACTCAGTGAGAGCTGAAAGTTCATCCATGCTCTGGTGTTCAGTTAATGGATTCCTCGAAAAGCCAGTCAGCGTGCTTGTGTTTCCGCCCGTTTTTTAATACCACTGTGACATCATACTCTTAGTGCCCATCTTGTTAGTCGCCCTGATGGATCCTTCAAGCTAGTCAGCCAACAGAAAGAATGGTGGTCTGTCATGATACTGAATGGTTAGCCGAATAGATACGACCGGAACTTTTTGATAGCCCAGATAACAGCGAGACTCTCCTTCTCGGCTGTAGAGTAATTCATCTCAGAGTTTGAGAGAACTCTTGATGCTTAGGCTACCACCTTTTCAGCACCTTCCGTAACTTGTACAAGCACTGCACCAATCACATAATCACCAGCGTCTGTGTGACGTTTAGTTTCCGCATTCTCATCGTATAAGGCTACTACAATTGGTATGGAAGTTAGAGCCTCCTTAAGTAACCGGAAAGCTCGTTTTTTCGTCTCATCCCAGTAAAACTTGGCGTCTCCCTGCCGATGTTATTCAATGGACTTGCCTTGGTATAAAAACCTTCTATGAAACGGCGATAGTATAAGAACAGCCCGAGGAAACTTCTCACATCACGGATGTGCTGAGGAGTTGTAAATGCTGTGACTGCTCTTACTTTATCTGGATCAGGACGGACACCATCTCTGTTCACTAGGTGCCCCAGGATTTAAATCTGTTTGGCGACGAAGAGGCACTTCTTTGGCTTGTGGCGAAGTCCTACTCTCTGAACACACTTCAACACAGTCGATAGGCGGCTTAGACGTTACGCAAAGGTCCTTGAGAAAACGACAATGTCATCTAGATAAAAAAGACACGTCATCCATTTAAGACGTTGAAGCAAATTGTCCATCATGCGTTCGAATGTGGCTGAGGCATTACATAGTCCAAACGGCGTTACTTTGAATTCATAGCGGGCGTCAGGTGTAATAAAAGCAGTCTTCTCCCCGTCAGCTTCGTCAACCGCGATTTGCCAGTAATCAGTCTGCATGTCCATGCAGATAGAACCTTGCAGAAAAAGCAGTCTTTTCAAACTATTAAGTGAGTATTAGCTGATACATAGCGCACTGATTTCACGATATTGCCGCGAGTATTCTGATAGCACTGCGGCAGTGGTTAGCATCGCAGTTCGCTCTGCTTACGGACTCCAAATCCTGCCATGGGCAGAAAAAAAATTATTTTTTTGTATTTAGTATTTCTAGAATGGTCTACATGTTTCTTATGTTTGATATACTTGTAAGTTCCAGAAAATTCTTTCTATGTATAAATAGTGGAGCACTCCAAACAGGAGTCAGTCTGTACTGAGTGTACGCTTGCGTTAGCAATAAACGTGTTCCAAGTGTAAAGTGTTGTGCTCTGTTAAGACCAGACTTCGAATTCCGGACCACTTGCAGTTTTCATCGTGACACTTCCTGGTGGAGGCGCCGGGTACTCTGCAATACATCTGCATCATCGTGGCTCCGATTAAGCTGCGTAAGAGCCGCCGCCTACACGGACAAGAACCGGAATAAAAAGCGTATACTGACCACCTCCGTCCGAAGGTCCGTGTCATCAAACAACCTATGGATGCAAAAACAGCGGTAAGCCGGCTGCACATCAGACACCCAAGCGCGATAACATTATTCAACCGTCAGAGAGTCCCTGGCCGTCTCCGGTGGTCTTCGTGAAAAAGAAGGATGGCACGTGGCGTTTCTGTATCGACTATCGACGGCTGACCAAAAACACAAAGAAATATGTCTACCCATGGCCGCGCATTGAAGACACGTTAGACTGTTTGAAAGGAGCTACATACTTCAACATACATAAATGGTCTGCGTTGGTTGTTTCTACTTCTAAATATAAATTTTCATAGATTTAGCATTAAAAAGGCTTTCCTAATCAAGTATTTTGACACAATTTTCCACTCCCTAATACACCACTGATGGCAGAATTCAAAACATCCTGAAACACATTTTAATTCTAACCTTGGTTCCAACTGCAAATTTTCGCATTTCTAGCATCAAAATAGTCTTAGTAGCACACCCGGTTAATAGTTGGACTTCCGTAAATATCTAAACACGTGTTTTTAAAAATCCTATTAAAAATCTAAACCCGAAGTTTTGTATTTCTTGCTTCAAAATTGCCTGAATACCAACACATTTTCAAAAAAAAAAAAAAAAAAAAAAAAACAGATCGAGAACGCGAAATTTCTTTCTTACGCTTTGGCATCTTTCTTGGTAGTTTTATTTTTCAAACTGCAATATGCATTTATTTTTCTTTCTTTATTCGTACGCTTCTTGCAGAAAAACAACTGGAGAATTTAGTTCACGTTTCGTTGTATATAACCTCTTTCCTATTATAGTGTCAAAAATCATCGCTGGTCTTCAGTCAGAATTTTTTATAAGCTGACGACTTTCAACCATTAAATGTTCCACCCTCTTATAGCTATCGACACAGAACTGCTATGGTGTGCAACGGGAGACTATGTACTACAACACAGAGAGATCGTTCGTCTCCATGGTGTAGGCTTTGCTGAAGAGCAAAATATTGACACACCCACACGAAGAATTTTATGCAAGTCGGTAACAACGCCCATATCTTCCACGTCCTCATCCTTATCAACCCTCTACCACCATAGTGCACAATGAGAGAAAATGTTCAGATGCTTGTAATTCTATGGAACCAAACTACGTTGGTCATCAGTCCCTAGACTTACAAACTACTTTGTTAAAACTAACCTAAGGAACACACAGCCATGTTCGAGGGAGGATTCGAACCTCCAACGCGGGAGGCCGCGCGATCCGTAACGTGGCGCTCCAGACCGCTCGGCACAATGAGAGACTGATACCTACTACCTCATACAAACACTACTCGTTTGCGATGTGATGGTTTGGCTGCAGAGTGAAATATAGGCACAAACTCCTCAATTTGTATATATATTGAGATTTGAAAGCTCACAATGAGTGAAATACGCGTTTATTGTGCTTCAACACATAAATTGTTTGACTGTTTGTTACATACTATGGTGAGTAGCAATCGAATGTAATTTAACTTAACAAACCAACAGCTTTCGGAGTATGTAAGCTATATTAAGTATAAACTTGGTAATTACTTATGATGAAATAATTTACTTTCTGGCACCCAAATTTATTTATTGAGTCATTGATTTTCTTTACTTTCCTTGCTTTGCAGGCAGTATTAGGACAAGTGAATATAACTACAACTACAGTCTACCCAGTCCTCGAAAGCTCACATAACTTGGATCGAGCTACTGATCAACTGGGTCCTCTACAAAAGAAGTACAAGTCAGGCTGCTGAGAGACAGAAAAGGCGAGTATCAAAATATAAACCTATAAACGAGGGGCGTGAAAAGAGGTTTTCTGAATATGGAAGTTCTGTGGTGTTAAATTCTGCCGCGCGGAAGTAGCCGAGCGGTCTCGAGCGCCACGTTACGGATCGCGCGGCCTCCCGCGTCGGAGGTTGGAATCCTCCCTCGGGCATGGATGTGTGCATTGTCCTTAGGTTAGTTTAACTTACTTTATGTAATTCGTAAGACTAGGGACTGATGACCAACGTAGTTTCGTCCCATAGGATTACAAACATTTGATTTTTATTTATTCATTTATTTTTATTCTTTCACTGGGGTTGTGAGAGAAGTGTTGAAGCTTCAGGGACACAAGAATTTCACCCATTATCCTCAGTTTTCAATGGGTAAACAGTAAAGACAACAAGCAAGCAATCGAGCACACAGCGCCGAAACGACCAAAGATGAAAACGGTCGGCATATCAAAAATAAACATCGGTTCTCAACGGATGAAGTCAGATTAGTTTCGTCCCTCCGTTTTTTTACAAGTGAGAGAGCAGGATCCCATACGGAATTTAAGCTAAATCCTCCATCCCTATTCATAAGGTTATCAGCTAGTTTTATTTCTATCGCTTCCTTGATAACACAGTCCCAGTAGTTGGAAGTGCATGCCAGAATTCCGTTTTGTTGTATTCCATAACGTGACCTGTATCAAGACTGTTCGGCCACAGCAGATTTGTTTGGCTGTTGTAAACGTGTGTGACGTTTATGCTCGATACAACGGTGGAGTAGCTGCGGACCGCGCGGTTGCTCGTCGTCGGAGGTTCGAGTCCTCCCTGGGGCATGGGTGTGTCTGTGTTGTCCTTAGGTTAGTTTACCTTAGATTAAGTAGTTTGTAAACTACGGACTGATGATCACGTAGCCGGCTGCGGTGGCCGAGGGGTCTGAGGCGCTCCAGTCACGGTCTGCACGGCCGCTACGGTCGGGGGTTCGAATCCCCCCTCGGGCATGGATATTTGTGCCGTCCTTAGTATTAGTTAGTTCATAAGTAGTTTGTAAGTTTAGGGACTGATGACCCCGTAGTTAAGTCCCATAAGCTCTACAAACATTTGAACATTTGATTTGATAATTTCAGTGACAAATGTAGTAAATTAATTTGGTTTTATATAAATCGGAAGTCATGGTATTATTAAATAAAACTGAATGTGACTGAACTATTATGTGTGTCACTGCATAGTTATTCAATTCCACAGCTTGCTAAAAGACAGAGTAATTCATATAGTTTTTAGAGATCAAATTAATGATTAGTATCATTAAAATTTTGCAGTCACTGAATATCATAAATGATAAGTGTTAACGAAATATTGTTGAGAGCATGGAGTTCGTATAGTTAACAATTTGCAAGTATCAGTACTTATTTAAATTGCATAGCAAGCCTTGTTAAAAAATCTTAATCAAGTACGATTTTCACAGTTAAAATTAACAAGTCATTACAGTTAGTTGCTCACTACCAGTATTACGTATTCAAGTGACTGTGTGTAAGACAATAAGCATTACGGTGAATCATAAGTTTGAGAACATCGTAAAACCATTATGTTGCTAAATGCTGCTCATTGATGCATAATAGTTGTAAGATAGCTGCGCTGCTTGGCAATTGCGTTATCATACTTCAGCTTGGGTAGTTTCTTTTTTGTTTGTGCTTGGCTTAACCTAACGTAGTGTAACTGCTGTGTCCGTCCTCCTATTGAGTCAAACCCCATTAACTAATATAAATAATTAAAAGTTTTTTTCCAAATTTTGTTCACTCATTCAGTGAGCGTGATGACCATAAATTGTTTTCTTCCACTAATCTCATAATTTTTCAGCCGTTTGTTTACGTTTTAACAGCAATAATAATTTACAAAGTATTTTTCATATTCATTTCCCTATTTCCGCTCGATGTCACGCACATAAACGCAGTGGCATCGATCAAGTTATGACCTCCACTACATTTATCGGCATTAATTTATTTAACGATTGCCTTTCCATCAGGTCAGCAATTAGACGCACGGTACATTCTTAATTGTTAATTGTCCGGTAAAGGTAGGGGTAGGAGGTTATAAGGTAGTACCTCTCAAAGTGACTGTGTATGCACCATTCGATCAAATATTTGTCCATTAACGAAGTACAATCACCACCAGTTAAGTATCTAAAAGCAATTATTCGACCTACTTCTGCTCATATATACACTTTTCCACGACAACACTATGCGGTATACAAGCAATAACTGATCTGTGAAACGTTAGCCGACTTCGGCTTTGCTACCATTCTTACTGTTACAATTAAAAGCATCACACGAACGAACCATGTTAACGCATTGTCTACCTGCAAATGGCGGCTTCTACCACGTTCAATGTGGGGACGCGACACTGGTCTGGTCTGGTTTTTATTCAGTTAACTTATGGGTTGATCCTCCAGCTGTTGGCGACCGCTGCGGATTTCCGTCGTTGGCCTGCTGCTCTTCTCCCGAGTTCAGTGTGTGTCTTAGAGGCGCTCTTCCTGCCACGGAAATCACCTGAGGAAGACGCAGTGAAGACGTCGAAATACGTGATGGGACGCCGCGGGCCACAAGAAGCGCATCCGCCTCTGCGGAAATCGTCGGGAACGTCTGTTTGCTTTGGTGCAGTGTTTCCCACACTATGGGTTACGACCCATTAGTGTATTAAAACCCGTTGCAAACAAGAAACCCCCGCTGTTTGACAAGGCGAAGGAGGGCAATTTTCTGGCAGCTCATTTCTCCGTTTTAAGAGTAGCCATTGTGGTGTTTATGTGGTCGTGGCCTACAACTACTTTATCAAATGTTTATTTTCGGAAGAACCATTCTAACCAAAGCCGCGTTCTTTACGACTGATAAATGCATACGTACAACCAGTCTGGGACACATCTTGCTGAAGTGACAAGCTCAAGCGACACCGATGTTTCTACTCATCTTCTGATCCGCCCCCTCTCCTGTTTCAACATTCATAGCCTTCTTCCCTCACCTCACTGTGCATAATCTCCAACCCCTGAATTTTGAGTAAAGTATCATGGAAAAATTCGAACCAGATCGATCAAGAATTGTTCCTGATTTGTGGTAACTACTCTTTTAAAAAAATGTTCAAATGTTTGTACTTCAAATATATACAGCCCCTTGCTCATCAGAGTGTGGTGTAAAAATTTGTAATAAATAGGTCAAAACTTTTGGAGATTTTTGGTAAAATCTTTTACCCTTCATATATTAGGCCTACATATATACTTCTATACAACTGTGAAACGTTTCTCTTTTCAATGAGGAGGCGGCAATTTTGCAACTCGCACGGGGCGGCAGTTAGGCTTGATCGATCCTGCCAACGTGGCTAATAAAGCCCTCAGGAAGGTACGAGAGCATCGCAGCCGTAGCATTCGTTCGTAATTCCGACTTGGAAACGTCGCATGTGACGTCACAGGGTTCGTACGTTTCGCTGCCTCTGGAAGTACTAGTTGATCGGCGCAGTCGGTAACAACTGGCTGAAATTTCATGGGGCAAAAGTAACCCACTGCAAATAATGTAGGCGACACGTAGAATTGCAGTTCTTTGACACGTTCATAAATTATTAGTGCCCAGTTGTCCCCATTTATAGTCAGCGTACAAGTTTCATTAATAAGAGTAACTACAACCCACTACGCACATTCCACACGTCAATAGTACTAATTAACATAGTTCGCGTGTGGAATACAAAAGTCTGAGGTGTACATTTCAGTGTGGCACGGATAGGAGGAATTAATAACTGTAGATACACTTTCTACACACCGAACTTTGAACATCTTTTACATATTGAATAAAACAATTCAGGGTTTTAGGCCGCGTCATCTTTAAACACTTAGCAAATAAATTGCCGACGTTTCGTCCACTGTGCAGTGGTCCTCTTCAGGGCGGTTAACCTCCCTGTCTGAATGATGAGTGAAGTATCATATGAAAATTAACCACCTTGAAGAGGACCACAGCAGAGTGGTCGAAACGTCGTCAATTCATTTGTTTAGTGTTTAAAAATGACGCGGCGTAAAACCCAGAATTGTTTTATTCACTGGCCTTGTAAGCCTACGAACTTATGACTTTTACATAATTGTTCATCATCGGAAATCAGAGTGACGCGGTTTGTGCCTCCAAATGTTCAAATGTTTGTTAAGCTTATGGGGTCATCAGTCCATAAACTTACAAACTACTTATGAACTAGCTTATACTAAAGATGGCAGAAACATCCATGCCCCGACTGCAGCGTCCGTGCAGACCAAGACTGGCGCATCGCAGACCGCTCGGCCACTGCGGCCTTTGTGTCTCCGTTCAGACTCATTACAACACTCATTTACATGGCGCGAAAGCATCCTATTTATATCATCCAAGCCGCGGTAGAATAGCCGTGCGCACTGAGGCCCTGTGCTGCGGTGAGCCCGGCCGTTCGCTGTCGTGAGTTCGAGTCCTCCCTCGGGATGGGTGTGTTTGTTGTCCTTAAGGCTAGTCTACACGACACTAGGCAGCGACACTCGTTGAATGAAATGAATTGCGCGCAACTGGTTTCGTGTATCTCAGTAGACACGGCGCCAATACTATACACTTCAGTTTTGTTGTTTTGTGAGTGCCGTAGTCGCCGCAGAAAGAACGTTCTGGTAGCTGTAAGAGTTGTGGCGGAGCTATTGCTTCTCTGTGAGAAGTCGCTGCATAAGACTAAACATAAAAAGAATAAGAAACGTGTTTGGGTTCGTGACTGGATTATAAAAAAAGACGTCAGTTCGTTTGTTCAGCAACATTGCTGAAAGGAATTGTGGTTGAAGACCCCAGAAGTTATTGTAATCAACTTAGAATGCCGCCAGGGCAGTTCACGTTTCTTTTAAACAGAGTTAGTAAAAACATTGTTACCAGAACTGATATTACAAATTGCGTTACGTTTCTTGTCAAGTAGATATTCGTCTCTACAGTACCTGTACCGTGTTCCGAAATCAACAATTGCCATAGTTCGTTTGTATAGGTATTTCATATTGAGTGTATTTTAGCCTGCAATTCACTAATCGCCAACCCATCAATACTAATTCACGATTGCTTCAAGAGCACTAACACGTCGCTGCGTATTCCTGCAATTTTCATCGCACAAACACCTATGCATTGCATATATGTTCAAAAACTGAAATATTTCTTTCGTCCCTCCCCTCTTTGTTGTGTTTTGTATTGGTTATAAACTAAGCTAAAAACACGCGCAATCAGTTTCGCCACAGTTGGAAGGTGCCGAAACTGTTTAGTTTCGCCAACGAGTTGCGCGAACGCCTGCCGCGCATGCGCACTGGCCAGTAGCGCAGTTTCATGAAACCTAGTGTCGTCGTGTAAACTAGCCTTTAGCTACTTCAAGTTAGTGTAAGTAGTTTGTACTCTTAGGGACAAATGAGCAACTAGTTAAGTGCCTAAAATTTACAGACTTTTGACTTTCTTTTTAAAAAAAATTACATATTGGTAACTGACTCCTTTAACGCAATTATAGTGGAAAAGTAAACAATTACATACAAATGGCTACAGTAAAAAATAGCGTAAGTAATACTGACGAAATTGATATATAAATCTCAGTTATGTTAAAAGCGTTTCATGTACATGTTAAATGAAATAGATTTGTCAACAATAATTTCGTAATAAATGGTAATTATACAGAAAACAATGAGGGAAAAACTTTCCTAACATAAACTGTGAAACATAATAATACGTACTTTAATATTATGAAAAAAAAACAATTTAATTGTTTTTGTCGGAGATACTAATTAGCCTACAACAATATACCTCTTGCATGAACTAATTAATATTTGCTAATTAAGCAAACTTTTGCGACATCAAATAATAGAAAATAACTTTAGCTAATCACGTTAGAAGAAAGAATAACAAAAGTTTTGCAAAAGAAAATAGTAATATACTATTTACATTCGTACCTATTATTATACAGCACTGGTATCGGGAGATTCAGTAATAAAAGCAGACGGGAATAAATCCTAAGGTGCTTCGTTACACTTGAGAAAAGTGTCATATGACTAACCTTCTATTGATTCCTTTTGTCTCTGACTGAGACCGTACCTTATTTTCTTGTTGTTTAGCATGTGTATCCTATTTTATAATGACGGTTCGTGATATTTTATACCTAGTGGCACCTGTTTTTCGCGAAGCGCGAAATCTCGAAATTTTGCGATATTTTACAAATTTTGCGGAAAATCACGAAATCATTGAAATTTACGAAAAATCACGAAATAATCCACGAAATTTTGTGGAATCTCACCAGTCATTTACATGTACTGGCGGAAATTCGAGATATAAATGACAATCGATTGTACACCACTTCGATGTATGTCGTTTAGAGCCCTGCCAACCCCTTGTCATGTGCAGCATAGAAATCCGTTTCCGGCGCTTTATTTGATCTGGTGACTGGTAATGCACTGTGTGGTCGTAATCGTTTCTGATCGCTGATTCTTTCAGTGATTTTTTCTAGTACAGGAGATTAAAATGGTCGTAATAGTTTTTGATTGTGAAAGAGAATTCGCATCAGATGTATTTTACGTTTTTGATAAAGCAAGGAAAATAATCATTTACAAATACTACAATGTGCGTACTGAATGGCAAAGGAAGGACACGTGCCCACAACATATAAATAGCAGTTCTTCCCATAATAAGAACCAGGGGAAAGAGCTGCCGACGGGTGTCAAGAGACAAGTTACACTCACGGAAATCAGTGCAGTGGCAAAACGAGCGAAAGTGGACAGGGAAGAATTCGTGTTATCAACACCACGAGCTTTGTTCCGAAAAATACCGCTAAGATGCAGCCATATAGTTTTCGTGAATGGTATACATTCTGGATTTCACCCTTTGTTGTAGTGTTTGCAGTCTGCTTTTAAACTTTTCGTGCGTGAGGAGGTGCCTTGTTTCTGATCGTGAAAAAGCATTGTTTTTCCCACCGAGAAATTTAAGAGAAAAGTAATTTCTTTCGTGGACACGACATTAAATTGCGCCGATGCGCGTACTATATGGGCGAAAACACACGAAATTACCCGAGAAGAGGAGATAAAGAATTTTAAAGGAAATCGCAAGGGGTTGTTACAACAATACTAGATTTTGCGTGTTATTTTTGTCTCAATAATGGACTGCTACAGTCCTATGTACACATACACATACACATATACACACGCGCGCGCGCGCGCGCGCGCGCGTGATAAGCCCTCGTCTGCAGTATTCCCTAATAATTACGTGCACAATGCGAGCGCCGCCAAGACTAAATGCGCAGTGAAAGGGTTAATACATATCGTTATTTCTCACAGCTGTCATTTTTTGCGATGTACTAGTAATTTAAATGTGCAAAAACGCAAGTAAAACTTAAATGATTTGTAGGATAAGTGTTTCTCAAACATTTTTTATTATGTCCCTCCATCAATGTCAAATTTTTATTTTTTCTGGATAAAATAAAAAGTGTTACTGTTACACTGTAATGAGGCTATAATTGAGTTTTGAATTTGGTTTTTATTCGTTAAAAAGTGACAGCAAAATTAGCGAAATTATTGACGAAATAAAATAAAAGTAGCGAAAACTATACCGAAATAGGTTTTAAAAAGTGACGAAATCGAGCAAAAATTTTCACCGTAAACAGGTGCCTCTATTTATACCACATTTATATTTTCTATTATTTATTTATTTATTTATTTATCGTATGGTTTTCACAAGTATACAAGAATATATACATACAAAAAATAAATGGAAATATCCAAATTTAACAGCCAGTCCAGAGCACTTTCTGTCACTTGATGTAAACTCTCCAAGTCACCATTAAATGCTCGCAGTGGACACTGCTTGACGACGTGCCCTACGGTTTGCTCCTCTGCCCCGCAGTCACAGTCAGAAGATGGAAGGAAACCCCACTTCTTCATGTTGTAAGCACACCTCCCTTGACCAGTCCTGATGCGGTTCAGTCTCGACCAGGTTTGGCGTGGTAGATGGAATCCCTCAACCTTCTTGGATGGATCTTGCACGAGGTGGCCGTTGTGCGGTGGATTTTGTTCCAGCGTTCTTGCCACTTGGAGGTCACTTCGAAGGATGTGGTGCTTTCTGTGTCACTATTTATTTCACATTCGGCACATTGACTGTGGACTGCATCGTCCATATCGGGTGGCGAGAGAGAGTATCGGTTTTTTACAAATTTGACATTGAAGGAATTAATGTGATGTAATCCGAGAGTGAATTTTATAGTTCGGTTTTTGTAAAAAGAACTTTGGATGGTATACCATTTACTCCTAAAACTAACAAGTGAATCGAAATAAAATCGTTTCTACAAAGCGGTCTTGTATAACCACATAACAAGTCGCAACAGATCAACCCAAAGATGTGTAAATTATATTCTGAGAGGGAGAAGTATGTTCCGAGAACCTTTACGAACGGCGTCATAGGCGCAGGAGAAGCGCCTGTTTTGTCAACAGTTTCCGCGGCGGAGAGGAGCTCTTGCCGGAACCGCCGCGTCTGTCCCTTTCAGAAAAATAAGTTAACAAGCCCGGAGGGGGCTCGGGCCGGTTTGTGGCCGCGCGACGCGCGCTGGCCAGAATGGAAGCTTTCTGTCCGACGCGTTCCCAGAAGAGAGCGAGGGGGACGCCGTGGCGCGGCGCGGTTGGTAAGCCTGCGCCCGCGCGCGCGCGCCGTAATTTGCTTTTAAAGAGGAGGCGGCTGCGGCTGCGGCGGGCATATACCTGGGCTGGGCATATACCTGGGCCGCTTCCTGGAAGCGGCCGCCCCACAGATAATCCAGCTTCTCGGAAGCTCCGCGTGTTTACCTGTGGCCAAGAAAGGCCGGGGTCACCGCTGGTCGCAGCAGCCGGCGGGCGCGCTGCCGAGGGCGACCGTCAGGTGCGGGTGGGAGTACGACTGACTGGCGGCTGTCATTAGCGGGGCAGGCAACAGGTCAAGTAAGGTGTCGTGGGGTTTCCGACCACGGTAGCTGCGCCAAGCGCCTTGGCCAAACCGACGGCCAAAGCCACCACCTAGACTAGAGAGAAGTCCGCGGCGCTCTCGTGTGACGTCAGGCACAGTAGGTTGCGCGCGCATAGCTGACTGGCTGGCTGCTTCGGCATAGTGGGCCGTGCCCCAGCGGCTGCCCAGTCAGGTATGCGCGCGCAACCTACTGTGCATGACGTCACACGAGAGCGCCGCGGCCTTCTCTCTAGGTGGTGGTGCTAACGCCCCTTCTACACGATGTACTCTTTGGCCCACTTCAGGTTACGGTAGTAACACAAAAAGTGGTCTTTTGCGATCGTCTTTGAACAGCTCGAAATTTAAATGAAAATAACGGCTTAACCATGCATCTGACACGAAAATTGAATAACCGAATTTCTAGAGGAGACCATTCTCTAAAACTTTGCTCTGTTGTGTTTTGTCATATCTCGCATCGTTTCAGAGATATTTGCAAAAATAACGGCGATTTTGGGAGGTGTCTATCTGTTCGTAACGTGTTCCCTGTTTTTAAGACGAACCGTTCAACCGATCAGCACCAAATTTTACAGACATAATTGTAGGCCGCCAGAGACCAGAACCTCCCTTTTTCAAATTTTTCGGACAAAAAATACAGTAGTAATACCAAAAATGCCGTTTGTAATATAATTGTAATTGCAAACAAAACGATCATCTCATACGAAAATTGAATAACCTAATTGGTAGAGGCGAAAATTCTCTACAACTTCGCTCTATTATTATTATTTATTATTATTTCATATCTTGCATCGTTGCAGAGATATTTCCAAAGAAGAAGAAGAAGAAGAAGAAAAATGCGATTTCATTATGTCTGTCTGGCTGTAACGTGTTCCCACTGTTTAGGTCGAAATGTTCAACCGATCGGCACCAAATTTTACAGACATAATTGTTGACTACCACAGACCAGAACCTCGCTTTTTGAAATATTTCGGACAAGAAATACGGTAGTAATACCAAAAAAACCGTTTGTAATATAATTTTCATTGCAAATAAACCGTTATCTGACGCGAAAATTGAATAACCGAATTTGTAGAGGAGAAAATTCTCTACAACTTTGCTCCCTTATGTTTTTTTTCATATTTCGTATCGTTTGAGAGATATTTGCAAAAATAACGGAGATCTGATACCCTCCATTGAATTAACGAAAACCAGCCGTTCGCAGATGTCACGTGACATTCCTCGCCCAGAACTCTCTTAGGCATACGCCATCTTGCGTTGCGTATTTGGTGATTTTTCGTATTGTAACTTACACGTTGTCATTTCAAAGCAATGCCGCATTGAATAATTAAGAGAAACACGCCGTTCTTCGTATGATAAACATAATCTAGTGTCTACAAATACCATATTAGCATCAGTTAACAACGACCATCAATAGTATGAGATTAAAGCTCGTTACTCCTAATTGTTGGGCATAGTGTAGTGGGCAATCCTGAGGACTGTGACGCTACAGGTCAGTGGTTCGAAACCCGCCAGTACGTAACTTTGTTTTTCGTAAAAGGGTTTCAGGCACGCTTGTTAATTAATTTTTTATTATGTAGATTATTATTTTGGTCCAAAATGTTTGCAAAAACGTATAAAACTACAAATCTAAAGTCGGCCGTAAAACACGTCAGTGCGACTTTTTTGTCTCAATTGACTACTCAAGACGAATGTGTCGACTGCAGCGCCCCTGGGCTATGATTATCAGAGTGCATCTCGTTTGTCTGGAGCATCATTTTCGTTTAGACGTTAACACCAAAACTGTAGTGCTGTTTGCTGTGTAGTTTCGCATCTGAATGAAGTGAGATTACGAGGGCAATTTTTACCTAGGAGCAGAAAAGTATCATTCAGTTTATTAATGACGAATTCATAGCTGATGTTCTCAAATGTCATGTAGCAGATGTTGCACACAACTGAGAATCTAAATAATAGGAAAAGTGACATACGGACATTACAAAACTTACACGTTTCCTTCCGCTCGGCGGTTCGAATGCCCCCCCCCCCCCCTCCGGCCATGGATGTTTGTGTTGTTTTTAGTATACGTAGTTTCTAGGTTTAGGGACTGATGACCCCGCAGTTAAATCCAGAACTGAACGCACAGAATCTAAATCACATACAACTCTGACGCCAAGAGCCCCACTAAAAACGTCTAGCCGGCCGCAATGGCCGAGCGGTTTGCGGCGCTATGGTCGGGGATTCGAATCCCCTCCTCGGGCATGGATATTTGTGTCATCTTTAGTATAAGCTGGTTCATAAGTAGTTTGTAAGTTTAGGGACTGATGACCCCGCTGTTAAGCCCCTTAAGCTTAACAAACATTTGAACATTTTTGAAAAAACTTCACAAACAGTCTGCATACGTTCACTCCTCTGTTGAATCACTACGATTTTTTCTCTGCCGCCCCAATGTCTTGGCCTCCTCTCAGTACGGGCAGGGAGAATCTTTTGCGCTTCAACGTTCATCTTGCAATCACTATCTTCATTTTATAAGCTAAAAACAAAGAAAAAAATCATTCCTCAGAAAATCGAGAAAACATACAAGACACATCAAACTCGAAATACTCACCAGAAATTTGAAGCAATTCTTCTTGCATAAAGACTGGATCATCATCCTCACTGGCGTTATCAATAAAATCTTTCTCAAATTCGTACAATATTTCGTTCAGCGCAACATAGAGTTTACGCCTGCTGAGTGAGCGGACACCGTTGTCTACCTGCCCTGTTTCATAGAATGAATGCGACCAGTCGGCCAGTCATTTAGAAAATGAATTTACAAAACCTATACGCTGTTTTACACACTAGATTTTCGAAGTAAGGCATTTAAGATAGATCTAGCTTGTCAATGAACTTGATTTTGTGTATAAAAGCACGAAACCGAAGATCACGTGAAATGACGTGATAGGTATTCTACGGAAATTTTCGTATCTCGTCAACTGAAGTGATTCGCAGTCAAAGTGTTAAGAGAGCAAAGGCATTAATAAGACTCATTTGTGGAGCAAATTTAAGATCAATATGGCAAAACGTATTTGATTTGCACTTACATAACATTTTTTTATTTATCTATTTATTTTTGTTACATCATCTCTGACGCATTTTTCCATGGATACACTTAAGCTGTTCAATAATTTTACAGTGGTAGTACAACGGGGGAAAATTCTGTCTTTAATCTTTTTTCACTGCGAGAGCACATAATAAAAACCGATTTACTTTAAACCAAATGAAAATACACACGAACACTTCACAGTAGGTATCACGGAAGAACTAGGAAAATAGCCCAAATCGAAACATTTGCTGCTAACTTTCCTCTGTTTTCGATAGCTCACAAGCGATCCATTAGTACTGGTTCTTTCGAAACGTTACCAAATTCAGTTAACTGAGAAATGAATAATGATACACTTTTGTTTAAACTCTATAACCGTCTTTCGCTAGTCATTACTTCTGTGCGATTTAATGGTGTAAAAACGTGCTGATTGGGCAGCATTGACCGCCGCGCAGGATGGCTGCGTGGTCTAAGGCATCTTGATACGGACAGGGCGGCCGTTCCCCTCGGACGTTAGTCCTCCCTCGGGCATGGCTGTGTCTGTTGTCCGTAGTGCAAGTTAGCTTAATTACTTTGTACGTCTAGGGACTGATAACGGTAACAGTTTGTTGAAATAGGTTCACAAACATTTGAAAATTTGCAATATTGACCAAGAAAGTACTCAGCATTTCCTCACAGCCCGACGAATTCCAAAGGCCGCAGAAGCATGATAGTAATCGGGAATATTATCGTTTATTGTAAGAAAAGTTATTCGAGATATCCCGCTGAGAGAATTTGAAGTAACGACAGTACTCCACGAGTTTCAGGTATAACAGCGATAAGTGAAGAAATATACGGGAGAAGCAGGAGACGCAAGAATTAAAAAAAAGTACTAAAATACAGGAGAATCCGTATAATACGGACGAGTTGGTCACCCTGGCGAAACAGTCCTGTCATCTAGCTTCAACTAAAGATAGTGTTTTTGCAGAAAAAATCTTTTGTCAGGGGAAAATTGTATGGTCAGACCTTAGGAATAGAATTCATATGATTATTTATAAATCAGAGCTACAAATCAAAATAAATTTTGGAATGATTTGGACAAATTTCTGTAATGCAGTACCGCAGGACGAAGAAATTTTACTTTTTGCAAGAAGTGCCAATAAATACAGTTTCAAGCAAGATAAATGATGAAATGGTATCACTTATGTTGAGGTTTTCAGTACTTCTATACTTAGTAGTTATAAGTGGATGCTGAAATTTAGTAGTAGTGTTGTTCATATAACTGATAAAGTAAGAAGTGCCACAAATATGTATTTTCTTCTAATACCAACTATTTAGACAAATTTGATAACATGTAGGCAATGAAATGTTCAATAATCCTATTTATTTTACTATTTCAGAGTTATATATATATATTACAAGGCGACCATATGGGTACTGGATTTTAGAATTTAAACAACAGTCAGGCAAAGCCATTCGTCACAACTCTATAATAAATTCTCTAGAAAATCGACAGGGAAAGTGATAACACAATGCTGCTGAAAATTCTGAATTTTTTGTAGTTTTAAAATTACAGCTAAAATGTAGCAGTCCCCCAAAACAGTGGAATGGCCCCCGTTTTTGACTATACTGTCTCTAATTCCTTCATTCAACATTTGGTCATCTTAGAAGGGGAGCAGCTTTCGTTGGGCTGTACACGGGAATACCTGAGAATAACTAAATCTTAATAAAAAAAAATACACCTTCTTTTGGTTGTTACGCCAAGATCGCTCATAAAATATATTTACTTTCCTTGACCGGTATCAATGATTTAAATCATCAACTTCAGAATGGTTTATAAGGTCTACGCTTGGGAGAACAGACTCTGAGTCTGTCTTATACTTACGTCAGAAATAATCATGTCTTACTTTTTAACCTAATATGACGATACATTTTGATGACGTATTTTTTTAACATGGTGACCATGTTTTTTTTATTCATTTTATATCTCGACGAGAAACTCTTTGCTTGACATGTTCTCCTAAGCGAAGACCTTGTAAACAATTCCGAAGATGATGATCGCTCGCCACTGGCGTAACATGCCAGATAACTATAATAACTAAATCCTTTCTAGGTACATATCAAGTAAAGAAAGTCTAGTTGTCGTCAGAAACAGCTGTACTGCTGTCTAGTGTCGATTCCCACGCGATACTCTGTGTTTTCCGTAACAGTTATATTCCCACAATAAAAAAGGATGCAATTTCTAGATATCTGGAATTTACAGCTTACGTCACGTCTTACTCGTTCCTCTAGCATTGTCACTTACTGGACAAGAAACTACTTTATGTCACAAATTATACCATGTAAAATTACAGATTCATTGAGTTAAAAATTCAGTAATAGCAGATTTCTTACTAGAACTTTAGAAACAATCTTAGAAGTCTATTTTCGTGAATGAGACACGCTAAATATAATTAGTTTCGTATGACCTATCTGATGAAAGCCCAGAATCGGCAAGTTTACTTTGCGAAATTATTTATGCTTGCAAAATGTATCGTGTATTTGCACACACGGTTTTCAAATAACAACAATGTCAAGACTTATAAGGAAAGAGAAATTTCTTTTCATGAAGAAGATGACGGTAAATTTTTTAACATAGAATTTTCGAATCTTTAGGGGACAGCCCCTCACCCTTGATACTTGACGACGCTCGTAACTCCTACTACAAACAAATTCAAAACAGAACTTCTGACATGGTAAGAAGAATATCTTTTTAGCCAAGCTTAGCACTGGCTATGCACATAGTATATAGGCATGTTTAAACGTTTATTTAATTTTTTTTATCATTTTTCATTTATTTTTTATTGTTACTGTTGGACATTAAAGTAGCAAATTGTTAACCTTTTTTCTTATTTTTCCAGTTGACTTCTGACTGATGACCCCGTAGTTGAGTCCCTTAAGCTTAACAAGCATTTTCCAATTGACTTCTTATTCTTATTTTATTTTATTTTATATTTTAATTTTAATTTTATTTTTTATGTTTAAACGCTGGAGATTTTAAATATATTTTTAAATCCCCAGAGACTTCATACATTTTTATCTTCGAATTGTTTCATAAAAGGATAAAAAATACACATTTGGATATTTACCGTGAGGTAGCAATTGCTGTCGGGGTAAGGACCACGTAGCACACCTGGTTCAGGAGATACCCTGTCATAAACAACAGTAGTTGTAAAATACTACCACATCGTACGAGGAAATTTTATTCATACATTGTATGAGAATGTGAATACTCAGCGACTTGAAACAAACTTTAAATACAATGTCAAATTTTTATTATACTTTCTCTCGCTGATAAGCACCACTGTTCATGGCGGAAATTTCTAAGTTGTACACAACAAATTGTACTCGCAGGAAATTTTACAAGCAGTATACACACACAGCTTAATGTACCCTGTGAATTGTATCGCAGTACAACACATAGTTCATGAGTTATGAAGACATAAACAGTAACGTTCATGAAAAACCGCCACATCAACCGTGAGCTTCAATCTGTTACTTCTTTACTACTAACTGTATTTGCAAGAAATATTACCGACATACAGCACTTGTACCAATGAATATATACCTGCAAAATTATACACTGTACAACAGATAATTCAATAAGTATGAGATCATATATATTCATGGGAAAAAACGTTTCACATCATGCACCACGTTTTAACACGTTTTCGTATTTACTACTAACACACTACTGGATTCCAGTTAGCTTAAGAAAATTCCTGAAAGATGACAAATTTGAACAAACTTTCTGAAGCGGATGCGGTTGCTGGCGAAAGTAATAGACTTGTGTAGAGATACAAGGAAAGGAAAGAATGAAACAGAGTACCTCTAACGAGCACCCATTACTTCCGACAGAGCTGCCTTTTAACTTCAAGAGGCTGCAGTTTGCAGTGAAACTTGCACTTTGCATCACGATTAATAGATCGCAGATCAATCTGTTAAAAACTGCGGAGTGGATGTTTCCATGCTTCTCATGCTGACAATTTTATGTCGCTTGATAAGGGGTGGGCTCACTAAAGAATTTATTCATATTACATCCTGGACAAGAAACCAGAAATATTTATAGTCAAGTTTTGAATTAAATGAATGTATGAATGTTACATATCATTTGTATTTTGATTACTGTTTTTCTTTGTTTGGACACTGCACTTATAATTTAGTATATTATGGAAGACAGCCTATAAAGATTGAGGTGTTTGTGTTTATATTTCACTCTGCAGGCAAAACTACATAACGCAGACGAATGATGCTGGTGTTTGCTTGAAGTGCCAAGTGTCCCATTGTGTAGCATGGTGACTGAGGGTTGATAACGATAAATGGTTGAAAGACACAGAAACGTAGAATTTTCTGTAAGTCGATAACTTTAAACGTCCTTATGGTCCACCCGTTTGTCGTTAACAGCCCTCAACCACCAATGGCTGATACCTAATACCATATACAACCACTAATAAAAATTCTACGTGCGTGTGTTAATATTTCGCTCTCAGCAGGAACTACACAACACAACGAATAGTCTTTTAGCTATCGTCCAAAGTCTCCCGCTGTACACCATAGCAGTTCCATGTCGATAAGTATAAGGGGGTGGCATATATGTTGGTTGAAAGTCGTAAAATTATAAGAAATTCGGACTAAAGGCCAGCGATGATTTTTACGACTATATAGCAAGGAGATTTCATACCAAGGGCCGGCCGCGGTGGCCGAGGGAACTGCGGCGCGCCAGTCACGGTCTGCACGGCCGCTACGGTCGGGGGTTCGAATCCCCCCTCGGGCATGGATATTTGTGCCGTCCTTAGTGTTAGCTAGTTCATAAGTAGTTTGTAAGTTTAGGGACTGATGACCCCGTAGTGAAGTCCCATACGCTATACAAACATATGAACATTTTGATTTCATACCAAGGAGGTTAGAATAAAGGGAGATGGCATTATCTATGCCGAGCATATACGTCAGTTGAAGCCTGTCCGCCATCTTGGTCAGTTTTGGAATGCTATTTATCTGTTAAAAACTATGCGTTAAGTCGACTCTCTTACTGTTAATACATTGGACTGACAGTCACTGCAAAGTATCTACTTTCGACCAATATACTTTCTTGAATAAATAGTAATAAATACATATCATAATATATAATAACTTACTTTTTAACGGCTAATTTTCACTCTTTTAACACTTTGAACATCACGGCAAAACCGTCCGAAGTTTTATCCCTGTTTTAAGTGTCATAAAACATAAGCGCTTCAATACGAACACTTCTCCAAAACATTTCTTTCGTAACAAAAAAATCTTATATATCAAGAGAGTCTGCGAAAACTAAAGTCAGTCGGCCAGACCAAACTACCCGGCCCATTTCCTTCATTTTTGTTTTAAACGAAAGGTATTCATCCACATTGTCATAAAGAATCGGGATTTACATAACTTTCGCTTTCCTTTTTCTATACGCAACAGCAATTTCCTTCTGTATATTTCTTATGTGGGTGTCCTTACTTTAAAGTCAGTCTGTCAGGCCGTTTTATCAGACCGATTTCCCCTATTTTTTGCTTTAAACGAAAGGTATTCATTCGCAGATTTGTCATGAAATATCAGAATGAACTTAAGTATCTTCAGCTTTTCTTTTTATTCAAACTCGGTATCCTTCTGTCATTGCATTGAATATTTTGGCGTGTACAGGTACAGATGCCCATGCGCTTCAACACGATACCACAGTTCATCGCAGGTAGTGGCTAGCGTATTGTTGCGAATCAGTTGCTTGGTTAGGGCAGCAGTCGAAGATATTCCGTATCCTAAAGGCCCGTACAGGACCTGCAACATGCGGTGGTGCATTATCGTGCTGAAATGTAGGGTTTGGCAGAGATCGAATGACGGGTAGAGCCACGGGTCGTAACACATCTGAAATGAAACGGCCACTGTTGAAAAGTGCCGTCGATGCGAACAAGAGGTGACCGATACGTGTAACTAATGGCACCCCATACCATCACGCCGGGTGATACGCCACTCTGGCGATGACGAATACACTCTTACAGTGTGCGTTCACCGCGATGTCGCCAAACACGGATGCGACCATCATGATGCTGTAAACAACCTGGATTCATCCGAAAAAATAACGTTTTTCCAATCTTGCACACAGGTTCGTCGTTGCGTACACCATCGGAGGCGCTCATGTCTGTGATGCAGCGTCAAGGGTAACCGCAGCCATGGTCTCCGAGCTGGTAGTCCATGCTCCTGCAAACGTCGTGGAGTTGTTCGTGCAGATGGTTGTTGACTCGGGGATCGAGACGTGGCTGCACGATCAGTTACAGCCATGCGGATAAGATGCCTGTCATCTCGACTGCTAGTGATACGAGGCCGTTGGGATCCAGCACGGCTTTCCGTATTGCCCTCCTGAACCCATCGATTCCATATTCTGCTAACAGTCATTGGATCGCGACCAACGCGAGCAGCAATGTCGGGATGCGATAAACCGCAATCGCGATATGCTAGAATCCGACCTTTATCAAAGTCGGAAACGTGATGGTACGCATTTTTTCTCCTTACACGAGGCATCAAAACAACGTTTCACCAGGCAATGCCGATCCACTGCTGTATGTGTATGAGAAATCGGTTGGAAACTTTCCTCTTGTCAGCACGTTGTAGGTGTCGCCACTGGCGCCATCTTGTGTGAATGCTCTGTAAGGCTTATTATTTGCATATCACAGCATGTTCTTCCTGTCGATTAAATTGCGCGTTTGTAGCACGTCATCTTCGTGGTGTAGCAATTTTAATGTCCTCGCTGTAGCGTGGTTGCCTTGGCAGCTGTTGGTTGGACTGGAGCAAGGGGGTTAGAATCTATCTATGCTGAGAAGAGGCATTGATTTAAGCCACTGGGGTCATGCTTTTGTGCCCAAAACAAGGGTTTCTCGCTTAAAATCCTGTGTAAATGTTGCCCTCTTTACGTAAAGCAACTAAACTGGTAGTCCTATCGGAGTATTTACTTAGATATGACTTACATTTCAACGACTAGAACTACTTTACCGCCCAGTGCGAGCAATGTTTTGGTCACAAACAAATGCCGGAATGCGCCCTTTGCTCATAGACCATAGATAATATAGACTGCGCGTGACGTCATTACACTGAAACAAACATCTAAGTCACGTGACTCGGGGCAGGGAACCCTGTTCATCATTACAAGCAATGTGAAGTGCAGCTGAGAGGCGCAGTTCTTATCCTTTGTAGTGGAAATTAAGCGTAGATTTCAACAATAAAACGTCTTAGCGTGCTGTTATTAAATCCTTAGTAGTACAGTTTGAGTTATTTCTCCTCAATTACAAGAATTAATGCGATAGGTACAGTTTTTTCATGTGCCTAGATGACGTCCGTTGACAGTTCTTTTTACAAGTACAAGAACTACAGATGTTGAGCGAAAGATTATTGTCGTCGTACTGTAAGTCTTTTAGTTTGTAGTTTACGTACTATCAGTTTGATAGGAGTATCAGCTTCCTTACGATTCCTCAACAATACATGTGAAATGTTTCGTTTTGCTTTTATAAGAAATTAAATGTGTTTGCATCCATAATGTCCGATCTTAACAAAATACAACAGTTTATATTTAAGACTTTTACCACAGACCACGATGCCGAAACGTAAAACAAACAAAATACTGGCTGTTTACATTAAATAATAGGGTAGTGGGGAAACATCTTCGATGAACTCGGCAAGAAGTGATTTCATAGGTATAATGAATAGTCTGCTTGAATTTTTAGCATTTATAACGTTACTTAAAGCAGACTTTCACCAGAAATGACTTACTTGCTGACACATAAACTCGCTCAATAGCAGCTTGAATAATCATCGCGTCGATAATCACATTCATAACGTGCAAAAAGTAAAAGATTCATAGCGCAACACGAACACCAAGGATATGTAATTCTGTTGCTTCTAAAAATAACAGACAATACGGTACTTTTCACCTGGGCACATTAAACACGACAATCATTGCATTAATATTAATAATACGATTAAATTACATTGCCTTTACTACTATATGTGTTACAGGAATACGATAAATTGTTTTATTGTTGAAATGAGCGCATTATTTCACCTGTAAATGAGAATAACTGTTGCTCATAACGACGAAAACTCAAGTCACGTGACTCGGGGCAATTTTAGATGTTGGTTTCAAACCACAGCGATGCAGAGATAGGGCCGTGCCATTGATCTCAATACAAACTGGATGTATATCTCTGGTGTCTGAGTATAGAACTACAGCGTGCCTGCACATTCACATGTTTTTCACACGTTTTCGCATTGTCCGCCATGTTTAAATTTGGCATACGAATTTCCATCAGTTATTACGTGACAAAGAATTGCTTGATCACGTCTTGATTAGAAAAAAAAATGAAAAAAACATTTGTGTTTGCTCAAGGCGGACCAAACCTATAAAGCAAATTTATTTTGTAAGTAAACACGGAGATTGAAGAGCTTTTAAACCTAAAGATGAATAGAAAATTTGTCAATACGCGATTTAAGAGGCTAATATGAAAGCGAAATCGTAACGTACTTTCGTTTGCTTTTCTTGTAATACTTCATAGCAGCCATATTTATATATAAACATCGATGGCTGGCACGCTCCCACAACTGAAGTTCAACATCCAGGTAGTATATAGATGACTAGGACGTGCGCAGTCTATGTTGTCTTTGGTCTATGATTTTGCTGGCTTCACTTCTTCAGTGTTAGGGTATCTCCAGAGACTGTAACCTCCTTGGGCTGGACCTCGCAGCCAGAGACATGTCACGGCGGTGACGCGCGGCCCGCCTGCCTGCCTTATCTCGCTGTGCTCAGCTGGCCGGAATGCCACAGACACAGACAGAGAGACAGCCGGCTCCATGTGCATCTGCCTCGCGAGCCGCCTGCGGCAACACAAGCCTCAGCTCCTAGTGCATAGCAGAGGGTTCATTAACCACTTTCATAACATTTCTCTACAGTTCCAGTCTCCAATAGAGCGCGGGAAGAAAGAACACCTAAATCGTTCCGTTTTCGATCTGATTTCTCTTATTGTATTGGAATGGTCATGTCTACCTATGTAGGTGGGTGCTAGCAAAATATTTTCACATTCAGAAGTAAAAGTCGGTGATGGAACACAGCGTACATTTGGCGTTCGGAAATGAGCCAAGTGACATTCCTCGCCCGAAACTCTTTTGAATACACCATGTTGCTTCGTGTATTTGATGATTTTCTTAATAAAACTCAAGCATTGTCATTTCAAAGCAATGGTGCACTGAAAATGTCGAAAAACACGTCGTTCTTAGCACAATAAATTATAATCTAATGTCTAAAAATACCATGTTAGCAGATAACACCTGCCATCGATGATACGAAAATTACGTACTACTCTGGCAGTTTTTCAGCGTAGCATAATGAGCGACGAATTAATTTGTAATGCTCGAACATCTTAGACGGTGGTTCGAAACTTCCGGGCGCGGTGGCTAAGCGTGCTCGGTCAGAGGGCTACCGACGCGACGTGGTAGCTCAGCGTGTTAGGTCAGAGGGGCCGACGCCCATTGAAACGACGAAACGATCAAAATAAAAGAAATCAAACCAACGTCCACAAAGGACTGATCAAACCGAAGAACCAATGAAAAGAGAGAAAAAGAAAGAGGGCTCAATTTGTTGCAATGTGTACACTTCCCTTCCGTTTCATTAAAGAACGAAGTTAGCCACATAAATCTAGGACTTCATTTATATATGAAACTACCACTATCAGCACGTTGTTTAGAATATTCATTATTACAGTATTCCAGTTTGCGTTCATATGCTTCAAAAGACCATTGTCCAATTCGTTGTTGCATATTTCACGGCATGTTGACGAAACAGGACAAACGCACATTTTAGAGGGAACACTCTTACAAGTGCACAGTTCTAAACATAGCAGAACATACCTCCGTTTAATTAATAAGAGTTCCCGAAACCCTTCTAGGAGCCAAGGCGCAATAAATAAATAAATAAACCTCGTATTGGTGGGTTGCAAACTACCGACCATGTGTATCACAACCCAACATGTTGCCCACTACACTATGGCAAACAATTACGGAACTGTTTATAATTCTCGTATTAATGATTACAGTTAATAACTGCTAATTTAGGCAGTTTAGACTCTAGATTATAATTCATCGTACTAAGAACGACGTGATTTTGTTAATTCTTCAGTGCGCCATTGCTTTTAAATGACAACGCATGAGTTATAATAAGAAAATCATAAAGTACAGAAAGCAAACTGGCGTACGCCCGAGAGGGATCTGGGCGTGGAATGTCACCTGATATTTCTGATCGCCTGGTTTACGTAAAATCAAGTGACGGTGTCAAATGGCCGTTATTTTTGAAAATATCTCTGTAACGGTGCGAGCAAAGTTGTAAAGTATTTTTCTCTTCTACAAATTCTTTTATTTTATTTTCGTTTCAGATGAACGGTTAAACCGTTATTTTCATTAAATTTTTGAGCTGCCAAAGTAGGCCAAAATATGCTTAAAAAAGCATATTGTCAACCATCAGCTGTTTATTCCATTTACAACTTTACCGGCTTTGGTTATTTACCATAATCAGAAAAGTAAATTAAACAGACTGATTATGTTGGTACAGTCTGATTAATTTACTTTTCTGATTATGGTTAATAACCAAAACCGGCAAAGTTGTAAAAATACAATAATCAGCTGATGGTTGGCAATATACATTTTTAAAGTACTTTATGACTATTCCACAAATCTCAAGATAAAATTCAAAAAAAAAAAAAAAAAAAAATTGAGCATGTAGGAAATTGAATTTTAAATAGAGTTTCCATTTCATGAAACTCGAGACAACATGTGGAAATTCGTAAAAAAAATGGGAAAACCTTAAATTAGAAAGTTATAGGCCTTAAGATTATCTATCGACTGCTTTTTGTATCGATAGCTTTGTTACGTTTCGAGATACATCGAAAAAGCGCATATAAACCTTTAAAACCTAGATTCTCTATAACTCGTCAACATTCACTTTTCCGAACTTACTATTTACCCGTGAACTACTTTCTCCAAAATTGGCTAGAATTGCTCAGGGGATCGACTGTTTTCTTCATGAAGAGTTGTGATATCATGCTATTAAATATTTTATTAGATTTTATTAATTGTAATTATCAAAGAATGACTTTGGAAAACTTGCACTTTTTGGGCCTGTTTTTCTCAACAGACTATTTCTGTTTTTATGTTATGGAAGGACCCGTTACAGAAATATATTGCGCCTTTTTTCAGAGAAATAATGTTGCCCTACGACCGCCTGGAGCCGATATAAATATTTGTATGACAAAAAATCTATTGAACGTAATTAACGTCTTACAGCGATGTGCTAGATCGATAATAATATTAATGTACAGGGAAGTGTTGCATTACTTGCTAGTATTACTAACCGATTAGCCCCTACGCAACTCTACCCGATTATGGACAAGACCTTTAAAAAAAATTTTTGTATATCGAAAAAAGTATTTGTAAATTTTTCTAACAAGTAGTTTCTTGACTTACCTCGTGCCATATTTACGGCAAATAGTAAGTTTGGAGACGTGATGTTAACGAGGTTAACGAGGCTTTTAGTATGGTTTTAGATATATCTCGAAACGAATCAAGATATTACAAAAAAGCAAGCGATAGATAATCTTAAGGACTATAATTTTCTAATTTTAACGTTTTCCCTCTGGAGTTATCTTCTTTATCTACTGGGCAAAAACTGTTTTTGTAACTTTGGTAAATTTTTTGGCAAATTTCGCCATCTTGGCCCGTGTTTCATGAAACAGTAACTCTGTTTAAAATTTAATTTCCTATTTCCTGTTTCCAGGTATTATTTTTGCAAATTTAACGTTACGCCGTCACAGTTTGCCTGGACTATCGGCACCGACTTGTCCGTACAATGGGGACTCTTCAGAATATACGCAAATCAAAAAAAGTCTTCAATGACATTCAATGTGCATATTGTATGAAGAACACAGTTTCTTAGATTGTCCGTAGGTACCAATCAACACGCACAAAGATTTTAACAAATAGAAATGAATAGTGCCAATACGACTGAGTGTTTTTAGTATAGATGTCTTGCGGGAATCTTGAATTTTAGTATAGCCGTTTTGGGGTTATCTTGAATTTTAATATGTCAGATTTTATAAGTCTCCCCAAAAATTTGAGCTCTTTTCTATAAGATTAGCACAGTGCACATAACGTAGGCTACCTTCCACAGATTATGACGGACTATCTGAAATGTATCTCATCTATCTGAAATATAGTCCACCTTTTCAAACATTATTTCAGACATGTTTTTTAACATTTGATACATACTGAAAACCGAGAAGTCAAAATGGACAGTGTGTTGAAAGGACCGTATAAGATTAAGAAGAGCAAAATAGGGGTAATGGGATGCAAAATCAGGCGATTCTGAAGGAATTACATTAGGTAACGAAACAATAAAGGTGGCAGATGAGTTTTGTTACTTGGATAGTAAAATAACTTATGAAGGTCGCAGTACAGAGGATATAAAATGCAGAATGCCATTGGGAAGGAAAGCTTTTCTTAGAAATTTAAGTGTAAGAAAGTCTTTGCTGAAGCCATTTGTGTGTTGCCTTGTACGGGAGTGAAACTAATGTGGAGGTACTGTCCAGAATTGGGGAGAAAATGAATTTCAGCCATACCCTGACTAAAAGAAGAAACAGATTGCTAGGACACATTCTTAGACATCAAGGAATCCTGAATTAGGATTGGAGGGAAGTGTGCGGGGGGAAAATCGCAGAGGGAGACCAAGAGGTGGATACATTAAGGAGATCCAAATGGATATGAGTTGCCGTTCTTATGAGGATATGATGTGCTTGCTCAGGATAGAGTAGGGTGGAGAGCTGCGTCAAACCAGTCTCCGGATTGAGGATCATGATAACAACAAGGAATCGTCCTAAATTGAATGTGACTCTGTGACATGATGCAAGCCGTTCAATTGGACGCCACTTCGGCGCCCAACATGTCCCTTATGTACCCCAGTTACCCAACCTAGAAAAGGGACCTACAATTGTATTATGTGGAATACGAACTATGTGTCGTTTCTCGCGACTTCTCAAAGTTAGTTTATAATGTTTGGGGTTATTTTATTGAGTTTATGGTCGTAGGAGTCCGCAAGGTAAGGCGGGAGAAGGGGGGATGTAATGAAGCATGTCGGGATTTATTCCCATCTGCTTGCATTACGGAACCACCCGATACCAGTGTTGCATAACAATAGATATGAATGTAATCATTCCAGTGCCATTTTCTTTTCCAAAACGTTTTTCTATTGTTTGGTATTGTAGGAGTTTCTTTAATTGTTGTTGTTGTTGTGGTCTTCAGTCCAGAGACTGGTTTGATGCAGCTCTCCACCCTACTCTATCCTGAGCAAGCCTTTTCATCTCCCCATAAGAACGACAACCCACATCCACTTGAATCTGCTTACTATACGCGTCTCTTGGTCTCCCTCTGCGATTTTTACCCCACACACTTCCCTCCAACGCTAAATTCACAATTCCTTGATGTCTAAGAATGTGTCCTACCAATCTATCCCTTCTTTTAGTCAAGGTATGCCAGAAATTTCTTTTCTCCCCAATTCGGTTCAGTACCTCCTCATTAGTTACGCGATCCACCCACCTAATCTTCAGCATTCTTCTGTAGCACCACATTTCAAAAGCCTCTATCCTCTTTCTGTCCACACTGCTTATCGTCCATGTTTCACTCCCATACAAGGCAACACTCCATACAAATGCCTTCAGAAAGGACTTCCTTAGGCTTAAATCAATATTCGATGTTAACAAATTTCTCTTTTTCAAAAACGCCTTTCTACCCATTGCCATTCTGTATTTTATATCATCTGTACTGCGACCATCATTTGTTATTTTACTGCCCAAGTAACAAAACTCCTCTACCTCCTTTATTGTTTCGTTACCTAATCTAATTCCTTCAGCATCACCTGATTTTCTTACACTGCACTCCATTACCCTAGTTTTGCTCTTATTAATATTCATCTTATATGCACCTTTCAGCACACTGTCCATTCCGTTCAATTGCTCTTCCAGGTCCTTTGCTGTATCTGACAGAATTACTATGTCGTCGGCAAAAGGCAATGTTTTTAATTCTTCACCCTGAACTTTAATTCCTTCTCCAAATTTCTCCTTGCTTTCCTTTATAGCTTGCTCAATGTACAAATTGAACAACATTGGGGAAAGGCTACAACCCTGTCTTACTCCCTTTCCAACCACTGCATCCCTTTCATGCCCTTCAACTCTGACAACCGCTGTCTGGTTTTTGTACAAGTTGTAAATAACCTTACGCTCCCTATATTTTACTCCTGCTTGCTTCAGAACTTTAAAGAGTTTATTCCAATCAACGTTGTCAAAAGCCTTCTCCAAATCTACAAAAGCTAGAAATGTTGGTTTGCCTTTTCTTAGTCTATCTTCTAGGATAAGCCGTAAAGTGAGTATTGCCTCCCGTGTTCCTACATTTCTCCTGAACCCAAACTGATCTTCCCCGAGGTCGGCTTCTACCAGCTTTTCCATCCTTCTGTATATAATCCGTGTTAATATTTTACAACCATGACTTATTAAACTGATGGTTCTGTAGTTTTCACACCTGTCTGCACCTGCTTTCTTTGGTATGGGGATTATAACATTTTTCTTAAAGTCTGAGGGTACTTCACCTGTCTCATACATCTTCTTTAATTAGCAAAATAATTAATTTGTGTCAGAGGTATATTGTTAAAATTTCAGATAGTATGCTCATTAGTATTTCTGTCAAAACTAATTAAATTCTTTTCTCATAATATTAAAGTATATCTTATTATGTTTCACAAGTAAAGTTAGGAAAGTTTTCTCCTCTTTAGTTTGTGTAATTACCGATAATTAAGAAACTATTGTTGATAAACCTATTTTGTTAAGTACGTAAATGATATACTATTAATTGAACCGAGATTTGTATATTAATTTAATCAGTATTATTTTCGCCATCTTTTACTATAGCCAGTTGCATGTAATTGTTTACTTTTTAATTATAATTAATGTAATGAACTAAATTAACAACACGTAATTTCCAGTATCATTGTTTGAAAGATACGTATAAATAGGATGCGTTGGCGGCATGTAATACAGTATTGTTTCATCCTCCATCTGATGCACAATCTATGTCAGTTCCGAGTATTGTTTTGAGCATTGTTTCATCCGTTGTCTGACGCACAACCCATGCAAGTTCCGAGTATTGTATCGGTCTCGATCTGAGGTCCAATCCATGCCAGTTTGAACTTTAATTTTGAACAGTTATGTAAAAGTCTGTCAGTGTTACTAGGGTGGAAAATGTTTCTGCCGATATTATAAATGTACTAGTTAATATTCATGCCACACCTCGGCTTTTGTATTCAACAAGAACAGTGTTAATTCGTATTATTGATGAGTGGAATGTGCTTATCTGGTCAAATTAACTGTAATTAACTGGATTTGTAAGATGGTCATAAATGGGGACAATTGGGCTCTAATAATAAATAGTTAAAGTGTCAAAGAAATGCAATTCTGTGTGTTGCCTACGTTATTTGTACAGAGTTATCCTTCGCCCCCATGAGATTTCAGCCAGCAGCTACCGAGAGCAACGATCTTTGAGTATATCGAGATTCATACATCTACGACTAGGTAACGGCACAAGGAATAAGTAAGAAGTGGCACTTGCATGCCTTCAGTATGTTAAATCCGTAAATAATGAAAATTTATATTTTAAAGACAATAACTCGTCAAAAGAAATTTACTGACCCAACCTCTCCGTAAGGACTTGTAGGAGAGATGTGGGAGAATGTACACATCGTGGCGTCTCTCTAGAGCCACTTAGACGACAAGAACACCTTGACACACCTACTACTGCTCGCCGCTGGCGCCACCGCTTCTTTGCACGGACACTTCGTCTTCCAAAACAGGTCAGTTGACTCCATTACTTTGTAGGTGTTTAGATTCATTTCCGGTAGTTTGCTCAGGGATAACTTTACAGTATTTTCCGAGTCTGTTCTACAAGATAGGGCAACAAACCGCGGCGTCTGACTCACCATCATTTGAGGTAAGTCGCCTTTGTGATGCCCATCCAATCACGACGACAAGGCGAGACAAATCTTGAAAGATCAGTCAAGTTTCCCCTCAGTTAAAATATCAGTCACAATACATATCAAGATCACTCTGCAATTTTTACACATATCTGTTATAAATAGATGTACACAGAATGTTTACGGTAACCAAACGACAAGTATCTGCCATAAATTACTAATTAATTCCCCTCTGTTGCTCTCAGAAATCCCACTCTGGAGAAGGGTTGAACGTCTGGCAATATGGCGTATTCTAATTACTGGAGGTGTTGGTATAAAGTCAATTTGTTTTGCCATTTGTGGGGTTCTTCTTTTGTGCAATACGTGATTCAGACTCAAGTAACCTTGATTTGATGGGCACTACTTGCTTCATGTGTGGTGAAATACTTGAAAATAATAAAGATACAGGTAAAATAAAGGAAACGGCGCTGAAAACATTTATAGATGAAGCGTTCAGGAAGTTCTAATCTGCCACGGTGGAGTGGCCGAGCGTTCTGAGGCGTCTTGCTGCGGAAGTTCGAGTCCTCCCTTGGGCTTGTGTGTGTGTGTGTGTGTGTGTGTGTGTGTGTGTGTGTGTGTGTGTGTGTGTGTGTTGTCCATAGCATTAGTTAGTTTAAGTACTTTGCAAGCCTAGAGACTGATAACCGCAGAAGTCACTTAGATTTACTAACATTTGAACATTTCAGTTCTAATTTCATCTTCAGATGTTTGTAAGCCTATTGGACCAAACTGCTTTGGTCATCAGTCCCTATATTTACAAACTAAGGACAACACACACACCCATTCCCGAGGAAAAACTCGAACCTCTGGCGGGAAGGGCCGTCCAGACCGCAGCTTGACGCGACCATCCGAGCGGCAAGAGATAATCTACATGCAGCAATTGCCAGGGGTTTTCATGCCTTAGCTGACCAATAGAAGAGGACATCTTCCTTGATTCTACTAAGACTGGCGAAGAGATTGACATCGTCGAGGAAGAAATCGATTTACATCTCTTACCAGACAATGGCAAACAATTGGACGACGTCTCTTTCCTAAGAAATAGCTTCCCCGAGAAAACATATAAAAATTGTGAGTAAATGTAAATACAAAACAATAAGTGATATAAAGAATGTTTGTAAAAATTATCAGTTTAATATTGTAACTGAAGTATATTTACCTTAATGAAATCTATCGTTTCATTTATTGTTACTATTATTTTAATTCGGTTTAATATTATTGTCGACTAGCATAATAATTAATTCATATTAATACCTACAGGTAACTATCTAGGTAGATACGTACCAGACTAAAATACTTTTAAATTTGAATATTTGTAAGTCTTACACGTATATGAATTGGCGTTTAAAGATAATTTGACTTCGCACAAAAGTCTTCGCAGGATTTTAGCGTTCCGATTACTTGACGGTTTAATTGGTATCTGTGCAAAGTAGGGAGCAAATGTTAAAGTTTTTGAAAAGAGTTTCATGAAGAATTTAATGCTCTAAAACTTTTATAGGTGACTTTTTAATTTGGAATAGTTGTATTTGAGTTGCTGGCAATGGAACGTGAACATTACTCACTTTTCCATTAAGATGAAAAAAATGGTGATTTGTAACGATCGATTGTGGCAAAACGGCTGAAGCGATTTTAACTTTTAACGCGAAATTTTATGCTCTTCCATTTTGTTATTTCCAGACATTTCTGTAGGAACAATTGTTTTCAAGAAAAGTAAAATAAAAAATGTTTTTTCGGCTCTCAGAACTTATGTATAAGTAAAAAAGCGCGCAAACTAATATTATATTATGTGGGATGCCTAACATGAATTAAAATTATTCACAGCTTGTGCTTATGTTGAAGCAGCACGGCCTTTGTCGGGCTAAGTTTCCTAGGCTAAATAAAAATATTAAGAATATTAATCTAGATAAAAACTGTCCTATTCTGTAAGTTAGCCCAAATCACACTCATTGTGCAAAATTTCATTAAGGACAGTTCAGTAGTTTTGGAATTTATCGCGGACAAACATATTGATACGGGATTTTTACCATCATTATATAAATACAGATACGCTAACACAGATTTTTTATATTAATCAGACAAGAAGGCCAATGTAACGTACATAATTCGAAAGGTGATTTGCCATGGATGTTGCGAATATAAAAATTATGTGTGCACGTATCCGTTAAGAGTGGTAAAAAGAAAAATAAATTTTAGGATAATACTCCATATTCTCCACAAGTTTTGCCACTATATTATAACTCGTTGAAGGTGGAATATTAGCACGGGTACAATTAGCTCAGTCAGCGCTTGGAGTTCCAATCTTCATGTGCCGAATACGATTCCTACTTCCCCTATTTTTTGTTCTTCTTAATGTTTAGTTCTTAGCTTTTAAATATAGTTTTTAAATATAATGAAACAATTCAGTTTGTGAACGCAGAATTTAATAAGTCTCAACAACAAACATTTGAAAAAGTTGGGATTCTATTAAGAAAACCGGTTTTTACACATGATGAGCTATATGTAACTGCAAGTAGTGTTCGATCCATTGATGGTTTGAAATTTTATATTTGTGAACATAGAGAACAAGGACGTTTAGCGAATGATGAAAGAATTTTTACGAAAATGTTGTTTTAATTAAGTTTTATAATACTAAATTGTGTTTCTTCTTTGTCCTTTCTTTCACCTGTTCTGATACCATTCACATAAACCCTATAACTCTGCAGTGTTCAATAAATTGCAACTGCATTAATTTTTTTCCATTTTCATGACTTTGCAAACACAACTGGTCGAATATCGACCACAGGCAATGTTAGTATAAGTTAAGATGTCTGTATGTGTTTGACCCGTTAAGCGGCCAGCTAGGCATGAGCGCGAACTCCTTAAAACTGCACACCCGATGTTGTGTTACCGACTTTGATACGAAGTCTCGTGGAGTGTAGATGAGTATTAACGTAACACAGAGAGGTAGCTTCCAGAGCCGTATATTTTACGTTACCGATCTGTATTGTGTTTAACAGCATTCCAAGAAAAATAATAAATCCGCAGCGTATCAGCATTTACAGTGTTCTCACACCAGGCACTTCTGCCCTCGGATATTCAGCCCTATGAATAACAAACTCATCTCACTAAAACTCACCTCACTACCCGAAAGGTCCGCTCAAAAAACGTGCGAGATAAAACGGCTTAATCTCATCGAGTTAGGGCTTCACTATCTGCTAATTGCGCCTAAGGGCAGTGGAAGGACGGAACCTTCTACGGACACTACAGGAGTCCAAATGAGCGCGCTAAGCGGATTGCTCAGACCGCCTACGCGAAAGGCAGACCGCTCCCGCAATGGATTATGTTTAGCCCATACTACACTTCCGAGAACTCTAGGAGAGTCATGCCCTCCTGCACAGACAAAGACGTTACTGCGTGCTTCATGCCCCACCGTCGCAACGGGAAACTGACACAAAAAAATATTCTTGACAGACGGAAATTTGTATCAGAAGAGAACGCCCCAGTGATCACCGTTAAACTGTAGTTTAAGTTCGCTTTCCGCTGTAACTTAGAAATCGGTCCCAATTTCTTTCCATGGAGATATTTAAGTTACTAAGGAATGTTTTTCCATTAGCTGCCACGGGAATTGAATTACATTAAAGAGAAAAGTTTAAAATTTATGCTAGACTAGAATTCCACTCGGGTTTCCTGGCCATTAGGCAATTGGGATGACCACTGCGCCATCAGGACACAGTGGTCACTACTATTCCACAGCCTACCTCCTGCAAAATACGAATTCTCAACTAGTCTACTGAAGAGCCATGAAAGATGCGTAACCAAACACAGAGATATGTAAACACTTGTAGCATTCCATTAAATATTATTACTGCAATTATATCTGCGACGCTTGTCACTTGCGTATCCGTTCTCACTTCAACATATACCTCTGACTACTTTTGTTTGCGATGGTCAACTTTTTTTTCAACTACCTTTGAGAGAGATCGGAAGTGCTGCACGCTTTTCTGTTCTGCACTCTTGTATTGTTCGGACGTCTTTTCTTCTGGGACACAACGTATAAGTATCAGCTTATTATTATTATTTTTTATTGTTATATACCCCTCCTCCCCAGTTTGATTTCAAATATGTTTCTAATTCAAAATGCCCTTTCCCATTCACATTAATTTTTGTATATAAAGAACAGTCTAGAGTGGAATAATTTATTTTATTCAACTAGTTTCGTTTAGACCATCTTCAGGAATTTTAACTCCGTCGATGTTGTGGAGCTGGCAGGTGACTGCGAGCCTTCCAGTGCATCACTGTTCCCAGTTCCCTGCCAGCTTCACAACATCGATGATGTTACAATTCCTGAAGATGGCCTAAAAGAAGGACCGAAACTAGTTGAATAAAATAAAATTGTTGCACTCTAGACTGTTCTTTACATATATATTTAAATAAGAGTGCTGTTTTCCCAAAAAAAAAGTGAAACAAAAAAAGTTTCCAAAATATGACATTAATTTTTATTTATTGTTTTCAGCAAGCAGTTTTCAGTCGCAAAGAGATGCCTGGTCATTGTCACGATTCGCTTCGCGATTGCATAAGTTCAAACTCGACTTTTTCGTACATTAAGTTTATACTGATTTGATTTTCAAAACCTGCAATTAGTGTTTTAATACAGCGAAGTCCGATATTCCGTAATTTTATTCTCCTATTGTGACGGTAACTTACCGCGGTCGTGAAACTTTGGATACTTGAAGCGTAAAATAAGAAGCATCGATTTACGGCAGGACGTTCCAGCACAAAACATTGTCTACATCTGATGTAGGCTTCATTCGGCGTGCAAAGGTAACGTTTCGCCAACTTTCTTTTATAGCGGTGCTTTAGGGTACTGTCGTAGCATTAACGATAACTACCGCTATTTTTAATGCTGGTATTATTCATATTTTGATCTGACTCATCCTCTTAAAAATTAATAACTGTAGCTATTCCAAAGTTCATTCAATTTTATAGCGGTATTTAAGAGTAAGTGTGTCTCGGTTGCACAGTGGTAGAGTGCCAGACTACAAATCCAAAAGTCGCGGGTTCGATCCCCGCCATGGTCCTGGGATTTTTATCTGTCACTTTCCACTTCCTTCACCTCTGGAAGTGTTGCTAACGTGAAAAATACCGGTAGCACCGTAGTTTTGAACCCACGTTAAACTATATGTCCCCCTATAACAAAAAAAAAAAAAAAATGTTAAAATGTTTGTATAGCTTATGGGACTTAACTACGGGGTCATCAGTCCCTAAACTTACAAACTACTTATGAACTAGAGAATACTAAGGACGGCACAAATAACCATGCCAGAGGGGGGATTGGAACCCCCGACGGTAGTGGCCGTGCAGACCGTGACTGGAGTGCCTCAGTCCCCTCGGCCGACAATATCCATGCCCGAGGGGGGATTCGAACCCCCGACCGTAGTGGCCGTGCAGACCGTGACTGGCGCGCCGCAGTCCCCTCGGTCACTGCGGCCGATCCCCTATAACAGGTTGGGTAAATCAGTTCGAAGGTCGGAGGAAGGCAACGGCGTACCACCTCCAAACAGGACCATGCCTAGTAAAGCCCTGTGGTGTTCAAACCAATCTCCGGATTATTGACTGCTTTACCTATTTAATCCAAATCTTCATGACAACACCAAACCAAAATTAAACTAACAGTACAGACGCAGAGGACGGCGCTGCGATCGGCAGCACCTATATAGGACAACACGTGTGACACAGGCGGTAGGTCGGTTACTATTGGTATAGTGCAGGTTGAGCTTGAACGTGGTGTTATACTCAACGCACGAGCGATGAGACTCACCATCTCGAGGTAGCGATGAGGTTAGGATCTTCCGCTTTGACCATTTCACGAGTGCATCGTCATTATCTAGACTCTGGCAAAATATCACATCTACGACATTTCTGTGGCGGAAAAAGATACTGCAAGACTGAAGAGAATCGTTCGGCGTGGCAGAACTGCAACCTGTCCGCAAATTGCTGCGGATTTCAATGCAGGACCATAAAGTGTCGACGTGTGAATCATTCAACGAAGCATCATTGATATAGGTTTTAGAAGCCTCGGGCTCATTCGTGTACCCTTTCCGGCCGCGGTGGCCGAGGGGACTGCGGAGCGCCAGGTACGGTCTGCATGGCCACTACGGTCGGGGGTTCGAATCCCCCCTCGGGCATGGATATTTGTACCGTCGTTAGGAGTAGCTAGTTCATAAGTAGTTTGTAAGCTTAGGGACTGATGACCCCGAGGTTAAGTCGCATAAGCTATACAAACATTTTAACATTCGTGTTCCCCTGTCAACTGCACGAAACGAAGCTTTACGCCTCGTCTGAGCCGTCGACACCGGTATTGGACCGTTGATGACTGAAAATATGTTGCCGGGTGTGATTAGCCTCGTCAATTGTATCGAGTGGATGGGCGTGTACGGTTATGGAAACATGAATCCATGGACCCAACATGTTAGCATGGGATTCTTCAAGTTGGTAGAGATTCTGTAATGGTCTGGGCCATGTGCAGCTGTAGTGATGTGGGACCCGAGATACGACTAGATAAGCCTCTGACAAGTGACATGTACTTACGCATCCTTGCTGTTCACCCCCGTCCGTTTATGTCCATTTTGCATTCCGACGGACTTGGACAATTCGAGCTGGAGAATGGACAACTAACACGTCCACAATTACTACACAGTGGCTGCAGGAACACTCTTCTGAGTTTAAACACCTTCACTGGCCACCAAATCCTCTACAGTTGAACATTATTGAACATATCTGTGATGCCTTTCAACATTATGTTCAGAACAGATTCCACACCCTCGTACTCTTACGAATTTATGTACAACTCTGAGGATGCATCGTGTCAATTCCCTCCAGTACCTTACTACTTCTATGTGGTCACAGAGACCCTACACAATATTATATGTAGTTTATTTAGCTCTAGTGCGCATATGTATGTTTGACGCCAGTGGCGAACATAAGGGAGGGGGGGGGGGGAGGGGGCGAGGATACCTGCCCCCCTCCCTATACATGCCGCTGGCCTGATGAATGTCTGTGACCGCGGTGGGAAAAGTTTGATTTGTTTTGGTGTGGGTCAAGTCTCGTGTACGATACCACCCGTCGGATTTGACCTAGGACACCTGAATTTAAACGGGCATGCGCACCAATTTCTACTGTAGCGGCAGCTCCCGCCGCCATTTTTGTTCCAAGCGGTGAGTGAGCATGTGAAAAGCCGAGTTTTTGCGCTGTTATTGCTTTGAAATATCGCTTGGATTTCTAATAAACATACCAAAAGGAAATATATGTTTGGATTAAAAATGTATCCCTTCGTAATAAATTATTGTAATACGGTTTGACAAATCGTTAAATATGTTTTCTGGTATTTGCCCACGTAGGCGTGTATTGTGAGCAACTTTTACGCATTCGACAGCTCAATTTTAACGGATACCAGATGCACTACCAAATCTGCGCTTTAGTTTAGTTTAAAACAGTCTGTGCGCAAAATCAAGCAAATGTATCGATTGTCTTCCAAGACGAAAGTATAGCATTTTCACAAGTTATTATTTCAAAATAGTTTTGATGTAATGGTATTTTAATTGCTATCAGGGCTTTAATATAATTCTGTCTGTGATAAAATTCGTCTATTTTACTTACGACTTCGGCGGCGTAGAGTGGTAATGTTGGCAACGACTTTGAATGCTCTTTTAAAACTCGAACAGCTAGAATGAAAGAAAATAGTTTTTCAAGTTTACCAACTTCTTGTATGTACCCTTGTCCAGTCAGTAAATTAAATATCCTCGTAAAGCGAACGTTTTGTTGGAAACATTAGGAAACTACGCCGTCGATACAGTAACTAAAATTGGCGTCGCGGTACCTGTAACTGAAATTAACATCGCAGTAGCTTCTAACATCGTTACAAGCCATATGAGCGATAACTAGTAAAAAACAGTGTGCATCATTTAAAAGTAATTAGTATTATTATTGTCTAAATGTTGATAGTGTACCGGGTACCAATGTACCTGGTTAAAAATGTCAATTTAAATTTGAAAACTTAATAAATCACGGAATTCCCCCCTCAGACTTAAACACACCTATTACAGCGCAAGACATCGTACACACGCTTCTCACAAAACGTAACACTGCCCCCGGTCATGACTGCATTACCTACAGGCACCTCCGTGCCTGTCCCCCCTACTTCCATTCCGCCGGGGTGCACCAGGGCTCCGTCCTGTCGCCCCTCCTCTATCTGTTATATTCAGCAGATATGCCTCGACCTCAGCCTCCGGTCCATCTTCTTCAGTATGCTGATGACACCGCCTTCCTTGCCCTTGCCCCATCTCTTCGCTCGCTCGCAACATCTCCTTCAGTCCCATCTCTCCGAATTTTCCTCCTGGTGTAACCAGTGGCTCCTTAGTGTAAACCCTACAAAATCCCAGGCAATCACCATAGGTCGCACCACCCCTTCCTTTTGCCACCGAGACCCATCGCGCCCCATCGCGCAAACGAAGACCCTCCGCTACCTCGGATTAAACATAGATAGAGACCTCTCCTGGAAACCTCACCACAAAACCGTCCGTCAGAAATCCCTCACCCATCTTAACCTCTTGAAATGCCCTCCGGTCGGACATGAGGACTCATCCATCCACCATCCTGTATACCTACCGTTCCCTCATGCATCCCGTCCTTTGCTGCTTCCATCCCGCCTAGATCTCCGCTACCCCCTCCTATTATGGATCCCTCAAAATCCTCGAACGCCACGCCCTTCGCCTCGCCTACCGCATCCGCCTCCCCTCCCCCACGCGGATCCTTTACGACGTCATCCCATTCCCACACCTGGTCCAATTCCTTCAACACATCCGCCTCAAGTACATACACCGAAAGGTAGAGTCCCATAACCCACTAGTATCTCCTCTCCTCCTGGATCCCGGGCCCCTGCCACGCCTTTACCGCCACATCCCTCCCTCCCTTCACCACCACACCCTCTACGTCCTCCCCACGGGTGGCTTCCGCCACCTACCTCTCCCAGACGACGTTCTCCACAACCGTCCCGACATCTATCCCTCCTTCCAACTTTGACCTCTCTCTGTGGATTATAGCCCCCTCCTCCCTCCCCCTCCCGTCCCCCGCTTGGCTCACTCCCTCCTTTCTCCACCTCCCAGGGAGTCCTTCCGGTCCCCCCCTTCTCCCCTTCCCCCACCTCCTTTCCCCCCTTGCCCCGCGCTTTCTCCATCCTCCCCCCCCCCCTTACAGGGCCAGTGTTTTAACAGTGTTTAGTGCTTCGTGTGTATAGTGTTTTGTCGCTGAGTGTTACTTTTTTTTTTAACGTTGCGTACACGCCTGTGCGAAACCTGTGTTCAGTGTTTCTTACCTCAATGTCGCCGTCACGTTATGTCTCGTCGTCTGCAGTGCGTGTTTTTTAGACACCGTGGCAATGTCTAGTTTTAACAACCATGTGTGTCTATCCACTGTCATGTTCTTTTAACATTCTCCCATTTTCTCATCTTGTACTTGTAAAAGCGCCGTTTTATCACCTTGTTAATTTTATATTCTGTTTGTCTATTGTTTTCATTCGTTCGGCTGTAAAGCAGCATCATAGGCTGCTGTCAACCTGCCCGTAACAGGACATCAAAACTCAATAAAGGAGAAAAAAAAAAAGAAAAAACAAGAGAGAGAATCAGATGCACTAGCAGTCGCAGCATGTTGACGTTACCTGAAAAGGTGCTTTTAGTGAAGCTACGTTATCAGAATGGGGAATGTGCTAGTTCAGCGTTACGATCCTATCGCCATAGGAGTCGCACGTCGCACCGGCATTCCATACACTTCTGTTTGGTTGGCACTTAGACGTAACCTCAGATACTATCCTTACAAAATCCATCGGCATCATGAACTGTTACCTGGCGATTTAGTGAACCGGGGGGCATTTCCGGTGTGGGCGTTTCAAAAGATTGCAGAAGATGACTATCGGTTGAGTAACGTGTTGTGGACCGTCGAAGCTTATTTCACGCTCCGGGGGTCTGTCAACGCCCACAACAGCAGAATTTCGGCTTCCGAAAATCCTAGAACTGTAGTTGAAACTCCATTGCACGTCAAGAAAGTCACGGTATGGGTTGGATTTACCACAACTATCGTTATCAAGCCTTTTTTCTTCGAGGAAGTGCGTAATTCTGGTTTCGTAACTGCTACCGTGACGGGTTAGAAATATGCCGCTATGTTACAGAATTGCTCCATCCCCAGCCTGGCTGATAAACACCTGCTGAAACGTACGATTGCTAGACAACTGATAGATCTCTTGCGCGCGTCGTTTGGTAATGTTCGTGTGCTGACCCGCCATTTTCGTCATGCTTGGCCTCCCAGGTCCCCAGATCTCAGTCCGTGAAAACTGTATCGAAAATTGCCGTTTAAAACGTGTAAAATTGTGCATAACTACAAATAATTAACCCACCTCGCATAGTTTTTAAGAGCTTGTCACGACGACAGTTGATCAATCATATTTTAGACCTTTCAGGATCCATTGCAAACGAAAAAAACACGAAAACCATTTTCTGAACGATTAGAACAATTCGGAGCTGCACAGCCCACCATGCTGGAAGCGTACTGACTGTCCTATTCTACAATCGCGCTTCGAACCGAAAGAACAAAAATGGCGGATGCGCATGCCCGTCTATATCCAGGTGCCCTACTTTGACGAAGTAGGTACCCTTCCGAGATCATTGTTATGTATTTGTGCCTAATTTTCTTGTCTTAAAGCTTCTCCACTCTTATCCTTCTACACTTGGACCTGACTTTCTGCTCTTTTGGCCTCACAAAACCAATTTCACTGCAGATTAAATAATGATCAGTATCATCAAAGAACCCCCTGAAAGCAAGCGTGTCCTTGACTGTCTTTCTGAATTCCTGGTCTGTTATTATATAGTCAATGATAGATCTGGTTCCCCTTCCTTCCCAAGTATAGTGGTGAATGTCCTTATGCTTAAAGAAGGTGTTTGTGATAACTAAGCCCATACTGGAACAGAAATCCAAGAGCTGTTTTCCGTTCCTGTTGGCCTCCATATACTATCCAAACTTACCCATAACCTTCTGTTCGATTTCCTATCCTGGCGTTGAAATCACCCATGAGTAAAACACTATCCTTATCCTTCACTCTAACAACTACATCACTAAGTGCGTTGTAAAACCTGTCCATCTCATCTTGATCCGTCTCTTCACAGGGTGAATACACTGCCACAATCCTAATTTTCTTGCTGGTGATGGCCAAATCTATCCACATCAGTCGTTCATTTACGTACCTTATAGCAATTATCCTGGGTTCGATTGCTTTCCTGATGTAAAATCCTACACCCCACTGTGCTCTTCCTACTTTGACTCCTGACAAGTAGACCTTGTATTCTTCAACTTCGTCCTCTTTGTCTCCCCTTACTCCAACCTCACTAACAGCTAAAACATCTAACCTCATCTTACTTGAAGCCTCCGCCAGCTCTACCTTCTTCCCATTGTAATCCCAAATGTTCAAATGTTTGTTAAGCTTATGGGACTTAACTACGGGGTCATCAATCCCTAAACTTACAAACTACTTATGAACTACTTACGAACTAGGACGGCACAAATATCCATGCCCGAGGGGGGATTCGAACCCCCGACCGTAGTGGCCGTGCTGACCGTGACTGGAGCGCCTCAGTCACCTCGGCCACCGCGGCCGGCCATTGTAATCCCCATTGATATTAATAGCTCCCCATCTCATTCCAGATCGTTTGCCAAGTCGTATCTGAAGAATCCCTGGTCTCTCAATTAGAGGCGGGACTCCATCACCTCCAAAGGTCCGAGGCATTTTACTCTGATTGTTACCAGCATGATATTGAAGTACCTGGGAAGCAGGTTGCTAGCCTTACTTGCCCAGGGCCCCACTGGGTTTTACCCCTAACGGTTGAGGGACTAACCGGTGGATTTGGTAGTCTTTGCCGTCTGAGCGCAAAGGTGGCCACGACTCAGAATATGTCCGAGATGCCCAAACTTATTCCAAAGTAACTGGTATCCCAACTGTCAGGACCACTTACTTGGCCACTCATACGTTGCCCGTGGTTCATGAACTAGTACATGACTACAGAAACCCACACCATGAACCACTCACACTTTACAATATAGTATAAATTGTTCTATACAGGATCAACTTCAGAGAAATGACAGCAAAAGTAGCAGATTACTTTAACCAGGTAAAGTACGGATTCCGCCACTTTCTTTTGTGGTGATGCTTTCTGGCGATGCCTTGAGCAAACTTTTACGGCCGCTAAGCACTGAGTGAGGTATCTTTCACGTTTTGTTCAGTAGATTTCTTCAAAATTATTTTTCTCCGTAATATTTCAATATCTGTTCAATTTTAATAGCGGTACCTAACATTAACGGTAACACCAAGCCAAAAAGAAAAGTATCATTACAATCTGGACGGAAAGGAGGTGGTTAAGGCGCAGCAGTTGGTCATCGGCAGAGAAGGACGGTCGGAAACCACAGTGTGAGAGCGGAAGGAGCTGGTGTTGACGGAGATGCTGGTGGGTGCAGCGGGACAGGATGGTTCCAGGACCTTGCTGAACACCGAGGTGAGGCTGATAGGACGATAGGATGAGGCATCAGATAGTGGCTTTCTGGGTTTAAAAATATAAGGGAGGTTTTCCACAGGTCGGGGAAGAAGCTGGTGTATAGGGTGACAGTATAGAGGGAAGCAAGGACTGTATGGAATGGGGGCAAGCCCGAAGGTGCCTGTAAGTCAGGTGGTCGTGGCCAGAAGCTATGTTGCGTTTTGTCCGGAGTGTTATTTCGATGAGCGCAGTGATTGGAGAGTTAAGGTCTGTGCGGGGGATGCTGTCGAAGTACGGTAGAGTTGCCGGTGGTGACAGAGTGTGTCTCGGTCAGGGGTCCGCAAGTGGGTTGGAAGGGGAAAGCTGATGGGCGGCGGCGGATGAGGAGGCAGTGGAGGCTAACACGAATGGGACTCAGGAACAATCCAAACTGTACATGTGGAGAGACTGGGTCACCAGAACACACGGTATTACATTGTCAGCTATACAGAACACACAAACACACTGTATGTTAAACAACACACAAGACTTAAACGTACTGATAAGAAATAAGGATGGCTGGGACACACTAAATAGACTGACGAATGAGGTATCATCACTAAAGCGGGTAGAATACGCAAAAACGGTCAGACATAACATCGTACAAAACACCAACAACATAACACAGGACACATGGAACGGGACAAGCAGTGTAAGTACAAGCGAAATTGATAACGAAACAGATGACAAACCCAGTACAGAAGATGACTTATTCCTAAACAATTGAGCACCAGAAACATTAGAGTCAAACACCCTTTACCTCTTAATGTACGGTACATGAAATGAACGACTACCACCTATGGAGGGAATTCCATAATGGAAGGGCTCGATGTTCATTCCGAGGCCTTCCACCTTGGTAGACTCTCCCTAACAACTTTTACTTTACCTACCCTTTCCTATCTTCTTTTATTTATCCTTAATAATTATGATTTTTGAATCGCCGTTCCTTTTCCTTATAATTTGTTGTATCCATTATTCATAGATAGTAATCGAATTAAATTTAAAATTGTATAAATAACTAAATATGTAACACCATGAATTTCACCATTAACTTATCTAATTGTTACTATCACTATATATTTAAACTTAACGCTATTAAAATGTAAAAGACAACACAAACCATACTTGGTCTAATTACGACCAGCTATAAAATGTTTGTAGAACTTATGGGACTTAACTACGGGGTTATCAGGCCCTAAGCTCAGAAACTACTTATGAACTAGCTAAGAGTAAGCATGGCACAAATATCCATGCCCGAGGGGGGATTCGAACGCTCGATCGTAGTGGCCGTGCAGACCGTGACTGGAGCGCCTCAGTCTCCTCGGCCACCGCGGCCGGCGACCAGGTATATACCCAAAGCACAGAGTAACATATACAGAGAAGCAGCCCACCCTAAACCACTGTCCTACGCTCCCCTCGTAGTTCCGTAAGATGCTAGCAGGTGTCAGGCGGTTCGCTGTCTTAGGGTGCCTCTCGCTCGTCAGAGGGTAGCGTGGAGGGGAGGCTGAGGGGAGAGTTCGTGCCGCCTGCCATGAGGCAGCTGTGTCGGGCGTGCCGGCGTGTGAGGGGAGGTGGTGGTGGGGGCAGCCGCTACCTGCCGCCTGCTCTGCCCAGTTTAAAGGGCTGCTTCTGACCGCAGCTCCATCATGGGACATCTTACGGAACTGCTGGAAACCCTCCCTTCCCGCACCCCGGAGCGTAGGACCGGGCCCTTATGGAGGTTTTCCATCTGTATATATTTGTCTGTGCCCAAAGGCAGCTGGTCTGTATCAAGGGCATGTATGGCCAATCTAAACTTTAAATGTGTATGATAAATGTATTCAGAAGAAACGTACCAATAAATGTATTTCATTCTGTGAAGAGGACGAAGAGTGGAACAGGCGCGACTGTGGGAGGGAGAGGCTCCACGTTGTGGTGGTGGAAGTATGTGACGGCGTGGTGCAGAACACCGCCGTGGTTGTGGAGGTGAGGGTTGGGGTGGTGGACATTGTGGAAGGAAGGGAATAACGGGAGATCGCTGGAGGAGCTTACAGTCCGAAGTTCGAAGTTCTCGTAGCGGAGGGAGAGGGCTCGCTGGAAGGCGGCGGACCTCGGTCCAGGGGTCCCGGGCCCGACGGAGACGACGGCGGGTGGCAGGAGCGGCGGGCTGCGAGAAGGTTGAGGGGAGCCCGATGGCACCCCAGGCGACGGCTGCTGCGGCGAAAGCGATGGAGGGAGCTGGGCAGAGCCTAGCGGCGGCGCCTTCCCGGGGCTGCGGTGATCCTGGGGCTGCGGCATACACCACAGGTAATATAGACTGCGCGTGACGTCATTAAACATGAAACCAACATCTAAGACACGTGACTCGGGGCAGGACACCGTTTTCATCACTACGAGTAATGCGAAATATAGCTGAGAGTTGCAGTTCTTATTCTTTGTAGTGGAAATTAAGCGTATATTTGAACAATAAAACGTATTAGCGTATTATTATTACTTCATAAGTAATAAAATTGTCTTTAGTTCTCCGCAATTGCAAGAATTAATTCGATAGCTACAGTTTATACATGTGCCTACGTGAAACGTATTGACTGTCTTTTTGCAAGCAACAGATCTTCAGATTTAAAGAGAAAGATTGTTGTCTTTGTACTGTGGGTCTTTTAGTTTGCATATTACACAGGAGTAGGTCAAATGTCAGTTTGAAAGGAATATCAGCTTCCTCGCGATTCCTCAACAATGCATATGAAATATTTCGTTGTGGTTTTATAAAAAATGAAATCTGTTTGCATCCATAATGCCCGATTTTAATAAAATACAACCGTTTATATTTTAAGACTTTTGACACTGTGACGATACTACTGGACCTCTCATCTCAATGTTATCGTACGATACCGTCTGCGTCGGACCCGGAATCGTGTGTTGTAATAGTGATATATTTTGCGTGTGAAGTTACAAAAGAAATAGCCACTCTAGGAATCAGTTTAGGACAGTGTCTCAGTGATACTGTGATCAAAACAAATGATATATTTCATTAATTAAGAGATCTGTATAAGACTTTTCCAGACAGTTCTATAAACAATACTTTTGTTATCGTACATTACTTCAATAAATAGACAGACGAAGGGTACAAACTTTTGTAAAACATAAAGACATTAAAATAAATAGCATTTTATATATGTCAGGCTCATAAACAAGTTGTATTGACCAGCTAATTGTGTTAATTAATGTAATAGTCGAAATTCCTATATAGTTTTTCTTTGTATATATTGACTGACAAGAGATTTTGAACCTATTTTCGGAATGGCCGAGATATGTGATAGTTCATTATATGTTAGGAACATGTATGATGTACTCGTTAACTAATTAATTGACATTTAACATTTTGGTTTGTTGTCAAACAAAAAGTAGCGTGATTAAGTCTTAAAACGATATGTGGCTTGTAAAATTATTGTATGTATAGTTTTCATTTTATATTGTGATTATTTTTGTGTACATGAAATGTTTTCTTTGTGTGTTTGTTCATTGTAAATTAGTATATTCCACTGTTATGAACAATGCATAATGTAAGGTCATTATTGCCGATGTTATATATTTGCCTCACCGCCTTGCGTGGGGGAGTTGGAGTTCTGGCTTTCGCAAAGTGCTTTGGAATCTATGTCAGTCTGTGTTGTTGTTGTTCTTGTTGTTGTACGCAAGTTTGAATTTGTAATGTTTTGGTGGATAAGCAGTTTGGTTTCAAATTAAAGAAGAAGTGAAAAATTGTACATAACGAGTATTTATTTCTACCACGACGCCCCAGGAGAATAATGTTGCAGCGAGCAGAACCCCCATACATCGTAATGTTGAAAAGCTAAGTATCTTGTTTGGAACTGGTAGACTGAAATGTAATTGCTTAAAAATATATTAAATTAAAAAATTAAAAATATATTTTAACACACACCGTGATGCAAAAATGTAAAACAACCAAAGTTTTGGCTGTTTACATTAAATAATAGGGTAGTGAGGAAACATCATCGATACACTCAGAATGAATTGACTTTATAGGTTTAATGAATAGTCTCTATGAATGTTTAGCTTTGTAGAACGTCATTGAAAGCAGATTTCCAATAGAAATGACTTCCTTGCTGACATATAAACTTGCTCAAGAGCAGCTTGAAGCATCTTCCCATCGATAATCACATTCATCATAAGTCGCAAAAAGTAAAACATTCACAGCATAACACAAACACCAAGGATATGAAATTCCGTTACTTCTAAAAATAACTGGCAATACGATACTTTTCCCCTGGGCACATGTAAACATGACAATCACTGAATTAATATTAATGATCAGATGAAATTACGTTACCTTTACTTCTAGATGTGTGATAGGAATACGAGAAGTCGTTTTATTGCCAAAATCAACGCATCATTTCACTTGTAAATGAGAAAAACTGCTGCTCATAATGGGGAAATCTTAGTCACGTGACTCGGGGCAATTTTAGATGTTGGTTTCAAACCACAACACATCAGAGACAGGGACACACGCAGTCTCTATTATGTTTGGTCTGTGGCCTACGGCGATCCCGGGGCTCCGACGATCCTGGGGCTGCGACGTCCGGTCGGCAGTGACGGTAGCGGTCCCTCGTAGCAGCAACCAAAAAAGATGGCGTCTGGAATCTGAAACAGCGTAGCGTCTAAGACGGAGGCTGTTGCTGTTTTCTGGTACCTGGCGCGAAGTATGCCTGCTGACTCTCCCTGTATAAGTGCGAATGTATGCCAGGAAATATTAAACAGCGAAAACATGACTGATACTTAGTTTCATACAATTATCGTGAATGGATAGACACGATTTCGCTTCTACTTGTAAGGAACGAACTCCACATTAATGAAAAGATGATTACAGATTCTTTTCATGGAGACAGCATACAGGAAACTACAACTTGGATTTCTTAGAATTTTATATGGCGTTTCGACGGGGCGTCGTTATTAGTAGCTGGGCTTTTGTAATTCACGTAAGGTGTGATAACAATGTTGCGGACACCAACTCACCTCACTGCACAGGAGATGGGATTCTGTAGAGTATACATCAGCAACGACATTTATTCCCTCGACGACGGTGTCAACTGACAGACATTTAGAATGTTGTGACAAGCAAGCCGCGTCAGCACTGGCTTGCACTATCGGAAGCAGAGCTATCAGAATATTTCCGAGCGAATCTACCAAAAGTAGGGGTACCTGCACTACACACAGATAGGGAGGCAACTTAAAGAATAAAAACTGCGTCAAGATATATTTCGTGATTAGGCCAGACTTCGACCCAACTTGAATCAGATTAGCGGTGTCAACGTTTGTTGTACTACACCAAATTCAAAGTTACATCTACTTCCTGGTTTTTAATTATCGTATGGTTTTTACAAGTATGGAAATGTCCAAATTTAACAACCAGTCCAGAGCACTTTCTGTCACTTGATGTAAACTCTCCAAGTCACCATTAAATCCTCGCAGTGGACACTGCTTGACGATGTGCCCTACAGTTTGCTCCTCTGCCCCGCAGTCACAGTCAGAAGATGGAAGGAAACCCCACTTCTTCATGTTGTGAGCACACCTCCCTTATTAAGTCCTGATGCAGTTCAGTCTCGACCAGATTTGGTGTGGTAGATGGAATCCCTCAACATTCTTCGATGGATCTTGCACGAGGTGGCCGTTTGTGCAGTGGATTTTCGTCCCAGCGTTCTTGCCACTTGGAGGCCACATCAAAGGAAGTGGTGCTTTCTGTGTCACACCAGGGAGGTTTTCATGATTTCAGGCGACATGCTGGGGAATCCTGTACAGCATCAGACAAGGGAGAGTTGTGAGCCTCGACATTCTTTATCAATTTTACCTTAGCTGCTTTCCTCCTCAGATCTTGCGGAATGAATGGGCTTAGATCTGACAGTGCCTCTGATAATCCTCATGGTAAATTACTAATACTTTTGGAAACACGTATCCACTGGCGAACATAATGGCTTGGTTGGAGTAAGAAAGAGTAGTTTCATGACCACTATGCACCAAGAGTCTTACCGCATTACGTTTTCGCGGTGACGAAATTCGATCTGTATACCACTTTAATCGGTATTTTGAATCTGCAAACGTTTCATTCTGTTAATTAAGGACATTGCCTCCTTGCGAAACTCGTCACATCTTTCGATGAAACTGCATCTGAATTTCGGACACCTACAAACGCTATCAGGTCACTGCACGAAACAAATAGCCTAGTTTAAGTCGCAGCAGAAAGACGGGAGCCATCGCGGATCTATCTCCAGTTCCTGGAAAACATCATTAACGATGACGAAGCTGATCAACACGAAGAGCGAGTCGTCAGGACTGTGGTCAGGTTTCTGCGTCGTTCCAACAAACAAGGAATGACACTGCACTTCTGTTCAATATACGGCTAAGGAACCCAGACATAAATCTTCCTAGGACAGCAGTCTCTATCCCTACAAACATTTGCAGCTGGTGCTTAAAACAGCTAACTCCTCAAATACTGGAAAGTAATAATGGCAGCAAGCATACCTTAATCTGACAAAAGTCTGCTTTTCCTCCCAAATTATTCTTAAATCTACCTACTTACTTCATATACTGATACATGAGCAATTCGGATTTCGTACTGGACCTACGCCCATATATAACACGAAACCTAGTTATGTTCAAATGTTGGTACACTCCTGGCCATTAAAATTGCTACAACAACGAAGATTACGTGGTACAGATGCGAAATTTAACCGACAGGAAGAAGATGCTGTGATATGCAAATGATTAGCTTTTCAGAGCATACACACAAGGTTGGCGCCGGTAGCGACACCTACAACGTAATGACATGACGAAAGTTTCCAACCCATTTCTCATACATAGACAGCAGTTGACCGGCGTTGCCTGGTGAAACGTTGTTGTGATGCCTCGTGTAAGGAGGCGAAATGCGTACCATCACGTTTCCGACTTTGATAAAGGTCGGATTGTAGCCTATCGCGACTGCGATTTATCGTATCACGACAATGTTGCTCGCGTTGGTCACGATCAAATGACTGTTAGCAGAATACGGAATCAGTGGGTTCCGGAGGGCATACGGAATACCGTGCTGGGTCCCAATGGCCTCGTATCACTAGCAGTCGAGATGTCAGGCATCTTATCTGCATGGCTGTAACGGATCCTGCAGACACGTGTCGATGCCCGAGTGAACAGATGGGGACGTTTGCAAGACAACAACCATCTGCACGAAAAGTTCGACGACGTTTGCAGCAGGATAGAGTATCAGCTCATACCATTGCTGCGATTACCCCTGATGCTGCATCACAGACAGGAGCGCCTGCGATGGTGTACGCAACGACGAACCTGGATGCACAAATGGCAAAAGTCATTTTTTCGGATGAATCCAGATTCTGTTTACAGCATCATGATGGTCGCGTCCGTGTTTGGCGACATCGCGGTGAACGCACATTGGAATCGTGTTATCGTCATCGTCATACTGGCGTATCACCCGGTGTGATGGTATGGGGTGCCATTGGATACACGTCTCGGTCACCTCTTGTTACATTTCAGATGTGTTACGACCCGTGGCTCTACCATTTATTCGATCCCTGAGAAACTCTAGATTTCAGCAGGATAAAGCTCGACCGCATGTTGCCGGGCCTGTACGAGCTTTTCTGAATACGGAAAACGTTCGAGTGCTGTCCTGGTCAGCGCATTCTCCAGATCTCTCACCAACTGAAAACATCTGCTCAATGGTGGCCGAGCAACTGGTTCTTCACAATACGCCAGTCACCACACTCGATGAACTATGATATCGTGTTGAAGCTGCATGGGCATCTGTACCTGTACACGCCATCCATGCTCCGTTTGACTTAATTTACAGGCGTATCAAGGCCGTTATTACGGCCAGAAGTGGTTGTTCTGGGTACTGATTTCTCAGGATCTATGCACCCAAATTGCGTGACAATGTAATCACATGTCAGTTCTAGTATAATATATTTGTCCAGTTAATACCCGTTTATTATCTGCATTTCTTCTTGGTGCAGCAATTTTAATGGCCAGTAGTGAATAAGAAAATAGGAATGCGGATAAGCTACTATGAACAGCATAGTGAACGCATTATCGTAGTAAAGATAGACACGAAGCCAACACCGACCACATTAGTGCAAGTTTATATGCCAACTAGCACAGCCGATAATGAGGATATCGAAAGGTATGAGGAGATAAAAGAAATCATTCAGAAAGGTAAGGGATACGAAAACTTGATTGTGATAGGGGACTGGAACTCGGTAGTAGGAAAGGGAAGAGAATGAAATGTAGTAGGTGAATATGGAAAAAGGAATGAAAGAGGAGATCGCTTGGTAGAATTTAGTGCAGAGCACAATTTAATGATCACAAACACATGGTTTAAACATCATGAAAGAAGGCTGTATACATGGAAGAGACCAGCAGACACTGGAAGGTACCAGATTGACTTCATAATGGTAAGGAATAGATTTAGAAACCAGGTTCTAAATTGTAAGACATATCCAGGGGCAGATATAGACTCTGACCATAACTTACTGGTTATGAACTGCAGATTAAAACTTAAGAGACTGCAGTAAGGTAGAAAGGTTAGGAGATGGAACCTGGACAAATTGAAGGACCAGAGGTGGTTGAGAGTTTCAGAAGGAGCATTAGAAAAGGATTGGCTGAAACGGGAGAAAGTAATACAGTAGAAGAAGAATGGGTAGCTCTGAGAGATAGGGTAATGAAGGCCGCAGAGGATCATATAGGCAGAAGGACAAGGCCTAATAGAAATCCCTGGGTAACACAGGATATACTGAACTTAATTGATGAGAAGAGAAAATATAAAAATTCTGCAAGTGAAGCAGGAAAAAGGGAGTACAGACGTCTGAAAAATGATAGGAAGTGCAGTCTGGCTAAGCAGGAGTAGCAAGAGGACCGTAGAAGAATGCATTACTAGGGGAAAGATAGATAACGCCTACAGGAAAATAAAAGAGATATTTGGAAACAAGAAAAGCAGCTGCATGAATATCAAGAACTCAGACTGGAAACCAGTACTAAGCAAAGAGGGCAAAGCTGATCTGTGGAAGGAATATATAGAGGGCCTATACTAAGTAAATAAACTTGAAGGCGGTATTCTAGAAATGGAAGTGGAGGAAGATGAGATAGGAGATGTAATACTGCGAGAAGAATTTGACAGAGCGTTGAAGGACTTGAGTCGAAACAAGGCCCCTGGAGTAGATGATATTCCGTCTGAAGTGCTGATGTCGTTAGGAGAGCCAGTCGTGAAAAAATTGTATCACGTGGTATGAAAGATGTATGAGAAAGCGGAAATACCCTCCGTCTTCAAGAAGAATATCGTAATTCCAATTCCAAAGAAAGCAAGTGCAGGCGAGTGTGAAAATTACACAACCATCAGTTGAATAAGTCATGGTTGCAAAATACTAACACGAATTATTTAGAGACGAATGGAAAAACTTGTGGAATCCAACCTCGGGGAAGATCTGTTTGTATTTAGAAGAAATGTAGGAATACGGGAGGCAATACTCACATTACGACTTATCTTAGAAGATAGGCTAAGGAAAGGGAAACCTACGTTTTTAGCGGTTGTCGATTTGGAGAAAGCTTTTTACAACGTCGACTGGAATACACTCTTCCAAATTCTGAAGGTATCAGGGGTAAAATATAGGGAGCGAAGAGTTATATGCAGCCTATACAAAAACCAGACAGCGGTTATTAGAATCGACGGGCAAGAAAGGGACGCAGAGGTTGGGAAGAGATTAAGACAGATTTGTAGCCTTTCCCCAATGTTGTTCAATCTGTACATTGAGCAGGCTGTGAAGGAATGGAAGAAGAAATTTGGAAAGGGCATTAAAGTGCAGGGAGAAGAAATAAAAACATTGCGGTTTGCCGATGACATAATAATTCTGGCAGAGACCGCAAAAGATCTGGAAGAGCAATTGAATGGGATGAACAGTGTCTTGAAAGGAAGATATAAGATGAACATTAACAAGACTAAAACGAAGGTAATGGAATGCAATGTCAGAAAATCTGCCGATGCTGAAGGCATTAGATTAGGTAATGAGACAATAAAAGTAATAGATGAATTTTGTTATTTGGGTTGCGAGATAACTTCTGATGGCCGAAGTAAAGAAGATATTAAATGCAGAATTGCTATGGGTAGAAAAGCGTTTCTAAAGAAGCGAAACTTGTTAACATCCAATATTAATTTAAATGTTAGGAAGTACTTTCTGAAAGCATTTGTCTGGAGTGTAGCATTGTATGGGAGTGAAACGTGGACGATAAGGAGTTCAGATAAAAAGATGATAGAAGCTTTTGAAATGTGGTGCTACAGACGAATGATGAAACTTAGATGGGTAGATCACGTCACTAATGAGGAGGTGCTTAACCGAATCGGGTGAGAAAAGAAGTTTCTGGCATATCCTAAGAGAAGGGATAGATTGGTTGGACACATTCTGAGACATCAAGGAATTGTCAACTTAGCATTAGAAGGAAGCGTGTGGAGTAAAAATCTTAGAGGGAGACCGAGGGACGAATACAGTAAGCAGATTCAAAAGGATGTAGGTTGCCGAACGTATTCTCAGATGAAGAGACTTGCACAGGACAGGGTAGCGTGGAGAACTGCATCAAACCAGTCAGCGACCTGAAGTCCACAACAACAACATTGTATTATTATTATTGTTATAATTAGAGACTAATTATGAGCCGCTCGGTTAGCTGTGTGATCTAACGCACCGCTTTCCCTGACTGAGAAGCGTACTGGCCTCAGTTCGAATTCTCCCGGAGTGTTGTCCAGCCTGGATTTGGTTTCTAGGCGGTTTTCCACCCCCCCCCCCCCCCACGTGAATATCGGGCTGGTACCCAAGTCCCGCCTGAATTACTCGATTCGCAAACATTTCGTAACACTTTACACTTTCCCACGTATAACAGTATACGCATACATATGGGATATACATTTCCTCCCAGGTGGCATGGGGTGGCGACAAATCCATGTAACTACAGGGTCATGAGTTCCTAAACTTTCAAACTACTTACAAACTAACTTATACTAAAGATAGCACAAACATCCATACTTCTAGTTGGTATCCTCTCAGTTCCAGTGGCATTTCCTCCGTACAGCGAATACAGTTGCTTCTTTATCAGTTGGGGGGGGGGGGCGGCAAGTGATTTTACTTAAAAAGCATCCAATAAGGATTCAATGATTACTAACTGAGGTACGCAACCCTTAAATGTGATTATACGCAGAGGCCCTTCCTTAACACCCGCTGCGAAGTACGTGCATGTAGCTAGTAAATAATACAATGTTCATAAAATCTGGCCCATCACTCATGAAGTTTCAATTACTATGCGTCTACTAACTCTGTTCGCGATAGATTTTGCAGTTGTATTTAGATGTTCCAATTAATCTGCCCCACCCGCGGTGGCCGAGCGGTGTGCGGCACGCCAATCACGGTATGCACGGCCACTACGGTCGAGGGTTTGAATCCACCCTCGGGCATGGATATTTGTGTCGTCTTTAGTATAAGCTAGTTTATAAGTAGTTTGTAAGTTTAGGGACTGATGACCCCATAGTTAAGTCTCATAAGCTCTACAAACATTTGAACATTTGAATTCATCTGCGGTGGCCGAGGGGACTGAGGCGCTTCAGTCACGGTCTGCACGGCCACTAGGGTCGGGGGTTCGAATGCCCCCTCGGGCATGGATATTTGTGCCGTCCTTAGTATTAGCTAGTTTGTAAGTTTAGGGACTGATGACCCCGTAGTTAAGTCCCATAAGCTATACAAACATTTGAACATTTTTGAGCTAGAGACATATTTCAAGAGATATGACGTCACAAGGACTGTGCTCGTTGCCGACGAATCCTTCCCGTCATGCCTGACTAAGAGAAATTAACTGATGGCATTGTAAATGATGTCTTTCAGAAATTTGTTAAGTGGTTCTCTACAAATGAACTCTCATTAAACTTCGTTATATACAGTATCAGACAGTGAACGGCATGATACCATTAATAAAAATAGACTTTTAACTAGAAGAAACACTTTGAAGATCTGCTGAAACGTCTGAGTTCGGTTACATGTGCTATCATGGTCTTTGCAAATTTTTGAGAAGTACATCTCAGTAAATTAGTTTAGTATGTCTATTTTCATTCACTATTCATGGCGCAAAAGCGTGTAATCAGAATAAATGCTGGAGCCCACCCAAGATCATCCAGCAAACATTTATTTAAGGATCTATGGATCTTCACGGTAGCTTCACAACATATGTATTCACTTATGAAATTTGTTATTAACAATCCGACCGACCCAATTCAGAAGTAATGGCAGTGTGCATAGCTACAACACTAAAAGAAATGGTGGTCTTCACTATTCAAGATTGAATCTAACTTTGTCACAGAAAGGAGTGAATTATGCTGCCACAGAAGTCTTTGCCCACTTACCAAGTACCATTAAAAGTCTAACAGACAGCCAACTAGTATTTAAAAATAAACTAAAATGAATTTGTGAATGGCAACTCTTTTTCCACATTACATGAAGTTTTAGATAAAAGATAGTGATTTTGATAAAAAACATAAAAATAATAAAACAAATTAAAAATCATTAGAATATTGAGTGTCATGTATAGACAGCTATTATTACAGTGACACGTTCCACACCATTGCGAAATGTCGCATTTATGATCCATGGAGCAAGTATTATCTAATCTAACAATAATATCCCTATATACCTTTATGATCAAACTACCTGGCATAGGCTCGGTTCACTAAGCTTTTAGCGAATGATCAGTGGGATTTGGGCAACATCACTCAAATGTTCTCCTGTCATCAGAAAGGACAGTTACATTTAACTTTTTTCAATTTTAATTTTCTTTTTAGTGACCTTATTCTCTTTCTCTGTTCTTAACGTTGTTCCGCTACACACAATTAATAAATTTTTGGCCGTAATGGATTTAGAGTTTTAGTGATTAAATTAAGATTTAGAATATCTTCCTTTTTTTAAAAACCATTCCCATTTCTCATTTGGACTGTCAGTGACAAAAACCGTTCCTTTCACACCGTTTCTTTCTTGTTTTCGCTTGCCGTTGGGCTGTAGCTATCGTACGAAGAAGCTACCTCTATATTTGGAAGAACGAATTACATATTGAATAAGTCTCTGCTCCCCAAAAGTTATAAGGATTTACATTTACGGATATTGAAAAGAAGCTCTGTATTTCGGCATAGTGGAGTGGTAGTTGGAAATATTTTAACATTGGAAGCAAGTATTGCATCTAAAATTCATCCATATTGTGGCACCCCTTCAATATCAGTAGTTTCACTTGACGAAATAATTCCAGGAAGCCAGGAAATCGAGAAATGACCAAACTTACATACTGACTGCATCGGGTGGGATGAGGGGAAGACTTGAGCACGAGGAAGGATGTCTCTGGTTTAAGGGAACGCTGCCCAAAGTACCTGGTGAACGGGGTGACCCAAATGTTTCATAAATGCAGCGGGGAACAAATGTTGGCGATTGTAACAGTCCGGCATGACATACACTTAGTGTGGATACAGAAACGCGAAACAAAGCCACCATCTGTAAATTATACGTTTTGCAACCATTTCTTCTTACACACCTGGCCATTAAGATTGCTACACTACGAAGATGACGTGCTACAGACGCGAAATTTAACCGACAGGAAGAAGATGCTGTGATATGCAAATGATTAGCTTTTCAGAGCATTCACACAAGGTTGGCACCGGTAGCGACACCTACGACGTGCTGAGACGAGAAAAATTTCCAACCGATTTCTCATACACAAACAGCAGTTGACCGGCGTTGCCTGGTGAAACGTTGTTGTGATGCCTCATGTAAGGAGACGAAATGCGTACCATCACATTTACGACTTTGATTCAGGTCGAATTGTAGCCTATCGCAATTGCGGTATATCGTATTGCGACATTGCTGCTCGCGTTGGTCATGATCCATTGACTGTTAGCAGACTGGAATCGGTGGATTCAGGACGGCAATACGGAACGCCGTGCTGGATCCCAATGGCCTCGTATCACTAGCAGTCGAGATAACAGGCATCTTATCCGCATGGCTGTAACGTATCGTGCAGCCAGGTCTCTATCCATAAGTTAACAGATGGGGACGTTTGTAAGACTGTGGTTACCCTTGACGCTGCATCACAGACAGGAGTGCCTGCGATGGTGTACGCAACGTCGAAGCTGGGTGCACGAATGGCTAAACGTCATTTTTTCAGATGAATCCAGGTTCTGTTTACAGCATCATTATGGTCGCATCCGTGTTTGGCGACATCGCGGTGAATGCACTTTGAAAGCGTGTATTCGTTATTGCCATACTGGCGTATCACGCGGCGTGATGGTACGGTGTGCCATTGGTTGCACGTCTCGGTCACCCTCTTTTCGCATCGACGGCACTTTGAACAGTAACCGTTACATTTCAGATGTGTTACCACCCGTGGCTCTACCCTTCATTCGATCCCTGCGAAACTCTACATTTCAGCAGGATAATGCACGACCGCATGTTGCAGGTCCTGTACGGGCCTTTCTGGATACGGAAAATGTTCCACTGCTGCCCTGGCCAGCGCATTCTTCAGATCTCTCACCAACTGAAAACGTCTGGTCAATGGTGGCCGAGCAACTGGTTCGTCACAATATGCTTGTCACTACTCTTAATGAACTGTGGTATCGTGTTGAAGCTGCTTGGGCATCTGTACCTGTACAAGCCATCCAAGCTTTGTTTGACTCAATGCCCTGGTGTATCAAGGCTGTTGTTACGGCCAGAGGTGGTTGTTCTCGGTACTGAGTTCTCAGGATCTATGCACCCAAACTACATGAAAATGTAATCACATGTTAGTTAAATTATATCTGTCCAGTGAATACCCGTTTATCATCCGCATTTCGTCTTAGTGTAGCAATTTTAATGGCCAGTAGTGTACTTCTCTATGTCATTATCAATATCTATATATTTACTGGGATGCCAAAACTGTACCTATAATAACAATAATGACAATTATTATTATTGTTATTATTTTAAAAGCTATCCTGAATAATTTGTTACGACTAAACAGCTGAACCTTTTTCTATGAGAGATGGATTAAACCCTGAAGAAAAACATAGGGTACTTATTTATTTATTTGAAGAATATTACGAGAAGTATGACAAAACATTTACTCTCAGGAAAAGCTATTTACCTCCTTTGGAGCGCCAGTTGTGCTCCTAGCGGAGATAAAGTGTGTCGTAAGCTTAATGTTTGTTTTTAATTATATTTGTACTTAACTGAAGAAACAATGAAGCACTTCTTATATTTTTGCATTCCAAGCATTAGTATATTATAGGTGTCGAATTTCACTTATTTGGCTACAAAACAATTTCTCCCCCCCCCCCCCCCCGAAAAAAAGATTTCTAGTTTGGATTTTTACGCCTATAACATGCTGCTTAGAGAGACTGACTTTAATTTTCCTCTACTGTAAAGGCATCTCTTTCACCAGTTTTTAGGATATTTGTACACTGAAGTCGAGAGCGAACGTCTTCTTTACATTTCCTTAAATAAAAAAAAAACTAAGAGCTGAAAATTACATTTACTTGGAAGATGGGATTATCACAGATGGTAATATCAGCTCCAACGATTTAGGCGGAATTGTTAATCTTGCCTCTACGTTTGACAGCAGCACGCGCTATCTGCAAGAAATTCAGGAGGACTTCAGTGAAATTGGGAGATTATAAGAAATGTTCTGGCGGAAGTAAAGCTGTGAAAGTCGTTCCTGCATATCTCCCCTTCATAATTAGCAGCAACATCCTGAAAACTCAGTTCTTCCACAAGGAGTGCTCATCTCCAACATCTCATAACAGTGAGCCCTGGAATTACACAATATATTCCGTTGCTTTCAACACTTCAGAATTTCTGGGACGTTATCGAAATAGGGATTTTTATGTGATAAATTTTAAGTAAAAGGAGTCAGAGTACATATCGATCGCAAAGCATGGCATCTATCTTCCTTACGAGTGCCACTGATGTACAAAGAACTTTCACAACGAAGATAAAACAATATTCAGGTAGATAAGGGAGCTACAAGCGGTTGTTTGCTTACAAATTAAAGACTAAGTAGTCTTTAATTTGTAAGCTGATAGAACAACGCTTTGAACTTCGTGTGTATTTTAGAGGGATGTTAGTTTTTCTGATTTGAACCAGAGAAGCATTTTTTGAGCGATATTTGTAGTAATTTACAATTATTTAAATTAATAAAAGTGTTATTTTGAAACTCGTTACGTTATTCCTCATTTACCTCAAAATAAACCAGGTACTAGTATCAACAAATGAGCAGATTTATCTGGGTCATGCGGAAGTATCTGGTTTGTCCCCGTAAGTCGCAGACCTATCGCTGTAAGAATTGGGCACCACAAACACAATTCCCCTTCTCATTTAATGTCCACATATACGCGTTATGAAACAAAATTTATGCTTTGCGTATATAAATGTTTTGAAGGTTGATTCTGCTTCAATTTCTAAAGTCAAAATTCACCTACCTTGAATTATCGGAGTACCTGATGCCACCATTGTCTTCGGCCGTATGACGCCTTCCCTAGCTTGTTAATATGAGGTCAAATTAAAATGATCTCTTACTTCAGATTGTGTAAACACATTTATTGTACGTAGTCAGAGTACATATCGATCGCAAAGCATGGCATCTATCTTCCTTACGAGTGCCACTGATGTACAAAGAACTTTCACAACGAAGATAAAACAATATTCAGGTAGATAAGGGAGCTACAAGCGGTTGTTTGCTTTCCTGGCAAAGTGAAACAAATAAGTCCTCGACTTTAGTATCTTACTCTTGCTTTTATAGAACATAACTATTTACGAGTACAATCTCTGATGTTAAGTCGAAAAAATTACATTCAAAACAATAAATTGTGCACAGAAATTGGTATGAGGATTTTTTTTTTCCGTAAGTGCATGCACATTTTAAACGAATGATATCATTATTATGGTAAAACAGGCATATTGTATAGGTCGTGATGCTGAATTTAGTAGTGTTTGTTTTTTGTTGTTGTAGTCTTCAGTCCGGAGACTGGTTTGATACAACCTTCCGCCCTGCTCTATCCTAAAAAAGCCTATACATTTAAGAACGGCAACCCACATCCGTTTGAATCGGTTTACTGTATTCATCTCTTAGTCTCCCTCTGCGATTTTTACCACTCCCACTTCCCTCCAAAGCTAAATTCACGATTTCTTTATGTCTAAGAATGTGTCCTACCAATCGATCCCTTGTTTTAGTCAAGGTATACCAAAAATTCCTCCCCCCCCCCCCTATTCTTTCAGTACCTCCTCATTAGTTACGCCACCTAACCACATTTCAAAAGAATCCATCCTCTTCCTGTCTGATCTATTTATCGCCCATGTTACACTTCCGTGAAGGCAACGCTCCACACAAATGCCTTGAGAAAGGACATTCTTACACTTAAATTAATATTCGATGTTAACAAATTTCTCTTTTCCAGAAACGCTTTTCTTCTCATTGTTATTCTGCATTTTATATCCTCATTCCTCTGTACTGCAACCGTCATATATTATTTTACTGCCCTAGTAGCAAAACTCATTTACCACCTTTATTGTTTCGTTACCTAATCTAATTCCTTCAGCATCGCCTGATTTTCTTAGACTGTGTTCCATTACCCTTGTTTTGCTGTTGTTATTTTTCAGTTTATACGCTCCTTACAACACACTGTCCATACCGATCAGTTGCTCTTGTAGGTCCTTTGTTGTCTTTGACGGAATTACAATGTCATCGGCAAAATCAAAGCTTTTATTTCTTCACCGTGGACTTCAATTCCTAAAAATTTCTCCTTTTTTCCTTCATAACTTGCTCAATGTAGAAACTGAATAATCCTGGAGAAACGCTAAACCATATCTTACTCCCTTCCCAATTAATGCGTCCCTTTCATGCCCTACGACTCTTATAATTACCGTCTCGTTTTTATACAAGTAGTAAATAAACATCCTTCCCTGTAGTTTACCCCTGCTGACATCAGAATCTGAAAGAGTGTATTCCAGTCAACAATCTCAAAGGCTTTCTGCAAATATACAAACGCTAGAAACGTAAGTTTGCCTTTCATTAATCTATCTTCTAAGATAAGTTGTAAAGTATTGCCTCCCGTGTCCCTACATTTCTCCTGAATGCAAACTGATCTTCTCCGAGGTAAGCTTCTACCAGCTTTTCTATCCTTCTACAAATAATTCGTGTCAAAATTTTGCAACCATGACTTATTAAACTAATGGTTCTGTAATTTTCACACCTGTCTGCACCTGCTTTCTTTGGAACAATTATACATTCTTCTACAGACTTGCATTTGCTTTCCAGCTACTCCTGCTTAGCCATGTTGCATTACATGTCAATCTAATTTCTTAGTCGTCTGTGATCCATTTCACCTGCTTCATTAACTGCATTTTATAACTTCTCCTTTCAACAATTAAATGTAGTATTTCCTGTGATATCCAAGGAATTTTGTGTATGTCTTGCCTTCCTACATATTTGGTCCACCACTGTCTTCACTATTTCATCTCTCGAGGCTGTCCATTCCTCTTCTATTGTTTCCCCCCAGTTTCTATCAATTGTTGCCTAAAGCTCCCCTCTGTAACTCTCAAGAACTTCTGGCTCCTTTAATTTATCCACGTCCCATCTCCTTATTTTCCTACCTTTCTACGTTTTTTTTTTTTTTTTTTCAGTCTTCAGTTCATGACCAATACGATATGGTCTTTGTCTATATCTGTCCAAAGCTTTGTCTTACAGTTTAAAACCTGGTTCCGAAATCTATTTTATACCTTTATAAAATTTGTCTCCTGTCTTCCGAGGTCTCCTGGTCTCTTCCATGTATGAAACCTTCTTTCATTATTCTTAAACCAAGTGTTTGTTATGATTAAATCACGTTCCGTGCAAAATTCTACCAGGCGACTTCCTCTTTCATTTCTTCTGCCCAGTCCATATTCACCTACTACCTTTCCTCCCCTTCCTTTTCCTACTACCGAATTCCATTCTCCCATCTCAATGAATATTTCTTATCCCTTAACTGAATATTTTCCTTTACCTCCTCGTACATTTCTTCGATCTCCTCATCATCGGCAAAGCTAGTTGGCATTAAACTTGTACTTCTGTGGTTGGTATTGGCTTCATATCTATCTTGACTATGACAACGCGATCGCTGCATTCCTATTTTCTTATTGAATATTAAACTTATTCCTGTAATACCGCCAACTAATTTTTATTTATAATTCTGTAATCACCTGACCAGAAATGTTTTCCATTGTCCACCGAATTTTCCAAATACGCACTATATCTAACTTTAACTATCCATTTGACCTTTTTAAATTTTCTAACCTCCTTACCCGATTAAGGGATCTAACATTCCACGCTACGATCGGTAGAATGCCAGTGTTGTGTTTTCTGATGACCACATCCTCCTGAGTAGTCCTCTCCCAGAGATCCGAATGGGGGACTATTTTACCTCCGGAATATTTTACCCGAGAGGATGCCATCATCATATTTCCATACAGCAGAGCTGCATGTCCTTTGGAAAAATAAGGAATGTTGTTTTCCCTTGCTTTGAGCCATTTCCAGTAACCGTATGGCAAAGCTACCTTAGCTGATATTAAAAGACCAGGTCAGTCAATCACCCGGACTGTTGTCCAAGAAATTACTGAAAAGGCTGCTGCCCCTCTTCAGGAACCACACGTTTATCTGGCCTCTCCACAGATACTCCTCCGCCATGGTTGCACCTACGGAACGGCTATCTGTATCATTGAGGCTCGCAAGCCTCCCCACTTCGGTAAGTCTGTGGTTGATGGGGGGGTGGAGTGTCAGTTTATACACCACTTTTAGGGTAATTTATAAAATATTTCCCTCGAAAATAACCAAACCAATAATAAGGTTTCATTTCCGTATACAAAATATGGTTATTGATGTCACGTAAGTATTGCTGTATTCTACATTTTGACCAAGCTCTGAGAGGCCTACGTCGAAGCAAAGCTCCTGGGGTAGACGACATTGCATCAGAGCTACTGATGTTCTTGGAAGAGCCAGACGCAACAAAACTATTCCAACTGGTGTGCAAGATGTATGAGACAGGTAAAACACGCTTGGGATTCTAGAAGAATGTATACATACTCTGTATAAGTGTGAAGTGCGTGACAAGGAATATTTCTTTTCGAATTATATTTTCTAATGATCCGCGTTATCTGCGAATAGTCTCAGATTATAAGTGATCTTATCCGCTAAGTCAGGAATGATTGGTAGGAAAAAAGCAGCCCATTTGAAGAGTTTTATTTTTAATTATGGCCTTAGGCTTCGGTAATATTTATTTATTTATTTTATTTATTTGTTTATTTAGCCTGATCAGATTAGGGCCATCAGGCCCTCTCTTACATAGGACCAGGGTTTTACACATACAGAATTTTTTACATTTGAGTTACCTATAACATACCAATGATTTTTACAGATAAGCAATTAATAACATAATTTATAAAAGTTAACTACATGCAAAAGGATGTAAAATAAAAGGTATTGACTTAATTCTAATAGGATTAATACTAGTAGTACCACTGAGACACCTTCTGCTGCTGTTGGTGTAACAACATTGATATTAGCAGATACAAGATGTACTTTTGAATCGAGACTGGTTAAGGCAAGGCGAATTCTGACAAAAGGAAGTTAAGAAAGCTGTACCTGGCGAGAGCAATGGCAGTAAGAGAATATCTGGGAGGAGGAATGGATGTGACGTACCTGGACCGTAGGGTATTAAACACTGGCGTAATTATTGCTTCAGTAGATAATCCATTAACTGTCGTTTGAAGCTGGCAGTGTTATTCAGTTCTCTGATATACTGAGGTAGATTGTTCCAGAGCCTCGTTCCTGCTACTGAAAAGGATTTTGAGAAACCGGCTGAGTGATGGATAGGGACAGAAAGGGTTTTGCTCTGACACGAACGAGTAGTTCTGTTATGCTGATCAGATAAGAGTGTTAAGGTCGAGGAAAGATATGAGGGACAGTGTACGTTGATAAGAGAGTAGAGGAAACAGAGTGTATGAAAATCTCTGCGCTTGTCAGCACGGAGCCAGGATAGTTGCATATAAGATGGTGAAATGTGATCAAAGAGACGGATGTTACATATATATCGAACGCAGGCATTCATGATTAGTTCCAGACGTCTTGAGCTTTCCCAAGAAAGACCTTGCAAGATAACATCACTGTAATCAATAATTGGAATTACAAGTGTTTGTATAAGTTTCTTTTTGAGATCGAGAGGAAAAAACTTCTTATATCTCTGTAGGGCATGAAGAGATGCTGATGCCTTCCTACACACGGCGGCTGTGTGCTCAGCCCAATTTAGTTTGTCGTCTATTATCACTCCCAGACTTTTTACCGAGGGCGAAAAATAGATAGGTGTGTCATTTAATATTAATGATGGTTGAGATTCGCGGAATTTGTGGTTAATGAGCCTAGGATGTCCTACCAGAATTGCTTGTGTTTTACTTGGATTGAGCTTTAATCCTATATTCTGTGCCCACTTTGATAGTGCACATAGGTCAGAATTAAAATTTTCGATTGCTGTCTTCAGGTTTTTTGGTTTTGCACTTAAATACAACTGGAGGTCATCGGCATACATGTGGTATTTACAAAAGGACAAGACCGATGATACGTCATTTACGTACAATGAAAAGAGGAGTGGACCTAATACCGAGCCCTGTGGTACGCCTGATAGTACTTTTCTCCACTGTGACTTTTTGGTGCCGGACATGACGCACTGAAGACGCGATGTCAAGTATGAGCGAAACCATTGCACCACGCCTTGAGAGAGATTTAGGCTGCTAAGTTTAGCAAGTAAAATGTCAAAGTCCACAGTGTCGAAAGCTTTGCTAAAGTCTAAGAAGCACATAATAGTCGCCTCTTGTCTATCCATTGCCTGCTTAAGATCGTCTGTCACTTTTATCAAAGCAGATGTTGTGCTGCGATATTTGCGAAAACCTGATTGGTGTTCGTCAAAAAGGTTATTAATAGTCAAGTAGCTGGTTAGCTGATCATTTACTATATATTCTAGAGCTTTGGATAGTGCCGGAAGAATGCAGATAGGTCTGTAATCAGAGGGTGCTGTGGCAATGTTCTTTTTTGGCAGTGGCTTAACTAGTCCACGTTTCCATGCATCAGGAAAAACACTTGTGGCTAAGGACTGATTAAATATATCTGTTATGATGGGCAGCAGTGGATCAATAATCAGCTTTACCATTTGGATAGTGATACCATCATCCCCAGTAGACGCTGATGTAATACGCATAATGGCTTTTTTGACTATACTTCCAGTAACATGCTTAAAACAAAACTTATCATGGTTAGCGTTGTTTATCCTCTTGATATGGTCAATAAGTGTTTGTTTCGTTTGGTGATCTATTGTGGTGGTAGGCGTTGTGAAATACTGATCAGTTCATTTACACCACCCCAGGTCGTCCTGTATTAGTTTAGCACCTGAATGAGGCTCCTCATTAGATATGGCATATTTCCGATGCACTCTCAATCGACGTCCGGTATCCCCCATTAAAGTATTTTCCGTCGAATAACAAACCGTATGAAATCCATAACAACGAATAGGTCTGGTTTTCGCAGCTCATGGACTTCAGCGTATCACGGATAGGGAGAGAGAGTAGAATTTTGAATGACTGATGTTTCGGAACATGTTGATTTCCAAGGAAAAGGTTATTTTATTCACGGTATTAAAACTATTTTGTGATTCTGCTACATGTTGTGTTGTTGTTGTGGTCTTCAGTCCGGAGACTGGTTTGTTGCAGCTCTCCACAATAGCCTATCCTAAGCAAGCCTCTTCAACTCCACATAAGAACGGCAGCCTACATCAGGCTGAATCTGCTAACTTTATCCATCTCTTGGTCTTCCTGTGCGGTTTTTACCCCTCACACTTCCCTCCAATGCTAAATTCACGATTCCTCGGCGTCTAAGAATGTGTCTTACCAAGCGATCCCTTCTTTCAGTCAAGCTATCCCAAAAATTCTTTTTCTCACGAATTCTGTTCAGTACCTCTTCATTAGTTACGCGATCTACCCACCTAACCTTCAGCATTCTTCTGTAGCACCACATTTCAAAAGCCTCTATCCTCTTCCTGTCCGCACTGTTTATCGTCCACGTTTCACTCTCATACAAGGCAACAAATGCGTTCAGAAAAGATTTCCTTAGGCTTAAATCAATATTCGATGTTAACAAATTTCTCTTTTTCAAGATCGCTTTTCTACCCATTGCCATTCTGCATTTTATATTCTCTGTACTGCGATCATAATTTGTTATTTTACTGCCCAAGTAACAAAACTCATCTACCTCTACCAGCATATATAAATGTAATATTGGATGTAATATTGAACGGTATTTTTGTGGGTCAGTTCTACTTCGCATTTTGTAACCGACGGTGACGTGGTCCAATCTCGAAAAACGTACTTGTGATGAAGAAATCAGTCGTATGTCTTCGGGAATACAGGCAATTTATTTGCAGTTTTTGTATAGAGAATGACAGGTACCAGGGGTAAAACACATCCAATACCTCCACTACGCGGTAGTAACGGCGATGCTGCTGATGACAGTTCTTCTGAAGCACAATTGCTTAACACAGTCTTACGAAATGCCTTCACGAGAGAAGACGAAGCAAATACTCCAGAATTCGTATCAAGAACAGCTGCCAGCATGCGTAATTTAGAAGTTGATACCCCTGGTGTATTAAAGCAACTTAAACCTCTTAACAAAAGTAAGTCTTTCGGTCCTGATTGTATACAAATTAGCTTCCTCTCAGAGTATACTGATGCAATAACCCCATACCTCGTTATCATATACAATCGCTCGCTCAGCGAACGTAACGTACCAAAATACTGCACAGGGTACGCCAATATTCAAGAAAGGCAATAGGAGTGATCCGCAAAATTACAGGCCTATATCATTGACGTCGGTTTGCAGCAGGATTTTAGCACATATACTTTTCTCAAATATTATGTACGACCTCGATGAGAACAACCTACTGACCCATAGTCAACACGGATTCAGAAAGTATAATTGTTAGGAAATACAGCTAGCTCTTAATAACATGATATGATGAGTGCTATAGAATGATGAGTGGTATAGACTGAAAGAAGGGATCGATCTATGATTATGATCCATGAATAGTATGAACAACAGTGGTGACTCGTTAGAGCCTAGTTTTACTCCTGATCGACTGGTAGGACACATTCTTAGACATCAAGGAATCTTGAATTGGAGGAAGTGTTTGGGGTAAAAACCGCAGAGGAAGACCAAGATTGGATACAGTAAGCAGATTCAGACAGATGTAGGTTGCCGTTCTTATGTGGAGTTGAAGAGGCTTGCTCAGGGTGGGGTATTATGAAGACCTGCATCAAACCAGTCTCCTAACTGAAGACCACAACAACAATAGAGCCGCGCGGGAGTAGCCGAGCGGTCTGGAGCGCCACGTTGCTGATCTCGCGGCCTCCCGCGTCGGGGATTCGAGTCCCCCCTCAGGCATGGATGTATGGATGTATGTGTTGTCCTTAGGTTAGTTTAACTTAGTTTAAGTAGTATGTAAGCTACGGACTAATAACCACGCAGTTGAGTCTGTTAGATTTACAAACATTTGAATTTGAAGTGCTACAGACGAGGGATGTCAAATAGATTCCGTTTTCTAGATTTCAGGAAGGCTTTCGACACTATACCTGACAAGCGTCTTCTAATCAAACTGCGATTGGATTCGTGATTTGCTATCAGACAGGACACACAGTACGTTGTAATTGACGAAAAGACATCGAGCAGAAGTGGACATCTGTCGTTCCCCAGGGAAGTGTCATAGGGCCCCTACTGCCTACTGTTCCTTATTTTTATAAACGATTTAGGAGACAATCTGAGTAGCTCTCTTAGGTTTTTCGGGGGTGATGTTGTCACTTATCCGTTAGTAAAGTCACCAGAAGATTAAAAGCAACTGCAAAATTATTTAGATATCTGCATAGTGAAAAAAAATGGGGAATTGACTCTTGATAATGAGAGTTGTGAAGTCATCCATATGACCACTAGAAGAAATCCGTTAAACTTCTTTTACACGACAAATCAGTCAAAACTACAGGCCGTAAGTCGGCCGCGTTGGCCGAGGGGACTGAGGGCGTCAGTCACGGTCTGCACGGCCACTACGGTCGGGGGTTCGAATCCCCCTCAGGCGTGGATATTTGTGCCGTGCTCATTATTAGCTAGTTTGTAAGTAGTTTGTAAGTTTCGGGACTGATGACACCGTACTTAAGTCCCATAAGCTATACAAACATTTTTAATGATGATGATGTTACAGGCCGTAAATTCAACTAAATATCTAGGAGTAACAATTACGGACAAGTTAAATTGTAAAGAACACATAGAAAATATCTTGGGGAAGGCGAACCAAAGGCTACATTTAATTAGCAGAACACTTAGAAGGTGCAACAGTTGTGCTAAAGAAACTGCCTACACTACACTTGTGCGTCCTAATTTGCAGTATTGCTGCGCATTGTGGGATCCACACAAAGTGGGACTGACAGACGATTTAGAGAAAGTTCAGAGAAGGGCAGGTCGTTTTGCATTATCGCGATATAGGGGAGAGAGAGTCACAGAAATGATGCTGGAGTTGGGGTGGAAATCATTAAAAGAAAATAGCTTTTTGTTGCGACGAGATCTATTTGCGAAATTCTTTCACCAACTTTCTCTTCCGAATGCGAACATAGTTTGTTTGGACCCACCTACATACGAAGACATGATCATGAAAATAAAATAAGAGAAATCAGATAGAAAACGGAAATTATTTAGGTGTTCCTGTTTACCGCGTGCTATTAGAGAATGGAACTGCAGAGAAATATCATAAAAAGTGGTTGGATGAACCCTCTGCCATGCACTTCAGTGTGGCTTGCGGAGTATTTATGTAAATGTACTCCATAGTGCACTGTGACGTTACTGAGTTTCAATGGTTTCAGCAGATTTTCAAGAACTCTAGTCGTGATTACGTCACTCATCTAACATGGGTTCGGCTACTCCATGTTAACAGCATTTCATCGGTTTTCTTTTTCCAAGGAACGTTTGATGTCAGAATTCGAGTAGAAGAACTGTAATGAATAGTGTGAGTACTTGGAAACCTAGAATGCAGAATAGTCTTTTCGATTATTAATCAGCTACTTGTTAGATGAATCGATGTATTGACTATGTAGCACCGAAGCTAACTCCATTTCAATGGATAATAAAGCGACAAAAAGGTATTAAGCTTTTGCAGCTTAATAGGCCAGGTATACAATGAAAAGAAAGACTTTATACAGTTCATTTATCTAGGGACCGAGACAGGTGCACCTGAAGTGCAAAAAATGAGGTCGATTCTACTAGCACGCCAACTAGCAGATTCTACGGACTATCCTACTGGAGATTTCCCTGCGGGCATCGCAAATTCAATTACAACGAGTGCCGGGAGCTGGACCGCTGATCCACTAGCGTTCGATTAGCGACAAATCAGATGATGCGATAAAACGCAGACGTGATAAGGCACGCTGGGAGTGCTTTCGGGAACGCCCTCGAGGGATTACAGCAGGAAACCCGCTTCTGCTTATCCACACGATGGGAGTGTCGACCTCGCCTTCTGCCGCCTCACTCCATTACGGGCACATTTAGAGTAGATGCCATCCGAAAGCTAGCAGGCTGCACTGCTTCCGCCAGCGATCCACCAATTGGCGTCGTCGTTTCCCTCTCTAGTTTCACTCTGCTCTGCAAACAGTCACTGCACCTCCCAGTTCCCAAGCAGGAAACTTTTTTTCAAACGTCGAAAGTCTTTAACACAAGAAACTCATCATCAGGACTAGGTGGAGCCGGATGTAATCCGTGTCGTTTATTTAGCCAGGAGGGTCCCGTTTGTTTACATGACTGAAGTATTCGATACCATAGTTGGTCGTAGTATTGTAACCTAATATTCCATGTTTATAATGTATAAGCATCTTATAGCGCTTCTGTCAAGGCTCATTATTATTTGCATTACTAGGGTTTTCTAACAAGCTAAATTAATTAATTATTGAATGTCAAAAAATAATGTAAACATATATTAATACTGCGCTAATTGTTAATTACTTACGATCTTTTGTACATTTTGTTTAAATAGAAAAACTTATTATTACATTTGTCATAATTTTGTGTGTTTTTATGTAAAGCAAGATTTACTTAGGTTTCATGAACAAATTATTAAATGTGAAACTTTGTAACTTCCGTGTTCTAGAAGGTTCTAGAAAACCTGAAATAGATATTAATAGGAGCGAATTGGCGCGAACAGGGGGAGTTGTGAGTCAGTCTGGAGAAGTAAGTAGTAGTCTGGAGTAGCATGAAGTTACTAATCAGTCAGTTGTTAGCATTGTTGTCAGTCAGAGTGTAGTCATGCAGTCTTACTTTTGCATTACTTTTGTGCTTTACCGAGAATGGATAAATAAATAAACGCATAAAATGAAACGTGTCATATTAGTAGTTTCCACAAGACTCCCAAGAATACGACGTCCTATTATTTTGTGATGTACTAATGGCAGGCGAGCGACGATATCTACGAGCATTCCACCACTGAACATATATAACAGGTGATGTATTAAAATGTGGCTTTAATGTATGTCCAGTAAAAAAAAGAAATGCGCCACATCCGGATTATCGAAAATCCGCATAAGCCGGAAACCTTACATCAAATAGCCATAATTGTAACTCAATCTGTACACCTCTTGTAACCTTTTTCCTTGACGCCTTCCCCCCGTAACGTCATAAAACAAAACGATCTGCCCTTCTCTGGACCTTCTCAATTTCTTCCGTCAGTCCCACCTGGTGAGGGTCCCACAAGGGGCAACAGTACTTCAGGAGAGGACGCACAAGTGTGATGAAGGCAGTCTCTTTGGTGGAGCTGGTGCATCTTTGAAGCGTTCTGCCAATGAAACGTAACCTTTGGTTCGCCTTCCCCACAATATTTTCTACGTGTTCTCTCCAGTCAAAGTTGTTCGTAATTGTAACTCCTAGGTATTGGGTAGAATTTACGACCTTAAGGTTTGACTGATTTATCGCGTAATTGAAGTTCAGCGGATTTCTTTTAGTGGCCATGTGTAATACTTCACACTTTTCTTTATTTAGTGTCAATTGCAAATTTTCGCACCATGTAGAAATTTCGTCTAAATCGCTTTACAGTTGCTATTGATCCTCTGTTGACTTCACTAACCGAGAACGACAGCATTTTCCGCGAACAGTCTAAGGGAGCTATTCAGATTGTGTCCTAAATCGTTTGTAAACAGGATGAATGGTAGGGGACCTATAAAGCTTCCCTGTGGGACGCCAGATATCACTTCTGTTTTACTCGATGCCTCACCGTCAATTACAACGAACTGTGTCCTTTCTGATAGGAAATCGTGAATCCAATCGCACAATTGGGAAGATATTCCATAAGCACGCAATTTCATTAGAAGCCGCTCGCGGGGTACAGTGTCAAAAGCCTTCCGGAAATCCAGAAATATGGAATCGATTCGAGATCCCTTGTCGATGGCACTTAACACTTCATGTGAATAAAGGGCAAGCTGTGTTTCGCAAGAGCGATACTTTCTGAATCCGTGTTGACTATTCGTTAATAGGTCGTTCTCTTCGAGGTAGTTCATAATATTCCAACAAAGTATATGTTCCAAAATCCTACTACAAACCGACGTCAATGAGATTGGCCTGTAATTTTAGGGATCACTCCTATTGCCTTTCTTGAATATTGGAGTAACTTGGCAACTTTCCAGTCTTTGGGTACGGATCTTTCGCCGAGTGGTCGGTTGTAAATTATAGCTAAGTACGGAGCTATTGCATCAGCATACTCTGAGAGGAATCTAGTTGGTGTACAATCTGGCCCGAAAGATTTGTTTTTGTTTAGCGACTTAAGTTGGTTTACTACTCCAGGAACATACTCACTCCTTATTCTCGAATGGTTTCTCGAAGCCATCTTAAATGTTTATAAATGTCATCTTATTCCCTTAACATGCTTCTTTGCTCATAAATTTTATTTTAAAAATACGGAAATGGAATTCAGATAATATGAAAGTCCGCTATTTTGTGTCTCGTTGCCGCCAGTTGTCCTAGGTATCGGGGGCCGAGTATGAGACCGACACAGGGAAATAGGATGCACGCGTGTGCGGGTACAGAGTCTGAGGTGACCAGCTAGTGGGACAGACGAAACTAGAAACACTAAGCTAGATTAGTACCAGATGTATATTTCGTAGAGACATGGTAATTCTTATCTCTTACAAAGTTCATGACTGCAGACTAGTGGAATGCTGATGTATAGTTTAACTAGGTAGAGGCCCGCCTACTGATGAGTCTGTTCTAGTGCCTGTCCTATTGCCAACGAGCTTGAATTTCATAGAGAGGCGGTAGATCCGCCATGTTTGAGACAAATTGAACTGCCGTCCGCCATGTTATTTGGGGTATCGGCTGACAGCTGGTAGGCCACACCCACTCAAGAATTTTACCTATTTACAATTACACGTTTTAAATAAAGATTGACTAGATGTGCATGAGGTTACAGCGATGTCTCCAGACTTTATTAAACCTGCTAATTGATGAGCCAAATGGTGTATTTCCTGAAAATGCAGGAATTAAATCTCACGAAACTGTCAGTATTACACTTCCAGTTCGAAGTATAACAGTTGGCTGAGGTTTGAACCAACAACGAAATTGCCGCTTTGAAAATATTTGTGTTAATTATAATGCAAGTTCATAGTCTAAAAGTGCTGCGAAATTTATACTGTGAACAGTAATTGTTATGACGAACAATCATGATCATGGATTTGCATGTGTTGTTAAAGTGTTGTAACAACTCCTTTCATAAAGTCTAGTATACATTTATCTGGTGCTTATTAAACGTAATAAGTCCACATATTCGTAAAATTGCTGTTAAAGGATTTGGTTGTGAAGTCTGGTTGACGAAATTTGAGTACACTCACGAAAGTGACTACAAAATATTGCAGTTAAATATGCGCCTTGGTCAGCTGCCACTAAAGCATTCCTTGCCGAAATAAGGCGTCATTAATAACTTACGTTGTTGTCTTTCTGAAGAAGTAAAGTTTGGCCGGACAAATTTGACTACAAAGACGAAAGTAACAACATAATACTTCAATCAAAAATGCGCTAGGGTCAGCTGCCACAAAAGCATTCTACACCGAAATAACGTATCGTTAATAACTTACGTTGTTGCCTCGCTGATATACGTAAATATTTGTTCCAAAGAATACAGGTATTTACTAAGTGAAAAAATTCGGGCTGTTACTATTGCTATTACTATGTTAATCATGCTTGATCAAGTATTGTCAACGATAAATGGATATATTTTTAAAGACGATGTAGACTCTCAAAAGTGTTTATTTTATTATATTATTAAACAGATGAGATACTCTTTCATCGACTACAGCAAGAACAGAAGAACAAACACACCGAAGCTAGGGCAGAAAACTGAGCCTTTTTTCTGGTGTGTACTTGCGCCTCGGTTGCACAGTGGTAGAGTGCCAGATTACTAATTCAAAGGTCGCGGGTTCAATTCCCGTTGGGTCCTAGGATTTTTATCTGTTACTTTCCACTTCTTTCACCTCTGGCAGTATCGCTCATGTGAAAAATACCGAGTAGCACGGTGGTTCGGAACCCACGTTAAATTGTAGGTCCAACTATAACTGGCTGGGTAAGTCAGCTCGAAGGTCGGAGGAAGGCAATGGCATACCACCTCCAAATAGGACCAGGTCTAGTAAAGCACTGTGGTGTTCAAACCAATCTTCGGATTGTTGACTGCTTTACCTTGCTTGAAAGGAATTGCAAGGTGGGTGATCTGAAGCTTCACTCTTGGGGAAACAATGTGCCATTAGCCAGGAATTTTATTTGTGTATAGGCAACCAGAGGTTATACAAGGCTAAACAACGGGTGTTCTTGCTCGAAATATTTGTCGTTTTAACACTTCGATTTGTGTTTTTAAATGCTGAACTCACTTCACGCATACTGCAAAACCAAAATTTGTACAGAAAATATACACTGAATACAATATACTCAAAACACAGCGCTTCACTTTCAACAACAACATACGATGGACAGACTCCTCTCAAGTGTACTGACCACCGCCAATATGGCGGCCCAGTTTACACAGGTTGCCGCAAAGAGCGCTGTAAGTCGTGTGTCAGCCACTCTATGAAATTCTAGCTCGTTGCCTATTGTCAATTGGCCGATACAGTTCACTGGTGGCCACGAGCGGGGTTGCAGCAGAGGGCGCTCGTGGCTGACGTCGTAAGAACGCCGCGCCGTGCGTGCATGGCGGCGCGCGCCGAAAGTACGTGGCGCGCACTTCATACTTGTGCGACGCCACACGCTAAAATGCCCCCTTTGAGTCGTGTGAAGTCTGTGGCTTCAAACCAACACGATGCTGCTGCTGCTGTCGTAAAATTCACTAACATTGATGTATTTTGTGGGCACTCACACTTATGAAATTGGACTACATATATTCTGTTGACTGCACTGCACAAATACATCTACAAACACTCCAAACAATTGCTTTGCATCTTTCTAGCGACAAGAATATGAGTACAAAAAAATGTTCAAATGTTTGTTTAGCTTATGGGACTTAACTATGGGGTCATCAGTCCCTAAACTTACAAACTACTTATGAACTAGCTAACACTAAGGACGGCACAAATATCCATGCCCGAGGGGGGATTCGAACCCCCGACCGTAGTGGCCGTGCAGACCGTGACTGGAGCGCCTCAGTCCCCTCGGCCACCGCGGCCGGCGAGATTATGAGTAAATGTGCTTGAAACTCTCGTGAGTTTATTGATGTATGAAGAATATTTTAATGTAAGTAAACACTCTATATGATAATTATTATTCCATACGTTCGCTGCAAAGTATCATGCTACGTAACTACAAATGTCTAAAATATTATTAGATTCAGAATAGTGAGCTGATGTTCACATTTTGAAACAGCTATGTACGATATAACACGACAACGATTTATAGACGTTCTGTAATGCAGTTGATGGAAGTAGCAATTTTAGTGGTGCACTACATCAGTATGTGATACTACAACAGGGATTTGTATCTGAAAAATCTTGTTTTAAGAGCATATGATGACTGCTACGAGTTTTATTAAAATTTGAAAAATCTAACTTGTTTCGTGAATAATTCTATTCTGTTTCAGAATCTTTCATACGGGACAAAGTGATGTATAGCCCAGATCACTAATTATTTTATTTATTACATCATGTGACCAGATTCAACAGATTTAACTGCCATCATCGGACCTGCAAATACATGTAAACATTGCACAAAACTTCCTGTAGAAATGTAAGAGTGAGATACCCATCATAATACATATTAAACTTACGGGCGATACCAGTTGCCAGAGGATGTAATGTTTTTGGAAGTTGTATTTCAGAGATTTGTAGCTAGAGCCACACTTACTGAACATAGACTGGATTTGACTGACCCTTCACGTTATACTGTATGTAATGGTAAACAAATAGCTACATGGAAACATTGCAGTGAGGCTGACACTGCCTGTTAGACACTGTAGTTCTGTTGGTTCATTCTTTAAAGTTTGAGGTTTATAAGTTGAGTTACACTTGTATTGCGTTACACACGGATGTATACACGCTGGGATTGGCCTGAATATGATGCTTTGTATCCAAAACAAAAAATTTTATCGTAAATAACGACGATTCTACCACTGATATTACGACATTGCAAAGATCCCATTACGTAGATCCAAGAGCTTAATGTGAAGACGAAATTAGTCTATGTCGGTATTCAAATGTTACGACCATGAGCCCCTCCTACCATGACTCACTTTAGTCGAGTTTCTAACCTACAACAACAACATGTGAACTGAATTTTAGCACTGTTCATAAAAAGATGTTGAGTTTGTATTTTAATGTTGGCCTTCCAGGGATGTTACTGGTGAGATGTTTTAATTTAAAACGGTAAAATGAAAGTGACATGAGTATTCAGGTGGGCTGGCAAGTTTAATACGTATTATGATGGGCATGTCAGTCTGGCATTTCTACAGGAACTTTTGTGCAATGTTTACAAGTATTTGTAGGTCCGATGATGGCAGTTGAATCTCGTCACCTGATGTAATAGCAATAAAATAATTAGCGATCTTGGCCATATTTTATTATTGTAATAATCAGTCAGATAGCCCTCAAACCACAATGATGAACTTTTATGATTTGGATAAGATATCTGCATGGTGAAAAAATTTGAAATAGACCCTAAGTAGTGAAAAATGGAGTCATGTATATAAAAACTAAAAGAAATCTGTTAAACTTAATTTAAGCGATAAATCAATCAAATCTACAGGCCGTAAATTCAATTACATGCTTTGGAATTACAATTAAACTTAATTTGGAAAGAACACATAGAAAATATTCTAGCATGGCGAACGAAAGACAACGTTTTATTGGTAGAACACTTAGTAGATGCAACAGTTGTAATAAAGAAACGGCCCATAAGTACAGCAATGCGCCCAATTTTGGAGTATTTGTGTGATGCCCAAGTGGAACTGGCCAACGTTTCAGAAAAGGTTCAGATAAGGGCAGCTCGTTTTGTATCATAGCGCCGCGACGTAGGTATGACACTGTCACGGACATGATACACGAGTTGGGGTGGAAATCGTTAATAGAATTGCGATATTCGTTGCGCAGTGATTTATTTGCGAAATTTCTTTCACCAACTTTCTCTTTTGAATGCGAACACATAATGTTAGCATACACGTACATAGGGAGACATGGTCATCGTAAAAAAATAAGAGAAATTAGATCTAAAACTGAAAGATTTGGGTTTTCCTTTTTCCGGTGCACTGTTAGAGAATGGAACAGTACAGAAATGCCATAAAAGCGGTTCGAAGACCACTGCCATACACTTCAACAATCTGTGTTGCATCTGCGGTGGGATGGGCGAGCTGTCTGAGGCGCCTTGCTGCGTAGCGCTTGGTTGCTACCCATAGGAGGTTCGAGTCCTCCCTTGGGCTTGTGTGTGTGTGTGTGTGTGTGTGTGTGTGTGTGTGTGCGTGTGTGTGTGTTGTTCTGTGGTTAGTAATTTGGACGCCTAGAGACAGATAACCTCAATAGTTAAATCCCAAAGATTTACAAACATTTGAAAATTCGATTTTGTGAGTTAATAGTATTTATGTAGAAGTAGACGTAGACAAAAAAAGAAATAATAACGTACGATTGGATTTGAACATGTAACGCAATATTGTAAGATATGACGATATCAGTTGCGCAACAAATTATCTCTCGTTTAAGCTGCTCGTTCAGTTAAAGCTGCTTCAATTCTTTTTTTTTTTTTTTTTTTTTTTTTTTTTTTTTTTTTTTTTTTTTTTTTTAATGCCTGTTTATTTTCACCCTTCTCAAACCACAAAAGTTTCAATTAACCTGAGAAGCTTCTTTGTTTTCTATCAGCACGAATGGTGTGTGGAAAGTAACTAACGAGGAAGACTAACGTAAGTATATAAATGAATTAATCTGAATGCAAATGCACACAGGTGCGTACTTACTATGCACTATTTACAGTGCTCACTAATAACAATATTCATTCAAAAGTGAGATGCAGTGGTAGAAAAATACGAAGACTGTATACAAGAAGCAGTGTTACTGTGGGCAAATTGGGCATCAGCAAGGACATGGTCCACACTGCTCCCGTTGCCGATCTCGTGCCAGCATTGGCCGCACTTTTCCATCATTTCTGGGGTTCTGCTCGTCGATGGCCGACCTGAACGTCGCTCGTCTTCAGTTGTTTCCTTCCCTTCAAAGGAGAATTTAACCCATTCGTAAAAACATTTTCTGCTCACGGCATCCCTCCTGCACACCTGTACCAACATTCCATATCCCTGCGTTCAGTCTTCTCCGATTTGTAGAACTTTATGTTTACACGTTGTTCCATTGCTCTCAGAGATATTACTTTCACCCGGTCGCAGTCTGTTTACACTGTCAGTCACGTGCAGTACATTATGTGTATCGATTCTCCTCAAGTCTCTTAACTCTGGATTGCTGAACCTATTTTCATAGACGGGTCTGCTACACTGGTTTACAGGTATACCCCAAATAAAAACGGATTTTTAAAATGATTAAAAATAAATTTTTATTTCAAAGTAATACATTAACATTTAAATCACACTTAAGAAAAACAGAAAAAATGCTCAGAAAGAAACAATTACATTAATTAAGACATGAACACCACGCTTTTTGTTGATGATCCAAACAAATAAATTTTGTACAAATAGCACATTTAACTTTTGATTTTCGGTCTCGAGCCCTAGGGCAGAAAATACACCGTCCTGTTGTGGATTCTGGAAACTCGTGGGCTTCTTCTTCCTTTGGCAGTTCTAAAATACCACTGATGGTTTGACGGAGTTCTCGTCTTAAAGTTGGTTTTTCCAAACGCCTTAACATTTGTGGTCGCATCAAATCTATAGCCAATTTCTTCAGGTAAGACTTCTGTTATTAAATATTTCCTTATTATCTGCAGAATCTGAATCTGAAGTGAAGAGCATACGCTGTATTTCGAGAATATCCTCCTCCTTTGCAAGGTCAAAAGTCTGTTTTCGGGATGTCATTTTATTTCACCTAAAAAAATTGCAGATAATATTCGATTATCCACTATAATTCTTGGAAACAATCGGTACTAGCATTGTTGTAATGTCTTTGTTGCGAATAAGTACAAATATTCTATATTTTTTCGTCATACTTACAAACCTGAAGAACCTTGGTTCTAAAATTTCTTACAGCGATTATGCTACACTGAGGCGCACCTGTACCCCAAACATTAAATAACGTGAATAGTTTAAACCCTATTGACACTTTGATGGTCACACCCGTACTGACTTGTTAAGGCATGAAACTACTGGGAAGCGCAGAACTTGAGCGCTAACTGTTGGCCACTAGCTACACTTAATAGAAGCACTGGCGTACAGGCGTAGCCCTAGTAGCATTCCAGGGTTAAAGACCCATGCAAATGTACACACACACACACACATGCACCAAGTTTCCGTTCAGATATGACATCATTCACCGAAGTTTTTAGACACACCACATGTATGTAATTACTTTGAGTGCGGGTAAGAAAGATCGTTATATGTTAGTTCGGATGCATACGAGGCTCGATCTTTTTACGGAAACCGGCTAACCAAGGCCGCGAGTAAACGAGACTAATGGGTAGTGCAGGTTATAAGATGAGAATTTGGCTGAAAGTGCGCCAAGATAGTTCCTGCACCTGCGACATCCACCAGCTCATCTGCCTGGTAATCACAAGACAGTTTGGATCCCCTCGCTTGGAGGCAATTTTTCAACCCTCATTTACTTAAATTCTCACAATTAATAAAATATCTCTGACCTCCTCGATTGTAAATCTTTAATGTTATCATTTTTTGTAAATATAAAATAGTTATAGTCTGACTCAAAAAGCATTTTCGTTTCTTTTCGTCTGTCCTGCCTTCTGCAGTCCAGAAAGTTTTGTTTCGGGTAGCTGGCCGCACGGAAGCGAGCCGAGCTGGTTCATACCGGCCGTGACGTACTGTATGGTGTAGCACCGTGGGAAACATTCGTTCGCTGCGGCAGCCAGGGCGGTTCTTCCCGGCCGCTGTCGAGGCGGGAACCGCGTGCTTTTCATTTCATTATTTTGTCGATAATATTTTCTGAGACATAACTCAAACCTACCGAAGGATTACGATAATGTCTTATTAGATCAATTACAATTTCAGGTTCATTTAAAAGTGCTGCTTTACTAAACTAAAAGTTATAGAAAGTGATTTGTTATTGGCTGATACAAACCAGCCAATCGGGTGAGAGCTTCTAACATCTAGGCGCCAAGTCAGAGCGTGGGCTCTGTACCCAGTCTGCGACGATCCAGAGGACGGTCAACACGTATGTGAAAGGCTAGCGTCATAAAGTGTATAATTAGGCGTAATTAACCGCCAGATAAAGTGACATTAATGAGAATTATCTGCTCCACAGTGACGAGCAGTGGGTGTGAAGTTTTGGTGCTGATATTGCGTGAATTAGACGAGCTACGGCTCCGAGGATAGTCTGCAAAGGAATTGAAAGTTAATATTGTCATTGCGAGACAGTTGATAAATTTAATAATTAACAGATTCAATATTGAGAAGGTGTTCAACAGATTTAATTACCGGGATACTTCGGAAGTTTGTAAATTTGGTTCCAACGTAGTTAGCCACACTAAAGTTAATAAACAAAATTGTTCAGAAAGGCCGCTTTCATTTCAAGTAGGCAGTGGCGGCTGGTGATAATGTGCTAATGTGCTGCAGCACACTGTAAATATATTACTATAATTATACCATTTCTCTTCGAAAGCAAGCGAGAAATCGCTGTAAAATTACATCCTTTCGTTTGGAATGCGATCCAGATATCACAATAAAATTATGCCAATTCCTTCCAATACGAATTATAGTGCTAGTAATAAGGATGAAAAAGCATTTTGGAACGCTCTCGCCGCGACAGGTGGAAACCAGCTCCGTGTGCTAAAGTGAGATTCAGCCGTGCTGCGCAGAGGCGGCGCAGTCGTCTGTTCGTTAGTGCGCATGCGCAGACGTGACGTCAGGCCTGGCGACTCGTGTGCTGAGACCGACTGCAGCACCACATCAATATTTCTCTTCACGCTGCGTGTAACGGCTGCGGAAGAATAGTATATGACGAATATTGCAACATACAGATTCAAATAGCGCGCTGGCTCAGGCGTCTTGCGCGTTGTCTCTCAAACCTACTTGTGTGAGGCTCGTATTCAAATACCTCTGAGTGCAAATTTTTAATTTCTGTAAATAAAACTTCAATCACAAACAACATTAGTAATGTATAGCCAACATGCGAGTGAAACTGCGCTTTTGAGCCAAGCAGTTTCATTGGTCACGTTTGTAGAATGCAGACGACATGGTGGGGATATTGCTAAGCCCCGTTATTTCCATTATCAGTCACGCTGTTTATTTTAGTATATTTTGTTTCCTGTTCATTTTTGTAATAATGTAGCACACTGGTCAAATTTTGTACGAACCGCCACTGGGCAGAAACATTTTCTCCTGTGACATTAATTTCCAGCAACACGACGAGATTTACATTCCGTCAGAGTCCACGACCGGCGGAGGAAACAACCAAAGGGACTTAATCGAGTCTGTATAATCAGCTAAGCAAGCCTGAACGGTGTTTGAACGAGGTAGGAGGAGAGGGCGCACACCGCAGAGAGTTGAAAAGTGAGTAACCGTTACAAAATTACAAACAATAAAAAAGACTGCAATAAGGAACAGTTGCAAAGTACGTGATGTGATGAAATTATACTACGCTATACAACGAAAAATTAAAGGCAAGGTTTCTAACATTATAGATATGCAAAAACAAAATATGAAGTATATTACACTGACTATCACGGATCGTATTGCTAGATATTTCTCCAAACAAAAGGTCAAAGTTGCTTTTCGAACTGATTGTTCACTTAGGCAAAAACTTAAACAAAAAATGTTCAAATGTTTGTAATTCTATCAGACCAAACTGCGTGGTCATCAGTCCGTAGCTTACAAACTACTTAAACCTAGGTAAACTAACCTAAGGACAATACACACACACCCATGCCCCAGGGAGACTCGAACCTCCACGGCGAGCAACCGCGCGCTCCGCAGCGAGACGCTTTAGACCGCTCGGCTTGAACACAATGAAAATTTACACAACGATAAATACAGTAATTCTGGAGTATATAAATTGGAGTGTCAAAATTGTCACAGCACGTACATAGGCCAAACGGGAAGAACGTTTAATGTACATTATAAAGAACACTGCACTCGAACCATTCAGCACTGTGTGAGCATTTGCGAAAGACTGGGCACACATTGGGTAATATTCAATACAGCATTAGGGTTATCCACATGGCAAATAAAGGCCCTTTGTTAGATATTTTAGAACAATTGGAAATTATTGAATGAGCAGAGTGAATTTCATTTAAATAGTTTCTTTCAACTATTCGACGAAATCCTGTAAGTTGATTGCTAAGAAGATGATAAACTGCCGCATTACCCTTCATAATTCTTTGTATTACAAAAATAAATAAATAAATCTAAAAAAAATTAAAAAATATATTAATGCATGTACATTGGAACAATTTTATAATTTTTTTTTTCAGGAATGTGTCTTTGAATTTATTTTAATGTATTATTTATAACAATAAAATTATATAAAAATTGTTTGTACACACGCCCATAAAAGCGGCGAATCTAAGTATGGTATCTGCCTTACCATAGAATAATTTTTTGTGGTGGTTTCACTTCTATTCGCTCGTTATGCACGCTGTATTTCCTGATATTTTATGGCAGTAACTGCCTACATCGATAGTTCTGCAATCGTGTCGTCATAGAGTAAAAGATCCGTCTATGTACCTGCAGTAAGCTACTGTTTTTGTTGCCTGTCAATTGTCACTGCCTGCACCGAACACCGGTACGCTTCAGATCCTCCTTGATTTTCTACCGCAAGAATTTCTCAGTATAATAGAACCCCATTGAACCTCCGACGTTATCTTATAGGCCTTTTGGATATACGGGGTGATCAAAAGTCAGTATAAATTTGAAAACTTAATAAATCACGGAATAATATAGATAGAGAGGTAAAAATTGACACACATGCTTGTAATGACATGAGGTTTTATTTGTCAGAAAAAAAGATAGAATAAAAAAAAAATTCAAACAATGACCGACAGATGGCGCTTCATCTGATCAGAAAAGCAATAATTAGCATAACAAATTAAGACAACACAAAGATGATATTCTTTACAACAAATGCTCAATATGTTCACCAACATTCCTCAACAATAGCTGTAGTCGAGGAATAATGTTGTGAACAGCACTGTAATGCATGTTCGGAGTTATGGTGAGGTATTGCCGTCCGATGTTGTCTTTAAGCATCCCTAGAGATGCCGCTCGATCACGATACATTTGCGACTTCAGGTAACACCAAAGCCAATAATCGCACGGACTGAGGTCTGGGAACCCGGAAAGTGGCGGCTGAGCACACGATCATCTCCAAACGACGCGCGCTAGAGATCTTTCACGTGTCTAGCAATACGGGGTGAAGCGCCATCCTGCATAAAAATCGTACAGCAGGTGTTTATCAGCCAGGCTGGCGATGATGCGATTCCGTAACATATCGGCGTACCTCTCACCCGTTACGGTAGCAGTTACAAAACCAGAATCATGCAGTTCCTCGAAGAAAAAAGGCCCGATAACGGTATATGTTTGGTTCTAATAAAACCCCATGTCATTCCAAGCATATGTGTCAATATTTACATCTCTATCCATATTATTCCGTGATTTATTAACTTATCAAATTTGTAAAAAATGTTCAGATGTTTGTAGAGCTTATGGGACTTAACTAAGGGGTCATCAGTCCCTAAACTTACGAACTACTTATGAACTAGATTATACTAAAGACGACACAAACATCCATGCCCGAGGGGGGATTCAAAACCCCGACCGCAGGGGCCGTGCAGACCGTGACTGGCACGCCGCAGACCGCTCGGCCACTGGGGCCGGCTTTCAAATTTATACTGTCTTTTTGATCACCCGGCATAATAAAAAGTATTGGCACAACAACGCACTCTGGTACACGCCGGTAATTACTTTGACGTGGGAAGGCCTCTCCGTTGAGAATGATTCGCTGCGTTGTGTGCGCGCCGGCGTTAAGACCGCCACTCAGCCGAAGTCAGCGGGGACGTCCTTGCTGTCGCCCACGCTGCCCAGGTGTTTGCGACGCACGGCGTTTCAGCGCGTGACGTAACTGCCCTCTGTCAGTGGAGGACATGTTAATCAGACGGAGGACGGATCTACGCTTTGCGGTGCTTCTCCGGTAACATACACTGGCGGGCGCAGAAGGCTGTTGTTGTTGTGCTTTACAGTCCGGAGGCTGATGCAACTCCCCAGCCTACTCCACCCTGTGTAAGGTTCATCTCCTCATAAGAACGACAAACCACATCCATTTGAATCTGCTTACTGTATTCGTCTCTCGGTCTCCTTAAACTATCTCCTAGAATAAGTCGTAATGTATTACCTCGCGTTTACCAACAGATCTCCTAATTGTTGTTCCAGTTGATTCAAGTCTGCAACTTATTTTCTACACCAAAACACCATTCTTCTAGATGAAGGATGGTGTGAGTACCGTGTGGCTACTGGGTGTGTCTTACATTACAGGAACTTTACAAGTAGAGTTTTAAAAACAAAGAATCTTTCTTTCATTTGTCCATGTCCGCAAGGTGGCGATAAAGTACATGTTATAAATTAATAAATGAATAAATAAATAAATAAATTCAATATGTCTGAGGTAATAAATTATTTAAAATTAACTCTTTCTTTAGACTCGATGAAATTTAAAAGTCTCTGTTCAGGTTCTGAGAAGATGCTGCGAAAATCCTGAAAGAGAACAGTTTATTTGTTTCTTACCACCACAGGATAGACGTTGTGATGTGGAGGCAGCTCGTAGAGTCTCGATTCATTGTCTGCAACTGTGCGAACCCGTAAACCTTGAATTCATTTTCTGCACAAGAGACAGAGTCTCGGTAATGAGTCTCTCTGCACCGAACGGACATTTCACTACCCAATGCGGATTTGCCAGCAGTTCTGTGTCCAATCTAACAGTCCATTTTACGATAATTTCGGATAAAGTTCCGTGTGTATAATCTGCAGCTTCTTGGGGTACCTCACGTAGGTTACCTTTGTACTGAACGGAAATTTCATGTACAAAACATTAAATAACTGTAGACGACGCAGAACTTTTGAGTTGAAACATATATTGAGCGCTCGTGTTAGAGCTATTAACATTCCATATAGACGCCAATCATAGTCCCCCATATCCCGAATACTCCAACCTCCACCAGAAAAGAACAACCACTATCTCTTTACTAATTATGTTGCAGCCAAGATCGCATTTTTCATTTATTATGTTACCGGTTTCGGCGTGCTCGACGCCATCTTCAGATCTATTATACAAAGTTTAACAAGTGATCTGTATACATGATTGCCAAGACACAACCTATATACAATTACATGGTTACCTACCTGTCGTATTTTACCTAACTTCACAAAATTTTTTACATACTAAAAGAGTACATCCTGGTTGAGGCGTCACCAAACATAAAATTTTTAGTCACAAAAGATATACATCCATCTTCCAATGGTTCTGAAGCGAGGTATTTCAACGTCTAAGTTCAATATTAATTGAAGTACAGTATAACACTAACTGTTAGGCGGGAAAACTATATACAAAGATGCTACATGCACATTTATACAATGGTCTCTGCCCTTTGTGGTCATCTTTATATTTACTTGTAGTACATTTTCTCAAATTACATCCAATGAAATATATATATATATATATATATATATATATATATATATATATATATATATATATATATATATTACTATATTAAGCACCATAGATTGTAAGGCGCAATGTCAGTTACCTATTGTGAACTACAAAAATGCTACAATTTTTAATACATATGTATTAATATTTATATACATATAAGTTACATATCTAAAATATTTATAGATGGTTGAAAGAAAGTATATTACACTTACTAAATTATCTAATTCAGAAATTGTACATGTCAACAGATATATTTTTTTATGTTCGTGTTATGAATGCATGTAGTATAGTGTGCAAGGACTGGTGTGTACAGGTATATTATTATGATAGTGGGTTGAATAAAGGTAGACAATGTGTAAGAATGTAACCATGTTAATATTATAAGATTATATACTATTAACATGGATACATTCTTACACATTGACTACCTGTATTCAACCCACTATCATACTAATATACAAACGTTATTAAACAATTACAGATCGCCCCATCGCCATTGAACAGTGACTTCCTTATAAATCACTATCTCTTCCTAGAAATTACATAGAGATTTTATACGTTCTGAAAAATTATTATAATCATAAGCATAATCATATATATTATTTCTCATCGGTGTTTTTTGTGGGTACGCCATATCTCTCGTATTACTTATCCAAAATTAATGATTGACGTATAATTTTCAAGGTTTTGTTCTCCACTAATGACGAAAAATACCCAGATAGATTAAAGTTATATTATTTGAAAACATTTGTGCTGTTCGTATAGTCTAAGTTGATACCCGGCGAACGATCGTAAATGGGACATGTATTTACGGTTGCTCCCACCAGCCACTATCTATCAACTTAGTCAGTGTGGCCGATATAAAAGCAATGTAGAAGGTGCCATCTATTGAAAACACGTTTAACCAACATGAACGACAGCTCTTCAGTTGTTTATATCCTCAATGCAAGGCAAACACCTTCTTTTATGCAAGCATAGTTTATCACAAGATGCCGGTTATACACATCGATGTAACAATGAAAAATACACAAACAATTTAGGTTATCTAATAGGCACGAAGATCTTGCAGTTGTTTAGATTCTTTAATCAAGTGTGTTTTATCACGAGATTTTTTTTTCACACGTCGATGCACAACAGCTATTGGAATTGTTCATTTCGTTCAAGCAAGCGTTGTGTACTGCGCCAATGAACTGAATTACCTCAACGTTCATCATGACAGGTATGTACCGCTTACTATTACAACAAATTATTTAACCTTTTAATTCAATTAATTTAATTAGTTCTTACGGAGACAGGAGCGACAATGATTTTAAATTTCATAGAGTGGCTATGCGTAGGCCTGGGCTTGAACATGACAAAGTGTTTGAACAGTTCATGTCACAGTTCCGGAAACCTCAGGACTTTTGTAAAATAAAAAAGTTTTCAAAAAATAAAATAAACGTAAAAAGTCAATATCTGATTTTTATATGTTTCTCAATTAATTATTACAATGAGACTAATATCTGTTACTACTATTCAAAGTTATCATTTATACATATGTACTTGCATCTGCCTTTTCTCCATTACTATCTTACCTATCTGTGACTGATCAGGACAGAGTGCGAATTATTCGCGCGGATCAACTAGATGTTAGAACGAGCGGAAAGTCGATGATTGAACAGAATCATGATTGCCATCCATTATGTAATTATTTTTTACCGTTTTTCACATAACATGTACATAGAAGATACTTTCACAGCAATTTGTATTAATAAAATCGAAATTACATTAAAAATACTAAAACAGTTCGTTGCAATTCAACAATCTGTGACTGATCAGCATAGAGTGTGAATTATGCACGCGGGTGAACTAGTTTACGATAAATTTGTGATTAATGATCATACTTCTGAACATAGGGCTGTTTGCTGATGATGCTGTGGTGTATGGGAGGGTGTCGTCATTAACTGACTGTAATAGCATACAGGATGACTTAGACAAAATTTCTAGTTGGTGCGAAGAGCGGCAGCTAGTTCTCAACATAGGGCTGTTTGCTGATGATGCTGTGGTGTATGGGAGGGTGTCGTCATTAACTGACTGTAATAGCATACAGGATGACTTAGACAAAATTTATAGTTGGTGCGAAGAACGGCAGCTAGTTCTCAATGTAGAAAAATGGAAGGTGATGCCCATGAGTAAGGAAAAACAATCTCATAATGTTCGACTACTGCATTAGTAGTGAGCTTGTTGATGCAGTCGCGTTGTTCAAAATATCTAGGCGTAACATTGCAGAGCTATATGAAATATAACGAACATGTAAGGACAGTTGTGAGTAAGGTGGACAGCCGACTTCGGTTTATTGGGAGAATTCTGGGACGATGTACTTCATCTGTAAAGGAGACAGCGTATACAACGCTTGTACGACCACGTCTTGAGTATTGCTCAAGTGTTTGGGACCCGAAGCAGATCAGTTTAAAGGAAGACATAGAAGACGTCCACAGGCGAGCAGCTAGGTTTGTTACTGGTATGTGGCCATACCATTGCCAACTCATTAAATTTATTATAGAAACAAAGATGTATAATATTGATATGGTCCCTATAAATGATGTAGATAACTAATTATTTAACAAATTACGACAAGTTGGGAATAGGTGGTTCCCTGAACACTAACTAAAATAACCAACGAGATTGCACAACTTGTTACAGTGAAAGGATTTTGTCGCGTGACTTGCATTTATGTTTATTTTACGTTTTTTTTTATTTCATTTATTTTTGTAGGTAGTCCTTTTTGCCATATTTGGTAATATTTGTCCATCAGGCGCGGATTTCCTTAAAACTCATTCCCTGTCTCTTTGCTTTATCTCAGTGCCATACGGGAGAAAGTGTCAGCGAGAAACAGCGTCATCAGGAAACTAACTAGCGGGCCCCGGGGTGTAAACCCGGAAGTCCTGAGAACCTCAGCCGTTGCGCTCAGTGTGTCAGGAGCGGAATGCGCCGCTCCAGTACGGAGAGCGTCAACACACGCGAGAAAAGTTGACATCGCGCTGAATGAAATGGCATGGATTGTGACTGGGTGCCTGAAACCAACACCAGTATACAAGGTGTACTTAATTATGGGGATCGCACCGCCCAACATACGACGTGAAATTGCTGCCGAAGTTGGAAAAAAAAAGAAACAAGCAAGAAAAGGACATGCGTCACCCTCTATATGGACACCAGCCTGCTGACCGACGGCTTCGTTCGAGGAAGAGCTTCCTGTCACGTACCCGAGCACTGGAAGGGTCGGCCGCAGAGAACCGTATTGCAAGGTGGGAAACGGATTTGAGAAGCCCCCATAAAGCAGCAAAAGAAGAACTGGCACCTGGTGGAGACCTGCCATACACAGTCTGGAGAACCCTGAACCGTATGAGGGTAGAAGTGCCAGAGTGCAAGACAAACCTGGAGCGATGGGGCTTCGTAAAAGAGAACACTGTCTGTGTGGTTCTGTACAGGATTCTCAACACCTGCTTATCTGTCCATATTCAGAATAGCCCTGTACAATGGAAGACTTATGGGAGACTACCGACAAAGCCATATCGGCTGCTAATGTTTGGAACTTAGAAGTGTAGTTCAGGACACGGAAAGTAAATATCACAGAGGCTTTGATGTAACAATATTTGGGGAGTCTGGACGGGTCGACTGTATTGATAATGTTCAATCCTACCATCATGTAAACGTACTACAACCTGTGGTGGCTCATTATAAAAATATCAACCAGTTAGTGTTGCATTTCGCATCGGTTTGTGAACTTCAGAGTACCCGGAGGTTCCTCTTTAACTGAAGGTAGTGATTGTTATTTTGGATGGTATTTACTGAATGATCAGCTAACTTTATACAACAAAATTCATTAATTTTAGTCCATAAAAGCCGCGGTGGAGTAGCCGAGCGGTCTAAAGCGTCTCGCTGCGGAGCGCTCGGTTGCTCGCCGTGGAGGTTCGAATCCTCCCTGGGGCATGGGTGTGTGTGTTGTCCTGAGGTTAGTTTACCTAGGTTTAAGTAGTTTGTAAGCTACGGACTGATGACTACGAAGTTTGGTCCGATAGATTTACAAACATTTGATCTTTTTTTTTGTTTTGTTTTTTTTAGTCCATAAAAAGAAGTATTGTTTTTCAGTGAACACCACTGTTGGTATAAAAATGGTTACATATAATTGTATAAATCTTGCTCCTAGAATTACTGGAATTGCAACGTAAAAGAATTACAAAATAAAAATAATTTGTTTCTTCGAAAATATCAAGTCTGAGAGCGTCAATAATAATGACTTAAATAAAGGAGGAATTTCTTTAATATTCCTAATTGTGTGCTCCAGCTGCAAGTGCTTTCGGACAACAAGCTCATTTAGAAGCAGTCGAAAGTCAGACGACTTTGCACACAGCTTAGAATGACAGAGATAAAGTGTGCTGACAGTATCTTTGGCCCTAGATGACGTGACAATTTCAACTTAATTCTGAGAACAAAAAATCTGTACTGCTCAAGTGAATACACACTGCAGAGATATTTCTACTCTATGATGGTATCTGCCGATCATACGCTATCAATATATACATTATCTCAAAAGTTTACTCGAACTTGTCTTCAGCGTGACGTAACGCTGACGTAAAAAAAAACAATGTCGGGTGCAATGATCGGCGCACTGCAAGATCATTAAAACAACAAAGTACTTATAACGAGCTAGACTGTAGTTATCGTTGCTACTCGCTTCAATCACAGCATTTGAAGTTGTTTCCTTTCTTGATTCATGCCTAACCACATACTTTAAAATCACGACATACTCGTAAAAAGTGATGTAGCCTACTTTTCAGAACCGGAATATAGGCCCAGATTGCGTCATCTGGGATGAAGATTACGGATGTAATTGCTGCTGGTTTCACTCGGGCAATTTATGCTACACTCTCAGGTTCCCGACTAACCACTTCCTTTAACAAAATTCAAATGTTAAAATGTTTGTTGAGCTTATGGGACTTAACTACGGGGTCATCAGTCCCTAAACTTACAAACTACTTATGAACTACTTACGAACTAGGACGGCACAAATATCCATGCCCGAGGGGGGATTCGAACCTCCGACCGTAGTGGCTGTGCTGACCGTGACTGGAGCGCCTCAGTCACCTCGGCCACCGCGGCCGGCTTCCTTTAACATGTTAGCGCCTCTGACGTCATCGCAACAGCCAACGTGTTAAAATAATCACAAATTTGTATAAAATAGCAACGTACTTCTGATAAGTTAGAAATTTGATGTCATTGTTACTGATTCCATTTGCAGCAATTTAGGGAGTATCAAAAAAGATAGCGCAAACTTACACATTTGAAAGAACATGATAATACATGCAAAAATGTCCCAGTAAACATGAATCCGCAAGCGAGCTGTTTGCGACAAAATTATGAATGTGTGGTTCCTAACCGCTACTGACTTCATTGTGAACATCGTCCTAGCTAGTACACATTCATTTGAAATTTAGACTTTACTATTAAGATTTACATCGCATTTAGCTCACATTCGTAATAACCTCGCAAACGGCTGGTTTGCAGGCTCCTGTTTACTGGAACTTTTTTACCTCTATTATCGTGTGATTTGAAACGTGTACGTTTGCGCCAACCCTTTTGATATACTATCGTGGAGGGGAGGGAGAGAGAGAGAGAGAGAGAGAGAGAGAGAGAGGGGGGGAGGAGTTAGGGATAGGATTGAAAGATCAGGATACTAGCATGAGGGTTATTTTTACTTCACTTCTATTGTGGCAAACAGTGTTTTGTTGCCGAGTTTTTCATTGTGTTATTGCGTTTTTTATTTGTTAATTCTCCTGTATAGTTAATTTATGGTATAGGCTATTGCTGGTCTTGAGAACTTTCAACTCACCCTCTGTGCTTGTGATAATTTTCTGGTATTACATGGTCTACAAAGGCCGTGGGAGCTGCTACTTTTTAATGCGCGCAAATGCTCAGTGTATCTGGTTCAGAAATTCTTGCGTTTTTGACCCACATATGCAGACTGACAGCTGTTGCAGCTTAGTTAGAAGATGCCAGATTTGTCATATCTGTCAATATTGGTTAGTTTTTGGATCATTTTGTTTTGTTTGTGTTATTTATTTTGTATGCTGTACTGACTCCCTGTCGTTTTAGTATGTTTCCTATACTATGTGTGGCTACGTTACTGTTTGTTGTTGTGTGCCATTTGTTGATTTAATATGCGTTTGATTTGACTGTGTTAGACTGTTATGGTATTGTGTTGTCCGTATCTGTACTTTTTGTGTAATCTATCTTTGTGTCGTAGGAGTTTCCCTGTGTTATTGGCTTTATTGTGTTTGGTTCTTCTGTAGTTTCATGGGTACTTTGTTCAGTCTTGAAGCATATATCTGAAGCTGGATTTTTATCTCTCTCTCTGTGTGTGTGTGTGTGTGTGTGTGTGTGTGTGTGTGAGAGAGAGAGAGAGAGAGAGAGAGAGAGAGAGAGAGAGAGAGAGAGTGGATGATTAGAATGATGTAGAAGATGGTACTGTTTGCTGTTGTTTTCCTGTAAAAACTGAATTCATGGTTCTTGGTTTCGTGTGTAAGCTGAGGTCAAGGAAATTTAGTCTTTGATCTGTTTCTGTCTCATTGGTAAACTGTATGTATGGATGGACAGTATTTAGGTTCTTGTGTAGTTCATTTATGCATGTGTGTGGTTTATCTAATAGGCAAATTACATAATCTATGTACCAATACCAATACTCTATTGCTTTGTTTTTACAATTTTATCAGATATTTTATATCAAAGTGGTTCATAAATTTATCTACAAGGAGGCCACTTATTGTTGATCCCATTGGCAGTCCTTGTTGGAAACAGAATCTCCTATTGAAGCTGAGATATTTTCGTTCTGTGATAAGTTTTGTAATGGTTGTTAGTTCTTGTAGCTTGGCTGTAGGTGGGTCTTATTGTAAGTGTACATGTCTTTCAATTATGTTGACAGTTCCATTGTTGGGATGTGTGTGCACATGGAAGATACATCGAATGAAATTACAGTTGATACGTCTGGTATTTTTTCATTTTTTAAATTCTCTATTAGATCATTTGAGTTTCTTTTAGGCTTCTTTTTTCTATATATTTGTATATTCTCTGTAGCAGTGTGTGTGTGTGTGTGTGTTTGTTGACTAAATGCGAAGTTAGTGAATTTGTGTGAGCCATCACGGAGTGTATCGGGATCTGTGGTTTGAGAAACGTAAGTAATCATTTTAGAGTGGGAACTTTGAGATGTTTTGTATCGTTCTTTTGATCTGCGTATCTGTGACTGGCATCTGTTTAAAGGGTCACTTGAAAGTTCTGAGATGTTGAAGTATGAATTCCAATGTTTTATCAATGCAGTCTTGTTGTAATTGTGCTGCTCTTGTCAGCCGTGGTAAAGATAGCATTAGTTTTCTCTAAGTATTTTCCTCTGTTCTGTTCTCATTATTCTGGGTACAGGTTTTGTTTTCTTCGATTATGATTTTGTTTCTTTGGCTACTAGATAACTCGATATATGATTCGATTTGCATTGAATCAGATGTATATTTAGTCTTTCTTGTTGCTTTATGATGTGTTCAGTTTGCGTAATGATGTTTCCTATTGTCTTGTGAGATAGCATAATACAGCGTTTCCGTTGTTTCACACCATTTTCAAGTAGGCTATTTTCTTGTTCAGTTCATTATTCAGCTGTTTGTGGAAAGTGTTATATTGTAATGGTGTTATATGCCTGTTTTGTTGTTTAATACTTTCGTGTGTTTTTCTTTGTTTTCTGTTTCCTCTCCATTATGACATCTGTGTATATTCTAATTCTGTGTGTTAGTCCCTCAAAGACTGGTTGGTATTCTATATCTGTATAGTTGACTAGTTCTAGGTGTAAATGGCAGAGTTCAGTACTAAGTTTCTGTATTTTGGCATATAGGCACCGAATTTCTTTACGTTTAGTCTGTCGTGCTGCAAATGAAATCAATTTTATGAACACACAATATATATATATATAGTTCTTAAAGGGAAACCCATGCTGGGGAGAGTAAAACATATAGGATAGTAGATGCACTAGCACCAACAAAGTACAAAGCAGGAACTGAACATTTTTGGCTAACTTTGGATAAGGCAATGACATACGGACAAAAGAGGTGTCAATATTTTTCTATGAGACTTTAATGCGCAAAAAGGCACGGAAAGTTTAGGGACTCTGTGGGAGATTATCCAGCTGACATGAGAACAAACAAGAATGGTGAGAGATTAGTGGATCTGTGTAGGAGTCACAAGAATAATGACCACCCATTACAAAGCTAAGGCAAGCAAGAAAAAAGCCTGAGTCAACCCTGGAAACAAGGCAGGGGAAAAACAGATCACGTAGCAACCCGTGACAAGAATCACAGAGAGATTATGAACACGAGAGTGAGGAAAAATAGCAGGATGTAATCAGATCACTACCTTGCCGAAATAAAATACACAGCCGCGGCGGAGCGGCCGAGCGCATTGGGGCGCTATGCTACGACGCACGAGGCCGTTCCCCGTCGGGGGTTCGAATCCCCTCTCGGTCATGGATGTTCGTGCCGCCTTTAAGCATAAGCTAGTTCATAAGTAGTTTGTACGTTTAGGGACTGATGACACCATAAGCTTTACAAACATTTGAACATTTTTTAAATGCAGACTTATGGCCAATAAAGAGGAAACTAAGGACCATAAATACAGAATCGAACTAACTCTTAAAAATTAGAGTATGCAAAGAGAATGGTAGTTCTGAGTGATTGGAAGAGAGTGAGAGATATGGTGGAAGAAGAGCAAGCGCGACTGACTACTAACAACCACAAAAGGAAGCATGATATTTCAACCGAAGAATGTGAGAATGCAGTCGAGACCAAGAGGAAAGCATGGATGAAATGGCAATCCGGTAAAAGCAAGCGGAGTGGTCGAATTTTCGGAATGCGAAAAATTGTTAGCAAGACGATCAGAAACGCCAAGAAGAGTAGACCGAATGAGAAACTCGAAGAAGCAACGAAACCTTCAAGAAACATAAATCAGGAGGTTTTTTTTTTTTTTTTTTTTTTTTTTTCCAGAGAAAAGAAGAGCAGAATTAAGGGCTTCGAGGTAAGAGAATCATTCGTAATAGGACAAGATAGCACATAAAGACTGGCCAGGAGTTCAAAAAGGCCTACGATTCAGTTGACAAAAGTACTTTACTTGATGTGTTAGGAGATAAAGGACTGAATGCTGCAACAGATGCAATAATAAAGAAAACGTTGAGCGACACTGCTGACAGGATTAGGCACCGCAGTACGCTGTCAGAAAAATTTTAAATAAAAACTGGAGTCCCACAAGAGATGGATTGTCACCAATTTTATATAATCTGCCTTTGGACGAAGTAGTGAGTGCAAATAGGGTACGAGGTCAAACATAATGCAGTAGAAGACTCCTGGCATTCGCAGATGACATGGCACTGTTAAATGAGACAGATGAAGAGCGAAAGACAGCACTAAAGAAATCTAGCCGAAATAGGTGGAAAGGTCGGACTGAATATTGCATCTAACAAGGCATTGAACACTGGATTTGACTGGAAAAGAGATGGCCAAGTGGTTGAGAAACTATAGTGTTCGTTGTTTGGGAGAGAAGTTAAGTGGTGGAATACACAGAGAGCAACAGTAGCGCAGAAGACATGGCACAGCTGTTGCAAAAGCTTCGGTATGCAGTGGAAACAACATATGGCAAATAAATGACACGGAATGCCACATTGCGACACAGCAACTGTAAGAAATGCTATACTGTGTGCAACAGAAACGATCACAGTAAGAGAGCTTGTATAGAGTTAGAGAAGGAGGAGCGGAAAATTTTGAGAGACATATAGGGCACCAAAAAACATGCGGATATCTGGATAAACAGAACACGATAGGAATAGTATGAAAATTTTGAACGTATGTCGAGCGAGATACGGAAAAGGAGGCTACGATGGTTGGCACTTCATGAGGACGGACGACGAGAGTTGCCTAAGAAGGTATGGAATACAACATGTCATACGGTAAACAACTGGATGAAGGAAGGCAGTATGAATAAAGATAAAAAAGTAATCTGTAGGCAGTAGTACAGGACAAGGAAAAGTATAAAAGTTTGGTTGACGGTCACAGGTGACCGAACACCAAATGAAAGTCATCTTAACAGACGAAGAAATAAACAGAAGAAGCGAGAGAATGAAAAGGTATATATATATATATATATATATATATATATATATATATATATATATATATATATATATAATGTTGTTATTTAGTATGTGGGTACAGCTGATAACTGTTCATTTTTTGTGAGCCTTGTTTTGATGGGTGACGTGCGAATATATATATTCCCCGCGCGCCACCCATCAAAACAAAACATCTAAAATACAATGAACAGCTATCAGCTGTATTCACACACCAGATTACAACATTAGCTTAATATGCTACCATAGAAAATATGTGAACAATTACACCATAAAGAAGGCAGGAAAAGAAAAACAACTCGTAAGTAATAACACAAATAGCGTGTTTACGACTCATAATTGAATAAAAAGAGATATAAACTGCTTGAGTAGTAAACTATTACAACAAATCGTGATAACTGCTATATTCAGTACTTTTAACGTTGCCTTATGTAAGGTACGAACAAAAAATAGTAAAAGTAGCTTTTCTAGGTCTAATTTGACAAAACTGAAACAGGTAACTTTGTCTGCCAATTTGTAAAAACTTATAATTGTCTGCCAGAACGACATTTGTACAGTACTACTACGTTTTTCAGAATCATAATGACGAAATTCCTACTGATAATAGTACAAATGTGCTGAAAGAAGTATGCAAAACGTAATATAAATTGATGTTTCTTACATACGGCGGAATATCCTCACAATTTAAAAATAATTTTCCCATCGAAACATTTAGAAATAATTTCTTCCAGATACAAGTTAAATAACGAAGCAGAGAATCAACAACCTTGTCTAATATCCCTTCCAATGCTGCTTCCTTATGATATAAAACAGAGTAATGGAAATTCATCTGATACTTCAAAAACTTAGATGTGAGGGAAAATAAGAAATTAATTCGAAAGGATGCTGCGCCTAAATCCGTAGACAAACGTACCGTGCTGGTGGAAAGCTGAAAAATTCAAGTTATTTCCCCGCTCTGGTCGAGCAGGTGCTCGAAGCTACATCCGCTCTCTGCGAGAAACACAAACAGAAGGACTGCTTTTCGCGGAACGCGGCTGAGACTCCCGGCAACGAAAGCGTTCCCCAGCAAATATATATACGCGACGCAAACACAGGAAGAGTGGAATGCGAAAGACTCTGGAGAAAAATCCCCGTGAAGTCAACTGTCAACTTTAAAAACTAGTCTTGGATAACAGCGAACGTAAGTACTCTGTCAATGAAATCTTTTTCATGACTCCTTCTATTGAATCCGAAAGTTGATTTTGGTAACACGTATATACTTCTTTCCCTACAGCCCTTTCCACTGTTTGGTATTGTAAATCCCAATTTCTATCTCGCCAGTGATCGCCGAAATTAAAGATTGTTTCATCGTGAACGTTAATGAGAAAACTTCCTGTTGGATTAAAACCCTGTGCTGGACCGAGATTAGAATGCGGGAAGTTTGCCTTTAACGTGCAAGAGCTCTATCGACAGAGCTATCCAGATAAGCCTTGCGGCTGATAAAGGTCAACATTAATCGCTGCGAACGAAGCAGTCATGACGTTATCGGATATATGTTACGTGGGTGAGTTGGAAAATAAGTTTCCCCTGTCGGCTGTGGTCAGAGTTCCGTATGAAAGGAAAAAAAATGGAGTGAGTCATTAAAGATAAGACATCTCTATTTTCTACATAATTTCCAAGTACATTCAGAGATTTGTCATACCGCTTTATAAGCGGCAAAAAGCCTTCCAGGAAAAAAAAAAATCAGGCGCTCCCAACCAAGAGGTGCAAAATGGTTTTGCGCTGCCGTCGCCGAGTGTGGTCTCGCTTTGTCATCCAAAAGCAGAATGCCAGAGTCGAGAAGATCAGGCCGCTTTTCCCAGATTACTCTTTCAGTTTCGACAGAGTGACACAGTACCGCGCAACATTCCCACATCCCTCAAACATACATATCGTATGGTTAGGTTATAACACTGGATTAAATTGAGGAGTACAAAACGCGACTCAGCTTGCCATTCAGTGGTTGATAACTTAAAATCAACTGTGGACAGAGATTTTCGCATTGCCGACATTAACTCTGGGAGACCTACTCCAACACTGCTTGGCGTTATAAAATATATTAACCGAATATGTGAAGTGAGCCGCTGTGTCTGTGCCAAGCGGTAGCCGTCAGCCTATGAGGGTGGTTTGGTAAGCTTCGTAAATTTGTATGAAAGAGCGAGAAATTTTCGGAACCTGCACTGTTGTTAGTAAGCCTGACATTTTCAAGGATATTACAGCAAGTTTCGTTGATTGCTGGCTGCCAAAATAACTGCGTAGTTAGTTCTTTAGGATGAAGAAAACTAATTTCGTGCGTTCATTAAATATTTTCATTTGCAAGGTTGGACAGCTGCACAGATTAAATCCGAGTTGTATGAGATCCATGTGGGTTCTTCACCAACACTGAAGACCATTTACTTTACTTTAAACGTGCTGGGAGGAGCACGGAAGATGGAGCACGCTACAGCAGGCCCGTTAAAGTCAGCACACAGGAAACCATCGATATGGTGCATGGTATGGTAATGGAAGATCGAAGATTAAAAGTTAGCGAGATAGATAACGTTGTAGGCATTTCAACTGACCGAGGGCGTTACATCATCCATGAAAACTGCCCATGAAGAAGCTTTGGACCAAAAACGGAAACGAGGAACATTTCTGCTCAGAGTCCCACACTGTTCAGGCACAGTCCACAGGACGTTTTGCTGAGATTCATAAATGTGGATGAAAGTTGGATCCACCATTACACTCCAGAGATCAAACAATGGAACAAGAGTAGGGAGAGTCCACCAAAGAAGGCGAACACTGTTTTGTCAGCTGCAAAGTTGATGGCCACTCTCTTTTGGGATTCCCAGGGTATAATCTTCATAGATTATTTGGAAAAGGGCAGATCCATAAGTGGGTCCTATTATGCTGCTCTCCTGGACAGTAACTAATTGAAAAACGTCCAAGATTGGCGCAGAAGAAAGTGCTGTTTCATCACCACAACGCTCCAGCCCACACAGAAACTGTTGCAATGGCAAAAGTGCACGACTTGGAATGGAATCGTCCCTCACCCGCCCTGTTCACCAGACTTGGCTCCGAGTGACTTATTCTTATTCACGAACTTGAAAATTTCTTCCCACCAAGCCGAATTTTTGTCGAATGAGGAAATGCCTGCCGCGGTGACAATGCGTACTTTGCCGATTGGTTGAAAAAATTGAAAACTCGCTGCACCAAGTGTATAGTCTTCCAAGGAGCCTGTGACACAACAACACAGTGACCAACGGTGCTATCCAATCATGTGTGCGTACAGGGTGATATATAAAACGATGCTTTATGCATTTTTCCTCATTATTTGTATTTTTTGGTAATTTATTATGTATTTGTATATTTTGATTCTGTGATATATTTGCATTGTCCTGCTAATTTCCACATATGTCAAAAATATTGTAAATGTAGTAAACACGCTGGGTTGGCAAGGGCTTTGCTATTGTATAGAATCATCTTTGAGTAGGGAGTTTTTTATCGCTGGTAGCGCAGAGGCGCGCAGCGAGAAGGAGTCGTTGTTATTCATACGGCACAGCTTAAATAATTAATAAATGCATCAAGAGGAATGCTGTGGGCCCTAAATCGTCGCCAAGAAGAGCCTGTGTTTGCCAATTGTTAAGTGCCAACAGTGTCCAATCAGCAGCAACACGTCGCACATCAAATTCAGTAAGATCTGTCCAGTTTGTCTTAGCATGTACAGCTAACCAGCGTATTAGTGATGATTGTTCAATAGCGAACACTGTTATTTGTGAACCTGTGTTTAAAAATCATTACCCATAGTCATTGTCCAGACAGGTTCCTTCCTCATCCATTGTTCTTCCGAGGATATCCACAAAGTTATAGAAAAGTAAAAATCAGAGTCATTAAAGACAATGTGACAGTCGTTAATAAAAAATGTGTTCGGAAAAGTATTACTAAACGTAGCTTATGCCAGCGTTGCTGATCAATAGGTTTGCTAAGTTGAACGAAACTGTTAGATTAACTTTCAATTTCAAAAGATATTTCAGTAACAGTGTAAAAGATTAATCGTTTTCCACTGCATATTATTTTGAGGTAAAGTTTGTTTTAACTTGCAAGTACTGACCAGTGAGAATAGTAATTGTTTACAAGTGTTTGAATGCTAATAATTCCTTGTTAAAGATAGAGTAAAAGTTAATCAGAAGGTTAAATGGTTCTTTTCTAAATATTCAGTGTTATCACAAGTCATTAATTAATTTTTTGAGCTTGCCATTAGTACAGTTAATAGTTCATTACAACTTAATTATTGCTAAAGCGCATGGTATACTCGCTGTAGAATAATTTCTGGTACTTATATAAACAATTAATTATTTGAATCTGTAAATAGCAAGTATTAAGGTGAGAGTTTTGCATGATTTGCTGCATGTTGCATTTGCGCGGCTATGGCTTGCATTTCGCTGTCTTACAATGAACCCTGTGTTAGTAAACTATTTCTCAGTAATTAGTATATTGTCAGTGTCTTTTGTACCGAATTTGACTCGCACACTCTGAATTTCTGCCCATCCAAATTTTACGTAATATTTCACGTTGTTAATTAACTTTTCTATTATTGACATCCCACCAAATTAATTGCTCGTACATCGAGCTGGCGACCGTAAATCAATAAATTCTTCACTTTTTCCAAATTAATCCCTGTTTCCCGTTTGTTTCGCATTTTTTCATTTAAAATTGATCATTTTTATTCCAAATTTTACCTTCCACTTTCTTTATTCCTATCGATCGTTGTTGTCTACTAAAGATGTACAGCAACGTTCCGGTTATAGCCTCCACTACATCATCGGCTTCATTACCGATAGCTTTTCCACCAAATTAAGATAATTAGGCACACGGGTCATTTTTCTAATTATCATATTACTAACCGGTGTTGTAGGACGGGTAGGGTTATAAGCCTATGTCTAAAAATAGATTTCGCCTTTGAAGCAACTCCTGATTCTATTCTCAGCAGACTTATTAAACCACCCTCGTGCGAGCAATTTTACTATGATTATAATCCCGTCGTAGGTGTCGATTCAGTTCTGAAATGAATGTACCCGCCTCCGGCCTGCCGGAGGTGTCGCCCATAGCTAAGTAGCGTGGCGGTAGCAGCAGTGCTGCCAGCCACGAGAATCAACTGGGCAGTTCACACGGGGGGCTGCAGAAATAATTATTATAAAGAAAAAATAACACGGGAATCTTAATTATTTTAATGAACGATGTGTCAAGGCATTGCCGTGGTAGACATTCATACTAACCAGTATTGGTAATCGGGGTGGGGTGTTATTGGCGTGAAGTTCGTGCCAGTATTTTTTTTAGTAGCTATATTTTTATGATTTAATGTCAACAATAATAAAGATTTTTCTCAGTAAAGTAAAAGGAGCTACGGCGCAAATTATCCTCTGAATATGAGCAGTAAAACTGTTACAAAATATCATGGAGTGCGTACTTGAAAGTTACTTATCTTTACAGTTATCTCGTCCCCCCCCCCCCCCCCCCCAGAAAATATATGCTATAACTCCACTGACAGGAGCAGAAGGCCAGCTGGCGACAGGCAGCGGCAGTCGGTCGGCGCTACAGTGCGAACTGGCGGACACCAGGTGCTGTTCTTGTTAATGGTATTGTTGTTGATGATGGTGTTGTGAGGGGGCTAAACATCTAGGTCATCAGTCCCAAGGCTCTTGTTAATGTGGAGTTAAAATCTGCTAATGGGACTCAAAATACAATGAGCATAGTTTACATCTCACCGCAAAGGCGACGGCGTGCTGCGACAGGCACATACAAAGAGTGGCCGCGGTGGAGTAGCCGAGCGGTCTAAAGCGCCTCGCTGCGGAGTGCGCGGTTGCTCGCCGTGGAGGTTCGAGTCCTCCCTGGGGCATGAGTGTGTGTGTGTTTGTCCTTAGGTTAGTTTACCTAGGTTTAAGTAGTTTGTAAGCTACTGACGGATGACCATGCAGTTTGGTCCGATAGATTTACAAACATTTCAACATAAAAAGACCTACATAACACTTGAGCTATTGGCAATTATCCTTCGTTAGAAAAGAAAACGTTCACAATATCACACAGGCACACTTCACAGTCACAATAATCACCTCCGGCTGTCGCACAACGAATCACGCTCTGCGGCAAGGTTGCCAGATTACTTTTTTTTTTTTTTTTTTTTTTTTTTTTTTTAATGTTTGTTAAGCTTATGGGACTTAACTACGGGGTCATCAGTCCCTAAACTTACAAACTACTTATGAACTACTTACGAACTAGGACGGCACAAATATCCATGCCCGAGGGGGGATTCGAACCCCCGACCGTAGTGGCCGTGCTGACCATGACTGAAGCGCCTCAGTCACCTCGGCCACCGCGGCCGGCGCCAGATTACTGTTAAACGAATGAGACGTTACTGTAACCCAATGTCACCGTATCATTAAGCTCTAAACATTCACCGCCCTCTTCTATTACCACACCACATAATTACATATACCTCAACTCTTTCAATTAGACGTACATATAAGAATGAATTCCGTCTTACAACTTGAAAATTGATCTCCTGCTAAATCTAAAGGATGACTGCATAGACTTCTACAACACTTGACGTCTAGCTTCCTGTTCCTTTCTGTGCAGCACAACCTGTGGCTAACATGAAGCCTATATTTTATGTCCTATATTTTTTAAAACTTGTTTTAGACCTTAGTTGACCCCTCTGTCGCCATGGGATATGAGTGGAGGGGGGAGGCAGGAAAGTTGCTATGCAACCTTTACACCCATCCATCTTTCCCCCTTCCCACATCCTACTCCTTTCCCGCTCTTCCCCTCTTCCCATTTTCTATTATCCCCTCGCCGCAGAGCAGGGTGGCCAGATCGGGTGATTTGTGGCCTGTAGGGCTGCTTAATGTAGAATTCGCGACAGACACTGGCGCCGTTTCGGCAATATGTGTCCCGAAAATCAGCGACTTTTGGGCGACGTAAATATTTTATGCTTTCTGTGCTTTGTGTCTGTTCACTTTCAGTTTAACACACATAAAGCAGCCTGCTCAGAGACAACAAATATTACACCTGTTTATTAATATTTGTACAGCGTACTCAACCGACAGGTTTGCTGCTGGACATTAATCAGGTGATTGTCGCGGCAACTCTTTCAATTTGCGACAGCCATTCATAGAACATTAAGGCGTCAAGAGAATGCTACAATTGTAATAGCCTCAGTTAATAATGTAAAATAAAGGCGGTAATCTTTAATTTTTCTCTCAATAATTTTACTTCATTAGGTTTATTTGTATTCTGTTGACACATATCAGTAATAAATTCTAATTCTAAATGAACAACGCCACGGCGCCATGCTTCGATGCGCGAGGCCGTTCCCCGTCGGGGGTTTGAATCCCCCCTCGGGCATGGATGTTTGTGCCGTCTTTATCATAAGATAGTTCATAAGTAGTTTGTAAGTTTAGGGAGTGATGATTCCGCAGTTAAGTCCCATAAGCTTTACAAACATTTGAACACTTTTCTAAGAACAAAATGTTCAAATGTTTGTAAATCTATCTATCGGACTTAACTTCCAGGTTATCAGTCTGTAGCTTACAGACTGCTTAAACTAAGGTAAACTAACCTCAGGACAACACAAATACCCAGCCCTATGGGGGACTCGAACCCCCGACGGCGAACGGCCGCGCGCACCGCAGCTCGGCGCTCCGGTGTCCGGACACTTGCCACGCCGGACATTTGCCACACTTCTACCTGCTCCCAAGGGTCGGCTGCCCCTGTCTCCTCCTCCTCCTCCTCATCCCTCCCCCTGCCACTCGGCGCTCCGGTGTCCGGACACTTGCCACGCCGGACATTTGCCACACTTCTACCTGCTCCCAAGGGTCGGCTGCCCCTGTCTCCTCCTCCTCCTCCTCCTCATCCCTCCCCCTGCCACTCGGCGCTCCGGTGTCCGGACACTTGCCACGCCGGACATTTGCCACACTTCTACCTGCTCCCAAGGGTCGGCTGCCCCTGTCTCCTCCTCCTCCTCCTCCTCATCCCTCCCCCTGCCACTCGGCGCTCCGGTGTCCGGACACTTGCCACGCCGGACATTTGCCACACTTCTACCTGCTCCCAAGGGTCGGCTGCCCCTGTCTCCTCCTCCTCCTCCTCCTCATCCCTCCCCCTGCCACTCGGCGCTCCGGTGTCCGGACACTTGCCACGCCGGACATTTGCCACACTTCTACCTGCTCCCAAGGGTCGGCTGCCCCTGTCTCCTCCTCCTCCTCCTCCTCATCCCTCCCCCTGCCACTCGGCGCTCCGGTGTCCGGACACTTGCCACGCCGGACATTTGCCACACTTCTACCTGCTCCCAAGGGTCGGCTGCCCCTGTCTCCTCCTCCTCCTCCTCCTCATCCCTCCCCCTGCCACTCGGCGCTCCGGTGTCCGGACACTTGCCACGCCGGACATTTGCCACACTTCTACCTGCTCCCAAGGGTCGGCTGCCCCTGTCTCCTCCTCCTCCTCCTCCTCATCCCTCCCCCTGCCACTCGGCGCTCCGGTGTCCGGACACTTGCCACGCCGGACATTTGCCACACTTCTACCTGCTCCCAAGGGTCGGCTGCCCCTGTCTCCTCCTCCTCCTCCTCCTCATCCCTCCCCCTGCCACTCGGCGCTCCGGTGTCCGGACACTTGCCACGCCGGACATTTGCCACACTTCTACCTGCTCCCAAGGGTCGGCTGCCCCTGTCTCCTCCTCCTCCTCCTCCTCATCCCTCCCCCTGCCACTCGGCGCTCCGGTGTCCGGACACTTGCCACGCCGGACATTTGCCACACTTCTACCTGCTCCCAAGGGTCGGCTGCCCCTGTCTCCTCCTCCTCCTCCTCCTCATCCCTCCCCCTGCCACTCGGCGCTCCGGTGTCCGGACACTTGCCACGCCGGACATTTGCCACACTTCTACCTGCTCCCAAGGGTCGGCTGCCCCTGTCTCCTCCTCCTCCTCCTCCTCATCCCTCCCCCTGCCACTCGGCGCTCCGGTGTCCGGACACTTGCCACGCCGGACATTTGCCACACTTCTACCTGCTCCCAAGGGTCGGCTGCCCCTGTCTCCTCCTCCTCCTCCTCCTCATCCCTCCCCCTGCCACTCGGCGCTCCGGTGTCCGGACACTTGCCACGCCGGACATTTGCCACACTTCTACCTGCTCCCAAGGGTCGGCTGCCCCTGTCTCCTCCTCCTCCTCCTCCTCATCCCTCCCCCTGCCACTCGGCGCTCCGGTGTCCGGACACTTGCCACGCCGGACATTTGCCACACTTCTACCTGCTCCCAAGGGTCGGCTGCCCCTGTCTCCTCCTCCTCCTCCTCCTCATCCCTCCCCCTGCCACTCGGCGCTCCGGTGTCCGGACACTTGCCACGCCGGACATTTGCCACACTTCTACCTGCTCCCAAGGGTCGGCTGCCCCTGTCTCCTCCTCCTCCTCCTCCTCATCCCTCCCCCTGCCACTCGGCGCTCCGGTGTCCGGACACTTGCCACGCCGGACATTTGCCACACTTCTACCTGCTCCCAAGGGTCGGCTGCCCCTGTCTCCTCCTCCTCCTCCTCCTCATCCCTCCCCCTGCCACTCGGCGCTCCGGTGTCCGGACACTTGCCACGCCGGACATTTGCCACACTTCTACCTGCTCCCAAGGGTCGGCTGCCCCTGTCTCCTCCTCCTCCTCCTCCTCATCCCTCCCCCTGCCACTCGGCGCTCCGGTGTCCGGACACTTGCCACGCCGGACATTTGCCACACTTCTACCTGCTCCCAAGGGTCGGCTGCCCCTGTCTCCTCCTCCTCCTCCTCCTCATCCCTCCCCCTGCCACTCGGCGCTCCGGTGTCCGGACACTTGCCACGCCGGACATTTGCCACACTTCTACCTGCTCCCAAGGGTCGGCTGCCCCTGTCTCCTCCTCCTCCTCCTCCTCATCCCTCCCCCTGCCACTCGGCGCTCCGGTGTCCGGACACTTGCCACGCCGGACATTTGCCACACTTCTACCTGCTCCCAAGGGTCGGCTGCCCCTGTCTCCTCCTCCTCCTCCTCCTCATCCCTCCCCCTGCCACTCGGCGCTCCGGTGTCCGGACACTTGCCACGCCGGACATTTGCCACACTTCTACCTGCTCCCAAGGGTCGGCTGCCCCTGTCTCCTCCTCCTCCTCCTCCTCATCCCTCCCCCTGCCACTCGGCGCTCCGGTGTCCGGACACTTGCCACGCCGGACATTTGCCACACTTCTACCTGCTCCCAAGGGTCGGCTGCCCCTGTCTCCTCCTCCTCCTCCTCCTCATCCCTCCCCCTGCCACTCGGCGCTCCGGTGTCCGGACACTTGCCACGCCGGACATTTGCCACACTTCTACCTGCTCCCAAGGGTCGGCTGCCCCTGTCTCCTCCTCCTCCTCCTCCTCATCCCTCCCCCTGCCACTCGGCGCTCCGGTGTCCGGACACTTGCCACGCCGGACATTTGCCACACTTCTACCTGCTCCCAAGGGTCGGCTGCCCCTGTCTCCTCCTCCTCCTCCTCCTCCTCATCCCTCCCCCTGCCACTCGGCGCTCCGGTGTCCGGACACTTGCCACGCCGGACATTTGCCACACTTCTACCTGCTCCCAAGGGTCGGCTGCCCCTGTCTCCTCCTCCTCCTCCTCCTCATCCCTCCCCCTGCCACTCGGCGCTCCGGTGTCCGGACACTTGCCACGCCGGACATTTGCCACACTTCTACCTGCTCCCAAGGGTCGGCTGCCCCTGTCTCCTCCTCCTCCTCCTCCTCCTCATCCCTCCCCCTGCCACTCGGCGCTCCGGTGTCCGGACACTTGCCACGCCGGACATTTGCCACACTTCTACCTGCTCCCAAGGGTCGGCTGCCCCTGTCTCCTCCTCCTCCTCCTCCTCATCCCTCCCCCTGCCACTCGGCGCTCCGGTGTCCGGACACTTGCCACGCCGGACATTTGCCACACTTCTACCTGCTCCCAAGGGTCGGCTGCCCCTGTCTCCTCCTCCTCCTCCTCCTCATCCCTCCCCCTGCCACTCGGCGCTCCGGTGTCCGGACACTTGCCACGCCGGACATTTGCCACACTTCTACCTGCTCCCAAGGGTCGGCTGCCCCTGTCTCCTCCTCCTCCTCCTCCTCATCCCTCCCCCTGCCACTCGGCGCTCCGGTGTCCGGACACTTGCCACGCCGGACATTTGCCACACTTCTACCTGCTCCCAAGGGTCGGCTGCCCCTGTCTCCTCCTCCTCCTCCTCCTCCTCATCCCTCCCCCTGCCACTCGGCGCTCCGGTGTCCGGACACTTGCCACGCCGGACATTTGCCACACTTCTACCTGCTCCCAAGGGTCGGCTGCCCCTGTCTCCTCCTCCTCCTCCTCCTCATCCCTCCCCCTGCCACTCGGCGCTCCGGTGTCCGGACACTTGCCACGCCGGACATTTGCCACACTTCTACCTGCTCCCAAGGGTCGGCTGCCCCTGTCTCCTCCTCCTCCTCCTCCTCATCCCTCCCCCTGCCACTCGGCGCTCCGGTGTCCGGACACTTGCCACGCCGGACATTTGCCACACTTCTACCTGCTCCCAAGGGTCGGCTGCCCCTGTCTCCTCCTCCTCCTCCTCCTCATCCCTCCCCCTGCCACTCGGCGCTCCGGTGTCCGGACACTTGCCACGCCGGACATTTGCCACACTTCTACCTGCTCCCAAGGGTCGGCTGCCCCTGTCTCCTCCTCCTCCTCCTCCTCATCCCTCCCCCTGCCACTCGGCGCTCCGGTGTCCGGACACTTGCCACGCCGGACATTTGCCACACTTCTACCTGCTCCCAAGGGTCGGCTGCCCCTGTCTCCTCCTCCTCCTCCTCCTCATCCCTCCCCCTGCCACTCGGCGCTCCGGTGTCCGGACACTTGCCACGCCGGACATTTGCCACACTTCTACCTGCTCCCAAGGGTCGGCTGCCCCTGTCTCCTCCTCCTCCTCCTCCTCATCCCTCCCCCTGCCACTCGGCGCTCCGGTGTCCGGACACTTGCCACGCCGGACATTTGCCACACTTCTACCTGCTCCCAAGGGTCGGCTGCCCCTGTCTCCTCCTCCTCCTCCTCCTCATCCCTCCCCCTGCCACTCGGCGCTCCGGTGTCCGGACACTTGCCACGCCGGACATTTGCCACACTTCTACCTGCTCCCAAGGGTCGGCTGCCCCTGTCTCCTCCTCCTCCTCCTCCTCATCCCTCCCCCTGCCACTCGGCGCTCCGGTGTCCGGACACTTGCCACGCCGGACATTTGCCACACTTCTACCTGCTCCCAAGGGTCGGCTGCCCCTGTCTCCTCCTCCCCCTCCTCCTCGTCCCTCCCCCCTGCCACCCGGCCCGAGAACTCGGTGGACGGTGTCCCGACATATGCACACTGGTCGCTTTCGCATTTCGTAGTACGCCCGTCAGTATGAAAGTTATTACAACGGCCAAGGGCAGGCCTCTTGCCCACTACAATGGTTACGCGATAATAAGGTGTGGATGTACTTACTCCGAAAACAGGATCACTGTAAGCGAAAGCTGCTTTCGAAGAACGGAGACGTATTGAACGTAGAGAACAGAACACCTGTGAAGACCACCTAACGATGCGACCTTTATAAGATGTAAAAATAAAAAGGGTGTATCAGACGTCAGTATCCTTAAATAACTTAATGGTGAAGCTAGCTGGTCACAGTTCGGTTCACTAGCGTTTAATCAGTATGCGATGAAATTTGACTCAACGAAGCAAATACATTAAAAATCACTCAAATGATCCTCCCGCATCCAGAACTTATAGTTAAATCTACCGCTTTGCAATTTCCTATATAGGTAAAACTCCTGCAGTTGACACGTTAAGAGAATTTTTTTTTTACCTTCTAATATTATGGCCATTCCGTCAATGATTGTAAGTTCTCAATTTATTCCTGTAACTTCAGAGCCGCAGTTAGCTCCTAAAAATATCATTTTTGTTAAACTGATAAGGTACACTTTAGGTTTTAAAAAGAATCTGAACTTTAGAATTGTACCTAAAATACACACCCTAAAACGGATCTGCTCTTAAGATTGACAAGTTTGGCAGCTGTAGTGTTGAAATAATTCCCATAACTGCAAAATTAGATTTATCTGTAGTCCTTAAAAATTAAATTTTCTCACCATGTAGTTGATTATCTTTAATCGGCCCAGTAAAAGCTATGGAAACAAGGCAAGGAGCTTACTGTTTAAAAATAATTGTTAGAAAAGAATATCATAAACAAATGTATTAAACGTATTTTTCTTATGCATTAGAAACTTTTGAAAACATATTTGATCATCTCGTCTGCAACATCACTTATTTGATAGGGTGATTTGCTTTGGATCACCAAGGGTATTTACTTTTATGTCATGTTTGCAGCAGTTCTCATTTCGAATTGTGGAGTATTTACTTCGTCTTATTTGATGAAAGAATTTCTGAAAACTGCATTTAATAACTCCGCTTTAGTGGCGCTGTGTTCAGTAACATTACCGTCGCTATCGCGCAATAAAGCCATTCACTTAGTCTTTCCGCTGCTGTAGACACCATAGGACCAGAATCTCTTTGGATTTTCTGCCACATTTCTACGAAGATTTTCGTTGTGAAAAATATTAAACGAATGTCGCATTGAAAGCCGCGCTGAATTTCGAGCTTCAGTAAAACATCTGCAATTTGGGGGCTTGAATTCGTCTAAATTTTCTGAAAAAGCTTTCTGTTCTGTTTTATGTACCATGGTGGACCAGTTCAGTCTCTTATTAATTTATTTTGTAGGAATCCCTCCAATGCTGTTAATAGTATTCCTTTGAATGTAAGCCACATATGGTCTTCACTTACATAGTTAATTTAGAAAAAAATGGAGGCTGTCTCCTAGTAAAATGTCAACCGAATTTTTATCTTTTTTTAGTAGACGTATTTAGCGTTTAGTTTTGGTGAAAATCTTTGTTACAGATTCGAGCTCGCTACAACTTTGGGTTCACTTATCCCCGTATCCTTCATGATGCTCAGGAGTATTTATGACTAAGAGCTTAAGTGTGTTTCCGAAACCATTTAAAGTTTTAATGGGCTCGTGAACTAATTGTTTAAAATAATTTTTTTAAAAGCATTTAGAACAATTTCGGAAGATGTATCTGGTCAGAAGGTGTATTTTTGTCAACATACGGATGGTAGATTTAAGTCACCGCCAACTATAATTGTATGAGTAGTGTACTTATTTGTGTTGAGACTAAAGTTTTCTATGAATTGTTCAGCGCCTGCATTATGAGGTCGGTAAATTAAAATGTTCAAATGTTGGTTACGCTTAAGGGACTTAACTGCGGGGTCATTAGTCCTTAAACTTACAAACTACTTATGAGCTACATTATACTAAAGACGACACAAACATCCATGCCCGATGGGGGATTCGAACCCCCGACGGGGAACGGCCTCGCGCATCGCTGCTCACACAATCTGACAGGCACTATCGAAATCAGTTTCGCTTGTGAGCTAGTAGTACACATATTATATTATGCTTTTTGTTTCTTTTGTAGTGCAGATCATAGGAATTATGGCATTTCCATTAAAAAAACTAGGGTATTTCCTCTGCGACTCAGCTAAACAATGTAGAAAAACAGTGTACTTAGAAGCTAGAATTCTATATTCCCTCATTTTCATATTTCAAATGTCTGTCGTTTTTAAGGTGATGTGTGAAACATAGACGCTCTTATCTATATTTTTTAAACGTATTTTCTGTCATTGATTTGAAGATTGTCCCAATTCACTTTATTAACTAATATTTCGCTACAAAAGAGTAAATTTGTGAAGTGTATCTTTTTTTTTTTTTTTTTTTTTTTTTTTTTTTTTTTTTTTTTTTTGTCACACAGTTGTAGCAATTAATATATGTACAATTGCAGTGATCAAACTTGAATAATAAGCGAACATTCGAATTACCTTTATATCGTTCCTGTCATGTTCCTTCCATGCCTATGGACTGTTTCTATTGCAATCAGTGTGGAAGAAAGCAACCGTAGAAACGGAGGGAGAATGGATCCATATTTGTGGTTGGAAGAACTAATTACACTAATTACACGACGGTATTGCTTTCGTTTCCCAAAAGTTATAAATATTTCGTTTTCGGGATATTGAAAAGAAGTTGTAAATTTCGGCGAGATGTCGAACAAAAATCTCTCTTTCGTATTGGCTGTATCGAGTAAGATACGGAGACGGAGGTGTGGAAGCAAACAGCAGCAGTATGGGGAAGGTCGTCCCTTGCCTGAGGGGCCGCTAATCCGACTACCTGGCGAAGGGTCAGGTGTGGCAAATGTCCGGCGTGGCAAAAGTCCGGCGTGGCAAGTGTCCGGCATCCGGCGCTCCAGACCGCGCGGCTAATCTGCCGCGGCTTTAAATGAACAACTATACACTTAAAAATCGGTCAATATCGCCGTTTGTTATGGTCTTCAGTCCGGATACTGGTTTGATGCAGCTCTCCACTCTACTCTATCCTGAGCAAGCATTTTCATCTCGTCATAAGAACAGCAACCCACATCCATTTGAATCTGCTTACTATATGCGTTCTTTGGTCTCCCTCTGCGAGTTTTACCCCTCACACTCCCCTCCAATGCTAAATTTACGATTCCTCGATGTCTAAGAATGTGTACTAGCAACCTATCTCTTCTTTTAGACAAATTCCTGAAATTCTTTTTCTCTTCAATTCTGTACAGTACCTCCACATTAGTTTCACACCCGTACAAGGCAACACACAAATGGCTTCATTACACTTAAATTAATATTCGATGTTAGCAAATTTATCTTTTTCAAAAATGTTTTTTTTTTTCGCATTCCCATTCTGCATTTTATATCCTCTGTACTGCTACCGTCATATGTTATTTAACAAAACTCATCTACCACCTTCATAGTTTCGTTACCTAATCTAATTCCTTCAGCATCGCCTGATTTTCTAAGACAACATTCCATTATCTTTGTTTTGCTCTTGTTAATGTTCATTTTATACGCTCTCTTCAACACACTGTCCAATCCTTTCAACTGCTCTTCCAGGTCCTTCGCTGTCTCTGTCAGAATTACAATGTTATCAGCAAAACACAATGTTTTCATTTCTTCACCCTGAACTTTAATCCCTGTTCGAAATTTCTCCTAGCTTTCCTTCACCACCAGCTCGATGTACAAACTGAATAACATCGGAGAAAGGCTACAATCTTGTCTTACTCCTTTTCCAACTTATGCTTCCATTTCATGCCCTTCGAGTCTAAAAACTGCGGTCTGGCTTTTGTACAAGTTGTAAATAACTCTCCTTTCCTTGTATTTTAACCCTGCTGTCTTCAGAATTTGAAAGAGTGTATTCCAATCAACATTGTCAAAAGCTTTCTCCAAATCTACAAAAGCTAAAAATGTAGGTTTGCCTTTCCTTAATCTATCTTCTAAGATAAGTCGTAAAGTGAGTATGTAAGTTCCTACATTCCTCCTGAATCCAAACTGATCTTCCCCTATGTCAGCTTCTACCAGCTTTTCCATTCTCCTGTAGATAATTCGTGTTAAAATTTCGTAACCATGACTTATCAAAGCAATATTAGTGGAGTAAACTGAGGTCTAAAATATGATTATTGGCCACAGGTTGCAATCAGCAGAAGCTAACAGAATGCTAGATGTCAACTGCTGTAGAATTGAACGTAGTCATCCTTTAGCTTTACTACGAGAACAATTTTCAAGTTGAAAGACGGAATAGAGGTACATGTAATTATGTGATAATAGAAAAGGGCGGTCATTTGTTAGAATTTCATGAAATGGTAATTGGCCTAAGCAGCATGTCAAGGTGATGACTTAACAGTAATCTGGCAACCCTGCCGCAGAGCGTGATTCGCAGTGCGGCAGCCGCAGATGACGCCTGTGTGAACGCTCTCTGCTTTAACGAAGGCCAATGGCCGCCTGCTCAAGTGCGGTACGTGTGACTGTCTTTTTTATGTGCCTCTCGCAGCTAGTCGTATGTTTTTTGTGGTGGGTTGTAACCTATCCCCATTATGCCGTTAATGCAGATCCGCCCTTCGGCGTGTGCAAAAAGTACACTCGCACTGAGCCCCGCACTTCTAGAGGCTTCGCGCAAAGCTGTACAACGTAATTAGAAAACTGTCAACCATATTTTCGTTTCTGAAACTACTTCTGATGTAATTTAATTCAAATGTATGCCCATTGACACACGACTATGGCCACTGGAGTACGTCTAACAAGGAAAGTACTTGGGCTCGAACAAACACAAATATACCAAAATCGTGTGAGAGATAATGTGAAGGTCCCTTATTGCACTAGTGGTACTCCCGCATCTGCAAAACTCTGGAGTCGCCCATTAGAGGCCTCTGCGTGTGCCATGCCGCATTGTACTTTGAACTGTCGGTTCACCAGTAGTGACGGCGCAGTATGCCTCTGAAATTACGTTTTTTTTTTACTTTATTTGTGTTGTGAAGCGTCGGATGGGTCGGCGATTGGTAATCAGTCCTGCTAATATAGTGTGACTGGTTGAGATGCAGTTACGAACAACCCTTCTTCGTGAAGATGGTAATGGTGTAGAAGATGAATCATCCGCATGTTACCTGGTATATATTATAGTGTTTCTAATCTATGCTCATATTTCTGCACTATAATAGATACCATAAAACATGTGAATGATTCATCTTCTACACCAAGACCGTATACACGAAGAAGGGCCCTTAGTAATTTCATCTCAACCAATCGCAATACATTTGCTTGATTGATTACCAATCGCCGACCCATATGACGCTTGACAAAGCGCAACTTCAGAGACACACTGTACTGTCATTATTGGCGTACCGGCAGGTCAAAGTGCAATGCGGCATGGCACACGAAGAGGCCTCTAATGGGCGACTGCAGAGTTTTGCAGATGCGACAGTATCACTAGTGGAATAAGGGACCTTTACATTATCTCTCACACTATTTTGGTATATTTGTGTTTGTTCGAGCCCAAGTACTTTCCTTGTAAGATGTAGAAAATTATGCCTGTATCGGACTCACAGGAACCAGGCTTAGAAACCTGATGTGCTATAGTCCTCAGGAGTGGAAACTGCACTGAGCATGTTCATTCAATGAAGGACATCGATATTCTATATTTTAAATAAATATATTGTATCATACCAAAAGCGGAAAATTTGTTATTATAATCATGTCTTGCAACTGGACGCGAACCCTAGTCCTCTCAGTTCAGGACATGGCATCTTTAACTACAGTTTCATTGTCACAGTCTGTAACTAGTTACAATAATACTATTATTATTCAACTTAGCATCTTATTATTATTTTAATATTAGGATATTATTATTATTATTATTCATATTACGTTCTTCTGAAGTCTTTTACAGCTGACACGTCACTAGTTTAGTTATCAGAAATGTTACCAAACATGGCGTGTTTCTGATAATCCTAATTTCGCCAGAAACAACCGCTAAGTGCGGATGTCGCCTTCAGGGAGGCTTTGTGCAAGCCCAAGCTGAGGTGCGTCAACTAGTTGCAATGACTTGCATTCCGGTCAATTCGTACGGTTCCGTTATAATCAATACAGTGTTAAAAAATAATAAATAAAGAAATAAAAAAATAAAATAAAAAAACTGACGTGAAAGTAATTTAAAATAGTAACGCAGTAACACATTACTTAGTTAATGTAATTTTAGCTGAGATAATTCCTGCTGAAACAACTTTAACTTACGCTAACAACTTCACACACATCCATGCCCGAGCGAGAGCAGTAGAGCGACCGACCAGAACACTTTTTTTTTTAATTACCCCCCTGTAAATAAAAAACTTTATCTTTTTGGCTGCTGGTGTCGTCAAGATTAAAGTTAAGTACCGTTATTGAAATATAAGAAACTGTGAAATATTGCAATGAATATTAATTTTTGAAAAGATAGAGACACTGAGAAAAACATGAAAGATTCCGCCATCAGTATTTAGCGGTAATAGTGGTTAGAATAAAGACAACACCAGAAAGCATCATTACAAAAGAAAGTGGCGGAATCCGTTCTTTACCTGGTAGGAGAATTCAGATTGGATCGGAGTCATCACACTGGAATAATAAATTTCTTCTTTACTGTAAATTGATGCTTGGTTGCATAAGCTTCGAATACTAAAGTTTCAGGTCCATTTTTAATTCCAGTTTCGATTAGTGTTAAAAATTGCAAAATTATCGGATTTCGTTAAAAGAAAAGAAGTACTGCAGGCATTGAAACAAAATTCAACACAAAATGCGCTTATGTGAAATTCCCGTATGAAATGTTCTTCCGCAATCGCGAAGCAATTTACAACAATGACCAAGCATCATTTCACTAATTATGCTGGAAACAAAGATTACAAAATTAATGAAAAATAGCGAATGATCTCCTTTTAAATAAAGTATTAATTCCAAGCGAATTACTGAATTTATTACCATTAATGGTTTTTCTTTTATATCACACCTACGTAGTCAGTATGGAGAGACCAAAAGAGAGATGTCCGATCTGTTCAACAGTAAGAAGACGAAAGACGACGAGTAATTCCGTTTTCTCTGCAGCTTGTTAAAAAAAAACTGAAAGTCTGTTATGAAACAAAATAATCAGAGATTTACTGGCAGAGAGAATGGATGCTAGCAACAAGCGTCGCAGGTATAATTTTAATTAAAAAAATATTCAATGTAATGCTACACCCACTTATGCTACTGCTGCGCACTGTTGAGCATCTACACTACAAGAACAATAACTTTAAAAAAGGAAATATCCACTGTATTTGTTTGGCTTCGTCACAGTTATGAAGTGAAGTATGTTCATCCCTCGAAACTACGTCGCTGTACTGTGTGTGTGTGTGTGTGTGTGTGTGTGTGTGTGTGTGTGTGTGTGTTGAATTTCTTTTAGTTAATCACAAGGTAAATTGTTATCCCTGCATATTTAGTGAGTAAAACTGTTGCTGGAGAGAAGAAAATAAGTGACATTTGCGAATGTCTGTCACTCCTTTTAAAATAAAATAAAAAACACTGAATGCAATGTTAACGTAAACTGTGACTGACTTCATAAACGACATATGAAACTGAGAGATGGGACAACTCAACGTAGTGAGCGACCATAACTCCCACTATGGTGCGTCGTAGCCCGTAACGGACAAGCGCCCAAATATACGGTAGTAAAAAGAGATGTGGATATAATTTCAGAGTTAAAAACAATTTCAACGTGTTGTATGCATTTCATACGCAAAAATGTAGAACCTAAAATGCACGAGACGTAAACTGTCAGCGACTACATTTTCCACTACAAATTTGTAGTGTTTATGTAGTGTTGGAATTTAATTTCAAATAATACATTAACTATCGGCAACAACTAAACACAATTATGTTCACCGTCAAACTGTGACGTGTGGCTACGAGAAGTATAAAAATAGTTTATTTTGACCGAATAGTTTCCTCGCAGTGGAGTGAAAAAGATTTCGTTACGCAGAACATATGCGAATCGCAGAATTGTGATTTTTAATTTTTTACTCGAAAATTGGAAGTTTTACTGAGACGTATCTATAGTGAACGATGTAACTTTTCTCCATTTTCACAAAAAATTATTTTAGAGGCACAGTAGACAACTTGATATTTGACTGTATGTCGTTCCGCTGCTAGCTGCTACAAGACTCGTAACAGGACGTTGTTCACTGCGGAAACAATTCGCTCGTTTGGTCCCGATCTTAATCTGTACCTGGACTGTCAATTCCATTACGCAGTAATATTGTACTGTGTACTTGATGAATGCTCCAACACAGCGAAACGATACAGCACAACGTTACTGTCAAAGTGTCATTCTTAAAAATATGCTGGATACTGATGCCAGCTATTATTTGGCTTTGCGATGACGTAAGGAAATGCACAAGTATCAGTGGATGAAGGAATGCTAAAAGAAAAGATCTACAGCTGTTATGAATATGTGTAAGACTAATCACTATCGCAACGATCTTATAATAAATACGTGCTTTCTGATCAGATGCCGGCCTACAACGTAACACCTATAATTGTGATTAAATCATAGTAACATTTATTTATGTACCATACATCCTCTTTTAAAAACAATAAGTACATACACTGATGAAAGGTGAAAATATAAAAATGCAGTAAATGAAACAGGCAAAATGGAGTACAGACGACTAACAAATGAGATTGACAGGAAGTGCAAAATGGCTAAGCTGGAGTGGGTGAAGACAAATGCAAACCTGTAGAAGAATGTATAAGGAGGGGAAAAGTAGATACTGCCTACAGGAAAATAAGAGACATTTGGGGACAAGAAAACCAGCTCAATGAATATCAAGAACTCAGGTGCAAAACCAGTTGAAAGGAAAGCTGAAAAGAGTACATAGAGGAGCTCAACAAAGGAAATGAATTTAGAGACAATGTTGTAGGAAGGAAAGAGGAAGTAGATCAAGATGAAATAGGAGATACTATACTGAGAGATGCATTTGAGAGAGCCCTGAAAGACCTAGGTCGGAACAAGGCTCCGGAAGTAGATGACATTTCCTCAGAGCTACTAAAGTCTCTGGGAGAGCCAGCCATGACAAAACTATTTCACGTGGTGTGTAAGATGTATGAGACAGGCGAAATATCCTCAGACTTTAAGAAAAATGTAATAATCCCCATTCCGAAGAAATCAGGTGCAGGCAGGTGTGAAAATTACAGAACCATCAGTTTGATAAGTCATGGTTGCAAAATTTTAACACGAATTATCTACAGGAGAATGTAAAAGCTGGAAGAAGCTGACCTAGGGGAAGATCAGTTTGGATTCAGGAGGAACGTAGGAACCCGGGAGGCAATACTCACTTTACGACTTATCTTAGAAGATAAATTAAGGAAAGGCAAACCTACATTTTTAGCTTTTGTAGATTTGGAGAAAGCTTTTGACAATGTTGACTGGAATACACTCTATCAAATTCTGAAGTCAGCAGGGGTCAGGCGATGAAAGAAAGCAAGGAAATATTTGAAATAGGGATTAAAGTTCAGGGTGAACAAATAAAAACATTGGGTTTTGCTGATGAGATTGTAATTCTGTCAGAGACAGTAAAGGACCTGGAAAAGCAGTTGAATGGAATGGACAGTGTGTTGAAGAGAGCGTATAAAATTAACATTAACAAGAGCAAAACAAAGATAATGGAAGAAAAGTAGGCGATACTTAAGGAATTAGATTAGGCAACGAAACAATGAAGGTGGTAGATGAGTTTTGTTGCTGGGGTAGTAAAATAACATATAATGGTCGTAGTACAGAGGATGTAAAATATAAAATGGCAATGGGAAGAAAAGCATTTTTGAAAAAGAGAAATTTGCTAACATCGAATATTAATTTAAGTGTAATGAAGTCGTTTCTGAAGATATTTGTGTAGAGTGTTGCTTTGTACAGGAGTCAAACATGGACGATAAATAGTGCGGACAGGAAGAGAAGCTTATGAAATATGATGCTACAGAAGAATGCTGAAGATTAGGTGGGTAGATCGCCTAAATAGAGAAGAGGTACTGAACATAATTGCTGAGAAAAGGAATTATGGTATACCTTGACTAAGAGAAGGGATCGCTTGATAGGACACATTGTTAGACATCGAGGAATCGTAAATTTAGCATTGGAGGGAAGTGTGTGGGCTAAAAATCGCAGAGGGAGACCATGAGACGCAATATAGTAAGCAGATTCAAATGGATGTATGTTGCCATTCTTATGAGTAGATGAAGAGGCTTGCTCATGATAGAGTAGGGTGGAGAGCTGCATCAAACCAGTCTCCGGATTGAAGAACATAACAAGAACAATATACATATTTATTTTTATTGTGCTAAATTATGATGGATTCACAACTATTTTCTTTTCTTTCCTTTAATTTGTTCACAACGAATTTATTTACGGTAATAATTTGATCTGCTTTCTGGTAAATTTCCCAATAGTTCAATTATAACTATTCTTATTGCTCTGTTTTCTTTTGCAGATTACTACAACACTTTAATTTCGACACGTCATAAGGCAGGCAAACTACTAAATACATCCAAAAATCCTCAAATGAAAGTCGTTTCCGGTGACTTCCATTAATTTAAATTTCATAACATTTTCAGAAAATAAACGGTTCACCAGACGAGATTGAACTGACAAAAATATACAATTTTTAGCCAGAGCCCATGCAATCCAAGCAGATTGGTCAGTAAAATCAGGGTATCCGTCAAAATATTGTCCAATATACTGTACGCTCTCACTCTTACCTACAGATGGTCAATAATATGGCGCAATATAAATTACAGCACAACACTGACAGTCTAGGAGCCGTTTTATACGTTCGAAAAACTGTACTGCCTTGTACAGTCGCGGCGGAGTGACCGAGCGCATTGAGCCGTTATGCTCCGATGCTCGAGGCCGTTTTCCGTCGGGATTCGAATCCCTCCTGGGGCATGGATGTTTGTGATACCTTTAGTATAAGTTAGTTCATGAGTAGTTTGCTAGTTTAGGATTGATGAACCCGTAGTTAAGTCCCTTGAGCTTAACAAGATTTGATCAAATGTTCAAATGTTTGTATAGTTTATGGGACTTAACTACGGGGTCATCAGTCCCTAAACTTATGAACTACTTACGAACTAGGACGGCACAAATATCCATGCCCGAGGGGGGATTCGAACCCCCGACCGTAGTGGCTGTGCAGACCGTGACTGGAGTGCCTCAGTCTCCTCGACCACCGCGGCCGGCGAAGATTTGAACCTGTGCACTTCAACTCTGTTCCACGGTTCAACTTGCCGCTCATTTCAGTCTTACACTGTGATTCATTTCTTGTCCATACTGCAGTAGAGCTGCGAGAGAGAGACGAAGTAACAAGGTATCAGCACCGTAGGAAGGAAATTATATGTTATTTAATGGCGTCAGTGTATCATTACATATTCAATCAGCAGCGCCAAAAACTCTCTGCTTAAAGGACTTACCTCAGCTCAAAACACACATTTACAGTAGTAGCATACTCCTGAAAGTGCTTATATTAGTCCTCAAAGTGCACATTCATGATTTAGATGAAGTGGTTAAAACAACGTGGGAGAGAACAATGTACACACCTCACTAAAGCCACGTCATCACATTCCAAATCACTTTCGCATTCACGTAGTTCAATATCAAATGCTACACTAATTACATTTACAAATGATGTTGGTATGTCAATATCAAACTCTGGCTTTAGCCAAGTATTTTGCAAGATATGCTTATACGTCGTGTATTTCTGTGTCGTCGCCATTAAAGGTAAAGCAGTCAACAATCCGAAGATTGGTTTGAACACCACAGTGCTTTACTAGGCATGGTCGTGTTTGGAGGTGGTATGCCGTTGCCTTCCTCCGACCTTCGAACTGCCTTACCCAGCCATTTATAGGGGGACCTACAGTTTAACGTGGGTTCCGAACCACGGTGCTACTCGGTATTTTTCACATGAGCAATACTGCCAGAGGTGAAAGAAGTGGAAAGTGACAGATAAAAATCCCAGGACCTGGCGGGGATCGAACCCGCGACCTTTGGATTTGTAGTGCACCACTGTGCAACCGAGGCGCACTTTCGTCGCCATTATATTTCTGAATTACTATGTTATATAACGTATCCGCGAACTCCTTATCCTCCGATGTCATTTCCATATTCAGTACGTCGCAACGTCGTCCCTAATATTTGGACCACATGCGTAAGATTAATTCTCTGCATGGTATCAATGCACAGCGTTTTCACAGTAACACGCTTGCGAACTCTCCAAGAGACAAATACGCGCTGCAGCCACACCACTCACGCAGCTTTACCACTGGTTAGTGCAGCTACATACACTCTGCCACTATCTAGCGGCGCTAGCAGAAAAGTGCCACGTTTTTCATGATAATAACTCACACCACTGTTTTGTTTATGATTGCTTGTTATTCTAATGACGGTTTCGTGCGGCTCCGAGCGTTGGAGGTCAAAGGTGTCCCTTCTAAAAAGTATTTTCTTAATTTGAAGGCTAGTGCAGGCACACGCGTGTTTTCCGTGACGCGTGAATAATTTCATTCTCTGATTTTCACACTTGTTAGGGCAAACGGCGACTACGAACTAATCAAACTCTCTGTTACTTGAAAATGCTTTAGCCGTAGTTCCATAATTTGAAATTTAACATCATAGGCCTTGCTGTGACATAAACTCCTAACTGAATCGGCCTACTAATAAACTTTCCATGCCGGCCGCGGTGGCCGAGGGGACGGAGGCGCTTCAGTCACGGTCTGCACGGCCACTACGGTCGGGGGTTCGAATTCCCCCTCGGGCATGGATATTTGTGCCGTCCTTAGTTGTAGGTAGTTCATCAGTAGTTTGTAAGTTTAGGGACTGATGACCCCGTAGTTAAGTCCCTTAAGCTTAACAAACAGTTGAGTTGAGTTGAGTTTAAACTTTCCCATTGGCGTAATAACGATAGTGACAGTTGTTTGCGACGGTTAGAGGATTTATGTACTTATTTATTTTGTTCTCTAGCTGAAAAATCTACTAAACATATCAGTAATAAACAGTACAAGTGCGTCTTAGCTTATGCATGTAAGATGATATCAGGAAGATCTTCATGGTAATTTTCCATCAGAGCAAGGAAGGAGTGTGGATTTTTTATTTTCAGATAACTTCGTATTTTTTGTCACGATTGAGTGTCAGACAGTAGCATGTGCCAAGAAACTCAGTCTAATGCCTAGTGATTCTGCCACTGCAGAGGAACAAATATGAATTTTACGCAAACGTTTTTCAAAGTGGAAATGTAAAACTTCAAAGTCTTGTAACGAAGATGGCGGAGTGGCAATACGAACCCGACGTGCCAGTATCGGCGTCTTATTCAGACACGCCTTGTATGATTAGTCAACAACAGACGCGGTGTTTATTGCTGCGTACCAGTCGCGAGCAAAAAGCAGCGGGATTGAAGTGCTAGCAAGCAACTCTTGCTGACCTCGTGGGTCGTGTAGGAAATAATATGGCGCTGACGGCAGTCTGGCAAGGCGCCTGAGAACGCTGTGCACGCGCGCCTAGCTTTACAGTGGTGCACTGCTTAATGTTCACGGTCTGTATATATACATATTTTAAAACAAAGTCCTCCAGCCGCATCTGTTTGTCTGTCCGCAATAAACGCAAAAAACTACTGAACGGATTTTCATACAGTTTTCACCGACGGATGGCGTAATTTATGAGGAAGGATTACGTGAATAACTCATTACGGTGCGTTGCAGTGATTGCGTGAGGCGAGCAAAATTCCGCGAAATATGGAGCATAAATAGTGTTAGGAATAGCTATATAGCCTGTGGCTTAACCCTCTCACGACTAAGGGAAACATATTTCCCCATTTTAAAACTGGTCATTATCGAATTTAATTGCAACCTTTTCAGAGAACGTCAAAGTAGAACGCCTGCTGAATGAAATTAGGTCACCGGGAACGTTAAAAAAATAAAAAAAGGACTGTCAAATTAGTTGGAAACAATGAAAAGACATATGTGAGCTGTGCTGTATTTATTATTTCAGTTTATTGTGTTGTGTAATAATACTATTACTGAGTTTTGTTGCATGTTTTTCGGTAAGTATACCTTTGTGAAATAATAAATTTCACTGGAATTAAAGAAAACAAAAGCCTTATAATGACAAATAATTCTGCGGGAAAAATATTTCCTGTGGTCCCTAAGCGATTTTTTTCTTAGAATCCCAACAGTGTGGCTGGCGTAACATGATGTAATTGGACCTTAGAAGCTGTTAGTATTGTGTTTGCATCCTACTAATTATTATATTTACTTATACTGCATATTTCGGTTTTATTAGCAAGAATGGCTAGAACAGGATGCAGAGAATTTCACATAACATATTGAAATACTGCAGTTACTCATGTCAGACAACAATGATAGAGAAGATGAGCTTGAATTGGATGAAGAAGATTAGCAGTTCCTTACTGAAGATGTTGAAAATGGGGCCACTGTAGTCTAAATAGAATATTCTGTTCAGGAAAGACATCACAGTTTTGTGAGTTTTTCTTACGATTTTTACTTATTTCTAAATAAATGAAAATAAATAGTTACTAATATTTACTCATAGATACCTTATGGTACTGAAAGAGTTAACCATACATGTGAAAATAATTTTATTGTTTCGTAATACCATGCTTACGCGGTTTCGACATTCAGACTTTAATAACGATCGTACATAACGTGCAATATTGTCGCAAATACATATCATTAAACAAAGATCACCTGTAGCGTCTGTCTGTCTGTCTGTCCTCGATAAACTCAAAAACTACTGAACGGATTTTCATACGGTTTACACAAATGGATACCTGAGGGAGGTTTAGGTTTTTAATTCATTGAGATGCGTGGCAGTGAGTGAGTGTAGCAAGCGAAATATCCACAAAAGAGGGCAATAAATATTCTTAGGAAAAGCTATATATTCTGTGTCACAAATATTATCGTAAATGTGACAATGCGGTTATTGCCTCGTAATGAGTAGGATGAAATTGAGGTACCTTTTAATCTAACAGACATGCTCAATGCATCACGCTGATACGTCACTACGGCAGAAAAAATGCTTTATATACGGTTTTCTACCCGTGTGAAAGCGGGGCGGGTTGCTAGTTAGAATATATAGACAAATCGTGGATTACGAGTGATAACAAAACGTTCACTTCAGGCCCGCAGCTGGGCTCTTTGTCTTGTTAGAAGCGCATATGAGCAGCAGCATCATACACTTTCCACAACATAGGCTCCAAACACTTTGTAATCTGTTGAGGCTACAGTAGTAAAAAAATATGTTATTTCCATATAGACTACACTGATGATGTCCTAAAATAGAGTGCGAAATGCGCATGGAGGAAATGAAAGGATTGCAGCCAGAAAACGACGGTTTCATTTCCAAAAACAAATATGGCTTTAATTAAATTGCGTGCTAACGGAATATCGTCTCATATATGTGATTGGGTTGGTTTCCTGTCAGAGATTATACAGTTAGTAGTAATTGAAACGCATCGGCGAAACCAGAGGCGATAACTGGCGTCTCCCAGGTTAGGGTCGGTGGTCTTCTGTTACCCCTTATCTATAGAAAAAGTGTCAGAGTATGTCAGCAGTCCACTTAAGTTGTTTTCAAATTATTCTGCTTTTTAGCGTCTAGTTAAGTCATCAGAAGATTAAAACCAACTGCAGAAAGACTTAGATATCTGAATGCTGCGAAAATTGACCCTAAGTAATTAAAAGTCTGAAGTCGTCCACTAAGTACTAAAAGGTATCCCCTATACTTCGTTTATGAGATATATCAGTCAAATTTGAAGAGCGTAAATTCAACTAAATACTAGGAATTACAATGACGACCGACTTCAATTAGCAAGAAAACATAGAAAATGTTATGGAGAAAGCGAACCAAACAATTCGTTTTATTGGCAGAACACTTAGAAGATGTAATATAATTTTACCAAAGAGATTGTAAACATCACGCTTGTCAGACTTCTTTTGTAGTTTTGCTGCACGATATGGGATCCTGATGAGGTCGGACTTCCGGAGGGCATCAAAAGAGCACAAAGAACGGGGCTCGTTTTATTTTATCACGATACAGTGGACAGAGTGTCACAGAAATGACACAAGAATTGAAGTGGAGATCACTACAAGAGCGGTGTTCTTCGTTGCGTCGAGATCTACTTACGAAATTTCGATCACCGTCTTTTTCCTCCGAATGTAAAAATATAACCTCTGACAATGAAGTTCCCTGAATCCTCCTATAACATTCGCTTAGGTGAACTATGAGCTACAATTTCCCTACCGTCCTTCGAAACAGTCACCTCCGATGACTGTGCACCGCTGTGTCCTGCGATACATGTCCTGGAAACTTTGCATTCCTATGGGATGGTGTTCAAAAGCCTCGCCACGTTTCGTTGGATGTCAGGAATTATATCAACCCTCTTTCCTTTCAAAGCGAGTTTTTCAGTCGAGGGAATCGGCAGAAGTCTGGAGGATTGAGATCTGGCAAGTATGGTGGATTTTCAAGTTGCAAGAGAACGTTCGCACACACACAGCCAATATCGTGAAACAGTTCCTGGTAAAGAAGGGGACGCTGCAACTTGAATGTCCACCTGACTCGCCGGATGTCAATCCTCCAGATTCCTATTCCCTTGACTGAAACTCCTTTCGAAAGGAAGGAGAGTTGTCGATATTCCCGACATAGGCTACAACGAAACGTGACGAGGTTTTTGAACTCCATTCCAAAGGAAGACTTCGTGCAAAGTTTGAAACGTGTCCATAAAAAATTATTTTGTAAGAAAATGTCCAATATTGTGCCTCCTGTTTTGTATCGAGTAACTTGCTTGCAAGAAAATGTATAATATCGCTTCTACTGTATGTATCGATATGTGTCCTTTATGAAGTTTCATCTTTGGCAAAGATCATGTATTGCATAGCATTGTAGCTCGCACTGAGAGAGAGTAGCACTAGTGGTTCAGCTCGCTTAGAGAGCGGTTGGGTTGTGTGTATGGCTCCGATGTAGAGCAGAGGCTGCTTTGCCAGCAAGTCAGAAGTTGTATTATGTAGGTAATGTAATGCTGATTATTAATAATAAGTAACTTAAACTTTCTTTCATATTTCATTTACGTAGTTAGAAAATTAACCTACTTCCTTCATTTGATAATTAATTATTAGTGGATTTAAAGTGCAGTATTGATGTGAATAATATTGTTGAACGGATTTCATTACTGGTGCCATAGTAAATGATAGTTAATTGACTATGATACTAAATTGATACTAAATTTCAATAATTAGAAATTGATCTGCATAAAATTCTCACAGTCAAGCATTAAGAAAGTGATTTGTGGTTTTTTTAATATCTTTCTCGCAGTCAAAATTTTTGAGTATAGTCAGTGTCTGTTTCAAAAGGCTACATGTCACAGTTGTTTTGTTAAAAATATCCGTTGCGCACATAATCAGTTTCATGCACTGTTTCTCACTTAATAGCATATACATCAGTATCAGGGCCATAATTAAACCAAATTGCTGTGTCAAGGAACAATTTGTTGTCTGATCTAACGATAGGTTCAACATCCACACAACACACGTACAGCTTTTAAGTTTCCATGACATATATCGCAGAGGTCAACAGTGCATAGTTTCGGGAGGTGACTGTCTCTAAAGACAGTAAGGTAACTAATTCATTGTTCATCTGCGTTAATTTTAAAGGTCTATTCACCGAAATTTACTGTCAGAAGTTGTTTATTTTTGACTCCCACCTACAGAGGGCTAAATGACGAACAAAATAAATGAGAGAGAAGAAAGGTCAAACGGACAAATTTAAGTGTTCTTTGCTGCTGCTCGTTATTCGAGAATTACATTGCATCAGATAGTATGAAGGTGATTCGATTACCCTTTTGCGAGGCACCTCAGTGTGATTTGGAGAGTAACGATGTAGATGTAGACGTAGACGAGGTAACTGACTCCTGCCTCTCCTATTTAGTAGTCAGGGAAACCCCAGAGGGTTACTCAGTGGCAGGCAGTTGGAATGTTAAGTACCTCATATCCCTTCTTAAACAGCTTTAGGCTTAAGGAAATGAATCGAGTGTGGACTCGGTGTGTACATCGGAAGGAAATGTCCATCACATCGGAGAGGCCATTTCAGGAGCAGATGAGAAGACAGATTGCAGTCACTGTAGATCGAAGCAACGTCTGTCGCATGGCTTTTAAGCCTCCAACAGGCGCGCGTATTCATGGCACAGGAGTTGTGAGGCGAGCAGTTTTTCTGAATTCGGCTGTACCCAATTTTATCCCTCCAAACGAAAACTTGCAGAGTCATTTTCTAAGAGAAAAAAAGAGCATAATTTTTTATGTACTTAGCCAATCTATGTTTCATAGATCTAGAAAAGGTTTATGACCGTGTTCCTAGGACGAAGCTACTGTCAGTTCTACAAGATTATGGTATAGGAGGCAAACTTCTGCAGGCAATGAAAGGGCTGACAGGCAGCAGTTAGAGTAGATGGCAAATTAAGCTCACGGTTCAAGGCAGTTTCAGGGGCAAGACAAGGCTGTAACCCAGGCTCGCCCAAAGTGTGCCCCTGGGGCGCTAGCGCCCGCGGTCGCCCGCGGCCAGCGCCCCGGGCAACTTGTCCTGCCGCTGCTGCTGCCGCGTCGCTCGCTGCGCCTCGCCACGCCGCTGGTCGCGCGCTTCGGTGGGAGGCAGCAGTCAGCAAACGTGAGGCTGCAGTCGATAAGATGGACGGCCAGCAGCAGCAGGCAAACAGAAGGAGGAGCGGCGCGTCTGCGCTGTTTAAAATCGAGTGGGAAATTGATTTCTTCTGTACTGCCAAATGTTTAATATGTCATCGGAACCTCATGTATTTAAAGAAAGATTGAACGTCATTTTAATGCCTGTCACAAAGATCAGTTCGAAAATCTGTCGCAAGAGGAAAGCCAGTCAAAGCTTGAAGAACTGAAAGAGAATTTCAGGCAGCATTACAGTGAATTAAGTGTATCCTATCCTATCACTGTTTATTATTTCTAAAGATGATATATAAAACTATATTTTACAATTTGATACGTCGCTTAGCAATGTGCTAGTTATCGAATATCAGATTCTCATCGACAACGAACATTTCCATTTTTATATTCTGGTCGTTTTAAATCGCGTCACACAGACACAAGAAAATGTTTCAGGTACGTAATTTTGTACCACTTTCTGAAAAGACGTCACAAATGCTGCCTCAGACAGCAAAGTGTCATTAAGAGTCATTCTTTGTTTTTATGTATTCGTGTTTTGACGGTTTGGAAACATATGTTGTAGTTTGATCCAAGTTTTCAATTAAAACGCAAATATCAGGAGATTAAAATTTATTTTGCGATCTCATTTCGCTGTCCTTGCTAGCGTCCATTATCGCTGTTCAGAAGAACTGAAGGAAAACGCAACTAAAACCAATCTTCGTTGGTATTTTATTTGGGTTTCAATGAATGAAACAATTTTTAAAATGATAAGAGTTTAAAAACATGAATTCAAACAATTAATTGTACCTTTTTCTGCCATCGTAGGAACAGGAAACAGGTGCTCAAAGTTTGCGCGCCAGTTACAAAGGCTCGATGACAATTGCGAAAGCAGGGAAACCCTTTGCGGCTGGGAGCTTGAATTTGTCCAGCAAACCTCACAGAAAAATTTGAAAAAATAGCTCTTTCACCTTAATATGTTGCTCGCCGAGTCGAAGATATGGCTTCAGATATGGAGCAGCAATTAATAGAGAGAGCAGCAAACTTTACTTCATTTTTTATCGCTCTTGACGAATCCACGGACGTTTCGGACATATCTCAGCTTGTCCTATTCATTCGGGGTGTCAACGACAATCTGCGTGCACCGAAGAATTCTCGATCTCGTACCATTAAAAGACAACCACAGGTTTGGATATTTTTCTAACCGTTAAAAGCGTGTTCGAGTCAATGCGTTTAAAATGGGAACGCCTGACCAGTGTAGCAACCGATGGCGCCCCTGCACTACGAGGACTACGCACTGGATTCCTGAGTTACGTCAGGGCAAAAATTGCTGAAGTCGGCTGTTCCTTACTCACGGCAATTCATTGTCTTATACACCAGGAGGCGCTTTGTGCGAAGATCGTCAATGTAAAACAAGTTATGGACAAAGGTGTTCGAATAGTTAATTATCTTCCATCGCATGGATTCCAACATCGCCAATTTTAAGAATTCCTGGCTGATATCGAAACGGAATATCCGGACATCCCCTAACACACAGAAGTAAGATGGCTGAGTAAAGGGAAAAAAATCTTCAAATGTCTGTAAAACTATCGGACCAAACTGCGTGGTCATCAGCCCGTAGCTTACAAACTACTTAAACCTAGGTAAACTAACCTAAGGACAACACACACACCCATGCCCCAGGGAGGGCAAAGGGAAAGTGCTTAATCGGTTTTTCTGCTTGAGGGACGAAATTAATACATTTTTGGAAATGAAACGACGTTATCATCCTAAGTGGGTGGCGAATTAGGCTTTTTTGAGTGACGTAACTGGTCATTTAAGTACTTTGAACACTACACTCCAAGGCGAAAATCACATTTATTGCAGACGATTGAAGCATTAAAAAACTTATTTTGTGGGAAAAAAACTTTTGTACGAGCTGAATTGTGGACTCTTCCCTACATTAAACAGCGTTAAAGATGTGTATTTTTTAGATTATTACAAATCATTTGTGAATTACAAGAAGAGTTTCAAAACAGATTTTTGGAGATAAGTGAGCTTCAACCGAACTTAGATGTCTTTGTTCGCCCGCTTTCCCTTAGGGCAGAGGAAATCTCACAAATGTTTCAACTAGAGCTGATAGATCTGCAGTGCGATATACGCCTGAAGGACCGCTTCCTTATGTGTAAAGCTTTGGAAGACTTATAGCAGTTTTCCATGAGAGAAATATCCTCTTTTGCACAAACACGCAGTCAAAGTTCTATCAATGTTTGGTTGCATCTATGTTTGTGAGTGCTTTTTATCTCATTTAAAGCTTGCTAAAACTAAGAGTCGTTCACTACTTAGTGTTGAAAATATGACTAGTTCCCAGAATGAAACTTCACTCTGCAGCGGAGTGTGCGCTGATATGAAACTTCCTGGCAGATTAAAATTGTGTGCCGGAACCGGGACTCGAACCTGGGACCTTTGCCTTTCGCGGGCAAGCGCACTACCGACTGTGCTATCCCGACACGACTCACGATGCCGCCCCACAACTTTACTTCTGCCAGTACCTCGCCTCCTACTTGCCCGCGAAAGGCAAAGGTCCCAGGTTCGAGTCCCGATTCCGGCACACAATTTTAATCAGCCAGGAAGTTTCATATGACTAGTTCTTTGAGGTTAACAGTCTCCCACAATACTGTACCAAAAATGGACAAAATCATTTCCTGAAGAAAGAAAAACTTGTAAAATGTTAATTGTATCCTTTAACAATATTGAATGTAAGGATTTAAATTCTTTATAACCTTAAGTCCATTTTTATTGTAATTTTGAAAACTTACACGAAGTAAAACAAAACAAAAATTTACTTGTAACTAGTAAGAATGAGACTATATCCCTAATATAAGACTGTTGCTAAAATGGAATGTTTATGACATGAGTTCATTTAAAAATTTTGATATATTCTTCAGTAGACGCCTACTGTGCATATGGCGAGTGTGTATGTGCAGTACTAAGAGAAGAAACCTGTGGGTCAGAAAACAACCAAATTGTTCCTCGATTCTTTTTTATATAATTTTTTTCTGAAGATTTGTTTAGTAATTCTACCATGCGAACCCTAATTGTTACCGAAACAGTAAATGGTTTCTTGTTATACCGCTCATCGAGCACATTTACAGCATTGCGCCCCCCCCCCTCTCTCTCTCTCTCTCTCTCTCTCTCTCTCTCTCTCTCTCTCTGTCGCTCTGTTGCCGACACTAGCGACACACGGTCGCGGCCGGGGCGCTGAACTAAACAGACCTGCGGCCGCGCCCGCGGGCGAAATTCTTGGTTGAGCCTGCTGTAACCTGTCACCACTGTTGTTCATACTATTCTTGGACCACATGGTAAAAACAGTAGACTGGCAGGGCGGGATTAAAATAGGTCAAACCAAAGTAAGCAGTCTCGCATATGCGGATGACTTAGTTGTAAGGGCCGATTCGATTGGAAGGTTGCAAAGTAATATTTCAGAGGTGCAAGGATTATGATATGAAGATCAGCATCTCCGAAACGAAAGTAATGTCTGTGGAAAAGAGATTTAAACAGATTGAGTGCCAAATAGGAGGAACAAAGTTAGAACAGGTAGCCAGTTTCAAGTACCTGGGATGTATTTTGTCACAGGATGGCAACATAGTGAAAGAACTGGATTCGAGGTGCAGCAAAGCTAATGCAGTGAGTGCTCAGCTAAGATCTACTCTCTTCTGAAAGACGGAAGTAAGTACCAAGACTAAGTTAGCAGTTCACCGCTCTATCTTTCGACCAACTTTGTTGTATGGGAGTGAAAGTTGGTTTGATACAGGTTACCTTATTAATAAGGTAGAGGTTACAGATATGAAAGTAGCAAGAATGATTGTAGGTACTAACAGACGGGAACAATAGCAGGAGGGGGTCCATAATGAAATCAAAGAAAAACTGCGAATGAACAACATAGATGAAGCAGTTAAGAGCGAACAGACTGAGATGGTGGAGTCATGTTACACGCATGGGGGAAGCAAGATTACCTAAGAGAATCATGAGCTCGGCAGTGGAGGGTAAGAGGAGTCGAGGTAGACCAAGAAGAAAGTACTTAGATTCGGTGCAGAATGATTTTGAAGTAAAAGGCATAACATCAGACGAGGCATCTATGTTAGCATTGAATAGGAATTTTATTAGAGGTACTATGCTTCAGACTGAACGCCGAAAGACACAATCAGTCTCTAATGATGATGATGATGTTGATTAGCCAAAGAATTTCGAAATTTCGTCAACGTCTATCAAAAACTGTTTCATTTTCGACTTAATAATGTTCGATATCGTCGGCAATTTGTAATTTTCGCTACATCTTAAATCGTGAATAGCATTCTGATACTTTTACCACATTATGCTTGATGTAACAGTTACCCGTCATTTAGAAGTTTGTTCCTTCCACAAACCCGTCACCAGTAGATGTTGTTCAAATGTTTGTAAACCTATTGCACCAAATTGCTATGGTCTTCAGTACCTAGATTTACGAATTACTTAAACTACATAACACTAAGAACAACACATACACTTTCGGCGGGAACGGTCGCACAGTGGATGATAACACGTCGCCTTAGACCACGCGGCAATTCCACGCGGCCACCATTAATCACTTTTACCTTAGCGACCTATTCATCATTTTGCAGACTTTACTTAATTTTCAACATTGTCACTTGCCTCTTCAGTGACTATAAGTCACAACTACGTAACATTGTTGTCTTACTTCGCAGCGTTCTTTGCAACTCAGTTACCGCATTATACTTTTGAAAGCTGCTACGATTTATAGCGCCACAAAAGGCTAGGAAGTAAGTTCACATTTTGAATGTGCGGCTGCACTCAAGATACACATAAAACAATATTTTTCCGAGGTACGCATATTCAATCCAGTTGCTGCGGAGCGCTGCAGTTACGAAGCTGCAGAAAGTCTCTCGGAGTTTCGTGACTCTTATCTTGCAGTCGGCTTCCACTAAGAGCCCTTGACAGCGAAATATCGACCCGTCGCTAGTTCCGTCAGCCACCACATGCAACGCTGAAACGTGGAGCTATTCTCCGATACGTCAACGAGATCGCAGCTGCCAGATACGATATTCCCGCCTGTCGCAAAAAGAAAGGAAAAAAGCTGTGAGCGCAGTGCTGCGCCCGGTCAGGTCCCGCAACTAGACGGTTGCAACTCATGGGCTGGTGATGTGTGTTGAGCTATGGCGCAAACAAAGTACGTGTGTTATAATTTTACTGAGTGGAAGTGCAAAGATAAATTTGTTGTGACATTCATTTGAGCCGGCCGCGGTGGCCGCGGGGACAGAGGCGCTCCAGTCACGGTCTGCATGGCCACTACGGTCAGGGGTTCGAATCCCCCCTCGGGCACGATATTTGTGCCGTTCTTAGTATAAGGTAGTTCGTAAGTAGTTTGTAAGTTTAGGGACTGATGACCCCGTAGTTAAGTCCCATAAGTTGAACAAACATTTATTATTATCATTCATTTGAGACAACATTCCTTTACTACAATGCTGAAAGGCAACAAACATTTCGTAAAGATATTATTAAAAGTATCCACGAACAATATGTGTATTACATAACGTAAACCAACTCAACAATTTTAAGATCTCAGTATTTCCAGTAATTTTATTGCAGTGATCGCTCAAACTATAACAGTAACATTAGTAACCATTCAAATCTATATTCACAGTAAGAATAGTACAATGATCCCTCAAAAATATAATTACTATAATATTAATTATTATTATTGTTTGAGATCAGAACTGGAGTAAGACAGGGAGACGGATTATCACCAATCCAGTTTAATATTATTTACAACAAGGTCATAAGGGAATGGTATAGTGAGCTTACAAAACGTGGTTTGTGGCAAGCAGTGAAGATTGGAAGGAAAGCTGAAGTCACCTGCCTCACATTCGCCGATGACCTTGCAATATTGACAGACAGTGAACAAAATGCAATACATCAAATATAAATCCTCAAGGAAGACACCGAGAGGGTTGGCTAACAAATTTCTTACGAGAAATCGCAATTTACACCCTTTAAAAATACAGAATATGGACAGATTAACAGAGTTCCATATTTAAATCCCTGGGGGAAATTTTAGAACCCAATGGAGTACGAAAACTCCAGCACAGAAACTGAAGAGTGTCTACGATCTAACACACCAAGTTTACAACAAAAAGCGCATGTCTAGGCATGAAAAAATCACGAATTACAGCATTGTGCTATACCCATTTCCGTACTAGGATGCTACTATAAAATTTACAAAAAATGAAAGAAAGATCATTAGGAAAATCTTTGTACCACGAAATACTGAAGCTGGATAGACCGAATCCCAAAAAAACAATTGAGAAATTTCCAAAAAAATGTTCAAATGTTTGTATAGTCTATGGGACTTAACTACGGGGTCATCAGTCCCTAAACATACAAACTACTTATGAACTACTTACGAACTAGGACGGCACAAATATCCATGCCCGAGGAGGGATTCGAACTCCCGACCGTAGCGGCCGTGCAGACCGTCACTGGAGCGCTTTAGTCCCCTCAGCCACCGCGGCCGGCAAATTTCCAAATATTGCTGCTAACATTAGAAAAAGATCCTCTAAATTCTATTGACACATACAAAGACTCCCTGTGTACAGACTCGCACGCCGGATACTCACAGCCACTGAGAACCTGAAAGGTATGACATCTGCCGAACAAGTACGACGAGACCTTACTGAAGCTCAACTCTCCGTTCAGGACACTGCAGACCGAACATCTTGTGACTTTACGAAAGTAATGTCCGTAGAGTGACAAATGGTATTGTTTGGGAAGTAGAACGCAGCAAACCAGACAGCCCGGGTATCGGGTTAAACCAACAGCCCCTAGAGAGACGGCCGCGACGCTCCCGTGTGACGTCAGGCAGAGTAGTATACCGAGCTGAACAATCCGCCATTTTGAATCCCAATCCGTTGTTGTGTGGTAGCGAAGTGAATATTTTGTGATTTCATTGTTTCACAGTGTGAAACGGTTGGTTGTGCTGCTCCGAACTGCTCATATAACATCAGACGTGGTCCCTATAAGTTTTATTGCATTCCTCCAAACACAGATCGGCGTAAAATGTGGCTTGTATATTCCAGGCGCCAAATATGGACGACAAAATAGAGCAACTATCTGCGTAACGTTAAGAACAAAACCTTTGTTATATTTGTATTAGAAATAGTTACGCTCACAGAGAGGTAGTAATGGAAATACAGGCCTATACATGTAAGCAATGGTTTATTTTAATTTTGCATCAGAGTGTTAACGTAAGACGACATACAGCGTGTTTTAAATAAACTAGTTTTCTTGATTTTATGTAGACTAGGAGTTATCCTAAGGCCGTTAATTGTATTTTGAGTGATGCATGAGTGCAGTTGGCTTTACCGAGATAGTGGTTTTATATTATTTGGCATTAGTTCAGTGTTTAAATGTGACTCTCAACACGGGAATGTGTAGGCCTAACCCAGACTGAACAGGATATCTGAAAGAAAAATAATAATAAATTGAACTTCGTAAAGAATGCGAACAGGATAGTCGTTATCTGACGAAACCAGACGTTCATTGTTATTAAACACATTTTTGATGTAAAATCTACTCTGAAATATGGCGTGTGTAAAATACGAGGGACATTAGAGGGGGAATGCGGCAAGTACAGTACAGTATTGCAATTTAACAATATGTAACTGTTTTCGAAAGCAACTCTTAGCTAGCGTAAACGTATGTGGACATACCATTTATAAACCAGAAAAAATGATAATTGTAACGTATTTCAACTGTACGTGGTAAATATTTAGAACGGAAAAATATGCCTTAATTTGCAATGTAAATGAATGTATCATATCTCTAAATATCGATGTTACCACTAACTTTAAGTTGTTTCCTCTTACAGTGAGATGTAAACAAACAAATTTACTATGCTGTAATATTTCTGCGTTAGCAAAGTATCGGCAAACTACACATATTAAACAGTGTATGTGCTCCATAGTCTTCAAATGCGCGCTTTCAACGTGGGATTCAAAATGGCGGATTGTTCTGCTTGTATTATACAGTGCTCTACAGAGTAAGTTGCGCGCGCATAGCTGACTGGGTAGCCGCTGGGGCACGGCCCACTATGCCGAAGCAGCCAGCCAGTCAGCTACTCTGCTAGACGTCACACGAGAGCGAAAATGTTCAAATGTTTGTAGAGTCTATGGGACTTGACTACGGGGTCATCAGTCCCTAAACTTACAAACTACTTACGTACTAGGACGGCACAAATATCCATGCCCGAAGGGGGATTCGAACCCCCGACCGTAGTGGCCGTGCAGACCGTGACTACACGAGAGCGCCGCGGCCTTCTCTCTAGTCTAGGTGGTGGTTAAACCGAGCAGCCGTCAGGGGTTGTCCAAATCTGTAAAATCGGGTAAAGGACCATGCTTTGTACTCAAAACGAAGGAGGACTGTTAGCCGACCGTTTCGTAAGGGTGTCTGGAAGACTTCTGTCATTTCCGCACTCGAAATATTCAGAATAAAATAATCTATAAAATAATGTACCATCAACATCTATGACATCTACGATTTCGGAATAACTACGCACATCTCATGATTCTAAAAATAATTTCAATATCTCAAAAATTACAAATGTTTACTAAACCAAAATATCGAAAAATCAAGCTTAAAATAACCAACGTTTGAATGCGTCATGCAATGTCAACAAACACTGCTTTAGATGACAGCTTATTGTCGCTATCAATAATCTTGAAAGTGTCACACTTGTAGAATTTATTTAATGACTGAAACTTCCTGGCAGATTACAATTGTGTGCCGGAACCGGGACTCGAATCTGGGACCTTTGCCTTTCGCGGGCAAGCGCTCCAGCGATTGAGCTATCCCGACACCACTTGCGATACGCCCTCACAACTTTACTTCTGCCATTACTGATTTTAAATGGACATAAATTTGTAATGGAGATATAAACAGATCATCATATTCTCCACAGTAACATTGAAAAATGAAAGCAGCATGATTTACCTATCATATATTTAATTTAGTGTGTCTTTTTATTGTACAATTTGCCAGTAATTTATATAAATATTGTGTTGTATGAGCAGTGAAACTCATGAAAGCTGGTTTGTCTATTTATTTCATACTTCATGTAACACTAATTAACAGTCTTTTTGTGTATTTAAATAATGTTATAGCAATAAGGAAGTGGTTTCAGATGGTCTCACGTTGAGATGTATACGATTTTTGAAGGAACGGTGATCGGTCAATAAGGAACGGCAAAGGTATAGAACTATGAGTGTAGAAATGATTCTCGGGAAACTTAAGCTATTCTGAACTGTTGGCAATTAAATGTCGAGTGCTCGCGAAATACACTGAGTTTTTGTGTTTCTAAAAGTTATGATTACTTACTTGAGGGAAGAGCTACCAATTTCTTATCGCAGACTATGCAACTATTCAACATTTTATTCAGTTTATTATCAATAATAATAAGGAACCAATTTTATTGAATAACCCTTATTCAACTAAATCTTTGACTTTGCGTGCAAGGTTTGCAATCGTTAGAATAAAACTATTTCGCAATCGTTAGAATAAAACTATTTAATTAATGCACCAGTTATTTTATGCAATATTTCTTATATGTTTAGCAAACTACAGCCTATGCATAGTGTTTTTAACTACAGGATCACAAGAAAAAGGTAATATCTGGAACTAAGGTAGTTGCTGGGCCATGAAAGCACACATGTACGGTTCGACCCTAAGATAACGACGAGCCAAACTTCTAAATCAGGACCGTACATAGCCCAATACGCAGGTTCTTACAGCGTAGAGTCAAACTTGCTCTAATTGCAGTTGTGAAAAATGAGGTGAAGACTGAATCGTATAAAGTCGCAATCTACAGAAGCTAAATATACAAGTGTGACGACCAGTCAGATGCATGAGTTAAAAAGACTGGCGCAAAGTGGACGGATGAAAAAAGAAAGCCATGAGCGAGAAAATGAATGTCTCATGGGCAATCCGCAGGAAGAACTGTAGAGGCTTCACGTGATCCACAAAGTGTCTATTACGTCTATAACAGTAATAATAATTACACAACAATGACAACATTAAGGACCAGTTCAGAAAGCTTAATCACAAGTAACTTGAAGAAGAGTCTCGGAAAGTTGAATTCGGATGTAAAATGAAACTTCCTGGCAGATTAAAATTGCATGGGGGAGCCGTGAGTCGTGTCGGGGTAGCTCAGTGGTAGAGCACTTGCCCGCGAAAGGCAAAGGTCCCAGGTTCGAGTCCCGGTCCCGGCTGGCGATTTTAATCTGCCAGGAAGTTTCATATCTGGACACACTCCGCTGCAGAGTGAAAGTTCCATTCTGGAAACATCCCTTAGGCTGTGGCTAAGCCATGTCTCCACCATATCCTTTCTTCCAGGAGTGCTAGTCGTGCAAGTTTCGCAGGAGAACTTCTGTGAAGTTTGGAAAGTAGGAAGCGAGATACTAGTGGAAGTAAAGTTGTGAGGCGAAATCGTGAGTGATATCGGGATAGCTCAGTGGTAGAGCGCTTGCCCGCAAAAGGCAAAGGTCCCAGGTTCGAGTCCCGGTTCCGGCACACAATTTTAATCTGCCAGTAAGTTTCATATCAGCATACACTTCGCTGCCGAGTGAAAGTTTCATTCCAGATGTAAAACGTTAGTAAATGTAAGGACCAAACTGCTTTGGTAATCAGTCCCTAGACTTACAAACTACTTATAACTGAACCTCTTTGAAGAAAATACATTAACATTTGCTTTTTTTCGTGAATTAATTAATCTATACATGAATATACAAAAATTAAAAAGCATTTACACTTGTTACAGCAATTGTGAAAATAAATATTGTAAGAAGACATTAATTGCTGTACCGCTCTTAATGTATACCTTTTCCCTCCTACCCCTATGGTAACAATGGTGCGTCTATTTCATAAACCTTTGACCTGTTCTTTTTGCGAACTAAATATACGACAGATTTTGGTGGCATTCTTTATCGACAACTGTTAAAAATCATTATCATTGTCCCACAAAACAACGTATGAGGGACATCGCTTTACCTCACTTTCACTCATATTAAAGACAAAAGTGATTAAATAGATTTAATTTGATAAGTTCATATTGCATGTAAATGCACAAATTCCCTGTCGTAAACATCTATGGCAGTGTTTGTAAACGTTTAAGAATAAACGACCCCCTTTCAAGTAAAAATATTCTGGCGATCTCCTCCAAATAAAAATATTGTGGCGACGACACAATTGTCAGGCGAATTTTATTTATTTTTATTTTTAACTATATTCCTCGGAATGGTAGACATTCCCCATTTTTACGTAATTCGCACCGAAAAACATACTTTGATACTTGATTAACGACTGCTTCGTATTTCAAGGCAAGAATCAGAAGCGAATTATGGTCATTAAGAAACGTCCCACTGTGTAAACAATTTTAAAGAAATTGATCTTTTTTCAAAACTTTAACAGTTACTATTGTATAAATTTTCTTCCTGAAAACAGTTTTCAGACTTTGCGGTTATTCATCAATAACACAGTGTATTGTAAAACAATGTATGTATTATTCAGTACATAATGAATGTTAAACAAAGAACTCCGTAATTTTGACATTAAATAAATTTCACTTAGGCATACAAAATGTTCAAATGTTTGTATAGTCTATGGGACTTAACTACAGGGTCATCAGTCTCTAAACTTACAAACTACTTATGAACTACTTACGAACTAGGACGGCACAAATATCCATGCCCGAGGGGGGATTCGAACCCCCGACCGTGACTGGAGCGCCTCACTCTTCTCGGCCACCGCGGCCGGAACTTAGGCATACGTTTTCGTATTGCTGAACCCCTATTACTTTATGGTGCAAGTACTTCCTACTGTGACGGCGATCCAGCCAGCATGAATTTGCGTCCCCCTTGGGGTTCTAAGGCGTACGGAAAAAAAGTGCATATGTTTGTAAATATATCGGACTTAACTTCTAGGTTATCAGTCCGTAGCTTACAAACTACTTAAACTAAGGTAATCTAACCTAAGGACAATACAAACACCCATGTCCCTAGGGGGGACTCGAACCCCTGACGGCGAACGACCGCCAGCACCGAAATACGGCGTTCCAGTACGCGCGACGTACAAACTACGGGTCATCCTGGGAGAAAAACATTATGATGTCATAATCTATACTCCAAATGTCACAACATGAGCTACGAAATTTGCAGGAAGTCATAATGAATCAACAAAGTGGCACTTTGCGTTTTCTGTAGATATCAGTTTGCAATTCCTTCAGATTCAAATGTTTGTAAATCTATCGCACTCTACTGCTGGGTTATCAGTCCGCAGCTCACAAACTACTTAAACTAAGGTAATCTAACCTAAGGACAACACAAACACCCATATTCTAGGGGGACTCGAACCCCCGACGGCGAACGGCCGCGCGCACCAATACCACGGCTTTCAATTCGTATTAAAATTCACCCACATTTAATTTTGCCGTTCCTGAGTAAAGTGGTTGGCTTGGTAAGTTTTCTGCTCTGAATGGTTGGCGCCTCTGAAACGTGAACAATAAGCACTTCTGTAACGGCCCGGGCTAAAACCAGCTGACTCTCTCCGCCAACACAGCCTTCTGAAAGGTGGCGACTTTACGACACCTTCATGGTGAGGAAATACACTGGCGCAACGCGAAAAGCGCCACGCTATATATGTATACGCGGAGTATGCAGTGCATGGCAGCTTCCGGAGACAGCTTATGACAAATGTCTGCAGACACGCACGCAGTACTGTGCATTCAAGATTATTTCAACTATGTACAACTTTCAGGTCGGATGTAGTTCAAAAGACATGTTAAACGAATCACAATTTTTACATAAATAAGGAAAAAATACATTATATTTTATTAAATCAGAGTTGTTAGTAGGCGACTGAACGCCTACCGAGTTCTAATAACATAATAATATCTAATTTTTGCGTTCAAGCAATTCAGCATATATCCACCTCTTTTCTTAGCTTACAATGATTTCTCAATAGTTTCCCTATGTATTTTTCCAGAACGCGTGAAACTTCGTGTAAAATACCAAAAGAACGTAGCAACAAGTATCGAAAAATCAACTCAATAATAATTTAATCACTCGTTCTCGTCACAGTTCAAAAACTGAAATACTTAAAGAAACTTGCATTCCGTGTGAAGAAAAAAAATACATTCCGTTCACTCCTGTACGAATGATATAAAGCGTTGTAATTCACATTATTGCCATGCAAACAGTTTTTTTCTTTCTCGTGAAAAGTTTATTTTGGTGGCTATACGGTGTGTTCGAAATGACTGATTCAATTGTTTGATCATGATCTTCAAGCGCTGCCCCGTCTGCGCTGATAAGGCCTGAAATCGGTAGCATTATGTTATTAAAAATTGCGATCGGTAACTTTTTTTGTTGTGGTAGGACAAAAGCAGAACACGCTGGTTAGTAGATTGAATAGTCCAAATGAATAGAGATATGAAGCGAGTTAAGCTTTCAGTTAAGGTTTTCCTTCAGGTGTCGCTATTACAGATAAATGCAATAGGCAGCGCAGGTTAGTTACATGGAAGTAAGAGTCTATAGTGGCAACAATAGATAGGGTTTAATAAAATTCATTAGCCTGTGGCTAAGCTACGTCTCCACCATATCCTTTCTTCCAAGAGTGCTAGTCTTGCATGCTTCGCAGGATAACTTCTGTGCCGGCCGCGGTGGCCGAGGAGACTGAGGCGCTCCAGTCACGGTCTGCACGGCCACTATAGTCGGGGGTTCGAATCCCCCCTCGGGCAGGGATATTTGTGCCGTATTTAGTATAAGGTAGTTGATAAGTAGTTTGTAAGTTTAGGGACTGATGACCCCGTAGTTAAGTCCCATAAACTTAACAAACATTTGAACATTTTGAATAACGTCTGTGAAGTTTGGAAAGTAGGAGGCGAGGTACTGGCGGAAGTAAAGTTGTGAGGCGGCATCGTGAGTCGTGTCGGGATAGCTCAGTACTAGAGAGCTTGCTGGCAAAGGTCCCAGGTTGGAGTCCCGGTGCCAGCACACAATTTTAATCTGCCAGGAAGTTTCATAACAGCGCACACTCCGCTGCAGAGTGAAAGTTTCATTCTGAAAATAAAACGTATTTGCAGCTACTCCGATTTCCTAGACACGCTGTGAGCTGCTTAATGATTCCAGTCGTCGTATTCGGCAGACTTCGGTAGGATTACTACCGTCTCTCGATACTATTTTTTGGCGTCGTGATTGCTACTAAATGTCATTTCTAGTGCCGTACCGACTGTATTGGGTTACACTCGAGTAGTCACACTGGCACACAGGCTGGACGACAAACAAGAAGCTAGAGTCAAGTCAAAGCAAACACACACTCATGTGGTCATCTAGCCGAGGTCAATATCGCTTCTCTCTCTCTCTCTCTCTCTCTCTCTCTCTCTCTTCCTCCTCCTATCTGTCGGTAAACCACAAACAACACAGTCTTCACAAAGTGCATTACGGAGTTTGTCGCTAACATGCCACTGCACTTTCCATTAAAGGACTGTTAGAAGCACTTGTCACCTTCCAGCCCGGCCGCTGCTTTTCGCCCTTCCGCCCTCATATCTTCTTTTGTTTTTTGTGGCCGAGGGGACTGAGGCGCTCCAGTCACGGTCTGCACGGACACTACGGTCGGGGGTTCGAATCCCCCCTCGGGCATGGATATTTGTGCCGTCCTTAGTATTAGTTACTTCATAAGTAGTTTGTAAGTTTAGGGACTGATGACCCCGTAGTTAAGTCCCATAGGCTATACAAACATTTGAACATTTGAAATACTGATCATTTTTCATGCACTAAAATTAATAATCCGTTTGGTACTAAGAAACTACCTTCGAAATAAACAAAAATACTACGACTTTATACAAATATAAACAGGACCTCCAGCACCTAGTAGGCTGTCGTCGACTCAGCCTTGAAGATGTTGCCCGCAATAAGCAACGAAACGTCGGGAGTAAGAAGTTTTATTGATGGACCACGGCAACTTAGCCCGGAAGTCATTAAATTAAAGGATTTTTTAAACGGAGATACGCTCCATATTTTTCAGTGAACTTCAAAGCAAGTCAATATATAATACATGCACACACATCAGTGTTTCTCAATGAGGAGGTTGCTAAAATGTGCCCAGTAATGGTTTTTAGACAGTTCTGTCTTTTCGTTGAACATGCTGCTGTAATCCTCTCTCAACGCACAAAATATCTCAATTTCTTCGAGATTTGATAATAACCAACCTTTGTCCTCATAGTTCATGACTTTCAAGCTATCATCTATGGAGAACAACGAATGTCGTTCGATTTTCAGGTGTTTTGCCACTGTAGATGAGCCATTCTCTCTATTACTGTGCTCTTTAAACCGCACCTTAAAATTCCTTCCCGTTTGTCCTATAAACTTCATTTCACAATCATTACTCTTTATTTGTAATGACATATAGGGTGGTCCATTGATAGTGACCGGGCCAAATTTCTCACGAAATAAGCATCAAACGAAAAAACTAAAAAGAACAAAACTTTTCCAGTTTGAAGGGGGAAAACAGATGGTGCCATGGTTGGACCGCTACATGGCGCTGCCATAGGTCAAACGGATATATATATATATATATATATATATATATATATATATATATATATATATATATATAATGTTCAAATGTCTGTAAATCTATCGGACCAAACTGCGTGGTCATCAGTCCGTAGCTTACAAACTACTAACACCTAGGTAAACTAACCTAAGGACAACACACACACCCATGGCCCATGACTCGAACCTCCACGGCGAGCAACCGCGCGCTCCGCAGCGAGACGCTTTAGACCGCTCGGCTACTCCAGCGCGGCCAAACGGATATCAACTACATTTTTAAATAGGTACCCCCATTTTTATTACATATTCGTCTAGTGCGCAAATAAATATGAATATTTTATTTGGAACACTGTTGTCGCTTTTTGAAAAATGTTACTGTATTATTCACAAACACATTGCTCACAATTTTAGACGAACAGTGCGGAATAGGTAGGTACTTATTTTTAATTAAAACATAGCACGTACGTACGGTACGTTTGAACTTTATTTCGGTTGTTCCAATATGATACATGTACTTTTGTGATATTATCACACTTTATGAGAACGCATGCAGTTACTGTGTGATTACCTGTATTTACGTCAAGACTTCAATAAATGCTCTAAATGATGTCCTTCAACTTCAATGCATTTGGCAATAACGTAACGAAATTCCTCTCAAGAGCGAGTAGTTCTCCTTCAGTAATGTTCTCACATGCATTGACAATGCGCTGACGCATGTTTTCAAGCATTGTCGGTGAATCACGATAACAAATATCCTTCCATTTTGGCCACAGAAAGAAATTCGGGGATGTAAGACCCGGTGAACGTGCGGACCATGGTATGGTGCCTCTACGACCAATCCACCTGCCTTTAAATATTCCATTTAAGACCGCCTCAACTGCACGCGAGCCATGTGCCCGACATCCATCATGCTGAAAGTACATCGCCATTCTGTCATGCAGTGGAACATCTTGTAGTAAAATCGATAGAACATTACGTAAGAAATCAGCATACATCGCACTATTTAGACTGCCATCGATAAAATAGGGGCCAATTATCCTTCCTCCCATAATGCCGCACCATACATTAACCCGCCAAGGCCGCTGATGTTCCACTTGTCGCAACCAAATGTTTGTAAATGTTCAAATGTTTGTAAAGCTTATGGGACTTAACTACGGGGTCATTAGTCCCTAAACTTACAAACTACTTATGAACTACTTACGAACTAGGACGGCACAAATATCCATGCCCGAGGGGGGATTCGAACCCCCGATCGTAGTGGCCGTGAAGACCGTGACTGAAGCGCCTCAGTCCCCTCGGCCACCGCGGCCGGCTTGTCGCAGCCATCGTGGATTTTCCGTTGCCCAATAGTGCATATTTTGCCGGTTTAGTTTATCTCTGTTTGTGAATGACGCTTCGTCACTAAACAGAATCCGTGAAAAAAATCTGTTATCGTCTCGTAATTTTTTTTTTTTTTTTTTTTTTTTTTTTTTTTTGTGGCACTACGTGGCACTACGTTAAAAGTCTCCGCTTTGCAAATCGTGGTGCATAGAAATATGGTAGTGGTGAAATTTACGTTGATGTAGAATTCTCAATACCGACGTTTTTGATATTCCCGATTCTCGTTCAATTTGTCTGCTACTGATGTGCGTATTAGCCGCAACAGCAACTAAAACACTATCTTGGGCATCATCATTTGTTGCAGTCCGTGGTTGACGTTTCACTTGTGGCTGAACACTTGCTGTCTCTTTAAATAACGTAACTATCCGACGAAAGGTCCGGACACTTGGATGATGTCTTCCAGGATAACGATCAACATACATAGCACAGGCACGTTGGAAATTTTGATCACAATAGTCATACATAAATGCCATATTGACATTTTCTGCAATTATTAAACGGTCCATTTTAACACGAGTTATGTACCAGGAAGCAAATACTGCCCTCACTGGCGAAATGTTACGCGATACCACGTACTTATACGTCTGTGACTGTTACAGCACCATCTATCACAAAGCGAAAAAAGTGTTCATATTTATTTACGTACTAGACGAATATGAAATAAAAATTTGAGGTACCCATTTTGAAAGATGTAGTTGATATCCGTTTGACCTATGACAGCGCCATCTAGCGGGCAAACTATAGTGCCACCTGTTTTCCCCCTTCAAGCTAGAAAAGTTTTGTTCCTTGTAGTTTTTTTCGTTTGATGCTTATTTCGTTAGATATTTGGCCCGATCATTATCAATAAACCACCATATCGTAACACAGTTTTCCTTCTTCTTCTTCTTCTTGTGCTTCTTTTTTCGCATTGACCATATTAGCACCACGTTAGTTTGCTTAAGATTAGTTTCTTCCGTTCTCCTATCTTTTATTCTGATATATTTCCATTACAATATTCTGCAACCGTCTTCACTCTTCTATCCATGGTAATTTGTTTCTGGGTCCAGTTCTGTCCTTGAAACCTGTGAAGACCTAAATTTTCAATTAAAAAATCGTCCTGTTTTATACTCTGATTCCCAGTTCTCGCAGATCTTTTGCACCTGTTCGATCCACCGCACCTTAGATCTCTTGTTGAATAAGTGTCGATGTTAATCTTTCCTGGACCATTCTGAGAATCGAGCAACATGCTTCTTTCTTTCCTGATGATGTCAGATATTCTTTGTGTGTAGTTCCTGTTTGGCTTGTTTCCTAAATGTGCCACCTTCTGTTCTTCTAGGTCTTAATATACTCCTCAGAAACTTTCCTTTCACCAGTTCTAGCCTCTTGATCAATACGGTTCTTAGTAGAATGAGAGTTTCTACCGCACATAAAGCTTCAGGGCGACACGCTGTCTGGTAATGTTTCAATTTTGCATTCATCGAAAGACTCTTCTTATTACAGATGTTCATGGTTAGCTTATATGCTAAATTCATTTAATCTTCTTCCACTGATTCCTTTCTGTCAGTCAAGTGTCTATACATTTTCCTAGGTATTTGAACCTCTCCATGTTTTGAACTTTCCCTCCTTCTCTTGTTATCCATCTACCTCTTTCGTGGTAGAGACGTGCAAACCTGGTTTAGCTTCCTGTGTCCGTTGGTTGGTTGTTTGGGACAGGGGGACCAAACTACTAAGGTCACCAGGACTGAGGATAGGAAACGAGTGGAAGGGAAAGAGAATGCAGTCGAGGAAAGAAGGAAGAAAGACTGCATTAACTCGGGCCCCGTACTCGCCATGCTCGTAATCACGAAAGAACCGTGAGCCCCCCCCCCCCCCCGGGAGGGGGTGTAGATCTGTGTCTGTAATTGTGTGGTTTGGTCTTCTATTGACTCGGATAATACCTCAACATCACCAACGAGTGCTAGACAATCCACCCCACCCGTATTTCTCCCATTTTTTCCATTCCTTGTCGCCACCCACTAATCACCTTACCGAGTAAACAAGGAGCGAAAGGGAGAGACCGTCTTCCTGCTTCACCCCGGTTTTAACCTTCGAGGTCTCAGACAGCTTTCCTCTGAACTGTGTTCTTTAAGTAGTTCGCTGGATTTTCTACCTCAACTTATCTCCTTTACAATTTGGAACAGTGTTTGCCTATCTACTGAATCATAGGCTTTCTTGAAGTCTACGAACGTAAGCAAGAACTCTTTGCTGTTCTGTTTCTGATATGCGGTTATCAGTTTCAGATTCAAAGTGTGTTCCGCGCACGATAGCTCATTTCTGAAGCCTCCTTGGTACTCATCAATTTGTGGATTTAGTTCTTTTACACTACGTTCATCAATGCTTTTGAAATTACGTATGGCTCACAAGTATTAATTAACTAGTGCCAAAAGGGAAAAAAAAGGCAAGTTGCAGTTTCATTTGTTTATTGACGACCAGTTTCGATGTGTTTTGCCAGCATCGTCTTGTAGCAATTATTTTTACAACGCAGTCATCTTACGTATTTAAAAGATGGAGATAGAAAAGTTAAAAGTGCAATGCTGCACTTTTAAATACGTAAGATAACAACATTGTAAAAATATATGCGATCAGTAGATGATGGCAAAATTCATTGAAATCGGTCGCCAATAAATAAATCAAACTGCGATCTTTGATTATTTTTTTCGTTTTGGAACAAATTCATCATTACAGATCGCCTCCATCTTGCGATGTGAGGAATGCCAACAGGTATTAATGAGATTCCCCAGTAGTTCAAAATTCAAACGTTTGTAAATCCATGGGACTTAACTACTGCGGTTATCAGTCCCTAGGTTTACAAACTAATTAAACTAACTTATGCTAAGGACAACACACTCACCCATGCCAAAATGAGGACTCGAACTTCCGACGGCACGCAACCGTGCGCTCCACAGCGAGGCGCCTTAGAACGCTCGGCCACTCCACTGCGGCTCCCCTACCTGCGTCGAACCAAAATTCTGCCATCATTTTCAAACAAACCATACCTTTTATGTATGGGATATATCATTGCCGATGGCCAATCTTCTGGCAGTTGCTCTGCTTTCAAACTTTTCTTTAATTTGTGTTATTTGGATGATAAGATTCTCGTTTGCAGAACTTGAAGAGTTCTGCCAAAATCCCCCAGATCTTCCCCAAGGATTATGTTATTGTTCAAGGTATTTATGATTTTCTTAATTTCTTCTATAGTTGGTGGTTCTGAGTCGCAGTTTGTTTCTTTCCCATTGTTTCCGAATGTCTCGGCACTTCACAGTTCAGAATCTCTTCAAAATATTCAGCCAAATCTGGCTGTTTTTCAAGTTTCCATATACTATCTTCCCTTCTTTGTTGTTAATTGAAGCTGAGCTCTGAAGGGTAATCTTTCCTCAAGTTAGTCATCAATGTTCTAAAAACCTCTCGCATATAGTTTTTCAGGACTCCTATTTGAGTTAAGCGATGTTCCTAATATTTCTCTTGAGTTTTCTGATAATTTTGGCAGTGTTTATCCTTACTTCTTGGACGTTCTTTAGATTTTGTGGTGTTTTATGAGAGCACCAATTTATCTACTAGCCATCAAATTTCATTATGTAGTTTCTGGCATTAGTTGAAACGTACAGACAACACAAAACTACGTTCTCAAGTTTTTAATGGCTATGTTCCCCGAGTACGAATAGAGTGTTCCACAGTACATCTTACTCACTTCTAGAGGTTGTACAGGTGACATAATAGATCAAATTTTACATAGGAAAACACTTTAGGAAATGTCATCCAGTGGTGCTATGAAGGAAAGTTTGGGTTTTAATATCCTGTCGACAGCGTGGCCTTTAGAGACGGATCTTACGCTCGGAGTTTTGGGTAAGGAAATCATCCGTGCCCTTTGAAAGGAACCATCCCGACATTTGCTTAGAGTGATTTAGGGAAATCACGGAAAACCTAAATCTGTATGGCCGGAGGTGGATTTACACCACCGTCCTACAGAATGCGAGTCCAGGATGTCACCACTACGCCACCCCGCTCGGTGGTGCTATGAATACTTATTCATCTGTGATACTGCGAAAAAAAAATCTTGTATTGGAAGCTTTATGCCTTTCATATTTTGGGAGGATGTTCTGTGCACAAAAACAAGAAGAAATGTCTATATTTTTCTGTCCTGTCTTCCTCAGTTACATAATATTATATTGATAACTGTTGCATTTGTCCGCCTACTGCAAATGAAATAAACCAATAATTTTGTTTTCCATATGCGTTTCGACACACACACACACACAGACACACCAGAGACAAATTATAAAAAAGAGAGCAAAAGGAAACGAATGAAACTTTCACTGCAGAGTAGTGTGCGCTGATATGAACTTCCTGGCAGATTAAAAATTTTTGTCGGAACCGGGACTCGAACCTGAAACACAGTGAAAGTTCCATTCGCGAAACATCCCTTAGGCTGTGGCTAAGCCATGTCTCCACCATATGCATTCTTCCAGTAGAGCTAGTTCTGGAAGTTTCGCAGGAGAATTTCTGTGAAGTTTGGAAAGTAGAAGGCGACGTACTGGCAGAAATGAAGTTTTAAGGACGGACTGTGAAGCGTGTTGGGATAGCTCAGTCGGTAGAGCGCTTGCTCGCGAAAGTCAAAGGTCCCAGGTTCGAGTCCCGGCTGCAGCACACGTTTATAATCTGTCAGGAAGTTTAATAAAAAGGAAACTATTTATACAAATAAATAAAAGGGGAAGAAAAACCATCCAAGCAAACACCTCAATGAAGACACAAACACACAGAGAAAAAAGAAAAAGAGATGGAAAGTAGAAGGAGATCGCTGATATCATAAATACACACTCAACAGTTTGTAATACATTCAGAAGTAGCCAACAAACAGATGCATAACATCAAAATAAACAATACAGTAATTTCATAGTGTTGGAACAGAAAGGAGTTTTCCTACTGGTCGCAGGATGCCATTCACGTAGTCAGAGTGGGCGCAGTGCCCTGGACACTGACCACCTGTGATATGTGGTCGAACTCCCTGTGAAGCCTCCTCCCTGCCTGCGTCGAACCAAAATTCTGCCACCATTTTCAAAGAAACAGTACCTGGATTCGTCCAAAAACAACTGTCTGGTGCTATTCCTGTTCCCAGTGACGTCGGTCGACACACGATTGTCATCTAGCATGTTTCTGAACATTAACCAGTGGCAGTCGGATGAGTGGCTGATACGCTAAAACAAAGCAATGCAGTAATAAATGGCGACCGACTGTCATCCCTGCTAGCGTTCGATGTGTCAGACTGTTGTGCAATAGCCGAGGAGAAGGCAGATCTGTCCTGTAATGCCATTCGAATGTGGTGTCGATCTTTTGTGGAGGGGCCTTCAGGCAATCAGCACGCACCCGGCTTCACTGCCGAAACAGTTCCTCCCACACGACCAGAAATGTTATGGGGGGACGCATCACATTCTCTGTTACTTTCATTCTCCACTCCGAGGAGTGGAGCGGGCTGTTTGAGATCCGACCCATAAAGAGTCGCGGTTGTATTCAACCAATTATCAGGCAAGCTGATAGTGGGGGAAAAGGGGGATCTCAACAAGGAATAGGTCGGAGGGGCTTACCAGTTCCGGCATACGCCTTACAACCAAGGAAAGCCTCCCGAAAACCTTGGTCGGAACCGGGAGATTGAAACCAATTTATTTCTGGGACATTGTTGCAGACTAAAAATGGATAATCCGGCGAGCACGAGTGCACTCACGATAACCAAAAATCGGACGCCAGAGTTACTCTCATAAACTCGCATACATCAGCTCGACCAAATAACAACGGACAAGCCTCTCTTCAGAGGAACCGCGCGCAGAGCACGGTATCCTCTTTGTCGAAGGATGCATCACATTCACTCATGCCTGTAATTTGTAGATACGTTTCGCGAGCGCAGTGAGGCGCTATGCTCCGATGCGCGAGGCCGTTCCCCGTCGGGTGTTCGAATCTTCACTTGGGCATGGATGTTTGTGTTGACTTTAGTTTAAGTTAGTTTATAAGTAGTTTGTACGTTTAGGGACTGATCATCCCGCAGTTAAGTCCCATAAGCTTAACAAACATGTGAACATTATTTTACGTTTCGCGCAAACAGCTGCGAGGCATCCTGCGCGTCTGTTGTAGTCACACTGACCCATTACCTTCGGTTTATAGCGACAACGAGAGGCGCAGGCACAAATTATCGGTAGGTGGCCTTTCGCCACGATCTACATGTTGTCCTTGACCCGCAGGGGGACATGGTTCAAACGCTAATAATTTCTGCAAAACATTCTGTGAATATAAACCTCTGTCCATAATCTTTCAAGGCATTATTCTGTTTTTCTGAACATGAGTGTATTAAGGATTAGCCATAAAGAAGGAATTTTTACCATAAGAAGAACTACGCCACTTCACCCTGAAGAAACGTCAGAAAATACATAAGAAAGATGAATTTTAAACACGTTTTCACCTCAAAACACTATTAAGCAACCACTCAATGCCTTCAGTCAAAGGTTTCCTCCCGTAGCCCTCGATATGAGAGGTGATAAACAGTCAGTCTCCGTATACACACATTAGCATTCCGTAATTAACATTTAATGCTCATTCGGCAGTGGGGGCATTAGCTGTGAGGCCATTAGGCGAGCACAGCTTGTTTCCTTCGTGTTGCTCCTCGCGCCACCCTGAAGGACACGTTCTGACCGCTGCTCGCAGGATGCGTTTTTGTATGTCTATCGACTCCAGGAAATGGCTTTCAGGATTGGTTTTCAAAAGCTTCAACACGCCCTAAGCAGATTGTTCTAGGCACACAGTAACCCTCAAAATCTACTGAATGAGAGAACCGACCTTAAACGCAAAAAGTACATACAAAACTTTATTGATATCATAAAATTAGAAAACGGATAAATTCAAGCAGAGATACTAAATAACGTATATCCATAGAGACAAAATAAACAGTGTACTTATAGAGATATAGCACAATGAAGACGATACCACTAACAAAATATAACAAAATAATTAAGAAAAATTTACTAACAATAAACCATAAAAACATCAACAAAATTATCGAAAATTCTAGTAAAAGACCTAATTAAAGCCACACCCAATAAAACAAACAAAATTACAACAGAGTTCTCCACAAAACACTTCAATAGTAACTATGTAAACATGGAATATCGCAAATACACTGTCAACCAAGCTGTCAAGATCGAAATAACGTAAGATGCTAACAGGCACCAATTGACATCCAGGTGTAAAAAATAAAGACAGCATAGACACAAACGAGGCACCAATCGACATCTAGGTGAAAAATAAAGACAGCAGTGACACATACGATATTCCATGTAAGGTAAGAACTAAGAAATTGTAAACCACTTCCATCTATAGTATTTACAGAGCACCTGATGATGGCTAAAGGCCGAAATGAGCTCATTGTGATTTATAAATAATAACAGCAAGTATAAAACAGTGTTGTTGGTGTATCATTATAATAATCATGTTCTAGACATGTTTTGATAACAACGAATTGTATGTTTCAAGAAATTGAGCACCATTCGTCTTATTTATGTATCCTCTTAGTACGAATTGTTAGGAACAACTGTCATCAGTTATAGTAGTTGTTGCGTCCTCTGTAATTACGAACAAACTGTGCTTTGTAAATTGGTTTTATTGTCGAACTCACAAACACATTAGAATCCAGGCAGGAATGGCCGCGTGATTGAAATGTTCAAATGTTTGTAAATCTATGGCACTTAACTAGTCTGGTCATTAGTCTCTGGGCTTAGAAACTACTTAAACTACCTTATAATAAGGACAACAAATATACCCATGTGCGAGGCAGGACTCGAAACTCCGACGGCGAGAGCGGCGCGCTCCACGACCGCGTGGTCTAAGGCGTCTAGTCACGAATTGCCCGGCCGCTCCCCGTCGGAGATTCGAGATATCCTTCGGTCATGAATGTTTATGTAGGTCCGTAGTATAACTTAGTTTACGTACTTTCTAAGTCTAGGGACGATGACCTCAGTAATTTTGTCACATAGGTTTATAAACATATGAGAGATTAATATCGAAACTTTCTAAAGACAATAAGTCCTTAACCATTGTTATTAACATCTATAACACTTGTGTCTGGAATTACTGAGACTTTTGTAATTTTCTTCATTAGAATATCTCAGTAGATAATGATTACCACTTCTTCTTTGTTCTTGACATAGTTGAGGTTCTACAAATCGACATCTTTTCTTAGATCGATAGCTACGAGATTATTTCTCTAGATAATGATTTTACATAACACAGAAGATGTGTATTGAGTTATTTAAATACATGTGTGAAAACTGAGCTTGTATATGTTACTAGTAAAATAGTACACCTCGACCGTTTTAATGAGAATGTCATGAATTTTTTGTACCAGAGATCGATTAGCAGCATCGCCGGGCTGTTGCGACCAGCCGCCATTACGTGGCGAACTCAAAGTTTAATTATATTTGCAGCTTCATTTTATCAGCAGGAGACGGAGATAGCTAAGATTTTCATTTTCAGCTTGCCAACAGGTTTGTTGACAAGAACTTTATACGATTTTAACAGCTGTACGCAGTTACAAGTAAGTGTAGAATGTCAACACGTCTGGCTTCCTACAGCCACTCCGTAGTGCAATTAATGACCAAGGGATTATTAACCTATAGTGTTCGGTCATAATTTTGGCGCTATAAATCCTTTATGGGGAAGGGGCCTTGGTTGTTTTTTATGTAGTGTCCTCAACCAGACGGTTTTTGTTAACGTATGATTGGGTGCCTTAACCCTGAACACATCAAGCGATATGATCTGCAAGTATAAAAACCAATTCATTCTAGATTTTTATATGTGTCCTGATCCCGTTTAAGCTACATATTTCATAATTAAACTTATGATGTGTTTGTTAAAAAGTTGTTAAAAATGTAGTGGGGTCCTGACGGGCTCCGCTTTGTAGGCGAAGTTACATATTTATTATTATTATTATTATTATTATTATTATTATTATTATTATTATTTTCTATTTTGCAGACATAGAGCGCTATAAACTTACAAAAATGGCGCATAAGCAAATCTCAGGCGATGAAATTCTTCGTATGCTAAATTAAAATGATCTCGTTGACCCAGAAGCTGTCTTGAAGAGGATTGTGTAATTTAATTTTATTCACTGTAGTTATTGTTGCCATGAAATTGTTATGTTTTCGCTGTTTCTCGAGATATAGTATCAAAGTTTCCTTTTGTCCAGTATTATTAATTTACAAATTTCATTTGAATATTAATCTACATTGTAACTTCTTCATCAAAGATGATAATTTTTGTCTCTGCATGTAACATCTCTTCTGGTTTGTTGACAATGCAAGATCTTTGACTAAACTTAAGTAAATGCCTGATGATGGCCTAAGGAGCCGAATATCGATTCATGTAATAAACAAACAATTAGAACGAACACAAAATTGTGTATTTTAATTTCCATACTATTCTGTCTTATGCGAATATTGTGTATGTCTTCAGAGCTACAAACACAAGATAAAATATTATTTTATGTCAACAATGGCTATACAACTAAAATATAAGTTTAGACTTCCAAATAATCTAATTAGAGTAACCTTGTACGCTACTATGTTGAGAAAATAAAAAAGAAGGCGGGGTTCTCAGACGAGCCCAGCTTGGTAAACAACATTGATGACACAGGCTTGGTAAGTAAGAACCAGTGGTCTGATTCAATACGTAACTTGTATTTCTTTTAAAGCTAGCCATGATTATGAATTTTTACTTCACTCGGGTCATTAATGTGATGAACAGCATAATAAACCGTAATAACAAACATCGCTCAACATTTTGAAACTCCACAACATTACAGACATTCACATTTCGCCGGCTGCGGTGGCCGAGCGGTGTGCGGCGCGCCAATCACGTTCTGCACGGCCACTACGGTCGAGGGTTCGAATCCCCTCTCGGGCATGGATATTTGTGCCGTCATTAGTATAAGGTAGTTCATAAGTAGTTTGTAAGTTTAGGGACTGATGACCCCCGTACTTAAGTCCCATAAGCTCTACAAACACTTGAATATTTTGAACATTCACATTTCCGCGCGGAAAAGGCCGCGTGGTCTGGGACGCCACGTCACAGACTGCACGGCTGCTGCCGGCGGAAGTTCGAGTCCTCCCTCCAGCGTACTTGTGTGTGTGTGTGTGTGTGTGTGTGTGTGTGTGTGTTTGTGTGTGTGTGTGTTGTGCTTAGCGTCAGACAGTTTGAGTAACTTTGAAGTCTAGGGAACGATGTGATGACTTTAGCAGTTTCGTCCATTAGCATTACAAATATTTCAACATTTACATTCATAGTTACCTCTCATGTTATGTCTGAGGAAAGCGATCTGAATTTTTTTTTTTTTTTTTTTTTTTTTTTTTTTTTTTTTAATATTGATTAAAATTCACCTTCCTGAGGTTACTGAGCCAAGATCGCCAATGTCGTGTTATTTACTTGTCTTTACTGGTTTCGGTGATATATATCATCGTGACTTTAAAACATATTCACTTTGGAGAACTTGTAAAATAAATTTTGCAATTTTACAAAATTTACTTTCTCTTTCATATTTTTATTCTGTAAGTTCTCTTTAACTGTGTTGGGAAGAGCATTGCGGAATAAGTAACGTGAGCAAAACACAGAACATATGCTGTTGGTAGAACTTCCGGGTTATAAGGCCGTGGTCCATAAAACTTTGCAGTTTTTCCTAACGGTTCGTCCAGGGCTGCGCCGGACATCTTCGGAGGTCTTCCTACTTGCCGGCCGCGGTGGCCGGGGAGACTGAGGCGCTTCAGTCACAGTCTACACGGTCCCTACGGTCGGGGGTTCGAATCCCCCCTCGGGCATGGATATTTGTGCCGTCTTTAGTATAAGGTAGTTGATAAGTAGTTTGTAAGTTTAGGGACTGATGACCTCGTAGTTAAGTCCCATAAGCTTAACAAACATTTGAACATTTCTTCCTACTTCAGCTGAGTCTTGAGTCGGGTGAATGAGAGCGACATGTATTCTGTGGAAAGTGGGCGTGGCCAGGCTGCCACGTTGTCAGCAGAGATAGTCCTTGTCAGAGATGAAACTTCACTATCCATTACAATATGTCAGAGATAAAACCTGTCGATCTCTCAAAGCTACTACTTTCATAGAGCATATGGTCCGGTGAACAAGTATATCCGCTCATATTTCCGTCTAAATTCTGATTGGCTCTAATTCGTACTCTGTCCCCCAAAACCCTCCAGAATTTTTCTTAATATGTAGTATAACAGAATTAATTGTGCGTCTGCCTGTACAGTGAAAGTATCTTGTCTTAAGCTATGTTTCCGTTATTTAAAAAAATATTTAAATGTAAGTTTAATAGAAAGATGACAGACGAAACACTCTAGAACGTTTCGTTGGCGGCAAAATGTAGCGTAGTTTTAGTCCTACCGCAATCAGCCGAGCGAAGCGACTCAGACCGTTAATGTCTAAGATTCGAGCTAGCGTCCTCAGAGTGATAACGTTTATGTCAATGACGCACGTACATCGTGGGTAGTGTAATATACGATTATTAAACTTCGTGATTTTCTACTCTCCTGGCCATTAAAATTGCTACACCACGAAGATGACGTGCTACAGGCGCGAAATTTAACTGACAGGGAGAAGATGCTGTTATATGCAAATGTTTAGCTTTTCAGAGCATTCACACAAGGTTGGCGCCGGTGACGACACCTGCAACGTGCTGACATGAGGAAAGTTTCCAACCGATTTCTCATGCACAAACAGCAGATGACACGCGTTGCCTGGTGAAACGTTGTTGTGATGCCTCTTGTAAGGAGGAGAAATGCGTACCATCAAGTTTCCGACTTTGATAAAGGTCGGATTGTAGGCTATCCCGATTGCGGTTTATCGTATCGCGACATTGCTGCACGCGTTGGTCGCTATCCAACGACTGTTAGCTGAATATGGAATCGGTGTGTTTAGGAGAGCAATACGGAACGCCATGTTGGATCCCAACGGCCTCGTATCACCAGCAGTCGAGATGACAGGCATCTTATGCACATGGCTGTAAGGAATCGTGCAGCCACGTCTCGATCCCTGAGTTAACAGATGGGGACGTTTGAAAGCAACAACCGTCTCAACGAACAGTTAGACGACGTTTGCAGCAGCATGGACTATCAGCTAGGAGACCATGGCTGCGGTTAACGTTGACGCTGCATCACAGATAGGAGCGCATGCGATGAAGTAAGCAACGACGAACGTGGGTGCAAGAATGGCAAAACGCCATATTTTAGGATTCATACAGGCTATGTTTACAGCATCATGATGGTCGCATCCGTGTTTGGCGACATCGCGGTGAACGCACATTGGAAGCGTGTATACTGGCGTATCACCCGCCGTGATGGTATGGGGTGCACATTACACATCTCGGTCACCGCATCGACGGCACTTTGAAGAGTGGCCGTTACATTTCAGATGTGTTACAATCTGTGGCTCTACCCTTCTTTTGATCCCCGCAAAACACTACATTTCAGCAGGATAAGGCATGGCCGCATGCTGCAGGTCCTGTACGGGTCTTTCTGGATACGGAAAATGTTCGACTGCTGCCCTGGCCAACACATTCTCCAGATCTCTCACCAATTCAAAACGTCTGGTCAATGGTGGCCGAGCAACTGGCTCGTCACAATACGCCACTCACTACTCTTGATCAACTGTGGTGCCGGCCACGGTGTCCGAGGGGACTGAGGCGCTCCAGTCACGGTCGGCACGGCCACTACGGTCGGGGGTTCGAATCCCCCCTCAGGCATGGATATTTTTGCCGTCCTTAGTATTAGCTAGTTCATAAGTAGTTTGTAAGCTTAGGGACTGATGACCCCGTAGTTAAGTCCCATAAGTTCTACAAACATTTGATTTTTTTTATCTGTGGTATCGTGTTGAAGCTACATGGGCATCTGTACCTATACACGCCATCCAACCTGTGTTTGACTCAATGCCGAGGTGTATCAAGGTCGTTATTACGGCCAGAGGTGGTTGTTCTGGGTATTGATTTCTCAGGATCTACGCACCCAAATTGCGTGAAAATGTAATCATATGTCAGTTGTAGTATAATATATTTGTCCAATGAATACCCGTTTATCATCTGCATTTCTATTTGGAGTAGTAATTTTTACTTTCTATTACTGTGTGGCTTTCTGTATAGGAACAGTGAATCATTAATAAAAGAAGAAAAGCCACTGGCATCTCGAAATTTCGTGTGGCATTCATTATTGTTAAAACTTAACGACAGTGCCCTAATGTTTCAGCCTCACATCAAGAAACAACGGATCTACGACCTGAGCACTGCTTCTGTGCAGGGGAAAAAACAGCGAAAGGTTAGTTAAAAGAAACTATCGTCTTCACACGCTGACGAGGAACAAAGCAATACGGCCCCTTATATCCAACCCCAGTGTGGCGACGCATAAAGAATGTCGTTCCAGTCCCAGTTCTGCCTCCACCATCATGGAGACCGCGTTATTACAAAACGCGCCCATGGGTTGCACTGCTGCCTCGGCCTCCCTGTTCACCCGTTATCTTGCGTAACGAAGACGTCGCATTGTCCACTGCGGAACAACTGACCCGAGAGACGCCAAAAAAAGTTGGCAATAATCTGCATAGCCTGCCATTCTGCAATAAAACATCCAGCCAGCAATGGTGCCAACAGTTGATACTGATTTCTTCATACCCCTCACTTCATATGGCGCTGAACTTACATACGTGTAATCTTTGTCTAACGTGTTATCTCTGGCTATGATACATCTGGTCCTAGGTGCTGTGTCTTTGATGCCCATCTGTGTAGTTACCGTTTCACTGCGCTTGTAGCGAAGCACATCTACAGATTCAGTGCCCCATGCCATAACTTAATTCCCGGAGCAGCAAATTATTCGTGTATTACGTGTGTCGCCTAACCTGAGGGTGGTTGTAAGGAGGTTTCCACATTCCTAGAGGAATGGGGATTGGTTCCCCTGATGAGACTAAATCCCCTTTCTTGTCAAAATAAACCATTGGCGAATATAGTATACAGTTTCGGAGGGGGGGGGGGGGGGGGGAGGTTCGGATCAACACTAATGTAAAGATAAGCATAGGGAAAACCTCCTAATAAAATTTTAGAAATCAGCTCAATGATTCTATGTCTTATTTTTTTTCTTTTTTCATGTCAGTTTGAGGTACGAAGCCACAAAACTTGTATCAGCACAGCCCCCCCCCCCTACCCCCTCCCCCAGAATAGCGGAATCACCACTGCCCCTTGCCCTCGCCAATGGTGTCTACCACGCAGATACCTTCACGCATCATTCACTATAATATAGTACAGATATCGTACTTTTCATTATTTAGGAGGAAGCAGGACCCCTGAAATAGAAATACACTACTTGAAGTGAGTGCGCGTTTTGTGCCTGTTCGTAAATCAACCACCAACCACATCGCGAATGCGTCTATGGCGTAAGTGATCTATAGATTGTGCCGAGGGTGTAATTCCGAATTTCCAGGCATTCTGCAAACCACGTATGACCAGAAATTAGGAACTATAAGGCTGTCTCTTAACCAATTTTATTAAATTGTGAACAAAAGTTCTTCTTTGCATATTTCTGTACATAATGCTTGGAGTACTGTATTATTGTTATAATTCTTGAGATTTTTTTTAATTACTCCGTATTGCATCATCGCACAGGATATGTTCCTTTTATCGTACCTATCATAATTATCTATGATTCTATTTCTTACGGCCGTGATTACGTTTCATTGGGCTGCCATGCGTGTAGACTTTTGGCCGCTTTGAATTAACAGAACGTTGCCCTCGGTGCACCATCTTGGAGGTTGTCTGCACTTCGCGTTTTCCTTAAGAATCTCAGCACAAACACTAATGTATCCTGTCACCGAATAGTGTTTTCCTGTTTGTAATAGAAGTAGCCATGTCAACAAAATATATATCCATGTAAATTATTCAATGAGGATCGTGTCAGGAACTCATAAATCCATACCAACACCTAGGCTCTCAGCATTCGCCAATATTGACCCTCAAAATCTACGACGACAACACATGAATGAATGAAACTCAAACCATCAAGTAACTTACCTTTTCAAGAAACAATGAAAAACGTACCACACACCGGACTAATATCTAGAGAACCAATATTGGTGAGCACTGGCCATCTCACCCCACACATAAACTAAAAGACGAATGGAGAAACCAGTGGATGTGCTTCCATAGCCACAAGACTTTAGGCAACATAAACCCGATCATCCAACTTCCTGGCGCAAGCCACTCAAGAAAAAGATGGACCTCCCTCAGGCGGATCAGAACTGTTCACCCGCGCCGTGACAAAAGCAACGCTACACAAGTGGAGACGTGTGATCGCGAAACATCGGGACAAACAATGGAGCACATTCTATGCGACTATTCAGAAAGAAAATTCATGGGTTCCTGGAAAGTTATGTTTGTTAAGCTTATGAGACTTCACTCCCGGGTCATCAGTCCCTAAACTTACAAACTACTTATGAACTACTTACGAACTAGGACGGTACAAATATCCATGCCCGAGGGGGGATTCGAACCCCCGACCGTAGTGGCCGTGCAGACCGTGACTGAAGCCGCTCGGCCACTCCGCCGCGGCTGTCTGGAAAGACTTGGTATACGCAAAACCTGCAGAAGTTAATTGCTTGGAATTTCTTAATATCCGACTTTGATGAGAAATGGTTACCCAGACTTCAACTACTGCCGCGCTACAGCACTATTTATTTTACATACTTATGTACATGTATTTCCTTGTAAAGGCACATATGTTTATATGAATTATTGTATGTAGTCAATATATAATTCTGTAAGCCATGCGCTAAATAAATAAACATTTCACAATAACTTATTAATGAAATTTTCAGATCACTTTTTTCCCTTTAATTTGATGTAACATTTTGAAAGTCACACTGTGTGTACTCCAGCTTAGACATGAAACAACAATACATATTTTCTCAATTCATTGTAGGTTAATGTTTCATGTTTCCTCTAAGTAATGATAGCCAGACTAACCACAAAAATTTTGAAAGTTTTGCAGTGTTGTTTATAATCTTTGGTCAAATGGTTGGGCCTAGAGGAACAGTTAAGGATTACGGTACCATATGGTACCATTGGGCTGGAAAGGGTTAACATCGAAAACATCGAAAACATGCCATGCAGATAGGGCCGTCGCCAGAACCAGAAGAGGACCAATGCAGATTAGTTGCCTTCCTTCCGCCGGAAATGTGTCATCAAAAATTGGAAGGATTTTTAAAAAGTTTAATATAAAAAGTGTGTATCGATCACCTGCCAAGACTAGGGCTCTTCTTGGCTCAGTTAAAGACGTTTTGCGTCTGAGAAAACCTGGTGTTTATAAGATTCCTTGCCACTGTGGGAAAGCATATATAGGACAAACGATTCGCACCGTCAATGATCGATGCACCGAGCACCACAGACATACACGTTTGTTACAACCTAACAGGTCTGCAGTAGCGGAGCATTGTTTAACCGAAGGACATAGAATGAAGTATGACGAAACACGTGTACTTGCTTCTGGGTCTCGCTACTGGGAATGCGTTTTAAAGGAATCTATTGAGATTAGGTTAGCGGACGATTTAATAAATAGAGATAAGGGGTTCCCTCTTAGCAACATGTGGAATCCAGTTTTGTCTAATTAAAAAAAAACAAAACAGCGTGCTCTTTTCTCCACCTGTGACAACTAGCGCATATAAGCGATACATCGTTCCTGCCAGTTTTCTCCACTGAGGCGCTGCACCGGCTGCTTGCGGCAGAGGACGCAGCCACGCTTCTCTGGCGCACGCGCCGTTAGTACTTCGCGGCGTATATAAGGCCGCCGGGCACGGCAAGACTTCAGTTTCCTACGAGACTCAGCACCTGAAGATGGCGGCCAGGTGGTCCGTTGAAATATTGTGTCAAGATGACTCGATGATCCGGCTGGAAACCCGACATGAATATCAACAATTTATACGCCGGGAAACTCTACGTAATCACAATGTTCAATATGTTCACCATCATTCCTCAACAATAGCTGTAGTCGAGGAATAATGTGAACAGCACTGTAAAGCATGTCCGGAGTTATGGTGAGGCATTGTCGTCGGATGTTATCTTTCAGCATCCCTAGAGATGTCGGTGATCACGATACACTTGCGACTTCAGGTAACCCCAAAGCCAATAATCGCACGGACTGATGTCTGGGGACCTGGGAAGCCAAGCATGACGAAAGTGGCGGCTGAACACACGATCATCACCAAACGACGCGTTCAAGAGATCTTTCACGCGTCTAGCAATAATTTGCTTTTTGGTCCTAATAAAACCCCATGTCATTCCAAGCCAGTGCTTCAATTTTTATCTCTATATCTACATTATTCAGTGATTTATTAAGTCTTCATCCTGACTTTTTTGATCACCCGGTATTATAAGTTTTGAAATGTTTTGACGGCAATTTTCCTATTTTTCAGTCCTTAACCGTATTGAGAATTTACAACATGATCACTGATAACAACTTTATTTTCCTTTATCATTATTAAGCCCCGTTATCATTGCTTACTCCTACGTGAAAATTATACGCATGTTTGTATAGTCTATGGGACTTAACTACGGGGTCATCAGTCCCTAAACTTACAAACTACTTATGAACTGTCACTCTGTTTGTCTGTCACTTCTAACGTCTTTCGTCTATGACAACATTGTTGTGATAAATACCGTTGCACGGTGGTTCGGAATCCACGATAATCAGTAGGTTGCCCTGTAACTGGCTAGGTACGTCAGTTCAAACATCAGAGTAAGGCAATGGCATGCCACATATAAAAAGCACCATGCCTAGCGATGAGGTGTTCAAAATAATCTTCGGATTGTTGACTGCTTTACCATACCTTACGTCTAAATGAAAACGACCATTCTAAACAGATCAAACTCGGTACTACAACTGCTGTCAATGAAGGTAAAACTTTCGGGCTGATACTCCGTGGTCTAGGTATAAAACTTCCTCCCGACGTTTCATCTCCAATTGCGGGAGACATCTTCAGGGCACCACCATACGTCGCGTGAGGCTCGATTGAAAGTAATCGATTGTCATCTTGTTGGTGCAATGTCGACATCCATATTTTATCTAACTTCAGACCTTCTTCTTTTCTATTAAAATTATTCCGGTGTTTGTGAATCTCTATTTCTTTTCTATACATTCGTACATGTTAATGTGATGTTCTAGGTAAAACGCTCGTTTCATTAAATTTTACTTCATGGTTCCCATGTTGAAAAACATGTTCAGCCACTGCCGATTTTTTCGTGTAGCCCAGACGACAGTTCTTTTTATGTTCAGTTAAACGGGTGTTGATGCGTCTTTTAGTTGTTCTAATATATACTTGATCACAGCTGCAAGGAATTTTGTATACCCCAGGTGTTGCTAGGGGGTGACGTGCGTCTTTTGCAGATCTCAAGTATTCTATTATCTTCTTGGTGGGTCTGTAGATCGTCTCGACATCATGTTTGGCCAATACTTTCCCGATTCGATCAGTAATTCTGCTATTGTACGGAAGGAAAACTTTTCCGGATGGTTGCCGTTGTTACTCGGAAATTCTGGATTCTTCTCTTCTTCGATGGAGAGCTCGATCAATTTCCTTGCCACCAAATCCATTGTTCTCGAAGGTCGACCGTAGGTGATTTAGATCACCCTCCAAGTAAACTGGGTCACAGATTTTGTTATCTCTCTCTCCACCAAGGTTTTAATAGTAGGGTAAGATGGTACAATTTCGATCATTTCGGACAAATGTCCTTGTAACTGGGAATATATTGAGAAAATAAATATTTTTCATTATTTCACTTGTTCCCGGATGTTTAATGAATGTACAACACAAATATTAGATAGTTACAATTGTTGGTATAAACACTAGAAAAGGTTACAGAATTCAGAAAAATCGATCGAAAATGTACCACACTAGGTACAATTATGATCACTTCCTCTGCACGGCCACTACGGTCGGGGGTTCGAATCCCCCCTCGGGCATGGATATTTGAGACGTCCTAGTTCGTAAGTAGTTCATAAGTAGTTTGTAAGTTTAGGGACTGATAACCCCGCTGTTAAGTCCCACAGACTATACAAACAGTTGAACATTTTGATCACTTCCTCGTAAAATTTTGATAATGGGCATCTTCCACAAAGACAGCACTTTTTCCTTAAGGCACCAATGTACACTTCCTGATAGCAAACATTATATATTTAGCAGCGAATCCAATCACCCTTAACCAGAAAATGTATAAGAGCGCGTTGGACTAAGTAGCTTCATTTACCTCTTAAAAGGAAAAAAAATTATAACTCCGTAGCACACAGTGGTGTATTCTTGGAAAAGACAGGAAGAGCTGTAGAAAACTGCTATACTACAACGCCACACAACGAGACACCATGAAATTGATAAATGACGCGAAAACTTCTGTTGATCGGAATTGTACCTATATCGAATTTGTAACACCTTACCCTACCTCTTTTTTGCCTCGGATGATGGTCTGATTTCTAGTGGACTTATCGATCTGTGTATGTTTGTCCTTTCTGTGTACCTTATGGCCCAGAGTCTCGTCCTCACGTTTAATTACCGATACATCCAGGACGTTAAGTTGGCCATTTCTCTCTTTCTCCATCGTGAACTCTATCTTTTGATTAATGCTGTTGAGATGCAGTAAGAAGACATCCAGCTCCTCTCCACCATGGTTCCACACTACGAAGGTGTGGTCAACATTTCGGCACCACTTAGTTGGTTTCTTTCTTGGCGGCTGTAGCGCCTGCTGTTCAAAAACTCCATAAATAAATTGACAACAGCTGGACTGAGAGGGCTACCCAAAGCCACTCCGTCAATTTGTTAATAAAACTTCTTGTACTGGAAATAAGTTGTGGTAAGGCAGTGTCTGAACAAGGCCACAAAGACCCTGGAAGATGCCTCCCACAGTTGGAGACGAAACGTCGGGAGGAAGTTTTACACCAGGACCACGGCCTGTCAGCCCGGACGTTTTACCTGAAGACAACGCCGGCCGCGAAAGTTTACGCTGTATGCTGTCAATGAAGTTCCGTGTAGAGTCCTGTAACATTAACGTAAATGAACTATGAACTACAGTTACGTTACTGCCCTTGGTTTGAATCGAGGGAACAGGAAGAAATCTGAAGGATTGAGGTCCGGCGTCCCATACACAGCCAATATCGTCGAACAGTTCCTGTCAATAAAGCGGGTGACGCAAGTTCAGCATCCTCCACACTTGTCGGATCTCAGTCCTGACATCCGACGGTACGTGACGATGCTTTTGATCTCCACGCCAAAGGCACACTTCGCGCAAGTTCCCACGACATGTAACATAAAGCTCAGCGGTGCATAGATATTGGAGGTCACTATTCAGTATGTCGCTAACTGCTGCGCAAACAATTTCTAAGTCGAATGTTTCTAAACCTAAGCGACCAAACTGCTAACGTCATCGGTCCGTAGATTTAAAAACTACTTAAACTTGTACTAAGGACAACACACACATATCAATGTCTGAGGGAGGACTCTAACCTCCAGCGGGAGTGACACAACAATCCATGACGCGACGCCTGAATCCAGATAACGCGGAATTATTTTTGGTATAAATTACCTTCATATTACTTCATGAAAACCTTATAAGTGATTTTTTTCCCAAACACACCATTAGTTTTGGAATATTGTCAATAATTCTGAAAGGTCGTCAAAGTGAATGTTTTAGAATTTTCATTTGATGAATAATTACTAAGAAAACACATATAAATGTCACAAAAATTAAAGAATGTTCAAGAAATATGAACCTAGCTACGAGGAAATCCTGAATATTATTTGCATGAATCTCAACTTTGCAGCCGTATCCTACCACTTTGCAGTCAACAATACAGACTAAAATTTATCTGAAATGGAAGGAGGAGATTCAAAGAAAAAAATAGAACAGTGTGCACAAATTTGTAACTACAAGTATGAAAAACTAAACCACCATTCTCATCCTTCTGGAAGGACGTCAGCGCTATCTGGGTTAAACCGCGCCACAAACGATTTCTCCGTGCTTTGCGCTGCACGTTGACGTTGGAATACACAATTTTCTTTCTGCCGCCTCGGGGGGTGAGCGAGGGATCCAGCAGGAAACACAGTACAACAGCCGTTTAGTAGGGCGAGGGCGAAAGTGGGACGAGGGACCGCTATGGTCTGTGGATCGCTGCAGGCAGCGGTGGGGCGGTGAATCGCTGCTGTTTGGGGACCCATTTCCCTGGTTTCCGTTCACTTCGTTTAATTCACTGTATACAACACCATTCTCTAAACGACGAATTAGCCCTGTGCAACATTCTCACGCAGTGTAAAGATGAGAGAGCGACATAGAGAGACGACCGAACGTAAGGATAGAACAATTGTTACAGAAGCACTCAAGGTCGCGATTTCATCACCGATCCGACGCGCAGTGGTGCTTACGAGGGCATAACGACTATTGATACACGCATTACAGAAAGGGAGCTCACCTCGCCGCGCCCGAGCGCTACACCACGAAGAGACGTGCTACTGACACGTAAAGAAGATGCTGTGATATGCAAATCATTAGCTTTTCAGAGCATTCACACGAGGTTACCGGTGGCGACACCTACAACGTGCTGACATGACGAAAGTTTCCAAACGATCTCTCAAACACAAACAGCAGATGACCGGCGTTGCCTGGTGAAACGTTGTTGTGATGCCTCGTGTAAGGAGGAGAAATGCGTACAATCCCGTTTCCGACTTTGATAAAGGTCGTATTGTAGCGAATCGCGATTGCGGTTTATCGTATCGCGACACTGCTGTCGCGTTGATTGCGATGCAATGACTGTTGGCAGAATATGGAATCGGTGCTTTCAGGAGGGCAATACGGAACGCCGTGCTGGATCCCAACGGCGTCGTATCACTAGCAGTCGAGATGACTGGCATCTTATCCACATGGCGGCTGTAACGGATGTGCAGCCACGTCTCGATCCTTGAGTCAACAGATGGGGACGTTTGCAAGACAACGACCATCTGCACGAACAGTTCGACAACGTTTCCAGCATCATGGGCTATCAGCTCGGAGACCATGGCTGCGGTTACCCTTGACGCTGCATCACAGACAGGAGCGCCTGCATTGGTGTACTCAACGACGAACCTGCTTGCACAAATGGAAAAACGTCATTTATTCGGATGAATCCAGGTTCTGTATACAGTATCATGGTGGTCGCATCCGTGTTGGCAAAATCGCGGTGAACGCACATTGGAAGCGTGTATTCGTCATCGCCATACTGGCGTATCACCCGCCGTGATCGTATGGGTTGCCATTGGTTATACGACTCCGTCACCTCTTGTCTGCATCGTCGGCACGTTGAACAGCGGTCGTTACATTTCAGATGTGTTACGACCCGTGGCTCTACCCTTCATTCGATCCGTGCGAATCCCTACATTCCAGCAGCATAATGCACGACCGCATGTTGCAAGTCCTGTACGGGCCTTTCTGGATACGGAAAATGTTCGACTGCTGCCCTGGCCAGTACATTCTCCAGATCTCTCACCAACTGAAAACGTCTTGTCAACGGTGGCCAAGTAACTATACCCAAATTGCGTGAAAATGTAATCACATGTCAGTTGTAGTATATTATATTTGTCCAATGAATATCCGTTTATCATCTGCATTTGTTCTTGGTGTAGCAATTTAATGACTAGTAGTGTATATACATCACAATCCACCCAAAGCTGCGTGGCAGACATGATTTTCTGTTCCACTTCTATATAGAAGGAGGGAAAACGAACCTTGTATGCATCTCAAAAATATTCAAATATTTGTAAAGATTATGGGACTGCGTGGTCATTAGTCCTTAAACTTACAAACTACTTATGAACTAACTTATGCTAAAGACAACACAAACATCCATACCCGAGGGACGATTTGAACCTCCGACGCGGGAGGCCGCGTGAACCGTAACGTGGCGCTCCAGACCGCTCGGCTACTCCCGCGCGGCTGTATGCAAATGTACGAGCCCTATCTTTGTGGCCTTTACGCGATATGTAGGTTGGCGGCAGCAGAATAGTTTTGCAGTCAGTCTCATATTCCGGACTTCTAAACTTCTTCAACAGTATTTCTCGCAAAGGACGTCGCCTTGCCTCCAGCGACTCCCCATTTCACTACCCAAAGAATTTCAGTAACAGTCGAACATTGATCGAACCTACCAGTAATAAACCTAGCCGTCTGCCTTTGAATTGCTTCTATGTCTACCATTAAACCGATCTGGTAGGGATCCCACACACTTGATCAATGCGGTCACTTTACAGACAAATTACAATTTCCACAAATTTTCCCCAAAAAACCGAAGTCGACTATCCGCCTCCCCCACGACTGTCCTGTTATGTTCGTTCCATTTCATATCACTGTGCAGCGATACGCCCAGACATTTCATAGACGCGACTCTGTCAAGCAGCACACTACTAATGCTTTATTCGAATTTACGGTATTGTTTCTCTTACTCATCTGCATCATCTTAACTTTTTCTGCATTTACAGCTAGCTGCCACTCCTCACACCACCTAGAAATTTGGTCCAAATCATCCTGCATGCTACTACAGACATCCAGTGATGACACCCTGTACACCACTGAATCAAAGCAAACAGCCGCAAATTGCAACTCACTCTGTCAGATCGTTTATATAGATAGCGGTCACCAATAGGTCCGTTTGCAGTTTTGGCGGAATTCATTTTCTTCAGTCTCGAGTCCCTGTTCGAACTAAGCCCAAGTGACCTGCAAAGTAAAGACCGCCTACAAGGAATGACGGTCTGGGGTTTCATTGCATAGCGAGGCCTCTTTGTAACACGCGACACCCTTTGAGTACAGCAGTTCGTCAACGGTATTCTTTGCAACGTTTTGTTGCCCTCTGAGGCACGCCATCCCGAGTTTACATTTCAACAAGACAATGGCTGCCCGTGCGCTGCCAGTCTCTATTGCTTGTCTTCGCAGTTTGCAAATTCTACCTTGTCCGGTAAAACCGACGGATCTCTACCAGCTAACAAAATTAGACCGTTATGAGAAGGGCTCGTCAACCAACTAGGGGTATTGACGATCATTCCTAAAATGAGTATTAGCGATAGAATTCAACCAGACGAATTTCTCTTTCATTCCTTTCGCCTGGTCCATATTCTGCTACTGTTTTTCTTGCTTTTCTCACTACCGAATTTCACTCCATCACTAATAATTTTTTTCTTCTTCAAATTTCTGAAATATTTCCATATTTTTTCATAGAGTCTTTCTATCTTCATGGAGTGCTACGTTAGATCAACACCACTTAGATGCACAAGGCCTGTGCAGTGCCTGGCAAGAGTAGTCATAACACAAGCAAACTATTTCGCTTACGTAGCGTTGTGCTGAGTTTGGGAATACGTGCATGTTGCACACTGCGTTTTAGAATTTTTTTTTTTAATGTGATTTACAGGCAAATTTGTTTTGGTACAAGATATTTAGAAACTATTAGTAAGATATTACATGTTAATCTACGGTGTAGCCTCCATTGTTACCCACTCTTAGTTCTTTTTCTGTTGTCTCCAACATAGCTTCGAATCTTACCATTCTATTTCTCTTCCTCTAACCAATCTACCTCTTCGATATCTCTCTCACCTCATTCTATCGTCTTACGTCTCTGCCTGATGTGAAACAGTCACAATCTATAAGAACATAACGAGACAATTCCTAAGTAATAGCGCTGACGTTCACAATATGAAACATGCTTACTGTCCTTTGCAAAGTAATTATTATTGTTATTATAATAATTTTTGTTTCTTATAAATTATGTATGTATTATTGTTACAATTATACTCTAGTAATAATCAGCATTTTTTTTTTCTTTTTTACTTTAATACTCGTATGACACATTGTTTGTCTGTAATGTACTAAACAGACTGTTCACTTCAAGTAAGCCTGGTTAGGTGTAAGAGAGGGCCTGCAGGCCCTAATCTTGTAGATAAAATAAATAAGATCCTACCTATATCTCCCTGGAAGACAGCATGCGGAGGACGGTATCTTCTGCACTCGTGCTAGCCTGATTATTTTTAGTCAGGGGCAACGTCCCAGATATAAATTGGTTCCAATGCCCCTGTTCCGATCAAGATTTTCGGGAGGTTTTGCTTGGTTGTAAGGCGTATGCCAGAACTGGTAAACTCCTCCCACTTGTTTTCAATTGGGACTCCCCTAAGTCTCACCATCAGCTTGTCTACATCTGCATCTACATAGATACTCTCCAAATCACATTTCAGTGCCTGGCAGAGGGTTCATTAACCACTTTCATAACTTTTCTCTATCGTTCCATTCTCTAATAGCGCGGGGGAAGAAAGAACACCTAAATCGTTCCGTTTTCGATCTGATTTATCTTATTTTATTGGGATGGTCATGTGCTAGTGGGTGGGTGCTAGCAAAATATTTTCACATTCAAAAGTAAAAGTCGATGATTGAAACTTCGCAAATAGATCACGCCACAATGAATAACGCCTTTCTTTTAATGATTTCCACCCCAATTCGTGCAACATTTCCATGTCGCTTCCCCCCTGTAATGTGATAAAACAAAGCGCGCTGCCCGTCTCTGAACCTTCTCAATATCTTCCATCAGTCCCACCTGGCGAGGGTCCCACAAGGGGCAATAGTACTCCAGGAGTGGACGCACAAGTGTGATGCAGGCAACCTCTTTGGTGGAGCTGGTACATCTTCGAAGCGTTCTGCCAATGAAACCTAATCTTTGATTCGCCTTCCCCACAATATATTCTATGTGTTCTCCCCAGTCTAAGTTGTATTTAGTAGAATTTACGACCTTAAGGTTTGACTGATTTATCGCGTAATTGAAGTTCAGTGGATTTCTTTTAGTGGTCATGTGTATTACTTCACACTTTTCTTTATTTAGTGTCAATTGCCAATTTTCGCACCAAGTAGAAATTTTGTCTAAATCGCTTTGCAGTTGCTTTTGATCCTCTGTTGACTTCATTAACCGATAAACGACAGCATCATCCGCGAACAGTCTAAGGGAGCTATTCAGATTGTCTCCTAAATCGTTTATAAACACGAGGAAGTGTACATCTACATCTACATCTACATGGGATACTCTGCAAATCACATTTAAGTGCCTGGCAGAGGGTTCATCGAACCACAATTATACTATTTATCTCCCATTCCATTCTCGAATAGCGCGCGGGAAGAAAGAACACCTGAATCTCTCTGTTCGAGCTCTGATTTCTCTTATTTTATTCTGATGATCATTTCTACCTATGTAAGTGGGAGTCAACAATATATTTTCGCATTCGGAGGAGAATGTTGGCGATTGGAGTTTCGCAAGTAACCCACGCCTCAGCGATAAGCGCCGTTGTTGTAATGATTCCCATCCCAGATCCTGTATCATTTCCGTAACGCTGTCTCCCCTGTATCGCGACAATACGAAACGAGCTGCCCTTCTTTGGACTCTTTCGATGTCCTCCGTCAAACCCACCTGATAAGGATCCCACACTGGGCTGCAATACTGCAAAAATGGACGGACAAGCGCAGTGTATGCAGTTTCTTTAGTAGTTCTGTTGCATCTTTTAAGGATTCTGCCAATAAAACGCAGTCTCTGGTTCGCCTTTCCCACGATATTATCTACGTGTTCTTTCCAGTTTAAGTCTGAAGTAATAGTGATTCCTAGGTATTTTGTGGAATTTACGGCGTTCACATTTGATTGATTTATGTTGTAAACAAAGTTTAACGGAATTCTTTTCGTACTCATGTGGACGACTTCACACTTCTCATTATTTAGAGTCAATTGCCAATTTTTACACCATACTGATATCTTATTCAGATCGTTCTGCAGTTGGTTTTGATCTTCAGATGATTTTACTAGACGGTAAATGAAGGCGTCATCTGCAAACAACCTAAGAGAGCTACTTAGATTTTCCCCTAAATCGTTTATGTAAATAAGGAATAGCAGAGGACCAATAACACTACCTTGTGGAACGCCCGATATCACCTCTGTTTTAGTCGATGCCTTACCATCGATTACTACGAACTGTGTCCTCTCTGACAAGAAATCCCCTATCCAGTTGCAAATTTGGGGCGATATACCATAACCACGCAATTTGATTAAAAGCCGTTTGTGAGGTACGCTGTCAAAAGCTTTCTGGAAATCAAGAAATACGGAATCGATTTGCGAACCTTTGTCGATAGCACCCATCACTTCGTGTGAATATAGAGCTAGATGTGTTTCGCATGAACGATATTTTCTTAATCCGTGTTGACCTTGGGTCAATAGATCGTTCTGTTCGAGATAATTCATAATATTTGAATACAGGATATGTTCCAAAACCCTGCTGCAAATTGACGTCAATGAAATAGGCCTGTAGTTTAGTGGGTTACTCCTACTGCCTTTCTTGAATATAGGTGTGACCTGTGCAACTTTCCAATCTTTTGGTACAGATCCTTCTATGAGAGAGCGCTTGTATATGACTGTTAAGTAAGGAGCTATCGCTTCAGCATAATCAGATAGAAATCTAATGGGTATACAATCCGGACCAGAAGACTTGTTCTTGTTAAGTGATTTTAGTTGCTGCACTACTCCAATGATATCTACTTCTATGTTACTCATTACGGCATCTGTTCGTAATTCGAAATCTGGAATATTGGTTTCGTCTTCTTTGGTGAATGAGTTTCTAAAAGCTAAGTTTAGTAACTCTGCTTTAGTAGCGCTGTCATCGGCAGGATCGCCATTACTATCACGTAGTGAAGGTATTGTTTGTGACTTTCCCCGAGTATATTTAACATATGACCAAAATCTCTTTGGGTTTTCAGTCAAATTACGAGAAAGAGTTTCGTTGTGATAAATGTTGTAGGCATCTCGCATTGAAATCCTCGCTAAATTTCGAGCTTCTGAGTACAATCGCAAATCCTGGGGATTTCGTGTTCGTTCAAATTTAGTATGCCTTTTCCTTTGCTTTTGCAACAGTGTCCTAACCTGTTTTGTGTACCAAGGGGGATCGCCTCCTTCTTTTATTAATTTATTAGGTATAAAACTTTCAATTGCTGTCGATACCACTTCTTTGAAGGGTCCTATAACGCTTCCCTGAGGAACGCCACATACGATTTCCGTTTTACTCGATGACTTACCGTCAATTACTACGAACTGTGCCCTTTGTGATAGGAAATCGCGAATCTAGTCGGACAATTGGGCCGATATTGGATAAGCACGCAATTTGATTAGAAGCCGCTTGTGGGGTACAGTGTCAAAAGCCTTCCGGAAATGCAGAAATATGGATTGAATTTGAGATCCCTTTTCGATGGCACTTACCACTTCATGTGAATAAAGGGCAAGCTGTCTTTCGCAAGAGCGGTAGTTTCTGAACCCGTGTTGACTATTGGTTAATAGGTCGTTCTCTTCGAGGTAGTTTTTAATGTTCGAACAAAGTATATGTTCCAAAATCCTACAGCAAATCGACGTCAATGACATGGGCCTGTAAGATTGGGTACGGATCTTTCGGTGAGTGATCGGTTGTATATGATAGCCAAGTATGGAGCTATAGCAGCTGCATACTCATAGCCGAATCTAGTTGGTATACAATCTTGCCCGGAGGATTTGTTTATGTTTGGTGACTTAATTTGTTTTATTACTCCAGGAATTGCATTTGGGTCACATGGTGTGAGTAATGGACGTAACAAATTCGACAGTTGGTCACCTTCATTATGAAGGGAGGATCTACTACAAACAACACCGTGTGTGAATACTTCTGTTCACGTGTATACTGAGAAACCACTGTCCGCACATACATAAGATTCTTCTATGGGAAACTTACAGATTTTGCGAAGTTACATAAGAAATCCCAGATATTGCATAATGCAACTGAGCCGTCATCAAACGCGGTATTTTTCGCGTCGTTTTCTGCTAGCAGACTTGATACGATATAGAAACTGGTGAGTTTAATAGCGCAGCTAAACGCTCGAGGCTTGATGCGTGGCGCGGGAAGCTGTCACGGGCGGCGGGCAGTGTCGACGAAGCCTGCGATATCAGCTGCCGCATCGCACCACAGGAAACATGTTTTGAAAGACTCGCTAGCCGGAGGAAGCCGCCGCCGGTGTACCTAGCGGCCGCTGCGCAGCCAATGGCGATGCCCACTGGCGGGTTCTGTACATGTTTCAATGAATCGTCACAAAAATGTTCAAATGTCTGTAAATCTATCGGACCAAACTGCGTGGTCTTCTGTCCGTAGCTTACAAACTACTTAGACATAGGTAAACTAACCTAAGGACAACACACACACGCATGACGCAGGGAGGACTCGAACCTCCGACGGCGAGCAACTGAGCGGTCCGCAGCGAGGCGCCTTAGACCGCTCGGCTACTCCACCGCGGCTGTATCGTCACGATACAGGGGAGAGTGTTACGGAAATGATAAGAATCATTAAGACAACGGCGATTATCGCTGCGGTGTGGTCTACTTACGGAACTCCAATCGCCAACATTCTCCTCCGAATGCGAAAATATATTGCTGACTCCCACTTACATACTTAGGAATGATCATCAGAATAAAATAGGAGAAATCAGAACTCGAACGTAGAGATCCAGGTGTTTTTTCTTCCCGCGCGCTATTCGGGAATTTAATGGGAGGTAAATAGTATAAACTTGGTTCGATGAACCCTCTGCCAGGCACTTAAATGTGATTTGCAGAGTGTGTTTCTGTACTGTAGAGTGGATTCTGACAGCAATTTCACTGTATAGTTACAAACGCTAGGCAGTGCTCCACTTTTGCACGTCTTCTGTCGGTTCTATTTACGTCAATTAACGTGTTGTTCGAGGTAGTTGACTTTAGAACTTCGCGGCAATTTTTAAGATTGAATTTGATTTGAAGTAATTGACTGAGAGTAATTAATAATGTGCATTACATAATCATTAAAGACAGTCATGAGAAATGCCCCGTTGTTCGTCTGTTGGCTGTAAAACCCGAAGATTGTTATATGATGCTTGTGTTCGGGAGGAATGAGGAGATATGTAAACAGTGGACGGTGAAAGTTAATCGATAAAGCGGGAACCGTAAAGGCGACTTACGGAAACCAAAGAATTCTTCCTGTCTGTGTGGAGTAAGTATTTTCTGCTGCCCCCTGCACAATGCAAGAAAGGCATTGACGGAAGTCAGTAATAGAACTACTGCCTGTGTAATGCCGGCTAGGGTAGTGGTTGCGTACTGTGTCAACACCATCTAGAGACAAGGCGTTGCAGCAGGCCGTGCCTACGTCACACTTAGAGGCCGCGGCCACCATCTCACTGGCCGTCCGCTGCGCGGCGGTGGGCGTGCCCCAGCGATGCGACGTAAGCTCGGCCTGTTGTTAGGTCTTGTCTCTAGGACGTGTTGGCTGAATTCGTAACATGAAAGTCGCCAATTCGAATCCGGTAAGCGGTAACAGTATTTTCCACAGCTTTTTGTTAGTTCACGATTTTGGTTTTTCACATGTCATGCTACAAGGTACGTTTTCACATGGCTACGGCACCTCCCCCTTGGCGGTGTATTTTGGAGGGCGTTTGCGCTTCGGATGACTGGAGGATTGTGCCCCGCCCCTCGTTTCGGCGTTCAAGCAGACAATTTGGTGCAGCTATGCGAGTGGCTCCGAGAGAAAGCGTCCCACTTCTCCGCCCCTTCCTCCCCCCTAGATACCAAGCATGATTTTTAATTAAGTACCGCTAAGATATCTCAGTAATTTTATACGCACTGAGTACCATCTGTTGTCTACGGACTGACGCCATTACAGTCTGATTCTTCAAAAAATGTTCAAATGTTTGTAAAGCTTATGGGACTTAACTACGGGGTCATCAGTCCCTAAACTTACAAACTACTTATGAACTACTTACGAACTAGGACGGCACAAATATCCTTGACCGAGGGGATTCGAACCCCCGACCGTAGTGGCCGTGCTGGAGCCCCTCAGTCACCTTTCTTTTTTTTTTTTTTTTTTTTTTTTTTTTTCTTTTTTTTTTTTTTTTCTTCATGTATATTCTTTATTAGTATGTATAGTTCTGCATTTTTATGTAGAAAATACTGCCGTTCCACATCCGGCGTAAAAACAAAATAAAGAGGTCGTCGCATTACGACATGGTGCGTTCCAAGGAAGGTCTAGCTGCGGATTATCAATGAACGTCTTCTCGATTTCTTTCGTTGCCGGTTGTAGTTCAATCAGTGCTTCTGTCGTTTGGGGTCAACTTCTCCTTTCATCGATATTCCAGCTGCGAGGCGGGTTATGGAACGCACCCCAAAGAAAATTGGAAAAATATTCGCGGTACTTGGGGTTCCTAACTATTGCACAATGTCGCTCGTTCATATACTTCCAAAAATCAAATACAGTCTTCTCTCCATCGCCGAACAAATAGTGTACAGCGTGGCCACATATCCATTTAACAGAGTTAGTTTTCGCTCTCGGGTAATACGAGTCTTCTGGAAAGAGAAGCGATTTGGTAGTTATCATTTCGGGGGTTGTGCGTGTGAAGAAAGCCAGTACCTGGCGCACCAAATACCAAACATCCTTCGCCGATCCACAGTCAAGGCGATGCTCATCTGTATCCACGACTCCGCATTTGGTACACAAAGGAGAGTCCGCAAGATGAATTCGGTGGAGGCGATACTGGCACACCTGCTTCCCGTTGGCTGTGATGTACCACGCAGACTGTACGTCTGTGCTGAGAGTGGGCGCGCTCACCGCTCGCCACACAACACGCCAGTTAATATGGGGGTGTTTTGATTCTATCACGTTCGGGGCTCTGCTCAGTTCCATGGTGCTGTATATTGCCCTCGCCGATATCAATTGTGTGGGCGGAAGTGCGGTGCGCATGTAGCTGAGGTCGAGGAAGAATTGCCCGAAATAAAAGAAAGGGGCTGGAATGTCGGATAGTGGTATTGGAGGGGTGAGGGAGATCGGCCTTAAGGCCTCTAGCAGCAGGCTTGTAAGACTCGTCGGACACTGTCGCCATATATTCATGTGAGAGCTTACAAATAAGGCCCGTGCTCTGTCCGGAACGTGAAAAAGTCCTAAACCACCTCTGTTCCTCGGTAGTGTGAGGGAGTCGTAACGAATCTTGAAGAGCATACCGGTACTTACAAAAGACCCCATAGCCGCCAGCATGCTGCGGGCCAGATATGGCGGGATCGGCAGTGTCTGCGCAACATGGGGGATGCGCGACGCCAAATAGACGTTAGCATATCGCACCCGTTGCAGAATGTCTAGTGTTCTAAGACGGTGGTCGCCTATCCCTGCCCTAATCTGTTGCAATAGGCGCCTACTGTTGAGGGCAATCGTCCGCCGCAGGTCAGTTGTAAAATCAATGCCCAAACAGCGCATTGTGTCTGTTATTCTCAATGGGGCCACGCACCTATCGGGCAGCCCGTCACCTATAGATAGAGCGTGCGATTTGTGTACATTCAGTTCACTGCCCGATGCTGCGCCGTAGGTCGCCACCCACGCCAAAGCTGCGCGAACGTCGTCTTCACCACGAAGAAAGAGAACCAGATCGTCGGCATAGGCAGTGCAGCAAAAAGTATGTCCACCGAGTGTGATCCCTGTCAAGCGTTGTCGAAAGCCACAGAGCAGCGGTTCCAAACCGAGGGCGTACAATATCGTTGATAGGGGGCACCCCTGTCGCACCGATCTCTGGATGAGGATCGGCGGTGTGAGGCGTCCGTTGTACAGTACTCTTGATGTCGCACCGTGAAGGAGACGTACCAATAAGTCTACGATGGTCTCGGGATAACCCATCTGTTGCATTACGGCCTTTAAAAATGTGTGGTCGACTCTGTCAAAAGCTTGGCTGAAATCGAGGCAGGCCAAAACTCCAGGCATTTTATTTGTTTTGGCAAGTGCGATCATATCGCGATAGCGGCAGAGGGCAGTGCGAATGTTATGACTGCCACCTAAAGATGCCTGATCCTGTGAAACAACGTATCGGACCGTGTGCTTGAGTCGTGCTGCCAACAGTCGAGTGAAGATCTTCATGTCGCTATTCAGTAGGGTCAAGGGGCGGTAGTCGCTGATGTTGGTCCCACCTCGTGGTTTGTGTATAGGTATGATAAGCCCTTCGCAAAACGTCTCAGGGATCTGCACCGTGGGGGACATGAGATCGCGGCAGATTTCCGTCCAGACTGGTACTAGCAGTTGTTGAAAGGCCCTGTAGAACTCCAGAGGGAGGCCGTCAGGGCCTGGCGACTTATTGGCGGGTCCCATCTGTATCGCTTCAGTGACTTCCTCCTCTGCTATATCGGCTGTCAGTTCAGTAGCCGCAGCTTGTGGAATTTTGCCGTATGTGAGCTGGGATACCGCTTCGATTACTTCTGGGGGGCGGCGGAGCTCTGAGTACAGCTGCGTATAGTGAGCGTGAAGGACATGTCCTATATCTCTCTGGGTGTCGTATCGTCCTCTATCTGTAGTCAGCACATGTATCAAGGCCCTTCGTCGACGCCGTCGTTCTCTGATGATATGGTACATGGAGGGACTCTCTTGAGCTACTCTGTCTTCAGTACGGGCTCTGGATATCGTTCCTTCAAGATGCTGGCGTGTAAGTCTGATGATTTGGGCTTTGGCGTGATTCACCGTAGTCTGCCTCGCAGGTGAATATGGCATTCTGGTACATTCCCTTAAAATATTGAAGTAAAAGTCCTTTGTTTGTCGCCTCCATGCCACTACGTCTCTCCCATACCCTATCAAAGTCTTCCGCAGGGCAGGCTTAGCACAGAATAACCACCAAGCAAGGGCAGACTGGTAGGCGCCGCGTCGACGTTTGCAGTTGTTCCATGTGTTCTCTACGAGCTGCCGACATTCTGGAGAGGCGAGATGGGACACATTCAGCTTCCATGGACCACGGCTGTGCCATACTTTCTGACGTCTGAGGGTAAGGTCGCAAATATAGGCTTCGTGGTCAGAAAACGCTACAGGCCATACTTCGGCTGCTCTCGTCCCTCTGACAATGGAACACGAGATGTAAATCCTATCAATGCGGCTAGACGAATGGCTGGTAAAATGCGTAAAGCCAGGCCGGTCGCAATGAACATGTTCCCATGAGTCCACCAACCGAAGATTGTGGACGAGTGCTCCGAGTTCCATGCACGGAGAGTGACGAGGTAATTGATCCTTCGGAGCTTGAGTACAGTTGAAATCCCCTCCTACTATCAAGGCGTCTTGTTGTCCCACAAAGAGGGGTGTGATCGCTTCTGCGAAGAAGGTGGATCGTTCACGTCGGCGTCCCGATCCCGACGGCGCATAGACGTTAATTATTCGTACTCCTTGGACAGTGATAGTCATCCCTCTGGCGTCAGGAAGATACTCGACATCTTCAGCAAGAAGACCTTCACGGAGGATGATCGCCACTCCACTGCCAGTGGCAGACGCATGGGAGATGCAGGTCGTGTATCCGTAGGGTTCTGTGAAGTCTTCTACATGCACCTCTTGAAGGAGGGCAATGTCGATGTCCGCTGCATTGAGCATATCCTGTAGCATGGCCAATTTGTGGCGTGCACGTATGTTATTGATGTTAACGGTAGCGAGCCGGTATGTCTGTGCGCCTAGACCTTCTACTGAGGTGTTCAGTACATCGTCAGCAGGCGGATCCGGCGGCGCCATGGAAGCTGTTGGTGCAGCCTCAGTCATTGTGATAGGGGAGTGCTGGATGCAGCCGAGGGAGCACTTCTACCCTCGACTCCCTCAAGATCTTCCGCTTCATTCTCGATATCGTCTGCCGAAGCGTCAGACGTGAAACTTCGTAGTTGTGGAGGGGATGTTTCATCCTGAGTCTCATGTTGGTGTTCAGTAGCAGGTGAAGGTGAGTCTGAGACAGGAGCAGGTGTTGTCGCTGCTGTATCGTGACGTGCCAGACGGGGAGTGATGACACCGGACACCTGAGAGGCAGCGTCAGTTGCTTCATCCGACGTCGGTTCCTCGTCCTTATCTTGCATCTGATCATCAGAAGGCGAATGGCGCCTCTTCTTGCGTTTCCGCGGGGTGCGCTGTTTGCGGACGTGGTGTTCTGTATCGGAGGTCGGTCGGCAGTCATCTGACGCCGTCTCCGTAGTGATGAAGGCAGACGTCGGTACTACTTCAGTTTCGACATCCATCTTCTCAATAGTGTCAGTCTGGTGGTGTGGTAGGTCGGTGCTTTCAGGATTTTCGGCCGGGTGTAAGAGCGACGACTGTACGTTGGCCGTCGTCTTGTCGTCTGTTGTCGATTGGTGCACTGCTGTTTGGTCTTTTGCAAGAACGTCATTAGGCACTACCAGTGATGTGGCGTCCATCTCCTCAACCTGAGACACCTCATTATTCGTTGGTGGTATACGATCGGTCGTGGACGTAGTTTCCAGTTTGTCCTCGTTTCCTTCGTGCGCTACAGCGTTCAGTGAGGGTTCCTTAACGTACGTCGGCACAGGATGCTGGAGAGCCTGAAAATACGTCACCGGAAGAGTCGTCGGTGCAGGCGGGAGCTGTTCATCCCCAGGTGGCAACTGTGTGATCCTGCGCTGCATGCACTGGGAACGTAGGTGTCCTTCTTGTCACAGCCTGAACACGTCTTCGGCTGGCCGTCATAAATTATTATTGCACGGCATCAACCGATGGTCAGATAAGATGGAACATGTTTTTTCAGTTGAATACGTATTTGCCGCACCCTATTGAGCACGGGGTATGTGGTAAACGGTGCCCATTTTTCAGCTTCGTGGCTGATCACATGCCCACAAGCGCGAAGCGTGGAAATCACTGTTTCTTCTGGCACCTCAAATGGAAGTTCAAATATCCTTATCGTGCAGAGACCCGTGTGTTCAATTGTCACTTCACCAATATGTCCGTCCGAGTGACGGAACTTCAATCCACTTCTGGTCGCGTTCAGAATTCTCTCACAGACCGCGTCGTTGATGAGCTTTAAGTACACGACACTGCTCACTATCGAAAAGTGAATACCTACAACTTCGCTGCAGGCAACTTTCATTTCGTCTCTAATAAACTGTTCGATGTCCAGTGCCTTCGGTCGTGGATATGCTTTCGAAAAACTGATCTTCAAGGTCGAATGTCTCCAGGATTGAGCCATGCTTGCTCTATCAAGTAAGTCGCGTAGAGGCGGCTGAGTTACGTAAACAACCTCAGGCGCGAGACACTGCGGCGGGACGTAAACACGCCAACCGCACCGCTGCGCTGCCTGACGCGGACTGTCACCTCGGCCACCGCGGCCGGCTCTGATTCTTCCATGTTTACGTTGTGTATGCCTCTGAGCAGTGGCGTAACTAGGACTTGGCTTTGGGGGTGATAGGTCTGCCTGATGAGCAAAATTTTAGTCAGTTTCCAGACATACTACCATCTACCACTTCCGTTGAAGATTAATTCATTCACTCCCATCCAATGAAAGCTTGTGGTAAAACACCCCGAGTTTCCAATCTTTACCTTTACCAGATTGTTGTTATACAATTTCTTTCCTTCCCCCCCATAGTTACGCCACTGCCTCTGATAATCGTGAGTCGCGCCGACTGTTAAGTACGGGATGTCTTAGTGCTAAAGGCCTAAAAGCGATCGATATTCATCGTGAGACGTGTGCAGTTTACGGAGAAAACATTATGATTGATGGAATGGTAAGAAATTGGGTTAGAGCATTTAAAAATGGCCGCACAAATGTGCATGATGGACAACGGAGTGAGCGTCCTTCGCTCGTTAATGAAAGTCTGGTGCAGGAAGTGGACAATAAGGTGAAGGAAAACAGACGCTTTACGATTTCCTCCTTGCGAGATGACTTTTCCTAATAGTGTTTTGTATGTGACCGAGCAAGACAATGTCGAAGACAAAACAGTTGTGATGCAGTGGTTAACAAGTCAGGCGGCGGACTTCTATGAGGATAGTGTTCAAGAACTGGTACAACGTTATGACAAGTGCCTCAATATTGACGGTAATTATGTAGAAAAGTAGATTAAGGTAAAGGCTTTCAACCAAAAATAAAATTTTTGAGATATCTTAGCACGTCTTTTTTAGATTTCAAAACGGATTTACTTAAAAAACACGCCTTGTATATTTTCGTTAAAAGATCTGCAGAATGTCTTTCCTCAGTTTGTTTGCGCTTACTTCAACTCGAGCTGCGGCGTCGGCCTATATTTCACACTTTTCTTCCAAACTTAAAGCCGAGATATCTGAACGTTGTTCATTTTTCTTTGATAACAAACACCAAGAACATAGGAACATGCACATGAACACAGTAAGTAACTGTGTTTGTAACAAAATGAATCTGTTACGATGAAGAGACACGATCTGAGTTACTGTCAACGACAGGTTATTGGGGGATTATCCCTGAATACTGAGTGAGAAAAAGGTCGCAGTACCGTAGCTGTCCCAAAAACACTTATTCTAACTTGTATTATATCACAAAAAAGAAATTAATTCACGCAACAAGGCAGTCTAGAGATAACAGAGTTCATTGAGCTTCTTGAAAACACACTGGCCTTCAACTACTTCTCCTTTAATAGTAATATATACTTACAGATAGATGGCCTTGCTATGGAAAATTCCGTTGCAGGCACTAAAGCCGATATCTTTGTAAACATTGAATGACAATATCTTAAAAATAAGCAAGAAATATCTAGTAAAATTATTTACTACAAAACATAGTTTGATGATACACTCATATTATATAAAGGTTCTAAAAAAAGAGATTGATATACTTAACTAACAAATTGAATGACAAGCTTCCCAAACTTGCATTTACAGTAGAACGTGAAGGTAACAAGAGTATAAACTTTCTGGATATTACAATTACAAATGTTTTTATGATTTACGGGAAACCAACTGCTACAGATATAATAAGCAATGCTACTTCATGTCTCCCACTACATTACAAGAAAGCATCCTTCCAAACTATGAACCATAGAATATTGAAACTACCTCTGCAACCAGAAGCCATCCAAACTGAAATTAATATTCTCAAACAAATAGCCATAGCTAACAACTTTAAAGCAAGCCAAGTCGATTTGTTATACCATAAATTACGACAGACCAATGATAATACTACAGTTTCAAAAAGGAACTACGCAAAAATGACATACATGGGGTTTCTTTCAGATAAGATAAACAGACTGTTTAAAAATTCCAATCTAACGATACCATTTACGACAAATAATCAACTTCAGACGAAACTTAAACGTACAATTGGTGAGTCTGATAGGTACCAAAAATTCGGTGGCAACAAGATTCAATGCAGAGATTGTGATAAACAATACCTATGACAAATTGGCCGCAGCTTTCTAACACGGTTTAAAGAACATACTCCTGGTACTGCGCGCACGAAATCGATTTTTGGTCAACATCTCGACGTATGCAATCATTCAGAAGGGTCTGTTTCTGACAATATGGAAATCTTACACAATTTACCCAAAGGTCAACCTCTTGATGCATTAGAACAAGTAGAAATCTACACAAATCGTAAGAATAAACCATTAGATTGCATAAACGAGCAGCTAGATATCAGAGATAGATATTTCTTTGAACTATTCGATGATCTCCTGTAGAATGGTTACTCTTTTGTCCCAACCACCAATTTTATTTTTCAGTTTCAGACACAAGCTGAATTTATTTAATGACATCGGCTCTTATTGACATATATTGTAACCAAATACGTTTATATTACTGATGTACCTTATAACTTTCGGATATGTTTTATTTTATCTGCCTCTTAGTTTTAAGGCAAGGGTCCAAGAACCAAAAACTTTATCAAAAAGGATTTTATTACAGATGTAATATATTCATATGTAGCGGCAAACTGAAGCTTGATTATTTTAGTTCTGACATAATCACAAAAATATTTTAATTTATAATCTTGCAATGGTAAAATAGTATCTCCGATTTCCGTTTTTCAAATTATAACAAAACCCATCACACAGGTTTCTATTTTTCCATATGCTACATTTTTTTTTTTATATGACATTGGAAGCACAGTGGTAGAATAACAGACTACAACTCCAAAAGGAGCTGGTTCGATCCCCGCCAGGTCCTAGGATTTTTATCTGTCACTTTCCACTTCTTTCACGTCTGGCAGTGTTGCTGATGTGAAAATACCGAGTAGCCCCGTGGTTCGGAACCCACGTTAAACTGTAGGTTTCAACATGCATAACGGTCAGGGCTCGTGTACAACCTAACATCACTGTATCTTGGCTCGCCTACTAAGGGGCGGTTGTAACACTGTTGCTTTTACCCTTTAAAGTTTATGCCTGTAAACCAGTGAACTAACAAGGTACAGTACCGTTAACGAATAAGTCCACACTTGTGCTTCTACGTTAGTTTATTTTCTTTAGTCACATTTACACTATATATCACAATTTACAATAAACAACTTCGCCACTCACGTAACTATTGGAGCCGAAACGGAACACATTCGCGTACGAGCGCACTTACAAATTTCGGAACGCCACACGTGGCTTATAAAACGCGAACCGCACTGATGCCGCTATAAGCAGCTACATAATCTACTCGGCATCTGGCAAGCTAAAGACCACGCGACTTGCCTTCCTTGCTCCCAGCTCCGTGTAGGCACGTGATTGACCACTTTACTAAACTTTTAAAAAAATATACGCCGCGGTGGAGTAGCCGAGCGGTCTAAAGCGTCTCGCTGCGGAGCGCGCGGTTGCTCGCCGTGGAGGTTCGAGTCCTCCCTGGGGCATGGGTGTGTGTGTCTGTCCTTAGGTTAGTTAACCTAGGTTTAAGTAGTTTGTAAGCTACGGACTGATGACCACGCAGTTTGGTCCGATATATTTACATAAAATAAATAAATAAATAAAAATAAAAACATTCAAATCACGACACTAGTTTTCTCTCACATTGCATATATAAACAAAAGGAAAACAAGATTTATATCACATTAAACTGTTGCCGGCCGGGGTGCCGAGAGGACTGAGGCGCTCCAGTCACGGTCTTCACGGCCACTACGGTCGGGGGTTCGAAACCCCTCTCGGGCATCGATATTTGTGCCGTCCTTAGTTGTAGGTAGTTCATAAGTAGTTTGTAAGTTTAGGGACTGATGACCCCGTAGTTACGTCCCTTAAGCTTAACAAACATTTGAACATTTTTGAAAGTAAGTTGGTTGTACGTTTCCCCAGAAACAGACATACCAACGATATACTACAGTAAATACGAAGTGCCGTGTGTAACCTTGAATTCTATACCATACAAACAATTCTGAATTCTCTACTTAATAAAAAACGATCCTTTATACATACAAACGTCGTGCAGAGAAATGAACCTTAAATCAGTACATTTCTATAACACATGTAGTGGCTTATGTTGGCCCAGAAAGGGCTGGTCATTACCCCGTGACGTTCAACTGACCAATGGTAACATGCGACAGTCGACAATCTACACATAAAAGGTCTCTGTTTTCTATATCCAGGGCTTTAACTAGCCTGTCATATCGTTTTCTTATTGGTTGATTTACTAACTTCCCTATTTGTTTTGTTTCCGTTCAAAACAGAAGCTGGAATCATAACGCCGTATTTCTAATTAAGATATTGCGTGTGCGTTGTTTGAATATGTTACTCGTCCTCTGTTTGATGTTTGCTTACAGTCGCAATATTTGGTAGAGTAACAGATTGCATATTTGTTTGTTTTTCGTATGAAATAGAAGATGATTTCGTCGCATAGCTTTCTGGGGACATTTGTTGTTGCCTAGGAATCCGTGTGTGATACGCTCGATTTAAATGCGTTGTAAATACGTGCATCATTCTTATTCTGCTTTGTTTTAATTTGCATCCATATTTCTTAATTTCTCACATTTCATGGCGAACTCCATGACAGCAGCTGTTAACATGATTCTACCGCATTCAACTTTATCGCAGCTTGTCATGTAATGTGTATGTACTTATTTATGCTTTCAGTGGTGCGTAAATTTTTATTAGAGTACTAGGATGATTCTAGTAAGTACGTACATAAATTCCTGATAACATTTATTGTTCATATTACTAGTGTGATACCTCACCTTAACTCATGAATTAAAAACGAAATATGCAGACAGGGAATAAACATATTTGCTAATGGACTTGTTTGTGCTCAGGTAAACTGTATGTAAACTGGACATTTCTCCATAAACAGCCGCTCTGTCTCGTTGAAGTGAACAAAAATTTAAGTGTAGTGTATATTGTAAATTCCTGAATAATTAGCTGATATGAATTTAAGTGAGTTAATATTATTTGTAGAATTAATATAATCCAATCTAGATCATTTTCTTTTCACAGATTATATCGATTTTGTGTAAGTGCTCTGAACCGAGATATGGCTCGCAGAACAATTTTGTAGTAAGATGTAATAAAGTTCCAAATCTGTACAAAGTCGTTAACATGCCCATTAAATAAGAGAAATTACGAAAAACGGTTGGGAACAAAAATAAAGTACAATAGGAACTCAACGCTATTTAAGCGAAAAGTTTACACAGAGTCGTACTCACGAACAAATGTCCATGAATCCCAGGGGTGAATCTAGAAAGGGGGCAGGGGCTGTGAGTCTCCAACCCCTCCTAGAGCATAAGGAAAACCTGCTAACATATAATTTACTCCATCGTTTTCATAAAAAAAATAGACAGTGAATGAGCAATGTATCTACAATGCAATCCAAAGCGTGATCTGGATTGCAGTGCTGTAAAACTATCACAGCGCTAGTCAATCAAAGAAAGTTTATGATCAGTAGAACGAAGGTACCCAAAAGATACTTTATTAGTTGGGGGGGGGGACTTCCACCTACCGAGTATAGGCTGTGACGCCAACGGTTTCACTACACGTGATGGAGCAGGTTTTCCGAACACTGTTCTGAGCAGCTAAATCGTCAGCCCACACGCAGTGGAAATATTTTGGGCATGAACCCCCGTGAACCACAGACATTGCCGAGGTGGGGTGGCTTGCGTGCCTCAACGATACAGATAGCCGTACCGTAGGTGCAACCACAGCGGAGAGGTATCTGTGGAGAGGCCAGACAAACGTGTGGTTCCTGAAGAGGGTCTGAAGCCTTTTCACTAGTTACAGGGGCAACAATCTAGATGATTGATTGAGCTGGTCTTGTAACATCAGCTAACACAGCTGAAAGCTGTTAAGTTTCCCGACGACATGCAGCTCTACTGTATGAATATATGAAGATGGCATCCTCTCAGGTAAAATATTCAGGAGGTAAAATAGTTAAATTACTGAAGTTCGGTGGCAGGATGAACATGATCCTTGGTGTGGTGACAACGGGTAACAAATACAAAATCAGTTGGTGGTAACGTAAAACTAGGTCTGATAATGAATAAGAAAGTAGGAATGCTGGTAAGTTACTATGAATAGCATCGTGAACGCATTATTCTAGCGAAGATAGACACGAAGCCAGCACCGACCACAATAGTAAAAGTTTATATGCGAATTAGCTCTGCCGATGATGAGGAGATCGAAGAATTTAATTCAGACCATTAAATGAGAAGAAAAAGTAATTGTGTTGGGGGATTGGAACTCGATAGTAGGAAAGGGAAGAGAAGGAAAACTAATAGGTGAATGTGGACTGTGGAAAAGGAATGTGAAAGAGGAGATCGCTTGGTAGAATTTCGTGCAGAGCACAATTTAATCATCTCCTACACCTGGTTTAATCATCATGGACGAAGTTTATATACGTGAAGAGACCAGGAGACACTGGGAGATATCAGATCGATTTTATAATGGTAAAGCAAAGGTTTAGAAACCAGGTTTTAAACGGTAAGACATATCCAAGTGCAGATATAGACTCTGACCATAACTTATTGGTTATCAACTGTACATTAAAACTTAAGATACTCCAAAGAGGTAGAAAATTAAGGAGATGGAATCTGGACAATTAGAAGGAACTGGAAATGGTTGAGAGTTTTAGAGAGAGCATTAGGCAAGGATTGTCTGACACAGTGGAAAGTAATACAGTAGAAGAAGAATAGGTAGCTCTGAGAGATAGGGTAGTGAAGTCCGCAGAGGATCATATCCTCTAGAGACCTGAAGCCAGGTTTAAACAGTAAATTGAACCAAACAACTTTAAATGTGTTTATTAGCACTACTGATGGTAAAATATTCATGAATAGTATTTTCTAATTTTTTATTTATTGTTGTAAGCTATGTATCATATACGATACATTGGGTTGCTATCGAGACAATGTGACACGCGGTGAAAAAAATAAACGTTACTTTATTTTTGCTTATATCAATGACATATACACCTCCTAATCCTACGAAATGCACAAAATTGTTGCAAATTGTCTCATTACATGTTCTTGTTGGAATAAAATTTTTAGAATAATATAAAAATTAAAATATTACAAAATAGTTTTACAAGTTTTTTAAAATGTTGTGAAGTACGAAACATTGATTTTTTTTTTACAAACCTTTAAAAATATTATGAAGAATAAAACTTTTTGAAACAATTTCTTTCTGAAGTGAAACACAAAAAAAACTCTTACATTCAGTACATCACACATTCGTTAACTTTGAACAGCCTATTCCTACTCTTTTTTTCGGTTCCCATTTCTGGCATGTGCATCACACTTTTGTATCTTTTGGCCATTGGTGGTATTGGCTGAACTGGTCTTCTCTTCTTTTCATTTATCCCTTCCCTTTCGTCATTTTCTTCTTCGTAAGCATCGGGATTGTTTGCGTTTCTTTCAGCGGTGCTGAACATCAAGTTTTCAGCACTATCCATCTTGAAGGAAAAGTATGACAGTATTTGGTTTCTTTGCCACTTCTCTTCAAGTGCAGCATTCTTATATTCAATATATGATGCAGAATTTGCAAAATCAAAGAAATGGTGTAATACACTTATTGTCCACTTCTTTGTTCTACCTCTCATGGCATATTTGCTGATGACTCTGTCCATAAGATACACACCGCCCATGTGAGTGTTATACAGTTTTAACAGCGAAAGGACGAGAAATCTCTATGTACCGACTTTACTGCTTGCTCCACCTTTTACAAGTTTCCACAGGATTTGCCGCACAGTATGTAGAAGACAAATGAATGGCACGATTATCATGCCATTTTATAATTGAAGTAACTAATCACTAACATAAAATCCAGACATCCGCCAATTGCTGACAGACAAGTGAAAAAGTAGTCACTGAGACCCGATCATATATGATACATTTACTAAAATACGATTTTTCAGAAGGAAAATCGTCTTTCACGTCACTTTCTTTGATACATTTGTAATCATGGATCTATTAGCAACATTTTAGTTATGATTTAAAATAAATACTTAACGAATTGACAATACTAACGTTTCTTTCTTGATGTCATGCATACTCGTCCAAAACAAACTTGTCACCGACTCCCCCTGACACCTAGTGGTCACTATGCGAACTATGAGTAGGCTGCCTCGTTGTTCTGTGGAGTGTAGCGAATACGATACAGTCGGCACTTTTACGACAAAGGGCACCTAGTGTGAAGGAAACTCATTTGAACGGATGTATCATATATGAAACATGAGGTCGCTAGAGGTTAAAGGCACAAGGACAAGGACTAATAGAAATCCATGGATAATACAGGAGATAATGAACTTAATTGATGAAAGAAAAAAATATAAAAATACATCAAGTGAAGCAGGCAAAAGGAAGTACAGACGTCTGATAAATGAGGTTGACGGGGAGTGCGCACTGGCTACGCAGGAGTGGCTTGAGGACAAATGCAAGACCGTAGAAGAATGTATGACCGGGGGAAAGGTAGATACCGCCTACAGGAAAATATTAGAAACATTTGGAGACAAGGAAACTAGCTGTATGAATATCAAGAAGTCAGATGGAAAAACAGTACTAGGCAAAGAAGGGAAAGCTGAAAGATGGAAGGAATAATTAGAAGGTCTGTACAAAAGAAATATACTTGAATGCTGTAGTCTAGAAGTGGAAGAAAATTAAAGGAAGATGAGCTAGGAAATACTATACTGCGAGAAGAATTTGACAGAGCACTAAAATATTTCAGTAGCAACAAGGCCATTGGAGTAGATAATGTTCCGTCTGAACTGCTATTATCGTTAGGAGAGCCAGTTACTAACAAATTGTTCCACCTGGTATACAAGATGTATGAGACAGGGGGAATACTCTCAGATTTCAAGAAAAATATAGTGTTTCCAATTCCAAAGAAAGCAAATGCAGACAAATGTGATAATTACAGAACTATCAGTTTAATACGTCATGGTTGCAAAATACTAACACGAATTATTTACAGACGAATGGAAAAACTGGAGGAATCCGACCTCGGGCAGAAGAAATTTAGATTTAGGAGAAATGTAGGAACATGCGAGGCAATACATTACGACTTATCTTAAGAGATAGATTATGGAAAGGAAAACCTACGTTTTTACCATCTGTGGATCTGGAGAAAGCTTTTGACAATGTTAACTGGAATACACCTTTTCTGATTCAGAAGGTAGCAGGGGGAAAATATAGGGAGCGAAGAGTTATATTCAACTAGTACAGAAAGCAGAGAACAGTTATTAGAGTCTAAGGTCATGAAAGGTTCGCAGTGTTTGGGAAGGGAGTAAGACAGGGCTGTAGCCTTCACATAATGTTGTAGCAAGCTGTGGAGAGGAAATTCGGAGAGAGAATTACAGTCCACAGAGAGGGAATACAAATCTTGCGGTTTGCTGACGACATAGTAATTCTATCAGAGACAGCAAAAGAGCTGGAAGAGCAATTAAACGGGAGGGACAGTGTCTTGGAAAGAAGGTATAAGATGAACATGACAAAAGGTAAACGATGGTAATGAAATGTAGTGTCAGAAAGTCAGGTGATGCTGAAGGAATTAGTTCATGTAATGAAACAATAAAAGTAGTAGATGAGTTTTGTTATTTGGGTAGCGAGATAACAGATGATGGCCGAAGTAAAGAAGATATAAAATGCTGACTGGCTATGGGAAGAAAAGCGTTTCTGAAGAAGCGAAAATTGTTAGCATCCAAAATTAGTTTAAGTGTTAGGAAATCCTTTCTGAAAGTATTTGTCTGGAATGTAGCATTGTATGGGAGTGAAACGTGGACGATAAGGAGATCAGACAAAACGATGATAGAAGCTTTCGAAATGTGGTGCTACAGACGAATGATGAAAGTTAGATGGGTAGATCACGTAACTAATGAGGAGGTGCTTAACAAAATTGGAGAGAAAAGGAGTTTCTGGCGTATCCTGGCTAAGAGAAGGGATAGGTTGGTGGGAGACATTCCGAGACATCAAGGAATCGTCAACTTAGCATTAGAAGGAAGTGTGTAGAGTAAAACTCGTAGAGCGAGACCGAGCAACGAATACAGTAAGCAGATTCAAAAAAAAATTAGGTTGCTGTACATATTCTGAGATGAAGAGGCTTGCACAGGACAGGGTAGCGTGGAGAGCTGCATCAAACTAGTCTGCGGACTGAAGACCACAACACACTAGCTATATACAGGCAGTAGCTTGTCAATGATGTCACTATATAGTCAGCCGGCCGCGGTGGCCGAGGGGACTGAGCCGCTCCAGTCACAGTCTGCACGGCCACTACGGTCGGGGGTTCGAATCCCCCCTCGGGCATGGATATTTGTGCTGTCCTTAGTATTAGCTAGTTCATAAGTAATTTGTAAGTTTAGGGTCTGATGACCCCGTAGTTAAGTTCCATAAGCTCTACAGACATTTGGACTATAAGTCAGGTCTCAGTGATCATGATATTGCCATAGCGACAATGACCACCAAAGTTGAGAAATTGGTCAAGAAGCCAAGGAGAGTGTATGTGCTAGAAAGAGGAGGTAAGCAATTGTTAGCGTCTCTCTTGAGGGATGAATGGACATCGTTTAGTTCCAGTAAGGTAGATGTAGAGGACTTATGGGTAAAATTTAAAAACATTCTAATTAAAGCGCTGGAGAAATATGTGCCAACAGAGTGGATTAAGGATGACAAAGACCCACCGTGTTATAACAGTAATATTCGAAAAATGCTGAGAAAGGAAAGGCATTTGCACACTCGGTTCCAAAAGAGGACAAGCAAATGAAATCAGACAAAAGTTAGTAGAGATTCATGCGTCTTTAAAAAAGAGCAATGCTCGAGACATACAGTAACTGCCTCCATCGTACTTTAGTAAATGATCTTGCCAAGAACCCGAATAAATTCTGGTCCCATGTAAAATCACTACGGGGATCAAAGGCCTCTATCAGTCACTCGTTGACGCTTTTAGTTGCCTATACAATATGTGCCATGTTAATATACACCTGCCGATATCTCCTGGAGCAGCACAGTTAAACAAAAGAAAGTCTCTAGTAAAAGCTGTAAGGTTGAAATCTGTCATAACTAACAATGCAACAGTCCACAGTAATTCACAAGCAATATAAAACGTTCCGAAACGACTGCAGACAAGGACAATACCCTTTACCAAAAGACAACTATGAGGAAAGAAAAAGCACAGACATATTGTCCTTTATGATTTAAGCAAACTAAGTATCGGATCCTACGTTTTACTTAAACTAAATAACTTCTTACCGCTGACGAAAACACTTACCACACTAATCAAGGCTGCCTCCATTATTAAATTGTCACGTTATTATATTATGCTGATATCTTCAAATTTCTTTAATTCTGAGTGCAGCAAGATGCGGTGACAGTTTCTGTAATGAATGATTATCCTTTGTGGAGGACAACGGGCACATATAGATTTTTAAAGCAAACGTCCCCCTTTCTTTTTTTCTTATTCGGAATCATGGTTTCGACAATATTAGCCGTTTTACAGTGCCACACACAGTTGGCTGAACAAACGAAGTGTAGTGCCCGTGTTCTTTAGATCTTGGTGTAATACCACCTCCTGAATAGTTCAGATTTTATTACTACCTCGGCTTCCTAAGAAAAATTGGAAGGAAATTCTGCGTCATCAATTTAACTTGTAGTTCCCCACAAAGGTATCGGCACTTTCTGTGAGCTTTATTAATGTTGTTTCTTCAAATTATTATGACAGATTAAAATGTTGTGCTGGTTCTACTATAATACAACTTAGATATTTGCATTATTTGTACTGTTTTTCTGATGTGGCAAATAGTGATTTAATTTACACATAATGAAACTTTCACTCTGCAGCGGAGTGTGCGCTGACATGAAACATCCTGTCAGATTCAAATTGTGTGCCGTAACCTGAACTCGAACCTGCGACCTTTACCTTTCGCGGGCTAGCGCTCTACCGACTGAGCTATCCCGTCTCGCTGCATGGTCCGTAAAGGGAGAGAGAGAATCACTCTAATGTGCGTGGGTATCGAGTACTTAGAGATTATATGGGCTGTTGTGTAGGTGAATACCCGATCTGTAGTACCATCATAATAGATACAGCATCGAAGTGGATTGTGTGTGATGTCCACAGTCGTTGGAAGATATGCGATGTGAATTGAACAATTAGCGATAAAGGGGTTTTCTTCACAAGTGATTGTTTAACGTAGGAGGCAATAATCATGATGGAAAGATAGAAAGCAATTCCGAAATATAATGTGTTGACAATCTCTGCAAGACTTAAGTTATCAGATCTTTCCAAGGGGTACTATGATTGTATCTAACGCTCAACTTTTTTTATAACAGTGATAGCGTAACATACAGTTCCTGTTCCACAGAACCTTAAAATGATAGACTAACGACTTGAGTGTAACATGCCTTTAATGAGAGCAATGAGTTATGTGTCGAGGTTTGTAAGATGGTGCTAGTGGTTGTTATTAAACATTGCGGATGTTGCTAGCATGGACTTGTGTTCAGAGGGAGTGATAGCGACTGATCAACGCATTATTAAATGCATATAGAGAGAATCACTCCTAGCAGTCTCACAATAGGAGGTTGGTAGCTATGAATATCTACGAAAGATCTGGCGTAAATTGAGTATCTCATATTTTTTGTAGCGATAATTTTCGTTACACTGGGCTCTACAGTCTACATGGATGTTCATTGTTGTAGTTGTTGTTGTCGATGTTGTTGTAGTTGTTGTTGTTGTTGTTGATGATGATGATGATGATATGTTCTAAGGATGTAGTACCTTGGTTATAAATTGACAGATGTTAACATACACACACAGAAGGTTAGTTAAGTACAATTAACCAACTACAAATGAATTAATGGAAGCTTATAGATAATTAAATTTAGTATTAGTCCATCAAATTGATGGTCATGTACCCATAAAGGTTACGTTGTTTCTTTTTTACAGCTATATGTATATGTGAGGTGTCTGTTTATTCAGGCATGTTCGAAAGAACATATGCCACTTTTGAACCTTCAGTTATTATCTATTTATATTTATGCAATATATGACATTAACTGCGAATCGATAAACTGGAAAATTTATAGCCAGTAGGGATTCGAACCTGGTTCTTCTGCTTTCTAGGCAGTTGCACTGACCCTATTTTTTTCTGATACACTTGACCACTTCAGCGATTGGCTCCTACCTTATCCTAGTCCCAGTCCAACTAACCTAATTCTAATAAGGGGCAAGGAAGGCTAATAGGCTACAGAAAGCAGAAAAATAAATATAATAAAATAAAATAAAACTCAGAAGTACTGGAAGAAATAACTGGAAAAACTTCTTTTTTTTTGGTACTCTTTTTTTATTTTTATTTTTTTTTTATTCTTTATATATGACAGGTGCGCCGTAGTGTTGCCGCCGGCATAGGTAGGATCGTGTAAATACATCTCCTCGTTGATTGGGCGTAGGTTCCGTTGTGGGTTCTGTTCAGTTCAGGTTGGTTGTGTTAAGATGTAACTTCTCATGGCTTGGACGTTCCAGCTGCGAGGCTGGTCATGAAAGGCACTCCGTAAGAAGTTGGAAAAATATTGCTGGTACTTCGGGTATCACGTCAGGACGCAGTATCGTTCATTGAGATATTTCCAATATCCAAGTACTGACTTCTCGCCAGAATCAAAGAGGTATCGCATCGTGTGGCCACGAATCCAGTTTACCGAGTGTGTTTTGGTGGTGGGATAGAAAGTCTCCCCCGGAAATAAGAGCATCTTGATGTCGATCTGGGCAGGTGTTTGGCGAGTAAGGAACGCCAAAATTCGCCGCGCGAGCGTCAAGACATCGTTCGCCTGACCACAGTGGAACCTGTGGCCGTCTGTGTCGTCCACTCCGCAGTGAATGCAGAGGGGCGAATCGGCGAGATGGATCCGATGCAGGCCATATCGGTTAACTTGGTTTCTGTCCACAGTGAGATACCAAGCTGACTGGACGTCTGATTCGAGAAAACATACGTAAATAGATTTTCGTATGTGCCGCTACACATACTGTGGATGCTTAATTTTGATTGGGTTGGATGGTCGACAGTGTTATAGAAGATCATATACTGTTTTCGTCTGAGACAAACGAGCAAGTGGTAAATATTTGTAGGAAGAAACGTGGGAAATGATGGAAGGCAACTGGAATGGCTGCAATCGTAACTGGGACTACCAAAGAGTGCGGTGCAAAGGCACTGAATGGAATTACGGTGAGACTCTGTGGGCAACGACGCAAGATTTTTAATTGGGAACTGACGTAGAGCGCCGAGACTCTGGTCGGCACATGTGTTAGTCCCATCCCACCACGTTCCCGAGGGGGAGTTGCAAGGGCGTCGTATTGCACTTTGAATATCAATCGTGAGCTGGCATAGGAGCCTATGCAACCAATATACGCCGTGCCAGGAGAGTTGGGATCGGTAGCACTTGAACCACATGGGGTATGCGAGAAGCATGATAGATGTTCACATATTTTGTACGTTGAACTATGTCGAGGGATCGTAGCCGGTGATCTGACAGACTTCCCCTGATTCTCTGAAGCAATGGCCTTCCGTTGATCGCTGCTGAGCGGCGGAGATCGGCTGTAAAATCTACGCCAAGACATCTGACAGTGGTGGCTACACTTAGATGAGCGATGCTTCTCTCTTGTAGGCCCACGCCGATGAGAAGGCCTTGGATTCTGAGAGGTTGAGCAAGCTGCCTGATTCCTCGCCAAAGGTTGCCACCCACGTCAGGGCTGCCCGTACATCGTTCTCAGTGCGTAGGTAAAGGACGAGGTCATCAGTATAGGCTGTACAACAGAAGCGGTTCTCGTGTAAACTCATACCTTCCAAATGTTGGCGTAGTCCCTGGAGCAATGGTTCTAAACCAAAGATATATGATATAGTAGAAAGTGGGCAGCCTTGCCGGACGGATCGTGTTATGACCAAGGGTGGGATGAGGCGACCGTTGTACATGATTTTGGAGGTCGCGCCGGTCAGAAGGCGCATAACTACTGCGACAATGCCGCCCTTGGGCTGCAGAACTGTCTGCAAGTAGGAGTGATCAACGCGGTCGAAGTCAAGTGAAGCCAGGCCATCAGGAAGGCGTTGATATCGGGCAAGTGCTATCCAGCGAGCACAGAATAATATAAAGGGGCTATACCGCCTACATGAGTGTAAAGGCAGTGGAGCCCGGCAGCCATCTTGGTTGGGTGAAGAAACGGAATTGGGCCGATAAATGGGTAGTTCGCCAAGTGGCGCTCGCCTCAATTGCACTGTCATTTCAATCCCTTTGGATAGGAAAAAAATTGCCAAATTTTTCACGTAGACAGGTGAATACTGAAGCAATGCCACAGTGTTCTTAGCAAGTACAACACGTCTTATGTTTGTATAAAAATAATGTTGTTGTTGTTGTGGTCTTCAGTCCGCAGACTGGTTTGATGCAGCTCTCCATGCTACCCTGTCCATTGCCAGTCTCTTCATCTGAGAATACACTCGGCAACCCACATCCTTTTGAATCAGCTTACTATATTCGTCCCTTGGTCTCCCTCTACGATTTTTACCCCACACACTTCCTTCTAATGCTAAGTTGACAATTCTTTGATGTCTCAGAATGTGTCCAACCAATCTACCCCTTCTCTTAGTCAGGATATGCCAGAAACTTCTTTTCGCCCCAATTCGGTTAAGTACCTCCTCATTAGTTACGTGATCTACCCATCTAATTTTCATCTTTCGTCTATAGCACCCCATTTTGTAAGCTTCTATCATCTTTTTATTTGAACTCTTTATCGTCCACGTTTCACTCCCATAAAATGCTACACTCCAGACAAATGCGTTCAGAAAGGACTTCCTAACATTTAAATTAATATTGGATGTTAACAAGTTTCGCTTCTTTAGAAACGCTTTTCTTCCCATAGCCATTCTGCATATCTTCTTTACTTCGACCAACAGAAGTTATCTTGCTACCCAAATAACAAAATTCATCTATTACTTTTATTGTCTCACTACCTAATCTAATTCCTTCAGCATCGCCTGATTTTCTGACATTACATTCCATTACCTCCGTTTTATTCTTGTTAATGTTCATCTTATATCTTCCTTTCAAGACACTCTCCATCCCATTCAATTGCTCTTCCAGATCTTTTGCGGTCTCTGACAGAATTACTATATCATCAGCAAACCGCAATGTTTTTATTTCTTCTCCCTGCACTTTAATGCCCTCTCCAAATTTCTCCTTCCATTCCTTCACTGCCTGCTCAATGTACAGATTGAACAACATTGGGGAAAGGCTACGACCCTGTATTACTCCCTTCCCAAACTCTGCGTCCCTTTCTTGCCCTTCGACTCTAATAACCGCTGTCTGGTTTTTGTAAAGGTTGAATATAACTCTGCGTTCCCTATATTTCACCCCTGATACCTTCAGAATTTGTAAGAGTGTATTCCAGTCCAATAAAAATAATAATTGAAACTATTACTTTTATATGAAATAAAAATTGTGATGAAATAGTCACCTGCCACTTTTTATGTTTTGTGCTCAGGAAATTTTCGTCAGCGAGAAAGTTTTAGATAATGAAATGAACCTTACTTTTTATTTAATCAATTTTTATAGCTCCCCTGGTTTTCCCACAAATTTGGATACAATAGAGCGGTGGAACCTTTCAAATTCTACTCGTTACTTTCAGCGAGCTTGCCCACCAGCGAGCACAGATTCTGTTACCCACTCACCTTGTACTTTGTGACCAATATTGATAAACGTTTTTAATTTGGAATACAATTTTCGGTATTAAATAATTATGATTAAACACTTTTTATTTATTTTATTACTAACTAGCTGAGCCGTCTCGGCTTTCCACGGGTAATCTTTAAACTACTTTAACTCGAGAACTTCAGAACGTATCGTGATGCGGTTTATTTCAATTTCTTCGGTATAATCCTGTGTTCAAAGTAGGCTATATTAAATGCCAGTATGCAAATGAGAAATAATTGAAATTAAATTAGAAGGGTTTACCAATTCCGCACTTTCATGTCCTTTCTAGCGTAGCCTAAACTAAGAGACCTGCGCCAAAGTACACAGTAAAGAATCACAGAACTCACGACGATTAAAAAAAAAAAATACCGCGAGATCATATGTCTAACTTTTACAGATCTCCCACAATCACTATATCTGTACTCTGAAGCCATCTGGCGCCAACGCATTAGAAGAGAAAAATGACAATGTGGTTCACTTATGAAAGTTAGACACATGCTCTCGTTGGTTTTTTGTAGATGTTTGTGAGTTCTCCAAGTTTATGCTATGTACACTGGCCTAGCTCTTATAGTTTAGGCTCCAGAGCTGACTAAAGTGCAGAAGCGGTAAACAATTATACGTTATGATCTTATTTTAGTTTTTTTTTTTTTTCATATATTCGCACTGACATTAACATAGCCTAACATTATCCCAGGATTTTAAAGAAGAAGTCAAAAGAAACCGCATTAAGATACGTTCTGTACTCCTCGAGTTATAAAAGGTTAAAGGGACAGACAGAGGGAATATGTGCTTCTATTTTATATAATAGTATGATTTGCTATCCCTAGCTGAAACGTACTGAACAGAATTGGGGAGAAAAGGAATTTCTGACATACCTTGACTAAAAGAAGGGATAGATTGGTAGGACACATTCTTAGACATCAAGGAATTGTGAATTTAGCGTTGGAGGGAAGTGTATGGGGAAAAAATCGCAGGGGAATACCAAGAGATGGATACAGTTAGCAGATTCAGACAGATGTAGGTTGTCGCTCTTATGTGGAGATGAAGAGGCTTGCTCAGGATAGGGTATTGTGGAGAGCTGCATCAAACCAGTCTCCGGACTGCAGACCACAACAAGAACAACAACAGCTGAAATGTGTAATTATTTATGACAAAATAGATTGTTAAAAAAGTAACGCCTTAAAATATATGAAAAAGGAATTAACAGACAGCGATCTCAATGAACTCCCCTGTGCTCACAGCTGTGGCCGGCTGGCGCCAGTGAGCTCAAGGAAGAAAAACTGGAGATAGCACTGTGTATCACGAAGCCGTGACGCTCCACATCTTTGGCCGCCATGATGTTGTACGTACGTCCGTGCAATTGGCATGTTACAGCTGATTCAGATTCAGTCTTAGAAAATGTTGCTTCGCCGTTATCATTGGCATGACGTATTATATTTAGTGTGAAATTTGTGTTATACGTCTCGTTCAAACCTGAAATTATTTGAACACTGAATACCCATACAATTTAAAGTACAAAACTAAGTAGGCATACATCCTTCACGTCGATTTTGATATTTTTCTATCAGTTGAAAGGTTAAAATTACACTTATGGCAGTGGCAGAGAAATGTGCTACTGTTACCAACGACTGTTAAATGCTCTGAAAACTAGGGGCATAATCTTTCGTGTGCTGACCATGAAATAAATAACCATTGCTATTCCTGCTCAGTGGTTGACATGTCCTTTTTTGTAGCTTTGTCCAGTCGTGAAATGAACATTTCGTTACCAGCATTAGCACGCTTTTCTGCCAATGGTGTTAGTAGAATTTAGCTGACGAAAAATTGTAAAGTAGAAAGTTAAAGTAGGGACAGATACATAGCATATCAGTAACTTGGTTATAGCCCTTACCAAATGGCAGTTTACAAGTTAGACTGCCTTCACCCTGGAATTTTTAATTGTTTGTTGTTTTTGTGGAAGATATGAACAGAAGACCTTCATTCAAAATGAATGTGCTTACAACGATTTTAACACACTAACGTCTTAATGGCTGGTCATATTGGTTTTGTGGAAAGGGGGGGGGGAGGCGTCAAACTTAAAACTACACAATGTCAATTTAACGTTCATTTTTATTTTCACTGTTGTTGTTGTTGTTGTGGTCTTCAGTCCAGAGACTGGTTTGATGCAGCTCTCCACCCTACTCTATCCTGAGCAAGCCTTTTCATTTCCTCATAAGAACGACAACCCACATCCACTTGAATCTGCTTACTATACGCGTCTCTTGGTCTCCCTCTGCGATTTTTACCCCACACACTTCCCTCCAACGCTAAAGTCACAATTCCTTGATGTCTAAGAATGTGTCCTACCAATCTATCCCTTCTTTTAGTCAATGTATGCCAGAAATTTCTTTTCTCCCCAATTAGGTTCAGTACCTTCTCATTAGTTACGCGATCCACCCACCTAATTTTCAGCATTCTTCTGTAGCACCACATTTCAAAAGCCTCTATCCTCTTTCTGTCCACACTGCTTATCGTCCATGTTTCACTCCCATACAAGGCAACACTCCATACAAATGCCTTCAGAAAGGACTTCCTTAGGCTTAAATCAATATTCGATGTTAACAAATTTCTCTTTTTCAAAAACGCCTTTCTACCCATTGCCATTCTGCATTTTATATCATCTGTACTGCGACCATCATTTGTTATTTTACTGCCCAAGTAACAAAACTCATCTACCTCCTTTATTGTTTCGTTACCTAATCTAATTCCTTCAGCATCACCTGATTTTCTTACACTGCACTCCATTACCCTAGTTTTGCTCTTGTTAATGTTCATCTTATATGCACCTTTCAGCACACTGTCCATTCCGTTCAAATGCTCTTCCAGGTCCTTTGCTGTCTCTGACAGAATTACTATGTCGTCGGCAAAACGCAATGTTTTTAATTCTTCACCCTGAACTTTAATTCCTTCTCCAAATTTCTCCTTGCTTTCCTTTATAGCTTGCTCAATGTACAAATTGAACAACATTGGGGAAAGGCTACAACCCTGTCTTACTCCCTTCCCAACCACTGCATCCCTTTCATGCCCTTCAACTCTGACAACCGCTGTCTGGTTTTTGTACAAGTTGTAAATAACCTTACGCTCCCTATATTTTACTCCTGCTTGCTTCAGAACTTGAAAGAGTTTATTCCAATCAACATTGTCAAAAGCCTTCTCCAAATCTACAAAAGCTAGAAATGTTGGTTTGCCTTTTCTTAACCTATCTTCTAGGATAAGCCGTAAAGTGAGTATTGCCTCCCGTGTTCCTACATTTCTCCTGAACCCAAACTGATCTTCCCCGAGGTCTGCTTCTACCAGTTTTTCCATCCTTCTGTATATAATTCGTGTTAATATTTTGCAACCATGACTTATTAAACTGATGGTTCTGTAGTTTTCACACCTGTCTGCACCCGCTTTCTTTGGAATGGGGATTATAACATTTTTCTTAAAGTCTGATGGTACTTCGCCTGTCTCATACATCTTACACACAATGTGAAACAATTTTGTCATGGCTGGTTCTCCCAGAGACTTCAGTAACTCTGACGGGATATCATCTACTCCAGGGGCCTTGTTTCGACTTAGATCTTTCAGTGCTCTGTCAAATTCATCTCTCAGTATAGTATCTCCTATTTCATCATCATCTACATCCTCTTCCCTTCCTACAATAGTGTCTCTAAGTTCATTTCCTTTGTAGAGCCCCTCTATATACTCTTTCCACCTTTCAGCTTTCCCTTCTTTGCTGAGAACTGGTTTTCCATCAGTGTCCTTAATATTCATAGAGCTGTTTTTCTTATCGCCAAATGTTTCTTTTATTTTCCGGTAGGCTGTATCTATTTTCCCCCTATTTATACATTCTTCTACATTCTTGCATTTGCCTTCTAGCCAGTCCTGCTTAGCCATTTTGCACTTCCTGTGAATCTCATTTCTTAGTCGTCTGTACTCCATTTTGCCTGTTTCATTTATTGCATTTTTATACTTTCTCCTTTCATCGATTAAATTTAGTATCTCCTGTGATATCCAAGGATTCTTTGTAGGTCTTGCCTTCCTACCTATTTTGTCCTCTGCTGCCTTCACTATTTCATCTCTCAATTTTACCCATTCCTCCTCAACTGTTTTATTTTCCCCCGTTTCTGTCAATTGTTACCTGAAGCTCCCTCTGAAATTCTTAAGAACTTCAGGTTCCTTCAATTTATCTAGGTCCCATCTCCTTATATTCCTACCTTTCTGTAGTTTCTTCAGTTTCAGCCTACAGTTCATAACCAACAAGTTATGGTCAGAGTCTATATCTGCCCCTGGGTATGTCTTACACTGTAAAACCTGGTTCCGAAATCTTTGTCTTACCATTATAAAATCTATCTCGTATCTCCCGGTGTCTCCTGGTCTCTTCCACGTATACAACCTTCTTTTGTGATTCTTGAACCAGGTGTTTGTTATAACTAAATTATGTTCCGTGCAAAATTCTACCAGGCGGCTTCCTCTTTCATTCCTTTTGCCCAGACCATATTCACCCACTATCTTCCCTTCCCTTCCTTGTCCTACTACCGAATTCCAGTCTCCCATAACAATTAAGTTTTCCTCTCCCTTAATTGTCTGAATAATTTCCTTTAGCTCCTCATATATTTCTTCGATCTCCTCATCATCGACAGAGCTAGTTGGCATATAAACTTGTACTACTGTTGTCGGTGTTGGCTTCGTATCTATCTTGACAGTGATAATGCGATCGCTGTGCTGGTCATAGTAGTTTACCCGCATTCCTATTTTCTTATTCATTATCAATCCTACTCCTGTGATACCCCCAACTGATTTTGTATTTATAATCCTGTACTCGCCTGACCAGAAATCCTGTTCATCCTGCCACCGAACTTCACTAATCCCCACTATATCTAACCTCAACCTATCCATTTCCCTTTTTAAATTTTCTAATTTTCCTACTCGATTAAGGGATCTAACATTCCACGCTCCGACCCGTAGAATGCCAGTATTGTCTTTCCTGATGTTCACATCCTCCTGAGTAGTCCCCGCCCGGAGATCCGAATGGGGGACTATTTTACCTCCGGAATATTTTACCCGAGAGGATGCCATCATCGTATGTTCACACAGTAGAGCTGCATGTCCTCGGGAAAGGTAACGGCTGTAGTTTCCCCTTGCTTTCAGCCGTTCGCAGTAGCTGTGTGGCAAAGCCACATTAGCTGATGTTACAAGGCCAGCTCAGTCAATCATCCAGACTGTTGCCCCTGTAACTACTGAAAAGGCTGCTGCCCCTCTTCAGGAACCACACGTTTGTCTGGCCTCTCCGCAGATACCCCTCCGCTGTGGTTGCACCTACGGTACGGCTATCTGTATCGTTGAGGCACGCAAGCCACCCCACCTCGGCAATGTCTGTGGTTCATGGGAGTGGTTATTTTCACTAGACATTTGAAAACAAAATTGCTTTTGTCAACTATTGCCGCACAGATCAATTTCTTCCTTGGACTTCTGAGTTTCAAGTTTTGAGTTAGCCATCAATCTCAGTCCAATGTATATTAATAGAATCTCTTTAATTAGTTTAGTTTCATGCATGTCTTCCAGTTCAAATGCAGTATTTATTGAATGCGACTTAAAAATATTTGTTTCGTTAACTGAAAAATGGTGAGAGACAGAATTTACAAACTGAGCATGAACCTTGTCCAAATCTGACACATGTACACAGGTACGAAAAATCTTTTCACAATAAAGAATAATTTTGTATTCAGCTTCAGAGAGAATTTAGGTCCTCCCCTAGAAACCTGTTCAGTAAATGCTGTAGGATCACACAAAGCTTTCTGCAGTGTGATCACATAGGCATACCTGAAAATTCTCAAAAATCAACAACCTGGCGCACTCACTACATTTTAAGCTTTTCATCATTTTTTTCACAACATATCCTTCAATGTAATACAAAATATTATTCACATAGCTACTGAGATTTGTATCATTTAGAGAACTGCAATAGTTCAAAACACTGCCTCACTGATTCATCATTTACTTCAATATTTTCACTTTCCACATGATGGTACCTAAAGCGGGCAGTTAAGAACACAGTGTTTGATTCAAAATCAACAACATTTGTTTGAGATCCAGATGTTATACTGTTTTTTAATAACAGAGCTTCCAGAGCTGATTTAAAATAAACAGTGTTTGGGTTGTTTTTCCACCCTTCTTTACCCCCAATACATGAAAATAACAACTCTATCTGGTCCTGAGACACTTTATATGTTAACAAATACTGAAATGGAACTGTGTATCCAAGAATAAATTCAGTAGCCAGCTTTTCCAGACTTTTAATTGAAAGCAAAATACCCAGAGCAAATATTTTGCGAGGATGCTGTAAAATGGGGACACCTTCAATAGTGATAGATTTAAAAAATAATACAATTTCTTCAAAAAAAATTTGACAGGAATTAATACTGAATACGTTCAATGGTTGTTTAAAACCTTTACCATATATACTTCTGGAGTTCAAGATATCAAAAACTTTATCTATTTTTCTTATAAATAAAACAGTTGCATCTGATCCCTGGAAATCTTAATGCTGATGCAACTCAAGGAATTCAGTATCATGTGCTATACTTGAGCAGCAAGAGAGACATTCATTTTCTTGTTGTAATATCTGATGTGTTGGTTGGTGAGTGAGTTGGCAAACTTCAAGCCTTCACTCTCCTGCAATTCATTTAAATTAACTACATATTTCCACTTCACATCACCATCTGCTTATCAGCCAAGTATTTCTTGTCAACTTTAACATATAGCAAGTGTCCAAAATTGCATAAACATTGCATTCAGCTGACGGGTGTTTGAAATGCGAAACAATATTTTGAATTTCATAGTTGCAACCCAAATTTTTAAGTCTTGTAGGTTCACTAGTGGACCATCTACAACACCAACTTCATGCAATTTCAAGAAGCATGTGTAGATTATCGCTGCTAAAAGTTCAGCTTGAATGCTGTTTACAAAAAAATATGCTACTGGGCTTTTAAACTTTTATTTGAATGAAACAATTTGAAAAACCAATGCTTCTCTTGCTAACTCATTAGCATCTACTGGCATAATGCCACAAAAATTTACAAATCCACTGTTGATTTTTCTACTATTGTCCCACAATAACTGCTTGCGAATCATCATACTATCAAAAATTAAAGCACATTCCTTGAACTATGGTTCTTTCCCTACATTATCTCTTAAGTAACTGAACACTTCACTTATGAACCCAGGTTCACTGTTCACAGATGAGATCCAAGATCTGATGCAATTTAGATGAGGTAGACAAAATAACGATATTACATATCTGTATCCGTTAGGCGAATAAATATAAAGAGTCAAAGCAAACTGTTTAATCACATCAGAGTACCTTCTGCCTTGTTTGTCACATGCAGAGCTTTTTTAGTTCATTAACAATGAATTCTAAAGGAAAACCACTGAAATTGAATCTTAAATGATTCTCCACATCACTGTTAAGGTGTCCCTTTTTCTTATGTTCATAAATCAGCTGTTTCATAGTTGAAATCTCTTTCTCTCTCCAGCTTATAGTCATTTGCAATCTCCTTATCTTCTTTCTCAAATTTGACGTAGTTGGCGATGGAAGATTCGCCTATGTGCCTTTATTTTTACACAGAACTCCAGGAGAGTTCACCACATCTACAACTGCCTCTTTTACATCCTGCAAGACAGATAATCATTAAATTTGCATACACAATAGTTCATATTTATAATGCTGTTAACTTTTATTTCGATGATACAAGTATAACTTTAATGCTAGTAATATATTCAACTTACTTGAGTACTACAAACAGGTTCTTTCCGAATCAAATGCCTCCTTGCAACGATCTTTCTCTGGAGATGTTTTGTTAAGTCAAAAACTAATGGGACGGCATCCTCTTTTAATAGCCTTACTAATGCCCCTGGCCTTACTTGGTAGCGATTTTCTGTGAAGTGTCGGCTGCATATCGTACTATATGCAGTTGGGGACCAGTTCTCTCCCCGAACTGCTTGCACCCACTGCTTTAAAATTTCCGGCCGAGAAAATGGAAATCTGAATAAACAAAAGGAACGTACATAAATAAATACGAGAAGTACCGCTCTTAAAGTAAAGCAATAGCTTTAGTGCTGTAAAAACACTAGTTACTTCTGAATAACACTTACCTATGAAAGTGAACTCCACTTCCTTTCTTCTGCAGTTCCTTACAACGGTAGGCGACACAATACTTCACCATTATGCCTACATAAAAGTAATCAGTCGCTCGCAATTCATAATTTTTTTACGAACCATGATTTACTAATGCCGCAAAGCAGAAAACACCACAACCTATACGCACTGTACTGCCAACCTAACAAAAATTGCACGCCACGATTTTCACAGATCCAAATCACTACAGTTGTGTATCCAGTGTTTATATTTGATATGACTGGGTGGCGCTCGACACTATGTAGGACGATTCATACTGTGCGACCGCCATGTTGGTTGGGTGTAGCGCTCTCAGCCGGCTTCATTTCACTGTCATTGTAACGCCTCTCTATGTTATTCGGTGGTCGCTGATGCTATCATGCCCCGATAAGAGCCGATAAGAGCCGTATGGATACTGTTGTCTCCTCCTAAGGAGACGTTTGGTCGCAGGAGTGACGTACCGGGCAACTTTCTTGAGTCGCGACACCAATAACCGTGTAAATATTTTCATATCGCTGTTTTTATTATTATTATTATTATTATTATTTCTAAAGATTTCATTCATCTGTGTGTCCGTCCATTCGGAGCTTACTGTTAAGCAGACTTATAGGTTGATAATCTTGAGAAGGGAGTAAGACAGGGTTGTAGCCTTTCTCCAATGTTATTCAATTTGTACATTGAGCAAGCTATAAAGGAAAGCAAGGAGAAATTTGGAAAAGGAATTTAAGTTCAGGGTGAAGAATTAAAAACATTGCGTTTTGCCGACTTCATAGTAATTCTTTCAGAGAAGAGGATAGAATGGAATGGACAGTGTGCTGAAAGATGCATATAAGATGAACATTAACTAGAGTAAAACAAGGGTAATGGAGTGCAGTCTAGGAAAATCAGGTGATGCTGAAGGAATTAGATTAGGTTACGAAACAATAAAGGAGGTATATGAGTTTTGTTACTTGGGCAGTAAAATAACAAATGATGGTCGCAGTACAGAGGATATAAAATGCAGAATGTCAATGGGTAGAAAAGGGTTCTTGAAAAAGAGAAATTTGTTAACCTCGGATATTGATTTAAGCCTAAGGAAGTCCTTTCTGAAGGCATTTGTGTGGAGTGTTGCCTTGTATGGGAGTGAAACATGGACGATAAACAGTGCGGACAGGAAGAGGATAGAGGCTTTTGAAATGTGGTGCTACCGAAGAATGCTGATGATTAGGTGGGCGGATCGCATAACTAATGAGGAGGTACTGAACAGAATTGGGGAGGAAAGGAATTTCTGGCATGTCTTGACTAAAACAAGGGATAGATTGGTAGGACACATTCTTAGACATCAAGGAATCGTGAATTTAGCATTGGAGGGAAGTGTGTGGGGTAAAAACCGCAGAGGAAGACCAAAGAGATGGATACAGTAAGCAGATTCAGACAGATGTAGTTTGCCGTTCTTATGTGGAGTTAAAGAGGCTTGCCCAGGATAGGGTATTATGGAGAGCTGCATCAAACCAGTCTCCGGACTGAAGACCACAACAACAACAACAATCTTGCATTCCTGATGACCCGTTCGGTTTGTGTACAGGGATAATTATGCCTTCAAGGAAGGTTTTTAGAGACCGCAGCCGCTGGGGACATTGGTCCTTGAGCGATCGTCGTCCACGTAGGTACTAACAAATAGTCAAAACTTTTATAAAATTCTATGGGGATGCCGTCGGGTCCAGAAGACCTATTGTTATGCCCTATTTTAATTGCTTCTAGTACTTCATCCGTGGTCACGCCTTCCTGGAGTTCACGTGCCACCTCCACTGGGAGAGTACTTGGAGTAAGTTGTGCGATTCTGAAATCAGTTCTGGAGAATGCGACACAGTCTCATATAGTCTTGTGTAATGGGCATGAAACGCTTGACCGATGGCATGCTGGGTATCGTGCCGGTTACCTTCCGCGTCAATGAGGACGTGTATCAGAGCCCGGCGTCGTTTTTGTCTTCCCTGGAGGAGATGGTACATCGACGGATGTTCTTCACCTATTCGATTATTTGTACGAGATCGGATTACAGTCCCTTCCAGGTGGGGGCACATTAGCAAAGAGATCTGGGCCTTTGTTCGGTGAACCATCGTCTGTCTGGCCGTAATTCATCAGAGACTTGCGCATTGTTGGCTTTGCACAGGAGAGCCACCAAGAGTTGGAGTTAAGACGGCGTAAAGCTTGTGCCCACGCACTTTCGATCATATGTCGACAGTCTGGAGCGGTCAGGTGAGCCACATTTAGTTTCCACAGGCCACGACTATGCCACACACGCTGTCAGATGATACTAACGTCGCAGATATATGCCTCATGATCTGAAAAGGAAAGGGCGAGAGGGCGGTGTGAGGTATACGCGATCTAGGCTACTCGAGGAGTGGGCGGTGTAAAACGTAAAGCCCGGGCGAGTTCCGTAGAGCTTTGTCCAGGTGTCAATGAGTTGCAGTCGGTCGATGACCACAGAGAGAGCCGCACAGGGTGAATGTTGTGGCAGTTGGTCGATGGGCCCTTGTGTAGAGTTGGAATCCCCGCCAAATATCAAGTCATCTTTTGGACCTCTGAATAGCGGCGTGACATACTCGGCGAAGAATATATTGCGGTCTCAACGGTGGCTGGAGCCGGATGGTGCATAGATGTTAATGATACGCCTGCCAAATACAGTAAGGGCCATTCCCAGAGCAGTGTGGAGGTACACAACGTCCTCTGCTGGAAGCCCGTAGCCTAGGATGATGGCGACGCAGCTGCCGGTGTCGGAGGCGTGCGAAAAATAATGTACCCAGTGGGGATGAGGAAATCAGCGACAAACACCTCCTGTAAGAGCGCAGTATCAACATCGCTTGAGTAGATGGTGTCTCGAAACATCGCCAGTTTGTGTGGAGCGCAAATGGTGGCCATATTCATCGTGGCGGTACGATATTACTGCGGATGGACACTTGCAAGGTTTACAGAAGGCGTTGCAGCGGCTTCTGAAAGTCGCTGACTTGCCGTGTCTCCCACAGTTGCCGCAATTCTTGGTTGGGTACGAAATCTGGTACCTCCATGGGATGCACCCGCTCGGCCACGTTGGCTGTTCTACATCTACAACATCTACATGGAATACTCTGCATATCACATTTAAGGGCCTGGCAGAGGGTTCATCGAACCACCATTGTACTATTTATCTCCCATTCCATTCTCCAATAGCGCGCGGGAAGAAAGAACACCTGAATCTTTCCGTTCGAGGTCTGATTTCTCGTATTTTATTCTGATGATCATTTCTACCTATATAAGTGGGAGTCAACAATATATTTTCGCATCCAGAGGAGAATGTTGGCGATTGCAGTTTCGTAAGTAGCCCATGCCGCAGCGATAAGCGCCGTTGTTGTAATGATTCCCATCCCAGATCCTGTATCATTTCCGTAACGCTGTCTCCCCTGTATCGTGACAATACGAAACGAGCTGCCCAACTTTGGACTCATTTGATGTCCTCTGTCAAACCCAGCTCATAAGGTGTTGTTTTTGTTGTTGTTGATGATGATCATATGTTCTAAGGTTATCAATTGACAGATGCTAAAATACACACACAGAAGGTTAGTTAAGTACAATTAAGTAACTACAAATGAATTTGTGGAAGCTTATAGATAATTACATTTAGTATTAGTCCATCAAATTTATGGTCTTCTACGCATAAAGATTACGTTGTTTCTTTTTTTACAGCTATACATATGTGAGGTGTCTGTTTCTTCAGGCATATTCGAAAGAACAGACGCCACTTTTGAACCTTCAGTTATTATCCATTTATATTCACAGAATATATGACATCAACTGTGAATCGATAAACTGGAAAATCTATACCCAGCAGGAATTCGAACCTGGTTCTCTTTTTTCCTAGGCAGTTGCGCTGACCCTTACACCACTGGGGACACAGCGACCATCACACCTCCATGAAATACTCAAACACGCCTCCCGTCAGATACAAATTCTCAACTTTTTCCTGCCCACTATTACTGAAACTCGTAGTTTTGTAAACTGATTCCCTAATAGTAAGGGCCTAGGAATGCCTCTGCACTGGGAATGGTCATTGTCCGTCCTCAGCATAAGTTATAAATGTATGGGTGGTATCTGTTCTTTCGGACATGTCCGACAGAACAGACACCATACATTTGTATAACTTATACAATATGTAAATGATGGTTAACGATCCTTTCTTCAGTTGTAAAAAGTGGAGGAGAAGAAGCTTAGAAGAAGGGGTACTTTATATAATCTGTCATAGACATCTTCACCTTTCTTTGGTTACTTTTCATTGTCATTTAGGTCAATGATACCTGACAACTAAGAAAATCTGTTGCGTGAAAATGTTGCAGGAAAGTACGTATTTGACATTGCAGGATCAGAAGACCAGTAATCCTTGTAACTAGGTGATTTCTTATGCCCATTAGCAGATTTATTACAAGAAATCTACGTATTTCTACTGAAAAGCGATTTAGACAAAATTTCTACATGTTACGAAAATTGGCAATTAACACTAAATAATTAAAAGTGTGAAGTAATACACATGACCACTACAAGAAATCCGCTGAACTTCAATTACGCGATAAATCAGTCAAACCTTAAGGTCGTAAATTCTAGCAAATACCTAGGAGTTACAATTACGAACAACTTAGACTGGAGAGAACACATAGAAAATATTGTGGAGAAGACGAGCCAAAGGTTACGTTTCTTGGCAGAACGCTTCGAAGATGCAACAGGTTCCACCAAAGAGACTGCCTACATCACACTTGTGCGTCCTCTCCTGGAATACTGTTGCACAGTGTGGGACCCTCACCACGTGGGACTGACGGAAGACATTGAAGGTTCAGAGAAGAGCAGCTCGTTTTGTTTTCTCACGTTACGGGGGGGGGGGGGGGAGCGTCACGGAAATGTTGCACGATTTGAGATGGAAATCATTAAAAGAAAGACTTTATTCGTTGCGGCGAAATCTATTAACGAAATTTCAATCACCGATTTTTACTTCTGAACGTGATAATATTTTGCTAGCACCCACATGAATAGGGAGACATGACCATCCCAAAAAAATAACAGAAATCAGATCGAAAACGGAACGTTTAGGTGTTCTTTCTTCCCGCGCGTTATTAGAGAATGGAACGGTAGAGAAAGGTTTTGAAAGTGGTTAATGAACCCTCTGCCAGGCACTTAAATGTGATTTGCAGAGTATCTATGTAGATGTAGATGTATATTTGTATGCTCAAAATTTATTGGTCCACCCATATTTTGTATTGCATAAAGATTTATTTCATATGCTTTTATTTGTAACAATTCTGGGAGGAATAGTGTAAGAAAATTGTATGTTGCTGTTTCTTTATCATCTTTAATATTACTGCCTGTATCATCGCAAAACTGTTTTGGACCTTTGTAAACTGGGAACTGTTCCCATACAACATCAGCATCAGCTGTTTCCAGCACATCTTGCTCTTCATTTGGAGGGTCACATTCAGTTATAGAAGGTTGTACAGCCTCATAAACTCGGTTTGGTGCTTCAGAAATATGTATTTCGTTGTCCTCTCTCTCACTGTCTAATATTGATTGAATATCACTTGGTAAATCAAATGTTTGTTCAAATGTTTGTTAAGCTTAAGGGACTTAACTACGGGGTCATCAGTCCCTAAACTTACAAACTACTTATGAACTACCTACAACTAAGGACGACACAAATATCCATTCCCGAGGGGGGATTCGAACCCCCGACCGTAGTGGCCGTGCAGACCGTGAGTGAAGCTCCTCAGTCCTCTCGGCCGGCACTTGGTAAATCAACAAGTATTTGCATCAGCATATTGGTATTTAATTCACTTACTTTGAATCTTCCTTTAGGAGCCATGATCAAACACACTATACATAAAACAAAGAACTGAGGTGTCACAGTGGTTTCGTGGTGCAACCATACTCTTCTTTTTTTTTTTTTTTTTTTTTTTTTTTTTTTTTTTTTTTTTTGCATTTACATATAACACATGCAGGACATGGGTCAAATTAAATATTAGTCTACAATGTATAACCTTTCGTAACTTATCAGAACTACGCCGACTTGGAAGATAATACAGTGGAAAAGACAGTATGAACAATCCGAATTAAGGTTCCCTTACATTTCCGTAAAAGACCACATTATTCCCTCCTTTATTCTAATGACTTAGTTTGCCACCGTCTCAGCAAGCGCTGCAAAAATAATTGCATTCTTCATATGCAAAACTTCGCGAAACATAAATGAATATGTACCATATGTACCAACATGAGACGAATATTGTACCCCGTTCTCCATATTTATAATGACATTTCATAATACAACAAAAAGTGATATTAAGCTTCCCCGGCGAATTACCTGTTTTTACTGTTCTCGGGTCTCCAGTCGGGTGCATTTGTGTGGTTTGAAAAACGACTGCACCCAGCTGGGGACACGAGAACAGTAAAAACAATATAGTGAGATATATTATAGAGTAGATATTTATGTTATCCGTCTATGCCAGTGACTAATAGTCAGTTGCATAACGGATAACATCAGTATCTACTCAATAATATAATTAAAAATGTGCAAATGTTTGTAAAGCTTATGGGACTTAACTGCGGGGTCAACAGCCCCTAAACTTACAAACTACTTATGAACTAACTTATACTAAAGACAACACAAACATCCATTCCCGAGGTACGCTTCGCACCTCCGACGCGGGTAGCCGCGCGAACCGCAACGAAGCGCTCCAGTCCGCTCGGCTACTGCCGCGCGGCTATAATATAATAAAGCAACTGTGGGAAGATCGGTCAAAATGGAACTACAGTAACTATGATAATATAATAACAGTTTACAACTCACCTCCAAGACGTATGGCAACCTGTGACAGGCGCATAATCAAGACACAGACAACACTAAAGGCATCGGTCATTGGCCTTCTTCAGAATAAAGAACATTTACACACAATCACACAGGCACACTTCACAGTCACACAGCTGTCATTTCCGGCTGCCACAATCCAATCACTTTATTTTAATAGGGAAAAAATCCAGAAGCATGTGCACCATGACTGAAATTAGTTCCTCTGATCATAAAATTAAAATAATTCAGAATATTAATAAACGAGAAACAGGGTAACCAAGAGCCCTGGAAGATGGCATTACCACCAAGGCAGATTAAAAGTTTACTAACAAAAAGTTAGAAGTTGAAAAAAATTTTAATGATTACTTTTTAGATGGTGTGGAGAAAATAGGATTTGAGTGCACAAGTAGTTTAAATCATACTTACTTGGGAGAGTGCAGAAAGTTGAAACAAGCATTTCACTTAATATGCAAGAAACAGCTAATGCCTCTAACTGGAGAGCTATCAAAAGTGGGTCCCACTAGGATCGGTCTTGGATCCTTTGCTGTTCTTAATACATAATATATTAATGACTTGCCATTCTATATTCACGAAGATGCTAAGATAGTTCATTTTGCTGATGATACAAGTACAGCTATCATGCCTGACAAACTGGAATTTACTGGTGAAATTGTAAATAATATCTGTCAGAAAATTATTAATTGGTTCTCTGCAAACGGACTCTCATTAACCCCATACATTGCATACAATAAACAGCATGACACCAATAATAAATATGGACTTTGAACAGAAAGCTGCAGCTAAGGTAAAGTATTCAAAATTTTTAGGTGTTTGCCTTGATTAGGGAGGGAATTGAAAGAAACAGATTGAAGATCTGCCGAAACGTTTGAGTTCAGCTACACATCTAAGTAAATTAGCTTACACTGCCTATCTTCATTCACTACTTTCGCAAGGGAGCATATTCTGTAGAAATTCAATATTGAGTAAAAAAGGTATTCATTGCACAAAAGCGTGTAATCAGAATAATTGCTGGAGCCCACACAAGATCCTCCAGCAGTCATTTATTTAAGAATCCAGGGATCTTCACAATATCTCTACAATATATGTATTCACTTTTGAAATTTGTTATTAATAATCCAACCCATTTCAAAAGTAATAACAATGTTCATAGCTACAAAACTAGGAGAAATGATCATATTCACTATTCAAATTTAAATCTAACATAGGCACAGAAAGGGGTGAATTATGCTGCCACAAAAGTCTTTGGTCACTTACCAAGTAGCATCACATGTCTGAGAGGTAGCCAAGTAGATTTAAAACGAAAAGAATTTCTGATTGGCGACTCTTCCTACATTTAAGATAAAACTTAGTTATTTTGCTAAGGAACATATTTTTTTTTAAATGTACAAAAATAAGAAATTAAATACTTATAAAATATAAATATTGAGTCTCATGTATAAACAGCATTTATTAAACTGACACGTTCCACATCATTGCGAAATGTCGTATTTATGATCTATGGAACAAGTATTAATCTACTCTAATCTTCGACTTGTATGTCCCTAACCTACACCAGTTATCCAACCGGGTAAAAAGGACCTACAGCGTAACATGCAATCCGAAACACGTGTCGTTTCTGGCGACTCCTCACATCTCTCAGAGGTGAAGCTTGGATTAAAACTCAAACGGAAAAATCAGTCATGCGACCGAGTTTTGAACCCGGGACCCTCGGTTTCCAGTCGAGCGCTTTACCACGAGACGACAGACTGTTGATCGAGATCATGTGAATGGATTAAGAGAGGTGGAAGCCCATTTATACACATAAGAGCAGTCGGTTTTACGTCAGTAGTTATAGCTACGGAATGTGAGTATCGCGGAACTTTACTGGCACGACATGTTCATCAGTATTCGTTGCATGTGCCAACGTAGCACTCGTGTTCTTATTTTCTTCTGACAGCTTGCTCTTGTTGGTATGTTTTCGCAACCACGATTTTATTTCCCCCGCCATCCTCGTGGCCTTCGTGGTACTGAGAGAGCGATACGGACGTGTTCGAGGTCGAGGTTAACGGAATTTTTAACCAGCTTAATGGAGACGGCCGTGTAAGGACGTCCATCTTATCCGCGACTGCTATTTTAATGCAGAGTCCTGACACCGCGGACAGTAGAGATAGCGCGTTGTCGGCGCGCGGCTGTAACTGACGCTTCTGAAGGGCCGGCAGTCGGTGAACCGCGTCTGGCACCGTTCATATCGCCGACCCCAGCTTCACCCGCCACTGATAAAGCGCAGACTTTGTCCTCAGTTTCAAGGGCCTCGGCAGCTACGCACGCTCCCTCACTCGTCGATTGTTCTTCCTCCGTTTAGTTCCATTGCCAGAACTGTTTCGCGAAAAACTGCGCTCTGATTTGAGCAAGAGACTTACATTTGGATGGAGCGGCGTTAGAATCTTCATCCGCATTGTTGTTTTTGTTTATTATTTATCATGTTCCCCACTATCAAACTGAGGAGAAAGTAAGCACGGTTATGGAACGGGACAGTACATCAAATTGTAACAAAAGAGTAGTAATCGATAAAATGAAATATATCGAAATCCTACGCACCTGACATGCTTTTGAAATGTGGTGCTACAAGACGAATGATGAAAATTAGACGGGTAGATCACGTAACTAATCAGGGGGTGCTCAACAGAATTGGGGAGAAAAGGAGTTTTTGGCGTATCCTGACTAAAAGAAGTGATAGATTGGTAGGACACATTCTGAGATAGCAAGGAATCGTCAACTTAGCATTGGAAGGAAGTGTGTGGCGTGAAAATCGAAGAGGGAGGCCGAAGGACGAATATAGTAAGCAGGTTCAAACGGATGTAGGTTGCCGAACGTATTCTCAGATGAAGAGACTTGCACAGGATAGGGTAGCGTGGAGAGCTGCATCAAACCAGTCTGCGGACTGAAGACCACAACAACAATGCCGGCCGCGGTGGGCGAGCGGTCTGCGGTGTGACAGTCACGGTCTGCACGGCCGCTGCGGTCGGGGGTTCGAATCCGCCCTCGGGCTTGAATGTTTGCGCCGTCTTTAGTATAAGCTAGTTCTTAAGTAGTTTGTAAATTTAGGGACTGATGACCCCGTAGTTAAGTCCCATAAGCTCTACAAACATTTGAACTTTTTTTTTTAAGACCACAACAAGAACAACGCACTTGACAGATCTAAGCGTAAGTAAGCACGATCAAACAATATAACAAAGAAATTTACTTTCTAATTTTTTCGTCAATTCCTCGACAGAATGAAAGAGTGAGACATCTTCAAAGTCTTCAGTTTTGATTTGAAACTGCGTGGATCACCACTAAGCATTCTGAATTCTTGTGACATCCTATTGAAAATGGATGTGACGGAATACTGTACCCCTTTCTACAAAACGGTCAAGTTGTGATCCAAATGCAGACTCGATTTTTGTCTAGTATTAACTGAGTGAGAGCTGCTACCTCTACGGGATAAACAGATAGTGTTAACAGCGAACGACGTTAAAGAAAATACGTATTGAGAGGCGAATGTCAGAATTATCGAGTCTATTGAACAGGGGTCGAAAAGGAGTTCACAATCGTACACCATATATTGCTTGAACTGCCCATTTCTGCGAAATATAAATACTCTCATTGAATCAGCGGTGTTACCTTCAAAAAAACACACCATACATCACAAAGTAAACTACTTTTCGTGCTATCTTCAAATGTTCGTAGAGTTTATGGGACTTAGCTACGGGGTCATCAATCCCTAAACTTACAAACTACTTATGAAATAGCTAACGACGGCACAAACATCCATGCCCGAGGGGGGACGAACCCCCGACCGCAGCGGCCGTACAGACCGTGACTAGCACACCGCAGACCGCTCGGCCATCGCGGCCGGCACTTTTCGTGCTGAACTATCACTTATTTCAGATACAGTTCTAATGGTAAAAAACAATATTTAGTGCTTGAACACTGGGTTACCGCTACAGCTTATTATCTATTCAAACGCCTAGAAATTTGAACTGTTCACTCTCACTTATCATGTTCCACTCTGTGTTACCAAAATGTCAGTTTCAGTTGAACTCTGTGAGAGAAACTGTAAACTGAGTCTAATTGTTTTATTTTCTAAAAGCAAATGTTCAAATGTTTGTATAGTTTATGGGACCTAACTACGGGGTTATCAGTCCCTAAACTTACAAACTACTTATGAACTACTTACGAACTAGGACGGCACAAATATCCATGCCCGAGGGGGGATTCGAACGCCCGACCGTAGTGACCGTGCAGACCGTGACTGGAGCGCCTCAGTCTCCTCTTTCTACAAGCCATGAAATTATTTATTTATCTGCATTTTTGATACTATATAACACTGCAGACAACGTCCTGTACTATTAATCAGGTGTCATCTGAAATCAGAAATATTTTAGAATTGCCTGCTATACTAGAAGGCACATCATTTATACAAAGAACAGATCCCTGGGGTACCAACCACTTAACTCTTCCCCATATCGAGTGCATCTAGCCATTTTCAATATTACAGAGCATTAACTCATACAGTCTGTTATTAAAGTAAGAGATAAACCAGCTGTAAGCTACTCATCTTATATCATAATGCTCCAAATTGTGCAACGACTTTTGTGGTAAACACAATCAAATGTTTATGTAAAATCAAAAAATACGTCTAGCGTTTGCGGTGGTTTTATTTAATCCAACCAGTGCCTCAAGGAAAAAATAGAACGTAGTATTTTCGGTTGAAAACCACTTCTGAAACTAAACTGTACATATGACAGCAAATTACTGAAATGAACAAGTAACCTTGAAGATGCAACCTTTTCAATAATTTTACCAAATATCGATGGCATAGAAGAGACCTAAAGTAGTCTACATTATCCTTTTCCCCTTTTTTATAAACTGTTTTTTTACTACAGATTATTCAGTCCGTCAGGAAACCCACGCCTCATCTTTCTACAATGTTTCTTCTTATGCTTCTCGTTTCTCCCATAGTTTATCATTTAGCACGTCCTGCGATTGCAGTTCTCTTCGGTTCAAAAATGTTCATATGTTTGTAAATCTAAGGGACTTAGCTGCTGCGGTTATCAGTCCCTAGGCTTACAAACTACTTAAACCAACTTACGCTAAGGACAACACGCATACACCCATGCCCGAGGGAAGACTCGATCATCCGACGACTAGCAACCGCGCACTCTGCAGCAAAGCGCATTAGAGCTCTCGGCCATTTTCAGCCTTTCGGTTCACATTTTCTTTCTTCTGGTCTCACCATCTTGTTCGTGGTCTTCCAATTGGTCTCCGTCCCGATCCTGTCCAATCTAGGGTTCTTCTAGGAAGTCTTTCTGGTCCCATTCTTTTAATGTAAGCAAAACCATCTAAGCCAATTCCTCACCACAATTTCTTTTAGGATGTTGATCTGTAACGTGCATAGTAAGATGTCATTTCTCGTCCTACCATATATGCCTCGCAGAAAACACATTTCCGTTGCTTGTGACCTGCTCAGCTCTTCTTTTGTCCACATTCTAATCCATTGACCACAATTGGCTGATAGTATGATTTGTAAATAATGAATTTTTTTTCAGCAGGTAGTTTCCAATTACTAATTATGTTCGATACACAATAATAAAATGTTGAAATATTTTGTATTCTTTTAGAAACCTTCTCCTTGATGTTTCCTTTCTTGGTTAATTTACTTCCTAGATACTGGAAGGCATCTGTTGTTGTTGTGGTCTTCAGTCCCGAGAATGGTTTGATGAAGCTCTCCACAACACCCTATCCTGAGAAAGCCTTCACATAAGAACGGCATCCTACATCTGTCTGAATCTGCTTACTGTATCCATCTCTTGGTCTTCCTCTGCGGTTTTTACCCCACACACTTCCCTCCAACGCTAAATTCACAATTCCTTGATGTCTAAGAATGTGTCCTACCAATAGATCCCTTCTTTTAGTCAAGGTATGCCAGAAATTCCTTTTCCTCCCAATTCTGTTCAGTAACTCCTCGTTAGTTACGCGATCCACCCACCTAACCTTCAGTATTCTTGCCAGAAATTCCTTTTCCTCCCAATTCTGTTCAGTAACTCCTCGTTAGTTACGCGATCCACCCACCTAACCTTCAGTATTCTTCTGTAGCACCAAATTTCAAAAGCCTCTATCCTCTTTCTGTCCGCACTGTTTATAGTCCATGTTTCACTCCCAAACAAGGCATCACTCCACACAAATGCCTTCAGAAAGGACTTCCTTAGGCTTAAATCAATATCCGATGTTACCAAATTTCTCTTTTTCAAGAATGCTTTTCTACCCATTGCCATTCTGCATTTTATATCATCTGTACTGCGACCATCATTTGTTATTTTACTGCCCAAGTAACAAAACTCATCTACCTCCTTTATTGCTTCGTTACTTAATCTAATTCCTTCAGCATCATCTGCTTTGTTTAGACTGCACTCCATTACCATAGTTTTGCTCTTGTTAATGTTCATCTTATATGCACCTTTCAGCACACTGTCCATTCCTTTCAACTGCTCTTCCAGGTCCTTTGCTGTCTCTGACAGAATTACTATGAAGTCGGCAAAACGCAATGTTTTTAATTCTTCACCCTGAACTTAAATTCCTTCTCCATATTTCTCCTTGCTTTCCTTTACAGCTTGCTCAATGTACAAATTGAATAACATTGGAGAAAGACTACAACCCTGTCTTACTCCCTTTCAAACCGCTGCATCCCTTTCATGCCCTTCAACTCTGACAATCGCTGTCTGGTTTTGGTACAAGTTGTAAATAACCTTTCGCTCTCTATATCTTTCAATTTCTGCTTGCTTCAGAAATTGAAAGAGTTTTTTCCAATCAACATTGTCAAAAGCCTTCTCCAAATCTACAAAAGCTAGAAATGTAGGTTTGGCTTTTCTTAATCTATCTTCTAGGATAAGCCGTAAAGTGAGTATTGCCTCCCGTGTTCCTACATTTCTCCTGAACCCAAACTGATCTTCCCCGAGGTCGGCTTCTACCACCTTTTCCCTCCTTCTGTAAACAATTCGTGTTAATATTTTGCAACCATGACTTATTAAACTAATGGCTCTGTAGTTTTCACACCTGTCTGCGCCTGCTTTCCTTGGAACATTTTTATGACATTTTTCTCAACGTCTGAGGGTACTTCTCCTGTCTCATACATCTTACACACCAGGTGAAACACTTTTGTCATGGCCGCTTCTCCCAGAGACTACAGTAGCTCTGAGGGAATGTTATCTACTCCAGGGGCCTTGTTTCGACTTAGGTCTTTCAGTGCTCTGTCAAATTTATATCTCAGTATAGTATCTCCTATTTCATCCTCATCTACTTCATCTCCCCTTCCTACAATATTCCTCTAAGTCCATTTCCTTCGTAGAGCCTCTCTTATATACTCTTTCCACCTTTCAGCTTTCCCTTCTTTGCTGAGAACTGGTTTTCCATCAGTGTCCTTGATATTCATAGATCTGTTTTTCTTATCTCCAAATGTTTCTTTTATTTTCCTGTAGGCTGTATCTATTTTTCCCCTATTTATACATTCTTCTACATCCTTGCATTTGCCTTCTAACCACTCCTGCTTAGCCATTTTGCACTTCCTGTCAATCTCATTTCTTAGTCGTCTGTACTGCACTTTGCCTGTTTCATTTACTGCATTTTTATATTTTCTCCCTTCATCGATTAAATTTAGTATGTCCTCAGCTGCCTTCACTATTTCATCTCTCAATGCCTCCCATTCCTCAAATCAAATGTTCAAATGTTTGTTAAGCTTATGGGACTTAACTACGGGGTCATCACTCCCTAAACTTACAAACTACTTATGAACTACTTACGAACTAGAACGGCACAAATATCCATGCGCGAGGGGGGATTCGAACCCCCGACCGTAGTGGCCGTGCTGACCGTGACTGGAGCGCCTCAGTCCCTTCGGCCACCGCGGCCGGCTCCCATTCCTCCTCTACTGTTTTATTTTCCCCCGTTTCTGTCAATTGTTGCCAAAAAGCTCCCTCTGAAATTCTCAAGAAAATCAGGTTCCTTCAGTTTATCCAATCCCATCTCCTTTTTTTCCTATCTTTCTGCAGTTTTTTTTTGTTTTTTTTTTTTTTTTTTTTTTTTTTTTTTGTTTTTTTTTTTTTTTTTTTTTGTTTCGGTATACAATTCATGACCAATAAATTATTGTCAGAGTTTATATCTGCGCCTGGGTATGTCTAACAGTTTAAAACCTGGTTCCTAAATCTGTGTCTTACCACTATAAAATGTATCTGGTATCTCCCGGTGTCTCCTGGTTTCTTCCACGTATACAACCTTCTTTCTTGATTCTTAAATCAGGTGTTTTTTATAAGTAAATTATGTTCCGTGCAAAATGCTACCAGGCGGCTTCCTCTGTGATTCCTTTTGCCCAGACCATATTCACCTACTATCTTCCCTTCCCTTCCTTGTCCTACAACCGAATCCAGTCTCCCATAACAATTTCCTCTCCGTTAATTGTCTGAATAATTTTGTTTAGCATCTCACATATTTCTTCGATCTCCTCATCATCGGCAGAGTTAGTTGGCATATAAACCTGTACTACTGTGGTCGGTATTGGCTTCGTACCTATCTTGACTACGATAATGCGATCACTGTGTTGCTCATAGTAGTTTACCCGCATTCCTATTTTATTATTCATTATCAGACCTACTACTGTAATACCCCCAACTGATTTTGTATTTATAATCCTATACTCACCTGACCAAAAATCCTGTTCCTCTTTCCACCGAACTTCACTAATCCCCACTATATCTAACTTCAACCTATGCATTTCCCTTTTTAAATTTTCTAGCTTCCCTACCCGAATGGGGGACTATTGTACCTCCGGAATAATTTACCCAAGAGGATTCTATCATTATATGTTGATACAGCTGAGCTGCATGTCCTCGAGAAAAGTAACGGCTGTAGTTTCCCCTTGCTTTCAGCCGTTCGCGGTAACTGCATGGCAAAGCCACATTAGCTGATGTTGCAAGGCCAGCTCAGTCAATCATCCAGACTGTTGCTCCTGTAACTACTGAAAAGGCTGCTGCCCCTCTTCAGGAACCACACGTTTGTCTGGCCTCTCCACAGATAGTGTCCAAATTCATCAACAAAATGAAACAACGCTGCATTTGTAATAATCACAACGTTGAACGACGGGCTTGCGGGAATTATTATTATTATTACAGGATTAATTAATACAAAGATTAATTAATAACAACATCTTGTCGTATTCCTGTTATCCTCCGCCAAGCCTCTTTATCCAGCGCTTCTTCCTTGTCGATGCCGCGATGTTCCATCACGCCATTTATCTGGTCAGTCCAAGAGCGTCGTGGTCTTCCGCGCTTACGCCTGCCGGCTGGTTTCCATTCATAAACTTTCTTAGACCACCGATGATCTGGCATTCTCGTCACATGTCCTTACCATTTAAGTGATTTTCTTTCAATTCTGTCTATCACTGTATCATTTGCCTTCATTCTAGCTCTTACTTCATCATTAGTTTTTCTTTCGATTCTTGATATTCTGGCACTCCTACGCAAATAGTCCATTTTCGCAGCTATTAGTCTTCTTTTGAGGTCCGCATTTAATATCCATAGTTCTGATCCATAGCATAGCACTGATTCAACAATTATCTTACCTACTCTTTTCTTATTATTGTTGGAAATATTCTTATCTCACCAAAAAGAATGCAAACACTTAACATCTTTCGCCGGCCGCGCTGGCCGAGGGGACTGAGGCGCTTCAGTCACGGTCTGCACGGCCACTACGGTCGGGGGTTCGAATCCCTCCTCGGGCATGGATATTTGTGTCGTCCTTAGTTGTAGGTAGTTCATAAGCAGTTTGTAAGCTTAGGGACTGATGACCCCGTAGTTAAGTCCCTTAATCTTAACAAACATTTTTTGAACTTAACATCTTTCTGCTTTGCTTTATTCTGTATTTTACTTCTGTGTGGTCCAATCTATTTTTATCAATATGTGCCCCGAGATATTTAAATTTCTCTACCTGTCTCATAACTGCTTCGTCATAGATGTTTACTTCAAACACCTTTCTGCTTTGCTTTATTCTGTATTTTACTTCTGTGTGGCCCAATCTATTTTTATCAATATGTGCCCCGAGATATTTAAATTTCTCTACCTGTTTCATAACTGCTTCGTCATAGATGTTTACTTCAAATTTAGCATCACTATTCACCACCAGATGCTCTGTTTTTGTTAGACTCATTTGTAGCCCCCAGTTGTTGTATTCGTGATGTAATCGTCGTATCATGAACTCAAGGTCTTAATCAACTTGTGCTATAATGGCTTGATCGTCAGCAAAACGTAATGAAAATATCTGTACATTGTTGACTGTGATTCCCATTCCTCTGCAGCTGTTCTTCCAATTTCGGAGAGCCACTTCTACATATGAATTGAATAAGATGAGTGACATGCTGCAACCTAGTCTTAAACCATTAGTGACATTAATAGGTTCTGATAACTTTGAACCTCGTTTAATCTGTACCACATTATTTCTATACATTTCAATAATAATTTGTAAAAGGTGATCATCCATCCCTATATCTTTCATGGCTTCCCACAGCTTAGATCTAGGGACTGTATCGTAAGCTTTTGCTAAATCTACAAATGCAATGTGTAGCTCCTTCCCTACTGCTATAAATTTCTCCATTAGTTGTTGTAAAATAAATAGGTTATCTGTACATGATCTGTTCTGCCTAAAGGCGCTCTGGTCTTCCTCAATATGGTGGCCCACGTTTTGTCTAATTTTTTTCAAACATTATCTTGCCAAATAAGCGGCTCATTGTACAGTTGACACTAATGCCTCTATAGCAGTTTGTGTCTTTTCTATTCCCTTTTTTTTAAATAGAAACCAAATACGACTTTTTCCATTCTGAGGGAATTTCAACCCTTGTACAACAGTTGTTCATGAGGCAGGCTATTCGCTTCTTCAGATATCTTCCTCCAGCCTTTAATAATTCAATAGGAATGTTTCCTGGACCAAGTGATCGGCCATTCTTCAAATTATTTAATGCACAATTCACTTCCTCTGTTGTAATGTATATAGTTCGATCATTTACTTCCATCTTCTCTTCATTCCCTTGCGTGTAATATGGCCTATCCTCAGTTAAAAGGCTTGCATAATGCTTTTTCCATTCCTTTAAGGGGATTAGGTTGTCTACTGCTTTGTGTTCTCTTCATACCGGTAATTGTCCTCCACACTTCTGTTGTTTCTGATCCACCTATTAGACTCTCAATTTCAATACATTTCTGTTCCCACATCTTGTTTTTTTTCTAATTTAATTCTGTTTCTTAATTGGTAATTTGTTGTTTGGTAGTTTCCGCGGTGGCCGAGGGGATTGAGGCGCTCCAGTCACGGTCTGCACGGCCACTACGGTCGGGGGTTCGAATCCCCCCTCGGGCATGGATATTTGTGCCGTCCTTAGTTGTAGGTAGTTCATAAGTAGTTTGTAAGATTAGGGACTGATGACCCCGTAGTTAAGTCCCATAAGCTTTACGAACATTTGAACATCTGGTAGTTTTGCCTGTCTTGTTGTGATTTAGTTGATAACCATTTTTTGTAGAGATCTTTCTTTTCCCTAATCAACATCTTCAGGTCATCAGTCATCCATGGAGGATCCCGTTTACCTAGACTCTTACTTTCAGTCCCTAATACCTCTAGAGAAATTTTTGTAAGCGCTGTTTTAATACTTTCATATTCCACTTCAACATTGTAATCTTCTGGAATCGCCTTTAGTTCATTTTCTAATCTACGTTGAACTAAATCCTTGATACTGAAATGCTTCAGGAGGAATAGCTTATACCCTGCCTGCTCTAATGTCCCTCGATTGCTGTGGTCGGCCACTTGTCGAGTTGTTGGTGGTTTTCTCCTAAACGGTAAGTCAACTTAGCTAAAAGTAAGTAGTGATCAGCCCCACAGTTGGCTCCCCTCATGACTCTACAGTCTTGAACTACCATTTTTGGCCGTTGCTTGGTAATGATGTAATCAATTATTGATTTCTGCTGCAATGATGGTCTCTCCCATGTATATCGATGGATATCTTTAAGTGTGTAGTGTGTATTCAGAATTTTCAAGTTATATTGATAACAGAATTCTACAAGATTTTCTCCAGAACTATTAATGACATTTTCTCCATATCTTCCTACTACTGCATCATTTACTTGTGAGCCAACCCTCCCATTGAAATCTCCTGCTATTATTACTTCTTGGTGATTTTTGACTTGGTTGAGCAGATGGTCTAATTTCTGGTAGAAATGGTCTTTGGTTTGCTGTGCCGCATCATCGTTTGATGCATACACCTCTATTATAACTGTTTCAATGCCATATAACTTGGTGGTAACAGTGTCAATTCTTTCACATATAAATGCATAGTCCTTGATGTAAGAGCCCAGAGCTTTGTTGATTAGAATGGAAACGCCCGCTTTTGCTCGTTTATGTCTCTCAAACTCCAGACCAAAAATGGATGAAATTTCCAAATTTCTCATTCCCTTGTCCCTTTTTTTTTGTTTCTGACAGAATTATTATGTCCACCATCAGTCGACCAGTTTCATTCTCTATTTCGGTATGTTTACTTGTCAGGCTTTGAACGTTCCATGTACCAACTCTCAATGTCCTTTTCCTTGCCAGTAATTGTCGTAAAGAGTTTCCATCCGATTTCCGAGGCTCCACTTCAGATTCTCGAGTTTGTAGAAGTTTTTTGTGGACAATGGGGTGCTGGCCCAATGATCCAACCCCCAACTTGGAGGACCGGGGTTTGATATCAGGGTTTACTCCCCTAGGAGGGTTGGCTTCACCTCGCCTATAGACACCCTCCTTCCCTACGTGGGACACATTTCGTCTGGCTCCTCCGTTGAGGCCTGTCCAGCTTGGGTGGCCCTCCACTTCACGGGAACACGCAAACCCTCCCGCCCGGTACTGAAGGTACCTTCGATAAGGCAGCGTCCCTTGGGAGGGGCTTGCGGGAATTCCCACAGTAATTTTCAAAGTTAACTCCTGAATTCAACGAAGCAGTCGGTGCTGCCCTAATAAAATATAAATGTCCACTCATTTCTTGGTGCTTTTTCTTTCAGCAGATCAATGGTCATCACCATTGGCAAAAACTGCGTAACGTAGCGCGGATAGAAAAAAAATATAACTGCACTACACACAGGTGTGAAACTTACTGGAGTATTAATTTAATGAATCATAGTTTCTAATACTAAAAGGAATTATTTACAGAAGAATGAAAAAAATTCTACAATCCTATCTTGGGGAAGATCAGTATCAACTTAGGAGAAACATAGGAACCCGTGAGGCAATACTCGCCTTACCACTTATTTTAGAAGATAGGTTAGGGAAAGGTAAACCAAAGCTTATGGGTTTCGTAGATTTGGAGAAAGTCTTTTGACAATATTGACTAGAATATACTATTCAAGATTATAAACGTAGCAGGAGTAAAATATAGGGAACGAAATGTTTCATATAACTTGCATAGAGACTAGACAGCAGTTGAAGTGCGTGAAACAAACTCAGTGGTTAGGAAGGGAGTAAGGGTTGTAGCCTTTCCCCAGTGTTATTTAATCTGTACACTGAGCAACCTGTGAAATTTTTTTTTTTAAAAAAAGGAGTTATCTTTAGAAGGAAATAACGTTCAGGTAAAAGAAATAAAGATTTTGTGGTTTACTGATGGCGTAGTAATATTGTCAGAGACAGCAAAGGATCTGGAACAGCAACTGAAAGGACTGTACAGTGCCCTGAAAGCAGTATATTAGATGAACATTAACAAGAGCAAAACAAGGGTAATGGAAAGTAGTCAAACAAAATCAGGCGGCGATGCTGAAGGAATTAGATTAAGAAACGGGGCAATGCAAGTTGTAGATCAGTTTTGTAGTTTAAGTAGTAAAACATCTTATGGTGGCGGAAGTAGAGTAGATATAAAATAAAGAACTGGGGAAAAGTATTTCTGAAAAAGAAAAATTTGTTGTCGAATATTAATTTAAACGTTACAAAGTACTTTCTGAAGGCATTTGTGTCGAGTGTAACGGCCTTTCTCGTGCAACGAAGATTTGGGAAGAATCGATATAACCAAGACCACTTGCATATAGAGAACCGAGATCCCTAACACACAGTAACTCTTATCGCCGGCATATGGTAGATACGGTAGAAATCTACACATGGATTGCCCATGTTCAAATGCTTGCTCGAATATCATATAAATCAGTCGATTCCAATGTTCAATTCTCGGGAGCGAACTATACAACATGCCGCGTGGATTTAAGTTGATCCTTAATTACATCTCTCACTTCCGCACTCCGTAATCACCAATTAACATTTACTAAAAACACAGAGCGAGGTGACGCAGTGGTAACGCACTGGACTCACATTCAGGATGTTGGTAGTTCAAATCCACCGCCGGCCACCCAGATAAACCTTTTCCCTAAATCGCTCGAGGCAAATGACAGGATGATTCGTCTCTTTAAGTAGACTACTCGTACGTTATTTCCATGACACTCCTTCCCCTGTATAGCGATAGCATAAAACGAGCTGCCCTTCTCTGAACTTTCTCCAAATCGTCCCTCATTCCCGCTTGGTGGTCCCACAATGCACAGCAAAACTCTAAAACAGGACGCACAATTGTGGTGTAGGCAGTTTCTTTAGTAGAGTTGCTGAATCTTCTAAGTGTTCTGCCAACGAAACGTAGTCTTTGGTTCGCCTTCCCTACAATATTTTCTAAGTGTTCTTTCCAATTTAAGTTCTTCCTAATTTTTATTACTACGTATTTGGTTGAATTTACGACCTGCAAATTTGACTGATTAACCCCTAAGTGAAGTTCAACGGATTTCTTTTAGTGATCGTATGGATGACATCACACTTATCATCATGAAGAGTCAAAAATGTTCAAATGTCTGTAAATCTATCGGACCAAACTGCGTGGTCATCAGTCTGTAGCTTACAAACTACTTAAACCTAGGTAAACTAACCTAAGGACAAATACACACACACCCATGCCCCAGGGAGGACTCGAACCTCCACGGCGAGCAACCGCGCGCTCCGCAGCGAGACGCTTTAGACCGCTCGGCTACTCCACCACGGCCATGAAGGGTCAATTGCCAGTTTTTGCGCCATGCTGACATCTTATCCATATCATTTTGCAGTTGCTTTTGATCTTCTAGTGACTTTACTAATCGATGAATGACAGTAACATCAGCGAACAGTCTAAGAGAGCTACTTAATTCGTTTACAAAACTAAGGAAGAAAAGGGGCCTATAACACTTCCATGGGAAATGCCAGATATCACTTCTGTTCTACTCTATGACTTTCCGTCAATTACACCGTACTGTGTCGTTTCCGACAGGAAACCGCAAATCCAATCGCACAACTGTGGCAATATTCCATAAGCGCGCAATTTGATTAGACGGCGCTTGTGAGGTAAATCTAGAAATACGGAATCTATCTGACACCCCTTGTTGACGTCACTCATCACATCATGTGAATAAAGACCTAGCTGTTTTTTACAAGAACGATACTTTCTGAGTCCATGTTGACTATAGGTTAATAGGTAGTTCTCTTCGAGGTAGTTCATAATAATTGATGAAAGTGTACGTTCTAAAATCCTGCTGCAAACCGACGTCAGTGAAATAGGCCTGTAATCTTGTGGGTCACTCCTACTGCCTTTCTTGAATATTTGAGTGACCTGTGCAAGTTTCCTGTCTTTGGGTACGGAACATTCGCTGAGCGAGGGGTTGTTTATGATAATTAGATATTGGACTTTTGCCTCAGCGTACTCTGAAAGGAACCTAACTGGTATACAATCGGGACTGGGAGACTTGTTCTTGTTAAATGATTTAAGATGCTTTAATACACCAAGGTTACCTGCTGGCAGCTGTTCTTGATACGAATTCTGGACTATTTGTTCCTTCTTCTGAAGCGAAAGAATTTCTGAAAGCTGTGTTAACCAATTCTGCCTTAGCAGAACTGTTATCAGTAGCGTCGCCATTTCTATCGTGTAATTAAGGTCTGAATTGTGTTTTGCCACTATTATACTTTACAAACGACCAGAATTTCTTCAGATTCTGTACCAAATTGCGTGACAGGCTTTCGTTGTGGTAACAATTGTAAGCATCTTGCATTGAAGTTCGAGCAAAATTTCTAGTTTATATAAAAGTTTGCTTGTCTTGGCGATTTTGTGTGAGTTTAAAGTTGGCATACTTCTATTTCTGCTTTTGCAAGAGTGATCTAACCTGTGTTGTGTACCACGGCAAGTCCTGTCGACAGGACCTTAAATGCTATGAGTCCTTTCATTTACCGTACTAACATTTCGCAATCTTCCGATTTGCACATTACCTCTGACTATAATATCTGAACAGACGAAGCCTTTTTCGTTCTATAAAAGTATGCGGAAACTCTCCTCCTGAATGGCTGAGAAGTAATACAGCCAGTCAGCTTGCTGGTATAAACCGAGCTATTCCACGTTTTATTCAGTGAACAATCACAATAAGTCACAGGCTGAGGTGGTGCAGTGGTAGACCCGGCCGCAGTGGCCGAGCCGTCTGCGGCGCGCCAGTCACGCTCTGCACGGCCGCTACAGTGGGGGGTTCGAATCCCCCACTCGGGCATGGATGTCTGCGCTGTCTTTACTATAAGGTAGTTCATAAGTAGTTTGTAAGCTTAGGGACTGATGACCCCGCAGTTAGGTCCCTTAAGCTCTACAAACATTTTAATTATTTTTTTTAATACTGGACGCTGTCCTTCATATGTCATGTAATTGTTATCGTAGTAAGTACTTCTCGATACAACCTTGATGGCATTTTATAGTTTCCTAAAAAAAATTAAAAACTTTAATTATAAAATTTTATAGAAATTTTTATAGGCTGCTATTCGATATTCTGGTTAGTAGTTCAGTTAGTATTCTGCTATTCACGGATGTACCTGAAGATGCATCGCAGTTGTGTTTAGGCCGCGGCAAAATAGCCGAGCGCACTGAGGCGCCTGGCCGGTGCTGCGGTCGGAGGTTCGAGTCCTCCCTAGGACGTGTGTGTGTGTGTGTGTGTGTGAGTGTGTGTGTGTGTGTGTGTGTGTGTGTGTGTGTGTGTGTGTTTGTTCCTATGTTAGTTTACGTAGGTTTAAGTAGTTTGTAAGCTACGGACTGATGACCACGCAGTTTGGTCCGATGGATTTACAAACATTTGAACATTTTGGCTGCGGTGCGCAAGGCCATTCGCCGTCGGGGGTTCGAGTTCTCCCTCGTGCAGGGGTGTTTGTGTTGTCCTTAGCATAAGTTACTTCAAAGGTGTCCTCAGGGGGCGGGGGGGGGGGGGGGATCATAACGCAAACTGCGTCTTTGAAATTTCTGGGTGGGGGGGGGGGGTGAAAAATTAGCACTTTTGTCCACTCTGGGGGCTTCGTAAAACAATTTACAAATCGTGAAATAAAAAACAATAAACCAATGTTTATATACAAAATAAATGTCTTCCGAATGCAGGACCTACTATGTTGGGAGTGGGGGGTCTCGGTCGCAGTTTGGTGGGAAAGGGGGGGGGGGATGAGTCATTTGCCAAGGGGGGAGGGCACCTCTGAGTAGTAGTTTGCAGGCCTAGAGACTGATGACCAACGTAGTTAAGTCCCTTAGATTTAAAAACAGGTTGAACATTTTTCGTTGGGTTTAAATAAACACGTTTCTTCAGCTTTGCGGTTCTATTTCACCGCACCAGCATCAAAGCCTTTTATATTACTTAAGTTAATATTATGTTCTGCGGAGTAGGGGGTGTTGTAATTTCATTCCAAATATGAATCACAAATATCTGCACTTTATCTAACTGAAAATTTTTTGGTCAAGTTCTGTTTCCCCAGTAGGCGCTACGGGGATTGATTTTCAAATGTTCAAATATTTGTAAACTTACTGACTAAATTCCTATGGCCATCAGTCTCTGGACTTACAAACAAACTAACTTAAGGACAACACACACCATGCCCGCGGGAGGACTGGAACCTCCGTCGGCGAGCAAGCGCACGCTCCGCAGCAAGGCGCCTTAGAGCGCTCGGCCACTCCACCGCGGCGACAATTTTCTTCTAGCATTTTACTTCACATTCATACCACTTTGACACCAATAACAACATATATAAATGCAATAATAATTAATGCAGTACACAATAATTATAAAGAAGACTATTCATTGTGATAAGTCTCTGTTTTGATTGAGAGCGATGGAAGGTCTAAAGGTCCGGATAAACTACGGCTTTGTAAATACTCTATTACATGGAAGAATAACACAGTTATTTCTTTGCCGGCCGCGGTGGCCGAGCGGTCTCCGGCGTGCCAGTCACGGACCACGGCCGATGCAGTCGGGGGTTCAAATCCCCCCTCGGGGAAGAATATTTGTGCAGTCCTTAGTATTAGCTAATTCATAAGTAGTTTGTAAGTTAGGGACTGATGACCCCGTAGTTAAGTCACATAAGCTATACAAACATTTGGAGTATGCATTAAACAGCAGATAGACAAAGGTAAAGTTTGTAAATCTGTAGGACTTAACTTCAAAAAAAAAAAGTTCAAATGTTTGTAATTCTCTCGGACCAAACTGCGTGGTCATCAGTCCGTAGCTTACAAACTACTTAAACCTAGGTAAACTAACCTAATGACAACACACATACCCATGCCCCAGGGAGGACTGGAACCTCCACGGCGAGCAACCGCGCGCCCCGCAGCGAGGCGCTTTAGACCGCTCGGCTACTCCACCGCGGCAGGGACTTAACTTCTTTGCTGATCTGTCCCTAAGCTTACAAACTACTTGAACTAACTTAAATTAACCTAAGGACAACACACACACACATACCCATGCCAGAGGGAGGACTCGAACCTCCGACAGCGAGCAACCGCGCGCTCAGCAGCAATGAGCTTTAGAAAGCTCGGCAACTCCAACGCGGAAGACAAAGGGTACCTACAATTTTCCCCAGACAGAGAAATACGAACGATATCACATGATAGGTCACAGAAATTTTAATACTAACTTACTGTCTGTAGCCTTGAATTCTGTACCATAAAAACTGTTCAGTAAGTTCTTTAGTTGATATAAAACGATATTATATGACCCACAAACTACGGATATTAAAGTAGACCTTAAATTACTACATTCGTGCAATACCCTTAGTAGCTTTGGCGGGCCCAGAAATGGCTGCCAAGTACACTTGACCTTCAACTACCAATGGTAAGAAGGGATTATCGGCAATCTACATATCAAAGATTTTCGCTACTTCCTATATGCAGGGCTTAATGAGTGTCTGCTCCCTACTAGCATCTGGCCCTCACTTCTCAACAGCTTGTATATGACGAGTTCCAAAGCCCGGCACAGGCCATCTGACGTACGTGAGTCATTATGGCAGGCTGCGTGGAGCGAAATCAGGAACTGCAGCACTACACCTCGCTTACGAAAGGTCAGTCAGAAAATACCTGGATGTTTCCATCATACCTAAAGCAAATGAACAAGTCCAGACCTTCCATTCATCTCTCGTGGCCCCGTCTGGTGCAGAAACTGAATAGACAGAAAGCATAAAATAATATTAAATTCCGCATTTCCAATCCTATTTTGCTTTTGAGGGCACCAGCATAACAATGTTGGACCGCTGCACAGATTCGTGAATGAGATATGTTAATAAAAACGCTCCCGGTATCGAAAACAATTAAGGTCACTTAAAGCGAACAGTGAGACAACCTTTGAGAAAATCCTACTTACAATTTAGACGGTATATTTATTCAAGAATTATCCTTATGAAAATTCATCTTAAGTATGGTTCAGGATCCGCAGCTGTAAAAAACTCTTTGTGAAATTATGAATTTTTTGTTTTCTCGTCGCAGTTGCACATTTTGAGTTCTGTGACTAGTTTCGGACGAGACCGTCCATTTTCAAACCATTAACCATTATAGTATAGTTTACGCTCCAGCGTGCACACTCCCTTAGAAGTAACACCAGCTTCAACTGTCATTTTAAATGTAATCGAGTTATGTATCTACACAGTTTTATAATGCCATTTTTAACATGCATCTGGATTTGTTACAGTTTAAAACAAAAGATAATGGTTTATATTGCTGTTCGTTAGTCTCGCTAAAACTCGAGAACGGCAGAACTGATGTGGCTAATTTTAGTCTTGAAATATTTGTGTAAGCCCGGGGAAGGTTTAAACGCTGATGAAATATGGAAAAGTTGACCAGAAAAGAGGAAAATCGGGAAAAACTCAAACAGATTTTCCAGTGAGCTATCAATACCTTTCGTCCAAATGCGATAAAATTTTGTACGTTTCATATTGAAAGCAAGAGGAAGGTTCGCATCAAATAAAAATATGGAGAAGTCGCCCGGAAAGTAGTAAAATTTAGGAAAAACCGAAAGCTTTGTTTTTCTACGAATAAAAATCAGTTTCCACATGGAAGAGCATCACTTGAGTACAGCTTGACAGGACAAGGTTTGTATGAAATAAAGTTTTTGGAAAATCTGCCGGAAAATTGGAAAATTTGAGAAAATCTGAAAGTACGTTTTTCAGTGTGTCTTTAACTGAATTCAGCACTATAACTGACTATTCGCACGACGGAGAGGGGTAATCCTTTTTTTTTTTTTTTTTTTTTTTGTTCATTATGATCTTGGAAAAGTTTTCAGCAAAAAAAAGGACGTTGAAAAGGAAAGTCGTAAAATTCGAACAAAGTTCCTTTTTCAATGTGTTTCTAAATGTACTCAACACTATAAGTTTATCATTTGACGTTCGACGAGATGAACGTTCTTATGAACTAAAAATTTGGGAAAGTTACCCGGAAAATTTGAAAATTCACGAGAAACTGAATGAGCTTTTTTCAATGGGATATCAACATCATTCGTCTGATTGCGATAAAATTTTGCATATTTGACGTTGAAAGGAAGAGTAACGTTTTTATGAAATAACAATTTGGAAATGTTTCGCGGAAAACTGGAAAATTCAGAAGAAAATAGAAAGAGATTTTTCTATGATATATCTATACCATTCTCTGGCTGTGTTAAAAGTTTACACATTAGACGTTCAAAGCAAGAGTACATTCATATTATCAATTGCGAAGCATTGTCGGGTCGACTTGTCAAAAATAAATAATTTCACAAAAAGAATTATCCGTTTTTGTTGTATTTATCGAGAGACACTGGCGTAGAAAACTGTCCCGCGTGACTGGAAAGACGTGCAGGCCACTCCCGTTTGCAAAAGGTCAGACGCACAGCACTGTACGCCAGTAACTCTGGCCTCTCTCTCTCTCTCTTCAGGATGCTGGATAGGAGCATTCTCAAAGCACAGACAATCTCGCGTTCCTGGGGGAAATCAAGCTTCTCTCAAAGAATAAACACGGATTCTGGAAAAACCACTGGTCTGGAAGCACAGATTGTGTAACGCCGTCTAGCAAGCAACAGATGTAGGCATAAGGGAGGATTCATATTCTCAGATTTCCGAAAGGAAATAAGGTCATGTGAAATATCAACACATATACGTCGTTAATTCGCAGAATAATTCAATAATAGAACCCACTACGTCGTAATGGGCGACAAGTGTTCCAAGGAAGTAACATCCGGTATAGTACAAGGGCCGCGCGGGGGTAGCCACGTGGTCCAACGAACCGGGCGGTCGCTCCCGCCGGAGGATCGAGTCCTTCCTGGTCACGTGTGTGTGTGTGTGTGTGTGTGTGTGTGTGTTGTCCTTAGTGTAAGTTAGTTTAAGTAGTTTGTAAGTCTAGGGACTGATTACCGCAGCAGTTAGGTCCAATAGGCTAACAAACATTTGATATGGTATAAGGAGCATCACATAATGTTTATCCTCACTACATAGAGCTATTCAAAACTATCATCCCACTTCCAAGTGATTTTTAAATGTTCAAATGTTTGTTAAGCTTAAGGAACTTAACTACGGGGTCATCAGTCCCTAAACTTACAAACTACTTATGAACTACCTTCAACTAAGGACGGCCCAAATATCCATGCCCGAGGGGGGATTCGAACCCCCGACCGTAGTGGCCGTGCAGACCGTGACTGAAGCGCCTCAGTCCCCTCGGCCACGGCGGCAGGCTGATTTTTAAAAAAGGTTTATCTGAGTAGTAGGTACCGTATGATGATGTGTATGGAAACCGCAGATTGAGTCTTTTTGTGCACTGGCCACCAAATATGAAATATTTGATCAGCAATACTTGGAGCCATTGACGACGGCGGTTAAATTACTTCTCAAAATTACTAAAAATTTCCGGGCTATTATACCGTGGTCTAGTGGATTTATTATAGAAACTCAACGTTTCCTCCCCGAGACTGTGGAGGACATTTTCAAGAGGGATCGTGGCACTTTTGAATGTCCGATGCACACCCTGGCTCGCTATTGACTGAAGCCAAACTCCGTTTACGAGGGCTCGCGCGCAGAGGTGTGACGTCAGATGTTTTTGACATGCGCGTGCAATTCGTCGTTGCCGATTGCCTCCGTCCGTTAATATCGTCCCATGGTGGAAGACTGTTACATTTCTTCTTCAAAACCGGAATCCAGATTTCACTTAGTTTCACGCCCTCCTCCATCCTACTGAAATTATTGGGATGTTTTACAATTTCTATAGCCTCTCTGTACAGTCTTTCGTGGTATCTATTTGTGGCTGCTAAATCCTGAGTCTTATCAAATTGAATAAGGTTGAAAAACATGTTCAGCAACAACTGATAATCTCTCCCCTTCTACAGTTCCCCTTGTGCTCATCTAGTCGTTTTTTGACTGTTCTTTCTGTGGTACGTATACGTCTCCACAGCTACACGGAATCCTATTAATTCCTGCTTTTTCCAGCGGTTTTCGAACATCCTCTGCCGTCTTCAGGTGCTCCTGTATCTTCCGCGTAGGTTTATAAATATCGGCAACATTCCGTTTCGTCAAAATTTTACCGATGCGGTCGGTGACGTCCTTAATAAAAGGCAGGAAGACTTTGGATTTCTCAGGAACCCTTTCATCGTTTTCAACTCTATGTGTCGGTCTCAAAGCTCTCTTTATCTCTGTGGACGAATAGCCATTCTTAAGTAAAGCATTACTGAGGTGTTTCAATTCCGCGTCGAGTAATTCCGCTTCGCAGAAGTTTCTTGCTCTGTCCGTCCGCTTTAGCTGTGGGTGGTGGTTTCAAAATGTTCAAATGTTTGTTAAGCTTATGGGACTTAACTACGGGGTCATCAGTCCCTAAACTTACAAACTACTTATGAACTACTTACGAACTAGGACGGCACAAATATCCATGCCCGAGGGGGGATTCGAACCCCCGACCGTAGTGGCCGTGCTGACCGTGCCTGGAGCGCCTCAGTCACCTCGGCCACCGCGGCCGGCGGTGGTGGTTTAAATCCCGGTGCATATAACGGTCTGTGCGTGTGGGCTTCCGATAAACTGTATGGCCCAATCTGCCATTCCCCTTTTTGAAAACTGACACGTCAAGAAAATTCAGTTTTCCGTCTGCCTCCTTCTCCATGGTAAATTGGATTCTAGAATTAATCCCGTTGAGGTGTTGAAGAAAACGATCTAGTTCCTCTCTACCATGTCTCCACACAACAAAGGTATCATCTACATAGCGAAACCAAATAGTAGGTTTTTTGTTTGTAACAGTCTTCCACCATGGGACGATATTAACGGACGGAGGCAATCGGCAACGACGAATTGCACGCGCATGTCAAAAACATCTGACGTCACACCTCTGCGAGCGAGCCCTCGTAAACGGAGTTTGACTTCAGTCAGTAGCGAGCCAGGGTGTGCATCGGACATTCAAAAGTGCCACAATCCCCTTTGAAAATGTCCTCCGCAGTCGCAGTTGGGTTTCTATAATAAATCCACTAGACCACGGCATAATATCAGTGGCGGCTAGTACAAAATTTGACCAGTGTGCTACAATATTACAAAAATAAACAGGAAACAAAATATACTAAAATAAAAAGTCAACCTTTGTATGATTGCCCTTAATTAAATATCAATTAATACTGTATTGACAGTAAGACCTTCAGGGGAATCTATAACAGCGCTGCCAACTGCATGTAGTAGATATAACGTTTAAAAATATTAATTTCATTTACAGAAATTAAAAATTTGGACTCAGAGGTATTTGAATACGAGCCTCACACAAGTAGGTTTGAGAGACAATGCGCAACACGCTTGAACCAGCGCGCTATTTGACTCTGAATGCCGCAATATTCGTCATATACTATTCTTCCGCAGCCGTCACACGCAGCGCGAAGAGAAATATTGGTCTGGACTCTGGTGCTGCAGTCGGTCTCAGCCTTCGACCATAGATACTAACACAACGGCCAAACATCAGAGCGGCTATACAAATGGCGTGGTTCAAACATATGACCATGTGACTGTTGGCAAACATTAGCCGGATATAATAAACAACGGACAGTTTTCAAGAAATTTCATTATTTTAAACTAATAATACTTTCACTTGGAATTTAATGTTACTTGCCTTTACAAAAAGCTCTGTATAATCCTAGGCAAAGCTGTATCACATCTGTACATTTCCACGTGACTGTTGGCAAAATAATGGTTTAGCTGCAGAGATGTTGGTGCCACGAATACGACGCCGTGCCCAGTCTACCAGTATCTATGGTCGGAGGTCTCAGCACACGAGTCGCCAGGCCTGACGTCACGTCTGCGCATGCGCACTAGCGAATATACGACTGCACTGCCCCTCTGCGCACGTACCAGCGCGGTTGAATCCCACTTCAGCACAAGGAGCTGGTTTCCAGCTATCGCGGCGAGAGCGCTCCAAAATGCGTTTTCATCCTTATTACTAGCATTCTAATACGCATTGGAAAGGAATTGGCATAATTTTATTGTGATATGTGGCTCGTATTCCAAGAGAAAGGATTTTACAGCGATTTATCGCTTGCATTCGAAGAGAAATGGCATAATTTTAGTAATATATTTACAGTGTGCTGCAGCACATTAGCACATTATCACCAGCCGCCACTGCATAATAGCCCGGAAATTTTTAGTAATTTTGACGATTCCGGCCATGAAAGTTTACATTTTACAATAAATTACTTTTGTCAAGTGGCTGGTCAGTTGTCCTCACAAGGAGGCTCGGTGAATCTGAAAGATGACCCATCCAAGTTCTAGGCAAGTCCAAACCGTTCAAATTTTTACCGACATGTCTGTGAACAGCCGTAGTATACTTTAACACGTTCGCTGCGGTCACTAGTTCGCCTGTAAGCCCATGTGCGCTGAGAGCACAAATCAGACCCCTGCGAAACCTGTAATATTGAAAGCAATATAACATCTGCACAGGACGTGGTACTGGATATAGATATACAAGCACGCTTTAGCTGCATGCCAAGTACGTGATAAATGCTGAAAGCTGTCTGACGCTTACCAGCGTCATATGCATTTATTAAATGTTCAAATGTTTGTTAAGCTTATGGGACTTAACTACGGGGTCATCAGTCCCTAAACTTACAAACTACTTATGAACTACCTTATACTAAAGACGGCACAAATATCCATGCCCGAGGGGGATTCGAACCCCCGACCGTAGTGGCCGTGCAGACCGTGACTGAAGCGCCTCAGTCACCTCGGCCACCGCGGCCGGCTCTGATTTATTGATTTTATTGCAAACTGGAAAGGAAATGAAATTCAAACAAACGACAAATCTGCTTCATTGGGGAAGAATTAATCTGAAAACACCAAAAAGGTTTATCGACCGGAGAAAAAGAAACAGGTCTCATCTGCAATGTGGTGCTATTGAAACCCACTCCCATATAACAAATAAGTTGGCAACGTGTATAGGCGATGCTTTTATAGCAACCACTGAAGACGAAAACACACGACTGCAGACAGGAAAATGTTATGCGATATTTTTGGTAGCTTGTACTAACATGAGTGCACAGCCAAATAAACTGTTCATTCAGAAGCCACATGTATATATAAACTAAAATGAGTACTAAGCTAGCGAACGCACCGCTTATAAGCGTTACCCGCTCTGGCAAGTTGATCGCGGAAACGCTTATAAGCGTCGGCAGCTCTGGCGTTTCGTATTGTCACGATACAGGGGAGACAGCGTTGCGGAAATGATACAGGATCTGGGACGGGAATCATTACAACAACGGCGCTTATCGCTGCGGCGTGGGATATTTACGAAAAATTACTCTCACAAAAAGTGAACGAAATAACGTCATCTATAAACGACGATACTTTTACAGACTTTGTTATTACGACGATTCGATTTCCATTCATGACATCTTCATTCGCCTAACACGTATAGCATTGTAGCTGCTATGTATGCGGGTCTTACAGAAAATAAAGCATTTAAACATGTACGTCACTAGAATCAAATTTCATAAACGTTGTTTCTTTCGTGAGGTATTTTTATCACAGCACCTGATTAGTATGCAGGTCATAAGTTGGTAGCACTTCAACTTCCGATGTTCATTTGTTATGAAGGTTGGATGTTTTAATACGTGACAGGAAACACAAAATCCGAGTTACTGGTGTGAAAACAGCTACTTTCTTTTATGAGTCTTTGTGGCTACGTACATACGTGATTCTGTTTTGTGCACCTTCCGAATGATGTAAGTTTCATCGGCCTCCTTGCATCTAATATTAAAAATCGGTACTTCAAGGTTAGTATTCACATAAACCATATACGAAACCTTCTAAGAGACCTAAATATAATAAAATATTGAGAATCTGAAACGCTACATTCGCTTCGGCGACAAGAAACGAAAAAAGAAACTTCCCTTCTTTTCCTGTTCCCTTCTGGTCAGTGATAATTATTTATTACCCATTCATTATCTGTGACTAGAGACGAAGAGAGGATCGGCATTGATTTTCCCACACACTCGTTTTTGTTCTTCTGGCGTGAAGAAGCAAGACGGCTACGCTCTGGATTTCATCTATGTCAATCATGTATTCGAGTTTCGCATGGCCTTCAGCTTATTAAATCATTTAAAATTCTCCATTTCCTTGAGTCTTATTTAAATTCATCCTTCTCATACAGTCTCAGTAACTGTCTATTTATTAATGTGCGGCCGGCCGTGGTGGGCGAGGAGACTGAGGCGCTCCAGTCACGGTCTGCACGGCCACTACGGTCGGGGGTTCGAATCCCCCCTCGGGCATGGATATTTGTGCCGTCCTTAGTTGTAAGTAGTTCATAAGTAGTTTGTAAGTTTAGGGACTGATGACCCCGTAGTTAAGTCCCATAGACTCTATAAAATTTGAACATTTTTATTTATGTGCGGATGTGATTTGGAAGCCATTTGCCGAGCTTGGTTATTTGCTGCCATTACCATTGAAATTAATCATTCCATCTGTAATCTGCTTTCAAATCGGACACTGTCACAGAACCTGCAATCTTATTATTTTCATCGATCCCGAATATTTACGTGTGAGAAACTGTACCGCTCTACGGCCACGATTTTCATTTCATGTAACACACTGTTATTAACAGCAATCCTAGCTTTGCTAAAATAGGGAAGTGGTTTCCAAATCAGCAACTCCGGCATCATTTGTTCCTATTTTACAGTGTTTTCTTTTTTCAGACTCACAACCCACATCTGTCCACAAGAGCAACAACTAGAGGCACCTATTGATAGGTACAGTCTTCCCGTTATATAGCGTTATCTGCCATCCCTTTTATTATTTTCCGCTAATTTTCAAATTATTTTCAGTCAGATCCCAACATCCATATCCTTGAGTCAGTTGAAAAATCACTAACACTTTTTTCATTTAAAAAAGGACTTGGCCGTTGTTAAATTACATGAGAACTTAAAAACATATTTTGTCCCATTCCGCTCACGTAATCAAGAAGGTAAAGTTGTAAGTCAGAACCTTCCAGAATATCACCTGACATAAGTTTTCTTACATATCAACAAACTGTACAAATGACAGGAATAGTTACAGAATTTTTCGTATCACTAATATACCACCTCACTAATGGCGTAATATGTCATATACCGACCATTAAAACAAAAAAGTGAGTCACGACTGAAAAAGTGTAGATTTCTTCATGATTATTGATTTCATTGTCTATCTTGAGATCGATGAAAATAACTGTTTGGAAGATAAGACAAAATTACAAAAGATGGAAGTGTTACACTCACAGTAGATTGCGGGCTAGTTATACAACGGAACACCAGCGCTATCGGAAGATCTGTTATACAAACGTAGCATGCACCGCCGCTCTTCCCTATCACACTTCACAGATGCTCGAACGACGCCTACCCTTCTGTATCTTTACCCCCCACTCCCCCCAGCCTAATTCTCAACCAACGTATAAAACCCAACCCTGCTTTCCCGTCTTGAACTTTACAAGACCCTCGCTGCGTTTAACGTCTAATTGACCGATTTTTCTGGAAAGCCATCTGACAAACTTATGCGCATCTGTGGAATGTCACACCACAACTCTAACGTTGAATGTTTGAAAGTGACAATATGCCACGAAATGTTAATAGTACGAGATGTAATTCAACCCCGTAACATCTAACCTTATATGAGGAAACTTAGCATTAGAATGATATTCACAAATTTACTAAATGTAAATGTTTGTAAACCTATTGGACCAAACTGCTACGCTCATCAGTCCCTAGACTTACAATCTACTTAAACGAACTTACACTAAGGGCAACACACACACTCATGACCCAGGCAGGACTCGAACCTCCGACGACGAGCAGCCGCACGCTCCGCTGCGAGGCGCCTTAGAACGCTCGGCCATTCCAATGAGGCAGCTGTATGTATTATTAGCTAAACTAACTGATATGTAACGCATCCGACGTAACATTCATATTACATACAAAATACTACCACTGTTTCTCAAAGTAATTGGAATTTGGACAGTGGAGAAAGACATCGCTGCTCTGACTTTGTAATCTGAGAAAGAAACAGAATTCTTTTGAAGAAGTGTTGGGTTCCCACGCATAGTATGAAAAAACTACTACTTCATCCTTACCAAGAACTGGAAGAACAGTTGAACGGAATGGATAGTGTCTTGAAACGAGAGTATGAGCGAAACAATGGTAATGGAATGCAGTCTAAGAAAATCGAGTGATGCTGAAGAAAGGCAGAGCGGTCTGGGAGGCACGTCACGAATTACGCGGCCGCTCCCGTCGGAGGTTAGAGTGCTCCCTCGGGGATGGATGTCGTGTTTTGTCCTTAGCATAAGTAAGTTGCAGTAGTTTGGAAGTCTAGGGGCCAATGACCTTAGCATTTCGGTTCCTTAGGAATATAAACATTCGTTCAAGGAATTAGATTAGGTAACGAGACGATAATAGTAGTAGATGAATTTTGATATCTGGGTAGCAAAATAACTAATGAGGGCCGAAGTAAATAATGTAGAACGGCTATGGGAAGAAAAGCATTTCGAAGAAGAGAAATTTGTTCATATCCAATAAATGTTCAAATGTTTGTGAAGCTTAAGGGACTTAACTGCGGGGTCATCAGTCCCTAAACTTACAAACTACTTATGAACTACTTATACTAAATACTACACAAACATCCATGCCCGAGGGAGGGCTCGAACCCCCGACGGGGAAAGGTCTCACGCATCGAAGCATAGCGCCTCAATTCGCTTGGCCACTCCGCCGCGGCAATATCCAATATTAATTTAAATATTAGGAAGTGTTTCTGAAAGCATTTTTGTGGAGTGTAGCATTGCAAGGGAGTGAAACGTGGACGTTAAAGAGTTCAGGCAAAAATATGACATAAGCTTTTGAAATGTGGTGCTACAGACGAATACTGAATATTAGGTGGGTAGATGGCCTATCTAACGAGGAGGTAGTGAACAGAATTGGGGAGAGGAGAAATTTATGATATATTACAGCCAAGAGAAGGGATCGATTGGTGGGCCACACTCTGAAACATCAGGAAATCATAAATTTACCACTTGAGGGAAGTGTGTGGGGTAAAAATCGCAGACCTAGAGACGAACAGAGTAAGCAGGTTCAAATGGGTGAGGGTTTCCGTTCTTATTCAGAGATGAATACTCTTGCACAGGATAGAGCAGCGTGGAGAGCGGCATCAAAACAGTCTTTGGTCTGAAGACCACAACAACCTGTTACCAGAGTGGAATGCGTAGGAATGTTAGAGTCTTGGAGATGCTGTCTTTTAGATGTTATCTGTGTCCACTATGTTGTGCTATTGTCAGCAGTCAGAAACCGAATGGGCAGCCTGTGTTCTGCCAAGGGAGAGTTTCCAGCTGTACTTGCCACTCGATCGCCGCTTTTCCAACAGCCAAACGACAGGGTCCTAGCGGCCGCGTGACCCCTACGTCGCCGCTGCCTACGCAGGAATTGTAAATTCTTAGTGACGAAAACAGTCGCTCCAAACTGCGAGGTCTAAATCGTACGTTTGGTCTGGGCAGAGATTTGCCGCGCCTGCTACTGGAAGTAAAATAAATTAACGAACAAATTAAAAAATCAGACCGCATGAATATGTAGCAATCACCATAAATGCAATGACAGCACGCCACGGTGGGCAATGGAGTAAGTGCAGACGTATAATTAACCAAAACTGTATCCTTGTACAAATATAATGAAAAAAATTTACGTGCATATAGCCTGTGGATGTCATAGTGGCGAAATAAGCCAATTGTTAGTATGTTAAAAGCAATTAATAGCAGCCATTTTAGCATCATTGTGGCAACTTCAATTATACAGCAACTATGTCGTTAAAAGGCCTAAGAGAAACGAAAAAGGAAATAAAAAATCTTATCAAAATGTTCAAATGTTTGTAAAGCTTAAGGGAGTTAAGTGCGGCGTCATCAGTCCCTAAAGTTACAAACTACTTATGAACTACCTTATAATAAAGACGACACAAACATCCATGCCAGAGGGGGGATTCGAACCCCCGACGGCCGACGGTCGCGCGCATCGCAACACGGCGCTCCATTACGCGCGGCTAATCCGATACACCAATCTTACCAAAGCTTGACATGCGTGCTACCATGGAGTTTTCGCGTTCCTGACTTGAACTAAATGCTTGAATGTCAGTCTTTCGATCGCTTATATATCTTCAGTGATCGGGGTCGGATCCGATGCCCTTCATAAGATAAATCTTCTTCCTCCCCCCCCCCCTCCTTGGGAAGTAACATAACATACGATGGCCGCAGTACAGAAGATATACAAGATGCCTCTGAAAAGTTCGGTGAATGGTCCAATATTTTACAAACCGCACTGAAGTGTATGATGTGTCCGTACATACACATTGGGGGACATGTCAACAGCCGCGGCGGAGCGGCCGAGCGCATTGAGGCGCTATGCTCCGATGCGCGAGGCCGTTCCCCGTCGGGGGTTCGAATCCCACCTCGGGCATGGATGTTTGTCCCGTCTTTAGTATAAGCTACTTCATAAGTGCCATAAGCTCTACAAACACATGTCAACAGGCGCCCCCTAACGTACAGAGCACTGCAGTGAAGCGGTGGTACACGCTGCGACCCAGCTAACAGGGTCAGTGTGAGAACTCGTGTCATTACAACATAGAGCGCAAAATGGAGCAACACGTGAACCTGAAGTTCTGTTTCAAATTGGGCAAAACGGCGACGGAGACCCATGAGATGTTAGCGAAAGTGTGTGGTGTTCAAGCAGTGAGTAAAAAGTGTGTGTTCGAATAGTTTGAGCGCTATAGAAACGAAAAGGGTTGTCAAGGATGAGCCTCGTTCCGATTGGCTGTCCAGGATCATAGACATCAAACGAGTGCGACGGATACTTCCCGCCTTAAATTAGTTGCAACATGACAAATAAGACTGTCGAAACCGGTCATCTATAATAAAATATTCAAAAAGCGATCTTGGCATATGTATTCTTAACAAATAATTTAGATCACTCCCTTGGTTGAAAAATTTCAACCATATTCAAGTTGTCAGAAGTGTATTGTAGTCTATGGCGATTAATTTGAAAGCGAGTAAAGGTATTTTGTTTATTTCTTGAGCCCATTCACATAACTTTTCAGACGCACATTGTAAAATGCAGGATGGCAATGGGAAGAAATGCGTTTACGAAAAGGGCATATTTAGTAACATCGAATATTAATTTAAGTGTTTCGAAGTGTTTTCTGTGTGTATTTGTGTGGAGTGTTAACTTACAAGGGAGTGAAGCAAGGACAATAAATAGGTCTGACTAAAAGAGGACAGAGGTTTTTGAAATGTGGTGCTACAGAAGAATGCTGAAGATTACGTGGGTATATCGCGTAACTAAAGAGAAGATACTGAACAGAGTTGGGGAGAAAAGGAATTTCTGGCGTATCGGCACTAATAAAAGGGACCTGGTAGAACACGTTCCTGAATTAGGACTGGAGGGAAGTGTTGGATAAAAATGGATGTGGAATAAAATTTTCACTCTGAAGCGGAGTATGCGCTTATATGAAACTTGCTTCAGATTAAAATTGTGTTCCGAAACCGGCATTCGAACATGGGGCCTTTGCCTTTCGCGGACAAGCGCTCTACCGTCTGAGCCATCCAGACACGATTCACAGTCAGCCTTCCCAAATTTACTTCTGCCAGTAACTCGCCTCCTACTTTCGAAACTTCACAGAAGTTCTCCTGTAAACCTTGCAGGACTGACATTCTCGGAAGAAAGGATATGGCGGAGAAATGGCTTCGCCACAGACTAACTAAGGGAGGTTTCCAGAATTAAACTTTGACTCTGCAGTGGAATGTGCGCTGTTATGAAACTTCTGTCAGATTAATACTGCGCGCTGGAGTCGAGATTCGAAACCAGGACCTTTGCCTTTCGCGGGCAAGCGCTCTACCGTCTGAGCTATCCCGGCGCGCTTCACGGTCCGTTCTCACAACTTTCTTCCATGAGCGCTAGTCCTGCAGGGTTCGTAGGAGAATTTTCGTGAAGTTTGGAAAGTAGGAGGCGAGGAACTGGCAGAAGTAAAGTTCTAGGGACGGACCGTGTAGCGTGCCGCGGTAGCTCGAACGGCAGAGCGCTTGCGCGCGATAGGCAAAGGTCCTAGGTTCGAATACCGTTTCCGGTACACAATTTTAATCTGCCCAAAAATTACAGTAAATACGGGTTGTGATTCTCAGGAGAAGATGAAGAGGCTTGCCCAGGATAAAGTAGGGTGGAAAACTGCATGAAACCCGTCTCCGGACTGAAGACCACAACAACAAGTTATCTAAAGACTGACATTGAAGTATTTAAGTAAATATGTAGTCCCCAAAATCAAATATATTTATAGATGGGGCCAAAGTAGAATCTGTTTCTCATTTCAAATAATTAGGAAGCATGATCTCTAAAGACAACAAAGCAGCCGGCCGCGGTGGCCGAGGGGACTGCGGCGCGCCAGTCACGGTCTTCACGGCCGCTGCGATCGGGGGTTCGAATCCCCCCCTCGGGCATGGATATTTGTGTCGTCCTTAGTGTTAGCTAGTTCATAAGTAGTTTGTAAGTTTAGGGACTGATGACCCCGTAGTTAAGTCCCATAAGCTCTACAAACATTTGAATCTTTGACAACAAAGCAGGAAATACTCAGCAGAACACAGAAAGCATCCAGTTTTTACAGTCAGATAAGGAATCTCCTCTGGGATGATAAAATGCCACAAAAAGCAAAAGCAACCATGTACCATACGTATTCCGTTCCAATCCTTATATACGGCTTAGAAACATGTACCCTACTAAACAGAGATCTCAGTAGAATTCAGGCAATGGAAATGAGATTCTTTAGAACTATGAATCAAACAACCAGACAGGATAAAATTAGGAATGAAGTAAATAGAAAAGTCCAAGGTATCGGCGTTCCTGTCACCATCATCATAAGGAAACGTAGACTTCAGTGGTATGGGCACATAATGAGAATGAATAGTGAAAGACCTGCTAAAAAGTATTTCATCCTCAACGTCATAGGAAGAAGACCACGGGGAAGACCAACGAAACGCTGGATAGATACAGTAAGATCAGATGTGGAGGAGAAAGGACACAAATGGAAAGACATTCTGGAACAGTAGATGTATGAAGACAGGAGGAGATGGCGAGTGCTTGTACACCACACCCGGGAAACTGGAGCTGGAAAATGATGATGATGATGATTAAGATCTAGTGACCTCGTAATGTGCGTTGAAGTCGTACAATAGTTTACGCGAATTTCCGGTTCCGCATGATGATTGCCACTTGTTCCGGAGAAGTTTGTAAGATGAGAATCAGTCTGGAAGATGAGCGCCGGTCAGGATGCGATGCCTCGCAGCTCGGGCCACCTGTGTGAGCGACGCTTGGCGGACCTGCTGTCCCGGCCCGGCCTGTAGAGTGGCGTGGAGTGTAGTGTGGTGGGCACTTGGCGGCTTGGCTTGCCGCGGCTCTGGTTACGCCAGTCAGCGGCGACTGGGAGCCGCCACTGCGTTCTGCCAGCCGCCTGGCCCTGCTTGCTGCGTTCTCAACTGTGAGCGGTGTTTTCGGATTGAATTTTGTATTTCCCCAAAGCAGACGAAAAATTCCCCAAAATCTTTCCACAAATATCTGAAATTTAACTATCACTCCCAATTGTCACTTATTATCAGTGTCGGAAGCTTCAAGTTATGGTATTACACTTTCAGGTCCGGAAAATTGCCATACATACATAAAATATATGACGTGCGCCTCGGTTGCACAGTGGTAGAGTGCCACACTGCAAATCCAAAGGTCCCGGGTTCCATCCCCGCCAGGTCCTAGGATTTTTATCTGTCACTTTCCATTTCTTTCACCTCTGGCAGTATTGATTATTGCTCATGTGAAAAATACCGAGTAGCACCGTGGTTCGGAACCCACGTTAAACTGTAGGTCCCCCTATAACTGGCTGGGTAAGTCAGTTCGAAGGTCGGAGGAAGGCTACGGCATACCAACTCCAAACAGGACCATGCCTAGTAAAGCACTGTGGTGTTCAAACCAATCTTCGGATTGTTGACTGCTTTACCTACATAAAATATTACATAAATAAATTTTTATTTTGTAAATAAAACTCAGCAACTGACCAAAATAATTAGAAGTAATCATGCTTTAGCGGCACCACATTTGCTTTATTTATTAATTTTTTTCAATACATGGCACAGTAAATTATTAAACACGCGACAAATGTATATACCTTATCATTATATTCATACCACTTCGAAATAGAAATTTTCTGTCACAAGAATTGGGTTGTCAAGATAAATGGGATAACCATAGTGATTTAGCTGTCGTGTCACTAAATATGATTATACTGATTTTATTGTCTTAATTCAATATAAACAGTATTGGCATCAATGCGGTGATTACAGTAATGCAATTTCACTTATTCTACCATGTAACAAATTATGTTTAAATTAAGAAATAAAAATCCAAGGTGCACGTAAGTACCAACAATTTTTTTAAAAAAATGCAGCATCTGTCGGTTGGTAGCGTTGTGGCTACACAAACATAGAGCCGGTGGTTCGAATCCCACTAATACAGATTATTTATTTATTTTTTCGAATTCAGTTGTTGTTGTTGCTGTTGCGGTCTTCAGTACGCAGACTGGTTTGATGCAGCTCTCCACGCTATGCTGTCCTGTGCAAGTCTCTTCATCTGAGAATGCATACGGCAACCTACATCCCTTTCAATTTGCTTACTGTATTCGTCCCTCGGTCTCCCTCTACGATTTGTACCCCCACACACTTCCTTAATGTCTCAGAATGTGTCCTACAAACCTCTTCCTTTTCTTAGTCAGGATATGCCAAAAACTCCATTTCTCCCCAATTCTGTTAAGCTTAGTTACGTGATCTACCCAACTAATCTTCATCATTCGTTTGTAGCACCATATTTCGAATGGTTGTATCATCTTTCTGTCTGAATTCCTTATCGTCCACGCTTCACTCTCATATAATGATACACTCCAGACAAATGCTTGCAGAAAATACTTCCTAAAATTTCAACTGATATTGAATATCAACTAACTTCACTTCTTCAGAAACGCTTTCCATCCCATAGAGATTCTGCATTTTTTATCTTCTTTACTTCGGCCATCATAAGCAATTTTGCTAGCCAAATAACAAAACTCATCTACTACTTTTATTGTCTTATTACCTAAACTAATTCCTTCAGTATCGCCTGATTTTCTGACACTACATTTCACTACCCTCGTTTTCCTTTTGTCACTGTTCATCTTATGCCTTCCTTCCAAGATACTGTCGATTCCGTTTAATTCCTATTCCAGGTCCTTTGTTGTCTCTGACAGTGTTACTATGTCGTCTTCCATTTCTAGAATACTGCCTTCAGATTTATTTCATTTCTAGACGCCTTCTATATATTGCTGCCGCCTTTCATCTTTCTCTTCTTTGCTTAGTAATGGTTTTCCATCTGACTTCTTGATATTCATACTGCTGCTTTTCTTGCCTCCAAATGTCTCTTTTATTTTCCTGTAGGGGATACCTATCTTTCCCCTGGTTATACTTTCTTCTACAGTCTTGCTTCATTTGATGCATTTTTATATCTCCATTTGTTCATTAAGTTCAGTATCTCAGGTTATCCAAGGATTTCTATTAGGCTTTGTCCTTCTGCCTATTTGATCCTCTGCAGCCTTCACTACCCTATCTCTCAGAGCTACCCATTCTTCTTACTTACACCGTTTCAGCCACTCCTTGCTGAATGCTCCTTCTGAAAATCTCAACCACCTCCGGTTCCTTCAATTTGCCCAGGTTCTATCTCCTTAATTTTCTACCTGTTTGCAGTCTCTTAAGTTTAAGTCTACAGTTTATAACCAATCAGAGTCTATGGATATGTCTTACAGTATAAAAACTGGTTTCTAAACCTTTGCCTTACCATCATAAGATAGATCTGGTACCTCCTAGTGTCTCCTGGTCTCTTCCACGCATATAACCTTCTTTCCTGATGATTGAACCAAGTGTTTGTGATGATTAAATCGTGTTCTGTACAAAATTCTACCAGGCGATCTCCTCTTTCATTGCTTTTCCCCAGTGCCCATTCAGTACTACATTTCCCTTTCTTACTACTGAGTTCCAATCCCCCATCATAATTCAGTTTTCTTCTGCTTTAACTGTCTGAATAATTTCTTTTACCGCCTCATACATTTCTTCGATCTCCTCATCATCAGCAGAGGTAGTTGGCATATAAGCCTGTCCTACTGTGGTCACTGTTGGCTTCGTATCTATCTTGACCACTATAATGCGATCACTGTGTTGCTCATAGTAACTTATCGGTAATCCTATTTTCTTATTATCAGACCTACTCCTTTGTTACCACCAACAGATTTTGTATTTATATCCCTGTTCTCACCTGACCAAAAATGCTGTTCGTTCAACCTGCCACCGTACTTCGTTAATCCCCACCATATCTGACGTTAACCTATCCATTTCTCTTTTCAGATTTTCTACCCGATTGAGGGATAAAACATTCCACGATCCATAGGATGACTGTTTTGTTTTTCTTGATAACGACATCCTCCTGAGTAGTCCCCGCCCGGAGATCCGAATGAGGGACTATTTTACTTCCAGAATATTTTACCCAAGAGGATGCCATCATATTTTCATACAGTAGAGCTGCATGTCCTCGGGAAAAGTAACGGCTGTAGTTTCCCCTAGCTTTCAGCCGTTCGCAGTAACTGTGTGGCAAAGCCACATTAGCTGATGTTACAAGGCCAGCTCAGTCAATCATCCAGACTGTTGCCCCTGTAACTAGCGAAAATGTTTCCTTTAAAAATTTCCCCAAGGCTTCCGTTTCCCCAAAAACTATAATTTCCCGTAACTGCGAAAAAATCCCTCAATCTTGAATCACATTGTGTGAGAATAGTCTGCATCGTGATTTGAATTTATCGTATCATAAGTACACAGTTTATAATAATGTACAAAGGGAAAAAAGAACTTCATGCAGACCCTCACAAAGGGGTTACAGGACTTCGGAAGGTGTGGGCCAAAATATGGAAACATCTTTCACTGTCTTCCGTTATTTTAACGAATATACAGTTCTGAATCAAGAAATGAATTAGCAATGGTTTGAATAACAAATGAGGTTCAAGCCCCAACAAGTTTTCAGAATTACATTTAAAAAAAGAATTTTCCTTTGCTTTAATAGATACAGTAACTCCAAATTGCTTGAAACATGTGTAGAAATAGCTTACAATGAACGAGGGCTAAGCCTTACCAATACTTTAACAGCGATGTTTACAATAACTACAGCAAACAAATGAACGAGCACGAAACCCGCAAACAATTTAAAAAAGAAAGTATCTAACACAATTTATCTCTATAATTAAACATGAAAATTGCAGATAGTTTAAAAACGACCAAACAGTGAAAAAAATAAGAGGTTAAATATATAAATGCATCAATAAGCAAAATTGTAAGGAAGCAAAGAAAACTTCAGAAGTGATTCAAACAGACAGACAAGTGAAACGAAGCAATGTGACACCGTACAGAATGTAATACGAAAGGAGTAACTGAGCTGTAGGGTGCCGACTCCATGCGAAGAACCGTCGTTATGCTCGAACTGGTGGGAGGACAGTGCCAAGAGGCAGCCTACCCGGCGGCCCTCATCAGTAAATACAGGCAAATTAGCATTCGTGATACCAGATATTTGCCATCTCCCCAAACTGCGTGAGCAGCATTGACTACTCCAGCGCAAACGTACACTCAATGGTAAATCCAATTGTGAATCCCAGAAGGCGAGTTTGGTGTAGGAGGATGGAGGGATGTAACCACCGGAAGTATACTTGTCCACTGTAACAAGTACCGCTTAACGTTAGACAGACGCACTCAAAGGTAATTCCTATTTATACTTTGAGTTACTGTCTGATACCTTCCACATTCCAGGCGTGACTGAGGTACACACTCATGGCTTTAACGAAACTATTAATTCACAAATAAGAGATCTCATACACATCATCAAGCTGTGCACATTAAGCATTGGCCCAAACAATCAGCTCATAGGCAATAACGGGGCCCAGGCTCTTGCGTAACATTTAAATCATAGAAATTACAAGTACCCAAAGAACTGCATATATACTTCAAACTCACAAAACTTAAATACGAGGGTAGGAACTTAAATAGTGGCAACACTGGTGTGGAGACACTTTGAATCTACTGTTGTCGCTAATAGATGTTGTAAATCTATCGGACACAACTGCTGGGCTATTAGTCTGAAGCTTACAAACTACTTGAACTAAGTTAAAGTAACCTAAGGACAACACAAACATCCATGCCCGAGTAGGGACTCGAACCCCCGACGGCGCACCGCAGCACGGCGCCCCAGTACGCACGGCTAATCCGCCGCGGCTCCCCAGTCGCCAACAGTACACGTTGTTGACATACCGAGCAAGTGGACTCGTCCGTCCCACATTACCGGCGCGCGCACAATCGAGGCAAACAGCCACTTTTAGCGAGTGGTCTAACGTAACTGTGTCACTATGTACGACTATGTGGTCTTATCCTAACATCAATGCGCAGTACTAGTGTTCGTTTTTTGAGCATCAACTGCGACCGGCTTTGCGAAAGAAACGGCAACAATTTCTGCGCAAACCTCCCACCATTTAGGAGAACAATGTGCGGGCGCATACAGCGCAAGCTGTGGCTGCTCTGTTCGGTCCATCGGACTGGGAAGTCTGTACTATCCACCATACTCCCCGGACTTAAGTAAAAAGAAAAAGTTTGTAAAGTTATGGAACATAACTGCAGTGGTCACTTACAAACGACTTAAACTAACTTATCCTAAGAACAACACAAACACCCATCCCGAAGGAGGACTCGAACCTCCGACATGGAACGGCCACGCGCACCGCGGCAGAGCGCCTCTGCGCGCACGGCTATTCCTGCGGGGCGAACTTCAGTCCTTGTGACTTTGATTTGATTACGAAGATGAAGGAACCATTTCGTGGCATTCGCTTCAGGACTGTTCCAGAGATTCGACACGCAGCAGACCGCTCCATTCGCACCATCAACAGAACAGGCTCTGCTAACGGTATACTACGTCTTTCACATCTCTGGGAATGGTTTCTACACAACGCTGGTGACTGCTTTGAACGATAACAACAGGTGCAAACATTTAATGCTTTTGTATCAGTTGCGAATAAATAAATGCCACTATTTAAGTTCCAACCCTCGTATATGGAAATTAGGAAGATGTTTGTCTAGTTAGTATGCTGTAATTTTTTTAGTGGCATAGGTAGAAGAAACTAAATCAAATGTCTGTAAATCTATCGGACCAAAATGCGTGGTCATCAGTCCGTAGCTTACAAACTACTTACACCTAGGTAGACTAACCTACGGACAAACACACACACCCATGCCCCAGAGAGGACTCGAACCTCCACGGCGAGCAACCGCGCGCTCCGCAGCGAGGTGCTTTAGACCGCTCGGCTTCTCCACCGTGGCATAGGTAGAAGAATAACCTCACAAGAATAACAGCATGAAATACACCAACACGTACTTTTAGAAACAAAAACATAATGTACCAAGTAAGAAAGTGAGGAGATCGGAAATGTTTGTATATTATAAATGCAATATCACAATATTTAAGCTAAAGGTGCAGCATATAAGTGACAATGAGTTTGTATTTTGGTTACTGATGATGTTTCGACAAAGCAAGGCGAAACGCATCTGGGAAACGAGAAATCCATTTATTCGTGTGCATATAGACGTAATAAGTTCGAAGTCAGTTTATACAATATGACGGTTTTTAACTTTCAATATTTGATTTAATGCCTCTCAAAGTAATCTCTACTCGAAATTCATTTTTTATCGACACACCTCAGTCTGTTGATACATTCATTGTAACCTCATTGCGACATGTTTCTACGGAAGAAATGTAATTGCATTTGGCATTTACATACTTTTGAGGTTAATCTGTCTCCAACGTTTAAGGTTTGTAGTTGCAGTAAGGTAAGCGATTCAGTGAAGCATTTAATGACACACATTTCGTGAATCGGCGCGAGTTATTTTTATGCACGACGGCGCAAATGGTAATGAAGGCAAATCTGCGCGGCTATATGACCTACCCACTGCCAACAGGGAAATATTTTGTAACCATGGAGTATGCGAAACCTCGCTTTTCTCTCGTGCCGTCCTGAAAGTCAGGTATTTAGACAATTATATTCAGCTTTTATTTACTTGCTAAAACTATTTTACTCACAATGGACACCATTGTGCCTGAATTCTCATAAAAAAGCAGCAATCGCACACTGCATGAACATCAGCCTCCATCAACATCCAGGAAGAGTTTTTACAGTCCTTTGTTTCAGTTGCCACAGATCCAACTAAAGCCAGGCCTAAGTTATGGAAACAAAGGTATGCTAACGATCCGGAACGAAAAAACTCTACCACCTGGTCACCAAGAAGGGTGGTGTAATGGAAGTACGTAGACTGCGCTCCGGCGTTGAGAGATCTAAGGACGACCTGAAGAAATGGGGCATCGCGCATCGTGGGGGCACGTTTTGTAAGTGTGGGGAACGGCAAACTTAAAGCCATCTTCTGAAGTGTCGTCTCTGACCGGCCACTGGTAAGGGTAACCAACGTAGCCAAATACTCGTCACAACGTAAGTTCTGCACATTACGTAAATACTGAGTATAACTTTTGTTATTACCTGACTAATCAACTTGAATCAGCTTGGCCGAGCGCAATGAGGCGCTATGCTCCGATGCGCGAGGCCGTTCCCGTCGGGGGGTTCGAATTCCTCCTAGGGCATGGATGTTTCTGCTGTCTTTAGTATAAGGTAGTTCATAAGTATACTACTGGCCATTAAAATTGCTACACCACGAACTTGATGTGTTACAGACGCAAAATTTAACCGACAGGAAGAAGATGCTGTGATGCGAAAATGATTAGCTTTTCAGAGCATTCACACAAGGTTGGCTACGGTGGCGACTTCTACAACGTGCTGACATGAGCAAAGTTTCCAACCGATTTCTCATACACAAACGGCAGTTGACCGACATTGCCTGGTGAAACGTTGTTGTGATGCCACGTGTAAGGAGGCGAAATGCGTATCATCACGTTTCCCACTTTGATCAAGGTCGAGTTGTAGCCTATCGCGATTGCGGTGTATCGTATCGCGACATTGCTGCTCGCGTTGGTCGTGATCCAATGAGGTTTGCAGAATATGGAATCGGTGGGTTGAGGTGGGCAATACGGAACACCGTGCTGGATCCCAACGGAATCGTATCACTAGCAATCGAGATGACACGCATCTTATCCGCATGGCTGTAACGGATCGTGCAGCGACGTCTCGATCCCTGAGCCAACAGATGGGGACGTTTGAAAGACGACAACCATCTGCACGAACAGTTCGACGACGTTTGCAGCAGTTGAGACTATCAGTTCGGAGACCATGGCTGCGATTACTCTTGACGCTGCATCACAAACAGGAGCGCCTGTGATGGTGTACACAACGATGAACCTGGGTGCACGAATGGCAAAACATCATTTTTTCGGATGAATCCAGGTTCTGTTTACAGCATCGTGATGGTCGCATCCGTGTTTGGCGACATCGCAGTGAATGCACATTGGAAGCGTGTATTCGTCATCGCCATACCGGCGTGATGGTATGGGCTGCCATTGGTTACACGTCTCGGTCACCTCTTGTTCGCATCGGCAGCACATTGAACAGTGGCCGTTTCATTTCAGATGTGTTACAACCTCTGGCTCCACCCTTCATTCGATCCCTGCGAAACCCTACATTTCAGCAGGATAATGCACGACCGCATGTTGCAGGTCCTGTACGGTCCTTTCTGGATACGTAAAATGTTCGACTGCTGCCCTGGCCAGCACATTCTCCAGATCTCTCACCAATTGAAAAGGTCTGGTCAATGGTGGCCGAGCAACTGGCTCGTCACAATACGCCAGTGTCTAATCTTGATGAACTGTGGTATCGTGTTGAAGCTGCATGCGCATCTGTATCTTTACACGCTATCCAAGCTCTGTTTGACTCAATGCCCAGGCATATCAAGGCCTTTATTACGGCCAGAGGTGGTTGTTCTGGGTACTGATTTATCAGGATCTATGCACCCAAAATGCGTGAAAATGTAATCACATGTTAGTTCTAGTGTGGCGAGTGGTTCCAGCCGTAGCGGTCTCCGAAAGCTAAGTTCTAATAAGTGTTTGTGTATTGTAGTTAAATTATTAAAGTTTTAGATTTCAGGAGGTGTTATCGCGCTAGTTGTTTATTAACTTTAGTACTTTTCAACAGGTGACTTGCTGTTTTTAACGTAGTTAAGGTTGGGAAACTTTAAGTTACGGTATTTGATAACTCTTGTACTCTCACAGTGTTTAGTTGTTTTATTAGTGACGCTTGAATTTGAACTTGTTTATACAAGCAACAGTGTAAAGTTTCTGTGGTAGTGTTATTTGCTCTTTTCTGATACTATTAGTTGTTGTTACTTGATTTGTAGAGACTGAGGTTTGTTGATTGCTGTAGTTAAGAGGTACTTCCTACTTATTTTGTAGAAACTTAACTTCATAACGTAGACGTCTAGTTTTTCTTAACAAATTATTTTAAAATTTTACCATGAGTGAAAAGTGTGGGCTCTGTCGTAGGTTCGTGCGTAGTGGGCTGCAGTGTGGGATTTGTAGTAAGTATTTTCATGGGGGGGAGTGCAGTGGGGAAGACAGTGGGCATTGTGGTGAGGTTCTCTCCTGGAACTGTAGGATTTGCAGCAGGAATAAGTTGATAGAGGAGCAGGAGCGTTTGATCTGCGCCCTTCAGGTGCAGTTGAAAAACGCTGAAGAGGAACTAGGTAGGTTGAGGAGGGGAAGGGGGGCTGGGGAATGGGAACTGGCAGTTGGCAAGAAGGTAGCTAGGAGAAGGTATTCAGATAGCTTTACATTGCAAGTTGCAAATAGGTTTGACCAACTGTCAGAGTTGAGTGGAGATGAACCTCCTGTAGCTGTAGGTGTAGGAAGTACGCAGCAGACCTCAGCTTTTGGTAAGCCGAAATCTGTAGAGAGGTCTCTTAGGAAGAAGAAGGTTCTGCTGCTAGGTAGTTCTCATGGCAGAGGTGTTGGCCAACAGTTGCAGGAAGTACTTGGGAGTGAGTACCAGGTCACCAGCATAGTGAAGCCTAGTGCAGGGTTAGATCAGGTCACTTGTAACATAGGGGACTTATGTAGGAATTTTTCAAAAGAGGATCAGGTAGTTATAGTGGGTGGGGCCGGGAACAGTCTTGATAGGGACGGGGAATATGATATAGGTGGTGATCTGGAAAGGATAGCAAATGAAACTGGTGGCACGAATGTGCATTTCGTGCAGCTGTTTCAGCGTCATGATAGGCCTTGTCTTAATACGGCTGTCAGCCGTCTTAACATGGGGCTTGAAAAGGCGCTGATGACGGAGGGCATGGATCACATTGCAGAGGTGCCAGTTGAAACTATCCAAAGGTCGGATTTTACTAGGCACGGTCTGCACCTCAATAGGTATGGGAAGGGGAGGTTGGCAAAGCTCATAGGTGACAGTGTAGTAGGGGGTGGGGGTTTCACTCATGGAAAAATTCCTGTAGTAGTTGGTGTTAGGGCTGCACCTTTTTTAGACTGAAGACAGCTGATAGATATTCCTGCTTAAAGGAAGTCCCTCTAAGAAATGAACCACCTTTGACAAAGTCTAAGAATATAAGTAATAAGGGAATTACTGTTTTTCATCAAAATATACAGGGTATCAGAGATAAAGTTAATGAAATGCTTATTGATACTGATTCTGACATTATTGGTATTTCAGAGCACTTTTTAAGTGGTGTGACAATTCAGAGACTTCCTTTGCCAGGATACAGGTTAGCTGCCTTTTACTCTAGGAGTTCCTTGCAGTATGGGGGAGTGGCCATGTATGTAAAAAACGATTTTTCATCGGAGTCAATCGATTTTTCTAAACACTGCACAGAACAGATATTTGAATGTTGTGCAGGAATTGTTAATGTTAATGGAACTAAACTAGTAATAGTTGTTATTTATAGATCCCCTGACTCAGATTTTAAAATGTTTCTGCCCAAGCTGGAATTGGTTCTGGGTTCACTGTATAGGAAGTATAAAAATTTAATTGTGTGTGGAGATTTCAACATTAATTGTGTAGGTGATAGCTCAAGGAAACGTCAGCTGTTAGATCTATTTAATTCCTATAACATGATGCAAACAGTATTTTTTCCAACGAGAGTGCAAGGAAATAGCAGTTCTACCATTGACAATATTTTTGTTCATTCTTCATTATTAGAGGGGCACTCTGTCAGCAGAATAGTAAATGGCCTATCAGACCACGATGCCCAACTTTTAATTCTAAAAAGTATTTGTTCTCAAACAAATGTTAAACATAAATATCAACTACTCAGAAAAGTTAATCCAGTTGCAATTGAGACCTTTTTAAGCCTAATTAAGGAACAAGAATGGCAGGATGTTTATAGTGCTCATAATGCAGATGATAAATATAATGCTTTTCTGAACACATTTATTATGCTATTTGAAAGTTGCTTTCCACTAGAACGCTCAAAACAGGGTACTTTCAGTAACAGACAGCCAGGGTGGATGACAAAGGGGATAAGAGTATCATGTAGAACTAAGCGGGAGTTGTATCAAAATGTTAGAAGCAGTCAGAATGAAGATGCAGTAGCTCATTACAAACAGTACTGTAAGGTTCTGAAAAACGTCATTAAGAATGCAAAAAGTATGTGGTACGCAAAAAGAATAGCAAACTCTCGGGATAAAATTAAAACTATCTGGTCAGTCGTGAAGGAAGTGTCTGGTCAGGAGCAGCAGGTAGAAGATATAACGTCAGTGCGTAGTAGGAATGTTTCTGTTACTGACAAGTTAGATATATGTGCAATATTCAATAATCACTTTCTGAATATAGTAGAGGAACTAAACAAAACTCTAGTTTCTACAGGTAATCATATAACGTTTTTAGAAAATGCGTTTCCGAGGCTGTTGCCTGAAATGATCCTTCATGATACTTCCATAGGTGAGATTGAGTCAATAATTAAATCACTAAAGACTAAGGACTCTTGTGGATATGATGGGGTATCTAGCAGAATTCTAAAGTACTGTTCTCCATATGTTAGCCCAGTACTAAGCCATATTTGTAATTTTTCCTTTCGGAATGGTCAGTTTCCTAACAGATTAAAGTACTCAGTAGTGAAACCGATTTATAAAAAAGGTGAAAGGGATAATGTAGACAACTATAGACCTATTTCTATGCCATCGGTTTTTTTCAAAGTTATTGAAAAGGCTGTATATTCAAGATTAATTGATCATTTCAGTTCACATAATTTCCTGTCAAACGTACAGTTTGGTTTTAGAAGTGGTTTAACGACCGAAAACGCTATATTTTCGTTTCTCTGTGAGGCACTTGATGGGTTAAATAAGAGGCTACGGACATTAGGCGTCTTCTTTGATTTAACAAAAGCGTTTGATTGTGTTGATCACAAAATATTGTTGCAGAAGTTGGAACATTATGGAATACGGGGAGTAGCCCACAACTGGTTCACCTCTTACTTTAATAATAGACAACAGAAGGTAATTCTCCGCAATGTAGAAAATGGCTATGACGTGCAATCCCAATGGGGCACAATTAAGTATGGGGTGCCCCAGGGGTCTGTTTTGGGACCATTGCTGTTTCTTATTTATATAAATGATATGCCTTCGAGTATAACAGGTGATTGTAAAATATTTTTGTTTGCTGATGATACCAGCTTGGTAGTGAAGGATGTTGCTCGTAATATTGACACAGTATCAAATAATGCAGTTCAAGAGATAAGTTCATGGCTAATAGAAAACAAGTTGATGTTAAATCACAGTAAAACTCAGTTCTTACAATTTCTAACACATAATTTGACGAAATCTGACATTATGATTACACATAATGGGCATGTGATAAGTGAGACTGAACAGTTCAAATTTCTAGGTGTTCATATAGACAGTAAGCTGTCATGGAAAGCCCATGTTCAGGATCTTGTTCCAAAACTAAATTCTGCTATATTTACCATTAGAACAATATCTGAGATAAGTGATTTTTCAACACGAAAAGTAGTCTATTTCGCTTACTTTCACTCACTTATGACGTACGGCATTGTTTTTTGGGGTAACTCGCCTGATGCAAAAAGGATATTTCTGGCTCAGAAACGGGCGGTTCGAGCAATATCTGGTGTAAGTTCGCGAACGTCATGTCGACCCCTTTTCAGTAGTCTGGGAATTTTGACTCTGGCGTCACAATACGTTTTTTCTTTAATGTCGTTTGTTGTTAATAATACCAGCTTATTCCCACGAGTTAGTAGCTTTCACTCGGTGAATACTAGACAGATGTCTAATCTACATTTGCACCGCACCACCTTAACACTTGTGCAGAAAGGGGTGCAGTATTCTGCGGCATCCATTTTCAATCAGCTGCCACAAGAACTTGAGAATCTTAGCACTAATCCACATGCTTTCAAATCTAAATTGAAGAGTTACCTCGTGGCTCACTCCTTTTATTCTGTCGAGGAACTCCTAGAAAAGTTAAACAATTAAGCTAATTTATTTTTTCTTTATTGATTCTTTTCACTTTTTCTATTACCATTATTGTGTAACAATTAATGTATTGACTTGTTCCATGACCATGGAGTCTTACTCCTGAAGTGGGTCCTATGGAACAGAATAAATAAATAAATAAATAAATAAATAAATTTGTCAAATGAATACCCATTTATCATCTGCATTTCTTCTTGGTGTAGCAATTTTAATGGCCAGTAGTGTATGCAGGCGGAGAGTGGCCAGTCGGGCTGTATCCGCCGTGTGTTTACCAGACTGCGCGTAGGACGTTCACCTACATAGCGACCCAGACAGAAATGCGGACACTTAACGATTGAAACAAGGCATCAGTCCCACCCATTAAACCTATGCATCTCTTGTAGCCTACTAATCAGTACGTGGCCCGCCTCCATAGCAGCGACTCTGAGCGCAAGGCGTCCGGGCTCTATTACCGACACGGGACAGGTGTTGTGCTGTCCTAATCATCATCATCGGCACTCAAGTCGCCAGAGTGGCGTCAACAAAGAAGACTTCCAATGCGGCGGCCGAGCAAACACGTATCGGATCTCCAGGCGAAAAATGTCATCCGATATTTTCATTTCATCAGCATGTGGTTAAATAACTGCCATTCACGTATGTTTATAGAGGCCTAATAAACTTGTAATCAAATAAGTCTCGTGAAACAGTTTTTATAACTCACTCGTTAATACCTTATTTTACGATGTTCTGGCAACTTTGTGATGCTTTTTGTTAAAATCTGTGTAAAATATCAACGATGGTGAACAATGTAAGCCATCATGAATGTAATAATTAATCGTTGGAAGGTTCTGTATCATCTGTGACCATTAATATTTTTTATTCATAGAAACAAATTCCAATTCTCATCTATATTTCTTCTTCTGTTTCTATATCGGAAATGGTCAGTAGTATTCTGGCTAGCTTCGTCAATTAGTAATAATATTTCATTAATATATTCCTTAAAATCAGAATCTCTCTTGGTGTTAGTTATTTATGCATCCCTTGTCACATTGACATAATAATTGTAAAGTTCATGTCTATATTTTTCAGATTAAAAGTAGATGGACGTGTATCGTTCAGGCCTGTGCAAACCAGCGTCATCGTACGTAAACTATACACCATGTTTTGCTCTTTGTCATTAACTGAATGCCTGCTGTAAACTTCGGACGAGGATCCGATACCGATTAAAAAATCGAACCTGCTCTAATTTTATTTAAAACAGTCTTGCACACGCACGGCCTTGAACAAAGTACGGACATAGATCTGCAGCCGCCATCTTGCGAGCTCTTCCAGTACGGGTAATTTAATTATAATATTTAACCTCTTTTGCTCATGGTGCTCCTCCAGTCTAGGAAACTGCTGAATCATTAAAAAATATATTTAAAAAACTAATAAAATAAAATATTACAACTTTCAACAGTTGGCAGTTGATTTACAAGAAAGAGAGGTATTTCCTGTTATGTATCTCAAAGAAAATGATACTATTTCAGAATTTTCTGAAATTAGAAGAATATAATCGCTTTCCGCCCTGATATACTGCATTTTAAGTGTAGTGCTGTCGATCTTATAACATTTTGTGTACTGAGAAATATCAAAAAGACATTCTGTACATACTTCTAGGGAGACAGTATCACAGCAAATCACAACAGTGCCAATAGATACCTGCCGATAGGTAACTGAATATCTACAACGAGCGAATGACTTGCGGATTACGAAGTCTTACACGGCCACATCAAAGTTGTTATTCAGTCCTACTAAGGCAAGAAGAAATCGTACCGCCGCACTACCGTATGTAACTGTACAGTGAAATGGCTGTCAGAAGCTTTAAGCAGTACAGAAACGCACACTGTAGGTACTCACACATATATAAAGCTCACCAAATCTGGTAAAAATATGGCGTTCTGGGCTGCCAGCCAATCAGGGGCAGTCTCACGCATGGCCGCTCTCTCCCTACACCAGCTCTCTAGCGGAGCAGGGTTAGCGCTGCCTCTGTGTCACATATAACACTCCGTCGGTTGCATCTCCAGCCAGCCGCCAACCTGCATTTCGCGTAAAAACCACAAACAAAAGATCAGAGAGATCAGGGCTTGTACAGACGCATACAAGTATTCATTTTTCCCTCGTTGTATATAGGAGTGCAACAGAAAATCAAGTAACTAGTTAGTAGTGGTACTGAGTGCCCTCCGCCACGCACCTTTGGATGGATTGCAGAACATGTATGTAGATGTAGATAGTGTTTTCAGGGCATGACATGGCAGACAGACACGTAAGGGCACTCTCGTTGCTTTCTACATCTACACACATACTCCACAATCCACCGTAAGGTGCGTGGCGGAGGGTACACTGTACCACTGCTAGGCATTTCCTTTCCTATTCCACTCCCAAATAGACTGAGGAAAAACAGAATGCCTATATGCCTCAGTACGAGCCGTAATTTATCTTGTCTTTATGGTCACTACGCGAAATGTAAGTAGGTGGCAGCAAGATCGTACTACACTCAGCTTCAAATTCTGGCCCTCTAAATTTGCTCAACAGAATTTTTCGAAAACAATCGTCTTTCCTCCAGCGATTCCCATTTAACTTCCCGGAGCATTTCCGTGACACTCGCACGTTGGTCGAACCCACCAGTAACGAACCTAGCTGCTCACCTCTAAACTGCTTCTATCTCTTCCTTTAAAATGACTTGCTGCGGGTCCCAAACACTTGAGCAATACTCAAGACGTGGTCGTACAACCGTTTCATACGCGATCTCCTTTACAGGTGAAGTACATCTTCCCAAAATTCTCCCAATAACCCGAAGTTCCTCACAACCTTCTTTACATGTTCGTTGCATTTCATATCGCTCTGCAGTGTTACGCCTAGATATTTGAACGACGCGACATCAAGAAGCTCACTGGTAATGCGGTATTCAAACATTATGGGATTCCTTTTTTTTTTTTTTTTTTTTTTTTTTTTTTATGCGCCTCACCTTACATTTTTCTACATTGATAGCTAGCTGTCAATCTTCGCACCAACTAGACATTTTGTGTAAGTCGAACTGTATGCTATTACAGTCAATTAAAGACGACACCCTCCCATGCACCACAGCATCATCAGCAAACAGCAGCAAATTACAAGTTACTCTGTCCATCATATCATTGACATAGATAGAAAATAATAGCGGTCCTGTCACACTCTCCCGGGGCACGTCTGACGATACACTCGTCTCTGATGAACATTCGCCGTCGAGGACAACGTACTGCGTTCTATTACTTAAGAAGTCTTCTAGCCAGTCACAAATCTGTAAACCCATTGTATAAGCTCGTATCTTCGTTAGCAGTTTGCAGTGTGACACCGCGTCAAACGCCTTTCTGGAGTCGAGAAAAACACAATCCGCCTGTTGCTCTTCATCCATGGTTCGCAAGATGTCATGTGAGAAAAGGGTAAGTTAATTGGTTGTTCAAATGTTTGTAGAACATATGGGACTTAACCGTAGTGGCCGTGCAGATCGTGACTGGAGCGCCTCAGTCCCCTCGGCCACCGCGGCCGGCTTAATTGGTTGCCCAGACTTGCGTTTATGGAAGCCCAGCGCCTAAGATTCATCGTTATATAAATAAGCGAATACGAAAATTGAAGGTCGGATTTTAATATTTAATTATACAAAGAGGCCAGTGAAACTTATATCCCAAAGCTCATGCCAAATGTTCATATGTTTCCAAACCTATGAGACCAAACTTGTGAAGTCATCGATCACTAGACTCACAAACTACTTTAACTTACGCTAAGGACAACTCTCTCACACACACAGCCATGCACGAGGAAGGACGCAAACTTCCAACGGGGAGCAGACGCAAGGTATCTTGTGTAAAGCGGAATTCCTTTCTTGTGTACCTTAGCAAGCAAGGAAACAAGACGAACTGTAACATTCATACACAATCTTAAGGAATAGTGATGAAATAAATATTTCTATTCACAGAATGTATGACATTAACTGCGAATGGGTCAAGTTGAAAATGTGTACCCAGCGGGATTCGAACCCGGGTCTCCTACTTTCTAGGCAGTTGCGCTGACCTCTACACCACTGAGGACTCAGCGATCATCACACTTGCACGGAATAACTCAAGCACGCCTCCCGCCAGATACAAATTTGCAACTTTACCCTGCCCACTAGAACTCAAACTCTTAGTAATTAGTACAAATTCCCGTAAGAGTAAGAGCCTAGGAGTGCTTCCCCACTGAAGAAAGAATCATATGTGACCGGGGGAAAACAGATGGCGCTATGGTTGGCCCGCTAGATGGCGTTGCCACATGTCAAACGGATGTCAGCTGCATTTTTATAAAAAAAGGTAACCCAGTTTTATTACGTATTCGTCTAGTACGTAAATAAATATGAATGTTTTATTTGAAACACTTTTGTCGCTTTGTGATAGATGGCGTTGTAATATTCACAAACATATTGCTCACAATTTTGGACGAACAGTGGATAACAGGTAGGTTTTAATTAAAACACAGAACGTAGGTATGTTTGAATTTTATTTCGGTTCTTCCAGTGTGATACACGTACTTTTGTGAAATTATCATGCATCATGAGAACGCATGCAGTTATTGTGTGATTACCTATAATTACCTCATGACTTCAATAAATGCTCAAAATGATGTCCATCAACTTTAATGCATTTGGTAATACGCGTAACGAAATTCCTCTCAACAGCGAGTAGTTCGCCTTCAGTAATGTTCTCACATGCATTGACAATGCGCTGACGCATGTTTTCAGGCATTGTCGGTGAATCACGATAACAAATATCCTTCAATTTTCCCCAGAGAAAGAAATTCGGGGATGTAAGACCCGGTGAACGTGCGGTGCCTCTACGACCAATCCACCTGCCTTTAAATATTCCATTTAAGACCGCTTCAACTGCACGCGAGCCATGTGCCCGACATCCATCATGCTGAAAGTACATCGCCATTCTGTCATGCAGTGAAACATCTTGTAGTAAAATTGGTAGAACATTACGCAAGAAATCAGCATACATCGCACTATTTAGATTGTCATCGATAAAATAGGGGCCAATTATCCTTCCTCCCATAATGCCGCACCATACATTAACCCGCCAAGGTCGCTGATGTTCCACTTGTCGCAGCTATCGTGGATTTTCCGTTGCCCAGTAGTGCATATTATGCCGGTTTACGTTACCTCTGTTTGTGAATGACGCTTCGTCACTAAACAAAACGCGTGAGAAAAAAATCTGTTATCGTCCCGTAATTTATTTTTTGTCCACTGACAAAACTGTACACGACTTTCAAAGTCTTCGCCTTGCAAATGCTGGTGCACAGAAATATGGTACAGGTGAAATTTATGTTGAGGTAGAATTCTCAATACCGACGGTTTTGAGATTCCCGATTCTCGCTCAATTTGTCTGCTACTGATGTGCGGATTAGCCGCAACTGCAACTAAAACACTAACTTGGGTATCATCATTTGTTGCACATTGTGGTTGACGTTTCACTTGTGGCTGAACACTTCCAGTCTCTTTAAATAACATAAATATCCGAAGAAAGATCCGGACATTTGGATTATGTCTTCCAGGATAACGATCAACACACATAACACAGGCCCGTTGGTCATTTTGATCAAATACCATATCGACCTTTTCTGCAATTGGTAAACGGTCCATTTTAATACGAGTAATGTATCACGAAGCAAATACCGTTATCACTGGTGAAATGTTAAGCGATACCACGTACTCATACGTTTGTGACTATTATAGCACTATCTATCACAAAGCGAAAAAAGTGTTCCAAATAAAACATTCATATTTATTTACGTACTAGACGAATATATATAAAAAATGGGGGTACCTATTTAAAAATATGTAGTTGATATCCGTTTGACCTTTGGTAGCGCCATCTAGTGGGCCAACCATAGCGCCATCTGTTTCCTCCTTGAAGCTAGAAAAGTTTTGTTCTTTGTAGTTTTTTTTCGTTTGATGCTTATTTCGTGAGATATTTGGCATAGTCACTATCAATGGACCACCCTGTATATATGCAAACGCCTAGTGAGTCATTTCAGTGGGCTGCACTCTCGCTTGCATTAAATAGACTCGTCAAACAGTGAACCTTTATTTATGGAGAAGTGCACTGTACTATAGCAGTGTTTTCTGCTCAAAGTACGTAGCACAGTCGCGAGCCAGACGAGCACATACGGAGGCCCTCTGGCCGTGTGCTTCCCTTGTACAGACAGTATCGTGGATACAACAACTGGTATCTAGTACAGTAAACAGTGGGAAGGGAGGCTTTCTACAGCCTCAAGATAGTGGCTCCGGCGTGTCGTAAACTTGATAACTGTATTGTGATCGTCGCCTACCAAGCTGACTGAAGGGCTGATGGGCTAGTTATCGCGGGCGTTTCCGGTCACCTTGTAGAAAGAAAGTCAGCCAGCAGCTGTCAAGAGGAAATATCCATATCCTTGTTCTATTCCTGAAGTTATTTGGCTGAATGCCGACAAGTGAGCCTTGAGCCCTCACAGTCGTGTAATTACGAGGCATGGCCCCTGTGATGTGGACATGGTGTTTCGAGAGAGTTCTCTGTTAAGTCGGAAGGGGGAGTGAGTAATGACCCTCTTGATCTTCACAATTATTCTTTAAATACGAAAAGCTTGCAAGAGTTAGAAATTGCAAATCTAAGCACAGGGAAGCTGTAGAGCGTGCTCGTGCCTGGTAGATCTTCTACCGTACTGTGCATAAGTGTTGCCTTCTGGAGATAGGACATTAGAAACGAAGCGCCCGTAAATGCCACTCATTCCACAGGAAATATGAAGGGTTTGTTTTTGTGAGTCTTTTAATCTTTTTTAATTCAGACAGCCTGCAAACGTTTTGGAATGGATTTTCGGCTTAAGGCCGTGAGGCAATGATTTTTGGCTGTATACGTTATGGAATCCAGAATACTAGAATGTCATTCCAAAAGAAGTTCCTATTCCTATAGTGCTTGTATTAGAAGTATGTGAGTAATGACGATTTGATTACTATACTGGGAGTGGAAGTGGTTTTAGTCTTAGTGTGGGCAGAAAGACAGTCACCCTGGAGAGGCGGGATCAGTCCAGTAGAGGAGCCGGTATTTTTCCTTACACATTTGGTTCAGTATACTTCTGGCAAGTAAAGGAAAATCCTATACAATGGACGAGAATCTTTATAAAATTATAACTCAAGAGAAAACACGTTTATCGACATTACAAACACAACTGAAATGTAAAACATGATAACATTGGAAAATAAAATATTTAATGTCCTGTATAGATTATGTTTCTATACTAAGGTTAACTAATCTAATGTAACTGGGAAATATTTCCTAGTACTTCACCAACTTCGAACTTAAATATGGCATGGCTCATTTGCTCATATAGTGATTCTACTCATTACTCCAAGCTATGCCACAATACTACAAACCTACCTGGATCGGAAGTCGAAAACACACTTGCGACCTCAACATTTATCGTACAGTCCAGTGCCAGCTGTCACCAGTGCCACATCGTTACAGCGCTAAGTATCTGAATTTAATTTGTGTCAAATTTAATTTGCCAGTCTAGTTCATTTTCGGTAGTACTGTTTTAAGAGGACGCAGGAGGAGTTGGCCGCGGTTCGCGAACAGCTGAGCGTGCTGTTGGCTACGGTCAGCCGTCTTCAGGCTGCTGTCTCGGGGTGCAGCGATGGTGGGGAGTCTGGTGCGTCGAGTGGGACACCTCAGGTGTCTCACGCTACGCTCTCTGTCCCTGCTACCGAGGCACCTTCAGGTGTACCGGACGTCGTCGAGCCGCCTTCTCCGCAAGGGGAGTGGCGGGTTGTACGGCGTTCGCGTCGCTCGAGGCGGAAGGCCAATGTGGAGGCTGGACGTCCGTCCGCGCCCGTTCGTCCTGTGAGTGAAAGTGTGGCCACTCCTTCAGCAGGGTCCGAGCAGGTGCACGGGGGGAGGGGATTATTAGTTATTGGGAGCTCCAATGTCAGGCGCGTGATGGAGCCCCTTAGGCAGATAGCGTCCAGATCTGGAAGGAATTCCAACGTGCACTCGGTGTGTTTGCCGGGGGGCCTCATCCGAGATGTGGAGGCGGCCTTGCCGGCGGCTATCGAGGGTGCGGGGTGCAGTCGACTGCAAGTCGTAGCTCACGTCGGCACCAATGACGCTTGTCGCTTGGGTTCGGAGGACATTCTCGGGTCCTACGAGCGGCTGGCGGAATTGGTGAAGGCTGCTGCCTTCGCACGCGGGGTGCAAGCAGAGCTGTCGATTTGCAGCATTGTTCCCAGGGTTGATCGGGGTCCTTTGGTTTGGAGCCGAGTGGAGGGTCTGAACCAGAGGCTTCGCCGACTCTGTGACAGTCATGGCTGCAGATTTCTGGATCTGCGTTATCGGGTGGGGAATTGTAGGGTGCCCCTAGATAGATCAGGGGTGCACTACACTAAGGAAGCGGCTACTCGGGTAGCAGAGTACTTGTGGAGTGCACATGGGGGTTTTTTAGGCTAGGCGCTAACTCTGATGAGCACTCGCCTGTCAGTATTAAAACAGCGAATTCAGGCCACGTTCGGAACAAAAATTCGAACATAAAAATATTAGCCGCGAACTTACAAAGTATTAGAAACAAAGTCCCCGAATTTGCAGCGTTGCATGGAAGTTATTGCGCTCAGATAGTTTTAGGCACCGAAAGCTGGCTAAATGATGATGTGGCAAGTTCAGAAATATTTAGCGAATCGTGGAATGTATATCTAAAAGATAGATCCGATACAACTGGAGGAGGAGTGTTCATCGCTGTGGACAAAGATATTGTTTCTACTGAGATCGAGGTTGAAAGTAACTGTGAAGTTATCTGGGCACGCATAACAGGTCTAAAAGAAGTAAAGTTAATAGTTGGGTGTTTTTACCGGCCCCCCAGTGCTGCTGTAGCAGTTTTAGAATCATTCAAGGAAAGTCTACACCAGGTAGTGCATAGGTATCCGGGCCATGCAATATTAGTCGGAGGTGACTTCAACCTTAAGAGTATAGATTGGGACCTCGCTAGTTACATTTCAGGCGGTACAGACAAGCAGTCTTGCGAGCTACTTTTGGACACATTCTCCGAAAACTGTCTTGAGCAGTTAAACCGGCAACCCACGCGCAATGGAAATATTCTAGACCTTATAGCCACAAACAGGCCTGACCTTATTAACGATGTCTGTGTAGAGGCAGGAATTAGTGATCACGATATCGTCATAGCGTCGATGGTGACCAAAGTTCATAAACCAGTCAAGAAGGCTAGGAGCGTGTTTTTGTTGGGAAAAGCCGACAAGCAAATGTTACGATCGCACTTAGAAAATGAATGGGCATCGTTTAATTCTGGGACTATGGATGTAGAGGAATTGTGGACTAAATTTAAATGCATTGTTAATGAAGGGTTAGAGAAATATGTGCCAGTAAAGACGATTAAGGATGGAAAAGATCCACCGTGGTATAATAATAATGTTAGAAAGCTGCTGAGAAAGCAAAGGCTGTTGCACTCTCGATTCAAAAAGGAACACGCAAATAATGACAGGCAAAAGTTAGTAGAGATTCGTGCGTCTATAAAAAGATCGATGCGTGAAGCATACAATAATTATCACAGCCATACCTTAGCAAAAGATCTTTCCGAGAACCCGAAAAAATTCTGGTCCTATGTAAAATCGATAAGCGGGTCAAAGCCCACTGTCCAGTCACTAGTTGATCATTCCGGGGCAGTAATAGAAGAAAGCAAACGGAAAGCTGAAGTTCTAAATTTAACCTTTAAGAAATCTTTCACGCAGGAGGACCGCACAAATATACCATCATTTGATCAACGTACTAATTCCGAAATGGGGGACATAACAATAGGTATTTCCGGTGTAGAGAAGCAGCTGAGAGAGCTAAATACGAAAAAGTCTGCTGGTCCGGATGGAATACCAGTTCGGTTTTACAAAGACTATTCTGCGGCATTGGCCCCCTACTTAGCTTGCATTTATAGCGAATCTTTAATTCAGCGCAAAGTTCCTAGTGATTGGAAAAAAGCGCAGGTGACTCCCGTGTATAAGAAAGGAAAGAGAACTGACCCATACAATTACAGGCCAATATCGTTGACATCGGTTTCATGTAGAATTTTGGAGCATATTCTCAGTTCGAATATAGTAAATTTCCTTGAAACGGAAAAGCTTCTTTCCATGAATCAGCACGGGTTTAGGAAACATCGTTCATGTGAAACTCAGCTTGCCCTTTTCTCACATGACATCTTGCGAGCCATGGACGAAGGGCAACAGGCGGATTGTGTTTTTCTCGACTTCAAAAAGGCGTTCGACGCGGTGCCACACTGCAGACTGCTAACGAAGATACGAGCTTATGGAATAGGTTCACAGATTTGTGACTGGCTGGAAGACTTCCTAAGTAATAGAACGCAGTACGTTGTTCTCGACGGCGAGTGTTCATCAGAGACGAGTGTATCGTCAGGCGTGCCCCAGGGGAGTGTGATAGGACCGCTATTATTTTCTATCTATATAAATGATCTGATGGACAGAGTAAGTTGTAATTTGCGGCTGTTTGCTGATGATGCTGTGGTGTATGGGAGGGTGTCGTCTGTAACTGACTGTAATAGCATACAGGTTGACTTAGACAAAATTTCTAGTTGGTGCGAAGAATGGCAGCTAGCTCTCAATGTAGAAAAATCTAAGGTGATGCGCATGAGTAGGAAAAACAATCCCATAATGTTCGAATACAGCATCAGTAGTGAGCTTCTTGATGCGGTCGCGTCGTTCAAATATCTAGGCGTAACATTGCAGAGCGATATGAAATGGAACGAGCATGTAAGGACAGTTGTGAGTAAGGCAGACAGCCGACTTCGGTTTATTGGGAGAATTTTGGGAAGATGTACTTCAACTGTAAAGGAGACCGCGTATAAAACGCTTATACGACCACGTCTTGAGTATTGCTCAAGTATTTGGGTCCCGCAGCAGATCGGTTTCAAGGAAGACATAGAGGCGGTTCAGAGGCGAGCAGCTAGATTTGTTACCGGTAGGTTCGACCAATGCGCGAGTGTCACGGAAACTCTCCGGCAACTCAATTGGGGATCGCTGGAAGAAAGACGACGTACTTTTCGTGAATTTCTGTTAAGTAAATTTAGAGGGCCGGAATTTGAAGCTGAGTGTAGTACGATCTTGCTGCCGCCTACTTACATTTCGCGTAAAGATCACAAAGACAAGATAAGAGAAATTAGGGCTCGTACGGAGGCATATAGGCATTCTTTTTTTCCTCGTTCAATTTGGGAGTGGAATAGGAAAGGAAATGCCTAGTAGAGGTACAGTGTACCCTCCGCCACGCACCTTACGGTGAATTGCGGAGTATGTATGTAGATGTATGTAGATGTAGATGACATCTGCACTGGGCAGATCAAACGCTTTGGACCATGCACAAAGAACTGGATCCTGCAACTTTTCAATCAATGCCGCGAAACATAAGATCTCTGAGATGTGGAGGAAGGCAAGGATAGTGGCGCTCTTGAAACCTGGGAAGGCACCAGATTCGCCAAAGAACTATCGCCCAATATCTCTCCTGTGTCATCTTCACAAACTATATGAGAGAATTATTTTAAATCGTATGACAGACTCTATTGAGATGCTTATTCCTCAACAAGCTGGTTTTAGACCTAGCAAAACATGTACCAGTCAAATTCTGTGCTTAACAGCACAATTTACATTGTGTTCAGCAGACCTTTTTAAGTTCTTATTTCTTCTTTGTAAGCTTCAGTACCTTTCCAGACTTCTTTTTGGTTTTCTTTACTGCTTCCTTATTGAATTGATTGAATTAGATCAGGGATGAGCTGCAATCTTCTCACTCACTACACTACCAAAAATATATAAATAAAATGAAATAAAAACAGACTGTCTCACTTAAGCACTGAAGCACTGAAGGCTCAAGGTCATATCCAACAGATGGAAGAGGACTCCTTCTTTTGGTATCTGGCCAGTCTTAAATAAATTTCCGCTGGCGCCCATGAATACGAAACATGTCCGATGTCCTTAGGCATAAACTATATACGTGTTAGGTTCTCTCATTTCTCATGAATGTTGGTCTCAAGTGAGACAGGTCTGCGCCGAACGATGAGCTAACGGTTAGCAACCAAGGCTGTCGAAGTGTGACTAGGAGCAGCTTTTGCCTCGGCGCGTGCTTATCGTCCAGAAAGCGGAAACGCAACCGATATTGTATCTTGACACTCGGAAGCACAGCTAGCGGGCTTACAAATTTCAGCGAGACAACGTCTCTTGTCTCAGAGCTGGAGAACTCAAATTTTTTAGGTCTAACAAATATTGCATTCTCTCTTCTGTAAATTTGATGCGTCTTCTTGGGTTAGGTATATTTAATATTCCATCATTTTCAGCTGGAGAGTTTGCGTTGGTTCGTGGATGTGAATTTTCGATGAAGTACTTTCATCGTGAAGTATTTGTAATTATGGTTGCACAATTTTATAGTAACTAGTTGACCCGTGCAAATAATTCTCACTCTATCCTGATCAGACACAGATAGGTAATATAGTAATAGAGAAAAGGCAGATGCAAGTACAACGTAATAAACTTTGAATAGTAGTAACAAATATTAGTCTCATTGTAAGATATGACTTGTTAATTTATATTTTATTTTTTGAAAACTTGTTTATATTACAAAAGTCTTTGAAAACAATGTTAGTAGTACACAACCCTTGCTAGAACAAAGTGAACAATTCCAACACCTTTGTATCGACGTGTGAAACAGAAATCTCGTGATAAACTACGCTTGCGAATAGAATCTAAACAATTTCAAGAACTGTTGTGCCTCTTTGTTAAATTAAATTATTTGTGTATTTTCGTCGTTACAACGATGTGTATAACCCAAATCTTGTGATAAACTGTGCGTGCATCAAAGAAGGTCTTTGGCTTGCATAAAGAATCTCTACAACTGTAAGAGTTGTCGTTCATGTTAGTTAAACACATTGTCAATAAATGGCACGTTATTCATTATTTTTATATCGGCCGCGCAAACTTAGTTGATACTCAGCGCGCCGCGGCGGAGCGGCCGAGCGTATTGAGGAGCTTTGCTCCGATGCGCGAGACCGTTCCCCGTCGGGGGGTTCGAATCCCCCCACGTGGATGGATGTTTATGCTGTCTTTAGTATAAGGTAGTTCGTAAGTAGTTTGTAAGTTTAGAGACTGATGACCCCGCAGTTAAGTCCCTTAAGCTTAAAAAATACTTCAGCATTTGATTTTTGATACGGTGAATGATGGGAGCAACAGTAAACACATGTACCGTTTACGATCGTTCGCCTGGTATCAACTTAGATTATACGAACAGTACAATTTTTTCAAACTAATTTTTTGTGTGAAAACAATAACTTTACTATCATCTGTGTATTTTTTGTCATTAGTGGTGAACCTTGAAAATTATACCTCAATTATTAATTTTGGATAAGTAATACGGAAGATTTGGCGTACCCACAAAAAAAAAAAAAAAAAAAAAAAAAAAAAAAAAAAAAAACCACCGATGGGAAATAATACATTTGTGATTTTTTTATAGTAATTGATATCGTAGCCTTTTTCCTGCATCATTTGCTGAATTTTTATATTTTCTTCTTTCATCAGTCAGTACCCCCTTGTGTTGTCCAAGACTAGGCCTTGTCTCCTTGATTCTCCGTGGCCTTCAGTATTTCATCACTAAAAGCTACTTACTTTCTTCTACTGCATTACTTTCCGATGTTTCAGTCAACTAAAACTAAAAATGTAAATACATAATTACTGCGTCCAGTCTCTTACGATACATTTGTTTATTTCCTTCAGATGTGGCATTCATAGGTCGTACATTCGTTTCTGTGACGTGATGTATCTACCGGCTCTGTGAAAGATTGCACAGCCTCAAGCTTTGATTGGACGGCAAGTTGTGTTGGAAAACATATTTCGTTACTTTCTACGGCAGTATTTGTGGTATTGTTGTCAATATCCACATAGTAGCTTCCATTTTTGTACCGTACTGACTCCGTAAGAGAAGACATTCTTACTCCGACACATAATAAAGGGGACATACTTATGCCATTTAGAAAAGAGCACAATTACAACAGTATTAAAAGCAAGAAAACCAACGGATAATTTGCGCAATTACAGACTCACATCTTTCACAAGCATTTCAATTAAACTATGAAGAAGATGATAAATTCTCGAGTGACGCGGCACCTGGAATCAGAAAACCTTCTTTCTGTGAACCAACAAAGATTTAGAAAATTCCTCTCAATCATTGATCAGATTTTAAATCTCCCACAAGAAGTAAAAGATGCCTTGACAAACAAGAAAACTACAATATTTTTAACATTACAGGATCTCATGATAATATCAGCAGATTAAAAATGTAAGAAGCTAAAGCACTTCCGGGAAAAAGTTACACTGGATATGTGACTTCAAACAAGTAAGATTATGTGTAACTAGGATAAATAACACATTGATTAAATGTGAAGGGAGTTCCTCATGGTACTGTGACCAGACCAGCATTATTTAATACCTTAATAATAGTAACGTCTACAACAGAAGAAATAGAAATCGCTCTGTATGCAACAGACCTAGTTCTTCGGATTTCATTGTCAAACACCAAAAGGTATCAGTTACCAAATAAAATGAGCCGTCTGATAAATCACGGGGAAGCGTGTTTATTTGAAAAGCTTATTGAAATAACACTTAGAAAACCTACCAAATAAATTCTTTCGTCATTTTCGATATGCAGCTCCTGTGATTACCGTGTTTCTGGGTATGAAGTCCTACAAGAAACAACAACACAATATAGAAACGCGTACAAATGGCACATACGTACAACAACAAAATACTTCACAGGATAGGCAACATATTAAAGAAACAGAGACCCCCAAATAGGATACAGGACAGACAACACGGGACTGGAAAAATTCAAAACACAGATAATACTATTAGACAAATTCAATGGATCAGACGTACATGAACTCACATGCAACACTTGTCAATCATTACACATAAGACAAACCCGTAGGAATTTTAAAACCAGATCTTCGGGACACCTCAGAGCACTAAAGTCACAGTTCCCATATCACATATGCAAACCACCAAATAACCCACAATAACCACCCATAATAAATAGAAACAGACTTAAAAATATTACAATCAAGCCCCAAAGTATACCACAAAATAATAATAGAAGGAAACTACTACGTCAAAAAGAAATAGCAGAGAGAAAATCACTCTTGAATGAATATACCACACCACGCAAAGGTACCTTATTTAATACATTAAAGGAGCTACACCGAAATGATGACGCAGACAGTTAAAATACACCCTTACAGGCAGAGAGAGAAAAAATAAAATTCAAAAATCAAATGTTCAAATGTTTGTACAACTTATGGGACTTAACTACGGGGTCATCAGTTCCTAAGCTTACAAACTACTTATGAACTAGCTAAGACTAAGGACGGCACAGATATCCACGCCCGAGAGAGGATTCGAACCCCCGACCGTAGTGGCCGCGCAGACCGTGACTGGAGCGCCTCAGTCCCCTCGGCCACCGCGGCCGGCAAAATTCAAAACCACCGCCATTCCCACCGGAGAACAACAAGAACTATTAGTAGTTGCGCACAATAACAAAACGTATATAGTCGATTTTTCCAAAACGTAAAGTGATGGTGAAAGAAAAAGTCCCCAAAATATGTTATTTGCTTGCGTGTTACCCGCAGAAAAGCGGAAGAGAAAGTGTTCTCCAAAACAAAGTAAGTAACAGACAAAGCCTAACGATTAAATTATCCCTTCACAATGTTCGCACAGATTCTTTGGTTGTAAATGACAACGCTACTATTTTTCGTATTATATTTGCAGAATGATTTTGAAGTAAAAGGCATAACATCAGACGAGGCTTCAATGTTAGCATTGAATAGGGGATAATGGAGGAATTTCATTAGAGGTACTATGCTCCAGACTGAACGCTGAAAGGCATAATCAGTCTTTAATGATGACGATGATGATGATGATGATATTAAAAGAACCCTACATGACCACGATACGTAAAATCCAAGGTAATAACCAAAAATGAGACATAATAAATAGGAAAAAACCACTAATGATGGCACAGAGGTGCTGAAACATGTTTGGGTGAAAAGTATAGCCGTGGCGGAGTGGCCGAGCCAACTGAGGCCGTTCGAATCCTCCCTCGGGCATGGATGTTTGTGCTGTCTTTAGTATAAGTTATACATCATTAGTTTGTCAGTTTACGAACTGATGACCTCGCAGTTAAGTCCCATAATCTTAACAAACATTTGAACATCTGAAAAGTAAAAACAGTGTTTTACATATAAGGCGGACCTCATACCCAAATATTTTCGTTATGTCGCACTCAACCGAAATTAATTATAAAAATTGGAAATAATATCATTGACGTTTTATTACCATTAGCCATGAAACTGTTAACTTATAGTCAAATGCAGAAATTTACGTCTACGTTTCTTTGCAGAAATGTAGTTAGAGGTAGGGTGGGTATCGGTACCAATCAATAATCTGTATTGTGGTCTAAAAAGGTAGCACGACATTACTTCACTGCTGTGAAAGGTGTTACCGTCTTACGTGAGACCCTTAAGGACGCTATCTACCCTAGCGGTGAGAAAGCCAGATGTGATGATTAGTGTTTTAGAGCGCTGAACAGCAAGGTCATCAGAACCCGCCAGCCATAAGATAAATATATATTTTCTTCTGAATTATTTTTCCACTAACTAACGAAATATTTGTTGTATATTTTGCCTTCCAAGCATTATTAAATATTTAAATAACTTGAATGATCGTCAAATATAAAAGTAAGCGAATACCACTGATTCAATGACATAAGCTAGAACTAATGAATGACATTATACTTTCGAATATGCTTATAACTACAGCTCCGATGAAAGCCAGAGAATATGTACCTTATCAATTTTACATCGAGTCTAAGGATTCCCACTTCCTTCCACCTCACTCGAGATTGTTATATATGAACTTTTGTACATGTTATTGCTTTTGCTGCAAAAGGGAATGTGTCAAAAATTCTTAGGGTTGTTGTGTCCTCTGTGTGCTTTATTCCCTTCTGCCGAGTTTGTGGTACGTTATTTGATACCTTGAAGAATGCAGGAATTAGATTCCACACAAGTTTCCTACGTTTCACATTCACTAACTTGAATGGCAGTGTGATCAACCGCGACGGAATAGCCGTGCGCACTGAGGCGCCGTGCTGCGGAGCGTGCGGGGTTCGAATCCTCCGTCGGGCATGGGTGTGTGTGTGTGTGTGTGTTGTATTTAAGTTAGTTTAACTTCGTTTAAGCAGTTTGTAAGCTTAGGCACTGATAACCGCAGCAGTTAAGTTCCTTACACTTACAAACGTTTGAACGTTTTTTATTGACATTAAATATCCTGTGTAAATTCTATTTAATTCTAAAATATTGCTTGTACGTCATTGTGACATGATATTTAAATCCACCTGGTTACGTATGGATATGCGAAATTAGTTGTTATAACAATCAGTTCAACTTAAAATAACTGCATTTATAAGATTCGCCTTTAGTGCTAGTGATCGAAAGTGCAAAATGTGCCAAGACCCTGTTATCGACACTGAATCGTACCATTTACGCATCGTCAAAGCGGCCTAAATTCTTATATAGATGACTGATCTATTTAGCCAATATATGAGTATTTTAAATGTACAACTAAAGTGCCGATTACTCGGAGAGTGCATATTCTGGTATACTTACCCTATTATTTTTTAGTTAATACCCACTGCCTATTAAGAAAATTATGTTACAGACCAATGTAAGCGATATTATTAGCAGTCATCCGATATCGTATTTATGCAGCTTCGCGGCCGCTTGAAGCGCTGCTGTCGTTGTGTGTGTAAAAAAAAAAAGAGCTGTTGTATCATGACCAGAGAGATAGAATAATATTTCATAGATACGGTGTCTGAAAGAACAAACACCATATCTGTAACTGTATGTGTGCTTCTAAGAAGCAAATTACAATTTCCGTGTGATTGGTCAAATATGTCCGATTCCTTGCGGAAATACAGATAAATTTGCAAGCAAGATGACTAATGGACTAAGAACACTACCATTAAACTGTGACACTCCACTCCGAGTAAGAGAAACTGGTCTGTTTAGCCTACCTGGTTAAGGCGACTGCTGTCTAGAAGCAAGAAATCCGGGTTCGAGTCCCACTCCAACATAAATTTTTAACTACGAGATTGAATGTAACCTAGTGCCCAGAAACAGCCGAGATGTTTCAATATTTCTATGTCACAAACAGAATATTCTGTCTGTCTTCAGTCGTGACCTCTGTAGTTTAGAGACGGCAGGAATTGTTGGCGACAATCGGTACTAGACGGGTTTAGACGATAGGAACATTTATTGATCTAAACATTACGTCTGTGCATCTGCTGCTGAACAGAGCTGAGTACGTACAAATCTCTGACGTACGCACTGCAAACGTGCATCTGTGACAAGCCTGTTGCTTTACCTCACATCAAAAAGTTTTCCTATGTTACGAAATTTTGAGACATAATGAAATTGTAAGTTATACTAGTTGGCTTAAACATGATTTGCGTTTGATCTAATTCTTCCGTAGTAATTGAATTTTACATGTATATTTTTAAATCGTGTTATGAGAAGAACATGTTACACTGGTTTAAGCAGATTTTAGTTATCTAATAAATACTCCGTTTAATAATGATATGTGTATCGACGACAAATAGCACATTTATAACGATCATGCTATTGAAAGAAAAGCCAAATTTGTATTAAATTGGTAACAGATTGGTAAAAACAAATCAAAGTAACTCATTACTATATGCATAATCCGAGTGCTGTACGAAAAATTACAGCCATTACAATACACGAATTGACCATTATGTCAAAACTTTAAACACAGCGTAGTTACGTTATTTACTCGGTAGTTTTACAGTTGTTTTCTGTTATTACACACACGCCTGCTCACACATTTACAGGATAGAAATATCGCGATGAGACTTCAATTACACTAATGATACCATAGCGAACGCTACACACACGTCGTTTGTTGCAGCGCACGTAAACATCGTTCGCGCCATCCAGCGATGCTGTTGTAGTCATTTAGTGTCTGTGGAGTCGTGACGTGTGTTATTGTATCGCGGCAATCGCTGAGTTCCGCGTTTGCCACCAGGAGCGCTGTGTTTTTTCTATGTTTTATACGCATTCTGTTTATTCTTTGAAGCGTTAAGTTTCTACCCTTTTTATGCTCATAGAATATAAATGTTCTGTTGTTGTTGAGGTAGTTACAGTCTCTCTCTGGTTAACTAATTCTTTTACGGCTCGCCAATATTATGCAATAAAGTTGATCTTATTGTATTTTGATTGTACCTAACTGAATATTATTTTAAGTAAGGGACCTAAAAGTGTAATAATATGGTCTCGGTACAGATGTATTTCACTTTTTCATGTCAGAGAGAATCTTTATTGTTCGCTGGTGGGCGTAGTAGCTCGATCCCTACAGATCACTCAATCGTTGACTGAATATTGTGGAAAGAACCGAATGAGAAAATGTGTATTGTTGGCGACTGTACATCGACTGTAAATAATGTCTGCAGCAGAAGTGATATAAGGTTAGTACATCCACACACATATACTTACTAATCAACGTACGAACTGTATTAATTTATTTAGTTCGATTAAAAGTTCACGGGTGAGGACTGAACTTCCGTTCAGTGTCACCATTCATCTGTGTAAATGAGACCTAAAAGCTGTCTCGAGGTACTAATTTTCAAACGAATAACTGTTAACCAGTTGCTTTGTAATTTTCGTTGTGTGCGTATTAACTGTATACTGCCACGGAATTAGTTTTTTTAAATGTCGTGAATTTTGATGTCGAATATTCTCTTAGTTTATTGGATTTTTCGTGTTTCATTTCTTCCCCTTTTATTACCAATAAGTATCGAAAAAGTGTATATTAACATTCGTCGAAATAACTGCTTTTGTATGATTAGTAGCCCCAGTTGTTTACAGGAATAACTTAGATATAAAACTTGTACTTTTCCCTGCTAGTAATATTTAATTTCGAGAAGGATATGTAACAATATACGGTCCCTTGCGATCTTTTTACCGCCAAACATAAGTTTGGGTTGATACAATGAATACCTGGTTAAAAAGCGCTTTTGGTGACGAAGAGTTGTGTTTGACGTGTATTTGTTCGTGGCGGCGCCAAAAATAATGGAAAGTGAAGGCAGCCAATCAGGAGTGGCGTTCCGACAGCCAATAAGAATATTACGCTCATAAACAGTTCGACGTTCTGCGCGTAAATGGCTAATTGGCCGTCAGCTGCCCAAGGCCAAATCAAATAAAATAAAAAATATTTTTCTTTCAATTAACCTTTACGAAAAGAGCGACGTACTTGGAGAAAATACTTTGCTTTCGACGAATTTCAGTGAAAATGATATTGTTGATCGTTTCATTCGCAAAAATTAAAGCTGTAATATTAGGCACCTGCTTGTCAAGCTATTCGAACGTTGTGACCCATCCGTAGAATATATCCTAAACGGTTTTGAAGATCTACAGTGTAAGGTAATTCGTAGTAAGTTTTGCCTATCGTCAAAAGGTTTGCCTTCGTCAGAAACCATTCATTACATGAATGGGAGTTTTTTAATTACTCAGCTTTGAGTGGAAATAAACGTTTAATAACAAATAAAAGTTATTTCGAAATGATAAACATGAAGTATTGTCGTTTTCCTTTAATTAAAAAAACTGTTGCATCCACACATTGACTGCCTCTTGATTTATTTTTTCCATTGACAACCTGGTAACAGTTTGTATTAAAAACTAGAATTCTATACACCCATATCGGAAAATAACGGGATTAATTCTCACCAATTGTTGCTCGGAACCAATTATTTTATAAGAAAATAACAGAACGTGAAGTAAATAAAGTTTAAATAACACTTATTTTGTGTCATTTGTTATGCATTGGGGAATCAAACACAGAAAAGTAGTCTATAAAGGGCGTTACTGACAAAGCATTATGTTGAGCCGAGCGCTTCTAGGCGCCTTGTCCAGAACTGCGAGGCTGCTCCCGCAGTAGGTTCGAGTCCTAACTCGCCATGGGTGTGTGTGTGTGTGTGTGTGTGTGTGTGTGTGTGTTGTCCTTAGTTGATTTAAGTTAGTTTGTAATCCTAGGGATTGATGGCCACAGTAGTTTGTACTCCATCTTTAATGACCATGGTAAATTCAATGCTAGCCCTGAATTACAAACATTTGAATATTATTTGAACATCATGTTGACCATCTCTCCTACGTAACAAATGCACTACCGAATAAGTTGCTTCATTTCTTAATGTCGTCTATATATTTTATATACATTATATTTTGTGTTGAATTTGATGATGTTCGTCAGTGTAGAATTCACATGAATCCGGATTCGATTTAACGTGATTTGTTTATCATTTTTCGTTTAATTCAAAGCTTCGACAAATGCTTATAATGAGTAGGATTAACAAGCAGTCACAAGCTAATGAATTCTTTTTACTTTTTATTTCTATGTTCAATTGCTAGTGCAGTATTTTTCAAACCGAGCGAGACGGCGCAGTGGTAACACACTGGACTCGCATTCGGGATGATGGTGGTTCAAATCGACCTCCGGCCATTCAGATTTAGGTTAATGCCGGGATGGTTCCTTTCAAATGACACAGCCGATTTCCTTCCCCATCCTTACCAAACAACCCGAGCGTATGCTCCGCCTCTAATGACCACGCTGCTCACGGGGCTTAAATACTAATCTTCTCTCCTCCCTCCAATCTTTCCTCGCGATCTCCTTCCACATAAAAATATTGTCCCTTCCCCCCTCCCCCAGCTCTTCACGAACCACAAGAAAACTACGTTATCGCAAAGGAAACAAATTTTAATCTTCTTTCAGTAAAAAAACCGTCTTGATTGCAGATTGTTTTATTCTTTAATTAATGACGCGTTCGCCCTTTAGCAGGGCATCCTCAGATTATCTGCGTAACATAATTTGCACAAAATTACAAGGCGGAATTACAAAACGGGGATAATGGGACATGGGCTTATTTCGTGTCTTATTAGCACAAAATAAGCCCATTAAAGAATACAACAATCTGCAATCAAGAGCCGGCCGAGGGGACTGAGGCGCGCCAGTCACGGTCTGCACGGCCACTACGGTCGGGGGTTCGAATCCCCCCTCGGGCATGGATATTTGTGCCGTCCTTAGTATAAAGTAGTAGATAGGTAGTTTGTAAGTTTAGGGACTGATGACCCCGTAGTTAAGTCCCATAAGCTTAACAAACATTTGAACATTTGAATTTTTGCAATCAAGACGGTTTTTTACTGAAGGAATATTTATTCTCACTGATTGTTGGGCTAGAAATAATTTTAATCTTCTTTCTTTTACTATTACTTTCTTTTAACACATTCACGACTGGCGTAAGTCACCCTGGATGGGGTAGCCGGATTGCTGTTTTTAACACGTTTTTCGAAAATTACAGCATCGCAAATGCAATAATTGAGTTTGCCGTCTCATTTGAAACAATGAAACCTCTTTTGTGTATTCCAAAACAATTATTTTTTAATTTTAAAATTTGCAGGCACTCTAAATTTTTTTCTAAATCATATGCAGAGCGGCTGACAGCATTATAGATATCAGAGGAAAGCAGTGTTGGACTCAACATAGAGCGGGAAATACAAAGCCCTTTTGTTGCGTAAAAATAGATACAGCTCAACTCACTATGTGGCAGCACAACGCAGAGATTCTTCCTACTTCATTTTACGTGGTTACCAACAGAGGACACGTTGTGAATGGTAGCTACAATTTTTTTAGCGTTGCACGAGTCTGACTGACTGACTGCCTCGGGCGCCGTCTGCAACGTGTATTCCTGGACGTTTTTTTCGGTGTCTTTTTCGGAATGGAACACATTATCCTATTATTACATGATTTTAGACAAAAAAATATATTTGTCTAATCAATACGTAATTAATGTAACACCAGAAACTCCGTAATTATAACAGCAAGTAAATTTCATGTAGGCATACGTTTTTTTATTACTGATCCCCTAGTTATTTTATGGTGTAAGTACTTCCTCCTGTGACGGCGACCCACAGGCTGAAAAACACTGGCCTAGTGGGTGCCTTGCGAGGTGATTTATACTGAAGGTGCGGATCGGTCTCGAATATTAGTATGTATGTGGCCCCTCATGGTTACTGATTTCCTCCAGAATGAATCTTTCACTCCGCAAAGGAGCGTGAGTGTTTTGAAACTTCCTCCTAGAATAAAACCGTCTGCCGGAGATGACTTCGAACCAGGAAACTTTTCATGGCTAATGATGTCACACGCTCAGAGCTTATGACCTTCCCGTATCATGGCTTACGTTACCGTATCATGTGGCTAAAGAGATACAAGTCATATGAATTTGAACTGTCTTCTCAATAATCATAGTCAATATTTTTCTGAATAGCTACCTAATGCGCTTTCGTTTTGTAGTTGTTGTCTTCAGTCTAGACACGGTTTGATGCAGCTCTCCAGCCTACTCTGTCCTGAGCAAATCTCTTCAAATCTTCACCTTAACATCCATTTGAATCTGCTTACTATAGTCGTCTCTTGGTCTCCCTCTGCTATTTTCCCCCCACACACTTCCCTCCAATGCAAAAATTTACGATTCCTCTATGTCTAAGTACGTGTCCTACGAATCGACCTCTTCTTTTAATCAAGGTATACCAAAAATTCATTTGCCGCGACGGAGCTGCCGAGCGCATTGAGGCGCTATGTTCCGATGCACGAGGCTGTTCCCCGTCGGACGTTCGAATCCCCCCACGGGCATGGATGTTTGTGTTGTGTTTAATATAAGTTATTTGATAAGTAGTTTGTAAGTTTAGTGATTGATGACCCCGCAGTTAAGTAAAAGCAGTGTTTTGGATATCAGGCAGAGTTCATACCCAAATATTTTCTATATGTCGCACTCAACCGAAATAAACTGTAAAAATTGGAAATAATATCATTGACTTTTTGTTACCATTAGCTATGAAACTGCTAACTTATGGGCAAATGCAGAAATTTAGGTCTACGTTTCTTTGCAGAAATGTATTTAGAGGTATGGTGGGTACCCGTAACATTCAATAATCTATATTGCCGTCTAAAACGGTAGTACGACTTTACCTTACTGTTGAGGTCAAACATAAAGACAACAAAATAATGCAGAATCTTACACATCGAAAAGACAGCTAGTAAATGAGATACTATTCATTATTCCCAGAAACGTATCGTTGTAAATAAAATATTTAAAAAATCGTGACTGGTAGCAGAACTGTTAGTCATTAACAAACCCATCAATTTTGATTTATTGTAACTATTTTTTGCGACAAAAAAGTCGATAGTAACATATTATTGCTTGGTTTTGGTGCGTTTTTGGTATGGGTGTAAGGTCTTGATACCTTTGTGCTAAATAGGAATGGACAATCCAGATTTTCTATTTTTGGTACTATTCATAATCATGATTTTAAAAGTTTTAATTTATTTTCTCTCCTGTCTGTCACTCAAACACTGTAACTCAATTTTGACCACTACATATGATATTCTGCACACCAATCTGCGTTCACTGATTTAATGATTGATAACTAATTAAGCTTTTTAGTCACACTTGCCTAATGTGTGTGTGTACTTGCTGGTGTAAGTCTTGTTGGTTTAGATTTCATTCTGTCACTGCCCAAGAACAGGGAAGCGTCGAAACGCAGTTAACATCCTTTTATTAAGAAAAATAAAAAATTAAACAAAAACTAAAAAAACACTACTATCGGTTAATAACTTATTGACTACATGTAATACACATGGCAGTGGCGTAACTAGGACTTGGCTTGGGGGGGGGGAGCGATACATCTGCTTGACGAGCAAAATTTTAGTCAGTTTCCAGACAGACTACCATCTACCACTCCCGTTCGAGAAACTAATTCACTCCCATCCAATGAAAGCTTATGGTAAAACACCCCAAGTTTCCAATCTTTACCTTGACCAGATTGCTGTTATACTATTTTTTTTTTCTTTTTCCTTTTTTGTTTTTTCTTTTTCTTTCTTTTCGGGTTCTGGGGGGGGGGTGTTCTATCCCCTTCATCCCCCCCTCCCACAGTTAATTTAATTTAATGTTCGTAGAGTCTATGGGACTTAACTACGGGGTCATCAGTCCCTAAACTTACAAACTACTTATAAACTAACTAATGCTAAGGACGGCACAAATATCCATGCCCGAGGGGGGATTCGAACCCCCGACCGTAGTGGCCGTGACTGGAGCGCCTCAGTCAGCTCGGCCACCGCGGCCGGTCCCCCACAGTTACGCCACTGACACGTGGTATGTGTAAAAAGTGAACGGCAACTTGGCGTATGCATGCGCTTGGTCTTCAGAGACTTGAGGAGAATCGATACACAGCGTGCACTGCAGACTGAGACCAGTTGAACGTAGTCAGTGTAAGGGCCGGCTCCCCCTAGGACAGCTGTTCCAACAGGCTGCCCGCGCACACGACCGCTCACTGCCACAGCTCGAAGCTGCGGTGGTGGGGGAAGGTCACGCTACTCGGCGGCCAAAAGTAAACAGACGCCTTCGTTCAGTTCTCGCTAATGTGTAGTTGTCACAGCAACAAAAATGTCTAGCAGCGAGAACCCAGGGATAGCTACTTTAGAGCTAGCCCACGTAGTAAATTGTACCGTATCGAGTTGTTATTCTTTCCAAAGAAAAGAATAAACAACAAGGTCATTGCTTCAGAACCCTACAATGAAGAGTATGTTGCACATCGCTGCAGCAAGCAAGATTAACGCCTGATACCTGTTCACCTGTGTCGCAAAAAATTTGTAAAAGACAAAAAAGTAAAAAAAAAAAAAATCTTTTGTTAGTTGGACAAACGTTACTCATTATTTCGTTGTAAGCCGCGGCGGATTAACCGTGCGCACTGGGGCGCCGTGCTGCGGTGCGCGCGGCTGTTTGCCGTCGAGTGTTCGCGTCCCGCCTCGGGCATGGGAGTTTGTGTTGTCCCTAGGTTAGTTTACCTTAGTTTAAGTAGTTTGTAAACTACGAACTAATGACCAAGCCGAGGAGACTGAGGCGCTCCTGTCACGGTCTGCACGGCCACTACGGTCGGGGGTTCGAATCCTCCATCGGGCATGGATATTTGTGCCGTCCTAGTTCGTAAGTAGTTTGTAAGTTTAGTGACTGATGACCCCGTAGTTAAGTCCCATAGACTATACAAACATTTGAAACATTTGAATGACCAAGCAGTTAAGTGCGATAAGTTTACAAACATTTGAACTTTTTTTTCGTTCTAATTGCCACTTCCGCATAGTTGTCTCATGATACTATATTTTTAATGACTTAACTAGTCGACTCGGCAATGCTTCGCAATTGCTAATATGTATCTATTCTTGCTTTGAACGTCAAATGTGCAAATTTTTATCGCAATCCTACGAATGATATGAATATCCCAAAGAAAAGAGCCCTTTCGGTTTTCCACAAATTTTCCTATTTTCTGGCGAACTATTCCAAACTTTTACTTCACTCAAACCTCCGTCTCGCTTTGAATGTCGAATGTGCAAGTTTTATCGCAATCAGATGAATGGTATTGATATTTCATAGAAAAATCTCTTTCAAATTTTTCTGAATTTTCCGGGAAACTTTTCCAAATTTTTATTTCATATGAACGTTACTCGTGCTTTGAAAGTCAAATATGCAAGATTTTATCGCAATCACACGAATGATATTGATATCCCATTAGAAGATGCTCTTTCAATTTTTCGCGAATTTTAAAATTTTCCGGCTAACTTTCCCAAAGTTTTTTAGTTCATAAGAACGTTCATCTTTCGTTGAACGTCTAATGATCAAAATTTTATCGCAGTCGGATGAACGGTTCTCAACTTATAGTGTTGAGTACATTTAGAAACATAATAAAAAAGGAACTTTGTTCGAATTTTGCGATTTTCCTTTTTAACTATCCCTATTATTTTATTTATTTTTTTACTGAAATTTTTTAGAAGACCATAAGGAACAAAACAAAAAACGAATTACCTCTCTCTGTCGTACGAATGGTCAGTTACAGTGCTGAATTCAATCGAAAACACATTGAAAAACGCACTTTCAGTTTGTTGGGTTTTTTTTTCTTCAAATTTTCCAGTTTTCCGTTAGATTTTGAAAAAATTTGTTTTATACAAACCCTGTCCTGTCAAGCCGTACTCAAGTGATGCTGTTACAACCATGGGGCAATTGATTTCTATTCATAGAAAAAAATAGCTTTCGGTTTCTCCTAAATTTTTCTACTTTCCGGGCGACTTTTCCAAATTTTTATTTGATGCGAACCTTCCTCTTGCTTTCAACATGAAATGTACAGAATTTTGTCGCAATTAAACGAACGTTATTGATAGCTCACTGGAAAAATCTGTTTCAGTTTTTCCAGATTTTCCTCTTTCTCTGACTACTTTTTCCATATTTTGTTTTATAACCGTTTAAACCTTCCCTGAACTTACACGAATATTTCAAGACTAAAAGTAGCCAAATCGGATCAGCCGTTCTCGAGTTATAGCTAGACTAACGAACAGCAATTCATGACAGCTTGAACCCAGATTTGAAAAAACCTACAACCCCTTTCTTTGCGTATGTCTCTTAATTTTCGTGAGGAAGCAAATAGGTTTCGTATTTTCTAGCACTGTCTCCATAAACTGAAAACCTTAGTATTTGTGCCAATTCTTGTAACAAATTCTGGATCGGCCGTTAAACCACTTATTGTTGCCACTGTTTAGAGAGTTGCTGTACGTGAACATTGATGACAGGTGGGTAAGTCTAGTTACTGGCAATTAAGATGATGTGTTACTAATTTACCTGAAGTAGACTATTATGCCCGCGCGGGAGTAGCCGAGCGGTCTGGAGTGCAACGTTACGGATCGCGCTGTCTTCCGCGACGGAGGTTCGAATCCTCCCTCGGGCATGGATGTGTGTGCTGTCCTTAGGTTAGTTTTACTTAGTTTGAGTAGTTTGTAAGCCTAGGGACTTATGACCACCGTAGTTTGGTCCCATTGAATTACAGACATTTCAACATTTTGAAACTATTATGCCTAAATGCAAAACTACCATTCCTTTGAACTTAAATAAAAACATACTTTTCTCGAAGACACTTCATTGTAAAATTCATATCGCCATATTTACGATTAACATCGTGGAAACTGCATGGAGTTCAGAGTGCTAAATCAATCATAATCTGACTTCTTTTCCTACTCTAGCAACAACTGCTAAAATCAGTGACAACATCATTAAGAAATAATGGGAAAATTCGTTATGCAATTCATAATAAATACTCCTACCTTGTTTACATGAATCAAGCATTTACAAATGTAAAATAATGCCACCATAAAATGCTTTACTAAATTCCAGTCGTGGAATCAGACCATTGACATTTAGGGTCACGTATCTTTTAAATTATTTTTAATGAAGAAAAACCATTGATGAGGGTTGACCAGGTGTCACGTGTCCCATTTTCATGGAGAAAAATGCCAGTCTCAGTTGTAGGCTAACTATTTCAGAAATAGTTGTCCCCATGGCGGCTGAAGTTCCCCGTGACGTCACAGCCCAGCCGGCTGCCTCACCTGCACACACGCTCGGCACGGTTGCCATGGACACGCGGCGTGTTCTCACTAGAACATGGCGCATACTAAACGGGGCGGCTTCGGCGGCGTTGTCATGGCAACGCCCTGTACGGCGTGGCGCGGTGTTTGTATGCTGAAACGCTGCCGCGCAACGCGCTGCATGCCTCCAGCCAATCACAGAAGGCGCTGAACGTGACGTAGGAAGGTGCCCCATTAGAAATGCTTGGCCCCGTGCTCACAGCGGCTAGCGCTGAGCGCTTTCTCGACGACTGTTGAGAACTTGTCGCCTCAGCTGACACTTATCACACGATTTTACGAAAACTATTCAGTGAAAAAATTTAATTATTTCTTATGATACAGTACGTTATATTTGCTCGATAAAAGACTACATTTATGCCCCACATAATGAACGCAGAAAACTTCACGAGTTTGCAGACATAAACACTCATTGCATAGACTTTATTATTTTAGGCCATACATTACTGCGAATGAATCGTAGCCAACGTATCGAAACAGCATGTAAAGTTGATAGCAGAATGATAACTCCTTACAATTTCGAGACATTGGTATTTATATCCCACGGGCGGGTAGAGCCATATTCTGGCTGTCCTTCAGGCGTGTTAGGATTGTAGCAATCATCATTCTACATGAAAGGTCTGGATATCCTAAAAGATGTTTTTTTTTCTTTTCTTTTCTTTTCTTTTTCTCTTTTTTTTTTTTTTTTTTTTCAAATGATAGAACGTGAACAGTCACGTATTTTATCGTGTGATTGATATTCAAATTATTTTAATTTTTACTCATATGGAAAAAAAAAGAAAAAAAAAAGTTTCTTTTCTGTATTTATTGCTTCATCCCCCCCCCCCCCCGCCCATTCTCTCTCTCGCTGTCAACAGCTTTTGTTCTCTTCTTCTATATCTATAAATGTGAATGTCTGTTCGGTGTACGTTTATCACGTCTAAACCACAAGACATAAACAGCTAAAAATTTGTACAGTTAGTTATGTCTACCCGGGGAAGGCTTTAGGCACGGTTTTATGGCGATCGGATAGCTATTTATCTGTATATATTAATGTGAATGTCTGTTTGGTGTATGCTTATCATGTCCGAACGACAAGACGCAGAGACTTGAGTATTTGTACAGTTACTAATTTATACCTGAGGAAGGTTTTAGGCACGGTTTTATAGCGATCTGATAGATGTTAAATAATTTGAGGAATATAACGCGGAATGCGGAACAATAATTACTCTTTGCAAATTATATTTACTCTTTGAAAATGGTTTTATTGGTTGCATTGTTGCTTGACGGTTGATAATGATAAAATGGTGGAATATATTGGGATGGAAAGTTATCGGTGTATATAAAATTCTACGTGTGCGTTTGTTAATATTTCGCTCTACAGCGAAAACTACAGAACGCAAACGAATGGCCTGTGTTTAATTGTTGTCCGAAGTCTCCCGTTGTACACCATAGCAGTTTCATGGTGATAGCTATAAAGGGGTGGAAGATATGGTGGTTGAAAGTCGTGAAATTATAAAAAAAATTCGAACTGAAGGCCAGCGATGATGTTTGCAACTCTATAGCAAGGAGGTTACATACAGCGAAAAGTTATGCCACAGACCATATCTTTGGTCTATGCGTGCTACTATGTCTTCGGCTCTTTCTCTGTAAGGATAAGCATACGAATCAGGAAGTGTAAGAATGAATAAATAAATAAAGCAGTAAAAAAGAAATTTCTTTTAAAACTTCCTGGCAGATTAAAATTGCGTGCCGGAACCGGGACTCGAACCTGGGACCTTTGCCTTTCGCGGGCAAGCGCACTACCGACTGTGCTATCCCGACACGACTGACGATGCCGCCTCACAACTTTACTTCTGCCAGTACCTCGCCTCCTACATTCCCTTACACATTCCGTATTTCATACATTTCTTAGATGTATTTGTAATTCGAATACAGCCAAATCGTTTTGGGGTCTCGAATAAACGCATCAAGTATGTAAAATACTCATTGACTTATTATTAACGTTTTTTAATTGAAGGTTTAAGGTTGCATCTCCTATTAAAAAGCATAGTAGCTATTTTTAAAGAGATGATAGTTGCGTGATAGTGGGGTTAACTACATAGCGGTCAATTACATCAACGTATCAGTGCAGGATGCCTAATATATTTATTGCTTGCGCAGGTTCTTGATATGCTTAGTGTTCTGAATAATATGCTTTTAGGAGGTATGACTGTGGAAAGTCATCGTCTTGTAGTAGCAGAGAATGTGTTAATAACTCTCCAAACATTATCACTGTTAAAATACCGTTTTGTTTTCAGGAGGAACACTCAACGTTAGAACAAGTTTCGTGTTATGTTGACAGTGCTAGACTTCTTGGTGTGTCTGTGCCCAGGAAAAGCTATTAGCCGCCCCAAGGGCCCCGGGTTCCCCGCAAGTGTCACTCCGCGCAAGTGTTCCAACCCCGGTATGTTGTGCGGGAACTCCTCCAGACCACCAAGCTAACAGGATTCGTTCCAGTGCGCCTTGGTTTCCAAGAAAATCGAGATCAAAGTCCAGCACGTAACAGTTATACCTGTACTCAGTCAGCAAGCCCGGGTGAGTCAGCGTGGTGTAATCAGCAAGGCGCTCGACTGTCACACAAACGACCTGTGTTCAAATCCGGCTCCGAATTTTTTTAAACATTTGTCCGACGATTGATTGTGTATAATTATATTTCTTTTTCCCATTTTATCAATTCTTATTGCAAAGGGAAAGTTATATCACATAATTACGGTTACACGTGAACGACACGCTACGAATGACTAGCCACCTGGCCGCTGGGACGAGTCAAGTGGGCACACACTGCATTCGGCGGTATAACACTGAGGCCGGGGACTAAACGCAGCTAGCAAATGCTGCTCAAATGTTACAGGCGGTTTACTGATCTTTCAGTCGCCGTAAAAATATGCTTCGAAATAACTAATTAAATAAAATGATCGTCGCGCAATATATAACATATTGAGCAATTAACATAAGTTATTATTATATGACCAACTACTCAAGCATTAACTTAAGAGTGACTATGAAAACATATAATTATGCACAACAAATCATCTAAGAAAAATTCCAAGTGGGATTTGACCTCGAGTCGTCTACGTGACAGTCGAGTGCCTTACTAGTTACACCACGCTGACTGTCGTACGACAAAAGCCTCAATGTAGGTATAGCTGTTACACGCTGGACTTTGATCTCGATTTTCGTGGAAACCAAGGAGCACTGGAACGAATCCTTTTAGTTTGTTGGTTTGACATCCTCTTCATTGTCAACCAAATCATCTAGCCGTTACCCGTAAGCTTTTATTTTGATATCGTAACAATAATTTTAAGGTTATGTTACGTATCTGCAATATATCGAACTCATCGCTACTGACATGGATGGGACGATAACATTTTCCAGTGATGGTGCTTTCCACACAAGTTTCTCGTACATGTAGTGCTTCTGTTATTTTGTTCAATAAATCGGTCTTTATCACGTAATACATTGCGGTATTTTAGAGTTTTGTAATCCTGCCATTTTCATACACATTCTCACCTATCCGGTCGTTAGCCGTGTAACGAGCAGAATTCTACTCGTTAACTTAACGGCCAGTTCGAGGTCATTTAACGTCAGGTTAACTCATGACGAAACATTGACAAACGCCAGTTCCTGGCCAGCAGATGGTAGCTGTTCTTAATCACCCTCCGTATTCCCCTGATCTGGCTACTACGGACCTCTTCCCGTTTCCCCGCTTGAAGAAGGCAATGAAAGGTGAACGTTTTGCGGGCGTGAATGCCATTTATGACATACTGCGATCGATTTCACAGGAGGCCTTTGCTGATAGTTTCCAGAAGCTGCACGAACTTTGTCAAAATTGTGCTGTGGCGGGTGACGATTATTTTGAAGCGCAATAAAGAACATTACTTCGAGTCTTTTGTTTGTTTGTTGTCTGATAGCATTCACTATGTGACAATACAGATAAAAGGGGAAGCTGATTGATCCCATTTGAAAAGCAAGTTTTGGCACGCTGTTGGGTTCCCCAGCCGGACGGCTAACAGCTTGGACCTGGTGAATAGTATACAGATCTGCTCGGAAACAGGAAACGGAAGTTTTGGATGAGCGAGCGCGGCTATCACAGATTGCAATTGAAACACAATATATTGCCACACACATTAATCTAAAACTACATATAAAATCGGGGAATGATAATACGGCAAATATAATTATATGAATGGATTCAGGAGACAGAGAATCAAACCCCGAAATTACAATATCCCTTACAGATAAAAAGTCGATAAATTTCTGTACTATAATAATAGTATTATAAGACATATTTACAATTATTGATACGTAGTGTTTATCAGTAAAAGTTTAGGAAGCAAATGGACAGCATTGCACCACGCTACCTATCTTAATAGATGCACCACGTTATTTCCGTATTCTTTCAATAAATTTTGTTTTACTCTCTTATTCTGATTTTCGTTGAGGTAGTAATATTCTTGTGTCGGAACATAGATCAACCACTGAAACACAAAACATGAACCCAGCAAAGCGCATTACATTTATAAAAGTATTTTATGATATTTAATATTATTCTTAGTAATGTTAGTTTTCTGTTGTAGACTGCCTCTTAAATAATTCATGGCCGACTAAAAATAGTAGATATGCAGCAGATAATTTATACCTAAACAATTATATGTATTTGTGGACAAGAACTAAATTTATTTGAATAAAAAACGACTATAAATTAAATATTATTGTGTAACTATATTCCAACAGCGGCAATATATTTGAACAGTGAGACGCCACGCTTAATACACTACTGGCCATTAAAATTGCTACACCAAGAAGAAATGCAGATGATAAACGGGTATTCATTAGACTAATATATTATACTAGCTCTGACATGTGATTACATTTTCACGCATTTTGGGTGCAAAGATCCTGAGAAATCAGTACCCAGGACAAACACCTGGCCATAATAACGGCTTTGATACTCCTGGACACTGAGTCAGAGCTTGGATGGCGTGTACAGGTACAGATGCCGATGCAGCTTCAACACGATACCACAGTTCATCAAGAGTAGTGATTGGTGTATTGACGAACCAGTTGCTCGGCCACCATTGACCAGACGTTTTCAATTGGTGAGAGATCTGGAGAATGTGCTGGCCAGGGCAGCAGTCGAACATTTTCCGTATCCAGAAAGGCCCGTAGAGTACCTGCAACATGTGGTCATGCATTATCCTGCTGAAAAGTAGGGTTTCGCAAGAATAGAATGAAGGGTATAGCCAAAGGGTCGTAACACATGTGAAATGTAACGGCCACTGTTTAATGCTCCGTCGATGCGAACAAGAGGTGAACGAGACGTGTAACCAATGGCACCCCATACCATCTCGCCGGGTGATATGCCATTATGGCGATGACGAATACACCTTCCAATGTGCGTTCATCGCGATGTCGCCAAACACGGATGCGACCATCATGATGCTGTAAACAGAACCTGGATTCATCCGAAAAAACGTCGTTTTGCCATTTGGCGCCGGCGCCGGCGCGGCGTCCCGCTCCACGTGGCGTCACGCGGTCCCGAGGCACATCGGCCCGCGCTGTCTTCCCGCGCCAAAGACCTTGTAAAAAATAACTGGACTCTCTGCTGTAGCGGGATAATTTGAAACTTCGGCCGGCCGCCATGATTGTGGTAAGCGTCAAACAAATACGAGTGTTGTTAGGAGATAAATCGCATATTATATAGCTAGTGCAGGGATTGACAGGAAGTGCAAAATGGCTAAGCAGGAGTGGCTAGAAGCCAAATGCAAATCTGTAGAAAAATGTATAAGAAGGGGAAAAATAGATACCGCCTACAGGAAAATAAAAGAGACATTTGGGGACAAGAAAAGCAACTCTACGAATATCAAGAACTCAGATGGGAAGCCGGTTCTCAGCAAAGAAGGGAAAGCTGAAAGGTGGAAAGAGTACATAGAGCAGCTCTACAAAGAAAATGAACTTACAGACAATGTGGTAGGAAGGGAAGAGGACGTAGATCAAGATGAAATAGGAGATGCTATACTGAGAGATGAATTTGACAGAGCCTTGAAAGACCTAGGTCGGAACAAGGCCCCAGGAGTAGATGACATACCCTCAGAGCTACTAAAGTCTCTGGGAGAGCCAGCCATGACAAGACTATTTGAACTGGTGTGTAGGATTTATGAGACAGGCGAAATACCCTCAGACTTTAAGAAAAAATGTAATAATCCCCATTCCAAAGAAATCAGGTGCAGACAGGTGTGAAAATTACAGAACCATCAGTTTGATAAGTCATGGGTGCAAAATTTTAACACGAATTATCTACAGGAGAATGGAAAAGCTGGTAGAAGCTGACCTCGGGGAAGATCAGTTTGGATTCAGGAGGAACGTAGGAACCCAGGAGGCAATACTTACCTTACGTCTTATCTTAGAAGATAGATTAAGGAAAGACAAACCTACATTTTTAGCTTTTGTAGATTTGGAGAAAGCATTTGACAATGTTGACTGGAATACACTCTTTCAAATTCTGAAGTCAGCAGGGGTAAAATATAGGGAAAGGAGAGTTATTTATAACTTGTACAAAAGCCAGACCGCAGTTATTAGACTCGAAGGGCATGAAAGGGAAGCATCAGTTGGGAAGGGAGTAAGACAGGGTTGTAGTCTTTCTCCGATGTTATTCAATTTGTACATCGAGCAGGCGGTGAAGGAAAGCAAGGAAAAATTTGGAATAGGGATTAAAGTTCAGGGGGAAGAAATAAAAACATTGCGTTTTGCTGATGACATTGCAATTCTATCAGCGACAGCAAAGGACCTGGAAGAGCAGTTGAACGGAATGGACAATGTGTTGAAGAGAGCGTATAAAATGAATATTAACAAGAGCAAAACAAAAATAATGGAATGCGGTCTTAGAAAATCGGGCGATGCTGAAGGAATTAGATTAGGTAAGGAAACAATGAAGGTGGTAGATGAGTTTTGTTACTTGGGTAGTAAAATAACATGTGATGGTCGCAGTACAGAGGATATAAAATGCAGAATGGCAATGGGAAGAAAAGCATTTTTGAAAAAGAGAAATTTGCTAACATCGAATATTAATTTAAGTGTAAGGAAGTCTTTTCTGTAGGCATTTGTGTGGAGTGTTGCCTTGTACGGGAGTGAAACATGGACGATAAGCAGTGCGGACAGGAAGAGAATAGAGGCTTTTGAAATGTAGTGTTACAGAAGAATGCTGAATATTAGGTGGGTAGATCGCATAACCAATGAAGAAGTACTGAACAGAATTGCTGAGAAAAGGAATTTTTGGCATACCCTGGCTAAAAGAAGGGATCGCTTGGTAGGACACATTCTTAGACATCGGGGAATCGTAAATTTAGCATTGGAGGGGAGTGTGTGGGGTAAAAATCGCAGAGGGAGACCAAGAGACGCGTATAGTAAGCAGATTCAAGTGGATGTGGGTTGCCGTTCTTATGAGGAGATGAAAAGGCTTGCTCAGGATAGAGTAGGGTGGAGAGCTGCATCAAACCAGTCTCCGGACTGAAGACCATAACACAACACACTGCAGAGTATATACTCAATTTATAGTCACGTCTGTACTGCTTGACTATTGCAGTGTATATGAAGCACGATGGTGAAGAGCTGTTCAGCGTTTAACTGCACAAATCGGTTTAAGAAAGGAACAAAAAGAACGAATACTGTCTTCCCGTTTATATTTCTCAGAAATACAAGTAGCCCTGCTACAGAGGTAGTTACTCTTGCTTAACAGGCTGTCAGTCAAGACAAAATGTTCAAATGTTTGTATAGCTTATGGGACTTAACTACGGGGACATCAGTCCCTAAACTTACAAACTACTTATGAACTGACTAAGACTAAGGACGGCACAAATATCCATGCCCGAGGGGGGATTCGAACCCCCGACCGTAGTGGCCGTGCAGACCGTGACTGGAGCGCCTCAGTCCCCTCGCAGTCAAGACAATACAGGAGTCAATTAAATATATAACAGGCTTTTATAATACTGATATCGCTTTAAAAACTAGTTACTTTAGGAGTACTGGTGGACAAAAGTTCAGAAAGTTTCATTTTATTATGTGTAAAACGACTATTGGGGCACGAAATCAGTTACCTCACTGCAGTTCGAATTTTTGTTTATGAAATTAATATTAGCAACTTGTAACACATAATTTAAAGGTCATCTGTTTCACATATAGGTATAACAACTGAAAGGGGTTTTCAGAGCTGTGTATAGTACCATATATGAATGACAAATGAAATGTTTGTATAGCTTCTGGGACTTAACTACGGGGTCGTCAGTCCCTAAACTTACAAACTACTTATGAACTAGCTAACACTAAGGACGGCACAGATATCCATGCCCGAGGGGGGATTCGAACCCCCGACCGTAGTGGCCGTGCAGACCGTGACTGGCGCGCCGCAGTCCCCTCGGCCACCGCATCCGACTATGAATGATGACACATAGCCACACCGAATGTACATTGTGAAGTTGAAAACTAAGATGACATTCATGATAAAGGTGTAGCATTGAATTATCATTAATGTCTCTGACATTATCGAGACGAAAAACAGTCCCAGCGTGTATAAATTTCTATTTATAATGTTATTCACTATGATAAGAGTTGTTGACTTTAGAGCAGTTCACGCTACTGTAAGATACTTAACAGCATTACAAATGCCAATATTCGTGCTAGATACCGTATTGCTAATGTTACGTGCACTTAGTTAAGAAAAAGTTATGGGATACTTCGTGTTCTTAAAAGATTTTGGTAGTGGCTAGTTGTTGTATTCACAAGGTAATAAGCTATTTTACAGTTATGTATCTGATGGGATATTTCATTTTCACAGTCGATTTTTAAAATTAGTTGTTCAGGCAGCTCTGTTTCATTTTCTGATTGTATAAAATATCTTAATATTGGATAATACAGCAGGCTCTCAAACAAAGTCATAAAGTATTGTGAAACTCTTCCGAAATTAATGTTTGTACAAAAGTTTCACCACCGTAGAATATACTGAGAAAGTTCCAAAAGATCGTGTCTAACGATGAATTCCGTCCATGTGCTGCACTTGGAACGCTAAGAAACAGAATGTTATAATTCGGTTTAGTTAGGAAGAAGAAAAGCTGTTGGCCGATTTCTACAGCGTATGTGTAATAAATTTACACACAACCGATAGTTGCTGTATATTCAGAGTCTGAAGCTGTTTTTTAGTTATATATTTAAATGAGACGTAGTTTTCACGACTTAACTTGAATGAATACACATGCTAATCAAAAGAGTCCTAAGTACATTTAAAGTTCGCTCGGAAGTTTGCCACTATAATGGCCGCCGAGGCGCTCTTCAATTTGTCCGCTGTTCGCAGTCGGCCAACATTACGCGCCTTGTAAACTGAGAATAATTTATGGAAGAATGCCGTCGCGAAAGACTCCGTGGACACGATTTTAACAAGCAACTGGTTGCTGCATTCTATATATTAATATATTTGTTTGTTAAATGTAAATAACATTTGTAGGGAGGAGATCAAGCCATTTAATTCTGTGATAGTCAAATGTATAATATTTTGGAAGGGAAATTGTATTTTAAAGGTGAGGCGTTAGGATGAGCGGAAGGATACAATTTTGGAGCAGGTAGAGCACGCTTTCGAACGCTTGGGAAGGAACTCGTAACTTGTCATTCTGAGCGGTCTGAAGCCGCATTACGAACTTGTGAAGGCATGTGTAGACTTAGAAAATTTACGGGACTGTGACTGCAGAACTTAGTCTCTGGTTGAAAGTGGTAAACTTTGGACGGTACTAGGGCTCTGGAACTGTGATAATTCAGCAATCGTGTACTCGCGTGATGACAAATTGCGTTTTATAACAAATACTGTAATTAATCGCGGATTAATTTGGAACTGCAATATTCGAGGCACTACATTAATTTACGAGTGATAATTTGGAACTTTTACTCTAGAGTGCGTGTGTGATACTTATTGTGCCTCTCATGAACAATAGTTGGGGAAATATTCAGTTATTTACCGATGTATAAAGTAGAACCACCTCCGCACTTTCATGTCCAAAAAGAGTAATAAACTCTATTTATAAAAAATTGCTTCGTGTCTAAATCTCTTCTGAACATTATCTTAGAATCCATTTTGTTGGTTATTCAGAGTTTTAATTTATGTTTGTTTAAATATAATTTTCGCATCATCAGCTGCAGATTGATAGAATAGCTAAAATACAGATTAATTATTGATCTTACCTAAAGAGTTTGGGTAGTTGTTTAGGGCATGGAAGCTGACATACATATCTCACCCCTATGAACAGAGACAACGAGCCACAACCTTTTCACATCCCTGAGTTACGTATTGTCCAATTGTTATTGGTGAGTACCGATAGGAAGATCGCAACCTTACGTTTCAAACACACAACGTAACTTTGTAACCTTCAACTTTGTAACCTGCAACCTTCTTGGCCAAAGATAGATACGCTTCGGCTGCCGGTTGTAAAGTCGTACCAATACAGTTCCACAGGGCACGAGACGTGGATTCACGTCCTCAAAGTTGGATGCAGATCCGGAACTGACTCCTTTAAAATCTGGACCTAATGAACTCTACAGGAGGTAGGTTTTAGACGTGGTTCTTTAGCAATTATAGGGCTGCCCTCATCCCAGATTAAGTTTCGTACCTGGTACAAGAAGCTGTGTCCTTTTTATAATCAGTTTAAGGCTTCTAATTTAACACTTCCATTACTTGATATAACACTAGCCACAGAACTGAAACTTTTTCACGCATTCAAAGCCTCTTCTTCCTCGTAGTATTCCGAGGTTTAATCAAGTATATTGCAATCTCTTAAAACGATCCCCAAAACTCACGCATATAGTCAACTTCCTCTTTGTCTAATAGTAAAACCAATGCTCTGCATTCTCTCTCTCTCTCTATTTGTGTTATATTACACTCACTTTTCCCTCCCTCTTCCATCCCGCCCTCCATGCCCATTGCTGCTAGCAGACATAACTATAGCTCTACCATTTTGGAAACCTGACATTTTTGGTTATTTATCAAATAATATAAGCTATGTTTATTGTTTTTTTGCTACCTGTACGGTTTTCTAGATTTAGTATAACTTCTCTAATATTGGAAATGCAGCCTAGCTGCAGAGCGTGCCGCTACTCGCCGTCGGAGTTTCGAGTCCTCCCTCGGGCATGGGTGTATTTGTTGTCCTTAGCATATGTTAGTTTAAGTAGTTTGTAAGCCTAGGGACTGGTGATCAGAGTAGATAAGTCCCATAGATTTACAAACACTTGAACTTTTTTTGGTTTTTTCGGCAATACAAAATATGTAGAACACTTGGTTAGCTGTAAGATGGGGCCTGAAGACCACAATCTTTCCCTCAGTATGCCAAAATAAAAATGTCCCCCAAAACTACAAATCTGGAATCGTAACTTGAAGTAAATTCGCCCCTTCTTACACACTAATATATCTTATACACGATATATTTTCTGAAACAATATTTTTAATCATTTCATCCTCGAGAAAACTGAAATATTAATCACACATAGTCATTCACATCACACATAGTAGACTTAATTAAAATAAACACAATTGTTTGGAAATTTATATAACTTTGAGAAAATGAATGAGGCCAGCATATGTATACTTGCGGATAAATAGCGGATTATTGCATATGATTGCCTCTTGTCTCTGATATCTGTTGCGCGCAGGTAACAATGGTTTTAGATACTGTACGTGACAGTCTTTACTACGCTTATAACATAACGACGAGGACGGCAATTTCAAACTTTTTTTCTGTCTTGAATGAGTATTTGATCTAGTAATACGACACATTTGCCTCATTGATGTGGCTGTTTATGGTTTATATTTTTTTGAAACCGCGCGTGAATGACCGTGTGGTCTAAGGCGCTAAGGATTGAGCGGCCGCTCCCGTCGGAGGTTCAAGTCCTCCATCATGCCTGGGTGTAAGTCTAGGGACCGATGACCTAAGCAGTTTGGGTGTCGTAGTTTAACTCAGATCGTCTCCTTTCTGCAATGTCACGTAATGTTAACATACTTGTTTGCTTACTGGTACTGGCTCTTATTTGTACATTATCAGCCTTCAGTTCATCTGCCAATCATATGTAGTGTTCGCATTTGTAGAAAAAGAAAAGAAAAAGTAATGCCAGATTACATATGAGTACTACATTAGCCCACATAAAAAGCGAAGCAACGCATGCTATCGTGTTTCGTGAATATGCACTTACAAATGAAGTGATTTCTTTAGACCAGTGCTTTCCAAACTTTCCCTCATGGTGACACCCTTTTATAGCTTACATTTTTGCGCGACACCTTTTCACTAATATAAATACATATGGTACAATTTAGATGGTTTTAGCGGGAGAGGAGGATAAAGTATCGCTTAAATGTAGTTTGTAAACGAAACTGAAATCCTCGTACCCATTGACATGTTTAATGTTGATCCTGACTGCAGCAATTACGTACACTCATTGCAAGAAAAGGAAACATTAGGAACTACGGAGATGTACAACAGTAATACTTCTTCTACGTGCGACCCAACTTCCTAAACACGAAAACTGAATTTCGGAAACCGTTTTTCGCTGTGGTGTGTCAGGGCCAGATACGGTTTTGCTGGATCGATTGAAAACGGCATCCGGAAATTAGCTGCTTGTATTTCTGATTTAGGCAGCACAGTGGCTGTTCTCATACAATTCCATATTATCACATTATTTTCAGAAATAAAGAGGATGTATTTATGACAAGTGATGAATTATTATTTAAGTTCTATTTTAGGTTCTTGCTTCACCACTACTTCGGAAATCCTGACATATTCGGAAAAAAATGGATAAATATTTGTGACAAGTAAGAATATGAATGTCATTTCTGGTCCCAGAAATTACCTACAGGAAACTGAGAGAAAAAAATATTAATGCATACCAGTTCGAACCAAAGATCACTGCATTTAAAATACTACTCTCCGTTAACCACCCGACCATACTTCATACTAAACATCGCTACTGAATAGCTTTAGTCAGTGGACAATTGTGACTGCTTTTACTATCTGTGACAGCTTTTACAGCCACTGTGTCATGGATTGACATTTAATTGTAAGAAACGCTACTGCGGGTGACGTGGCTTTGATAAATCCATTAAAAAAAACGCTCATGTGCAGCTTTTTGAGAAGGAAAGCTGACTACAGTGAAGGTTCGTTCAAGCAGCTGCCAGTACCAGCAAACTGTGTTTGGGAAGAGCTGTCATCGAGTATCAACAGCAGCTCTGCGCATGCGCAGTTTGCTGGAATCTGGCAACTGGAAGCTCCTTGAACGAACCCTGAGTGTCTGCTGCTGCTGAAGCAGAGCTGCCGCCTAGCGGCTGGCCCGCAATTAATGTGCACCGATCATCCCTTTAATACGTGATCTGTAGTCCACTGAATGAAGAGAAGGATGATTAGCTGCAGGTGAGTCTTCAGGGTAGTATGAAGAGAAGGATATTTTGTGTTTTTTATGACAAGTCTTTTTTGTTTAGAGTCTAAATTTGTTAGTCTCGCGACACTCTTGATACTACTACGCAACACCCCAGGGTGTCGCGACACCCAGTTTGGTAAGCTATGCTTTAGACTATGGTCATAGTTATTAGTACAGTTACAAACAACACATGCAGTTATTATTTATCAATCAACTAAGTCTCCAAACAATAAAAGCGCTGAGAAACAAATTCCTTTCAAATCTTACACCAAATTTGTCCTCTTAGCTATTTGGAATATATAAACAGAAAAGTAATTAACGATGTACATGTGTCGTACTGCTGAATCAAATATGAATTCGAACCCAGAAAAACACAAGGAAATGTCTTCCTGGCTCTATGTTGTTCGTTTAAGAAGTTATGTATAATATTTAAAACAGCTGTTCCGTGCATACTACAGAAATTAGGTACAAAACGCAATCGTGAACAGCAGTCAGCTAATGTTTTGGGGTAATAAGATGGGGGACGTCGATTTCATGTATGTGACGTCACACCATTTCCCCTTCAGTGGATTTTTATTGTGGACAGGAGTATCTTTCTAGTGAACATCATCCAATTGGGGTTCTTCTGTGACTTTCGTACACAGCTTGTAGTTTATATTTTGCGCCAGGACCACGTCATAAATATTTTACATACCGTAAACCGGGCTGCACATGAACACCCGGGTTGAACAAAAGTCGGAAAATGTTTCTAAATGATTTTTCACAATGAATATTACCATTCATCCATCCGAGGAATTTTTTTCTGAAATCCACAATTATTGAATTACCCATGACAATGTTTATACATGTATGTAAACATGTTGAGATCATATCATATATCTATTTTTTTAATGTCATTATTTTAACGAAACATTTTGTACTCAAACTTTTATTGTTAGAGACCTCATTTTTATGTTCTTGGAGCTAAAATTTTAATCAAAGATCCTCTCAAGAATGGTGATCATGAAAAGTAGTTTGGTTTCCTTTAGTTCTATTTATGTTGTTTTTTTTTAATTTTATGTATTTTTTGTCAATTATTCAAGATGTTTTTGGCTGAAGATGAACACCATGAAATGGGGAACACTGGGAACATTATATAGAAACCTGACCTATACATTTTAATTTGGTTTTTGTAGGTTACACCTATAGTCCCTGTAGTGTCTCCTCAGTTAATTTGCATCAACATAAATCAGTAAATATGACTTGAACAAATAAGAAGACCCCTGGTTCAAAGACATTAAAAATTGCTTACTGGAAACTATTAAACTATTGTCCATTAAATTTCGGGAATCCAGCCGTGAGAACTCCACTTCTTCCACTGATATTTCAGTCGCGTACCGTCCGGCCATCTTCAGAGTCAGTCTCGGACACTGAAAATGACCAGAGGGTACGCGACCAAGCCCCTACCACGCAGTAGCGGAGAAGCGAGCCAACTGTCCCCAAATCGAAGCAGCTGATCGCCGCCATTTGCAGGGATGAATCCTAGTACTGGGGTTGTGATTTGAAGTATATGAGACGCAACAAGTGCAAAATTAAGCACAAAATGAAGGCATGCTTGTTTAAAAAAAAGTGACTGAGTATTGGTGTCTGTTTAAAAAGTATTCTTAAATGAATGAAGTGTCCTAATTTCCGAAATACGTCTTGCAAAAATACACGAAATTTAAGAATGTAAGGCTCTTTTCTGACAAGGTGGAGCGATTTTGCATCCATTTATTTGCGTAAGATTATTGTATACAACTTGTAAAGTAGCAGAGAGTGCGATTATTATTTAATTTATAATTTTCTCTCACGTCCTGTTTACTTTCTGCCGACTACTCTGTATGTTTTGCACGCTTATTTTTGTATAGCACAATTTTGTCTACATTCTTTTCCATATTACTTAGAATTTTTCTTTCAACTTCCTCGAATTTGGGTACCTATGAATAACTGTAATAACGCATATAACTTTAAATGATCATTACACTCGCACATTACTTTCTAACAGTGATAGTACCTCTCAAAGGGGTTGAGTATGCAACATTTGATCAAATATTTCACCATTTACGAAGCACAATTACCACCTGTTAAGTGCCTAAAAGCAATTATTCGACATACCTCTGCATCATGCTCAACTTTGCACATTACTTCTGTTAGTATTTTAGTCATTTATGTGCAAATACAATTTAAGTACTTGCCATGCAAGAAATTACTTTTCTCAGTTTTTGTCTGTGATCTAACTGTTCAAGTGTTGTAGAGCTTATGGGACTTAACTACAGGGTCATCAGTCCTTAAACTTACAAACTACGTATGAACTAGCTTATACTAAAGACAGCACAAACATCCATGCCCGATGGGGGATTCGAACTCCCGACCGCAGCGGCCGTGCAGACCGAGACTGGCACGCCGCAGATCGCTCGGCCACTGTGGCCGGCCTGTGATCTAAGACTACAGCTTTTCCCTGTGTAGATTGCAATTTTTATAGCAGACAGTTCATTAGATATAAGTGCAAATATAGACATAAGGTTACGCTATAGAACAATCTGCTGTCAACTACATTAGCATTTGCATTAATGGGCTTTGCAAACAAATTGTTACTTTACAGTTTAACCTACAACTTATGAAATATTGATTTGTAGAAACCAAGATGTATTGTCCCGCCCAGAACTTCTTGTAAAACATTTTTTTTTAATTTTCTTTTGACAACTATCCATTAATACCCTTCATCATCATCATCATCATCATCATCATCGTTTTCACTTAATATAAATGGTGAAAAGCATGAAAATAAAACACTAGGACCAAAAGGAGCCTCTGCAAACACATTTTACCGTTAAAAGCAGCACACCAACGAACCATGTTTACGCACTGTTTCCCTGCAAATTCAAAAATGTTCAAATGTTTGTTAAGCTTAAGGGACTTAACTGCGGGGTTATCAGTCCCTAAACTTACAAACTACTTATTAACAAGCTAATACTAAAGACGACACAAATATCCATGTCCGAGGGGGATTCGAACCCCCGACCGTAGTTGCCGTGCAGACCGTGACTGGAGCGCCTCAGTCCCCGCGGCCGGCCCCTGCAAATTGCGGCTTCTGACATGTTTAGTAAGTCTATGTACGCGACCGAAATATCAGTGGAAGAAGTGGAGTTTGCGTGACTGTATTCCCGAAATTTAATGGACTATACATTACGCCTTGAAAAGTTGAAAATGCATACTAAACTATTATTCAGGCAGTGAATGAAATAAGAAAAAAGAAAATTTCTTTAAATTCTCCACGTATAAAACACAACATACCAAAAGCCACACTTCGTGCACGTGTAAATGCTAAAGAAGGCACTCCTCTTAGACAGCATGGTGGTCAAAATGCTCTGAGTGTGGACGAGCGTGTTGTAATAAAAGTTCGTCCAGTTGGGGATTCCCTGTAAAACATGATGATTTGAGATACATAACAAAAACCTATTTATCCAGGCAAGGAAAAATAATACCCAAATTTAAAAATAATTTGCCTGGGGATAACTGGGCAAATTCATTTCTGAGATTTTGTAAACTGGTTTTGTAAAATACAGTACCTAGCATTTTTTGAGAATGTTTGAGTTATGTAAAGAATTGTGTAAAATGTGAGATGGACAAATTAATGTATCAAATAGAACATTTTATTCTGTAAAAACACAGAACGTTACATGTTGAAACACACAAAACCTTATCAAATTAATCGTGAAAAAAATTTTAGTTCTCTATTTTCGGTCTACCTCCCATGGAAAAACTATACATAATAAAAACAATATTTTCATGTGTTCAACTTGTTCTCTATATTTCAGATATGGGGTCTACATGTACATCACAAAGTAAATTTGTGGCCTTAAATGCAGATACATATGTGAATGTTCATCTTGATCCTATTCATGGGCTGAAGATGAACAGATCTTTCTTTATATATTTTGGCTTTGTCTGTAACAAACCTTTAATGTCTCAATTGCATGTACACATCAATTAATGTCCAATGCATTACTCATGAAAAACCTATCAATTTACTATAGAAATTAAAAGATTTATTAATAAAAACTGAAAATTTTGTTCATCTGTGCCCCGGTTTACGGTACCTATACGTTCACACAGACTTACTTTTTATTATCAGCAACGATAAATACTTGCTGCTGCAAATTGCTGCTACGAATTTCATAGGTGAGTACTACAAGGACTGTGCGTGTTAGCCTTCTCTCTATGTGCAATAATGTTTGCGCCATTCGTATGCTTATTACCCTTTTCATGTGCTTTCGGTGTCGTGTGTGTGTGTGTGGGGGGGGGGGGGGAGGGGGGGGCTCATCTTCAATATACACCTTTCTGAGACAGCGTGAGAATAAATTTTGGCTTGTTTATAATTATTAACGTTGAGTGCCACATACCGAAAGCAAAGTATAATATGTTGAAGGAAAATGAAATGCAGAACAGAATAACAAAGAAAAAAAATTGCCTAATCCATTGTCCTAACCCAAGGATGAGCGTGCAAATCCGCGAAACTTGTGGACTGATACATGAAATTGTAAAAAATAATTAATGTCACTGACGCAAATAACTTTTGTCTTGGATACATTGACAAAATGAAGAAGTGTATAATTCTCTATCCTACTAATCAGTATAAATTCATTTGTATAAGATTTGGTCTTTATTTTACTCTGTGGAATATTTATGATTAGAGTGATAATGAGTTCTAGGGGAACCATAATTTACTTTCATAGTCCCTACAGTTGTGATGTCTATTATTTACTGTGCTCCAACTGTAAATCAGGTAATGTTTTCCTTACAGGTCAGTCCAAAATCTCGCCGGCCGCGATGGCCGAGGAGACTGAGGCGCTCCTGTCACGGTCTGCACGGCCACTACGGTCGGGGGTTCGAATCCCCCCTCGGGCCGTCCTAGTTCGTAAGTAGTTCATAAGTAGTTTGTAAGTTTAGGGACTGATGACCCCGTAGTTAAGTCCCATAAAAAAATAAAAAAAGTCCAAAATCTGGGAATTAAGTGTGAAATAAGTCAGTAACACAAAATGTATAAAACAGTGGCCTAGTACACTTCCAGCGGAACACACCCGGTGTCTCTTACAGTGACTTGTCGAGAAAGATAACGAGGTTGTTTGTCAACAAGTCGTCAGTTATGTCAAAAACTGGCTACGTCTGGTACTGAAACAAAAGATTTTTGAGGTACAGAATGGTGGATATACATTACTTAAGATAGGGTATCACGTGTAAAAGCTGTTTCATTTCACATCATCGGAGTTAAAAAAATCCATCCACGCTCATTGCCACCGCAAAGCCGGTCACATCATCCCTTCAAAGTCACAAAATATGCTTTTCTCTTGATTTTACGAGATTGTTGCAGAGTTACTTTTTTAATATACAATATAGTTCATGAAAATGCTAGTTACAATGTAGTTTCAGTGTTACACACAATTTTCCCTCCTTTCCTGTGAAATATTTTTTGCCTAAAATACATTTCTCATACGGTAAAGGTAAATAGTATCAGTTATTGCAAAGCATATTTTTCCTGCATTGCTGACAGAAACGCTAGAAGCATTGGGCAGAATGCAGAAGGTTCCTGCAATACACGCGCAAAGATAGCTGGCCAGACGTCAAACAGTGCGAAGGTATTCGATCAGAGATACATATTCCAAACAAGATATGTTCGCCGTAAACACGATGCAGACTGCAGAGCATTTTGCAGATGTATGTACATCTGAAAACAGACATGGCTTCCGGCGCGACGTAATGTAGGTCGGGTTAACTTTGGCTGAATCGGTCGCAGCTCACGTAGTGTGCGTTTCTGTTCACAGATGCCGCTAGTGAGGTGCCGAGCCGTAAGCTCTTTACAGCCGAGACATCCAGCCAGATCCACAGTAGGAAGCTATCTGCTAAGTGAAAACAGGATGCTGTATGCAGTTAGAGGAAAACTTTGCACAAATTAAATTCCTTTGGCTGTTTCATTATTAAGAAGAAGTTTCAAGACGCAGAAAATGAGCTTCAATTTACATGCTTGAATTTTTCGTGTCCATATGGCAACGGTAAAAGCAGTTCAAACTCGGAAGTTAGACACGTAACGAATGTCTGTAGCATTATTAATTTTGTATTGTAACATAATTACAGCAGTCTTATATCGTCCTTCAAAGTGTGTCTCCTATTATTCCGAAATCGTAGGAATCTTGTCTTATTAAGGTTCTCATACCACCAAATCACCTCAAACAAACGTTTAAAATTTACGAACTTAAAACACTGCCGTCAACGTGAAGGATACAGATTTGTTGAGTCAGATGTTAGTTTTGGCGGGCAACGTCCTACGATGCAAATTAAGGTTTCTTCTTTCAAAACATAGTCCTTGTAAGAAATACATTTCCAATAATTTGTTTACCAAAAAATAAAACCCCTCCAAAGTTCGGGCGACAATTAGTGCACTGCTGTTGCAAGCGCACAATTATAACTGCACACCAAAATAAAATAATAATTGGTAGTGTTTATCTTACACCACAGGTTTTGGAAGAAACAATCCAAAATTGCATTATTGATCAACTTCGTGGGTAATACACTAATACTATTATCTTATGCCTTCTCACATCACAAAAAAATTTCCTAAGAATTCCAGGTTTTTTTCTGGCCCCTACTCATGACCTTGGAGACTATATCCTTTCATTAATGCTGGAAAACTATGAAATTTTACTATCAATGATTAAAATAACCTTTCCAAGAACTTAGGCTCTCAATTATAAACAGACAACACACTAGGGGATAAGATACTGCAGGGCGGCAAAAAAGTTCCAAAACTCTTGCTTGAAATTTAAATGTGTGTGTCAAGATATGTGAACACAGGTCTACCTGGTTCCTGTAGTTCACGCAACACTGATAGGCCTATATAAAATTCAGTTACCACAAGATATTTAACTCATTTTTATTTTGACTTCAGATTTGCAACTGTTGTACAGATGAAATTGTAATTAAAGCTGGAAACGTAGGTCATGTTCCTAGAAATCCAAATGTGAAAGCAACATTAAATTTTTGCTACTGCGACTTTAGTCGTTGGCAAGTTTGGAATTTTACTGGTGCAGCCTACTCAGTACTAGTTTTCACCGAGCGCAGTTGATCCTAGACCCGATGTGTGTACAGTTCACATTCCTAAAGTTAATGTAAGGGTAAGGCCATTCTCGCTATCCACCGCACAAATCGTCAACTTAACGAAGACTAGTGCAACTTGTAGAAACACTGTTATTTTAGAGTACATTTATTACACTTCAAACGATACTGAAATGCCAGCTAATGCAAATAGCTAAAACAGCACGATGATCAAAAACACGTAGTCATCTGAAATTTCCTGATTTTATTCGGGTAAAATATAATTCCATGGAGTCCCAGGATTTCCGAAGATATTCCGTAAAGCCCCAAAGCGGGGCGGGTACTTTTTTCTGTACCAGTGTCAATTCCCCACTTTTCCTGCTCCAGCCGTGAATATTTCGCAGGGAAAACGATTTCTGGTAAACATTTGTATGGGATCTAATCTCTCTCATTTTACCTTCAAGTCTTTATGTGAGGGGGAAGCGCATTTGGTTGACTCTTTCTAGAACTTCAGCAGTAAAGAACACCGTGATGCAGAACTCTCCACTTGCAGCATCTGCGATAGTAGTTGCCTCAGTATCTCCTTCGCGCTTACTAAATGCCCCTGTAACGAAACGCGCAGATCATCTGACAGCTTTATCAAAGATTTTTGAAAAAGTTATGTATTCTCGAATTGCTTCACATATTAGTATAAATAAAGTTCTAACAAAATGTCAGTTTGGTTTTCAAAAAAGCTTTTCAACTGAAAATGCTATATACACCTTCACTGATGAAATATTAAATGCTTTGAATAACCGGACATCACCAGTAGGGATTTTTTGTGATCTCTCAAAGGCGTTTGATTGTGTAAATCATGGGATTCTTCTAGATAAGCTTAAGTATTGTGGTATGAGTGGGACAGTGCACAAATGGTTTAAATCATACTTAACTGGAAGAGTACAGAAAGTTGAAATAAGCAGTTCACATGATGTAGATGACACAATTAATTCTTCTAACTGGGGAGTTATTAAAAATGGGGTCCCACAAGGTTCGGTCTTGGGTCCTTTGCTGTTCTTAATATATATTAATGACTTGCCATTCTACATACATGAAGATGCTAAGCTAGTACTTTTTGCTGATGATACAAGTATAGCTATCACACCTGACAAACAGGAATTAACTGATTAAATTGTAAATGATATCTTCCAGAAAGTCATTAAGTGGTTCTCTACAAATGGACTCTCATTAAACTTTGATAAAACCCAGTATATACAGTTTCATACAGTAAATGGCATGACACCATTAATAAATTTAGACTTTGAACATAAATCTGTAGCTAAGGTAGAATATTCAAAATTTTTAGGTGTTTGCATTGACGAGGGACTGAATTGGAAGAAACATATTGAAGATCTCCTGAAACGTCTGAGTTCAGCTACTTATGCTATCAGAGTCATTGCAAAATTTGGTGATATGAATCTCAGTAAATTAGCTTACTACACCTATTTTCATTCACTGCTTTCATATGGGATCATATTCTGGGGCAATTCAACATTGAGTAAAAAAGTATTCATTGCACAAAAGCGTGTAATCAGAATAATTGCTGGAGCCCACCCAAGAGCATCCTGCAGACATTTATTTAGGGATCTAGGGATACTCACTGTAGCTTCACAATATATATATTCACTCATGAAATTTGTTATTAACAATCCGACTCAATTCAAAAGTAATAGCAGTGTGCATAGCTACGACACTAGGAGAAAGAATGATATTCACTATTCAAGGTTAAATCTAACTTTGGCTCAAAAAGGGGTGAATTATGCTGCCACAAAAGTCTTTGGTCACTTACCAAGTAGCATCAAAAGTCTGACAGATAGCCAACTAGTATTTAAAAAGAAATTAAAGGAATTTCTGAATGGCAACTCCTTCTACAATGTAGATGAATTTTTAGATAAAACATAAAAAATATATAAAAAAAAGAAAAAAAAAGAAAAAAAAATTAAAAAAAATTTTAAAAAATTTACAAAAAAAATTCTTAAAATATAGATTGTCAAGTATAGACATAATTTACTAAACTGACACGTTCCACATCATTACGAAATGTCGTATACATGATCTAAGGAACAAGTATTAATCTAATCTAATCTAATCTGTCCTCTCATCTTCCCCCGTGCACTTTGGTGGACAAGTGACAGGTTACGAATCTGGGGACCTGGGTTTATCCTCCGGACGATCCTGTCATTTAACACTCCTTTACCCCCTGGCCATGTTAACGTGAAAAATGTCGAGTAGCGCCGTGGTTCGGAATCCACATTAACCTGACAGGCCTCCTGTAAATGGCCGGTTAAGTCAGTTACAATGTCGCAGGAAGGTACGGCATACCAGAACGGTGCCTAGTAAAGTACTGCAGTGTTCAAACCAAACTACGGATTGATGACTGCTTTACCTTTATCTATTTCCCCCATACATCCTATCTCGTCCGTAACTTGGACTGTGGACTGCATTTCCTGACGATTCGCTCAATCTAGGATCAGCTTCACGACGATCAATTTTATGCTGTCGCTCCACTTGAAATCGGTCCGCAAGCATACTCCTAAATTTTTAAGGTAAGTCACTTTTTTCAGTGACTTCTCTTATCGTATAATCATACAATAATCGATCTTTCTATGCAAACGCTATAAAATTATTTAACGCTTTTGTTTTTATGGCCATCGTCCGCACGAAACGCAAAATTACGTATAAAAACGTGGTTTACTCGTGCAATGAGGTTTTTATACCTTCCAGACGCGATTTCCGTACTTTAAACCATGTTCAGTAGGATCCAAAAATTACCTTTTTATTTTCATGTTTTTTGTACCTAGATTAATAAGTTGTTCACGTATTATTTATTACGTAAATATTTCTTTACTTACAGTTTCGGATTTCTAGTTTGGTATCAGGGGTTCTAACCGTGTGGAGACTGATTTGCGGTCGAAACAATTGTTTCACTTATGATTTTCGTTCATTTTTGCGCTGTTAACGTGTCCTTCACGTGTCTTTTAGCGTGACTAATTTTGCTCTTTTATATTTCGTTTGTTTTGTACTTCTTGTCAACCGAACGAAATGTATATTGAATACAAAAGTCCTGATTAGATTAGATTATTTATTTGTTCCGTAGATCCATATTGAGGGGATCCTCGTGGATGTGGAACATGTCAAGAAACAAAATTTACAAGTTGAATAACAAATAATACTAATAATATAAATACATACACTTATAAATACAGATACATAATTTTTAAGGTGTTTTTTTTCTTATAATATAATAATACTAATATAGTATGAGTGCATGCATCATTTGGTACAATTTAGAAATTCACTAATGGAGTAGAAGGAGTTGGCCACTAGAAAGTCTTTTAGGTTCCTCTTAAACTGATCTTTATTTGTAGCTAAATTTTTTATACTTGATGGTAAATTATTGAAAATGTGTGTTCCTGAGTAGTGGACCCCTTTTTGAACTAAAGTAAGTGCTTTTAAATCCTTGTGTAGATCATTTTTATTTCTAGTATTGTATGTATGAACTGAGCTGTTTGTTGGGAAAAGGGATATATTACTTATGACAAATTTCATTAAGGAATAAATATACTGAGAGGCAGTAGTTAATATACCCAGTTCTTTGAAGAGGCTTCTACAAGACGTCCGTGAATTTACTCCACAAATAATACGTATTACACGTTTTTGGACTCTGAAGACTTTTGACTGACTTGAAGATTTACTCCAAAATATTATACCATATGACATTAAGGAATGAAAGTAAGCAAAGTATGCAAGCTTTGTTATTTTTATGTCTCCTATGTCTGATAAAACTCGTATTGAAAATACAGATTTGTTGAGTCGTTTCTGCAGTTCTGTGGTGTGCTCCTCCCAACTAAATTTATTATCAAGCTGTAATCCCAGGAATTTAATTCTGTCAACTTCTTCTATCTGCTCTTCTTCATATTTAATGCATATGCTGTCAGGAAATCTCTTACATGTTCTGAACTGCATGTAGTGCGTCTTTTCAAAGTTTAATGACAATGAGTTGGCTTTAAACCATTTATTAATGTTCATGAAAATATCATTAGCAGACTTTTCTATCAATATACTTGACTTACTCTTTATTGCAATACTTGTATCATCTGCAAACAAAACGAACTCTGCTTCTGGTAGTGTAACTGATGAGAGATCATTAATGTACACAAGAAAAAGCAATGGCCCTAAGATGGATCCTTCCACATGTAATTTCTTCCCAACCCGATGATGACTGTTGGCCTAATTCACTAGTCACTTGCACTGACACCCTTTGCTTCCTGTTAGTGAGGTACGACTTGAACCATTTTGCAGCATTTCCCGTGACCCCATAGAATTCTAATTTACTTAAAAGGATGTTATGGTTCACACAACTGTTCACTACTGTTCTCTCTCTCTCTCTCTCTCTCTCTCTCTCTCTCTCTCACTCTCTCACTGTGTGTGTGTGTGTGTGTGTGTAATAGCTGTCACAGTGGTAAAAGTTATGGGGTTTAGATGTTTTCAATTATTGTTGACTTTGTCGAAGGGCTAATGGGGAAGAATTAAGAAAATAGAAATAATAGACGTTAGTATTAAACATAAACTTCGTTAGTATGCCAATAAGTATAAAACATCAAAGTACAAAAATACACTAAATGAGTAAAGACTCTAAATTACAGGGGCAGCACGCGTTCACAAGATAAATAGTGTAAGAAAATCGCATAGGTGGAATGACTGTGCGACCGCAAACCCGTGACCACATTAGAGAAACCGCCGATAGCAAAAGAAAAAGATGATAAATTGTAAGCAAGCACGAAATCTGACGTGAACTGTTTTGTAATCTACAAATAACACACCTGAGAACGTAACTGTGATATATAGATCCCACTGAACATGTTATAAGATGAAGAGGCGAATCTCGTCTGGAGGGAAAAAAAAAAAAAAAAAAAAAAAAAAAAAAAAAAAAAAAAAAAAAAAATGAACAAGAAAACGGCGTTTTCTTATTATCTTCAAAACAAACACATTTATTTTGAGCGTCAACTGATACATCGCACCACGCATGGATACGCTGCAGTCTTCCTTCATTTCACTACATTTTTTTTAGCATTGCTACTTCTCTATGCACAACAGCACCGCCAGCAAAAAGTCTCATTGAATTTACGACTTTATCTACTTGCTCGTTTACATACATTTCGCATCGTACTGGTACTACAGTTAAAGTACTTCGGCTGTACTTATAGTTAAACACTGCGTTAGAGTACTTCTGAAATTCATTTTACATCCGGAGATATCTTTCTGTCGACAATGTATTGAATGTTTTCTACGAAAACTTCATTCCAATCACGCAATTTGTATGATAATACGTAAACCTGTTTTTTTGCTCATTAGGCAGCTTTCCGAAGTCAAAGAACACGACAAACTACCATAGCGCCTGTTTTAAGTATGAAGTGTGCTATCAAGTTCTAACACGCCACATTCTTCAATCTTGAGGAAGGAGGTTCAGATAAGTCCTGTAATCAAAGCTAATACTTCCCGTGATTTACCTCAATCTCTGAAGGCAAATCCCAGAATAGTTCTTTTGAAAGGAAGAGACCGATTCCCTTCTTGGTCTTTTCTCAGTTCGAGCTTTTCTCTCTTCACTAATGATGTCTTCGACTGGGTTAAACCTTGAATGATCACTGCACGTAGCAGGCACTTTGCATCTTATCACTATCAATACTGAACATTTGTTTCACTGTGTCATAGTACATTTACTACATAATAACTGAATCATTTATCGTGTCAAGGTAGTCTACGTAATGTAAATATTCACATCATCTTTTAAGCATAATATCCTCTCCTTCAGATGTGCTAATGTTTTCAGAACGTTACTTCGTAATAAACTCTTATAATTAAATTAGCACAGAACATGATGAAAACTTTACATTTTCTAATTCACACTGTATAACACAGCCCATTCCTTCTGTAGTGAGTTTAAATTACACATTTCAGGTATTATTGAGTGCATTTATAAGATTTTTCCCTCGATGTATGACAAACTGTTACAGACATTTCTGGCATGGATTTCCTGCTATCTTAGTACCTGATTTCAGTCCACAACCATGTTTGATGCAGCTTTCCACACTACCAAGTTCTATGCAGGACTCTTCATCTTAGAATAAGAACGGAAACCATCACTTTGAACCTGGAGAATAAGAACGGAAACCATCATTTGGAACCTGATTACTGTATTTGTCTCTTGGTCTTCCTCTACGATTTTTACCCCACACACGTCCTTCTAATGCTGACAATTTCTTGATGTCTCAGAATGTATCCCACCAACCTATCCCATATGTTAGTCAGGATATGCCAAAAACTACTTTTCTCCCCAATTTTGTTAAGCACCTCCTCATTAGTTACATGATCTACCTATATAATTTTCAGCATTCATCTGTAGCACCACATTTTACTCCCATACAATGTTGCATTCCAGTCAAATACTTTCAGATATGAATTCCTAACATTTACATTAACATAGGACATTTACAAATTTCGATTCTTCAGAAACGCTTTTCTTCCCATAGCCATTCTCCTTTTTACACTTCCTTTACTTCAGCCACCAGAAGTTATTTTACTACCCAAATAACAAAACTCATTTACTACTCTTTTTTTCTAATTTCTCCAGCATTACCTCATTTTCTGAGACTACATTCCATTACCCTTGATTTACTGTTGTTAATTTTTATCTTATACCCTCCTTTCAAGATACTGTTCATTCCATTCAACTGCTCTTCCAGGTCCTTTGCTGTATCTCACTGAATTACTATGTCATTGGCAAACCACAATGATTTTTCTCCCTGAACTTTAATTCCCTCTCCAATATCTCCTTGCATTCCTTCACTGCTTCCTCAATGTTCTGATTGTACAACATTGGAGAAAAGCTACAACCCTGTCTTAATACCTTTCCAACCACTGCATCCCTTTCATGCACTTCGATGTTAAACTGATTTCTGGTTTTTGTACAAGCTGAATAGTAACTTTTCACTCTACATATTTTACGCCGATGCCTTCAGAATTTGAAAGAATGTATTCCACTCAACATTGTAAAAGCTCTCTCACAATCTACAAAAGCTAAAAATGTTGGTTTGCCATTCCTTGAGCTATCTTCTAAGATATGTATTGCCCCCTATGTCCCTACATTTTTCCTAAATTCAATATGATCTTTCCCAAGGTCAGATTCCACCAGTTTTCCAATAATCTGTAAATATTTTGTGTTAGTAATAATCACAAGCTCAAAAAGTGCAGTTCCAATTAATTAATTTATTATTGTATCAGTAAGGGAACAAGTCAAAATTTTGCTTTTCTATGAAAATAGGTGTTACACTTATGCTGTGGTAATATCGGAACCCATTAAGTCCTCATCCTCTTCAGTTAAGCTGATGTATATAAAAAGTAGAGAGGAATATTTTATGTGCAACCTACAGAGTATGATAATTTAAAACAAACAAGACCTGTTCCAGCAAGTTCAATATTAATCTAGTTGATGGGGTGGGATCACATTACAAATAGGAAGTTATCTTCAATTAAATTGGTAAATTTGCCATTATTGAAACAGTACAAAATATATCAATTTTTGATATTTTTTTGCCTTTGACAGTTTCAAACAATGGAAATTCCAGGAAGTATTCAACAATATTTTGTAAAGGGTAGGTTGCTACTCACCATAGAGACATCTTGACGAATCGCAGAAAGGGACGTACAAAGTTAACTACAGCTTATGGCCATTACAGTCTTCATCAGAATGAGAAACACATACCCTCACACACACACTCACTTGACATTTTCATTGTGAATATCCACAGTGTTTATACATACCTATAAAATGATTGTCAATAATGGAGGATAGGTAACAACTCACCGTAAAGAGGGTCGTTGAGCTGCTGACAGGCAAGAAAATAGACAATCACATTCACATACAACCTCCACAACATCCTAGTCCATCCCTATGCCACTCCCAACCCCAATCCATAACCACAGGGATCATATCCCTGTAAAAAAAAAACCTATGTAAAACCTGCATAATCCACCCACGCAGGACTTCCTACTCCAGTCCTGTCACAGGCTTATCCTATCCTATCAGAGGTCAGGCCACCTGTGAAAGCAGCCATGTGATATACCACCTCTGCTGCAATCATTGCACGGCATTTCATATTGGTATGACGACGAACCAGTTGTCTGTCAGGATGAATGGTCACCGACAAACTGTGTCGAAAAGCAAGTTGGACCATGCTTTGGCACAGCATGCACAGCTGAACACAGAACTCTGGATTTCAATGGCTGCTTCATTACCCGAGTCATCTGGATCCTCCCCTCCACCACCAGCTCTTATGAACTACGCATATGTGAGTTGTCCCTTCAACACTTTCTAGGGTCCCGCAACCATCCTGGCGTCAACTTAAGATAACTTCCCATCCCGACACCGTATGCCTAACATCTTCCCCCCTCTTCCTTCCCCACTCCTTATCCTGCATTTCTCCAGTTAATGTATTCCTTGCAACTGTGTGTTGTCCCTTACAATATCCCTTTAATTAAACACTTTTTATTTAATTTTTCCGTTTTTCCATATTATTTTTATTGTTTCAACCCCCTCCCCACACTCCTTTAAATCTCCCTTTTACCCTTTTCCGCCCCTTCCCTTCACTGTATTCATTGCCGCCATTCAAATGTTTGCCTATCAGAGCCTTTACAATTCATCATGCACCGCAGAACTTTCCCTCCCCACCTTTACCCAGCATCCCTTCCCCTCCACTCCGCACCTCATTCACAGTATAGATGCTTGTTATCACTGGGGTGGCTGGACTTGGTGGCGATTGTATGAATGTATGTGTTTGTTTTTCTAATGAAGGCCATGGCCTAAAATTTAAGTTGTGAGTATGTGATTATTTTCGTGCCTGTCAGCAGCTCAGCGAGCCTCTTTATGGCGAGTAGTTACCATTCCCCATTATTGACATCCCTATCAGATTTTCCATTGTTTATAAAAATGATTGGCATCTTAAGATGACAATATTAAGTTGAAACTTGTAATGAGAATATTTGTAGTAATTTAATGACACTGATGTAATAAATTACTGTAAGACATGAAAAGGTCAAGTGCTTCAATTTGACAATAAGCTACTTCTTAATATAACACTGTGTAACTTCTGCTTAGTGTATGAAAGACCCTAGTTTCTGAGGAAATTATTGGAAGACTGCCATCTATTTGAAAAATGAGCTAATCTGCATATTTCACAACAGATTAGGGTGACATATGATGTGTAAGTTGGTGGAATAGTTTTCAACGGCAGCAGAGGTTCCAATCTCAGTCTGTCCATCCAAACAAACATGACTTTGGCAAATATCAGCTTGGTTTCTATGAACTGGACATGATCCATTTCCTTTTCTGACATCTGTCAATCTGAGGTTGATCAATTCTCTAATGAGCTACCCATTGATGCAACATTAATCTCTAAAACCTTCTTTTATTCTAGTTCATAGACACAGATTTCATTAACAGGATGAAAAAGACAACTGCAGATGTGATTTTTTGTGTCTGTACAGTAGCTACTAAATGAGTTAATTTTCTTAACATCCATTCACAACTAATGATGAAAGGAAGGTTAATGTTCAGAGTTTTCTAGCCACCGAGATAATCTGCTAACTTAAAATGGAAAAGGATTTGAAAGGCCTACTACACCACTATGTACAATGAACTGAAAAGTAGCAACCTGTATTTCAGTTGTCCTTGTTGAAATAGTGTGACTGTTCAGCTTAGTATCTGTCATTTTGTGAGGATCATCTAAATTAACATTTTGTACATAAAAAGAGAACTAAACCCTGCCACAGAAGAAGTAGTATCCACACGACTGAAACCTACCTATGGAGATATAATGATTTGACAACTTGAGTCTTGTGTGGTTTTTTTTATTCCCTCCCACTTCATAATTTATTATTATTATTATAATTTTATGCAATTTGGCTGTCACAATGTCAAATAATTATGACATATAGTGGATATTATGGTGGATCATTATAGGGAGGATCATAACAGTTTCATCTCTATAAATGTGGTCCTGGTGGTCTTATGTTGTTGTTATGTTGACAACATCAACAGAGTAGAAAATCTTTGCCAAGATGTTAATATTAGAAATCTGACCTACATACAGTGACTTGATTAGTGTTTCATACATACAATGAAGTAAATAAATAATGCTGATCCTGCTCTATAGTGGACAGATTCTACTGTTATCCACTCTCTAAAAGTAATTGCCCTAGTAAAATAAAGATTACATGACGAAACATTTGACACCTATTAATAACTCTCCAATGTCATGTGATTGCCAGTGTTCAGCATCCTTTGCCAACATTATCAAGTGATGTTACTGGGATGGGAATTAAACCGTAAATGCTATAGTAGTTGGGATCTAACCAACTTGCTGCCAGCACAAGTTCAGCTTCAGTACACATATGGTTGGATAGGCAGTACAATGTTACCTCTAAAACCACATTTTTATAGTGTGTGTAATTTTTGTGGAACAGATACAAGATATTAACTAAAAAGTAAGCAGTCAAATCAAAATTTGAATAAAATTATGCAACATTAGCCACTTATATGTATCACTTCAGTAAACCATTTCATAGTAATGTGCCATCACCAGATGTCCTCAACTGAGACTAGACTGGTATAAAAGTGGCCAAGTAATCAATTGTGGACTACCTGTATGACAGTTGAAATATTCTCTAAGTAGCCTGAGAATGCTAGAAGTGAGATAAATTGGGTGTGAAACAATGCTTGCAAAACTGTAATGTACAATAATTTTACGTCTTGTGAAACTGATGTTATGAATTTTGAGACCTATTAATACCACTCCAATCTGATCTAAAGTATTCCAGTTAAATATATAAGTGTTAATTTTATATCCTATAGTTTATAACATGTATTTTGGAATTTATCACCAGAGGCTGCATTTGGTCATACTTGAACTCACTTTGATCTCAGACAAACTGCTTGTTAGTCATAGAAATGTCCAATTTACTGAGTCATCACAATGTTTTCAACAGTAAACAAATCAAATGCAGTGCCTGATCTACAAATTTCCCAACCAGGACACTCCCTCCTCACTGAGAGATTGACTTTGTTGGTAACCCCCACCCCTCCCTGTCCCGATCCAAGGATGTACCAATATAATTACATTCTATGTGTAATGTGATCCTACCCAATGTACTAAATTACTGTTACACATGCTGGCACAGGCATTTTATGTTTCAAATGATAATACTCTATAGGCTACATTCCTGACTACCTTTTGTGGCCATCAACTTAGCATAATTGAAGAGAATGAGGAAATATTGTGTTTAACTTCAGATAATATGACAGTAAAAATTCATCACTCATTATCATATACAAAGCAAAAATATGGGTCATTCCCTTAATTAAAACTGTAGGACCATCATTTAAGACTGTAATTGTTACATTCTAAGCACTGGAATAAGCTAATAAAATAACAGGAGATCCACGTTAGAAATATCTATAAAAACTGTCTTACATCAAGTAAAAATCTGACTAATGCACTCAATAAATGTATAATTTAAACTCAGTGTACAAGGGTTTAGCTATGTTACACTGTGTGAATTATACTGTGAATATTAGATGTGGTTAGAGGAAAACAAATTGGCAAGAAAACAGGATGAACTATCATCAAGATAGTTGCATCATACACTGCACCAAAAAATCTCCCTCTCTCTCTCTCTCACACACACACACACACACACACACACACAAAACTCCTCTACCACTACTGCAGAGTCATCTTATTTATATATGTGACAGCTGTTTCTCTACACAAGTAGCAATAAACTTTCATCATAAGTGTTTTTCTTGTATTTCACCTACATATTATTTACTGCTGTAAACATCTGTTCATAAAATTCTAAAGACATCCAAAGAACATTAAAATACATTTCTGACAAAAAAGAATATTGGGAAATTTTACTTGTGTAAAACTGTAATAGGTATGTGTCACTCTGAAATGTCCAAGAATCATTTCACAGTATAAGGAGCATCACATTTGGAAAAAGTTCAGTTCTTGTATTGCCTTTTGTTGGTTTTCCTCCCCACTCCCTAATCTTAGTAAAAAAAATGTGCTAGCTACTTTCCGAGCTAAACCACTAAACTTTATCAGTCGTATCCCACTAATGCAATGAATGTTGAAGCATGTAGCATATTGCTACACATCATTAATTTCTACTAATGACTAAAATGCTTAGAATACTGTATTTTCTATTGAATAGACTACTTTGTTAAAATGACCCCATATCAATTAAGAAAAACATTTTTTTTATTTAATGAGAGACAGTATTGTGATAGTATAACTTGTACTGCAGGACACAAATGATGTAGAAAGAGCCTCGTTAAACATGTAACAGATATATATGGTAACCTCAAAATAGGCCTACAATGTCTTCTGAAATTTGTAGTAAATAATGTTTACTACACCAAAAGGAACAATAATGATCGCAGCTTGGATGCTAAATAAATGTCTCTCTGATCCTTAATGAAAACTGTCTTCATTGTAGATGCATGTGTTGTTCAGAAATGTTTGATTACTGGCCTACAATTAAAGCAAATAGCAAAATAAAATTTTATAAAGCTTATGCCCCTTTCTTATAAAATTCGAAAAGTATGATGTAGCTTTTTATTTAGAAAATTCAAATAAATATAGTGTAAAAAGAGTAGCTAATACACTTCAAGTATTTGAAATATCTGTCTTTATTTGCAAATAAGCAGAATATACCCACATGGATGAATATTTTTAATAGCCAATAAATTGATTCAGTCTGCATCATTTATCATGTTTTGCAAATTAATTATAGAACATGTACTAAATAATATCTACAGTGAGCATCTTATTTACTGGCATCATGCGAGTTAAAAGCTGAAGTTACGCAACAGAGAGAAGGTAGTAAAGTTATTGATAAAACACACCACCTGTCTTATATAAACTTTTATTGATGTAACATAATTTCAGTTTACAGATGACTTGTGCCATCTTGAAAAAGAAATATGCAGCAGATCATGATGTACAGAGAATAGTGAAAATAATGATTAATGAGTATATCCTGTCAGAATATTCACATTTGTCAGCAGGTAAATTACATATACATTGACAGAAGTAGTGCACAGAGATTATAATTCATGAATAATTTATCACAACACTGAGAAATACATTTAAACTGCATGAAACAGATGGATGATGGTATGAAAATTATTACCGGTATGTCACTGAGATCAGAAAACATAGAAAATTTTGGTATGGCACTAAAGGAAAAGATACAGGTTGTTAGTAGGTAATACATATTTTGAATATAGTAGTTTCTTATGTACGTTTGTAATGCGAAGTTTACTTTGAAACACAATGGTGGAAACTGAAAGGTGAAGTAGTTTACAACATGGTCACTAACAAGAATTTTTGGCACATTCACGAATATTATAAGTTTTTACTATAATATTAGAAATGGAAGTGTTTCTGGGTTTATCATAAATAGTGAGGGCTAAACAGCACAAAGTATCATGGCAAGCAGTACAGGAACACAAACAAAACAGTTACCAACACTAGAACCATGTATGAATAATGACTGTGATCTTATGCAGCTGAAGACTTAAATGAGCAGAGATGTGAAGGAATGAAAGATATTGGAATATCTAATGAGCAGCTTTTGCAATTGTTATGTCCATAATAAATTTGTAGTTGCTACAAAGAGCTGTCATTGCAGGTACTTTCTTTCCTTTCCTTACATTCTGCTGCAGTATGCAAGAACTCGGCACCTTTTTGAGGTAAGGTGCTGTTTACACAGTCCATACACAACCAAAACAACTTGTGGGAGGAAGATTTTACACACAGATACAGTCGTTTAAAATGCTTTCAACAACACTTGAAAAGTACTTGCGATATTATTCTGATAAAAGGCTAAAAGATTCAGTAATCCGAAAATTTAATTTAATAAAAACAATTCCCCGAAAGTTGTTGGAAAAACGTAAAACAAATGGACATAGGTTGGACTTAGGGCAATGGAACCTCAAGGATTGTAACTTGTGGAAGACAAAAGTTAATTCAATGAAAGAAAATGGATGTTTTCTTATCAATAGAATAATTACTGCAATACAGTTAGCTACTGATTTTATCACAGTCCATACTTTTACCGCCCTTGGACAGACAGTAGATACTCAATACCTGTATGAAAAGATATAAATGAGTGTGAACAGCGATTTGTAATAAAATATACATTCCTCTCGTCATAACACCTAGAAATGTACCTGCCTCTCACTATCAAACACGCGCAACATACACACAGACAATTACAAATACACAGAAATTATGATACACAGAACACTTAGGGGGAAAATAGATAGGCTTCATACCTTTTTGCTACACACAGCCCGAGAAGCGAGACAACTGGAAAATACACTAATTCGACGCGAATAACGAAACAGGAAGAGCTATTGCGAAGCGTTTCTTCGTCGCAAAACTTAATAGCTATAGTCGGCTAATGCGGCACACACAAACACACGCACATTTAGTTTCACCGGAGACACACGAGTTGTATACAGTGCTCAATCTGAGCAAACACTTAGGACAACAACAATAACAACAACGTTCATTTCACAAATAAATCTCCCTTATAAAAGTGTTTTGTACAAAAATCTCAACGATCGTGAGTGGTGACGGCGAGGGGGTGTTGCAATGGGCTAAAGTTTACTTGTAGTGTCGTGGAATAGTGTGGCGTGTGACGATGTTTTCAACGGCCGCTGCATGTGACATTTTGTTATGACATGATCCGGTTACGATTACAGCTCATTTATTGAACGGATACGGGAACCTGTCAAGTACAGAGCAGGAACAGCATTAATTATTTACTCCATGATTAGCGAAAAAGAAATCAACGTTTATAGAGTTCCTTGACGCAAACATTGTCTCGTTATACCAAAGGTATTAAATATAAGGAGAGGCACTGAATTAAAAGTTGTGCTGTCCCAGGGATTCGAACTCGGGACCACCTGCTTACTAGATAGTAAAAAAAAAAAAAAAAATTCTAAACCCCTTATCCATATGCGTCTTCATGGGTAACGAAAATGAAATGAAAGAAGATGCGCCCGCATACCGTGAGATTTTTTAAAAGAAAACAGCGCATTGATAAATCTTGTCAATATTGAGAGATATTTTTTTAAAAAAACTGCATGAAAATAATATTTACATTACGAAGGAAAACATGTATTAAGGGCTAATATTGGCTGCCTCCATATGTGCCACGATCGGTCGGCTCCGGCCACTGTCAACATCGTCACACGCCACACTACACCGCGACACGGTAAACGAGCTATTGCCGTCGCAGTGTCTAGAGACGCTGTCTGCGTCAGCGGAAGGACACGAGTAGCGAGGGCGCCTGCGCGGTTTCGGACAGGCTGACGGGCGGAGACTGCGGCTGCTCGTCTGACGAGTCCTCCGAATGGGCCGTCCCGTCGCCCGCGGAGTGCGAATCCGGCCGGCACTGCACGTACGACAACTTGACGTAGTCGGGGGCGGCTTCAGTCTCGGGCGCGTAGAAGGCGGGCACGTCGGCCTCGACGTCCTTGGCGGGGATGATGACTCCCGGGTCGGCCGCCGCGTCCGGCCTCTGGTCGGCCCTCCGGCGCCGGCGCAGCGCCCGCATGTCGGCCAGTCTCTGCCGGATGAAGGGCGGCACCTCCTCCTGCGCCGGGGGCGGCGCCTGCGCCAGCGGGGGGCGGTCGTCGGCCCGCGCCGGCAGGCCGGCCAGCGTCACGTAGCCGGGGGAGGCGGCGGCGGGGGCGGCGGCGGCGGGCGCCGCGGCGCCCGGCGCGAACGGCAGCGACACGTAGCCGCGCCCCGCCGCGCACTTGTCCACGGCGGCGCCGGGGGGCGGCTGCTGGTGCTGCTTGGCGCCGACCGCCTCCGCCGCCTCCAGCGCGCTCAGCCAGTCGTCGACGCTGCCGCTGCCGGCGAGTGGCGGCGGCTGCTTGGGGGCGGCGGACACGCTGGCCACGCTCACGTAGCCGCGGGAGGCGGCGAGCGGGGGCGGCGGCGGGCTGGGCAGGTAGCCGGCGCGGCAGTAGGGCTCGCCGCCCCCGGCCGGCGCGTCGCGCGCGGGGGCGGCGCCGGCCAGCGCCGCCGTCAGGTCGGGGGTGCTCCAGGAGGCGGCGGCCGCCTTGGCGCCGGGGTAGTCGGCCGCGAACAGGCAGGAGAGCGGGCGCGCCTGCCGGTAGCCGCCGCCGTCCGCCTCGGCGCCGGAGTCGCTGGCCGTGGCGGAGGAGACGCGCGTCGCCGTCGTCAGCGACGACGAGGGGCAGTCGCGGTCGGAGCTGCAGCCGCTGCTGTCGCCGCTGGGGCTGCGCTGCGCGCCGCCGCCCAGCAGCGTGCAGTCGGGCTCGCCGGCCGCCTCGCCGGCCGCCTTGGCCGCGCCGCCCGCGTCGCGGATGCTGTAGATCTGCCACGGCACGTTCATGTGGTAGCCGTCCTCCTTCTCCTTGTCGATCGTCAGCGGCGCCAGGCCCGGCGGCAGCTTCACCTCGATCTTGTGCGCCACGTTGAGCCACGCGGCGAACTTCCACACCAGGTAGCCCGTTAGCAGGAAGAACACCAGTATCGACACCGAGATCAGGCACCACTTGACGATCGTCATCTTCTCGGTGGGGTCCACGGAGCTGCAGAAGGCTTCGGCCCATTCGCTCCACGGGCCGAAGAAGGTGCGGCGCTGCTGGCCGTTCACGTTGACCGCCCTGACGGCCAGCCGGTAGATCCTGTTGGGGTCGCGGCACTCGGGGATCTTTATGTAGGCCGTCCGGTTGGCGGCCTGCGCCCTCGTCATGTTGTACACCCTCGTCGCGTTGGCGTCGTCGGACGGCTCCACCCACACCTGGTACAGGTCCAGGTGGCCGCCGGCGTGCTCCGGCGCCCTCCACTTGAACACGATCATCGAGAAGTTCTGCACGTGCGCCACGGGTCTCTCCATCGAACCCGGCAGACCGATCTCCGTTCTCGCCGTGCGCGGTTCGGTATAATGCGAACACTCCAAGTTGCGCGGCATCGTACACGCCCTCACCGACACGTTATACACAGTGTAGCTGCTGAGGTTTTTCAGGACCACCCGTGTCGGGTCTTCAGGCCCTACTTCGACGTACTGGTTATTGTAGCGGACGTCGTAGTGGTTGAGTTTTCCGTTCATAGAGGTCGGAGGCTGCCAAAACACTGTTATGGAGTCATTTGTTATTGCCACCAACGTCACATTCAGTGGAATGGTTGGCGCCGCTTCCAGCGTCGTACAGTACTTCGGATTACTCGCGTCACTGACAATTCCATTTGCCTCCCTCGCCACGTAAATCATGTAAGTGGTGTACGGCTGCAGCTTGGTAATATTCGCCTGCACAGACACATTGTGGCCGCGTACTATCACAACCTCCTCGCCCGTTCTGCACGTCGCGTTGTGTGGCGACACGATTGGGCAGTAATAAATATTGTACTGAGAGACGTTCTGAAGTCGGTTCTGACACTCCATTTCGAAATGTACTTCGATATAGGTAGAGCCAACGTTACTTATCTCGATCTCTTTCACCTTCTCCAGTCCACTGTTTGGTCTCAATGTACACGTAGCCCATATCATCCCACTGCTCGAAGTGTTGGTATTCGACGATATCGCGAATTCGTACACTTTGCCCTCCCGAACTGTAATGTTCATGGTCCGCACGTCTTTGGAGACACGGGTCCAATTCAAGAAACCGGAGCAGTGATTGGGACCGTCGCGATCGTTTTGGCACCAAAACACGGTGTAACTCTCTATTTTCCCCTCCCACTCTTTATCTGAAGGATGATTCCACGACAGCTGAATGACACCTTTCTCGTTGACGTATTTGGTAAATCCCGTCGGCGTTGGTGGCAGTGCCAGCTTAGAAGGCACATGGACGACTGAACTCTCTTCCGAAGGGCCCTCTTTATTTGCGGACACGATTCTGAAGGTGTAGCTGTCCGTTGTCAGCTGGTCGAACCTGGCGTAACTTTTACCAATCTTGTTCGGTTTGATATTTACAAGCTCGCCATTCTGTTCCACGGATGAGACATTGTACGTGAAGTCGTCTCCATTCTCGGAGCATCTGGGAATTCGCTGCCAGTAGATGATGATGTCCCGTCGGTTCAGTCTTCCGATGATATGAAAGCTGCCGCTGTCGATCTTCGGCGGGAAGGATGGCACAGTTGGCAGCGTTTTGAACGTATGTGATGCAGGTTCCGACCACATGTTATCGCCTGTGGCCATGGGCGACTTCAGGTACAGCCTGACGTCATACAGTGCGTTAGGATAGCGCAGTCCACTTAGCGTGTAATTGATGCTCATCTTCTCCAGCTGTGACGTATCTGCTGTCTCCCAAGCGTCAGACGGGTCGCACACGGACTTGTACTGTATCTTGCGATCGAGGCCCGGCGGGAACTTCTTCATGTTCATTGCGATATCCCACTGCAGAACAGCACTGTTCGTTGTTATATCCTCAGAGACAAGGTACAGCGGCTTGGCGGGCAGGACGTGCGCAAATACGTGAAATTTGATGCGAGGAAATGTTACGTTCCCGAGATCGTTGCTCCCCGTGAACATAAAAGCAATGTACTGATGTGTCGGCCTGAACATCGGGTCGGTTCTCGTGTCCCAATAACAATAGCCGCTGTCCTCAGTATCTCGTGGACACTTGTACACCCAGCGTGTCCCACGTCCGAATAAGGCGTACATTATTTTGTATCGAGTCCTCAGCGGGTTTTCGGGAACCGTCCATGTGCAGTTGAGGCTATCCCAGTTCCAAGACAGGCACGAGAACTTGTCAACAGGTTGCGGTTTGTACGCGACGACCACATCGTTGAGGCAGAGCAGACTGTGTTTCTTGCCTCCTTGGTGCAGCTTGCAGTAGTACTTGCTCGATGACACTTCGGGGCGAGGCTCTATTAGTCTCGCCGTGGTAGCATTCAGCACTTCGATGTACTCCTGCGGCAGCGGCGTGGAATTACGGTAGAACCTGATGTCGCTGGCGTTGCGACCTTTGGTGGCCACATAGTGCGGATCGATGAAGCAGTAAATCTCCAGAGCGCTGCCGAACTCGACGACTATCCGGCCTTTGGGGACTGTGTAGCCGTGGAAGTCCAGCCCAGTCATGCATTTGTTCCCCGTGACAGAGACGTGCTGCGTCGTCGGAGAAGCGGGCGGCAGCGTGGCGTCGGCAGTCGACGTCTGCGCCAACACCGGCGGCAGGAGAAGCAGGCATAGCGCGAGAGCGCTCGCCCACGCTCTGCGGTCGCAGGTCGGCATGCCGTCGCCTCAGAAGCGGCTCATAGCGGCGGCAGGCAGCTTCGCGTGCGCCTAGTGGGTCGCGGCCGCTGCTTCTTCCTCCTGCGCAGCAGCGTAGCAGGCGCGCAAACAGCCGAGCAGCGGTCGGCGAGGCGCAGCTCACTGCGTGTCACGTAGCGGGGCGGCGAGGCGCGGCGACCGCAGCATCTGCCACCGCGGGACGAGCACTGGACGCGCGTGTCCTCCCTGTCGCGTTTAATAGTCACTCGCGAAATGGCCCGACGCGACAAAAAAAGGAGGAGGTCGCAAATCGATACGGGCGCGGAGTGGCGCAACGCAACCTCCCACTGCGGCGGTCTCTCGGCAACTGGGCGGCCGGCAGCCAGTCGCGGCGGCGGAGACGTCCGAGCCGAGCCGAGGCCGCCCGAAGCGTCGCGGCCCCGACCGAGCTCGGCGGCCGGCGCTGCAGCAGAGCCGCTCAGGGATTTCGCCGAACTGCGCGTTCTCCGCTGGGACCGGCCGAGTCTTTTCTCCTCCAACACGCACAGGCAAACAGCGCGGCGCGGCGAGGCTTAGCACAGTCCGCCGGCCGCTGTTAGGGACTGCTCAGTGCTCTCACGGCTCGTAATTTCTGATCTCCCAGCTGGGAGAAACCAAAATCAGTCGCGATTAATACTCTGAAACTTTTATATTTCTACGGTCTACCTTTCGCACTTCTGGCGGATCAATATCACCTGGCAAGCGTTTACACTACATTAATTCGTAGGGCGGCGTGATAACTGAAGTGGTCTGAAAATTTCAATGACATTTCGTACCAAAACAAGTTCTTGTTAAAGCAGAAAATTACGGTATACGAAATTTTGTGGTGATCGATAAAACGTAATTTATCTCGAATAACACTAAGAACTTCAAACCAGACAGACGTGCCACAAAGTACGTAGGACACAGCACAGTGTCGTGCATGGTCTCAAGAAATTCGTGTTTTACAACCACAAAGAGCAACTGATGAAACAAACGTGTATTCACAATCAGTTTCGATCAACAGATCACAAGGTAACACAAAATTATTTATGTAGTTCTTAGTGAAGTGTCAAAATATACGTAACATAAAACTATCGGTTTTATTTAAATTTGCTACGTTTTTCAAAATTATTGGTCGGATATTTCAGTCAATTTTCGAACACGTGGCATGAAGTGTCCGAAACTAGTCAGACAAACTAACCAATAAATCTGCGACGGCATATTTAAATACATTCCACTTGCGGATCCCAGCATCATCTTATGATGAATTTCCAAATAAAATAATGGAAAGTCCAAGTTGGAATTAACAATATATATGACAGTTTATGACGAGCCGCGACAGGAACACAAAAAGTCTGTTTTGTTCCTGTCGCGGTGAGTCGTAAACTGTTCCACTACATATTGTGAACTTCCAAATAACATTTTTATGTTTTGACGTCACAGAACTGGTCACGGGAAATAATTTCGTGTTACCCCATGAATTTTGGATAAAAAAGGTAATGAATAAACGTTGATTTCAGTAGCTACTGAATTTCATGAAATATTTACGAGATACTTACGTCAATTCGAAATCTTTCATTGTCTCATTTTTTTCGTCTTAAGTCCTAATTGCTTTCTTTTGTCCGACACATTTGATGTATACAATAAAGAATTTCACGCTATTTCCCGAAAGTAAAGAATATTCTAAATCACACACAGACTGCTGAGGTTTGCAAATCTCCTTACTGAAAATAACACAGAATCTGTGTGCGCACTTCGGGTTCACGCAGCAAATTTTACTTTAAAAAATCGCAATAAAATGATACCTATTTCGCATTAATGTGCAATTTAATGACACCAAGATCATCAGGATCTACCGTAGTACCCAACACAGATATAAGCGCATTAATAGCAGACGTGTCAGCGTTTAGTGGTCGCGATCCCTACTCGTCTGGCGTCTATGCGTGTGTCGTTAGTGTTTTCTGCATTGCCTTTCAGCGCCGAGTGCACATGATCAGTAGACTTCTGGACTGTAGATACCGCAGCTGCTGCTTGCCCGACGGGCTATTTACCTCAAGGCTTTGCGCCGTTTTCCTTTTCGACGCTGTCGTAGCTCCGTCATTGGGTCGTCTGAATAAAAAAGAGCACTTGCTCCACAGAAGATTCTCAGAGCAAAAAAAAGTTCTCTGAGTAAGTTCTCAATTTCGTATGAATAATAACTTCGAAGCATAAGCTCTGAGCAGGTAGTTCATTCTCGCTACCTCCCCTCCTACTTGAGTAAGTTCTCCGCGTGTCATGTCCGCCACAGATCAGCTGTCCAATCGTGTATTTCTTTAAACAAGCCCAATCAGGCAAATTATTAAGTGCACAAATATGGAGTAGGCATCGACGTGATCAGAAAGAACTGTACTGTGTTTAAATATTAGTTTGTTGTGAAGGAGCATATTATTAAGACTAAATATGCACTTTTTACGAAAATGTATTCTCCTGGCGATACAAAATTTTCGTCACACGAGAAACTCGTTTGTTAATGAAGTAGGGTTAGCACAATTTGCGAACGATATTTTAAGAATGCATCACATATTCATCTCTTACAACGTGAAATGCTGCCGGAGTGTTCTAACATGAGATAGGCCTTACTTGTTGTTAAATATGACACACAATGGTTTGCTCATACGCGTTAGGCCATGCGATTTTGAACAAAAACAGGCAGCTAGGTATGTAATTAACCAGTTATTAAATTTCCTGTCGTGTTTACTTACTCCTAACATGAAAGAAGTTACGATTACGAAGTCAGAAAACGCACCATAAATAGGCCAACCGGTTTGGATAGAAACAGTACTTCAGTAGGCCTACCTGGTATTGCAGCAATATTTATTTTGTGATAGAAACTGTGAAGTCCTGGGATACACTTCATTTGGAACTAACAGCATAAGGTCTTACTAATAGACCCTATTTAAAAACAATATTATTTTGCTATGTGGCTGTTTACAACTGTAAATATATACACCAAACAAATGAGTAAAACACGCAGCTGGATCCATTTGTGTTTCATTTTTATGTCGGTAATGAAAACACCTCTTACATCACTCTCGTCACTGTATAAAATGCTGGAAGTGTCACACGATTTTTCCGAAGGAATTATTTGTATTAACTTTATAGATCCCCTCGTATTTCTTAAAGACTACATATAAAGGAACTTGTTTTTGCCTTCTATGTAACAAAATTGTTGTCATTTTTATTATAAAGCTCAGTAAAACGTAACCGTAATAGAAGTTACTCAGCACGGAGTATGCCATAGAGCTCACTCCTGAAATCTGAGAATGTTCTCCCGTCGCGAGAAACTTCTGTAGTTTTATTCATATGAAATTGGAGAATGTTCTCTGCTGTGAGCAACTTCTCCCACCCTGTTACTCACGCCGAGAACATACTCGGCCGAAGTATGTTCTCCGACTCCCTTTAGTCACGCGAACCTGAGTATATTCTCTGGAATTCAGAGTATAAAGTAGATACTCCATTTTAATCATACGGCCCATTCTCTCGACACTGAATTTCTTAGGCTTTTAGGATTTCTTTCGGTGCGAGCTTTCCTATGAATTGAGTATGCTATAATTACTATCACGTTTACAATCCACATGGGAGATCTTTCGTATCCTGTAATTGAATACCGACTTCCACTTGTTTTCTGTGAATTTTTTATGTTCTCACTTTGGTTCCAAGTAACGGCCTAAAGCTATTCAAATTGATACCTGAAGCAATGTCATAACGAAACGCGTTGCAAGCTACATAAATGCGTAACTTCACATAAAGCTCATTCCTAACAATCACGGCCAATCGCATATACCGCTAAAATTCCGTCTCAGCGCTGCACACAGGTATCAACATGATCTATCCGCTACGGGTTCAACCATTGTTTACTAAACTTGTATTTACTAGCAGGAGCTCAACCATGGTTTCATGGCAGTAAGAGCAAAATTTTTCCCTATGTTTGTGATTTAGAAATTCCGACGGCTTGTTATTTGCTCATCATACGGGGTTTTGAAGTGTATTTCAGTACTTAGTCAGTGTTATAAACAAGCTAACACCTCTACTATAATAACACACGTTTTTATATTCCTAGATATTAATGTTATTTTGTAATGTTCTACCGTTGATTCTACTCTTTGTTAATTGTTTTCCTGTTATTAAAATTTCCGTGTGGAAAACCTTTCCTACATTTTGCGCTTTTAAAACACTAACACAAGCAGCAACATCGACTTTCAAAGCAGTTAATGTCGACAGTACATCGCGTCCTCGCTCACACACGAGCTGTATGGCTGCCCTGGAGTGGCCGAGTGTTCTAAGGCGCCTTGCTAAGGAGCGCGCGGTCGCTCGCGTGGGGGGGTTCGAGTCCTCGGGCATGGGTGTTTGTGTTGTCCTTAGCATAAGTTAGTTTAAGCAGTTTCTAAGCCTAAGGACTGATGACCAACGTAGTTAAGCCCCTTAGATTTACAGACGTTTGATTTGAGGAGTGTATGATTATGAATAAAAACAACACCGTTGGTTTCCCTCAGATAGAAATCATTTTGGATTCTTCGGGAAATAGGGGTAGTATTTTTTAGGCCAACATATTTTTTCCGCATGTTTCTCACCTGACAGTGCATTGAACTGCAAAAGATCATCACAAACAGAATGTGAACTCTTCTTGTTAAGTCTCCACACATGAGCGACGGACAGTTCACGTTCGTTTTGCCGCTCTCTACATGCCGTAACCTGCCAGAAATTGTGAATGCAACATATTAGAAAAGAGGCACAAATCACTAATTAACCTACAACAAAAATGACTTTACTACCATCGAACAAATTGCGTTGTAGAGATATAACGATCTTTTGCGCACCTTGAGAGTCTTCAGATATATTTTTTTAGTGACATAAACTAGAGTTGTCTTTTTTTATTTTTTAGTATTGTTTTTCTTGCTTGTGATACTGTTATTGCCTAGGTGCGATATCTCTTATATCACTAGTTTTTTTTTAATTTTTCATAGATTCGTTTTTGATTATTTCCTCCAGGCATTTTAGGTCCTAAAATCAATATTCTTTTGCATTTTCTTAAATGCTGCCAGTAGCTACCCCTCCTACTTACTATTAATTCAAGCGACACGGCATTTTATCGTTTACGAAATTCGACCTAAGTACGAGTATATGTCGCTACGTGAACAAAATATTAAATAAATAAATAAATAAATAAAGCAAGGTGGCGCACTATGATGAGACTGGACTCATAATCTGGAGGACGGTGGTTTAAATACCTGTCGGGCTATCGCGATTTAGGTTTCCTCTGGAATTCTTATCCTCCGAACAGGTCGCGGTAGATTCCCTTCCGCCACTTTCCACAATGCAAACTTTTACTCTGTTGTTAATGACATCGTCGTTGACTGAACGCTGAAGCGTTATCTTATTGTCTTTTTCGTCCAAGAGAAAATATTATACCCTTCTTACTGTTTTCTCCCATAAAGTTCCTGTGTCAGCAACGGGGACGAGTGAATTAAGGAATATCAACAATTCAAGTCAAATTTGTTGATTACAGTTTGTAACTGCGGTGCCGGACACAAAACAAGCGTTTTAGTGCTGTCTAGAAGTTTTTGCAAATCTTGTCGAACCTCACTCCTCGACACAGAAGTAGAGAGGTCGTTAATTCATTATAAGATGCTTACAATTTAAATTTCGAGATGTCGGTGCCACGTGACCTTTAGAAACTGTTGATAACACTTAAATAAAAATAATAAAAAAAGTTCAAATGTAAGGTCTTAACTGCAGCGGTTATCAGTCCCTAGGCTTACAAACTGCTTAAACTAACTTATGTAACTTATACTAAGAACAACCAACACACCCATGTCCGAGGAAGGACTTGAACCTCCGACGTCGAGCAACCGCGCGCTCCACAGCAAGGAGCCTTAGAGCGCTCGGCCACTCCACCGCGGCCGATCCCACCTCACCTTAGAAAGAGAGAAATAGTTAATCGCTATTGTGTCCTACTTCAATACATTCCGAATGGTCGCCGGGTTATAATGAAACTGAAGACGTGCGACGGATTATTGATTATACTAAAAGGTATATATCGTAAATTTATTGAAGAGTTGTGACTGGTGCTGCCACAGAATCCTTTTATGTCAGTGGATATAACATTTTTTCATAAGACAAGTAATTTCTTAAGAGGAATCCAAACATACAACTAATATAATCGTATTGAAGTGGAAAAATAACCACATTCGTGGAACAAGTAAAATTCTACCACTGGTTAAATAGGCTACTTTGTGTAGTGTGTGTGTGTGTGTGTGTGTGTGTGTGTGCGTGTGTGTAAGAGTGTGTGTGTGTGTGTGTGTGTGTGTGTGTGTGTGAGAGAGAGAGAGAGAGAGAGAGAGAGAGAGAGAGAGAGAGAGAGATAGTATGTAACTTCTGAATATAACGAATACAATAACATAAGAGTAGCGGAACTTTTCAATAATTTTGAAGACTTTATTTTAAAAATAAACTGTTCATTTTTATTCTACTATAACATTGTTTCACATTGCGGCCTTACTCTGTACTTTTAGAAAGGCATACAGGATGCCCGGAGAGGGGGCGGGGGGATGGCTCATATTCCGGGATAAGACACAAACGACCATTACGGGTAAAAAAGTTTAGTAAAAAACATGTAAACTGCGTACCTTAAGAACTTCTTCATCTCTGATACCGCGAAGAAAATCTCCTGTACTGCAAGCTCTTTGCTTTCTATGTTGTGGGCGGAGGTAATACGAACCAAACGAAGGAAACGCCTAATAAAAGTGGGCTCTAAAAATCAGTCTTAAAAAGGTGTCGTTTTTTGTACAGAAGTACCACTTTTTACAAATTTTTCCCAGTAAACCGGAGTCAGCCACCTGGCTTTCCCATGATTGTCGTTACCATTGCTCGTTCCATTTCATATCGCTCTGCAACGTTACACCTAGATATTAAATCGACTGTGCTCCGTCAAGCAGCACACTACTAATGCTGCATTCAAACGTAAGGGGTTTTTCCTTACTCGCCTGCATCACCTTACACTTTTCCACATTTACAACCTATTGCAATTCCTCACACCAACTAAAATTTTTATCCAAGTCCTGTTGTATTCTACTACAACCTTTGCGTAGACCACATCATGAGCAGAAAACAGCTGCAGATATTCATGTATATAGAAAATAATAACTGTCCTATGACACTTCCCTGAGCACTCATAACGATATCTTTTCCTGCGATGAACATTCGTCGTAATGGGTGAAAATTTATTTTTCCTCTATTGTTATAGATAGGGACATCAATATTTTTCTCAAATTGTGATGGATTAGTTCATTGGAGAGCATAAATAATGTGACGAAGTAGTTAAAATTCCGATTTCCTCGAAGAAGAATCTTCAAGATAACAAAGAGTGAAAACCACATAATATTGTTATTGCTTGCTTTTGTGCAATCTATAGTTTCTTTCCAAGAGAGTGACTCCGTAAGATTATTGCATAATAGTACTAAAATACATAATTCATATGCTGGGATGTTGGATCGCATGTTACCCAGTCTAGGAAATATATACGTTTTATAAAACAAACAGGCACAGTAATGTTTTTCTTCCAGTTCAAGGTAACTTCAATTTGTACACCAAACATTTGGAGCAGCCTCACCCTTTTCTGCTGTTCATTTGCTACGTCAATTGTTAGTATGACTGTTTATGGTATAGACCTGAATACAGAGTGTGCCGGCCGCAATGGCCGAGCGGTCTGCGGCGCGCCAGTCACATTCTGCACGGCTGCTACGGTCGGGGATTCGAATCGGGCATGGATGTCTGTGTCGTCTTTAGTATAAGGTAGCTTATAAGTAGTTTGTAAGTTTAGGGACTGATGACCCCGCAGTTAAGTCGCTTAAGCTTAACAAACATTTGGACATTTTTTTGAATATAGAGTGTTTTCAGGAAATTTAATGATTGTTGAGGAAACTTCACTAACAGTCGATTATGACGCTTCCTCTCTAATGTTTCTTATAGCTCTGATATTATCTGCACTGGTTCTGTTTTACTGCAACTGTTCTAGTTGTTTGATAATCCGTGAGCATTTCAGCTTTTTAACACCTCTGAACAATTTCCATTTATACATAGGCCTAAAGTAAGAAACATGAGTATGTAACTATTTTACTTTTCAAATAAATACGCTAGATCGCTTTAAGTATTCGTTATCCCATAAATCATTCGCCGTATAATTGCGATGACAAGTAGTATATAACTGCCTGAATACGTGTGGAAAATGGAATAGATTCACTGTTAAGATGGATGTGTAGTCTAATATGGAAAGATCGAAATTAAAGTGGAAATAAAATTTAGTTTGCTCAATTTTGACTGCCAGACTGAATGTAATGATCGTGAAGTAACTGAAATGGTACGAAATGAAATGATCGTATGGCTTTTCGTGGCCGGATATTCGGCTGTCTAGTGGCAATCTTTTTATTGACGCCACTTCGGTGACTTACTGCCGATGATACTGAGCACAAACACACGACACCCAGTCTTCTGCCAGGAATCGAACCCGGGCCCCTTCCAACGGTGGTCAGCGACGCTGCCACGGAGCTATGAAATGGAGGCGGACACGGAACGAAATGATTGACAAATGCAGAGGGTGAGGCTGGTAACATAATAAGTCAGCGAAATCAGTATCTACTGTGAGCTTTTACATATAAATATGGCGAATAGGTTATCGTAGTTGCAGACTCGACTTGAATCTGAAAATATAAAACACTTCATTCAGCCAAGATGGCTAAAAATATTATTTTCGCCCCTTAACCGGTTTCGGTGAGCCCAGTCACCATCTTCAGAAAGTCCAGTACAATCACTTAGCGTCATATATAAAAACAGAAACACAACATTTTAACACACGTAAACATCTTGTTAAAGTTTTTCATCACAGGGTGGTTCGTTATAATGAATAAAATGTGGTCTTGGCCCAAGCAAACGGGAGACATATATCTGAATCTGAAAAGTAAGCACAAATTCCGTCGAAGGTTATGACCTGGAAAAAAGTTTAGAAAAGGCGAACGGTTTGTTTTAATGCCTGTGAACGTGCATATCGTATTATGAAATTTGGATTGCATTACGATAAATTTCTTAACACACACAATAAATAGAATAATGGAATATAACCATAGTAGAGATTGGAGGTTCTATTAAGCAATCAACGTCTAAAGAACGAGTAATATGTTTGGTAGTTACCGGCGGTACTAAACCAAATCAGTAATATAGCTTTCAGATCATAACTGCTGTTTGAGATTTCTAGTATTTCTGAATGGACAATGACGGCGATTAAATTTAAAATAAGCAAGCATAGTGGGATCTAATTTTGAAATTATTTAATCCAAAGAAGTAGGTGCACTCATCACAAACAGCTAGGCAGCGAAATCTGGATGAGAGCATCTACTTCTGGCTAACAGAAAAGTAAGACGAAGTGATAACGAAAATAGTGTTTCTCCTCCTCTCCCGTCGTGACAAAAGAAGGTTACAATTGCTGAATTATTTAATCGCTGACCAGAGAGGAGGAGAAAATAATGAATCGTTTCAGTTACTACAAACAAAAAGAGTTTTAGTGATAGATATTTCACGTGGTTATTGTATCTTAAGAGATTAATAAACAGTTCCAAGGCGCATGGATCGCTATGGAGGTGCTTGCTTATCCGCCTCTCATAACTGTCGTAGGCACTTAAAGGACATAATTATTTTTATAGGATGGTCTGAGTCTCTCGTTTCTGCTTGATTGTGTATCCAGCTTTTTACTTGTTTTCTTGTCAGTTTTGCGTGTGTCAGTAAATCGATAGACGACTACAGAGTATTATTAGTGTTTTGACGATACTGGCGGTCTGCTGACGTGTGTGTGTGCTGTTAGTGAGAGGGTGGTGAGTGTATGAAATGTGGTTTGTTTGGTTACGTCAGTCGCCTCCAACAGCTTTCGACAGCCTAAACAGATGGTTGTCGGCTCATTGAGTACATGCTCTTGTCGGACTATCGCTTTGTGTACGTCAAAGTTCCCGGTAAACACGTCGCGTTTATCTCTCCTCCCATTTCCAAAGCGGAGGCGATGCGTGTGTCTATTATCTCTGTATATACATTGCCTCTTTTTGTCCATATTGCTCCGACGGTTTTATTTAAAGAGTAGAGGAAGAAGTCGCTGTAGCCGAAATTGTTGTCCTAATTCTTCGAGTTCAGTGTTCATCTTCCTTCTGACATTTCCTGCGAACGGTGCACTTTCCTCATCATCACGCTCGATCCAGCATCTTGTTTATTTTTTAAATTTCGGCTGGCCGCAGTGGCCGAGCGGTCTGCGGCGCGCCAGGTACAGTCCGCTACGGTCGGGTGTTCGAATCCACCCTCAGGCATGGATGATTGTTTCGTTATTAGTAAAAGGTAGTATATAAGTAGTTTGTAAGTTTAGGGACTGGTGACACCACAGTTAAGTCCCTTAAACTTAACAAACATTTGAGCGTATGTTAAATTTCGCTCTTGTAGTTATTTTCAAGTTCGTTATCACTTCTCAAAACTGATCACCCACTTCTAACTGCCAAACCTTTTTTGATTCTTTCTGATAGCCGATTTCTTATTACAAAACCCTGTCAAGATACTGTCGTCTTCACAAAGTACCTCCCTCAGAGGTATCTGATGTTCTACTTATGTTATTCCCTCCCCCCCCTCCCCCATTTTGGACATTCTCCAAGCCGCTGCGGAGTGCCAAGCGCATTGAGGCGCTATGTTCCGATGCGCGAGGCCGTTGCCCGTCTGGGGTTCGAATACTCCCTCGGGCTTGGATATTTGTGTTGTCTTTAGTATAAGTTAAATCAAATGTTCAAATGTTTGTGATGAAGCTTATGGGACTTAACTGCGGTGTCATCAGTCCCTAAAATTACAAACTACTTATACCGTAAACTTTAGACAGCACAAACATCCATGCCCGGAGGAGGGGGGGGGTTTCGAACCCCTGACGGGAAGCGGCCTCGCGCATCACAGCATAGCGCATCAATGCGCTCGTCCGCTCCGCAGTGGCAGTATAAGTTAGTTTATATGTAGTTTGTAAGTTTAAGGACTGATGACCCCGCAGTTAAGTTCTATAAGCTTAACAAACATTTGAACATTTTTATAACATTCTCCAATATTTGTCTCCAAAGTGTTAGTAGTAAATATGACAAGCAAGCCTCCTGAATGCTTATTTACCATTTCGCCCTAACAGCTGTCAACAACCTAAGTTTTGTTTGAATATCACAGTGCTTCTCCGGAGACGGAAATAAGCCTTCGGTCGTTGTATCAATACATTCAGCCAAATGTTTGTGAAGCTTTTTGGACTTAACTGCGGGGCCATCAGTCCCTAAACTTAGAAACTACTTGTTGTTGTGGTCTTCAGTCGGCAGACTGATTTGATGCAGCTCTCCACGCTACCCTATCCTGGGCAAGCCTCTTCATCTAGGAATACGTTCGGCAACCTACATCCATTTGAATCTGCTTACTGTATTCGTCTCTCGGTCTCCCTCTGCGATGTTTACCCCACACACTTCCCTTTAACCCTAAGTTGACGAGTTCTTGATGTCCCACCAATCTATCCCTTCTCCTAGTCAGAATATGCCGGAAAGTCCTTTTCTCCCCAATTCGGTTAAGCACCTCCTCATTAGTTACGTGATCTACCCATCTAATTTTCATCATTCGTCTGTAGCAGCACATTTCAAAAGCTTCTAGCATCTTTTTATTTGAACTCCTCATCGTCCACGCTTCACTCCCATACAATGCTACTCTCCAGACAAATGCTTTCAGAAATGGCTTCCTAACATTTAAATTAATATTGGATGTTAACAAGCTTCGCTTCTTTAGAAACGCTTTTCTTCCCATAGCCAGTCTCCATTTTATATCTTCTTTACTTCGGCCATCAAAATTTATTTTGCTACCCAAACAACAAAACTCATTTATTACTTTTATTGCCTCATTACCTAGCCTGTCTTTTAAGATAAGTCGTAATGTGACTATTACGTCCCGTGTTCCTAAATTTCTCCTAAATCCAAACTGATCTTCCGCAAGGTTGGATTCCACAAGATTTCCATTCGTCTGTAAATAATTCGTGTTAGTATTTTGCACCCATGACTTATTAAACTGATAGTTCTGTAATTTTCACACTTGTCTGCACTTGCTTTCTTTGGAATTGGGATTACTATATTCTTATTGAAATCAGAGGGTATTTTCCCTGTCTCATACATCTTGCATAGCAGGTGGAAAAATTTCTTCATGACTGGTTCTCCTAACGACATCAGCAGTTCAGACGGAATATCACCTATTCCAGGGCCGATTGTTCGAATCAAATCTTTCAGCGCTCTGTCAAATTCTTCTCGCAGTACCATATCTCCTCTTCCTCCACTGCGTCTTCCTTTTCTAGAATACTTTCTTGAAGTTCATTGCCATTGTACAGGGACTCTATATATTCCTTATACTAAAGGCAGCACAAACATCCATGCCCGAGGGCAGTGGCTTAACTAGGACTTGGGGGGGGGGGGGGGGGGGGATAGATCTGCTTGACGAGCAAAATTTTAGTCAAATTGAAACAAACTTTTTAATACAGTTGTTTTAGAAAATGATGTTACTAGAACGCTTATTGGCTGTTTTTAGACCGTGTGCTGCACCCAGGCCGCGGCCTTAGACTCTGGTTATATTCTGTCTGTAAACTGGGGACCGAGCAGCACACTCGGTGAAGGAAGCGGCCTTCCCAGGAAACCGCCGCAGGCATAGCAGGGCACCAGCACTGGTGGGAACGGTGCGGACGTGTCTGTCGGTCACCAGTTTCCAGACTGACTACCATCTGAAGAAACTAATTCACTCCCATCCAATTAAAGCTTATGCTAAAACACCCAAAGTTTCCAATCTTTACCTTTACCACATAGCTGTTATACGATTATTTATTTATTTATTTTAGGCTTCTGGGGGAGGGGGGTTCTATTCCCCTCATCCCCTCCATAGTTACGCCACTGCCCGAGGGGGTTCGAACCCTCGACGGGGAACGGCCTCGCGCATCGCAGCATTGCGCCTCATTGCGCTCGGCCGTTCCGTCGCGACTATATTCATTTACAGGGTACCTACAGTTTACCATGATCTCCGAAATGAGTATTTATTTATTTATTGCAGTAAAAATCGTTTCTCCTCGGCTAAAGACACAATAAGTAACAGAAGAAATCATACGTTTCTTTTCCTGATCATTTTATGAGTGTCACATTACGTGTAAAAAGAGACATAATGAAAATTATGTTTTGATTCCCCAGGTTGCAGCTGTTATTCTCAGAACAGATGGCGTCAATGTTACATGACGTTGTTCCAAGCTAGTTAATTCAGATTCCACTGGTCAATCTCCAAGATTGTGAATCGCAGATGTTCTCAGCACTAGCCATTGTCCGGATGAACGTTACACGAGTTGTATTTTTTTTTTTTTTTTTTTAAATTATGGTGTCCCTTTCTCTTCCGGTTTTTTTATGCAACTTTACGTTTACAGAATTAATGAAACATGGAATTTCGGGACAGTCATTGACTACAACACATGTTAAATCGTTAGGAAGCTGTATTGATCAACGACCAATCAGCAGCTGCTGATTCCACAAGAAGATTGTTCCGAGCTGGTGCAACGACGTGGTCATCTCGCTGGGTGGTGTGGCAGATCTATTCGCTGGGGAAAATTTCCCTTATGTATAGTATTTTTCTTTCTTTGGAAATACAAGATAACGTAAAAAACGATCACATTCTTCTTCCTTAATATACGTTTTAATTTAGTGTTAGAATACAAACTTTATTCGGAACACACACTACAGACATTATCTACTTATATAACTGAATATATATAAAACTACGAAGGACGTAGTTCAAGCGATATCATTTGGCAGAGACTCAAATGCGTCTTTTTTTTTTTTTTTTTTTTTTTTTTTTTTTGCTGTTTATGTTGTAATGGGTTTGGGCGTAATGTTTTAATTTTAATTTTATTACATCTTTATATTTCGCAGAAATTATGCACATATACTCAACCCACTCCCATGAACCACAGACATTGCCGAGGTGGGGTGGCTTGCGTGCCTCTACGATACAGATAGCCGTACCGTAGGTGCAACCACAGCGGAGGGGTATCTGTGGAGAGGCCAGACAAACGTGTGGTTCCTGAAGAGAGGCAGCAGCCTCTTCAGTAGTTACAGGGGCAACAGCCTGGATGATTGACTGAGCTGGCCTTGTAACATCAGCTAATGTGGCTTTGCCACACAGCTACTGCGAACGGCTGAAAGCAAGGGGAAACTACAGCCGTTACCTTTCCCGAGGACATGCAGCTCTACTGTATGAACATATGATGATGGCATCCTCTCGGGTAAAATATTCCGGAGGTAAAATAGTCCCACATTCGGATCTCCGGGCGGGGACTACTCAGGAGGATGTGATCATCAGGAAAGACAATACTGGCATTCTACGGGTCGGAGCGTGGAATGTTAGATCCCTTAATCGAGTAGGAAAATTAGAAAATTTAAAAACGAAAATGGATAGGTTGAAGTTAGATATAGTGGGGATCAGTGAAGTTCGGTGGCAGGATGAACAGGATTTCTGGTCAGGTGAGTACAGGATTATAAATACAAAATCAGTTGGGGGTATCACAGGAGTAGGATTGATAATGAATAAGAAAATAGGAATGCGGGTAAACTACTATGACCAGCACAGTGATCGCATTATCATTGTCAAGATAGATACGAAGCCAACACCGACAACAGTAGTACAGGTTTATATGCCAACTAGCTCTGCCGATGATGAGGAAATCGAAGAAATATATGAGGAGCTAAAGGAAATTATTCAGACAATTAAGGGAGAGGAAAATTTAATTGTTATGGGAGACTGGAATTCGGTAGTAGGACAAGGAAGTGAAGGGAAGATAGTAGGTGAATATGGTCTGGGCAAAAGGAATGAAAGAGGAAGCCGCCTGGTAGAATTTTGCACAGAACATAATTTAGTTATAACAAACACCTGGTTCAAGAATCACAAAAGAAGGTTGTATACGTGGAAGAGACCAGGAGACACCGGAAGATATCAGATAGATTTTATAATGGTAAGACATAGATTTCGGAATCAGGTTCTACAGTGTAAGACATACCCAGGGGCAGATATAGACTCTGACCATAACTTGTTGGTTATGAACTGTAGGCTGAAACTAAAGAAACTACAAAAAGGTAGGAAAATAAGGAGATGGGACCTGGATAAATTGAAGGAACCTGAGGTTCTTAAAAATTTCAGAGGGAGCTTTAGGCAACAATTGACAGAAACGGGGGGAAATAAAACAGTAGAGGAGGAATGGGTAAAATTGAGAGATGAAATAGTGAAGGTAGCAGAGGACAAAATAGGTAGGAAGGCAAGACCTACAAAAAATCCTTGGATATCACAGGAGATACTAAATTTAATCGATGAAAGGAGAAAATATAAAAATGCAGTAAATGAAACAGGCAAAATGGAGTACAGACGACTAAGAAATGAGATTATCAGGAAGTGCAAAATGGCTAAGCAGGAATGGCTAGAAGGCAAATGCAAGGATGTAGAAGAATGTATAAATAGGGGAAAAATAGATACAGCCTACAGGAAAATAAAAGAAACATTTGGAGATAAGAAAAACAGCTCTATGAATATCAAGGACACTGATGGAAAACCAGTTCTCAGCAAAGAAGGGAAAGCTGAAAGGTGGAAAGAGTATATAGAGGGGCTCTACAAAGGAAATGAACTTCGAGACAATATTGTAGGAAGGGAAGAGGATGTAGATGAAGATTAAATAGGAGATACTGTACTGAGAGAAGAATTTGACAGAGCCGTGAAAGACCTAAGTCGAAACAAGGCCCCTGGAATAGATGATATTCCCTCAGAGCTACTGAAGTCTCTGGGAGAACCAGCCATGACAAAATTGTTTCACCTGGTGTGTAAGATGTATGAGACAGGTGAAGTACCCTCAGACTTTAAGAAAAATGTTATAATCCCCATCCCTAAGAAAGCAGGTGCAGACAGGTGTGAAAACTACAGAACCATCAGTTTAATAAGTCATGGCTGCAAAATATTAACGCGAATTATATACAGAAGGATGGAAAAGCTGGTAGAAGCCGACCTCGGGGAAGATCAGTTTGGGTTCAGGAGAAATGTAGGAACACGGGAGGCAATACTCACTTTACGGCTTATCCTAGAAGATAGATTAAGAAAAGCCAAATCTACATTTCTAGCTTTTGTAGATTTGGAGAAGGCATTTGACAATGTTGATTGGAATAAACTCTTTCAAGTTCTGAAAAAGCAGGAGTAAATTATAGGGAGCGTAAGGTTATTTACAACTTGTACAAAAACCAGACAGCGGTTATCAGAGTTGAAGGGCGTGAAAGGGATGCAGTGGTTGGGAAGGGAGTGAGACAGGGTTGTAGTCTTTCTCCAATGTTATTCAATTTGTACATTGAGCAAGCTGTAAAGGAAAGCAAGGAGAAATTTGGTGAAGGAATAAAAGTTCAGGGGGAAGAATTAAAAACATTGCGTTTTGCCGATGACATAGTAATTCTGTCAGATACAGCAAAGGACCTGGAAGAGCAATTGAATGGAATGGACAGTGTGCTGAAAGGTGCATATAAGATGAACATTAACAAGAGCAAAACTAGGGTAATGGAGTGCAGTGTAAGAAAATCAGATGATGCTGAAGGAATTAGATTGGGAAACGAAGCAATAAAGGAGGTAGATGAGTTTTGTTACTTGGGCAGTAAAATAACAATTGATGGGCGCAGTACAGAGGATATAAAATGCAGAATGGCAATGGGTAGAAAAGCGTTTTTGAAAAAGAGAAATTTGTTAACATCGAATATTGATTTAGGCCTAAGGAATTCCTTTCTGAGGGTATTTGTATGGAGTGTTGCCTTGTATGGGAGTGAGACATGGACGATAAACAGTGCGGACAGGAAGAGGATTGAGGCTTTTGAAATATGGTGCTACAGAAGAATGCTGAAGATTAGGTGGGTGGATCGCGTAACTAATGCGGAGGTACTGAACAGAATTGGGGAGAAAAGGAATTTCTGGCATACCTTGACTAAAAGAAGGGATAGATTGGTAGGACACATTCTTAAACATCAAGGAATTATTAATTTAGCGTTGGAGGGAAGTGTGTGGGGAAAAAATCGCAGGGGAAGACCAAGAGATGGATACAGTAAGCAGATTCAGACAGATGTAGGTTGTCGTTCTTATGTGGAGATGAAGAGGCTTGCTCAGGATAGGGTATTGTGGAGAACTGCATCAAACCAGTCTCCGGACTGAAGACCACAACAACAACAACATCAACCCTCAATAACGTCATAAACGTTCACATGCGTGAAGAACTGACTTTTGTCTAAAATGCAACGCAAATCAGATCAGTTATAGTCATCCAGTGTCTGATAATGAGAGCACCTGATGACATGAAACAAACTTCAAACATAGGTTCATACCTAGCACATTAACTCATTTGTAAGGGGAGGAAGGAAGAAAGGAAGCTTGGAGTTTAACGTCCCGTAGACTGCCTGGTCATTACAGGCGTAACTGAAGCTCGGAGTGTTTGGGTAAGGATGTGGAAGGAAATTGGCCGTGCTCTTTCAAAGAAACGCTCCCGGCATTTGCATGGAGTGATTTAGGAAAATCATTGAAAACCTAAATCTGGATGGCCGGAGGTGGATTTGAACCAACGACCTTCCCAATGCGAGTCGAGTGTCTCACTACTGCACCACCTCGCTCGGTCATTTGTAAGCTCGGGAATTTTACTAGTTCTTTCACCAAAAGTACAGTTTGTAGAACCCTGATTCACATGGTAGCGCGCCTGTCGCGATATTTTTCATGTTTCTCCTAAGTCGTTTACAGACTGCCGCTTTCTCCCGTCTATGAACGCCCCTGGTGGACTAATTTCTTCGCCTGCGTTATTCCAAGTACGTCAGTGCTGTGACGCTAACGATCTAGCAAATAACTGAATGATTAATGATTTTCTCTTACTTCCCATTAATCACTTCATTCCCACATTATGATTTCAGCACTGGAAAAATTAAAATTGAGTGTTTTCAGTATTAGTACAATGCAGTAAAAACCAAATTACGTGTTTTAGAATTTTTGATCGAACTATTATTTTTTATGTCATTTATTTCATGCACAACACAGACGTTTGTATCGAGGTATTTTATTACTTGGGACGTAATTTTGTTGATAGCTAACATTGCCGCAGCAATAATGCTAGCACAATCTTCGCCACAGCAGTAAAGACAAGACAATTGACTGCTGAAATAAAATGACATGAACCTCACTCAAGCTCGCGCTCACGACCAAGTCAGGCGGCAGCGTAACTCCAAGACGGACAGTTTAATGCCTGAGAAGCGGCTACACGCCATACCGAGCGGCAAAACATCGTTCTGGAAGCAGTGTTGTACATAAATATGTGACTTTCACAAAATACAGTATAAATCAGCTTTTAATACGTTGTTGTTGAGGAGCAACACTAGGAATGAAAGGGTTAACATCTCTACAGCAGACCGGTTTATATCAGCGAGCACAGAATAACACAGAGAGGCCTTCCAATGACAGTGAAATGAAGCCGGCTGAGCGCAGAGCGCGACACCCAACCAACATGGCGGCCGAGCGCCAGCCGGACACAACTGCGAGCACAGGGCGGTTCACTGGGTTCGCTGTCTGTTAATTCCTTTCTCATTTATTTTAAGACGTTCCATTTTGAAAATCTGTTTTTGCCATAAATAATTACAGATTTCAGCTATGGATAGAAAATCATGCTATTACATAAAATAGAAGCAAATTTTTCCTCTGTCTCTCTCTGCCGGCCGCGGTGGCCGAGCCGTCTGCGGCGCGTCAGTCACAGTCTGCACGGGCACCACAGTCGGGGGTTCGAATCCCCCCTCGGGCATGGATATTTGTGTCGTCCTCTGTAGTAGCTAGTTCATAAGTAGTTTATAAGTTTAGGGACTGATGACCCCGTAGTTAAGTCCCATAAGCGCTACAAACATTTGAACATTTGAAAATATGAGACCTGGTCATAGTATAGAATTATAGAACTCACGACAATTTTTTTTTTTTTTTTTTTTTTTTTTTTTTTTTTTTTAAGACCTCGAGATCATATGTCTAACTTTCACAGATCTCCCACAATCACTGTATCTGTAGTCTGAAGCCATCCGTCACAGCACTTTAAAAAATAAAAATGATAAATGTGTTTTTTGTTTCTTTTTTAGATGTTTCTGAGTTCTGTAAGTTTATACTATTTACACTGGCCTAGTTCTACGTTATGATTCTTATTTTAGTTTTTTCATATATTCGTATTGGCGTTAATATAGTCTAAGATTATCCCAGGATTCTAAAGAAGAAACCGCATGACGATACGTTCGGTACTCCTCGAGTTATAAAAGGTTATGAGGACAGAGGAAAAATGTCCAAATGTTTGTAGAGTTTATGGGACTTAACTACGGGGTCATCAGTCCCTAAACAAAAAAACTACTTATGAACTAGCTAATACTAAGGACGGCACAATATCTATGCCCGAGGGGGGATTCGAACCCCCGACCGTAGTGGCCGTGCAGACCGTGACTGGCGCGCCGCAGAACGCTCCGCCACCGCTGCCGGCGTCTCACAGTTTATGCTACAAAGGTCACGAAAGTGCGGAATTGGTATACCTTACTAAGTTATTATTCTTATTTCAATTATTTCTCATTTTCGTGTTGACATTTAATGTAGCCTGCGTTGAACATAGGATTATACTGGAGAAATTGAAAGAAACCGCATACGTTCTGCAGTTCTCAAGTTAAGTAGTTGAAGATTACCCGTGGAAAGCCGGACGGCTCAGCTAGTTAGTAATAAAATATATAAGAAATGTTAAGTCATAATTATTGCATAACGAAAATTGTATCCCAACTTACAAATGTTTATCAATATTGGTCACAATGTACAAGGTGAGTGAGCAACAGTATCTGTGTTCGCTGGTGGGCAAGCTCGCTGAAAGTAACGAGTAGAGTTTTAAAGGTTTCACCGCTCTATTGTATCCAAATTTATGAGAAAACCAGAGGAGCTATAAAAAGTTGTATAAATAAAATAAAATATCATTTCATCATCTAAAACTTGGTCGCTGACCAAAACGTAATGAAAAAAAAAATAAAAAAAAAAAAACAAAAAAAAAAAAGAATCGCTGCCGACTAACTTTTCATGTCGCAATTTTTATTTCATAGTAGCCGAAAACCCGACGTTGCCAGGGTGTTTATTTATCATACACTCTCGTAGTCCACATCCCCCTTCCCTCCTCTCTCTGCATCCATCTGTTTGTCTCCCATCTCTCTGTTCGTTTCCACATTTCCCTCTCTCGGCAAACTTTTCTGCAACGTACTCTCTGTCATGTACCATACAAACATTTATGTACCTACTAATATTCCTCTTGGTTTAAAGGTCATATGTGCAAAAATTCATAAAGATTGGAGCAAAAATATATATATTTTGAAAAATTGCGTAAGCTACTTACCCTCCACCATGCAGTGTACAGACAGTGACATTCCTCTTTTTTTAAGGTAGAGTAAGCAAAATTTCATCAATATCGAACCAAAACTATAGATTTCTATGCAACAGAAACGCAGGGTCACATTGAAAAACGCAATTTATTGTTCTCAAATATTCCAGTTTTATTTCATACTATCCTTGCTCTGGAAAAAAAAAAAAAAAAAAAAAAAAAAAAAAAAAAAAAAAAAAAAAGAAAGATCTGAGAAATCGGTCGAGCCGTTCTCAAGTTATGGCGCGAACAAGGTATTTAGGGATACATTTTTATGTTGCAAAGTACCCTCCCGCATGCATGGTATGAAACTTAAGGTAGAATATGACCTTCCTCTTGTTTTGAAACTGTAGATTTCGTGAGTCTGTAGGAGAAGTATGCTCCGCCATGCACGTATCACAAAATACTTTCTTAGTTTTTGTTTTTTACCTATAAACTACATTCCTGCCAACTTACGGCTTCATAGGTGAAGTAGTTTTCAAGATTTCGTGTTTAGTCAGTGAGTGTCCTTTCGCTTTTATATAGATAGAGATTAAGAAAACAGATTGCTTAATTTTGGATGCAAGAGGATTAAAGAAGACTTTCAGACAAAAATAAATAGTTACATGCAAATCTGTAATGATAACTGTATTCGAAGCAAGGTCATGTCTGATGCGAGAGTTTTACGGCATCTATAGCGAAATTGTTGTGAGCGGTAAACTTATTTTCGTTTCATAATTTTGTGAGGAGGGAGGTGGTCAGTTACAAAATGCTTCATAAATGCTCGAAACTACAAGCAAACTCCGTTGCAGGTCCATAATTACTCCCATTTTCCAATAAACCTGGTATTCTTACTCGGTGGCCTCTCATTATTTATGGCGTCATATCTCCTGAACTATGTGTCGTGCTCTTTTGTTTTGGGGCCATGAACCTTCGTGGACGTACGCTGAACAGTTCAGCAAAGTTTCATTGCAATCAAATGAATAGTTTGTGAACACATAGAGGACATACAGACAAACATTCATTTTTATATATTTAGATAAAAGCAATAGTTTCAATTATTATTTTTATACAAACACAATACGCATTGTACTTGCTAAGAACACTGTTGCATTCCTTCAGTATTCATCTGTTTGCATGAAAAATTTGCTAATTTGTTTCCTATCCTAAGGGGCTCAAATGAAAATGTAATTAAGGCGATCGGCACTTGAAGAACTACGCATTTATTGAACAAACTCCGTTTCTACACCCAACCAAGATGGATGCCGGTCTTCACTGCTTGTACCCTGATGTAGGCGGCATAGCCTCTCTATGTTATTCTGTGCTCGCTGGTTTATATGTATTAAATTTAATGGATTTCCTTGGGTCACAGATGTACGCTTTTTTTATTTAGTAATCGTACGGCTTTACAGGTATACAACAATATACAATTAAATGGAAATGTCCAAGTTTGACAACCAATCCAGTGCACTTTCTATCACTTGATGTAAACTCTCGACGTCACCGTTAAATGCTCGCAGCGGACACTGCTTGACGATGTGATGTATGCTTTGCTCCTCCGCTCCTCAGTTACAATCAGAAGATGGAAGGAAACCCTACTTCTTCATGTTGTATGCACACCTTCCTTGACCAGTCCTGATGCAGTTCAGCCTCGACCAGGTTTTGTGTGGCAGATGGAATCCCTCAACCTTCTGTGATGGATCTTGCACGAGGCGGGCGTTGTGCGGTGGATGTTCGTTCCAGCGTTATTGCCACTTAGAGGTCACATCGAAGGAACTAGTGCTTTCTGTGTCACAACAGGGAGGTTTTCGTGATTTGAGACGACCTGCTTGAGGATGCTGTTGAGCATCACACAACGGAATGTTCTTGTGAGCCTTGAAGTTGTTGATCAACTTTAACTTAGCTGCTTTCCTCCTTAGATCTTGCGGAGCAATGTCAGCCAGGACAGGTAACCACTGAATGGGCGTAGATCTGACAGTGCCAGTGATAATCCTCGCGGCTTCATTAGGTTGGACGTCAATCTTTGTCCTGTGAGCGCTGTTTTCCCACAATGGCGCGCAGTATTCCCCAGCGGAATACTTAAGAGCGAGCGCAGCAGAGCGTAGGGCATTGGCGTCCGCACCCCAATTGCTGCCAGCAATCTTGCGAACTAAGTTCACTCTTCAGGCAAGTTTCTTTGAAAGCTTTAAGCACTGTTCTTTGAATGTCAAGGACCGATCTAGAGTGATACCTAGGTATACAGGATTGTAGTTATGTGGCACTTCAATTCCATCAAAAGTCACATGTAGCTTCCTTTGGGCTTCTTTATTATTCAGGTGGAATGCAGTATCCTCAGTTTTATTTGGGTTTGGTTGAAGTCTCCATTTATGAAAGTAATCACTTAATATAATCAGCTCACTCGTCAGTACCTGTTCGCAGTGCTTGAGGTCGTTACTCTGGAAGACTAATGCTAGGTCATCTGCAAACTGAATTTTCGTGGAGTCATGTCTGGTATGTCATGTACATATAAGTTAAACAGGATGGGGGCCAGAACAGAGCCCAGGGGTAGGAAGTTATTTAGCGTCCTCCATCTGCTAGGTTGTCCATTCGGGAATCCCTTAAAACGTCTGTCCGAGAGCATGTTGTTCACTAGGAATGCAAGCTTTTGTCATGGGATGATTTGGATAATCTTCAACATCAGTCCTTCCCTCCACACAGTGTCAAAAGCTGCTGTGAGGGCCACAAAAACCGCAGCTTTTTTAAGACCTGTGGTGTCGCACAAGTCCAAAGTGCGCGCCACCTACTTTCGCCGCGCGCCGCCATGCACGCACGGCGCGGCGTTCTTACGACGTCAGCCACGAGCGCCCTCTGCTACAACTCCGCTCGTGGCCACCACCACAGACAAATATATATGTTACTCTGTGCCACCACTGAAAGAGATCGTTCACTTGGGACTGAGATAGGAACCAGTTAACACTTCGGAATCAGATAGGCACCAGTGAAGACTTGGCTATCGGATAGGTACTAGGCAGGCCTCTAGCTCAACAGCATTCTGCAGTACTGAGCTATGTAAAAGTTAAGTATTGTATTGTATTGTATAAATTCTGTGCAATATATATCTCGTTCTAATTTACTCTAGTGTTTCTAGTTTCTGCTGTCCCACTAGCTGCTCACCTTCGTACCTGCACAAGCGTGCTTCCTTTATTCCTGTGTCGGTACTTTTCTACTCGGCCACCGACACCTACGACGGAAACGAGACACAAAAGCGCCGACGAGTCAGGGACACAAAAAGACCCCGTTGGAAACCAATTTCTACTAATGTTGTCAACGTTAAGACCTGGTCACAGCAGCTCCGATGTTTCCTGAAGCCACCTTATTTAGCAGGGATGATTTGGTCAATGGTCTCTTGTCTGCGGTTTAGAGTGAGGCTTTCAAGTAGCTTATACGGCAGGGCACAGCGAGGGGCGGCCTGATGTGGCGACTGTGTGTGCTGGGACCTCGTGTGGAGGCACGTGCCCGGCTGCCCGAGCCCTGCCTATCTCAGGGAGCGGCCGGCAGTCGGCAGTCGGCAGGCCCTTCCCAGAAATGCGGCGCTCGCCTCGCAGCGCAGCCCTCGCCAGCCTGTGGAATGCCTCTTTCCGACACGCCGTGCGATAACTCGCCGACCTCCGCGGCGACCAGACTGATAGCTCTGCGCCTCGTTCGACACACGCTCGTCGCCGCCGGTCTTGGAAATCCAAGACAATTGTAGACTGAAAATAAAATCCGTGGTAAGTGCCAAAAATGAAAAAAATTGTTTTATTATGAAAATGTGGGCTACATTCCTAACACTACTCAGTAAGAAGCGGGCTATCTGTTATCCGATGTGGAAATAGTTCTAATGTTTCTCACAAGAATGCCCGACGATCTATGTGCCACCTGTCGTGAAGTAAAATCTGGGCTATGGGTCAGTGGCCAGAGGTGCACGTGAGCTTTGTTATTACTGTTTGAGTTGAGGTTTCATCTTGTAGCAAGCAGTAACTATTTATTTTGTGCTTTTTCTACAATGTAAATGGTAAATAAGCTAAGAGCAGATGGAAGTCCTACAAGAACAGTCGGAATGTGACAGTGCCTGAGAAACAACCTCCAACTGTTGCGGTAGGTTTAAATACCTCTATAACATCATAGACCTAGGTTGTCGTTTATTAACGGCTCAAAGTTGTATTCCTTCGGCTTTTAATATCGCAGTTCTTTGTATATGCGTGTTTGTTCTGAGTGTAAAATAGTAAAAAACAGGTTATTAGACGCAGTGCTTACACATCGAATGGCCTTCTTTTATGTAGGTTTCTGCCCTGTGCAGAAGCATTGCCTTCATACAAAACTAAACATCTTCAATCAGTTTTATGAACTAGGAGATAACGTCAAGCAAAATTCGTATCTAATGGGAAACATAGGTCGTACACAGATTCGACAGAATGTAGACGGCAAGCCAGTGTATTTCATACGATTCCTGATGGCAAAGGTGCAAGCAAAAAGGTGGCAAAAGTGCAAGTGTGCAAGCAAACATGGAAATCCATGGCATCAAAAAGCTTAGGGTTGAAACATTGGTTAAATCGATAAAGCCGGGTGACGTAAGTACGTTGAATGTAGGGCAAATAAAACCAAAGAGAAGAAGCACACAGGTGATGATGCACAGCGTATAGTTGAACGCACAAGGGGAAAGTCATTTCACAAGGGCCAAAAGTTCACTTATGTGTTTAAGCCAAGATTTGAATTATCAGAGAATGTATGACGCCTTTGTTGACCTTCATCCAGACCACAAAGTCCAATACAGCTTTCCACTTACTCTAATTTCGCACATAGCCCGGTTTTTACAGTAGAGGGTATGGCACATAGCCCTATTCTTATTTTTAACATGAATTTTTTTTCATTAAGATAAAAATTGAATGGTCAATTCAACTGTAATAAGTCTTTAAGGATTAATGGTAGACACAAATTGAGGCGAAAAAAATTGCACATAAAGACAAACTGTTCCTTTTAGGAGGTTTTTTGTGTTTTACTCAAAACGTTCATTTTGGCATTTAGCACGGTTTTTATAGTCAGTCTACAATTTTCATTCGTCTTTTGTAATCTTGCACGAATGTTTTCATACCCACTACCTTAAAAGTCGTCGTTAATCTATTTCACTAATCTGATCGAACTATTTTTGCTTTAGCACACGCAGCTCGACTGTATGAATATACGATGATGGCGTCTTCTTGGGTAAAATATTCCGGAGGTAAAATAGTCCCCCATTCGGATCACGGACTAATCAGGAGCATGTCATCAGCAAGAAAACCAAAACGGGCATTCTACTGATCAGAGCGTGGAATGTTCTAACCCTTAATCGCGTAGGTAAGTTAGAAAATTTGAAAAGAGAATGGATAGATTAAATTTAGATATGGTAGGGATTAGTGAAGTTCGGTGGCGGGACAGGATTTCTGGTCGGGTGAGTAATGGGTTCTAAACACGAAATCATTTGGTGGTAACGCAAGAGTAGGTCTCATAGAGAATAAGAAAATAAGAATGCCGGTAAGTTACTATGAACAGCATAATGAACGCATTATCACAGCAAAGATAGACACAAAACCAACACCGACCACTGTAGTGCAACTTTATATGCCAACTAACACAGCCGATGATGAGGATAACAAAGAAATGTACGAGATTCAGAAAGTTAAGGGAGACGAAAACTTGATGGGGGACTCGATATCGGTAGTAGGAAATGGAAGAGAAGGAAATGTAGTAGGTGAATATGGAGGAGTGAAAGAGGAGATCGCTTGGTAGAATTTAGTGCAGAGCACAATTTAATTATCACCAATACTTGGTTTAAACATCATGAAAGAAGGCTATATACGTGAAGAGACCAGGAGACCCTGGACGGTATCAGATTGACTTTGTAATGGTGAGGAATAAATTTAGGAACCAGATTCAAAACTGTACGACATACCCTGGGGCCGATATAACTTATTGGTAATGAACTGTAAATTAAAACTTAAGAGACTGCAGAAAGGTAGAAAAGTTAGGAGATGGAACCTGCACAAACTGAAGAAACCGGAGGTGATTGAAGGTTTCAGAGAGAGAATTCGGCAAGGACTGGCTGAAACGGAAGAAAGTAATACAGTAGAAGAAGAATGGGTAGCTCTGAGAGATAGGGTAGTTAAGGCCGCAGAGGATCATATAGGCAGAAGGACAAGGCCTAATGGAAACCCTGGATAACACAGGATATACTGAACTTAATTCATGAGAGGAGAAAATATAAAAATTCAGCGAGTGAAACAGGGAAATGGGAGTAGAACCATATGAAAAATGAGAATGACAGGAAGTGCAGACTGGCTAAGCAAGAGTGGTTAGAGGGCAAATGCAAAATCGTAGAAGAATGCATAACTAGGGGAAAGATAGATACCGCCTACAGGAAAATAAAAGAGCTATTTGGAGTCAAGAAAAGCAGCTGTATGAATATCAATATCTCAGACGGAAAACCAGTTCTAAGCAAAGAGGGGAAAGCTGAAATGTGGAAGGAATATATAGAGGGTCTATACAAAGGAAATAAACTTGAAGGCAGTATTCTAGAACTGGTAGACGCAGTGGAGGAAGATGAGATAGGAGATAAGATGCTGCGCGAAGAATTTGACAGAGCGCCGAAAGATTGGAGTCGAAACAAGGCTCCTGGAATAGATGATACCAGTCTGAACTGCTTATATCGTTAGGAGAACCAGTCATGAAAAATTTGTTCCACCTGGTATGCAAGATGTATGAGACAGGGGAAATATCCCCCCGACTTCAAGAAGAATATTGTAATTCCAATTCCAAAGAAAGCAAGTGCATACAAGTATGAAAATTACATAATTATCAGTTTAATAAATCATAGTTGCAAAATACTAACACGAATTATTTACAGACGAATGGAAAAACTTGTGAAATCCAACCTTGTGGAAGATCAGTTTGGATTTAGAACAAATGTAGAAACACGGGAGACAATACATTATGACTTATCTTAGAAGATATGCTAAGGAAAGACAAACCTACGTTTTTAGCATTTGTAGATTTGGCGAAAGCTTTTGACAATGTCGACTTGAATAAACGTTTTCAAATTCTGAAGGTAACAGGGCTCAAATATAGTGAGCGAACAATTATATTCAACCTGTACAAAAACCAGACAGCAGTTATTAGATTCGAAGGGCACGAAAGGGACGCATAGGTTAGGAATGTTGTTCAGTCTATGCTTTGAGGAAGCATGAAGGAATGGAAAGAGAAATTTGGAGAGGGAATTATAGTTCAGGGAGAAGAAATAAAAACTTTGCTAAAGACCTAGTAATTCTTTCAGAGACAGCAAAGGACCTGGAAGAGAAACGGAATGGAAAGGAGAGTATAAGATGAACATTAACAAGAGTAAAACAATGATAATGCTATGTAGCGTCAGAAAGTCAAGCGATGCTGAAGGAATAAGATTAGGTAACCAGACAATAAAAGTAGTAGATGCGTTCTGGTACTTGGGTAGTAAGATAACTTCTGATGGCCGAAGTAAAGAAGATATAAAATGCAGAATGGCTATGGGAAGAAACGCGTTTCTGAAGAAGCAAAATTTGTTAACATCCAATATTAATTTAAATGTTAGGAAGTCCTTTCCGAAAGCATTTGTCTGGAGTGTAGCATTGTATGGGAGTGAAACGTGGACGATAAGGAGTTCAGACAAAAAGATGATAGAAGCTTTCGAAATGTGCTGCTACAGACGAATGATGAAGATTAGATTGGTAGATCACGTAACTAATGAGGAGGTGCTCAGCGGAATTGGGAAGAGAAGGGATAGATTGGTAGGACACATTCTGAGACATCAAGGAATTGTAGAGTTAGCATTAGGAGGAAGTATGTGGGGTAAAAATTGCAGAGGGAGACCAAGAGACGAATAGAGTAAGAAGGTTCAAAATGATGGTTTCCCTTCTTAATCTCGGATGAAGAGATTTGCACAGGACAAGGTAGCGTGGAGAGCTACATCAAACCAGTCTGCGGACAGAAGACCACAATAACAACACTCCTCCTCCCGGCAAGGCTAATTGACAACTTTAGTTCTTGAACTTGGATGGATGGGGCCAGTTAAAATGATTTTTGCATCAATTTTTGCTAGTCACTAATAAATAGCTAACACCTGTACAAGATCATCCGCTTGGATATACCTCTGCATACCTTTAAATCTTTCATCATATAATTCTCCACTTCTTTATGCGCCATGGGAAAATAAATACGCGAATAAAATTGCATCTAATTCGTCTGACACAGAAATGTACCGGATGTTAGGAGAAACTGTAGTTATTTCTGTCATCAGTGACATAGCTTTTCTCTTAATGTACTCCAATTTTCATGTTCACATATTTATTCGCAATACCCCGGTGGAGTGGCCAACACTAAGGTGCATTGCTGCAGAGCGCGCGCTTGCTCGCCGTCGGACGTTTGACTCCTCCCTCCGACGTGTGTGTGTGTGTTCTCCTTAGCAGAAGTTAGTTTAAGTAGTTTGTAAGCCTCGATTTTATCCGATCTTCAGATTCCTCTTCTTGATAACGCAGTGCAACGTCTTGCTGTTAGAATGCCACTAATGCCATGTGACAAGAACGAACTGTTCTACATCTACAAGTCTCACATACTCCGCTAGCCATTGTTTAGTGCATGTTTGAGTGTACCTATTAAACAATTCCACTTCGCAAATAGATCGAGAGAAGAACGATTGTCTATATACCAGCGCACAATCTTCGTGGTCATTGCGCGGAATGTATGTTGGCGAAAGTGATGAACGCAGTACGTTGTTCTCGACGGCGAGTGTTCATCAGAGACGAGTGTATCGTCAGGCGTGCCCCAGGGGAGTGTGATAGGACCGCTATTATTTTCTATCTACATAAATGATCTGATGGACAGAGTAAGTTGTAATTTGCGGCTGTTTGCTGATGATGCTGTGGTGTATGGGAGGGTGTCGTCTGTAACTGACTGTAATAGCATACAGGTTGCCTTAGACAAAATTTCTAGTTGGTGCGAAGAATGGCAGCTAGCTCTCAATGTAGAAAAATGTAAGGTGATGCGCATGAGTAGAAAAAACAATCCTATAATGTTCGAATACAGCATCAGTAGTGAGCTTCTTGATGCGGTCGCGTCGTTCAAATATCTAGGCGTAACATTGCAGAGCGATATGAAATTGAACGAGCATGTAAGGACAGTTGTGAGTAAGGCAGGCAGCCGACTTCGGTTTATTGGGAGAATTTTGGGAAGATGTACTTCACCTGTAAAGGAGACCGCGTATAAAACGCTTGTACGACCACGTCTTGAGTATTGCTCAAGTATTTGGGACCCGCAGCAGATCGGTTTGAAGGAAGACATAGAGGCGGTTCAGAGGCGAGCAGCTAGATTTGTTACCGGTAGGTTCGTCCAATGCGCGAGTGTCACGGAAATGCTCCGGCAACTCAATTGGGGATCGCTGGAAGAAAGACGACGTTCTTTTCGTGAATTTCTGTTAAGTAAATTTAGAGGGCCGGAATTTGAAGCTGAGTGTAGTACGATCTTGCTGCCGCCTACTTACATTTCGCGTAAAGATCACAAAGACAAGATAAGAGAAATTAGGGCTCGTACGGAGGCATATAGGCATTCTTTTTTTCCTCGTTCAAGTTGGGAGTGGAATAGGAAAGGAAATGCCTAGTAGTGGTACAGTGAACCCTCCGCCACGCACCTTACGGTGAATTGCGGAGTATGTATGTAGATGTAGATGTAGAAAGTAGAATCGTTGTGCAGTCAGCTACAATTACTAGTTTTCGTAATTTTGTCAACAGCGTTTCGCTAACCTAAAATAAGTAGTCGTCTTCCCTTCAAAGATTCGCGCCGCGGTGGAGTAGCCGAGCGGTCTAAAGCGTCTCGCTGCGGAGCGCACGGTTGCTCGCCGTGGAGATTCGAGTCGTCCTTGGAGCATGGGTGTGTGTGTTTGTCCTTAGGTTAGTTTACCTACGTTTAAGTAGTTTGTAAGCTACGGACTGATGACCAAACAGTTTGGTCCGATAGATTTACAAACATTTGATTTGATTTGATTTCAAAGATTCGCATCTTATTCCACAAAACATATCAACCTCTCTTTGCTCATTGATGGAACATACCGGAAATAAGTCAAGCAGCAAGTTGATCCCACGATATGACAAGTGTCTCAATTCTTTTGGTGACTGCAGCGAAACATAACTCAAACATTACTGTACATGCTGGTAATAAACTTTTCGTGCAACTACGTTTATTATTTTTTTTAAATATGGAAACTTACTCTCTGGATGCAATTCGTACAAATAATGGTGTTAATCAGATGATTTAACAGTCACGCTCAGTAATCCGAATATTGAGAGCTATCTACAATAATGACATGAAAGAAGATAGATTATCATCAGTAGTTAAATAGACATTTAAAATCTCAGTAAGTAAGGATATCATCATTGAAGCAGAAACGGACTTCAGAGGACACAAGGCCAGGGAAATGTTTCAGAAGGTGGAGTGCCTAAGCAAAGGTCACCAGGCCAAACAGAAATTTGTCAAAGATTCCCGTGACAAGAACCTGACGAACGACAGCGATATAGCTGAGAGATGAAAGGAGTATTTTCAACAGCTGTTAAACTGTGATGAACCTGAACTGCAGTTTGATTTCCAGTCCCCAATTACAGCCGATGCAGAGTATCCCCCACCTACCCTGGATGAGATCAAAACCAGAATCAAACGCCTTAAGAAGCATAAGAGTCCAGGTGAAGATGGCATTCAGATTGAAATGATCCTGGCAGGAGGAGAGAAACTTCCAGAGAGAATACGCCGTCTGATACAAACAATATGGACCAAAGATGAACTACCAGCAGAATGGAAATCAGCTCTGAGCTGTCCAATTCATAAGAAGGGTGACAAGCTGAAATGTGACAACTATCGCGGAATGACCCTCGTTAACGTATGTCCAATTGCCCCATGCACAGAATTCAGCCAGTGGCAGAATCAGTGATTGGGGAATACCAGGGAGGTTTACGCCTAGGGCGGTCAACAGCAGATCATATCTTCACTCTCAGGCAGCTCACAGAAAAACTAGCTGAATATGGTAAAGAACTACATATTTTATTTGTAGATTTCAAGAAAGCCTATGATTGCATACATCGCAAGAGCCTGTTCAGATGTTTAAGGGAGTTTGCGATGGCAGAGAAACTCACCAATCTGATAAGGATCTGTCTGAGCGACACAAATGCTAAAGTGAAAACGGGAAATCATGTAATTGAGGGATTTGAAATTGTGACAGGACTCAGGCAAGGAGATGGGCTGCCGCCTATTCTGTTCAGTTTTGCACTCGAGAAGATTGTTCGCGAAACCTTCCAAAAGAATGAAAGGATTGAAATTGAGGGAAACAGACTGGCGTACTTGGCCTATGCAGATGACATCTGTCTACTCTCTAGCTCTGAAGAGGAGACGGAACAAATGACCACAGCACTAAAGGAGGCTGCTAGCAAATTTGGGCTACTCATCAATAAAGCCAAGACAGAGTACCTCGTTATGACCCACGGGCAGACTGCTGGACATCTACAGTCACTGCAGGTGGGAGACATGTTCTTCAAGAGAGTGCGAGAATTTAATACCTGGGGCACTTTTCACAGACAACTCTTCTTGTGAAGTGGCGATCAACGCCAGAATTCAAGCTGGAAACGGATCCTTCCACACACTAGTGCAAGTGCTTCGCTCCAAATGTCTATCCAGACAGTTCAAAATCCGACTGTACAAAACCCTGATCCTGACTGTTGTGCTATATGGCTATGAAACATGGAGTATTCGAAAACAGGTCTTCCGCAAGCTCCTTGTTTTTGAGAGAAAAGTTCTTCGAAAGATCTAAAGTTCAGTTTTGGATGCAGACACAGGGGAATGGAGGATCAGGCACAACCAAGAACTTCAGGAATTATACCGACAGCCCATCATAGGGAATTACACCAACAGCCCAGCATAGCAGAAACCATAAAAGCCAAGCGTCTGCTGTGGGCCGGATGGAAGATGGCAGGTGGCCTCAGAAGCTCCTGGATGTCGTTCCTGCAGGAAGGGGACCCCGAGGAAGACCAAGGGAACGTTGGAGGGATGGCCTCCATGAAGACCTGAAGCAAGCAGCAATAGATGTGGACAGGTGGCGGATAACAGCAGTGGACCGGAAGCATTGGAGACGAAACTTGTAGCAGCGTGCGGTCCACGAGGCCTGATCACGTGAAAGAAGAAAGAAGAAGAAGTAAGTAAATGTCAGATTGTTTCAGCTGAAAATTTTTAATTTGGACATGGCTGACTCGGGGCAGAAGATCTACTAGCATTCATGTTACCAAAAGGAGAGTAGATGTGTTTGCGGAACTCTCTCTCTCTCTAGATACACAGAATCGTTTAGTCACAAAAACAGATTGTAGTTTTGTCCGTTTCGAGTTGCTTCTTAGAGCACATTTATTCTCTGTTACTTCTTCCTCAAGCTCTTCAGTCTAAACTAATAAGGTAGTATTACAAGTCGCTTCCTGATCAGTTCGTGTTTTATCTTACCTGCGTCTGGTCTACACAAGTAGACATAAACAACTATTGCTTACTTAGCTCCTTCAAACTCCTCTAATGGGGAGCTGTTTCCTCTACCCTGTTAAATTACACCCCAGTGGCAGTTTAGTGCTCCATGGCGGAGGTCTTTTTGTTTACGTTCTGATGTTTCCATTAAGACGGTGGCATTGACAGGCTACATTTCGTTATCGCATACCAGAGCCCTGTCAGTTTTTGCATTGGACGCCCTAGACGTGATCAGATTCATAATCCGCTATTTTTATCTCTCTGTAGTAGAGCTGTACTGCATCACGTACTTTGTAAAGGTTTTGCTTTCATTTTCCGGCAACCGGACGTGCGAATATCTCCTTCTGAGAATCGATAATCTCCACCGATTGACGTCTGGCGTGCTTTGCGGAAACGAGAGAAGTGAGTAAGCACGGGTCTGAGTACGCGCTTCTTTATCTCCCCCCGATAACGATTGGGACGTCACCGCCCGTGCGATTATCCATCAGACACCTGAATGCCGAAAGTAATGAGTCATATCAGTGCATCTCAAAGTACCGGTATGTACATCTTTTTCTTGCAGGAAACACTATATTTAAATGATTTCCAATCCATGGTGTACAACAGCAATCAGTTAGAATAAATATTCCTTCAAACCGTCTTGATTGCAATTTATTATTATTATTATTATTAGTATTAGTTAATGACGCGTTTCGCCCTTCAGCAGGGCATCTTCAGATTATCTGCGTGATAGAATTCACACAAAATTACAAGGCGGAATTACAAACGGTTATAATGGTACATGGGCTTATTTTGTGTTAAGAAGATAGTATAAATGGTAAACAAAGCTTACAATGCGCTTTCTGTGGTGTGACACCGTAAGTTGTTATTGCGGTGTTTCTATTTTCCTGGAATGTTTTTTGGTTTTCCTTACCTTTCCTTGGTTTTCCTTACCGAGTATGTTCCAATTGTAATTCGTTGTTACCCGAACATTTGTAGGGCCACAAGGAAAACCAAAAAACGTTCCAGGAAAATAGAAACACCGCAATAACAACTTACGGTGTCACACCACGGAGAGCGCATTGTAAGCTTAGTATAAATGGTAAACAATCTTCTTAACACAAAATAAGCCCATGTACCATTATAACCGTTTGTAATTCCGCCTTGTAATTTTGTGTAAATTCTGTCACGCAGATAATCTGAAGATGCGCTGCTAAAGGGCGAAACGCGTCATTAACTAAAAAAAAATAATAATAATAATTAAAAAAAATAAAAAAAATTTGCAATCAAGACGGTTTGAAGGAATAACTATATTTAAATTGTTCAAATGTTTGTGAAATTATGGGATCTAACTGCAGTGACTATCGGTCCATAAACGTACAAACTACTTAAACTAATTTATTCTAAGTACAACATCACACCCATGCCTGAAGGAGGGTTCGAACCTCCGACGGCGAACGGCCGCGTGCCCTGCAGCGAGGCGCCTATTCCGCCGCGGCAAACACTGAAACTTTTATCACTTAGCTGTGTGCCCGTGCTTCGCAACCAATGCTAAAGAAAGATCTCTGCATTTTTTTCGTTTTTAAGGGTTCCGTACTCAGTCAGTAAAACTGAAATTCTTTTTGCGCCGCTTTGGTAATACGGGTGACGCTCCAGTTACGGATCACACGGCCTCCCACGTCGCGGTTTCGAATCCTCCCTCGAGCATGGATGTGTGTGTAGTCCTTAGGTTAGTTTAGTTTAAGTAGTTTGTAAGTCTAGGGACTGATGACCAACGTAGTTTGGTCCCACAGAATAACAAACATTTGAATTAAAGAACACTTGCATACACTGTATATGAAGTTTGTCTTACTTTGTAAATGTCTATTATACACATGTTTACATTTCACCGCCGTGGCGGAGCGGCCGAGCGCATTGAGGCGCTATGCTGTGATGCACGAGGCCTTTCCCCGTCGGGGGTTCGAATCCGCTCTCGGGCATGGATGTTTGTGCCGTCTTTAGTATTAGCTAGTTCATAAGTAGTTTGTAAGTTTAGGGACTGATGACCCCGCAGTTAAGTCCCTTAAGCTTAAACAAACATTTAAACATTTTACATTTCACCGCTGACCTTTCCGCTGTGGCTTTATTCAGTACAATATTGTAAAGCTTTAGCGAGTTGGAACCCACATACTGAACCAGTCAGAAAGATATTATTTTACCGTCACAAGCTGCGAAGATAAACAAACAGAGAGATTTGTGTGATATATCTCTGGATGTTGAACTTCAGCTGTCTGAGCGTACCAGCCATAGATATTCATGCTTAGTTTCTTGCCAAATTAAAACATGGCTGCTACGAAATAATAATATTATAGTATGATTCTTCTACCACATTGGCCCATTGATCTCATATTGACATAAAGTCAAAGGGGGAAAAAAGCAATTTTTTGTCACATACAACCTGATGGAAATACTTTTTCCACATTAAAACATGTTCAAAACATGATCGCGCAGGCAAGCTGCAGTTCTGTGCTCAGACAGAGACCAGCGCTGTATATCCAGGTTGTGGCCTGTAGTGGTCACTGGTGTGTTTCTAACATCGTTATCCATGTTCCCCATATTCTATCGCAGTACTTTCTTTTGTTTTCTTTCTCCTTTTCTTCTAGCAGTCATTACAAAATTGCAAATCGTTTGCGTTTTTCTATCTCTCATTATTTTCGAATTTCTAAGATTTAGTGTTTATTATAAGTTGGAAAAGTGTTTCAGAATTGTTTTGAATAGTTATCGAACCCATGTTATTGTTTGGTTAATTATTTATTAATAATCACGTAGTAATATTGCCGCGAGACCGCCCGTAAACCGATTGCCGGTGTGGCACAGGGGATAGCGTCACCGACTGCGGTCATAAAGGGCGCCGGTTAACATTTCCAGAATGTTCTATACGTTTCTTATGTTCACTTGTAAATTCTACTTGTTTCTTATATTAACTATTCTTCTAATTTCTGGTACGTTCTGTGTATCAATAGCAGAGCACTCTGCCCGAGAGGCAGTTAGTGCTGCGCTTATGTTAAGTTCGTAATAAACCTGCTTTCAGTATAACTTCTGTGTTCAGTTGCCTTCGAAGTCAAGCCTGCTTCCATTTCAACGCGACAATATGTAAATGAACTGGCCTTACAGCTGTGGATGTAGATCATTCCTAAGTAGAACTCACTGGTCATTTTATTTTAGACTATAAAAGTCGGTACGGAATTGCCCAGGATCATAATAATTAGTTTTCAAGGAACCTCGACACATCGCTTTCCCACTCCCTTGAACCTCTTTTCGTTTGGTTCATTTTGAGCACAGTTAAGAACCTCTTACCTGTCTTGCATTGGAACATGCGCTGCTTATTGATGTCCAGCCTGCATGTCATGGTAGATTCGTTCCACTTGTAGAACCATCAGTTTTAGGGTACAAGACATTGCAGATCTTGTGGCCGCGGTGGAGTAGCCGAGCGGTCTAAGGCGCGCCGTTATGGAGGTTCGAGCTCTCCCTGGGGTATGGGAGTGTGTGTGTGCGTGTGCGTGTGTTGTTCTTAAGTTGATTTGATTTTTTCAGGGAAGCCAAAACAGTGTTGGTCCAACCCGCCACTGCCCGCACCGAAACTGAGTTTATTGTGCGGTATTGTTCTTAAGTTAATTTAACTTAGTTTAAGTAGTTAGTAAGCCTATGGACTGATAAACAAAGCGTTTAAGTCCCATAGATTTACAAACATTTGAACATTTTGTCCTTGTGCGTAATATAGGCTGCAAGAAATCATCTGTCAAGTTGTAGAGAGAGACCGTGGCATTTAAAGTTAAACGCACCAGAATACATTTGCCCTTGTTAAAAGCAAGCATTTTCTTCAGTTTGTACATACTCTGTCTGTATTAAATTCCTGTCTCGCTCGTCTTAGCTATTCAATATATATAAAAAAAATTTTTTTTTTGAACTCACTCAAATTTGTGGTAACATAGGAGAGTGATCAGAAGGTTACTTTTGTAGCCAATAAGCAACGTTATTTAGAGACGCATGAAACATTACTACTTTTATGTATCATTTCTGTCGTAGCACCTGGTTGGTACGCAGGTCAGAAATTGGTAGTACTTTAATTTTTTTATGTTTACGTATTATTAATTAAGGTTTCAATGCATGTTGGAGGACGAAATATCAGAGTTATAGATTTGAAAGTATCTACTACCTTTTACCATTCTTAACTGCTACCTCCACACGTTATTTTTATTTTGTGCACATATATAGCAAAGTACCTATCTAATTATACAGAGTGAATCACCTAACACTTACACCGGAAATATTGCGGAAACGGAAAATGCGATTGATGTTCGGTTTTCACAGAATGGATTGGTAGTCAAGGACTCGTATTATTAGCCAATAAATAGATTGTAAAATACCCAGAAACTATATTTTTTTATGCAAACGTACAATTTTTCAAATGGAACAATGGTTTTTTTTCTATCCTGCACTGGAATTTTTGACACCAGCTGTGTACAAAGAATTTTGAATGACATTTTTATCATGTTTAGTTTGGCAGCTACAACCGTTCAAAGTTTTTGGGGCGGAGGCTACGAACAAAAAGACTACGGATAGACAGATACCAGACTACAGTCACAATTATCTTTGTCCTGAGATGCACTGTATGGCAATAAATATACACACCCCAACCGATAAGCATACAGTGGCTTGTAATCTACTTATTGGTAAATCGAAAGTGTATAAAAAAAAGCAACAGCTTGCATACTTCTATAAAAATAAATCGTAAACTGAAATCACAGTAGCAGTTCAAAATCCATAATGTATATATGCAAATTAAAGGAGAAACCTTAACTTTTCCCGGCGTACTGAATGTTCAACAACTTACGAATATGCTGCCGGACGACGTTGTCGGCCACCACCGATATTTCGACAGGAGCACACCCTGCCAATCTCAAGGCACGACTGCACCAATCAACGTCACCCGGTAGCATACCCGTGAAAATTGAAGGTACCTACAGTACAAGTAGCGGAGGGGGCAAGATTAATGTAAAGATAAGTTATATAATTTTAAGTAGACGACACTCAATGATAGTTTACATGTTTTGCTGTTAATATTAAGAGGAGAATTTGCGCTGAAACACCTTTTCCTTTACCAAAAAACAGGCTTTTTTAATTGTTTACAGTTGATGATAAAAATTTAGCTTTTTCCCTTATATTCTGGGTGGGAGGGGGGAGCAGTCACACGAAGTTGTTGTGCTGAAAAGCAGTTTCATTTTTCCTTGAATTTGTTTCACTTTTTTCTTGCTGACAACTCCAAAACATTAAAAAGTTTATCGCTTATTGCTTTTCCACTTTTCATGCAATAAAGCCAAGGCATTTAATATCACGTTACCACTCATTACTTCTAAGGCACTAACTGTATTCGTGAGACATTTTACAGACATTATGTACATATGCTACTGAACGTATCTTCGAAATTATGTCACAGAATGACTCTTGGTTCAGGATATATGACATGATAAACAATGAGAGGCCTGTAAAACCACTCCATCACACATCAGGTTTTAATTTATTACGTCTTTACTACTAACTCTCTTTGCAACAAATTTCCTAATATTACGCTGTATGAACTTGGAAAATTATGTTACTGTAGGACACAATGTTCAGGAAGTAGGATGTCGTAAGGGTCGGAAAGTTGGCTGAAACCAGATGTAAACAGTAATGAGATTCTAAACTCAGACTGGAATGAATACTGAAGAGACAGGCTGGACAGTGAAGGGGGAGGCGTGTTTATATAGCGATAAAAAGTGCAACAGTATGCAGGAAATTGAAGGAGATCCGAAATAATGTGGGTGAAGATCACAGTTAAAGCAGGCTCGAACATGGTAATTGGATGTTTCTATAGGCCCCCTGGCTAGGCAGCTGTTGTGGTGGAACAGCTGAAGTAAAACTTGGAAAATATTTCGAGTAGATTTCCCGATCATGTTATAGTTTTGGGAAGAGATTTTCATTTAGAAGATATAGACTGGGAGACTCAAACGTTTATAACGGGTGCAGGGACAAAGAATCCACGTAAATTGTTATAAGTGCATTATCTGAAAACTACATTGAGCAGTTAAACCGAAGCGTAGCGATAACATATTAGACCTGGTGACAAACAGACCCGAACTATTCGAAACAGTTAACGCAGAACTGGGAATCAGCGATCATAAAGCGGTTTCAGCATCGGTGATTTCAGTCGTAAATAACAATATTTAAAAATTAGGAAGATTTTTCTGCTTAAAATAAGTGACAAAGAGCAGATTTCAGCTTGACGAGTCAATACAGAAGTTTTATCTTAAGTACAGATAGTGTTGAGGAACAGTGGACAACATTCAAAACCATCGTACAATATGCATTAGATGAGTACGTGCCAAGCAAGATCGTAAGAGATGGAAAGGAGCCACCTGGTACAACAACCGAATTATAAAACTGGTACGGAAGCAAAGGGAACTTCACTGCAAACATAAACGTAGCCAAAGCCTTGGAGGCAAACAAAAATTACGGAAAGCGAAATGTAGCGTGAGGAGGGCTGTGCGAGAGGCGTTCAACGAATTCGAAAGCAAAGTTCTATGTACTGACTTGGCTGAAAATCCTAAGAATTTTTGATCTTATGTGAAAGCAGTAGGTGGATCGAAACAAAATGTCCAGACACTCTGCGACGAAAATGGTACTGACAAACAGCGGATGACACGCTAAAGGCCGAGCGGGAGTAGCCGAGCGGTCTGCAGCGCCATGTTGCGGATCGCGCGGCCTCCCGCGTCGGAGGTACGAATTCTCCCTTGGACATAGATGTTTGTGTTGCGTTTAGTATAAGTTAGTTCATAAAGAGTTTGTAAGTTTTGGGACTGATGACTGCGCAGTTAAGTCCCATAAGTTTTACAAACATTTGAACATTTTGAACACACTAAAGGCTGAAATACTAAATGCCTTTTTCCAAAGCTGTTTCGCAGATGAAGACTGCACAGTTGTTTCTTCTCCATATTGTCGCACAGATGACAGAATGGCAGATATCAAAATAAATGCCGCGGTGGAGTAGCCGAGCGGTCTAAAGCGTCTTGCTGCGGAGCGCGCGGCTGCTCGCCGTGGAGGTTCGAGTCCTCCCTGGGGCATGGGTGTGTGTGTTTGTCCTTAGGTTAGTTTACCTAGGTTTAAGTAGTTTGTAAGCTACGGACTGATGACCAAGCAGTTTGGTCCGATAGATTTACAGACATTTGAACATTTGATTTCAAAATAAATGACAGAAGATAGAAAAACAATTAAAATCGCTCAAAATAGGTAAGGCCGTTGGATCTGATGGGATACCAGTTCGATTTTACACAGAGTACGCGAATTAACTTGCCTCCCTTCTTGCAGTGGTGTACCTATTAGACTTCCACAAAATAGTTCGCAATCGGGAGCGCTCACTTTAGTTCGCGGCTCTGCCGCAAACTAGTTCGTTCTTTCAGTTCGTCCACTCCCAGTGACGGCTGAGCGGCGTGGTCTGCGCATGCAGTACCGTCTCTGCCTGCATGCCTTTCTCCTAGGCAATGACTTTTTTAAAGTGAATTTTTGTCGCACTTATTCATTATAAAGAGCCAGAAATTGTCTCTAAACCTGTCTTATATGTTGTGGCAAGTGACATGGTTTGCTGCCTGCATGCAAAATCGTAGTTATTACAGCTGGCCTTGGCTACAGAACACACAACGACACTGTTGTAGTAGACCTTGTGCAGTCTGCTTCAGATATAACTTGGCGGAACATTGCATCCAATAGCGGCCTTCACACGACGCCATGCGGGGCTGCTGTCGACCGGCCAAGCAGCGGGTAGGCGCTTACGTCAGGAGACGTCAGCGATTTTACAGAAGTTAATTCCCTACAGTCGATGTAGCACCGGTATAAATCGCTGTTCCTTCCGTAACAATGAGCACGCTGCTTCACCGTGGTCAAAGAAATATATATATCGACATCTCGATACTGAGTTGGAACTGCAACATTCGACCTAAAAGGGAACCGCGCGACCGGTACCGTCGAAGTGAAACTTCCTTGTAACCAGTTCCTCGGTCCTGTGAACCGTTCCTTTGGACCCGTTCGTTTGCGAACGAACCGTCTCCACAGTGTACAGAGCAATGTCATTTGACCGTAGACCCGGTTATTGGAACTAGGAGTCTTTTTGTAACGAGTAAACTCAATATTTTAGAGTACAGTTTTTTCAATATTCAAGCACACGAAAATGAACAGTTCATAAAAAATGAAAGATCCTATGCTTTGAAAACCGGGCCAAACGGTGAGAAAGGAAGGATTTCAGATGTGGAATAATGCCTACAGACTTGCTTTCGACAAAAGCATGCAGCTAACAAACCTATTTGGAGCGCAGTACTGAAAATTTCATTTTAGCGTTAATCTCACTTGTACGTTTGTTTTAGCATCCCCCGATAAAACATATAACCGAGATTTCACTGCATATCATTCTGATTTCCTGGTCACATTGAAAATTATGAGCATTTAGTTAATATGACATTTCACCTTTCTCCCTATGTATTATTGCTGTTTTTTCACACCGAACGTCAACAACAACAACAACGGAGTCTCTCGGTAGGCTTTCTGTCAGTTTATGTTCTGGGCACGTCGATGTGTAACAATTACATGAGTGTACTTCAATCAGGTTGTAAAAGATGAAAAAATTGACTTGAAACATTTGCAGCATTCATGTCTTCATGGTAATCTTCCCTTTTAGCTCCGAATTTGAGAATTAAAAATTTATTTAACACAAGAACTACTACATTTAATGACATGCAATAATTTGATAGAGAAACATTTCCATCAATTTTTATTGACGCATTTATAATATGTTTGCTGCCATTGGAAGTAAATTAGGTTTTGTTACCTACGCGTCCCCTAATTAGATGCTGTGTAGACAGGGTGTAGTATGTGAGCTGTCCAAATATGTGTCATTGACATATACGATATACCTACCCTGCTCACAGTATATTTTTATTTTACTTAATCAATGCATTTACTACATACACGTAAACGTTTCACAAGCACAGTACCATTTTTGTAGCTTTGAGCACATCTGGTAAATAACTGAAGTGTTTCTTGTACTAAGGTTTCAATTTGTAAACAATAGACGGGCATTAAAAAAATAATCTGACATACCTGAAGTCGAATTTGTGGAGAATGTACTTCACTTAAAAGACGTATTTTCTCTTATTCCGGAACAAGTGACTTTATTGTGGGACGCTGCTTGTCATGTGGAAGTTGTGTGTCAGTCTCTCGACAAATGTAACAACTCGTCTTTTTATTCCACTTTTTCCTGGAGTAAGGGAAAAAAAAAAAAAAAAAAAAAAAAAAAAAAAAAAAAAAAAAAAAAAAAAAACACTACCGGCACCTACTTTTTCTCCCAGTTTCTTTACTCTTCTTATGGTCCCAAGTGAAACCCCAGTAGTAGCGTCAACTTTATCAGGGGAACTCTTTTATGCGATTTATCCTGTCTTTTACGTCTTCCGACAAACTTAATTACGTTATACACAATATCTCGTCTCTCGTTATGCAGAACCCTTCCTGCACCAACCGGTGCAGACTGCAATGCCGCGCTATGTATGACAGTTTCTATTTCTTTCTTTCTTTCTTTTTTTTTTTTTTCTTTTAACATCTGGAAGCAGCATCATATGACCATCAACTAGAAGGGTCTGAAGCAGACTGATGCGGCCTCCCCTTAGAACAAATGGACTCGCCCGGTGATTAGGATGTCACTGCGCATCGTCCAATGCTTTCAGTCCTGGTGAATTCAGCATTGTTGGAGTTTCTACCTTACGAAGTGATAGTTCGTTATCGGGGTGTTTCGAAGTGCCATTTGATTGTACGATATTTACGAGATTCACTCTGTTTCCTTGGCAGTTTCTACTTGATATTTTTTGTAGTGTCTTTCAACAATGTCCAAAAGAACATACTGAAATGGTTCATAAAAAATAAAAAAAATAAACTTGCAGTTCAAAAAGAAACCATCATCAGACTACCTAAACTTACTTCATCTCTCACTGTTGAAGTAACTAACAGGCAGAGTGATTCATCTACATCATCATATCAAGATATCTCTAAATCTCAAAGCTTATTAACGGTGCCCACGTTTAACAGATAGGATAACATTTGCATTTCGAGTTCATCAGTTCCAGTTATGACGACAGCTGTACACACATCACGTCGGCAATCATTTTTCTTCCAGGGGATACAAAGATTAGAAGCATATAAACAGTTTATTAAAGGAGCACGAGAACAGTTTACAGCACAGGGAATCAATGATGAATTAAGTTGCAAGAAGCAAAATTGTTGGTGCAGTTGATACTGGATTGCTTTCCCAGTTTAATACTGAGGCCAACTATTGGAAGAGCATATTGAAAATAATTTTAGCAGTTGTGAAATTTTTGGCGTCAAGGGGACTAGGATTCCTGTGGAGAAAATGATATTTTGGGGTCTGAAAACAATGGAAATTGTTTGGGATACTTAGAATTAATAAGCGCATTTGATCCTTTTCTTGCTGTCATATACGAAAGAATGGCAATCGTGGCAAAGGAAATTCATTATATTTGTCTGCAAATATTTGCAATGAATTTATTAATGTAATGGGACAGAACATTTTAACGACTGTCAACGAATAAAAGCAGCAAGTACTATTCAATAAGCGTTGATTGCTTTCATCTTTCGGTACATATAGTGTGGCCAGCCTTTTGAGAGATTTTTGCAATTTTTGCCTATGGAGGAACATAGGGTTCAAAGTATAGAAGATACTGATATGAAGTTTATGGATAGCTTTGACGTTTAAATAAAACATTGCCGCGGACAGAACTATGATAATGCAGAAAATATGGCTGGAAAATATTCAGGTCTTCAGACAAGATTGAAAGTAAAATGTGAATTCCCTATTTTTGTACCAAGTGCCACACACTCACTAAATTTAGTAGGTGTTCAGACGGCTGAATGTTTTTCTGAAGCAGTAGCATACTTCCAGTTTATCCAAAACTTGTACACCTTTTTTCTGCTTCGCACAATAGATGGAAAGTTTTGAAAGGATATTTAGGTGCAAATAAAGTTCTGAAGTTCCTCTCTGAAACCAGCTGGCCTGCTTTGCATAATGGCTACAGTGATATTTTTGAAGCTTTAAAGTCAATTAGTAGCAACACTGATCAGCCAGTGGACACAAGAAATTAAGCTCAAAGCCTTTGCAAAGAACTCGAGACCATTCTCCTAACGGAGATATGGGATGACCTTCCGAGAATTATCGACAACACAAATGTAACTCTGCAAAGTAATAACGTCACAAAAAACGTTGTAACAAAACTTTCTGCATATATTTCCGATTTCATCAGTTCTGCAAACAGTAGATTAGATCGGTATGAATCTTCAGCCAACGAGAAAAATCCAGGTGCTGACTATAAGGGTAAGGGTAAGGACGAGAATTTGCAGCAAGCACATCACTTTTTCCGAAGATTCCTCAGGGACTATCCAGCTA